>CM028137.1:506343333-507696666 GCA_016271365.2 Neoceratodus forsteri
CACATTTAAGAGGGACATTGAACACCTGGAGAGGTCAGAGGAGGGCTACAAAATGATTTGGGGCTTGGGGATAGGACCTATAGGGAGGCTTGAAGAGCTAAATATGTACACATTGGAAGAGAGAAGGGACCGGGGACATGATAGAGGTCTTCAGGTACAATGAAGGGGTAAATAGGGAGGAGCAGTCAGGGTGCTCCAAAGGAAGGAGGGGCACCTAAAAGGCATGGGTGGAAGCTGGAGGGAGATTCAGGGGAGAAAGGAGGAGGTGCTACTTCACTGAGAGGGTGGTGGAGCCATGGAATGTGCTGCCCAGGGGGCTGGTGGAGGCAGAAACGGTGGAGGGGTTCAAGAGGGGGTGGGACAGGTACAGGGGAAGGGTTCTGGAAGCAAAAACCAGTGCAGCGAGAATATCCAGGACTGGGAATGTAGAAGCCAGAGAGGGAGAGGGGGGCAGCAAGGTCAGCTCCCAGAGTGGGGGCTGACCAAACGAGCAGACACGAAAGACCATTAGGCATATTCTGCTGGCATTTTAGTTTGTTAGTATTTATAGGCTATTTCGGCATTGACCCTCCAACCGCCTCAGTTCTTTATTCCCCACCGTTAGTGCGGCTTTATTAGCGCTTCGTCTTTCGTCTGCGGAGTCAGATCTTCCGTCTATAAGACAGTAGCTTAGTTGTTCAGTATTTGATTAAGTTTTAGTATTTTTTTTTTTTTTAACGGTTCTTCTTTTCTTCAACGAAAGAACAGAGAAGTCTTCTTCAGCTCGCCTTCGATGGAGTCGACCATAAGCGGGGCCAGTGATGGTAGGGAGACTTTGCATAAAAGCTGTCTTTCCAGCAGGGCTGGGTCCAGTCCGCTGCCCTCTATGGGGGGGGGGGTCTGACAATGAGCAGTCCAGTGCTCAGGAGGAAGGGCAGTCCTCCAAAAGCTCAAAAAGAAGCGGGACCATTCTCGATCTTCATCTGGAACCTGGCACCGCTTGGCCTCGAGTTCTTTGTCCCACCGGTGGAAGAAGAAGTGGTACTGCTTGAGGTCACCCTCTGGTACATCTGCACGACGACTGTCGGTAGCAGGGGACAGAAGACCGACTCTGACTCTGTTGACGTCGCCTGCAGCCTGTGTTCCCGGTGGCCGGCATCCTCAACTCCGTAGTCCCTCCCCGCCCCCTGGGGAGTCCTCCAGTGAGCAGTTTCATCATTTGGCTGCTCTTATGGAGCAATGGGTTCGGTGGTTGTCCCGACTTCCTGAGCCTGCGGAGTCAACCCCAGGGCCTAGGGGCTTCGAACCCATGGTCAGGGTGGTTGGGTCAGCCTAGTTATGCAACACTTTTGGTGCCGTCGACACCGCATTCTTGTGCTTTCCCCCTCACATGTCTGCGGTGCAGGGGTCTGCACAGATACTGCCTTCTCCTACTCATGTTTTCATATCTTCATCCTTGAGTGCCCTGAGGTTTGGATTGTGGTGCCGCCTTTGACTCCGGTCTTGGTAGTGCCGTGCCCAGCGCCATTTTTGGCACTGGTGCCACTGTGGGTGCCGGGATTCTCGACTCCCATTCAAGGAGCACCTCCTCCTGCTCTCTTTCCTCCCTTTCCTTTATGTACAATCCCTCCTGGGCTAGTAGGAGATGATATTGAGCCTGATCCTGATCTGTGATTAGGAGACGACTTCAATGAAGATTCATCCTTTGGAGTGGAAAGTAAGCCCTCTACTTCAGCAGAGCCTTTGGTCAAGGACCTGTCCTTTAAATCTTTACTGAAGAATATGAATTCCACCCTCTCTCTCCAGACTTCGGAGGTTGATTCGGGGAAGCTGTTGCGCCTTCAATATCTGCATGTCCAGGAAATCCCTGTGGAATTGGCACCTCCGGTACAGCCCTCTTTCAAGACACTCTCACAGATGGTGTGGGACAATCCAGTGCTTATTCCTTCTGTGGCCAAGTCCATAGACAGGAAGTACGCTCCCCCAAGGATCGACCAATCCTGGCCTCTCAAGACTTTGCAGACGCCATAGTGATCTTGGCAGAAAATGACAAAGCTGTTCTCCCTTAGGAATCTACAGCTCGTCCAGTAAATAAAGAATCGATGACACATTGGAGAAGCGAGTCTTCACTGCTGCTACCCTAGGAATGCATATTGCTAGCTACCAGGGCTAATTCTGACAATATGAGTATACCCTCTGGCATTCGCTGAAAACCTCAGTGGAAGCTCTTCCAGAGTCGGACATTAGTTCAGAGCTTCTCCAGATTATTATTAAAGGTACTGAGTCCAATAATCAGCAACTTAACGCTGCTATGGAAACCTTTGGCACTGCCTGGAGGTCAGCGGTAGCTGGGATATGCACCCAACACCACTCGTGGTTACGGACTTCGGGGTTTACAAATGATGCTCAACAAAGTCATAAGTTTGCCATTTGATGCAGTTTATCTGTTTGGCCCACAGGTGGAGCAGGCACTGGAGGCCACGCAGAAAACTAGGACAGCCATTAAGACGGCCAGACCGACCCCTGCTGCCCCTCAATAGGACGGAAACCACCGGCAGTTTCATAACCATCTGCCCTTTCATGGTAAAGGCAGAGGGGGCTTCAACAAGAATCAGGCCTCGCAGCCGCAAAAGAAAATGCAGCAGAAGGCACAGGGCCCAAATGCACCTAGTGCCACCCTCTGAAATTCCTGCCCAGGTCCCACCTCAGCTGTCCAAGGGGGACTCTACGGCAGTAGGGGGGCATCTAACTCCGTTTTACAATCAGTGGAAGTGAGTTACATCAGATAAATGGGTTCTCAGGATAATTTGCGAGGATTATTCTCTGAATTTTTCGGATGCCCCTCCAAATCATCCACCCAAATGACAACCCAGACTGTCTGTCACTCAGTCAGACCCCTTCGCTTCTGAGATTCAAGACCTTCTGAACAACAGGGCAGTAGAAGTAGTTCTGCAGGAGCATCGGGACACAGGTTTCTACTCCTAAGTTCCAAAGAAGACAGGTGGTATGCGCTCTATTCTAGACCTAAGGAAGTTAAACAAATTCCTCTTCAAGGAGAAGTTCAAGATGATATCGCTCGGTATGCTTCTACCTCTGATTTATCAAAATGATTGGCTGGCCTCCCTGGACATGCAAGATGCCTACCAACATGTTCCCCTGCACCCAAGCCACCACAAGCATCTCCAATTTGTGGCCCTGGGTCAGCACTACCAATTCAGAGTACTGCCCTTTGGGCTGTCCTCAGCACCATGAGTCTTTACAAAGTGCTTTGCAGTACTCACAGTGCATCTCAGGAAACTTGGAATTCAAGTATTTCCATATCTGGACGACTGGCTATTAACAAGCTCCTCCAGACAAGGGACTCAGGAAACGGTGATCACGGCTTCCAGGTTCCACACATCCATGGGAGTACTGTTGAGTCTGGAAAAATCACAACTGCAGCCCTCCCAACAGCTCCTCTTCATAGGAGCCCTCCTGGACACCTCCAGGGCAAGGGCCTTCCTTCCGGAGGACAGGAGAAACGATATCCCCCAGATGGCTCGCATCATCAAAGAGAATGACTCGGTTCGAGCTCTCTCGATGCAGCAGATGCTGGGTCTCATGGCATTATCAGTGTTCACAGTGCCCATGGCTTTTCTTCACATGAGAACCACTCTGTGGATGCTCAGTACTCAGTGGTCCCCAACAACACATCCACAGTCCTTTCACATCACGGTGACGGAACCTCTAAAGTGGCCACTCACCTGGTGGACTCAAGAGGCAACCTGCTTCAAGGCTTTCCTTTGCTGCACTGGAGACACAGATCATCATCACCACAGATGCATCTCTAGTCAGCTGGGGAGCCCACTGTCAGGATCTCCACACCCAGGGTCTGTGGAATAAGGATGATTCCCATCTCCACATAAATGTTCTGGAAGTGAGAGCTGTCTTGTACGCTGTCCAAGCCCTGAAGGACATTCTCTGTTGCAAAACAATTCTCCTTCAGACTGACAACAAAGCTGTGATGTACTACATCAACAATCAAGGTGAAGCACACTCTTCCCTCTGTGCAGGGAAGCAATGAGAGTGTGGGAATGGTGCATGGAAAACGAAGTTCTGATCCAAGCAGTCTACCTGCCTGGAGTCCAGAACGATCTAGTGGATCACCTCAGCAGAACGGAGGCGGATCCACACGAGTGGTCTCTCAATGCACACATTGTGCAATCACTGTTCGAAGAGTGGAGCACAGCGGACCTGGACCTTTTTGCGTCCCCACTCAACACAAAACTGCCTCTGTTTTGCTCCAGAAATCCAGAACCTGGCATTTTCTGTCAGAATGCATTCAGACTGTGGCGGACAAGACACTTACTGTATGCATTTCCTCCTCTTCCCTTAATTCAGAGGGTGCTGCTTACGCTGGAGGCATGTGGGGGCAGAATGATCCTCATCGCCCCATACTGGCCTCGTCAGATTTGATTTCCGTTAATCAACAAATTATCAGACGTTCCACCGAGACAACTACCACTTCAAATGGACCTTCTGACCCAGGGCCCAGTGGTAGATCCCAGTCTGAGGTCCCTTCATCTCCACGCCTGGCTTCTGAGGAGATAGAAGTGAGTAGATTTGATGTCTCTCATAGAGTCTCAGACATTCTCCTAGGAGTGCACAAGCCATCCTGCAGGAAAACTTACACAGCGAAGTGGAAACAGTTCTCCATCTGGTGTGCAAAGTCCTCCCTGGACCTCTTTTCTTGCCCACCAAACAAAGTCTTAGAGTATCTGCTAAATACAGGGTTACAGTACTCAACGGTGAATGTTCATCTGCGCGATCTCGGCTTATCACGAGCCTATCCACTCTGTGTCAATGGCTCAGTTGCCCTTGGTTAAGAGGTTCCTTAAGGGTATCCTCCACACTAGACCACCAGTCAGGAGACCGGTAGCCACTTGGGATATCAACCTTGTGCTAGACGTACTCACTCGTAAACCTTTCGAGCCTCTAGCAACCTGCGAGTTGAAGTTCCTGACCTGGAAGGTTGCCTTCCTTGTAGCCATTACTTCTGCTTGCAGAGTGTCTGAAATACATGCCCTGGTCATGGACCGTTCTTTTACAGTATTTCACAAGGACAAGGTGGTTCTCAGCACTCACCCTAAATTTCTTCCCAAAGTTGTCTTGGAGTTCCACCTGAACCAGCCCTTGGTCCTTCCGACCTACTTTGTGAACTTCCAGAATGAAAGAGAGAGCGTACCCTACATTCTCTAGATGTTAAAAGAGTTTTGCGGTTTAACATTGACAGAACAAAAGAGATCTGCAAGTCAAAGCAACTCTTTGTCTCATTCAGCATGGCCCAGCTGGGTCAGCCTGTTGCCATCAGGTGTATTTCGGCATGGCTAGTAGCATGTCTCCGCCATTGATACTCCATGGCACAGGTCAAGCTGGAAGGCAGGGTATATGCCCATTCTGTAAGAGCAGTCATGGCATCTCTGGCAGAAATACGGAACGTGCCCATTGCAGATATCTGCAATGCAGCTATTTGGAGCTCTGTGCATACCTTTGTGAAGCAGTATGCTTTGGATGTCCATACCAGACAGCATCCTTCTTTTGGCAGGACAATCCTTAATGGACTTCTGTCCTGAGTGAGCTCCCTTCTCCTGCCGCCCCTCTCGGGATTATTTTAGCTCGGTACTCTCCCATTAGTGTGATTGAGTGGTGGAGACTTTATGTCCAGGAAAATATGAAAATTACGTACCTATCGTAATGCTTGATCTTCTTGGATGGAGTCTCCACCACTCATTATCACACCCACTCTTCATCCCCCGAGCTCACTTATCTTGTTTTTGGTCTTCACTCCCTCAATGGCTGGGCCGTGAAGACTCTGTTGTGGTGACCCTTCTTATACGGGTCATTTGGACTATCTTATGTCCGACATAGGTTAGTTTCACTAGATTAGTTTATGCTGCACCTCCTCGGTACAAAAGGTACTGAGGTGGTTGGAGGGTCAACGTAGAGGTAGCCTATATGGCATGAGCCAGTCTTGTGGTGCCGCACATGCGTGGTCCTACCCCGGCGCTGGCTCTCCTGAAGATTTTTGGCTCCCGTTCAATCCTAGCACCTTCGGTATAGTCCCGTTAGTGTGGTTGAGTGGGGGAGACTCCATCCAAGAAGATCAAGAATTACGGTAGGTATTTAATTTTCATTTTTTGGTGGACTGCTGTATCCCACTGTCTGAGCAGGGGATCCACTCAGGAGTGACCCGGATGCCTGATGTCCAGCCTTCGCCCCGAATGTCCAAAAGCCTGCCTGCCTATCTCATTATGCTTTGTGGAAGGCCAAGGGCTTTGATTTGGCTATATGTGTCTGAATCTGGGCTACAGAGGTTATGTACCTAGATATGCTGCACCTTTGTGTTATCCAGGCCTTCATTGCAGATTGGCCCTTAACTGCTCACCTTCCCCCATTTCAACCTCACTCCGTCCTGGGGCTGCATAAATTTACTGCAATGTGTCAGACAAGGATCCAAATAATTTTGAGGACTGGGAAGTATTTACTTACTTCTAGTTTCTTTCACCTGGTAGTATTTTCATCTAAATGGTAGTAATACCAACCATTGTCCTGTCTCAGACACTGCCCCCCTCCCGCACCTCTTTACCAAGTCTCAAACCCACTAAGCATCTGTAGCCTTTGACTCTCTTTGTGTGATACTACTGTGGAGTATTGAGATACTTTCCCACTGCTTTTTCCCTTTGGGAAACTACTACAAATTTCATTTTTTTCCCTTTGTGGGATCATATTTTAGTCTTCTGACATTGTGGCATGTCCGTTAGACCGGAAAAAGAGGACAGGACCCACAGATTTTAAAAATTGTTTTAAGTGCTTTCAAATCTTTGCTATGGCTGATCGCCACAATTTGTATTTGGAGTGCCTGGTTCCCAGTCCCATTTTTTCTAACTATGAGTTTTGCAGTAAGTTTTGCCCCAAAACAGTCATAAAAAAGGCTAAATAATTAGAAGAAATAGCTTCTGCTTCTATCTCACCAAAGTACCCTGAGGAAGCCTCTTCCTCCTCACATAGTAAAACAAAGGAGAGACTCTCTAAGGAATCCTCAGACCCTAAAACTTCCAATAAGTGAGTTTCTGAATATGGTAAACACAAAAAAACCCACTGAGCAGGTTTCAGATTCTGTTCCTGCTAACAAGAAACGCAAAGAAAAGCATGTCACTGCGCATCCTGCTGAAGAAGCAAAGAAGCTCCCAAGAGACAAAAATAAAATCCCCTCTGCTGAGGACATTGCCGCCCTGCAGGTCATTCAGACCATTCAAGCTGCAGGTTCCCTTCTTTGTTCACTGGTTCCGCTCCCAACCCCTGTTCCCCCAGACTAGTGTCCTGAAGTCTGTTTTGAGGAGGAAGAGAATGACCTGGACTTAGGGGAACCTACTGAGCCCGAGTTGTCCCCTAAGCAGGAGTTTAGAAACATAGAATTTGACGGCAGATAAGGACCGCTTGACCCACCCAGTCTGCCCAGTTTGGTACCCCTCCTCGTGGACAGGAGGATTTTTCCTCCCACTTTCCTTTTTGTTAGGCAAACGGCTGACACTTTGGGCCTCTCCTCACATGAAACAATGGAGGATGAGGAAGTGGCTGAGCTTCTTGACAAGATGGGTCTGGTCCCTACAAAGAGGTTGTTTCTCCCTATTCACAACTCTCTTAAAAAGGCAACCCAAAAAATTCTCCAAACTGCATCCTCTGTCCCTGGGGTCGACAAGAAGGTGGAGAAGAAATGCCAGGTGGACAGATCTACTACTGAATATCTATAGTCTCACCCAGACCATGAGGGCATTGTCCAGGCTACAGCCTGTGATAAAGCAAAAGACCCTCTCTCATCTCACCCCCCTGGGATAAAGACTCCTGAAAGATTGACACCATGGTGAAAAAGGGGGTACATAGCTTCCTCCCTTCTTCTCCGATAGGCAGCTTACATGGCATATGCTACCCAATACCAAAAAGCTCTCTGTAATTCTGTGTTGGCCATGAATAACAAATTGCCAGGTGACATTGCACATGACTTGGCTGGCACTGCCAGGATGACATTGGATGCCATCAAATACAAATTTCACATGGCTGTGGATGCCAATGACACTGAATCCAGGCTGTTGACTTTATTAGTTCTATGAGAACGTTTGCTGACTTAGGACAACCAGTTCTACTCAAGATACACAGATGAAAGCCATGGACTTTCCTGTGAAAATAATTCCCTCTTTGGTGACAAAACTGAGGCATACATGAAAAAGGTGAAAGAATACAAAACCACTTTCAGAAACAACTCCACAAAAGAAAAAGCCTCCACTTCTTTTAGGTCGTCAGAAAGGGGAGGCAGGGGTAGGGGATATTACCCTAGAGCTTATGCCCCAGTTCCTATGCCCCTGGATTATTCCCAGGTGAAAGGCTGCCACAGGGGCAGGGAAAGGAGACCTTCCAGATGGGCTGATCCAACCTCAGTGTCCAAAGCTCAGCCCAGACAGAACCCTTTACTGCTCAGAACAGGTCGCCACCCTCCCTCCAGTGAGAGGCAGGCTGGCCTAAGACAAAGGAACTGGCTAGCTTCTCTGGAGCTAAAAGATGCTTATTTCCACATCCTAATCAGGCCCTGTCACAGAAAATACCTGAGGTTCAGTCTACCCTCAGGGTGCTACCAGTTCTCGGCCCTGCCCTTTGGGCTCACTTCTGCCCCAGGGTGTTCACAAAGTGGCTAGCCATTGTGGCAGTTCACCTCAGGAGGCAAGGAACCATTGTGTTTCCTTACCTAGATGACTGGCTAGTCGTAGGAGACTCACACCAGCAGGTGAGGGACTCCATCAGGTCCACCCAAAACACCCTGGAATCCCTAGGCTTCCTCATCAACACTCAAAAATCACAGATGGAAACCAGTTCAGTCCTTGGAATTCATTGGCTTAGAACTGGATGCTGCCCAGGGCAAGGCATTCCTCCCTCAAGAAAGGGTAAACAACTTGCTAGCTCTGGCAAACTCCTTTGTCCTGGGACAGACCAAGACTGCAAGACAATTCTTAGGGCTGCTAGGCCATGTGGCATCAACTACCACAGTAGTCTCAGGTGCCAGGTTACAAATGAAGGACATTCAGTACCATTTGAGAACCCATTGGTCACAGAGAAGGGATTTCCTTTCAGAATTGGTGCCAGTCACAAGAACTCTGCCTTTGGCTCTGCAATGGTGGAAAGAAAGGGACAACCTCAGGCAAGGTATCCCTTTTCAAAAGCAGCCCCACACAGTGGTCCTAATAACAGATGCCTCCCTTCTAGGATGAGGTTCACACATAGGGGACCAAACAGTCAGTGGGACT
This sequence comes from Neoceratodus forsteri, assembly GCA_016271365.2. Classification (NCBI taxonomy): domain Eukaryota; kingdom Metazoa; phylum Chordata; order Ceratodontiformes; family Ceratodontidae; genus Neoceratodus; species Neoceratodus forsteri. The sequence continues at coordinate 506,352,645 of CM028137.1, forward strand.
TGGTCCCCTTGGGAGTCCAGGTTGCATGTCCACCTTCTAGAGTTGAGAGCAGTCCTCCTTGCTGTAAAGGCCTTTGCTTCGCGGTTGTGGGGGTCAGTCAGTCCCAAGTCAGGACAGACAACGCCACTACCATGTGGTACATCAACAAGCAAGTAGGCACAAGATCCTCAAGGCTGTGCACAGAAGTCATGAAAATCTGGTCCCTCGCATACTCCCTGGGTGTGCACTTGTACGCAATCCATCTCCCAGGGAAAGATAATACACTGGTAGATTCACTCAGCAGAATTAGCCAGGACTACCATGAATGGGCTCTAAACAGACAAGTGCAGGCTACGGTGTTCAGAAGATGAGGCACTCCAGAAATCTCTTTGCCTCAAAGGAAGACCATCAGCTTCCTCTCTTCTGCTGTAGGCCTCCATTCTTGGGTACAGTGCCCATTGAGGCACTAGCCCTAGATTGGACAGGGGAATTCCTGTATGCCTTTCCACTGTTGCTAAGTGTCCTTCTCAGATTCAGTAGCCAGCCTACAACCATGGTTCTGGTGGCCCCGGACTGGGCCAGGCAACCCTGGTACCCTCTGTTGCTCGCCCTGTCCACAAAGCAGCCCATCCATCTTCCCCAGAGATACAGCCTCTTAACAGCTGTTCAGAGGAGAGTAGCATTCCCAGATCTCCAGACGCTGCACCTGAAGGCTTGGTTCTTGAGGAGCTAGAGTTTTCTGAATTCCAGCTCTCTGAGGATGTCCTCAAGGTCCTTAGAGTGTCCCGGAAGCCTACAGCTCGGAAAACCTATGCTTCCAAATGGAAATGGTTTTCTCTTTGGTGCAATTTCAAACAGGTTAATTCTCTTCAGTCAAGCTTGCATATTCTGCTTGATTATTTGGTCCACTTGCAGGCCCTGGGTGTGAGGCCTCTGCAACCCTTAAGGTTCATCTAGCAGCAGTCTGTACCTACTTGTCTGCAGGTAACCAGAGGACAATAGCTTCGCACCCTATCTTCAGAAAATTCTTCAAGGGCTTGGCACACCTGTTCCCTCCTATTAGGGAACCAGTCCCTCCTTGGGACCTGAATTTGTGTATAGCCAAACTCATGGAACCTCCTTTCGAGCCCATGGCTACTGCAGATCTGAGATATGTCATATGGAAAACAGTTTTCCTGGTGGCTATTACTTCAGCCAGAAGGGTGTGTGAGCTTCAGGCTCTTTGCACTGACTAATTATATCATCTTCCTCAAGGACAAGGTAGTCCTCAGAACCAACAGGAAATTGCTACCCAGGGTGGTATCTGAATTCCATTTAAATCAGTCCATTACCCTTCCTATGTTTTTCACAGCTAAGTCCAGTTCAGGTGAACTAAAGCTGCACAGTCTGGATGTTAAAAGGTCTCTTAGTCACTATATAAACTGTACCAGAGACCTCAGGTGCTCCCACTCACAGTTGTTTATCATTTATAGTGAAGTGGGAAAAGGCAGGCCTGCCTCAACAAGATCTGTTGCACACTGGATAGTATCCCGCATCCAGTATGGCAAAGCTGAGAAACAGCCACCTCAGGGCCTCAGGGCACATTCCAGTCGTGGAACTGCTGCCCCTGTGGTAGTTGCAAGGGACATTCCCATGTTGGAAATCTGCAGAGCAGCTACCTGGAGTACAGTCCACCCCTTTACAAAGCATTACTGTCTAGATGTTGAGTCCAGAAATGATGTCAGGTTTAGCACTGCAGTATTGCAGAACCCTTTTCCTAAGTAGGTTCTGTACCATCCTCCCAAGGTACTGCTTGGTAGTCTGCATATATCTAATCATACTGAGAGACTCCTGGGGTTTGAAGAAAAAATTACTTACCATAGTAATATTGTATCTTCCAGAGCTCTCCCAGAATGATTAGACCTCCCACCCTAATTCCCCTTCCAGAACCTGAGTCAGGTTCTGCAATACTTCAATATTGCAGTGTCAGTGGCTCAGTAGGTAGCACACTCGCCTCTGAGGCCGGGAGATCAGAGGGCTGTGGGTTCAGTTCCCACATCTGGCACTTGGGTTAATATCCCAGTACTGACACTGTAATGCAGCATGAGAGGGGTGCTGCATTTCTGAGGTGCCGTCTTTGGGATGAGGCGTTAAACCGAGGTCCCATCTGCCTGGATTGGTGGTAGTTCAGGTGGATGTTAACGATCCCATGGCACTTATCGAAAAGAGTAGGGGAATTTCCCCGGTGTCCTGGCCAAATTTCCCTCATTCACTAAAAATACCACCAACAGCTTAATCTGGTTCAAGGTCAGTTGGCATTCATCTGTATCCCCTTCCCCCGGGTCGTGCCTGAAAATAGGCAGGATTTGTCTAGTGCACTTACCCGGTCAACAAAAGCTAAATAAATAAAATAAATAAAAAAATAAATACTACTTTCTTAGGGTTTTATTGTTTCCTTTAATCATTGGCTTAAATTATTGTTTTCATTACTCACACAAAGATGACTGGTTTGCATGGCTTCTCCTTTGTGGCCTTTCTGATTTTTATGGTAACCAGTTTCATTACCATGGGGTGGGTATATTATTATTATTTGGGGATAAGATATCTAAGATGGGATAGTCTAGTGTTTTTTAGCTACAAAAATAAATCTGACTGTTACTTGGAACACAGTCCACCTAGAGGAAGCAATTTGAACAGTGTTCTAGTTCCATTATTTGCATACATTCCACATTACATTACTACAGCTCTGGGGCAATCAGAGATTCTGGGCTGACTGCATATGTCTAATCATACTGGGAGATCCCCGGAAGAAAAAATATTACTATGGTAAGTAATTTTTTCTTATTTAACACATATCCTGCAGAATGTGTCCATTGTTCTTGTATGCCTTTATATAAATGACCAATTAAGTGAGTCCACACATCTCCCTTCAGGATGCTGAAATGTTAAGGAGAAGGGGGCAAGGGTCTGGGACTCTGTGCGTACTCTGTGGTTTAGACTCTGTACGTACTCTGTGGTTTATACAAAAGATAAATGCGGAGCTGCAGTAGTGAAACTGCTCATGACCCGTAAGGCCTTACTTGGTTTGTAAATGTTCAAAGGGGGGCACACCCTGTTCGTTTAGTACCTGAAAGACATAATGGAGGCCCAAGTGCCGCCACTGTTTACAAGTAATGTCTATTTGCAAGTGTGAGAACTTTCTGTCTTCGGCCAATAATCTACAGTATCAAAGCAGCTTAGCATGGGTGGGCATTTTCAGGAATTTATACTAGTGTTGTAAAGTGACTGCTTTATAATTGGTAAAGATGTTGCTTACAACAATGTCTATAGATTTGCACTATCCGCTCCTCATCTTAAGCACCACTGTACACTCTACTCCGACCTCCACTGGTTGTCTCCTTCCTCGCGTCGGGCTTATTCATTAGGTTGTCTGACTGACAACATTATTCGTTCTTCTATCCCCTCCACACTCGCTGCTATACTCACCCCCATGGACTGCCCTTGTTCCCTCCGTTCCATGTCTTTAGCTCTGTTATCTTTCCCAAAATGCTCTACCAGGATGGATGTGTCACAACCCCACTCATCAGGTCAGGCACTCTGCTCCCACAGTGCCAACCTCCGAACACAGTATTGTGAACAGTTAACAGAACAGGGTAACCCTCCTGTCTGTTTTGTGGGTTCGAATCAAACCTTGGTCTCAAGTTCTGGAGGGATTCAAACTATGAACCTCTTGCTAGCATACCCAATGTGCAGGCTCAGATAATTCTGGTCTTCGGGGGGCCAGATGTCTTTTTCCTACGGGCACCTAACCAGGTGTACAAAATGAACCCTTAAAAACTCTATTAAAGACCTCAGAATAAACTCTTACATTTTCCAGTTTGGTAAACCAGCAAGCTATGCTCAGTGTCAGCTTTAACCATATATGCTTCACTTGTCAAATAAAGAATTTCAAAAGCACACCAAGTAGTCTCTAAAAATGAGACATTTACTTAAAAATAGATAAAAATGTAAAATGTAAATACAGAACCATATATCACAAAACATACAAATCACTTTAAAAAAAACAGGTTTAAAAGTGCAGACAAAATATCCTACCACAGTACACTTAGAATTGTCTTTTCTAATGTATACTTATCTCCTTAGAGTGTCTGATGTTGCTTTTTTCAGAGTCCAAACATGTGTGTCTCTTAGTGGACAACAGAATACTGTTTTAAAACTGGCTTTGCCAACCTCTTTGCATGAGGTCACCTAGCTCCTCCCTGTCAGAATATAAAAAATCATACAAACAGGATGTCTTATTCAGAAGGTAAATTAAATTCTGTGACCTCAGCAAAACTCATTTTTCAAATGACTTTCTTTGATCTTATGAGCAGTTTCCCCTCTCCAGGACATCAAAGGACTTTTTATTACTCTCTTCCAGATCTCACTGAGGTGCAATATGCTTTGTAACAACATGTGAAATTAACTGTGTTTCCTCTGAACATCATAAAAGTTTATGATCTATCTTGACAGCTGGCAAGCTACAATTAGTCACATAAACAGGAGATCCTTAATTTAAGTCTCTTCTAGCCTGTAATTATCTCCTGGCTTTTAGGAAAACAGCTTGTAGTTGAACCCTGGGGTGATGGTGTGGGGTTGTTATCCCAGGCCCAGGATTCCTCATGACAGACAATCACACTACATTTTTATATTACAAAACATCATACAGTGATCAGAACCAGCTGTCCAAGTGTCACAGGGTGAACTTGCCTTCTCCTTTTATGCCCCCAAATTTTGGAACTCTTCTCCCTCTTGACCTTATGCACTCCAAATCCCACCCCACTTTCAAGAAAGGCCTCTCCAATTACATTGCCTCCCTTGACAATTGCAAATGTCCCTAGGTTCATGAGTCATGCAACTACCACTGTCCTGCACTTAAATTTTCCTTTGGCCTCTTGATTCCTCCCATCCCCACTCTTCCTCAGCTGCAGCTACGCACTTTGTTCCCTGTCTCTGCCTGGGAAGTTTCTCCTTGCTGACTTACCAACAGCACTGTCATGTTTTGTACATTATTAACAGTAAATTGTGCCTTTTTGCCTGTTTTGCTCCTATTACACTATGAGATATGTACCTCCTCTATGTACTATGCAACTTGCAGCTCTGTATAACTGTTTGGAATCTCCTGTTGTACAACACTGTATATGTATTTGTGTTTACCTGTTCCTTGATTTGTACTCTCCCTGGTCGTGCTTGAAAATAGGCAGTTCTGTCTAGTGCACTTAACCGGTTACCAAAAGCAAATAAATAAATAAATAAAAGTCTCCCAGATGAAACTAGCCTGGGCAGTACACAAATACATGAAGTAATGGGCTATGTTAGACAGATCATTTAAGTGAAAATGTTATTTGTTTCCACTAGGGGTGACAAGAGGGAAGGACCCAGTCACATACTATGCAGAGTTAGGCCACCTGCGCATATGTGGACAGGTTAGGCAAATTCACCTTCCCCTTGTTCTCTAGGGAGTTATAAGGTGGGATACAGACTTCTGGGCCTTCGTCTCCCCCTCCCCCATCCCATATAAATTGTGAAATCAGTGTATTCCATGAGGAAAAATGTGTATTAGAGGGGTAGATCGGGAGGGTTTCCAGAAGTTGGAACACTCCAGGGAACACTATCATTCGTATAGCTTCTATTCTGTTATAAAACCCTAGGGAAAGATACTGACATTTATTTAAAGAGGGAGTCTGGCAAAAAGTGCTATATTGAAGAATTAGGATCAGCATTCCCCCAATAAATTGCATGTAAAAATTAGGTTTCTGTGTTACTTCATTTTAAAGTTATGAGCTGTTTTGTGACCCTAATTTCACTCCCTGTTCAAAAAAGCCAGTTTCAGTGAACAGCTACTGATGATATCATGAGCAGAACTCACAGCCTACTCCTCCCTGTCAGCAGCCTTGCAGGACCGATTTCACCAAAGTTGATGAAACTGTAGCTGCAGGGGTGTACAATTCCCATTGCTCATTGTCTGGGGCAAGTAAATTTACCTGAAGGGCAAGTACAAAAAGAGAGCAATTTTCATTGTAATGAATAGGGGCAAGTGAAAATTCAGCTACAGTCATGGCTGGGCAAGTCCTAAAAGTTTTTATTTGAACACCCCTGCTGTAGCTGAAGTAATCATGAAACAACCCCCAAAAAAAAAACAACAACCCAAAACTGACATAGGTTGGCTGCAGTGCTTGCGTTTCCAGAATATTCAGGTATATGGTACTGTACTTCAGATTGTGTCAGGAGGTTGTTTTGGAATGCAGTGCTGAACCATGGTATAGAATGTCAAGGTATTGCATTGCAATCTCAGAATGTGACAGGGATGCACCATCTCAGAATGTGGTGGGGCACTCAATCAGAGAATGTGACAGGAGCACACATTGAGAAATTTGGCAGGGACTGGCAATTTCATATAGTGGGGATTCATACGGTTCGAATGTGACAGTGCACACCATTTTATTCTGAAATTGCTTGTCCCTGCCACATTCCAGAATCCAGGGTTTTAAATAATTGATTAGCAGTTTTTTTCTTGGGACAATACTAACTGTTCAGAAAGTATTTATATAGGTTTTATGGAAGTGTTATGTTTGTTAAAAACAGTGAGGCAGGTGCGATTTATTGGGGGAATGCATTTACACAATGTTTTAGCACTTTTATGAGCAAAACGCTAATCAATTTTTAGAGTTAAATAAAACCCTGGAATCCTACACACTCACCACATTTCAAAATTGTGCATCATATCCCAACCACATTCCGATATCGTGCATCGCAGCTACATTATAAAATTATGCATCCCAGCCACATGCTGAAATTGCATATCCTCGCCACATTCTGAAGTTGGATTTCAGTGCCACATTCTGAGATTGTGTCACAGCCACATTCCTAAATTGTGCATCACTGCCACATTCCAAAACTGTGCGTCACTGCCACATTCCAAAACCCTGCATCACTGCCACATTGTGAAGTTGTGCGTTACTGCTACATTCCGAAATTGTACGTCACTGTCACATTCCGAAATTGTGTGTCGTCACATTCTGAATTTCTGCGTCACTGCCACATTCTGAAATTGTTCATCACTGCCATATTCCAAAACTATGCGTCACGGCCACATTCCAGAACTGTACATCATCGCTACATTCCAAAGTTGTGCATCACTGCCACATTCTGAAATTGCATGTCTCCACCATATTCTAAAACTGTACCTTCCTACCACATTCTGAAATTGTGCATAAACTTCCACATTCCAAAATTGTCTGTCATTGTCACATTCTGAAAATGTACATCACCACCATATTCCAAAATTGTATGTTCCCACCACATTCTCAGAAATGATGTCGAAGTCACTTTCTGAAATTACGCATCCCTGCCTCATTCTGAAGTTGAATGCGTGTACCACATTCTGAAACTGCATCACTGCCAACTCTGAGAATATCCCAACCACATTTTGAAACTGGACCTCACCACCACATGCCAAACTTATGCATCCATGACACACTACAAAATTATATATCCTTGCCACCTTCCACAACCATGTGTCTCCTGCATTTCAAAATTGTGAATCTCTGCCACATTCTAAAAATATATGGCACTGTCACATTATCAATTTTAGCGTCCCTGACACATTCCAATATTTTTTGTTACAGCTGTTTTCTGAGATTGTGTTTTTGCTACATTCCACAATTGCACCTGATGGCATTTTGAAATCTCGTCCCTGCAGTATTCTAAAAATTGCACACAACTTTGCCATTCTAAAGCCATGTATGCTGCCGCATTCCAACCCCCCCATCACATTCCTAAATTCTGTACCTTGCATCTGCACATTTTGGAAATGCATGCACTGACCCACCCATTGTCAGCTTTCCTGTTTCAGATATTTACTACAACTGCAGTTTTATGTTACGTGGGAGAAATAAATACTATAAGGTATCTTGCATAGATAACTAGGCTACGAGTTTTGGTTGACATCATCAGTAGTTCTTCACTGAAACTGGCTCTTTTGAACAGGTAGTGAATTTAGGGTTACAAAATGACTTGTAACTTGGAGATCTCATTTTTGGCATGAGGCTGATTGGGGATATGCTGATCCCAATTCTGAATTTAGTTATGACAGAAATTTTGGCCAGACTCCTCCTTCAAGTCTTGCACACTTTGTTGTGTAAGTGGTTCATAGTTTAAATTATTTTATATTTGCTTTTCTAACATGACTAGCATGAATTATGTGCATTTATTTCAGAGGTAAATCTGCTTACAGTGTGTAGGATTGCTGGCTGAATCAGAGAAGGGGAGAGGGAGGAGGAGGAGGACAGAGGGAGGGACAAGAGAGAGAGTGTCAGTGCCATTGGAGGGCGAGCTGACCACATGACCTCAGCACACTAGCAGGGCGGCTGTAGTCTCTTTAAAACTCCCAAGGTTCCAGGCGACTCTTATGTGTGAGTACCATGAAGCAGGAGTATGGCATCTACCTAAGTGACATCTGGGGACATTGGCAGGACATCTGCAGTGAGGACTGCAGGCCACTCATCTCAAAGGAGGACATTTAAGGCAGGGGGAGAAGTGGGAAGTATGTGAAAATTCAGAAGAAACTGCAGTGCAGCTAGAAAGCTGTTACCTCACAGGGGTTTGTTCCCATAGGGAACACTGGCAGTGACTCCAGCTAATCCCAGTCATTAAGGTAATTCTGTGGGAGGGCAGCTATCCCTCAGCTAGGAGTGGATAGCAGTATTGCAAGTGGACCGCAAACACTGTCTTTCTAGGGTCAGCCAACAGGGGAGTTAGCTACCAGGTAGGAATTTCAGTTAGAAAGCATAGGGTTCATACGTAGGTTATTAGTGGGTTGCAGTTACTCCTATCGGGGGTCAGCCTGCAGGGGAGTTAACAGTCAAACTCAGCAGGAAGGCTGACAGTGCATACCTTGGGTCGACTGTGCAGCAAAGCTGTTGACACGATAGTCAACTGGAAAGGAAGGGGGTACAGATCTTCAGCCACCCCATCTAGGTCTTAATTGATTAAAGAGAAGGGGATGGGTTGTTGCGCCTAAACCACTCTTATCCAGGTCCGGGATAAAGGCTACGTAAGGGTAATAGGGATAGCTATGTCCATTATTAAGGATTGCCTAGAATGTAAAATGTGAAGAGGAGGCATGCAATGGTGACAGAGAGAGGCAGGTAGGGTTTGGGGGGTGCAGGGGTGTGTGGCAGTGCTGTTCCTGGGAGCTGTCCAGGACATGGGGTGATGCCTGGTTTGCAGGCATATTAGACAGCTGAGGATGGAGGTGTGCCAGTTGAGGCAGGAGATAGGTGTGCTGGTAGGGGTGAGGATTCATAGGGTATGGATGGGAGGGACAGAGAGGCCACAAGGCCTGGAGGCAGGCAAGAAGGAAAGAACAGGAATGAAGCCAAGGCGGGGGGCACATGGGGGAGGAAGGGAGTAGGCAGGTCCCCAGGTTCCATCTCCCCAGTGGGCCAGTGGGAAAGAAAGCCCCAAGGCAGGGAGGGTGGGTTGGATAATGGTAAGGGGAACGAGCAAGGCAGGGTGGGAAGGGTGTCCGGTGGGAGCCCAACCAGAGGTTCTGGTGCAGAACAGGTTCCTCCCACTAGACAGAAGGGAAGAAGGGGAACTTGGAGGGATAAGTAAAGACAGTGAGATAGAGCAGGAAGGAGACAGTAAGAGGAAGGACTTCAGAGATGGTAGAGAGAGGGGCCAAGAGAAGAACGTTCTGGTGAGAGGGAGCTGGCGGGAGGTAGGGAAGGGGCAGTGGGGAAGGTGAACAAGGTAACAGATCGGGGAGGTGAGCAGAAGGGAAAGGTTGGGGGAGTGCCAAGCAGAACTGAGGGTCAGGTGGAGGGGGTTGGGATGGAGTAGCTGGTGCAAGGGGCTGTGGGGGCTACAGGAAGGCAGGAGGAGGGCCCAGGAGGATGAGGGAGGGTAATCATGGGGGATTTGATAGTAAAATGAGTGAGGTGGGGTGGGGAAAAGGGATCAAGAGCAAGCCATAGGAGGGTAGTATGTATGCCAGGGTTGACAGTGGGGAGAGTGGGATCCCTGATAGTCAAGCACATGGGGCAGGAGCGTGGGAAACCTCACATAATACTACACCTGGGTACTAATGACCTTGCAGGATGCGAAGTGGGGGTGGTGCAAGAGAGGTTCAGGGAGGCAGGAAAATCTGTAGCGAGGTAGGGAGTTCAGTAGCCTTGTCAGAGGTACTGCCATCCCAAGGCCTAGTACTGCAAGGAAAGTTAGAATTGAGGAATTCATTGTATGGCTCAGAGGGTGGAGCGAAGCGGAGGGGTATGGGATATTTGGTGACTGGGAATGGACCTGGGAGAATAAAGAACTGTATGCACCAGACAGGTTATATCTAAGTACAAAGGGCACAAGGGTCCTGAAAGGCAAGCCGGAGGAAATCCTGGGGGGAAAACCTCAATTTAAACTGACAAGGGGGGGTAGCAGGTGCAAAATACCCTCTGTCACCTGGTGGAAGAAACTGATGGGCCTCCCCCCAAATCAGGACAGACTAAGGAGAATCTAGTGGATAGGAGGGAAGCGAGAAGGCAGGACGGGGGGTGAGGGGGAGTGAGACAGAGGAAAAGGAGAGCCGAGTCGTTATGGAGGGTAGCGTCTCTGAACGGAAGAAGCCTGGAAAACAAAATGGCTGAGATGCAGGTGCTGATTGTTGACAGAGAGGTGAACATAGTGGCAATGACAGAGACATGGACCACACCAAATCATGACTGGGACCATGGAGTCCCAGGGTACAAAATGTACAGGAAGGATAGAGAAATGAGAAGGGGGGTGGCTCTGTATGTGAAGGAGGGGTAACCTGTACCAGAGAGGAGGGGGCAGGTGGAAAGACAGAAGCATAGTGGGTGCAGTTCCAGTGCACTAAGGGGAGGAAACTAAGGGTGGGGATAGTTTACAAACCACCTTCACAGGATGAGGAGCTAGACAAGGTACTGTGGTTCCAAACCATGGAAATGGCAGGTAGGGAGAGGTAGTAATAATGGGGATTTCTGTCTGCCTGAGGTGGATTGAACAATCTCGGCTACCTCCAACACCAAGGAGCAGGTACCGCTGGATGCAATCCAGAGTGGATTCCTGACACAGGGTGTCATGGAACCCACTAAGGAGAGGGCGATACTGGGCCTGGTCCTGTCCAACTGTGGACATGTCCAGGATGAAAAGGTGGAAGTGTCACTTGCAGGGATCATCTACCACATGGTGTGATTCCACCTGAACATGAGCAGAGGGGTGATCAGGACCAAGACGAAGGTTCTGGATTTCAGAAAGGCTGACTTTAAAAAGACTGGAGAAATTCTGTTAGGACACCTTGCTAAGAATAGAAGGGAAATGGAAGTAGAACAGAAATGCGTCGTAATAAAGGAGGGACTGATGAGGCCGCTAGTGAGTGTGCCAAAATCAAAAGCAGGGAATCTAAAGCCAAAAAGCCCTGCTGGTTCGGAAAGGAAGTGGCAGATGTGATAAGGGAGAAGGCAGCCTTCTGAAAAGTACAAATGTACTCAGAATGAGGAGGATAGGGAGGGCTGTAAGGCTAAATCAAGAGTGGCGAGCAGAGTGGTTAGAGGGGCAAAGGCTGCAAGGGAAGTATAGCTGGCACAGGGAGTAAAGTTGAGTGAGAAGGCCTTCCTCAAATATATGAGAGAAGAGGGATGTTAAAAGAGAAGATTGTTAGGTTAAAAGGAGGGGATTGGGCAGGCGAAGGTGAAGAGAGAAAGCGGACGTGCCAACAAGCACTTTTGCCTTGTCTTCACTAGAGAGAAGGACGGACCAGTGCAACAAGGGAGCAGGGGGGTGGGGATGGGGAAAGGGGAGTGACCAGTGACGTAATAGAGGTGGACAGGGTGCATAAGGGCCTGAAGGTGGACGGAACCCCAGGGCCAGATGGAGTGCACCCAAGGGTCCTAAGGGAATTGGTGGAAGTGCTGCTGTGCCCCCTGGCAGACCTGTTTAACAGCTCTCTGGAGTCCAGGAGTGTGCCCCAGGACTGGAGAAGTGCACATGTGGTGCCTCTCCATAAAAGCGGTCCAAGGGATGAACCAGGGAATTTCAGGCCAGTCAGTCTGACTTCGGTAGTGGGGGAACTAAGGGAGACTATCCTGATGGAAAGACTGGTGGACTTTCTTGAGGAAAACAGGCTACAAGCTGTGAGGCAGCAAGGATTTGTGTTGGGAAGGTCCTGCCACACTAATCTGAGTGACTTTTCCGACTTGGTGGACAAGACAGTGGAGGGGCCAAGCGGTTGATGTCCTGTATCGACTGCAGCAAGGCTTTTAACTCTGTGCCTCATAGGAGATTGGTCAGGAAACTGGAGGATCTGGGGGTGGGGGCTAAACTCACTAAAGCAGTCAAAAACTGATTGCAGGACAGAAGCCAAAAGGTGGTGGTTGAGGGGGGGATTCTCAGAAGTTAGGCCGATGACCAGTGGGGTCCCACAAGGGTCGGTTCTCGGTCCCATATTAATTAACATCTACATCAGTGACACTGCAGATCTGCCTGTTTGCGGATGACACAAAGCTGTGTGAGAAGGTGGATGCGGAGGAGGGGAGACAGGAACCAAGGCAAGACATGGCTAGGTTAGAGAAGTGGTCTGGTGTATGGCATCTGGGGTTGAACATTAAAAAGTGCAAAGTTATGCACTTGGGGGTGAAGGACCCAGACACCAAATACTGGTTGATTGGTGTGCAGGTCACCAAGTCGGAGGAAGAAAAGGACCTGGGGGTTATCATCACGAGTGACCTGAAGCACTTGGCACAATGCAGGAGAGCAGCAGCAAAAGCAAATCGGATGCTGGGCTGCATAGCCAGAGGACATACCAACAGGAAGGTGGAGGTCATACTACCAGTGTAGAGGTTACTGGTAAGATCGCACCTACAGTACGGTGTGCAGTACTGGTGCCTTTATCTTAAGATGGATGTTAACTTGCTGGACCCAGAACAGAGAAGGGTGACCAAGATGATCCAGGGCCAGCAGTGCAATACCCACAAAGAGAGGCTCAAGAGGCTCACCATGTACTCCCTTGAGAACAGAAGGGAGAAGGGGGGATATGATCAAGACCTTCAGATATCTTAATGGTATTAATAGGATGAATACTGAGGGCCTCTTCAGTCTTAGTGGGAACAAGTCCACTTGGTGGCATAACCTAAGGCTGGTAAAGGGAAGATTCAAGAGGGAGATGAGGAGGCATTTTGTCACTGAGAGAGTGCTGGCCAAGTGGAATGAGTTGACAGAGGAAGTGGTCTCCCTGAAAATGGTGGATAGCTTCAAGAGAGTATGGGACAGAATGAAGGGGAAAGTTGCTGGGGAGGGGAACTGAGGGGGGCAGGGAGGTTTTGCGGGGGGCAGGTCCCACTGTAGACACGGGGGGACTTGCAAACTCGAGCAGACAAGATAGACCATAAGGCCTTTATCTGCTAGCACGTTCTTATGTATTCGCTAAATTAAAGGTATGTAAATCCCTAGATACTTATGCAACCCCCCCTACAAATGGGGGTTCCCAAAAAGTCTTCCTTGAGCTTGCCTAAATACTCACTGCCAGGCTGGTGTCCTGCGTTTTAGCAGTTTAAATGTGATTACCAGAGCTTGTATAGCCTCTGTGTACTGTCTCTTTAAGAGCAGCCTAATTGCAGCCTAAGTAATCTGAGAGGGAACTCTGTTGAAAGATGTAACTATTTGCTGAAAATCATTTAGAGTGAATGATAATGTAGTTTGTCTAACCTGCTTTCTTTGTAGAAAGTACTGTTTTGTTTTGTCTCCACTATCTTGGTCCTGGACTGCAAATTGGACCAATCAGTTCTGGTGGGACCTAAAATGTAGCCGGACTACAGGAGCTGTCTGAAGTCAAAATCTGTAGGAATTGTAGTTTTGAACTTTTTGTGCCTTTTTTGCAACTGAAGTGGGAGCTCTTGCTTTGACTGACAGCCAAATCAGCCAACCAAATCTTTTGGATCTTGGGGAAGTCCCGGGCTGCTTGCAGTTTTCAGTTAGTTCTGAGCTGGGAAGTGAAATGAAATGAGCTCAGGTGCATTTTTGGGCAGCAATCCTGAGTGGATGCGCATGGGAAAACTGAAAGGTCTGAGTTTTTGGCTTGCATGTCTGCTAGCTGCTCCTGAGAGGGAGAGAAAAGAATTATTTTGGACTAAATCCAAGTTTGTGTGACTAAAGTAAGCTACTGAAGTGGGCCAGGCTCAACCTGAAGAAGACCGAAGATTTTGCTGAATGCGATCGGCCTGTCAGGAGTTCCAGCTACCCCTAAGCTCCCGGTATGTGCAAAGACTTTGCGATTGAGACCGGGGAGGGCTTTGCCTGGTACAGTAGAATTCCCGTACATGTAAATGTGCTATGAGCTGCAAGTGGGTTGTGAGTTAGTTCCCCACTGTGTGAACTGTGTTCTGCTTGCTGGAAGCTGTATCCAGCCCAAAATGGACTGCATCCGAATTTGTCTCCATGCGGTCTGGGCCTTGCCAGACTGGCCCAGCCAGACTACCCACTGCACAGAGAAGCCATCGACGAGAGACCTGCCTGGGGATCAGCCCCCTGTTCCACGCTTGAACAGGAACGACGCCTCTGCAACTCATGTGGGCCCTGCTTCTCCTGGCATTCCAGATCAGCCACTTGCAGTCTCAGTTTTTGTCTAGCCTGTGTCCAGTGTTGGGTATCGTGAGTAAATACCAGGGTAGCTCCCTGCAACAACAGCTTAATCTGAGTGTGTCATCTGATTGTCTTGTTGTTTCGTTTCCTTTACAAACTGAGCCCTCTGGCTCTGGATTACAAATATTGTGTACTGTGCATGTTGTGTTTTCCATCACAGGGCCCCAACCAGCTGCAACCCCAGGCAGCAGTCCTGGCTAGCCCATCTCTTCTCCACCTGGGTACCCAGAGGTGTGACTGTGTGGGGGACTCAAAGCGCATGCATAACTGCTTGATTGATATAACCTTTAAGCTAATTAACCTGATTTTGCCCCTTCCTTGTTCAAGCCCCTGAATAAATCAGATCTAACTTTTTCTGCATGTAATCTGACTGTGGTTCCAGTTTGTGCTCAAAGTACTATACTGTTGCTATTTGCTGTGCATAACCTTGTTTTACAGGGGGTCCCCAGGGTCGAGCCAGAGGAACCAGCCCTGGTGGTAAGTGCAAACAGTGTGGGTACTTATGTGGTGTACCAGGGGTATTGTGAAAGTGATTATTGTACAGTGTTCAGGCCACTAGAGCGGAAAGGGGGTTACAGTGTCCCGGAGGGCTGTGCCCAGGTTAGCTTGATCACTACCAACCCTGACCTCTGGATGGAGGCACCCATTTCAGAACTCAGGCCCCTTAACCTGCTACTAGCCAAGCAGGCAGGGGTAGTAGCCCTTGGGATAGCGCCACCTAGGGGTTACACTTAAGCATGGTCCTGTTCCACTTAAAAGGAAATTGATTTGTAAGATCTCTGGAGGGTGTAAAGTTAAACTGAGAAATATCTGGGGGGGCGTGGCCAGCAACCAAACAGGGCAGGCGCATTGAACAGAAGCTCCGTTAGACTACAACAAAAAGGCAATTTAAAATGGAAAAATCTAACTTTTTTTCTGGTAGAGGGAGAAATTGAGACCTCTTTCAAGACTGGGGAACAACTTTTGCTGACCAGAATGGGTAAAACTTGTCATATAACCCAGCAAGACCTGAATAAGTCAAGAGCGCACATAGAGACGCCAGATGGCAGCGGCCTAGCAGCTGAGGCATCCAAGGCTCTGGACCCATCTATTAACACAGTACTGCAAGCAATTCGAGACCTGGATAGGAAAGTAGATGATTTAGGTACCAGATTTACTGTAATGGAATCCCGTATGAACACGGTGGCTGCGGATGCTAAGACTGCGGTAGATTCAGCAAACACGTCAGCGGCAGCAGTGGCTGGGATCCTGGCTGAAAATAAGACCACGCGACTCTGGCTAGAAATGCTGGAAAACAATATGTGGGCTAGCAGCTTGTGATTGCTGGGTGTCCCAGAAGCTCAGGAGGGTAAAGCACTGCAGGAATTCGTAACAGATTTGCTACTGAACCAATTAAATTTGGACTTACATGGTCAGCTTATCAAAACATACCGCCTGAACCCACAGAGGAAACCAGCCATTGAGACACCTCAAACTATTATGATTGTCACAGCAGGTGTCCATATACGGGACACTGTTTTGGATGCGGCCAAATCTTTGGGTCCTTTGAAACTTGAGGCAGGAGAGCGAATATATTTCTTCCCAGATTTAAGCTATGCTACGAGGCAGAGACTCAAAAGTTTTGATGCGGTTCGTGCAGGACTTAGAGCGCTGGGGATTAACCACTCCTTACAACTGCCAGCCTGACTGAGACTTTATTATGCCAGTAAGACCTACATTTTTTCTGACCCAACAGAAGCGGGCAAGAGACTAGAGACTTAAGCAAGATTTTGTACATCGTTCTAGGTCTCTGGAAGACGAAAATGATGAGGACTAAAAATCCCTTAATTTCCATGCAGTAACTTAAAATCGATGGTCAAGTGGATACTGCTGACGCTAGAAGCTCAAAAAATTTAATTGTTCTTGGGCTGGGAGGCATGGTAGCCCTTGAGAATGCCTTGCACTCCTTTTGTTTTCCTGTGTTCATCTGTTTGAGCTTTATAACAGTCTGCTTGATTTCTAGCTACTTAAAGTTACATTTGAGAGGCTACATTAGCATATTAGGCCATGGAGGATTATAATTATCTTGATAGAAATAAGTATAGAGCCTCATTATAATAGTTGCAAGTTAAATATTAATTAGTAGCTTCTGTTCAAACTACTTTAAGAAGGGATGCCTGTTTTGAAATATAAAAGTTTTGTAAGGGCTTGTTAGGAGCTAATTCTGTTTTAATGTAGTCAAGTATTTACAAGATGCAACAATCTTCGGTTCTACATGGACTCATAAAACACTAGATGTGTTAAAGGGTGTTTATAAACCTAGGCAGGCAATAGATACTCATTATCAATTTAGTCCATGAGTCTGTTGCAGTGGTCTCTTCTTAGGTATAATTTGATATCTGCTTAAATATGAAAATTGAGACCCCCTCACATGAGGTCACTACAGTAATAGTACATAAATCCTGTCTTTGTATTGCTAATACCTGTATTTCCTGAGATTGCTATTACTCGAATATATTTGTATTGTGTGAACTGCACAATGGAAAAATGAATAAAAATAAAGTATAAAAAAAAAAACCTGAAAAATATCTGTTTTCTGTAGGTTTAGCTGGAAACCAGAGGACTACCATATTGGAGCTCAGATCAAGCCTCTACAATAGAGGTCTCTGGGGAGAGCGAAATAAGAAGCACATCGTCTGCATAAAGGTTAATTTTATAAGATAGGATTCTTGTGTGGACCCCCTCAGCCCCCTCATTCTGCCAAATTGCTGCTGCTAAGGGTTCAATGTAAAGTGCAAAAAGGAGGGAAGAAAGGGGGCGCCCCTACCTTGTACCTCTCTGCAGATGAATGGGTGTGCTACACAAACCATTTACTTTAATATAGGCTAGTGGGTCTGCGTGTAAATTCTGAATCCAGGCAAGCACCCAAGGGGGAAAGCCAAAAAAACAGAAGGGTCTCCCAAAGGAAGGGCCAGGAGACCCTGTCAAATGCCTTCTCAGCATCAAGGCTGAGAAGGACTAGAGGAATCAAGTGTTTTTATACATGATCAACATGATCAAGTAAGTGGAACATCGTACAGATGTTGTCCACCGTCTGCCTCTACCTGATAAAACCAAACTGATCGAGGTAAATTAGGAAGGGAAGAAGGGTATCAAATCTTTACGCTCACACAGCCATATATTGTTTATAGTCCATATTGAGTATGGGTATAGGACGATAGGAGGCAGGGAGACTAGGGTCCTTACCAGGCTTCAGAATTGCAGAGAGCATGGCTGCCTGCCAACTGGGAGGAGGGTTCTGACCCTCCTGTACTGCCCAAAAGGTGTGCAACAAAGGAGGGAGGAGGTGGGTGGAGAATAGTTTACAAAATTCCCTGGTTACCCATATGGTCCAGGGCACTTTAAAGTGTTCATCCTGTGTGATTGACTGAGGCAGCTACTGACACAATGCTTCTGGAAGAGAGGGGAGATGTAATTTAGCCAAGTATTGTCTGATGGCATCGGAGGCGGCCAGGTAATCCACTTAATAAAGAGCTGCATAAAAGTCTTTAATAATTTGTATGATTTTCCCACTGTTATGCTCTAGTTTACTGGATTGGGGACAGCAAAATTGCAGTCTACTTGCTTTTCGCTGTTGTGCCCTCAATCTACAGGCTAGTAAGCAAGTTCCCCATGCCCCACCATCATAATAAGATTGTTTAAGGTACATTAACCAAAATTCCTCCTTTTTGTGTAAGATCATTTGAATTTCATAGAAACATAGAAGCATAGCGGTTGATGGCAGATAAGGACCGCAAGGCCCATCCAGTCTGCCCATTTCTTTTTCTACCTTATAAATGTGCCATCGGCCTTTGCTCTGTCAGTGGCCTATCTATTCATACTCATCTGTATTGCTCCCTTATGCCTATCCCATGCCTGTTTGAAGCCCTGCACTGTATTCATAGCTACTACTTCCTGAGGTAGGCCGTTCCATGCATCCACCACTCTTTCTGTGAAAAAGAATTTCCTCACATTCCCCCTTAATCGGCCTCCCTCTAATCTCATGCTGTGTCCTCTTGTCCTGCTATTTTTCTTACATTTAAACATGTTAGACTCTTTCACCTTGTTAATGCCCTTAAGGTGTTTGAATGTTTGATCATATCACCTCTCTCCCTCCTTTGCTCAAGGGTATACATATTGAGCTCCGTTAATCTGTCCTCATATGTCTTCTGATGCAGTCCCTGCACCATTTTGGTTGCCCTTCTCTGGACTGCCTCAATTTGGTTAATGTCCTTGTGAAGGTGTGACCTCCAGTACTGCACACAGTACTCCAGATGGGGCCTAACCAGTGTCTTGTAAAGAGGGATTATTACCTCCCTCTTACGACTTGTGACACCCCTACTAATGCACCTTAACATTCCCATAGCCTTACCTACTATTTTAGAGGTCTGCTTGGATGATTTCAGGTCATCGGTGATGATGATGCCCAAGTCTCTTTCTTCCTTTGTGACTGCCAGCAACTCCCCTCCCAGCCTATAGGTGGCTTCAGGGGTTTTCTTCCCTATGTGCATGATCTTGCACTTCTTTGCATTAAATCCCAGTTGCCATTCTTCTGACCATTTTGCTAGTTTATCCAGATCTCTTCTCATTCTGCCCACCCCATCTGGATCATCTACTCTGTTGCAGATCTTGGTGTCATCTGCAAACAGACAAGCCTTACCTTCTAGTCCATCTGCAATGCCACTAATGAAGATATTGAAGAGGACTGGCCCCAGGACTGATCCCTGAGGTACCCCACTTGTGACTTGCATCTCTTCTGACAGTATACCATTTACCACCACTCTGTTTTCTGCCCGTCAACCAGTTTGCCACCCAGTTGACCAACTTCTGACCCACCCCGAGCCTACCCAGCTTATTTATCAATCTTCTACATGGAACAGTATCGAAAGCTTTGCTGAAGTCAAGGTAGGCAACATCAACTGCTCCCCCTTGGTCCTCCACTCTGGTTACCCAGTCAAAGAAATCTATGAGATTAGTTTGACAGGACCTTCCTTTTGTAAACCCATGCTGTCTTGGATCCTGTGCCCCTATGAATTCCAGGTGTTGCACTATCCTATCCTTTAGGAGTGCCTCCATAATCTTTCCCACTACTGAGGTAAGACTGACTGGTCTGTAGTTCCCTGCCTCCTCCCTGCTACCACTCTTGTGGAGTGGCATCACATGAGCCCTTCTCCAGTCTTCTGGGACCTCTCCTGTGCTCAGAGACTCACTAAACAGTTCTGCTAATGGCTCTGCTAGTTCTACCCTTAGCTCCTTAAGTACCCTGGGATGTTTGCCATCAGGTCCCATTGCCTTGTCCACCCTGAGCTTAGCGAGCTCTTGTAGGACCCTTTCTTTTGTGAAGGGAGTAGTGCTCACCTACCTCCCCCCGTGTCCATGGTGCTGAGCTGTGGGCCCTGCCCTACCTTCTTTTCAGTAAATACTGAGCAAAATATCTATTTAGGATAGATGCTTTTACAGGGTCCTCCTCCTCACATGCCCCCTTTTCTCCTTTGAGCTTAGTAATACCCCCTCTGGACTTTCTTCTTTCACTAATGTATCTATAGAAAGTCTTGTCACCTTCTTTTACTGTTCATACTAGTGTTTCCTCAGCTTGGGACTTTACCTGCCTTACTGCCTTCCCTGCTTCCCTTAGTGCAGTTTGGTATGCCTCCCTGTCTTCATCCTGCTGTGTTCCCTTATACAGTATTTCCTGAAGGTCAGCCTTTTGGCTCTGACCTTTTCTGCTACTGTATTTGAGAACCAAAGTGGTTTCCTTCTTCTTTTGCACTTCCTTTTCTGTCTAACACAATGGGATGTTGCTTCAAGTATTGCATCCTTAATGCTTGCTCACTTTGCCTGTACCCCCTCACCTGTGTTTCTTTTTGCCAAGGCTAGCTTAACTCTGGTGGCCATTTTATCAAAGTCAGCTCCTCTGAAGTCCCATATTTTTGCCTTGGAATGGGATGATTTAGATGTAGCGGCCAAATTGAACCATACCACGTGATGGTCACTGGCCCCCAGGTGACCTTCTACCTGGAGATCTGTGATCGCTTCCCTGTTAGTACTAGATCTAGGATAGCCCTGTCTCTTGTGGGTTGTTGTACCAGTTGTTTGAGGCCCTCCCCTGCAGGGAATCCACCATGTGTCTAGTTCTGGCAGATGTTCCTGCTGGTATTGACCAATCTATATCCGGCATGTTGAAGTCTCCCATTATCAGAACCTCCCCTTTAGCTGTCATGTTTTGTACATCTTCTAACAGTAATGTGTCTGTGTCCTCCCCCTGGTCTGGGGGCCTGTAGACAACCCCAGTTCTTATGGCTGTCCCATTTCCTGTTTCCAGGGTGACCCACAGTTCTTCTGGCTCCTTATGTGTATTCTGAATATCTGTAGCTTTGATATTTTCATTGACATACAGGGCACTCCACCCCCTTTCACCTTGGTCTCTTCTGAACAGTACATAACCAGGTACTGAAGTCTCCCAAGTGTGGTTACTGGTAAACCACGTCTCACTAATTGCTACTATGTCCAGTTTAGCCTCTGACATTATTGTCTGCAGGTCTAGGATCTTATTTCCCAGGCTGTGAACATTTGTGTACATGATTTTCCATTGACCAGATTTCAGTGTGTTAGTTGTTGGGTGAGGTTTGGCATTTCCCCTGTGCGTCATATGGGGAGACGGACCTTTTTTCTTACCTGGTGATGCAAATGAACTGCAAACATGCTGAATCCCTGTTTGACCACTAGCTGAGGGGGGAGGGGTGTTCTTCCCATTCGACGTACATTTTTGATTTCAACAATTTGGGCTGCTGTTTCAGAATCTCAAGGCATCTAGAGCTTCTAGCATGGTAAGAGTGTCTGTTAAGTGAGATAGACATTGTTTCCTAATTTGTTTTTGTGGGCTGCATATGAAATAATAAACCCAAGCGTCACTACCATAATCGTGTCCCATAATATGAGGTGAGAGACTTCCCATATATCATTAAAATGAAGGGTAGTTCGTAGGGAGTCAGCCATCTGTATTTTAAATTCCTTGTCTTGCAAAAGCAAGAGTTTCAGATGCCAAAAAGTAGTTTTCTTACATTTGCCCAAATTAACGTTCAGTTGACAACCCGTTGTGGTCAGAGAGAGATATGGGGTTGTAGGACATGTCCTGAACAGCATGAAAATGCTCACAGGTCAAAATAAAATAATTGAATCTAGCATAAGTATTATGACTAGTAGAATAATGTGTATAGGACCTCTCTGATCGAAAAAGCCGTTGTCAGGCATCCACCAGCCCCATGTGGTGAAGCATATGCATAAGGTGTTTTTGGGCCAGTGAGATATGATGCTGAGTAGGTCTGGTGGTGTCGAGAAAGGTGGATTAACATTTCCTCCTAATATGAGTTGACCAGGGAGCTTTGCCATTAATTATTGAGAAATGCTTGAAATATAATTGTATTTGTATTCAGTGGGAAATACACATTAGCAAGGGTAACTGTGGTGTCAGACTGCTGGCCTGTTAAGATAACATACCTACCCGCAGGGTCTATATAGCTGTCTTCACAGACAAACAGTGTTGTAGAAGGGAATCAGAATGGCAGCCCCTCTATGCTTTCCTGATTTTTAAGATGAGACATACACGCCATATACCTTGCCTCAGGCTAATTTAGTGTGCTGAGGTGCATTAAGATGGGTTTTTGAAGATAACATCAGGGTGTTCCCTTCACATGAGTTGGAACAATTTGCTACACTTCACTGGACTGTTCAATCCATTTATATTCCAAGATAGAACTTTAGTGGGAAGCTCCATAGTGCATTCCAAAATAAAAGTTCAACTTTGGGATAAAAATGCTCTTGGAATTAAAAAAAAAAAAAAAAAGGATAGTCCGCCTCTCCACTGAGGGAGAGAGTCACATTCCCCTCTTGCCCCAGTACGGCGGGGAGGGCAAAATATCTTCACCTCTGAGACATAGCAACAACCTACGGTCAGACTCACATGAAGCCAGTGCTAATCTCCAGGCGGGGTTGGGGGACAGCAGTGTCCCCAATACAATACCAATACTCCGACAAGTATAGTCTGAAGTAGCCAGTTATCTCCTGTTTACAACAATATACTCTGAAGCATTGAAATAAAATGGTGTACAACCGTAGGGGCACCGGCATTGAACTAGCAACTCATCCCGGAAAGCTAAGGACCAAGAAGAAAGACATCAGCTTGTAATGAAATACCATATAAAAGACTAATAAAATCCACAAACTGAGTTGTTTAACTACCAAAGAGCAACTTCCAAGGTTGGAAGCCAGGTGAGAACCCACTCCTCACAGAGCAGGTAGTAGTCTATGTGAGGAACTGGCACTACAGTGTAGTGAGCCCTCTGTGCAGGTGAATTCCTGCATGGGCATGTGGGGATGCTTAAGGCACGCAGGATAACCCATGCAATAAGGTATAGAGGTATTTACCAGAGAAGTTTATCTCAAGATGCCATGCCTGTGTTTAACGTGTAGGGAAAGATAGAGTTCCGGGAGTAGTGAGCAGCAGTAATGCCAGCACATTAGTAATCTGCTCAGTCACCAGCTGGATCCAGGAGGGAGAGTGGGGTTAAGAGCCAGAAAACCTTTAACCTGTCTCCTGCCATTACTATTAAGTGGATCCTTTTAAAATTGGTCCAGTGGCACTGAGGGTTGAGGTGCTGGACGCCACACCTCGCACCATGCTGGCGACCGGAGTTCGGGAACACGCTTGGGTTGCCGTGGGTCAGCTGGGGGGAGGGCAAGGAGTGGAACTGCGCTGCTAAGAGGCAGCTTTCCTCTTCCGGGGTGGGATCTGGAGTCTCCCGGGCTTTTGGCTGCCACCGAGTGGAGGCTTGTTAGTAGCTCCAAGCCCAAGGGGAGACTCGGCGTTAGGCCAGTCGGGGGGAAGGGGCCATGACTGGAGCAGTGGGGTGCATGCTGACCTCCGCAGGCACATACAGCCATGTTCTGGGGTCCTGAGGTTAGGAAGGAGAAAACCAAGCAAAATACCTATGTCTTCCCATTGCCGAAGTGTTGTGGGAGGCGGTAATGGGGAGCAAATGCTATATGAACAAAAAAAGTGGGCCCTTTTAATAGAGATTTTTTTCATGCAAGGGGAGATATAATGCCTGGTTCCCCTATCCCCACCAGCACTGCCCAACTACCTCTAAGTGTACAAACATTAACATACTAAGTTAAGTCTAGTACCAAATAAAATAATGAAAACAGTTCATAAAGTTCATGCAGTTTGTAATTGTCCATGCGAAGCCAGTACACTAACCCCGGTGAATTAGTTAAAGCAGTCAGTTGCAAAGTCAAGGTTCCTCGTAACCAACAGGAAGCAAATGCCTGTTCAGATATAACTTAAAAGAGATAATAGCATCCAAACTACATGGCAGCACCACAGTTTTAAGGCTGCAGCTGGAGAGTTTGATTATTAAAAGTCAACAAATATTAAGGGAGCGTACGCAAACCATAGGGCTGCAAATAACTTAAAAATCTTGTTTTGCGGTGGATGGAGGGAATTGGGAAAGCCATAGCAACAAGGATACTTTGGGGGGGGGGGGGGTCAGCCACAGTCTGAGGTAGCAGATGTGACAGCCATAAGGGAGGTCAATCCCTGCCACCATAGAGAAAAAAGGAGGGCTGATATGCTAGAGCAACCATAGGGGATGTCAGTAGAACACTGCCATGGGTACTCAAATGTTCAAAATGCCAAGCTTTGAAAATGTGAAAGGGGGACAACGAACATAGCTGCCTTAGCTGGCAAAACCCCGTATCGCTGATTCCATTCCAGACAGACACTGGTCAGATCATTGAAGCATGTACATGGAGTCATGGCAAATTGTAGGGAAAGCCTGCGCTGAATCTGGCCATTCTGGTGGACTCCTGACTGGTGATGCCCCCCCCCAAAAGATAGGACCACATGCTCAACACTGGGAGCCTTTGAGTTTGCACACCAGGCGCTATTGTTCCAGTGCACCAAGCAGAAATGCATGGAACTAGCAGAAGTCCCAAAATAGCAAAGGGCAATGTATTTGGGCACATATGGCAGCATAGCTGGTGTTTCTTCCTCCCACCCCACCCCCACCTGAACTGTCCTGGCCGAGCTTCCACGATCCAGCCTGCTTGTATATGGTTAAATCATGCAGCTCCCCAGAAAGACGATCAGCAAACTGTTAAGTTCCAAGTAACACCTCAAAAGAAAGCAAGTCAGTAGCTGGTCTAGCAGTTTCATCTCCTGGGTCTGTCAAATTGCTTCAGTAGATTTTTAATAGTTTGAGGGGCTTCTTGAGACTGCAATTTCCTGTTTTCAGCAGAAGGGGAAATCAGAGTGGTGTCCCCATGTAGCAAGTCCTCTATGGAGGCAGGGCGCTAATGGTTACATTGAGGATGAGGGAGTTGGGGGGGGGGGTCAAGGGTGACTGTGGAATGGCAGTGCCCCTTCTCTCAAGATCCTGCTTTGCCTCTTGTGGGGTATGGTAGAGGAAGTCTCTCTCAGGATACAACACACAGAGTTTTGCAGGGTAGGGAGTCTGGAAGTGGAGACCTATTTGCTTGAGGGCGTGTAAATAGGGAATATAGGCTTCATTGTTGATGTATAGCTGGAATTAAGTCATGGTCCAGATAATATTTGTATATCTTTGTATTTTATGACTTTTTGTCTCCGTGCTGCGAGGAGGACACCTTCCTTAACCTAAAAGCATAAGAATTTTGTAACAATAGATCGAGGTCTCTCCCTTACGCTAGGGGCAGGCTTAGGACCCAAAGCGCGGTGTACTTGTTCCAGGTCCAACTGGAGGTCTGCTTGTAGCTCCAGGGTGTCACACAGTAACTTTTCTGTGAAAGCAGTAATCCAAACCTCAGGAGTCCCTCCCTCACTTTTGCTTAACAACTGCATTATTCTCCTGGAATGGGGCTCCCCAAAGCTTTAGAATGTTATGCTAATTATGGAACTTAGAATGAAATTTAAGCTCTTCTGTGTGCATCATGCTCACCCCTACCCTGTAACATCAGATTTGTTTCTCTGCCTAGAGAAAGCAGTCGCCCTGAAGTCTTCTCTTCAGCCTCTGATTTATAAAGTTTTACAATTCTTACTTTGTTTAGTTATTTATCGATAACTCTGTGTTACTGAGTTTTGCTATATTTTATTGATATTTAAGACTTTTCTCCAGTTCCCAATTGGTTCACAAGAGCTGGAGAAGGCCACCTTTTGGCGCAGTTCCTACTTTTAGGCAACCACTTTAAATTTCCATATATAACGTTTTTAACTACAGTAATGTATATTAAACTGCTTTGTGGTTTCTTCTGTATTATTCATGGTTCCTCATTTTCAGGGAACTGAGATGATATTTGGCCTAACGTGTTGTTTAGGTAAGTTTCACTTGTGGTTTGTATTTTGAGGGAACCAAAATTCATTTCTGGGGATAGAGCCACAAAAAATCACAAAGCATAGTGCAAAAGTTTGTGCTGAGCTTTGTGATTGCACAGGGGTGTAAGTTCACTATTCACAGTCAGATAGCACACCATGCTATCCAACTGTGAATATGGCCAGGACGAAGCAGTGCTAACCCCCCCGTACCACAGCCTCTTAACCCCAGTAGCACCACCCCGACATGCATCCCGGAGAATGTCCCCACAATGAATAGTGCAGGTATGCTAATCAGAATTCTCAAAAGCAGCCATACGAATGAGCCCATTGGGCATGCAGTGCGCTATGTGCATGCCCATTATGGGCCCATTTACATGGGCTGCAACAGACGTTAGTGGCCACCCCCGGCCAATCACCGGCCCGACAATAATATAGTTTACTTTCTCTGGTGGGTAGTGGTCCCCACTCCCTACCAATCACTGGCCCAAGTAGAAAACAAAGAATACTTCCTGGTGCCAGTGGTCCCCCCCCCACCAACCACCGATCACCGGCCCGAAAGTAATATAGTTTACTTTCCCTGGTGGCTGGTGGTACCATCTCCCTGCTGATCGTCGGCCCAAGTAGAAAACAAAGAAAAGTCCCTGGTGCCAGTGTACCCCCTCCTCCCCGCGATTGCCGATTGCCGGCCCGACTAAAAAATAAAAAAGGTTCCCTGGTGGCTAGCGATCCCTCCACCACCCAATCCCTTGCCTGACATAGAAAAACCCATTCCCTGGTGACTAGCCATCCTCCCCCCCCACCTGATCACTCACCAACATATAAAAAAATTAGCCCTGGTGTCCAGTAGTCCCTCCCCCACCCAGTCATCCACCCAATGTATAAAGATTGCCTGGTGTCCAGTAACCTCCCCATTCCTGATCCTGTATAGTAAAGTGAAACATTTCCTGGTGGTCTAGAGGACCTCTTTCCTATCCCCAATCCCATGCATAGTGATTGTATACTTTTCTCTGGTGGTCTAGTGGACTTCCCACCCTGGCAAGTAATGATCCACCACTCCTCTTCCCCCCCCCCCATCCTGACCCACAGCCGGCGACCAGCATAGCTGTCCTCTCTCCACCACAGCCGGTGCACCACTGAACTGTCACTGAGCACGTACTGTATACAGTACACACTCAGTGGCACTGCAGTCAGCGACTGGCCTTGGTGGAGAGAGGAGAACTGTGCCAGTCACCGGCTGGGGTTTGGGATGGGGAGAATGGGTGATGAGTTATTACCTGCGGGGGTCCACTAGACCACCAGAGAAAGATGTGCAATAATTTTCAGGGGATCAGGGATAGGGAAGGCGGTCCGCTAGATCACCAGGAAATGTTCCACTTTACTATACAGGGGATCGTGATCCGAAGTATAGCCGCAAGGGAAGACCTTATATATTGATTGGGTGGTGGGGGGAGAGAACCACTGGACACCAGGGATATTTTTTAGATATATTTTGTTGGGTGATCGGGTGGGGTGAGGGACCACTGGACACCAGGGAAATTTTTTGTTTCTAGGGATGTGGATATGATGTTCTATCCACACTTACTGGCAGTGTCCTTTCCCTTTAAGATGATGCCGGAAAGTCTTCAAGCTGGCTCCTCCCACCTACCCGGATGGTAACTCCCGCCTTGGCTCTGCTCCATGACACCAGAGCTTCCTTTCTGCTGGAAGAAGCAGGTTCCCTCCTTACTGCTCATGCTTAAATTTTCAGATTTACTTCCTAAAACTTAAAACTCTCACAAGTTTTGTCTTCAGCTTGATCTATGATCATGACCGTCATGGATGATAAGGCCATTCCCGGGTTCCGCCGATGCCCTTACGGGCAGAAGATGTCCGGGACCAACCTGCATGCCACATGCGTCTACTGCCTGGGGCACAATCACAATCCCCAGGCCTGCGACCTTTGTCGTTTTTCTCACCCGAATGTCCTGGAAAACTATCTTGCCATACTTAAACTGGGCTGCCCGGCACTTCGGAATCTGCTGGTCAAATCCAAGGATACCTGTTGGATGGTCTCCGTGGCTGCAGGGTCCACCAAGCAGCTTGCAGCGTTTGAGGAGGAGGCGGCCCAGGCTGCAGCTCACTTCCCTTTGGCTTCGGCTTTCGTGCCGCTCTAGCTGGGCCTCGACTTCACGGGTCCTTCCAGGAACTGTGTCAGGCCCTGCCGACCCTCGGTCAGGGACCCTCTCCGCACAAATCTAAATCCAAAAAAGAGTACAAAAGAGAAAAAGAAAGGACTCATTCGTGGGATTGGGAGTGCTCTCGGTCAAGAGCTTCTGATTCCCACTCTTCTCCAGATTTGACTTAGGTCAAATCCTCAGTCCAGGCTGCCAGCTCCATGGTAGCCCTGTTGGGCCAGTTGGCCAAGACGTTGGTTGAGGTTCTGGACAAGATTTTTCTGAAGCCGGCTGACCAGTTGTCAACTGAAGAGGCCGACGCTTCCTTGTCCAGGACTCTGGTCCTGACTCAGACCATTGGAGGGACGGATCAGTTTGCTGACCCGCCACCTCTGGTTGACAACCAAGACCCGGAGGAGCCTCAGTGCTCACCGACTCCCTCTAAACCCTGCCGCCGGTTAAGGTCGATGTCTCGGTCTTCCTCCCGTGGGTCGAGCCAATACCGGCGCTTCAGCTCTCAGCACCATGGGAAGTGACACCGGCGCTACTCTTCATCCTCGTCCTCCTTGGGTGAAGAGAGGCTTTTGTGCAGATTGCGGCGATGCTACGAGGACTTGATGTGGCAACAGTTGGTGCTGACCGGTGTCAAGCCGACTCTGGCTCCTACACTGGCCATCATCTGGCTATCGCCCAAAAGGTTGACACCGTCTCCATCGATGGAGCCAGCTAAAATGGCCCCGGCACAGCCGACCCTGGCATCTCCACTGATAGTGGTGGAACTGCCACCTAACTAGCCACCAACTGGCACTCTGACTAAGGAGTCTCAGCCATCTAATGGGCTTCCCCATCAGCTGTTGGTCACCATCACCCCTGACCGTCCGTGAAGGGTCAGTGGGGACTCAGGCAGTCAACCACTCTTTAACGACTCCTCGGAGTCTGAGGGGTCCTCCCTGCACTCCCATCCGGTCGACATAGAGTCTGTGGGGGACCTCTCGACGGGTGAAGGCCCATCTTCCTTCATGGTGCTTCTCCGCTGGATCTCTTAGTTGACGGGTATAAAAATGGAGCTCGTCCAGAAGCGGGCTCATTACCCGTTGACTGAGATCCTCGACCAGGGAGATACTCTGATGGAGGCTCTTCCGGTGGCTGAGGCCATTCTTGGTCCTGCCCTGGAGCTTTTGCAGCACCCCGCTTCTTGCCATGTGCCTTCTGCCTGGATGGCCTGCAAATACGCAGTGCCCACCGGTTCCGTCTCAAGATTCACATAGCACCCCTCGGCTGAGGGATTAGTGGCAGATTCTCGGCACTCTGGTAACACCGGAGTTGTTGACAAGCCACCTGACAAGGAGTTCAAGAAGTTGGACCATGCAGCTAAGAAAGTCTACACTGCCTCCTCGCTTAGTCTCCACCAGGCGAGCTCGGCCCTCCTCATGGCTCACTTCTCTCATGCCCTGCTGGGCTCTCTCAATGAGGTGCTTCCTCATCTGCCTGCAGACCTTCAGACTATGGTCAAACAGGTCCGGACCAGGGCTGGGCTGTAGCCAAACAACAGCTCCAGACAGCCATGGACATTGGGGACTACTGTGCCCGCTCTGTAGGGCTTGGCTGAGGATCTCGATTTTCATGGCGGACACTCAGCACAAGCTGGCAGATGTCCCTTTCCTGGGCACCGACCTGTTTGGGCCTGGGTTCGAGGGCCACCTCACCTGTATCGAGAAGTCTGGTGCCGCCTTGCACTCCATGACATCTGCCCAGAAGGAAGGGCTCCAAGCAGCAGCAGAAGAGGAAGCCCATTTGGTCCACCTCCACTCCTGTGACCAAACAAACCCAGCCCCAGGCTGGACAGCAGACTCAGGCCTGGCGACCTTGGCCCAAGTTGGTTGCCTCAGTTGTCCACAAGCCTGGAGGGAGAGGCTCCAGTGGCCCCTCAGCCGAGCCCTCCTCCTGCTCTAAGCCTGCCCAGTGACAGGATGAGGGGTGCCTCCCTCATGCCCGTCACACCTTCCCTGAGTCCTCCCGAGGGGGGCTTGCCCCACAACTTCCTTTCCGACTGGTACGCTGTCACCACGGACAGGTGGGTTCTAGAAGTGGTGGGTCAGGGTCTGCCTCTGAAATTTGAACAGTACCTTCCTTGCCGATCCCACACCCTATGGGAGGACTTGGTTTCCGCAGACATGCTGTCAGCTCTCAGAGATGACATAGCCCAGCTCCTCCGCAAGGAGGTCATGGTTCCTGTCGCAGATCCTCCGGAACATCCAGGGTTTGTCTCCAGGTACTTCCTGGTGCCAAAGCAGATGGGGGATTTGTGCCCCATTTTAGATCTG
The DNA here is from genome assembly GCA_016271365.2 of Neoceratodus forsteri. Taxonomy (NCBI): domain Eukaryota; kingdom Metazoa; phylum Chordata; order Ceratodontiformes; family Ceratodontidae; genus Neoceratodus; species Neoceratodus forsteri. The sequence goes on from CM028137.1 coordinate 506,383,136, forward strand.
CATGACCTGAACAAATTTCTCCAGTCGTACACCTTCAGGATGGTAACTCTGTCTCAGATCATACCTTCTCTGGAGCGAAACATATGATTTTGCTCCCTGAATCTTCAGGACATGTTCTTCCACGTCCTGATCCATGTGTCTCATCAACAGTTCCTCCACTTCCAAGCAGATGGAACCCTCTACGTGTTCCAGGCCATGCCATTTGGCCTCTCCTTGGCTCCCAGGGTCGTCACCAAGTACATTGCAGTGGTGGCAGCTTACCTGAGGTGCTCAGGGGTTCAGGTTTACCCCTACCTGGATGACTGGCTGATCGCAGATCCCTCCAGGCAGGAGGTGGAGCGGTCCAGGGACCTGGTCCTCCAGACATGCGTCCCCCTTGGCCTCCTGGTCAGTGAGGCCATGTCAGAACTCATGCCTTTGCAGGTGATCAGCTTCATCAGGCAGACCTTGACTCTTGCAGAGCCAGAGCCTGGCTCCTGGGGCACAGAGCAGAGGCTCTCTTCTCCTGTGCCTGATCATTTCGGGTTGGGCAATTGCACCCTGCCTGAGACTTCCTGCTCTTGCTGGGCTACATGGCAGCCTGGACCAGCGTGGTCCGATGGGCCCATTGGAGGATGCGCTCCCTACAGTGGGAGTTGGCCAGTGGCCTCAGCACAAGGGCCACTTTGACCAGCTGGTCACTGTGATCCAGCGGATGTGGGACACCATCCAGTGATGGTTAGCCCAGGCACATCTGCAGGAAGGGATCCCGTTTGTCCACCCAGAGCTGACGGTAATCCTGAGGACTGATGCCTCTCTCATAGGCTGGGATGCCCACCTGGGGGAACACAGAGTCCACGGGCTCTGGACCCCGAGGAGTCCCGATGCCACATCAACCTGCTGGAGCTTCGGGCAGTTTGGCTAGCGCTGACTGCATTCGCTCTGCACTTTCAGGGTCAGGTGGTCCAAGTCTAGATGGACAACACCACAACCCTGTACTACCTCAACAAATGGTGGGATGCACTCCCTGCCCTTGTGCAGGGAAGCTCTCTATGTCTGGACCCTCGTGTGCAGCCTGGAGGCGGATCTCCTAGCCATCTATGTGGCAGGAGCCTCCAATCAGCTGGCAGACACCCTCAGCTAGGTGGGTGCAGCGTCTCACGAGTGGTCTCTCCACCCCGAGGTAGTTCACAGTCTGTTCTCCCAGTGGGGCACCCCTCAGGTGGACCTGTTCTCCTCCAGGGAGAACACAAAGCCGTGGCTGTTTTGTGCCCACCCCCCATCAGCAGGGAACACTGCAGGGGGGTGCCTTCTTGAGGCCCTGGACCCCAGAGGCTTTCCTCAGATTCCCTTGATCCATAAGGTGCTCGTCAAGGCCAGGCGGGACAAGGTACAGGTGATCCTGGTGGCTCCAGACTAGCCACTCCAGTTCTGGTACCCCGATCTCCTCAGCTTCAGCAGCAGGCTCCCGAAGCATCTTCCCCTATGCCCAGACCTGCTTCCATCAGTCAGGGGAAGGTACGCCACCCGGACCTTCAGTCCCTGCACCTGACAGCCTGGTTCCTGAGTGGCTAGAGTTCCAGGCTTTGGGTCTCTCCGAAGCTGTCTTCACCATTGTGAAGGCATCTCAGAAGGAGTCGACTAGGAAGTGCTACGCCTTCAAATGGAAGAGATTCTCCATTTGGTGTCAGGGCAAGGGGTTGGACCCTTTGTCCTCTCCAGTGGCTAGCATTCTTGATTATTTGGTCCCCCTCTCAGTTGGGCCTTCGGTCGACGACCCTTAAGGTGCACCTGGCAGCCATCTCTGCTTACGGGGCATGGGCCGGTCAGCAGTTGGTGGTGCAGGAAAAGGTGTTCTGGTGCTTCTTCAAGGGCCTTGACCACATTTCTTTTCTGGTGCATGAACCACTACCACCATGGGACTTGGTAGTGGTTTTGGCAAAGCTCATGGGCAAGCCATTTGAACCGATGCACAGGTGTGATATCTCTCACCTGTCCTGGAAGATCGCCATCTTGGTGGCTATCATGTCATCCAGAAGGATCAGTGAGCTCCAGGTGCTTTCGGTGGAGTCTCCTTACCTGGTCCTTCACAAGGACAAGGTTGTCCTGCACCCCAACCCGAAGTTTTTCCCAAAGGTTGTGTCAGAGTTTCACCTTAACCAGGTGATTAATCTCCTGGTGTACTTCACCAATCGCACCTCGGAGGCCGAGCACAGGCTTCATACTCTGGACCTGAGGTGAGTGCTCGCTTATTACAAAGAGTGCACGACTGGAGTTCGGGGAGAGGTTCACCAGCTGTTTGTCACCTATACTGAAGCCGCACATGGCAGACCTGCAGCCAAACAGACGATTGGCAGGTGGCTCACATCCTGCATTGATATCTGCTATAGGTTGGTGGGTAGGGAGCCTCCCGTAGGGCTAAGGGCTCACTCCACCCGCCATACCGCTGCATCAGTGGCTGATTCCAGGGATGTCCCTATCCAGGAAATCTGCAGGGCTGCTACCTGGAGGTCAGCACACACCTTCATTTCCCATTACCACATTGACCTAGAGTCATACCGTGATGTTGGTTTTGGGGCCTCAGTTCTCCAGTCTCTCCTTCCTAAATAGGGGGTGTGCGCCTTGCCTCCCTCCTCCCAGAGACCTGCTAGGAGCCTGCCAGTTAGTGTGAATAGAATATCATAGCCACGTCCCTAGAAAAAAAGGTTACTCACCTGTAACAGTAATTCTAGGAGTGGTATATGATATTCATCCACACAGACCCACCCGACCTCCCCTGGCTTTGGCGCACACAGCTGCTTTCTGTGGGCAAGATTTGGCATCATGGGGTGGAGCTCAGGGACTTATCACCTGGGTGGGAGGGAGGAGCCAGCCTGAAGACTTTCCAGCATCATCTTAAAGGGAAAGGACACTGCCAGTTAGCGTGGATGAACATCATACACCACTTCTAGAACTACTGTTACAGGTGAGTAACCTGTTTATGTTAGGTGGGTGATTGGGTGGGAGGGACCGCTAGTCAATAGGGAATGGGTTTTCCATGTCAGGTGAGGAATCAGGTGGGGAGAGACCGCTAGCCACGGGAAATGGGTGGGGGGCCACTGGCACCAGGGACTGTTCTTTGTTTTCTACTTGGGCTGGTGATTTGCAGGGAGGGGACCACCAGGCAAAGTAAACTATTATTAAACTATATTACTGTTTGCCGCCCGCACAGCATGCACTCGGGTTCAGGACGGACTCGGCAGCTGGAAGGCCAGCCGGGAGGGAAGGATTGAGCGCCCATCAGCTGCTCTCCTTCTCCAGGAGGAGGGTTGCCTGTCCCTGCTCTACCACCACCTGGGCGACCATGGGTGGTGGTACAGCTAGGACAGCCAGTGGAGGGAGGGACATAGGCCGGGGAGCGGCGGAGCATCTACCGTACGACGTGCTCACCCTTAGCCCCCCCTTCGTGCCTCCGTCCTCAGGGATGGCCAGAACACGGAAAAAGGACCTTGCGGATGCCGGTGTAGATGGGGATCCAAGCTCCCAGACACCCTAACCCAGCTCTCGGGGACCGTCCAGACTGCCGACACACACAAATGGACTGGAGGGGGACATCCCAGGATCCCCCTCCTCCCCGCCTGGGGTGGTAGGTCGAAGCAGCATGGGGCAGATCTGGTGGTACATCGAGCAGTACCGGAGGTGGGCAGAGTGAGCAGAGGATACCCCAGAAGAGAGTGGCATCTGTGGAGACAGGGGCCAAAAAAAAAACTAATACTGCCAGGATGCCGATCGGCAGGGGAGGCTGGAACCACTGACACCAGGGACTATACTTTGTCGTCTACTTAGGCTGGCGATCGGAGGTCATGGGGGGGACAACTGGCACCAGGGACACTGTTCTTTTTTTTTTCCCTTGGGTCAGCAGTTGGCAAGGAGTGGGGAACTACTTGCCTCCAGGGAATTTATAAATACATTTGTGTCTTTGTTTGGGATGAGGATCGGGTGGGGAGAGGTACTACTAGCCACCAGGGAATGCATACATAAATTTGTGTCTTTGATTGGGATGTTGATCAGCATGGGGGAGGGACCACTAGTGAGGATGCAAATAAATTTCTATCTTTGTTTAGGACGGCAGTCAGCAAAGGGGGAACACTAGCACCGGGGAAGGTGCTCTGTCGGTATCAGGCCAGCAATTTGGGGCTGCTGCAGGACCTCTACCAACCACTAGGGTTGTAGGGGATTAAAGCAAGGTCTTGGTCAGCAGTATTTGCTCCACGCAAAAGACCCTTGCACCTGGCAAATGCTTTGTGTATCAGACTGAGGAGATGTGCAGGTCCCATCCCCCTCATTTGAATTGCGGCCCCCTCCACACTTTGCCCCAGCACAGCTCCCGGTTTGAGCACGCAAACTGGACTTTTGTGAATATCATCTCAGCCCAAAACCCAGTTTGTTCATGCAAAACCGGGTTTGCGCTGCAGTAAAGTTTAGTGAATCTAGTCCTTGATATTTAAAACCCTTTTTAACTTACATGGTTTTTACATTTTAAAACTTTCCTTTCTTTGGGAACCACTAATGTCTCCTATGGTCATCAGTGTTTGGCATGACTGACAGACTAAAAAAGAAGACGGGACCTACAAGCTTCAAAAATTGTAATGTTTGTTTTAACCTCCTGGCTGCAGCAGACTGCCATGAGTTGTGTTTAAGGTATCTGGGTCCAGATCACAGTTTTGTCAATTGTAAATGCTGTGTTTTGCCCTAAAATGCAAAAGAAAAGGCCTGAAAAGTTGGAAGATCTTATGGCGTTTTAGTCTAGCTCCACATCACCTAAAAGCTCAGATGAGGGTTAAGCCACTGTAAGTGAGCAGCAGTCCCTGTCAGAGGGAACCGAAAAGATAGATAAGGCTCCAAGAGATGGTTCGGAACTCAGGGTGTCCGAAAGGGGGAACCCTGAATCCAGCAAAAATAAAACAGTCTTAGAGCAGACACTGGATGCGGTGCATGCCAGGAAAAAACAAAAAGAAGAACATAACACTGTCTGTCCTCTGAAGAAGGAAAGGAGCCACCAGCAGACATAAAATGCCCCTGGTAGAGGACATGACTAAGGCATGGCAATTCCTCCAGGCATTCCAGGCTATGGGGAATTTCATAAACATGCCTGTCCCTCCACCCCAGGCTCTGCTTCCATTCCCTGTGTCTGTGGAGGAGGAGGTTGAAATGTACTATGAAAAGCAGAAGGAAGGAGAACCCATAGAAGCAGAGGGTTCCCCAGAACAAGAATTTGGCTCCCCTCCTAGACCCTTGGATGGCTATACCTCTCACTACACATTTGTGAGCCATATGTTAAACATCTTCAACATCACCTCACAGGAAACACGGAAGAGAAGGATGAAGTAGAATTTATGGATATGATGGGCTTAATCCCAACAAAGATGTTGTTGCTGCCCATCCATAAATCCTTAAAGAAAACTACCTGTGAAATCCTGTCAGCACCAACCTTGGGTACTGGCATAAATAAGAAAATTGAGAAAAAGTACCAGACTGATCAACAGTGAGCTGAATACCTGCATTCGCACCCTAATCATAAAGGTGTGGGCCAGACTGCTGCGTGTGATAAGGCCAAGGTGTTAGTTTCCTCCCAGCCTCCTGAGAAAGATCCCAGGAAACATGGGCAGAAACGTTTATACTTTAACTTTTCTGCTGCTGAAGCAGGCAGCCTACTTGGCATATGTAGCACAATTCCGGAAAACTCCATACTGGCACTGAGCGAGAGGGCTGCTTGTGACTTAGTACAGGACATGGCTAACACAGCAGAGTCAGCCATAGATGCCACAAAGGAGCAGCTCCATATGGCGGTGGACATAAACGACACTGCATGCAGGGTCATGGCCCTTGTAGTGTCCCTAAAAAGGTTGGCCTGCCTTAGAACTACCTGTCTATCCCAGGATACCCAAGCAGAGGCAGTGGATTTACCCTGTGAGGGGAATTCACTGTTTGGTGTCAAGGCAGATTCTTACATGAAGAAGGTGGCTGAATACAAATCCACCTACAAAAGCAACACTGAGAAGGAAAAGGCCTCCACTTCCTACAGGCATTGTGGAAGGGGAGGTAGAGGTAAGGGATACTCCCCCAGGCTTACATCTCCTATGATTGCCCTCCTCAAAGAGGTTACTTTAGAGGTTGGATTAGAAGGGGAACCAGATTTGCACCTGCCCAACAAGGCCCCAAAACTCAGGCTAAGCAAAACCCCTGACAAGTCTGTACAGGTTGCCTGTCCATTGCTAGTGGTAGGAAGGCTGACTCACTATTTTCAGTAATGGACAGAAATAACTACAGACAAGTGGGTTCTTGAAATAGTGAGTCAGGGTTTGTCCCTGCAGTTCAGAAAATTCCAAAAGACTGTACAACCACAAGGTATTCCATCCTCACATCCCCAACGGAAAGAATCCTATTGGAAATGGAGCTGAAAACATTGCTGCAAGCAGACACATTGGAAAAAGTACGTCCCTCACAGTGGGAAAAGGAATGTTACTCAAGGTACTTCCTAACCCACAAGATACATGGGGTGTGGCAACCCATTTTAGATCTGAGATATCTGAACAGACCCTTAAAGAAAGAAAAATTCATGATGGTAATACTGGGCTCAGTGATTCCCATATGTACAAAAAAAAAACTGGCTGGGTTCACTGGATCTGAAAGACATACTTCCACATACCTGTCAGGCCCAGCCATAGAAGGTACCTCAGATACAGGATAGAAAATTGTCACTACCAGTTTATAGCCCTTCCCTTCAGCCTATCTTCAGCACCAAGAGTGTTCACGAAGTGCTTTAGCCATAGTGGCAGCACATTTGAGGAAGCAAAGGGGTAGTGGTTTTTCCCTAGCAGGATGAATGGGCTAGTCTCAGGAAAAACTTCCCAGGAAGCCAAGTCCTCCATCCTGCTGACACAAGGCACCTTGTGTAACGGCGCTGCTCTCGTAGACCTCTCGGTTCTTCATTCGGAGGTGCAGATGTAACAGTCCTAGTAACAGCACCAGTGTCACTCCCCAGCAGGTGTTGTGGCAGGGCGACACTATAGGTTCCTGAGTGGGTGGATGGAGGTACCGACAAGGAGAGGCAGGAGTCATACGCAGAGATCCGATTAAACAAAGATGTTTATTAGACAAGGGGGGAAGGAGGACATGGTCATACAAGAAAATACCAACAGTGAGGATGGTAGGGAGTATAGACAGCATTATGATTCTCTAAGCAGAAATCACATGTAACTACAACATAACTCTAAACGTATAGTAAGCTCTAAATATTCTACAAATAGTTCTACAGGCTATGCCAATACCATACAGGCTGTAGTAGCACTCTATCCCAACCCTGAGGTGCACCTCTGCCCACTTGGGGCTACCTTTGGAGTACTCCAGACACAAGAACTTTTGTAATCAGCTATCATAAGACTGTACAGCGACACAATTTGCAGTTCGTGCACAGCTAACAAAGTCACTGTTCATATGATGGATGATCGGGTGTAAAAGAAATGGAAACAAGGATGAACCTGAAAAGGTAACAAGCAGGCTCACTGGCTGGCTTGGCTGTGGGAATTTCTGCGGGACTAGGGGATATGGAGAGGGTGTTTTTATACAGGCCATAGGTCCACCAGCTACACCCATCTCTCCCGGGTTGCCGGTAACAAAAAGTAATCACAAGTATCTCTCAGCTAAAAACCCACTGGTAGGCCGCCGAGAAGTAAGACCAGTGAAGAACGAGATGCAGAAATACAGGATGAAGATCACCCAGCCTCAGTCTCTTCATCAACTGCTGGAGCGAGATACAGAAATGCCAAATGGGAGGACCCCATGGAAATTCGGAACCAGGATGAAGCTTTCTGGAAATCGGGTGAAGACAGAGATCTGGACACCAAGGCTGTGCGAGCCAAGGACTATTGTAAAATAATAAACAGGACATTGCTGTGGTAGCTGGAACTAAAGATCTGGACGTCACCATGGCGAAGACGACAAAACAAGACATTGGACGGCCAACTATGCTCTGAGCCAAGCAGTACAAAAGGGACTGGTTTGAGGAAAACAATAAACAGGACATTGCAACACGGTTCTTCAAGAGGTTGCTGCGGATTGACTCGGAGATATACTGGTGAAATGTCTTGGAAGGATTACTGAAAACTGATTTGGGGTTACTCCTGGCAAAGTGTGTCTGCAGGGTTGCTGAAGACTGATTCAGAAATACTAGCATAAAGCAATACAATGGCCATTCTGGCACTTATACTGTTCATGAGATTGATAGCAATGCAATCAAATGTCACAGTTTTTGCTGTAGTGGTCAACTGCACAGTCTCGGAATGTCCAGACCACAGGAAATAAGCAGGCACTTAGTTACTTCTGGGTGAAACCCTGGCTTTCCATGGACCTGACTGCAGTGGGGTCCCTCTAGCTAAATCGGGTTCTCCTGTTACTGTGGGTACACTGGCAGTTGGGATGGAACCTCTTTAAAATACTGTGACCCTAAATGGCTAGCTAGGCACCTGTGATGCCTGTGGGCCTAAAATGGCTGCTGGGCCCCTTTACCAACTATAGGCCTATTTAAAAGACAAAGAACCTCTGTGCATAAACACTGAGGCAAGGGTTACCCCAAAGGGCATTTGGCTGGGAAGCCAAGTTCAAAGAAAATACAAAATCACACATGCCCCCACAATGCATTGTGGGGCATGTCGATTCATATAATTATGTAACGGCCCCTTTAAGGTTGCTGGGCCTGACTTGCCCCTTTAGCTTAGTATGGGCCCCCGTGCACTTGCTGGCCCCTTTAAATACTTTAGGCCTAGGTTGCCCTGTTAAACCTCTGGACCTAACGTTGCCCCTTTAAATCTGTGGGCCAGACCAGGGCCTTGCTGCCAGTCACTCCCCCTGGCCCCGCCTCAGGACTGCCCCTTTCATAAATATTTAACAGCTCCCCCTATGGGCCTTAAGGCAGTCTCCTCCCTGTGGGCATCACTAGCCCCAACCAATAATAAAATATTTAAATACAGCCCTCTGGCCCACCCCATGGCTCTTGGCTGTCTTTTCCTAGTGCCCTGAGTACTTTTAACAAAATAAAGAAAACTTTTCAATTTGTTTCAGGCAGATAGCACTCTTCTTGTGCTGCCGCCAACTCGGTGCTCCAGCCCAGGGAAAAGGAAGCTGCTGTAGGAGGCAGGAGGTGCTACAGGCAGAGGGAGGCTTCAGGCAGGAAGACAGATGACTGGGATCCTCGCGGGTCTTTGCTATGGCCAACCCCGATGATCTCTTCTTGCAGATGTGGCTCTTCTCTCGCCGCCAAAGTGGGACCGGACACTTTATTTATTAATTTTTTTTAAATAAAATAAAAAATGGGACAGAGCTGAGCCCATACCACGGCACAAGAGGACGGACTGGACTGAGACCGCTGCACACAGGAATGGGACCGGGACCGCAACGCTGGACCCGACACCGGCACTGAGGGATGAAAGGCGGACCACAGGCAAGCTCCTAAATAGCTATCACTGTCCTGTGTCCCCTCTCTCCCTCGCTTCACGAGTGGACCCCTTCTTATCTTCGGGAGTGCCTAAGAGCACTTCCCTAGGCTCTTCTATGCCCTCTCCAAAGCGGTGACCCAATTGCCCGTTTCCCCGGCCACAGCTCAACAGCCTAGCATTCGGGACACAATGTCCTGGACAACACTGGCTCTGCCCAACAGCCCAGCATGGCTGGACATTAAAAAATGCTCCCCTGGCTTACGCTGCGGGGGGGAGGGGGGTGTCTAAAACGGAGTGCAGGCAGCCAGGGAACAGAAAAAGAGAAACTTTTTTTTTTTTACTGCAGCTACTGTCTGGCAAGTGGGGGGATGCTGACATGGGACCACTGACACACTGCCCCTCAGACCACCCCTGATACCTACCTGTCCAGGGGTCTAAGGGGAACCTTTACTCTTTTCTGTTGTGCCCCCATCTTTGGGGTATTACACTTGGAGGATCTAGGCTTCTTCTTAAATGTTCAAAAGTCACAAACAGAACCAGTTCACGTTCTAGACTTTATAGTTGCAGAGCTGGATACCCTGCAGGGAAGGGCATTCTTTCCTCAAGCAAGGGTAGCAGATCTGATTGCAACTCAAAATCCTTCAAGATAGGTCAGCCCAAACCTGAAATGGATTTCCTGTGGCTCATAGCATTGTTCACTGCAGTGGTACCAGGTTCCAAAGGCGAGATGTCCAATATCACCTGGGGGACCATTGTTCTCAGAGGTGGTATCCCCTCTCCAAATTAGTGCCTGTCACAAAGCCTTTCCTAAGTGCAATGGAATGATGCAAGGAAGAATGCAGCCTTGGAGAGCGCATTTCCTTCCATCACCAGTCACTTACTGCCATACTCACAACAGATGCCCCCTGGAGGATGTCACTGTACAGTGAGTGATATTTGGAGTACATGGGAGACTCAGGAGCACATAAATCTCATGGAGCTCAAGGCAGTGCATCTAGCGATGTAAGCTTTTACTTCCCAGATCAGAGATCAGTCTGTCCAGCTCTGGACAGACAACGCCACGACAATGTATTACATAAACAAGCAGGGAGGAACATGATCTTCAAAGCTGTGCACAGAATCAGTGAAGATTTGGAACCTTTATTTTTTTTTTATTTAGCATTTTGGTGACCTGGTAAGCCCACTGAGACCAGAGGTCTCATTTTCAGGGGCGACCTGGAATTAGTTACATACAATACGTATAGAACAGACCATATAAATAGATATATGCATCAATATATTGTAGATAAGCAATGTAAAGAGATTCACAGTAAGGGACATTAAAGAACATCAGAGAATCACAGCAGAAGACCTGTAAGTATAAGGGAGAAGTCATAGTACACAGTTTGGTCACAGTAGATGATTAATTACTGTACCTAGGCTAACAGTAACCAGAACAGTAACATACTCTCTGGAGGTACAGCCTTCAGTAGTACACCTGCCAGAGAAGGACAATGTGTTGGCATATTATCTCAGCAGAATTATCCAGGGAACTCGCGAATAGACCCTGAACCAGCAGGTGTGGGCAACAGTGTTCAAGATTGGGTATAGTCAGCACTTGTTTATCTGCCTCTCACTTATCTGTCCCACTCATTTTCTGTCCCTGTGGCTGAGTTACCTTTTGCTATGTTTGTCACAGAACTCCAACTCATATATCCACCTGTGACAATGGGAGCAGATGGGGTCGAATATATGAGTGCGGACTGTACACCAGATATAGACCTATTTGCGTGCTGAGAGAACAATAAGCTTCCACTGTTTTGTTGCAGACCCCTATCAATGAGTGCAGTCCCAGAGGATGCTGTAGTCCTCAACTGGTCAGGGAATTTTCTATATGTCTTCTCACCTTTCTCACTTTTGCTGAAAGTATTTCTCAAACTGAGAAGGGAGTCAGCAACAGTAATTCTCATAGCTCCGTACTGGTCCAGGCAGATCTGGTACTCTGCTCCTGTCCCTCTGCAACAGGAATCTTGTCAACCTACCCCTGAGATACAATCTGCTTACCTTGTCTCGTCTCAGGGCAGGATAACATTCCCAGATCCAAGAACTCTATGTCTCAAGGCATGGTTATTTTGTAGCTACAGTTCAGTGGAGTAAATCTCTGTGAGAGATTATACAAGTGCTTAAGATTTCCATGAAACCAGCAACAAGGAAAACATATACCTCGTAGTGGAAAAGATTTTCCTTTTGGTATTCCCCTAGGCAGTTCAACACATTGTGAGCAAGTCTGACTACAGTCCTTCATTACCTACCATTGTATATTCACTACTGCATTCCATTTGATATGCTCTGTTATAAAATGGGTCTAAAAATTAAAATATTTTAATTGGTTAAAACCAGTCAGGTGACCATGCATTATTCGAGCATAATGCACAGTCATCCTGGTCCTAAACCACATCACACAATGAGCAAATCAATTCTCCTACAACTAGAACGATTTCCCATCTGTTCCCCTACAAGCAGAATTGATCTTCCATCACAAACACGGCTGCCACCTTTACACTGTAAAAACCTTCAACTGGGCCCTAAAAATAAAACTACCTTAAATAAAAATTAAAAAAATAATTAAATGTTGTTTCCCAGATCATCACACTCTCCTTGCACACATAAATTAAAAACATTAAGTATTGTTCATAGTTAGGGCCAGCCACTCGGCGCAGCGGTTGGCTTTCCGCTTGCGACGCTGGTGACCCGGGTTTGGGAATGGATCCGGGTTGCCGGAGGGCTGGCCGGGGGAGAAGGACTGCTCCCCTTCTCCGGGGGAGGGTGTGGATTGTGTCCAGTGCCCGATGAACCCCTTGGCAGAGGCCAGGGGTACCGCAGCAATTGACACCAGCTAGAGTCAGGGGCGGGGCAGATGCTGGCTGTCATTGCACGTCCCAGCCGCCTTAAGAGGACAGAAAAAAAAAACTCCTGCTGATGCCGAGATGACGTTCACCCCTGCTTCTGTGGCCTCAGGCCGACTCCTCGGCCTATCCCAATGTCAGCGGAGTGCCGCTGCAGCCCCGTCCCTGGGGGACAAGCCAGGGGGCTTCGAGGAGGGTGGCTGATCTGGGGCGAAGCGAGGGGTCTGTGACTAGACCAAGAATACCGGCGCGGCAGGGGGCCAAAAAAGACTAAATAAAAAAAAAAAGTATTATTCATAGTTTTTATTAAAACTGTTTCTTTGCTGACAAAAAAAATTCCTCCTATCTTTACGTGCTCATCAGGGAAATCTCTTCTGCTTGCCTTGATTGTGAGATAATTGAGTCTCTGGCTCTAAAAGAAACATTTGGTGTGTGTGTGTGTACAGTATGTTAGGAAATGAACATTCTCCCAGTGTAACTGAGCAGAATGTTAAATTGCTATATTCCATGCTAAATATGCCATAACTTGAATGTGGAGAAAGACAGAGAAAAAAACAGGGTGAAGAAAGTAGGCAATAATACTTCATAAACAAAGAGAAAAAGTGAGAAAACACAGTTACATAGGCAAAGGCAGACCCAAACTACTCAAATACATTCCTGAAGTTCTGTATATAAAAGCGTGTACATTTGAATCATATGCGGGTGTTTTCAGGCAAACTCTTATCACCATCCCCCCTCACTAAAAAAAAAAGCAGCCTGAAAGGCTTAAAGTTTTGAACACATTCCCATTAAGAAACTGAACTTGTATTGACTTAAAATGCAAGGTTACATATTTTTTGTCTTATAAAAATGTGTGCCACACACAGTTTTCATTATGTTTTCTGTTTTTAACTAACCCCCGGTTACCAGAATAGGGAGTATATTTTTGTATTCAGAGTTAAAATGGAAGCATATTTCAATGAAAGGTCCAGTTTTCATCTTTTTAAAATACTTTCTTATTTTCATTTGTTTTAAGGCATGTATTTAAATGCCATTTTATAAGAGCAATAAGACACTCCAGGGTATGTATTATGGTGAAATAATCACACTTCTCAGGTGCATTTAATGTCACGCGGCTGTGCCTCATGTCTAACAGCGCACCTGAGGCGTGCGATTATTTCACAGTAATGTACACCCTGTCATGTCTTATTGCTTACTTAGTAAATTGTAATAACTAAATCAATCAATCACTTTATTTAACCAGGCATAAACACCATTGAGCAAGCTCATTTTCAAGGTGGTGCTGGGCATAAATACAATACAGTACACATCATAAGATTACAATTAACGGTGGACAACAGTGCAAAAAAAAAAACATTGTGAAGGTGCTGGTCAATATGGGCCTATAGATACCGGTCAACATAATTAACATGCAAAGTTACATAATGATAAGCTTTACTGAAATGAGAAGAGACAAAATATTCTATGATTTAACTGCACACATTAAAGCTCTCAGTTATCTTATTTACGCTTACTGTATTATTAGTATTGTTATAAGAGCCTGCATAAGGATGCTGATAATGTTTCGTAAAAGTTGGTCTGTCTTCAGGTAGAAATTTGGATTGATGGGATTAGAATAAAATTTGGGCCTTCTCTCATTATGCTTTCAAAACAGCTAATATGAAACTAGTTCAATTTAAATCTCTGCACATCTCATATACCCCGTACCATCGATTTAAAATGGTGTTAAGGGCTACCTCAGATTGTTCAAAATGTAGTACCATCCAAGCTGATCTACTACATATGTTATTGGACTGTGAACAAACTAAAGTTATATTAAGTATCAGAGAGTTTTTTGGAACCATCCCTTGGTTAAAAGAATTGAGCTTGAGAGCTGCATTATAGGACACTTTGGTGAAAAACCCACTGGGTGACAGGAAGCTTACACTCCATTGCACTAGTAAGTGCCTCAGCTAAAAATTCTGTATTATAAGTATGGCTAGAAGACAGTGCACCAGTATTCAATGAATGTAGACAAGAAGTTCTGGAAAAACTGAAAATGGAACGTTTAGTTCATTATAATCTTGCGCAGGGATATTTGATCATTTCAAAATGGGGTACTATTTATAATCTTTTCAGTGTTCGGACAATTAATACTTAACTTTTCAGATTACCCGAATAATAATAATAGGAGGAACTAGACAGCATACATAACTACTAAAGATTCTGACAGTTGTAACGTCCCCTGTTATGTTTTTCACATTTGGGTATATATAAAGGAATGTCATAGTTAAAAGTAAACAACATCCAAACATTGATACGTCTTGTTTCTTTTTTTCTTCTCACCTTTCCTCTAATATTTACTTTTATACTTCTGATATCTTGGCTGTATTTCTTTTTGTTCTAGCTTCTTCTCCTAACTTCAGGGGAAAGGGGAAATTGTTTAACCATAAAAGGCAGACTGCTAAGCCAGAGCTTGTTTCCAGGTCCAGCCTGGGAGCACAATAAAGTTAAGGGGCTTGCTCAGAGTCACACGGTATGTAAGTGGGGGCTGATGGGATTCAAACCCAGGTCTCCATGTTTGCAGCCCAGTGTTCTTAACCACTGCACTATATTACCTCTTTTAAAAGAGAGAAAAAGGGAAAAAGTGTAAGAGATTTTTTTTAAAGGTGTTTCTATAGAATGTTTTAATTTAATGAAGATGTGTATTTAAGTTATATTGTTAATGTGTTTTTTGTTAACTAGTTATTGATTTTATATGGAATATTTGCTCTTTTTCTTTGTATGAGTATTGTAGCTGTTATGTGTTAAAGCTTTAATAAAAATGTTTTTGACAAAAAATCCTGGATTACCTTTAGTTTAGTTTAGTTTATTGTTCTAGGATTACCTTTGAGCCATGGCTCTTTTACAAAGGTTCGACGTCGATTGTGTACAAACAAGTCAAGTTACATAGGATGATAAACAAGTTATGAAGTGGCATAAGCCAGTATAATGCAGTACAGTAATGTCAAACTTCGAACAAGAAAAAAATACTTTAGCATACACAGCACTAGCTGATTAGAGGAATACGTTAGAGAAATGAACAAATGGAAGGGGTAAGAGGAGAGAAAGGGATGCAGACATAGAGTGATTAGAGCTACCTAGATGCTTTTGTCAAGAAATGAAACAGAGGTGGTAGATGAAACAAGAGAACAGCCAGGGGGGGAAATTTAATCGAGGCAGTCACAGGAGCTGGAGGCTGTGAGGTGAGAATGTAGCCTAGATTTGAAAACTCCTAGGGTGGTGGAGGAGGTGATGAGAGTGCTGAGGGCATTGTACCAGCTGGGGGCACGATAGGCAAACGATCTTTGGCCCCGAGTGGTGCGGCATCGGGGGACCTGGAGAAGCTGATGTTCCGAACTTCTGGTGAAGCGGATGCTGGTATTCGGGCATAGCAGGTCTTGGATACACAGTGGAGTGAGGCCCATGGTAGATATTTTTGCCATCAAGCAGGTAAGGTACTTTGTGCAATTTGAGAGCTGTAACCGTCCTGTTTCAGTGTAGAGCTCACATGTACGAGTGCGTCTTTGAGCTCCAGTGAACAGTCGACAAGCCTTGTTTAGGGAGGTTGTAATGTGCCTAAGTGCGGTAGTTGAGGCAGAGCCATAGGTAATTAAGCCATAGTCTGTGATAGAGATGACAGAGCTTTGGATAGCAGTCCTCAGCGCAGATTGGGTAAGGAACTGTCTGTTTCGGTACAGGATACCAATGCACTGATTCACCGTTTTACCTAGTCCATCTCCAGTCCTCGGGCCTCAGTCCTGAAGGTTTATTTGGCAGCAGTGTCAGCTTACGCTTCAGCTGGCAAGGGCAGGTCAGTGGTCTCACAACCCATTTTCAGAAAGTTCTTTAATAGCCATAATGATCTGTATCCTTCAGTAAGGGATCCTGTCCTTCCGTGGGACCTGAATCTCTGCAGTGCCAGCTCATGGAGGCTCCTTTTGAGCCTATGGCAATTGCTGCTTTGAAATATGTCACCTGGAAAGTAGTTTTCCTGGTGGCAGTGACATCTGCCAGCAGGGTAAGCAAGCTGCAAGCCCTCTGCACAGATTCCAACTATATTATATTTCATAGGGACAATGTCATCCTTAGAACTAACAGAAAATTGTGCCATAGTTGACTCTTTAAATCCTATTGTTTTTGAAACAGCTGTATAACTCGGTGGTGGAGGTGCAGAAGGAGACTGGCCATAGTGTGTGTTTCTTTCTGTGCCCTCTCTCCCTCCGGTACACAATAGATTGCCAAATTCTTGTGCCATATTCAACCCTTTAAATCCTATTGTTACTGATCGAGCTGCTGTGGTGAAGCTGCAGAAAGTGATTGGCCATAGTGCCTGTTTTATCAGTCCGGGGTGAGACAGTGTCCTGAAGGTCTTAATGATCTTGTTTAATGGTATTAATTTCCTGTCACCTGCCAGCCATAGCATCAGGGACTTCAGACCTGAATGCCATCAGGTCACCCTAAACCAGGCCCGGTTCCTTCCCCATGCTCCTGTCTTCCCAAAGGCTTGAAACTCGCACATCTTAACACTAGAGGTCTCCTCCCCAAGATAACCCCTCTCCAGCCACTCATGCTCAACCTCCAACCTGCTGTACTAATCATTTCCGAGTCTTGGTTCGCCCCTAAAATCCCTGACAAAAGCATCTCCATCCCCGGCTACTCCTTCATCTGGCAGGATAGGCCCAGCAGGAGTGACAGTGTAGCCATGTGTCTCTCCTCATGTATCCATTATCACCTATACTCTCCGTCTCCTCCCCTTCCGTCTATGATCTGCTTCTCATAAAACTCTTCCTCCCTTTCTCCCTCCCCATCTATGTGGCTGGTGTATATTGCTGCCCAGGCCTTCCTCCCCCTTCTCAATAACTGACCTCTTTGCTACCCTCACGACATATGCCTACACAGGCGAACTCCACATTTTAGATTACTTTAACTTAAATTGGCTCTCCCATTCCCATACCAAAACTTGCAATGACATAGCATCCCTCAGTCTAACCTAATTAATTACAGAACCCCACAGATAAAGCAAAGGAGCGCTCACAAGCAAAATTGCTGCTGGATCTGCAGCCAACTGCATAAATGACAACATGGAAAAAAGGCAGCGATACTCGAGCAGTTCAGGCAGTAAACAGAGCATTCATTATGCCCAAGGCATTCACTAATTACAGAACCTACCTGCCTAAACTTTAAATCCCACAACCTTACTCTCTTAGATTGGGCTCGCACCTCCCATCTGCACCATATAACTGAGGCTGGTATTCTTTCTGACACTCTTAGCAACCGCCACTTGATCTACTATGTACAAAAAATGTCACCGTCCCAGAGTCTGTCCCCCCCAAGTCCTCTTGATCCTCTCATTCTGATCCCTGCATCTGCCCCCCTCTTAGAGGACCTGGTGAATACTGACTGCTCGCCCATCCTGTCAGCCACAACTTTCGATTCAGCCCTCAGCTGTTTCACATCCAAATTCCTTGACATCTGACATCTGCATGCTCCCTTTAAGAGAACCAGGGTAAGAGGATCCCGCCTCCCCTGGATCACCACTACTGGCCTGCCTGCCTGTGTGCTTGAGATCAAGTGTGGAAGGTGCACAAAACCACAGGCTCCCCTGCAGACTTCTACAACTACTGCTCTCTTTGGAATGTGTACACCAGGGCTATCAGACTCGCTAAAGCCAAGTACTTTTCTGCCTCCTTTCATACAAACAACAGTCATCCTACCAAATTCTGGAAGGTCATCCAAGCCATCTTCTTCCCCCGCTTAGCCCCCCATCCGGGTCCTCAAGGTTGGCAGCATCTCCCTTTCTGACTCCCTCTCAGTGGCTAATGATTTCAATACCTTCTTCACCTCCTGCGCTTCTTCCCTTGCTTCTCTCCTCTCCCCCCCACCTTCCCCTTTTCACCATCCCCCTTTTCCTCACTTCTATCCCCTACTTTCTCTTTCTCTCACTTATCCCTGTTGGACACCCTCAAGGCCCTCCTAGCCCTAAACCCTGTCAAGGGCAAGAGCCCACACGGGCTTGACTCCAAACTCCTTCATCTCTCTGCTCCTGCTATCCCTCCCCACTTGCTCCTTTCCTGAACCTCTCTTTCTCCTTAGCCTCTGTCCCTGCTGCCTTGAAGCATGCCACAGTCATCCCTCTCCCCAAAGGTGGCGACCCCTCCTTTTCTGGCAGTTACCACCCTTTATCTTTACTTCCCATCCTCGCAAAACTTCAGGAGCACATAGTTCTATCTCAGCTCTCTCCCTGCCTCAGCTCCTCCTCCTTCTTCACCCCTTTTCAGTAGGTTTCCAGAAATTCCACTCAACCTCGACCTCCCTCCTTCCGCTTACTGACTCCATCCACACCAGTATGGACCAGGGTTTCATCACCATTGCGATCTTTTGTCTTCTTGGCCAAGGCCTTCGACACAGTATCCCACCCCCTTCTCCTTGATAAGCTCGCAGCTGCAAGGCTCTCTGCCCCTGCCACTAGCTGGTTCTGCTCCTACCTTGAGGGTAGGACCCAATCAGTTAGGGTAGGTGACTCCCTGTCCCCCAATCCCATCAGCACCAGATTCCCTCAAGGCTCTGTTCTCGGCCTGCTTCTCTTTTCTGTATTCCTAAATGACCTCCCTGCTGTCTGCAACACTACATCCATACACGTGTATGTGGATGATACTGTCCTGTGTATATCTGGCCCCTCTCCTTCTAATCTGGCAACCA
This sequence comes from Neoceratodus forsteri, assembly GCA_016271365.2. Lineage (NCBI taxonomy): Eukaryota > Metazoa > Chordata > Ceratodontiformes > Ceratodontidae > Neoceratodus > Neoceratodus forsteri. Next base: position 506,402,193 of record CM028137.1, read on the forward strand.
GACTCCAGCTGGACTTTGGCAATGTCTAATTCTGATTCAGCTCCAGTCAGTTGTTCCTAGACACTAAGAAGACTGTCTCCATGACCTTAAGCACTAGCCAGAGACTCTGTAGACTTTCCCCCCTCATTTCTTTCCACACCTGAGATGGGACTTTGATTAAGGATGTTACCTCATTCAGATATGTCTGTGTTTGGCTCGATCAATACCTCAACTTTTCTGGACATGTGGATGTCATCCACAAGAAACTGCACCCCAAGCTTGGTGCCTCATATAGGAACTGTGTGTGTGTGTGTCCCCTTGCCGGCCCGCCATGTGCTTGTTCAGAAAATTATTCTACTTATAATCAGCTGTGGAGATGTAGTCTACAGTGCCACACCCAAGTCCTCCCTAGTCAGACTGGATTCCCTCTTTCACTCATTCTGTCGCTTCCCTCTTGACTGTCCACCCCGGACTCACCACTGTGACCTCTATAAATCTCTCTCCTTCCTCTCTCTTGAAGACAGGCGCCTAGCCTACTGTGCCACCTTTGTTGCCAAATACTGGTTTGGGTCCCTTCCCTCGCTTCGTCAGAGTGAGATATTTGTAGCGCTGGGGTAGTAGTGCTCAGCAGCATGTTCTGCACTTTGGCTTATGGACTTTGTGACAGGGAGCTCCTGACACTCTTGAAGACCGACCTTTTCTTAAATCTGTTGCAACAGTTCTTTTGTTTCTAAGCCTAATCTATCCTTTACTATTTCTAGTCCATAAGGTTGGCCACCTGTGGGCACCCCCTTCTCCTTCCCTTGACTGTGCTGTAGTGTCCTCTTTAATTTTCCTTTTCCCTCTTAGTTCCTCGCGCAAGGAGGTTATTGTGGTGACCTCAGAGCATATGTAAAACAGGTTGTGTTTATTGTTGTTGGATTTAGTATGTAATAGCACTATGTCACAATATACCTTATGTTTATGAAACCTGTCATGTTGAAAATACCATGGCACTAGGTGTTTTTGATAATGGTAAAAAGTACTAGGTGACTATTATAGAAATTAAGCTAGTTGTGTTATTTAAAATACATGTATATTGATGTAAACTGAAAAAGTCTAAATGTCATGGTGATTTGCATATATATATATATATATATATATATAGGTGAAAGTAAAAGAACCCAGGGCATTCTTCACAAAGAGTAGGGGATATTCCCGATGTCCTGGCCAACATTCTCCTTGCCATAAAACCGGTTCATGCAATTGTCCAGGCTGTATGTGGGTGTTGATGTGCAATATGGCCACCATTACACATTCAGTCACTTCACTACCAGTCTAGCATTGCTTGTAAAGCCCTTTGGGATACACTGTGTATGAAAAGCGCTATATAAATGCTGATTATTATTACTATTATTATTATGATGCATTGCGTTATGGAAGTATGTATGATGATGTACTTCTTTGAAACTTGATTTGTTGCCAATGCCTTTTGGTGTAACTGTTCTTTCAGTGTTTCTTCACTGAGGTTCTTTGTTTTTAGCTTGTTTTTTTTTTTTTTTCTTTTTGAGCCCCCACTACCCAAGCAAATGGAGCCCACATAGGGATTAAGGGTTTTCACTAAAAAGTGAGGGGATCAGAGATCATTGTCAGTAGGTGCTAGCTAAGTGCAGAGAAAGGACATTCATAGTCTGTTGCTGCAAGCTAATGTAATGAAGAAGGAATATGGCATTGCAGAAGCTTATTTCTTGTATTTTGAATAAACATCACACAGAGATTGTGTGTTGGACCTGAAGTTCGGTGTCTGGTCCATCTGTTATCCCACAACCCCTCCACAGACTTGCTGTTACTTGTATTAATAAAGTCGGATTTTGGATATTTATACCAGAAGTCTGAGAGTCTCTCCATGAGTGCGGCTTTGTTTCTTTTTCGGCTTTGCATTGTCAGGTTAGCTGCCTGTTGTGACCACGCCATCCCTGTATCGGTGTTTGTGGTCAAATCCCTTGGACTGTTTGATGCACAAGGTGGGGTGAAAAGGATAAGAAGGGACTTGGCAAGGTTGGAGGAATGGTCAAATGTATGGCATCTTAGATTCAATGCAAAGAAGTGCAAAGTAATGCACCTAGGAAACAAAAACCCAGGGGAAGAGTACACAACGTGGGATGAGATACTGACAGCAACAGAAATGGAAAGGGACCTGTGGATAGTTATATCAGATGACCTAAAGGTGGGCAAGCAAAGTGAGAAGGCAGTATGGAAGGCTGGGGGGATACTGGGATGCATAGGGAGAGGCATCACCAGTAGAAAACAGGAAGTTGTTATCCCTCTATACAGACAGTTGGTGAGACCACATCTGGAGTACTGCATGCAGTTCTGGAGACCCCATCTCCACAAAGACATAGACAGGGTGGAGGCTGTCCAGAGGAGGGCAACCAAAATGGTGCAGGGTCTGCACCAGAAGACATACGAAGAGAGACTAAAGGAGCTTAATATGTATGCCCTCGAGGAAAGGAGGGAGAGGGGAGGGGAGACATGATAGAAACTTTCAAGTACCGCAAGAGAATCAATAAAGTCCAAGAGGGTAGCATCTTTCAGAAAAGAGATGTGCAAGAACAAGGGGCATAATTTTAAGATGGGCGACTCAGAGGTAATGTGAGGAAGTATTTTTTCATGAAGAGGGTTGTGGATGCATGGAACAGCCTTCCTGAGGAGGTCATGGAGTCAAAAACAGTGGGGGAATTCAAAAATGCATGGGACAGACATAAGGCAATTCTAGTGGGGGGGTAGGAGGAAGTAGGCTGTTGGTTAACTGGATCTGCAGCTTATCCATTAGGTAGAGAAATGAGCAGACTAGGTGGGCCAAGCGGTCCTTACCTGCTTTCAAATTCTATATTTCTATATTTGCAATAACATTACCACCTGTGATTTATCTCACACACCACACTGAAAGTTAGGGGGGTGGGGGACTGCAATTTGTATACTTCTCTTGTTGCTTAGTAGGTCATTTTTTGTGTTCACTGTGTGTGAAAGCGCAGCAAACACCTTGGTATGAGTGTGCCTTTTGAGGGGTGTGACACTGTCCTCCCAATGCAGAGCAGTGTTGCAGGGGCCCGACAGTGCCACACCAATCAGCAGGCAGGCTGACCATGACAGAGTTTCTGGCTTGCTGGGGAGGAAACGACACCAATGTCAAAAGAAGTTGCTGACCCTTTGATCCACCCAGCAAGCCAGGCTGATCTGTCATGGTCAGCCTGGAATGCATGCCTGCAACAAAGAAAAACGTCTATTGATGACTCTTGCTGGCGGCCCAAACTGTCCCCCAACTTGACCCTCCCTGTCAACATGCACACACACACACACACACACACACACACACACATACAAACAGTAGTGACACTGGTGGTGCTCAATCCCCTAGTGTATTTACCTAAAATAAAGAAAACTGTCCCTCGTCGTGTTTTTTATCCCCCTGAAAATAAGAAAACCATCCATCGATGTATGTTTTACTGCCACCCCCCCCAAAAAAAAAACATAACACACTGACACAGGGGGGTGCTTAATTATTGTGACAGTGTCTGTTCCAGTGTCCTCCATTAATAGAAAACTCCCTGAAATAAAGAAAACAGTCCCTGGTTTTTTTTTTAAACCTGAAATAAAGAAAAACATCCATCATTGTCTGCTGCGCCATTACCCATCCCCCTCCTGACCCTCCCAGTCAGGACCCACCACCCCACACCCCTCCCTACCCCATACTTATCCACCAGAGGTCCGTCCCCATACACTTCTCTGGAGTGCAGATACATCTTCACTCTTCAAAGCCCAGCCGCGAACTGAGGTAAGTGCTTCAGTGTATTTGAATGGGGTTTTCAGTTTCAATGTATTTCAATAGGGTTTTCAAGTTAGTGGCATAACTTGACCATTTTTTTATATTTTGGCACCAAATTATCAACCTACCTTTTTTGGGACACCACCTCACGAACAATTAAGTTACAGTAGGCGATACTGTTCCAAAAGGTGATTTTTGCGGTTGCTGAGTAAAATCCCCTTTCGGACAGGAGCTGAAAAATTTATCCACCTTTGTTCATGAGTTAGGGTCATAAGAAGGCTATGTTGAAAATTTGGTGTAAAAATAATAAAAAAACAATGAAGTTATGAAGCTGCGTTGAAAGTTGCCGACACAAGCTTGTAACTTTGGCAATGTTCAATATTTTGACCCCAAATTTTCATCACAGCCATTTCTTCAGAGCACCTCATGAATGTGACAGCTGTCATTTTTCAGATCCTCTCCAAAATGTGTTTTTTCGCATACCAAAAGGTGATTTTGCAGTCGTTGCGCAAAATCACCTTTTTGGCAGGAGCTGAAAATTTTTTCTGCACTTGTTCATGAGGTGGGGTTATAAGAAGGGTGTGTTGAAAATTTGGCCCAAAAATATTAACAAACAACAAAGTTATGAGCTTGCGTTGAAATTTGCAAATGCAGGCTCATAACTTTGGCAATTTTCAGTCTTTGGCCCCAAATGTTTAACATAGCTATTTCTTCACAGCACCTCATGAATATGACAACTGTAATTTCTCAGATCCTGGCCAAAATGTTTTTTTGCATCCCAAAAGGTGATTTAGCAGTCACTGCAAAATCACCTTCCGGGGCAAAAATATTAACAAACAAGACAGTTATACTGCCCAACATCATCACTTCTGCTTTGCATTCTTAAATGTTAATCAAATGATTCCTTCACTGAAGCAATTTTCAAACACACACCCGCTATGACACCAGTGCACAAGGCGAATATTTGGCATTGACAAATGCTTGTTTAACTTAGTCTGCCAGAAGGTAGGAGACAGGAGTCAATCTTAACATTGTTTTACTAGCCCAAACACTAGTGCAAATTGACCAGGGCTAATGCAGCTAACTCTATACTTGCCCGTTTTGACTAGTGCAGATTTTCATGGCTGTTAATGAAGTTAAAAAAAGTCTCTACTTTAGCATTCTCTAGTCCTCATGCTAATCTCTCTCAATGCTCCAGCTGGCCAGGTGTGATTAACAGCTCATTAAGAGCTGCAGTTATCTGGCAGTTCAAGAGAGGGATCCCACAAAAGACTCAATGGAGTCATTATCACTCCACTGTTTAGACTTTCAGCTAGTGTCCAGGGTGTGATCAAGGCTAGAGTGCTGTTAAGTCACTAGGTTCCAGTTTTCTGAATGTGTCTACTGTATGTCTAACAATTTGTCCAATATTATTAAGATCCATCCAACCCCTCACCCCACCCAACCCTGGAAATAGTTCCTTTACACCTGAGGTTCTGACATAATTTCCTCAAGAGTGCAAGGTGCATATCACTGTCATATCCTCTCTAGCACACTGCACTGATAATATAAGCATACACATTGTATAATAATATATTTCTATATAACCAATCACACACGCGCAAACACACGCACACACACAAAAACAAACAAACAAAAAAAAAGTAGATAAACATGTGGGGAGTAGTGCAATGTAATGGCTGTGGGGTAGCAGTCTTCCGGGAGTCTTTCTGGAGGCTGAGATGCTGCCCGATTTGCAGACAACTCTCTGCCCTGAGGGAGGAAGTTGCCCGTCTTTAGGCCGCACTGGACAGTAGTAAGGAAACCTTCCCTCAGGCCACACTGGACAGTAGGAAGGGAACCTCCCCCATCCAGGGAGCACTAGTGCCACCACCACTACCTCAGAGGTTGCGAAGAAAACACAGCAGTTGGACCACAGTGGGATCAGGGAGGGTGAGGATGGTGGAACAGAGGCACACCCAGTCAATTGTTCCACTCCACAACCCATACACTCATTCTGGGAGCATAGCCCCTCATGGATGCACTCACAGAGAAGACTGATGACAACTGTCACAAGGGAGGCCCACAGGAAGGAGGCAGAGGACACCACGGGAAAGGAAGCAGCTCCTGGTGGGGACCAGTTATTAGGGTATAGAACTGGGGAGCTGGGAAAACTGAAGTAAGGTGCCTGCCTGGTGCCATGGCTTGAGGGACAGGAAGCGATCCTCAGGATCACGAGAACAGCTGCAAGAGAGTCTGAGCTGGACATAATTGTCCACCTAGGGACAAATGACTTGGCTCATCATGAGATTAGAGCAGTGCAGGAGGACATTGCAGAGTTGGGGAGGGCCTAAAACAAGTAGCACACACAGTATCCTTCTCAGAGGTGCTGCCTGTCAAAGGCATGGGCGAGGTTGTTAGCACCATGCAGTTTAATGAATGGTTAAAAATGGTGCGGAGCACAGGGTTTGGCTCATTGGGACTGGGGTTCCACCTGAGGACACCAGCCTATACTGGCAGGATGGTCTGCATCTGTCCAGGAAGGAACAAGTCTTTTGAGCAATCGGTTTAAATGCTTCATTGGCAAGCTTTTAAACTAGTCAAGGGGAGGCACTGACAAGCAGCAGGAAAATCCCAGCCTCCCTACAAAACAGGGTACTAATGAGAAAAAGACCGAGGTGAAACGGTCAGTGGGAGATGCTGCAACAGAAGGTAAAGCCATCAAAATGGAAAGCAATGAGTACCAATGCCTGTAGTCTGGGTAACAAGCTTCCTGAATTAGTGGCCTTGATGGAGGAGGAACATCTGGATAACGTGGCAGTCACAGAAACATGGTACACACAAAACCATGACTGGGACAAACATACCAGGATACACTATCTACAGGAGGGGACAGGGAGGGTAAAGAGAGGAGGAGTAGCTCTTTACATAAAGGAAGGAATAAAAGCAACAGAACAAAAGGGTAAACAGGGAGAGAGAAGCACTGTGGGTAAATTTGGAGACAGGCAATGGCACCACAACCGCACAGAGGTAGGGTAGTACAGACCCCTTCTCAGGGGAGGAAATGGACAAGGAAATGATAGAAAGTATACTTAGAATGGCAGAAAAAGGGGAGATATTGCTGATGGGTGATCTGAATATGCCAGATGTTAACTGGAGTGCAGTTGCAGCTGCCACTCCGAAGAGTGGAGTTATTCTAGATGCCCTACAGGGGGCATGCCTTAGACAACTAGTATTGGAGCCCACTCGAGAGGGAGCAATATTAGACTTGATTCTCTCAAATGGAGATGGAGAGAGGATCACAGATGTAGAAGTGGGTAGCCATCTGGGAACTAGCAACCATCGAACAGTATGGTTCACAATAAAGACAGCAATAGAGTCAAGCCATACAAAGACAAAAGTACTGGACTTTAGGAGGGCTGACTTTGCCAAAATGGGTGAGTGCCTAAGGAATACACTAGCAAATGGGCAGGAAGGAGGGGTGGAAGAACAATGGGGAATAATAAAAACTGCCATCACAGAGGTAACGAGCCTTTGTGTGAAGCAAATAAACAAAACAAAACGATGTAAGAAACCACTATGGTTCTCAAAGGAAGTGGCAGTGAAGGTTCAAGAGAACAAGAAAGCATTCAGGTAGTATAAGGAATCGCAGAAGGAGCAGGACAGAGAACTGTATCAGTTAAAGCAAAAGGAGGCTGGGAAGGCAGTCAGAACAGCAAAGGCCCAAACCGAGGAAAAGATAGCCAGCTCAGTTAAGAAGGGAGATAAACCTTTATAGGTACATCAGGAGCAAAGGAAGACCAAGGAGGGATAGTGAGGCTTAATAAAGGGAGGGAGGATGGGCAGAGGAGACTGTGAAAAAGGCAGAGATACTAAACAAATATTTTTCCTCAGTATTTACAAATGAAGAGGGAGGTACATAAAACAAACAGTAGAAACACTCTGAATACAGAAGTTGAACCAGCCCATTTACAGAAGAAAAGGTTCTGAAAGAACTCTTAAAACTGAAGGTGGACAAAGCAATGGGCCTGATGAGGTTCATCCCAGAATTCTAAAAGAACTAAGGGTAGAACTAGTGACACCACTGACTACCCTTTTAACAAATCATGGGAGGATGGGGTGGTACCCGAGACTGGAGGAGGGCAAATGTGATTCCCCTCACAAAAGTGGGAGCAAGGCAGAAGCAGGAAACTACAGACCTGTTAGTTTAACCTCAGTGATAGGGAAAATGATGGAATCACTTCTGAAGGAAAGAATTGTGAGTATCTAGAGGCCAGAGGGCACAGGACCCTAGGCAGCATGGATTCACAGCAGGAAGGTCATGCCAGCAGATCTGATAAATTTCTTTGACTGGGTGACCAAAGTAAGTGGATCAGGGAGGGCTGTGGACATGGCCTACCTAGACTTTAGCAAGGCATTTGACACAGTCCCACACAAAAGATTAATGTACAAGTTAGCCAGCCTAGGAGTGGGTCCCAAGATGACAGCCTGGGTAAAGAATTGGCTGGAGAATAGGACACAGAGAGTAATAGTAAATGGAGTCCACTCAGAAGAAAGGAGGGTTACTAGTGGGGTACCGCAGGGTTCAGTATTAGGACCGGTCCTCTTTAATGTCTTTATAAGCGACATTGCAGAAGGACTGGAAGGAAAAGTATGTCTCTTTGCAGATGACACAAAGATGTGCAACAGAGTTGATGCACAGGGTGGGGTGGAAAGGATGAGAAGGGACTTGGCAAGGTTAGAGGAATGGTCAAATGTATGGCAGCTTAGATTCAATGCTAAGAAGTGCAAGGTAATGCACCTGGGAAACAAAACCCAGGGAAGAGTACACAATGGGGTGAGATACTAACAACAACAAAATGGAAAGGGACCTGGGGTAGTCATATCAGATGACCTAAAGGTGGGCAAGCAATATGAGAGGGCAGCAAGGAGGGCTGGGGGATAATGGGATGCATAGGACAGGCATCACCAGTAGAAAACAGGAAGTTATTATCCCTCTGTACAGACAGCTGGTGAGACCCCATCTGAGTACTGTGTGCAGTTCTGAGACCCAATCTCGCAAAGACATAGACAGGATGGAAGCTGTCCAGAGGAGGGCAACTAAAAGTGCAGGGTCTGCACCGGAAGACATATGAAGAGAGACGAAAGGAGCTTAATATGTATAGCCTCAAGGAAAGGAGGGAGGGGGACATGATAGAAATGTTCAAGTACCTCAAGGAAGCAACAAAGTCCAAGAGGGTAGCATCTTTCAAAAAAGAGGTGTGCAAGAACAAGAGGCACAATTTGAAGATGGGGGCGGCTCAGAGGTAATTTAAGGAAGTATTTTTCACAGAGAGGGTTGTGGATGCATGGAACGGCTCCGGAGGAGGTTGTGGAGTCAAAATCAGTGGTGGAATTCAAGCATGCATGGGACAGTCATAAGGCAATTCTAGGGGTTGGGGGTAGGAAGAAGTAGGCTGCTGGTTAACTAGGATCTGCAGCTTATCCAGTAGATAGGGAAATGGGCAGACTGGGTGGGCCAAGCGATCCTTATCTGCCATCAAATTCTATGTTTCTATGTTTCTAAGACCAGTGCCTCTCGTTTCTCTCCATTTTGAGTGTTTGTAGCCAACATTTCAGTGGCAAAATGCAAAGAGATATACAGGATTGGCCCTGCATGTGGTGGGTTTTATCCCAGCCTAACCTAACTTCTCTCTCCCCTCCAAATCTCTTAACTCTGTTCTTTCCCTTGACACCACTGCAGACCAGACTCTGAAGTGACCATCCACAGATCCATAGCTGCCTTTACTGGCAAGTGTAGGGGGGTCCCAGCTCTTTTAAAGGGACCATGCCAGCCATCACCATCCATACAATTCCACCATTATCCCACTCAGCCTAAAAACAAAGCTTTGGATCATGTATGGTACAAAAATAAACCTTGATAAAATACATAATTTGAAACCTTGAAATAGGCATTCCTGGATTCCTAGATCATCCTGTACAGAAATAGAAACAGTATAGTGTTATGCCTGTGTACTGTTTCCCCCCTGGGCTGATGAAAGGACAATGTTAAAGAAAAATCTGTTATTGGTGGGGCAGAGCTTATTAAAATCAATACTTTTACAAATAAAAACGTCATAGTTTTCTGTTTACCAAGCCCCTTAGGTTTGTCTAGCCCCCACCCCAAAGAAATCTTAGATGTGCTTTTGGCTCACTTGAGACTGTACAAAAACTTTCAAAAGTGCAGGTCTCCAGTTGATTATAGGGTGGGGACCGAGAGTGCCTTTCTCTGCCTGACTCTGTTCATTGCCATGTGGGTGGTGGTGACAGTGTGGTGAGGTGAATGATGATGTCAGCTATTCTGTGTGCAGAGCTAGGACTGCTTGACTGAACATTTGCTGTTGTGATATCCTCTCTCTGTTTGGTGTGTAGGGGGGCGCAGAAAGAGGAAGAGAGGAGGCTATGGTACAGAACAATGGGGGGGGGGGGCTCATTGTAATGGCATTGCAGTCTTTTTTTCTGCTGGGGAGCTGGAAGCAATGTGGGAGCAGGGTAAATGTGCAATAATCAGAGTATTTCTTGGCTTTGCTTGCATTGTTTCCTGTATTAGTGATCAAAATTTACCATTATAATTAACGGGCTAGTGCAGTTTTGAATCAACTTGTCCTGCTGGCTAGTGCAAAAAAAGGTTAAGGTTGACCCCTGGTGAGACATTAATCGTTTAGGAACAACTGCTGTCAGTTTTCTTCCTATAGTTCACCAAATAGCCCTGGTTCCTGACTGACACACTTTCACTCACCACTGCTAACCAACCCCCAGTTCAGTACACCCCTACTATAGTTCCTGTACCCCTAATATATTGTTGTGCCAATGATTTTCCAAAAAACAAACAGACTCTAGATCAACATGTCCTGCTTACGTACTGTAGGTTGAGGTGTTTCTATTTTGAAAATCCATCATTGATATGTACTTTCATAATTTTTATGTATTTTCCAGCTTTTTTCACAGTGTTTATTAACACTCACACACATCAGCAAAGGAAATGTCAGTTTTTATAGGGAAATCCTCCCCCCAAAATGCCTCTCTTCCAGGGAAAAAAGTTTGCCCCCCCCATTTGGTAGACTTGGGGGGTAATTCCCTCCTGGAGCTGAAACTGAATTTCAAACCCTGCTCTTGCGTCAGGCTACCATTTGGGTCTTTGACATCACCGGAAGTCTCTGCTGATGCTGTTTTCTGTCACCACCTTTACTGTTTATGCTATATTAGTGTGTGGATCTATGGCTGGTAGCATTTGCATGGTGCTGCCAATGTTGTGAATATGTAACAACACACTGCAGATATGCAGGGTGGTAGACAAATTCCTAAAATCAGATATTGTCAGTAAATCCTGCAAAAATGCAGGTAAAAAATACTCCTTTACGCCCCTCAGCTTTTCCTCTGGTGTCAGGTATCGTATTTATTTATCTTACCAAAAAAGGCTCCATTAAGCAGTGCTCATTTGCAAGGAGGTCCTGGTAAGGACAGGCAGCAGTGCATGGAAACAGATATATTGCATATCTGGTTACAGAATTCAGGATCAACAGTTAGACACACTATACAAAGGATGATATACAGCAGTGTACAGAGGATGATATACAGCAGTGTACAGAGGATGATATACAGCAGTGTACAGAGGATGATACAGAGAGTGCCTGAAATAGCATAAATACAATCATGGAGTACAGCAAGACAGTCGGGGTTCTGCTGACAAGTACATTTGTCAAGCTGTGACTAATTGGGATGCTTTGGGATAATGGGTATACAGCATGTCTGCACTGAGCTTCAGTTGAAATATTTGCTATTGATTTATATTCCTCCTAGGACATCCTTTGTTGGGCATCTGGCAGGCATTCTTGTTGGGCTGATGTATACCAAAGGTCCTCTGAAGAAGATCATGAAGATCATTGCAGGTACAGGAAAAATGTTCATTCTTTTATGTATTATTTTCAGTTACACCTTGTTACTAGATTGTGTTGAAATGGATGAATTAATTTCAAATTATTTTGAAAATTCTGGAGTTGTTTGCTGTAAATATGGATTATTACACTTGCCCTGATTGTATAGTCAGAGTTCTTTTCATGAGAACCTCCAAGTCTCCTTACTCACAAGTGGCATAGATAGGAACAATTGTGTAATTAGGCTGGGAGGTACAAGTGAAAATCAATTTGATTTTACAGTCGGGGCAAGTGTAATAACTGGTTCAAAGGCATGGCTACAGTTCACACACTGGCAGTTCCACTGGAACAGTCTGTTTTGTCAGACATCTTCAAGCTAAGTACACTTCCGATGGTGGAGATCACTCACCCCTGCCGTGGACACTTGTGACGAAGCAGACCGACACAGAGGTTGTGTTTAAGGCTTTTTTTACTCTTCCATCTTCATCCAAAAACAGTGCAAAACAAGATGGGCAGTGCAGAGCACTGCCTCTTACGTTTCTCCCAACCTTTCGGGCTTCTTCAGAGATCTTCAGGCTAAGCTCCTTTCATCATCCAAGCAGTATATCCTCTGGCTGTGCCCCGTGATGTCAGATCTTTCTTTCTGTTGGAAGGGACATGTTTCCTCCATTGCAGCTCTGCAGCATACAGGAGCTCCCAGAGTTACCACTTTGCCAAAAACTTTTCTTCTTCAAAATGACTTCATTCTTCCTGTCATTCTGGCTCTGCCTCATCGACACGTCATTCTCGGCAGTGAAGAGGGGACTCTATCTCACGGATGTAAATTCTGCTTAATCTGTTGACAAAAAATATAAAATACCAACCCCCATGTTTCCCGCTTCTACAGCTTGGATACACAGCACAATGTGGAGGGTTGTGACCTTTGTCGGGCAATGCTTCCAGCATCACTGAAAGATCTAGTGGCCAGGCTTCTTTTCAGTCGACCAGAGGATCGTGATCCTAAAGACTGGCTGAAAAGCCACAAGGAGGCCTTGGTGGCTGACGAGCCCACTGCTGAACATGTGGCTTTCGAGGACAAGGCTGCCGTGGAGCGTACCTCAGTGGCCTCAGCATTGCTCCCTGTTGGGTATAGTGTTAGAGGGTCCTTCACACAAAGCTTCAGTGAGATGTGTCAGGCTCTCCAGACCTTTGGTGAGAACACTTCTTGCCATGGTAAGAAACACAAGCACTGTTCTGTTGCCTGCCTGCTGGCGCAGCAGAAGCACTACAGCTTGCAACGTCGATGACCCTAGTTCAGGAACAAGCCTACGTTGTCGGAAGGATGACTGGGGGGGGGGGTAATCTGAGCATCTCAGAAGATGCTTTCCACCTCAGGGAGGAAGGAAAGATGAACTCCACTGTGCTACTGCCACCTGCGTGACCCCAGGTGGCAGTGCAAGCAGAGCCACAGAGTCAGGAAGGATGCAGTCGTGCTGTGATGTGCAACGTGCATTGAGGACTCTTCTTGACGTCCTATAGCATCTGGGACAGAAAACAGGAAAAAGGCCAGATGATGCCGGAGGATGCCTACCCCTCACCGCAGACCCCCCCCCCATCACTGGCCAAGGCACTCTCCTCTGAAACATTGACTGAGGCTCCATCAGGGGTCAAACCTCCTCTCGATGGCGCAGCCCTGGGGGGAAGCCAGGGTGTCAGTAACAAGTGAGGCGTGTCCCAGGTAAGGTGGGGGGGGGCTGAGTTATTGAGTAGGACTGAGGGGGCTGACTGGAAAGGTGGGGAGGATACTAAATAAAAAAAAAACACAAGCACTGCCAGTGCAGGTCATGGGATTGGGAGAGATTGCGATCCTCCCTCTCCTTTGACTTCTCTGACCACTCGACTCATGTCGCACTTTCATTGGTCGAGAGTTTGGTCAACAGCTCCTCAGTGCCCCCATCAGGCATGTCAGCCTCAATAGTGGTCGAGTAGGCTGTCAAGATTTTTCTCGAGCCTGTCGACCGGTTGTTGGAGGAGATCAATGAGGATTCAGTCACTGAGACCCAATGCTTTGAGTCCTCAGCCAGGAGGATGCAGCCTGGTCATTATCTCTGACTGGATCCACTCAGGATCAACCTTCACTGGTGGTCTTGCCTCCAAAGCCAATGCTCTTAAACATGGTTCAGCATATGATCTACAATGACCCTCTGGAGGCTTCCCCTGATAGTCGACCTTCACATTGATGGTCGAGGTCAAGGCATTGCTCGCGCTCTCAGTCCCGCTTGACGGAAAGATGTTGCTTTAAAATCTGACAAAAAATATTTATCAGGTTGCCCTATTTCTTTGTATTCTCCATTATTTGGGTTGTCCTTTAAGCACCTGAAAATGAGTCATACACCATATATATATATATGAAGGACAAACACCACTCTTAAAATCCAAATCTTTCCAAGTTTTTTATTTTTGTAATGTCGGACAACAATTTCGTAGCCACGCCACTTCTTCAGGACCCTTTGTTTAGCTTGTCTTTAAATTGATTTGACTTGTGTTCTTTTTTCTCAGAAAAGACTTGGTTAAACTTTTTTAATTCTGATTTACAAGATTTTTCACCGTAATTTTCTTACCACCATCATCATCCTTCTAGTGCATTGTAACCACACTTTAAGGTATCTTTGAAAGACAAAATCCTGCCCCCACATTGCTGCTCTGTCCAAAAAACTTCTTAATTAGTCGACACGGACCTTCAATGAATTTTAGGTAGCTGCGCCATCAGGACGCTGACCCTCAACTAGCTAGTAGCTTTCAGCTAGCTAATTTCAGGTCAGGAGGCACCTGCGTGCACTAGATGTCTCCAACAACATGCTTATGCCGGCCAGACTTCATGTTACCGTGGGAAGGAAATCCTACATCTGTACGGATCCTAAAGAAGCCATGAAAATGGCCAACAAGCTGGAGGTCGAAAGAGCAGTTCATGAGGGTGACTCAGCGTCTGATTCAGAGGGAGACGACACTTGAACACGATTTGAACGAGTGAGCTTTACTTTTTTCTAACATGCCAAATGATCAGTTGTTTTGATTTTAAATAGGGGCGATAAGGTACTCTGCTTTAACTTCTCCTAGGGGAAGTGGAACATACTTAATTTAACTGATGGTTTTCTTGGGCCAAGACACTTAATCATTTTGAGTCAAAGTTCAGAGACATTGGGACCTATTAAGTCTCCGGCCCCTGATTTTCTTTTTAATCGCCTCTTTTCCGTTTGTTTATTTACCTCTCTGAATTGGCAGGGGACCTGGATTAGACTTTCTAGGACTATATATTTATACAGAAACTGCTTGGGAAATATTCTAATTATCCCTATGTATAATTTTTATCTGAAAGATTGATGCTGGGGGAGCGTTTATGGGAGGTTATCGGGACTTACACTATTTAGAGTTTTAAAAAGTTATGGGCATTATAGTCCAGGAAACGTTTTTTCATATGCGCTGTAAATAGAAATACAGTTGCCACAATTAGCCTTGATAGTCAAATGGAAAATATTTGTGTTGGAAGCAGCTTTTGAGCTGGAATTCCCCATATCTTGTACCACTTGTTACAATGGATTTCGTATCTGTATATCCTTTTAATGCCATTTACCTGATGATGTATTGCATTGTACTGCATATCATAATGCTTTGTATTATTTTAAAACTTATAAGTAAAAAATATTAAAAAAAAATATATAAAAGGCTTAACATGGGGATTATGGTAAATTATTATATGCAATGTACATACAGTTAGTGGGGGAGCCAAGGAAATAAATACAGTTAAAATGCAGTTTTTGGAGTACTATCCCTGGAGCGGGGCATGTGGTTCTGCTCCTTGAATCTTCAGAATGCCACTTTCCAGTTCATCCCACTTATGGTACCTTGGTTCTGCAAAGAGGGAGTTATCTATCAGTTCGAGGTTATGCTGTTTGGCCTCTCATCCACGGTCAGCGTCTTCACAAAGTGCGTGGCAGTGGGCGTGGCCTTCCTATGGCACAAGGGCGTATGAGTGTATCCCTACTTGGATGACTGGCTTATGACGCTCGTGACAAACATGTCTCTGGTGAGGTGGGGAGCACACCTGGGAGCCCACAGAGCCCACAGGTTTTGGTCATCCTAGGAGTCCCATCACCACATCAGCCTGCTCCTCTCATCAAGGTTCAGGTCGTGCAGCTCCAGATGGACAATACCACAACCATGTTTCACCTGAACAAGCAGGGTGGAAATCACTCCCTTCCTCTGTGTTTTGGAGGCCCTCTGCACCTTGACCCTCTTGCTCAATCTGGGTACAGATCTCCTGGCGATTCACATCACGGGAGTTCACGGTTAGCTGGCAGATGCTTTCAGCTAGGAGGGAAAGACTTCATATGGGTGGTCCCTGCATCAGCAGGTGGTAAGCTACTTGTTCTCTCAGTGGTTTATCCCTCTGGTGGACCTGTTCGCCTACTGGGAGAACAGAAGACTGAGACTGTTCTGTGCTTGCCCGTCATAGTCTCGGACACTGTTGGGGGATGCCTTCATAAGGCCCTGGACCCCAGGCTGCATGTATACCTTGCTTCGCTTCCCCTGATCCACAAAGTAGTGGTCAAGCCTGGAAGAACAAGGAGCAGATGATCCTGATAGCTCATGACTGACCCAGACAGTTCTTGTTCATGGATCTCCTCAGCCTCAGCTGCAGGCCTACATGGCAGTTGCTTGTTCCTCTGGATCTGCTGACCAGACAACAGGGGACAGTCCTGCACCCGTACCTTTAATCCCTATACCCCTCAGCCTGGTTCCTGAGGGTCTAGAGTTCCAGGCCTTGGGTCTTTTGGAAGATGTGCTCCATGTTGCGGAGGCCTCTCAAAAAGAGTCGACTCACCATTGTTACACCTTTAAGTGGAAGAGGTTCTTTATTTAATGCCAGGGCAAGGAGCTTGATCCCCTTGCCTGCCCTTTGGTGAGCATCCTGGAGTACCTGTGGTCCATCTCTCAGTTGGGACTGTGAGCAGCAACACTTAAGGTGCACCTGGCAGCCATCTAAACATACTGGGTGTGGGCTGGTATGCTGATACTGGCCCAGGACAAGGTGGTAGGGTGGCTTTTCAGGGGTCAGGATCACCTATACTCTCCGATGGATAAATCACCACCACCACCTTGGTACTTACTTCTGGTGCTGGCTATGCTCATGGGCAAGCCGTTTGAGCCTATGCACAGGTGTAATATGTCACAACTGTTGTGGAAGACTGCCTCCTTGGAGTCTT
The DNA here is from genome assembly GCA_016271365.2 of Neoceratodus forsteri. Classification (NCBI taxonomy): domain Eukaryota; kingdom Metazoa; phylum Chordata; order Ceratodontiformes; family Ceratodontidae; genus Neoceratodus; species Neoceratodus forsteri. The sequence goes on from CM028137.1 coordinate 506,419,112, forward strand.
ATGTCAACCAGAAGAATTAGTAATCTCCAGATGCTCTTGATGGAGTCTCCTTATGTAGTCTTGCACATGAACAAGGTCATCCTTCGCCCTCACCCAAAATTTCTCCCAAAGGTTTTATAGGGATTTCACCTTTTCTAGTTGATTAACCTTCCAGTATATTTTAATATCCCATTTTTGAAGGCTAAGTGCAGACTCCATACTCTGGACCTATGGAGAACGCTCATTTATTACAAGGAACACATGGCTGGAATTCGGGGCGAGGCTCGCCAACTATTTGTGACATATGTTGCAGCCGTGCCTGGCAGACAGGCAGCAAAACAGGTGATTGTCAGGTGGATAACCTCCTGCATCAGCCTGTGCTATACATTGGCTGGTAGGGAGCCTCCCAGTGGGCTTAGGGCTCATTCCACCAGACATGATGCTGCCTTGGTGGCTGCCTCTAGGGACATCCCCCTGTAGGGCTGCTACCTGGAGGCAAGCACACACCTTTCATCTCCCATTACAGCATCAACATTGTGGCACATCAAGATGCCTTGCTTCTCTAGTTTCTGTTCACCAAATAGGGGTGGGCACCTTGCCTCCCCTTCTCCCAGAGAACTACTAGGAGTCTGCCAGGAAGGTGGATAGTGAACTGTGTCCCTGAGAAATATAGGTTACTCACCTGTAACCATAGTTCTAAGAGTGGTATACAGTTCACATTGGCACAACCCATCTGGCCTCCCCTAGCAAGTGGCATACAGATCTCTGCATCCAGCATGCAAAGATCTGACATCATGGAGCAGAGCCGGAGGATATACAGCCTGGGTGGTGGGAGGAGCTTAGCTTCAAGACGTCTGGTGAATCAGAACATTCTGATGGAACTGCCTGGGTGTGGAAATGAACTGTATACCATTCCTAGAACAATGGTTACAGGTGAGTAACCTATAATTTTCTTTAACGATATCTTTCATCAGGCCACACTTTTTGAACTATACCTGCATCAGTGCTACTACTACACAGAAACTTTGCAATCCAGGGGCCGCCAACGACAACATCGTGCGCCTGCGTATACATAAACGTGGCGACCCCTCCTCTCCTCAGTTCTTTTTCCAACATCGATCAGACTTGGTGGACACACCATCGGAAAACGCTGCTGCAAAAAGCTGCTATTTTCTTTATTTTTCGTATATAAAAATAGTAATTATCTTAATATTGATTTTCAGTGACCTGTATGCTGCCGAAAGAACTGTCAGTGCTTTTTTGGTATTGTGATTGTGGAGAAAAAATCTACAAGGATGATATCCATGAAATGTGTGTCTGCTGCTTAGGCCTCTCTCATGTGAAAGCCTGTGAGATCTGCCAAGGATTCAACTCCACTACCAGGCGATGCAGAAATGGGTCATTGGAGAAATTCCTCCTAAAATGACCTTAGCAGCTACAAGGCAAATCCACTTCGTCTACCCTGTTGACCGAATCGTGGTCATTGAAGTCCCGAACTCCTCAGAGAGCCTTAAACACAAGCTCTGGGACAAAAACAGGGCTTGCCTGGCAAGGTCCACATTGTGTCTGTGGACAGCAGGTACATCCCAAACTACAATGCTGTCCGCTCCAGCACTGTTGCTCATCCCCCGTCAACCATCAACCACACACCAAGGTCAGGGCTTGGCGTAGGTGCTACTGTGCCTATTATGGAAACGGTGTCGCCGTCTTTGCCGGAGATCCAACCTCTGCAATTAACTACTGTGGTTACGAACACTACTCAGAGTGGTGTTGATGCACAGGTAATGCTCCTATAATTCTGTGATATGATAGGACACCTACTGCTAGGCCTATCTCCACTTACAGAGGACCCATTGATGAAGACTACTACTACAAGTACCCCGACAATGCCACACTCTAATATAGTGCGGAATAGACCTATGCAGCCACCGTCAACATCACTGGCACACTCTTCCATTCCCGTTGATAAGAGATACCATGACTAATATGAGTATAATCCTGACCTCATCACTGAATAGGACGAGGAGGAAGGCTATGCTGAGGATAGCCAATATGTGCATGGCACCAGCTCTACAGTCTCTCCTGCAGTGAGGATTGTAGTGAATACACCTAGGTCACCTCCAAAGGATCCCTCCATTTTTACCATGATGCAACAAATGCAAGCTGCCATGGGCTTTACCTTGGAGGAGCAGGATTCCACTAAAAAGAACCTGCTGGATTTTCTGGAGATGCCTGACTCTACTATCTCATTGTTCTTTCCCTGTATCCAGCATTGGAAGATGCTACCTATGCAGTCTGGTATAGGCAAAATAGTATGCCATCTGTTCCCAGAAAGGCTGACAAAATGTACTGTGTTCTCTGGTAGGCCTTTATATGCCACTCAGCCTGAGACTGATTCAGTGGTCATCACAGCTGTTTGTGATAGAGCCTGGGCACCTAGGCACCTGAGTTCAAGGAATCCAGGAGGTGGGATGTACAGGGCAAGCGTTCCTGTGCTTCTGCCTCTCTGGGCCTATGTATTGTCAGTTACCAGTGTAACCCCCCCTACAAATGGGGGTTCCCGAAAAGTCTTCCTTGAGCTTGCTTAAATGCTAACTGCCAGGCTGGTGTCCTGCGTTTTAGCAGTTTAAATGTATTGCCAGAGAGTGCCTGTATAGCCCCTATCTGCTGTCTCTTTAAGAGCTGCCTGGATTGCAGTCATAATTAATCTGAGAGGGAGCTCTGTTAGAAGATGTTCTTGTTTGCTGATCATTTATTAGAATAGTAATAATGTTGCAGTTTGTCTAACCTACCTTCTTTGCAGCATGGGCATTTCTGTTTATCTCTACCATCTTGGTCCTGGACTGCTGAAATGGGCTAATCAGTACCTTTGGGGACTCTAAAATGGAACCTGTCCCCAGGGGCTTTCTGGGAGCAAAATTCTGTAGGAATTGTAGTTTTTTCATTTTGCCGCCTAAATGAACCTGGAGGGGGAGCCCTTGTTGTGACTGACAGAGGAATCAGCCAACCAAATCTTTTGGATCCTGGTGAAAGTCCCAGACCGCTTGCAGTTTCAGTTAGTCTGAATTGGGAAGTGAAAGTGGTAACTGCTTGAGTGATTGAAGCAGCAGCCCCTGTGTAATTCATGCAGGAGAACTGTGAAAGGGCTGAGTTTTGGCCTGCCTGACTGCCTGCTGTCCCTGAGAGGGAAATTGAAGTTTATTCAGAGTGAATCCGAATTGTGAGGACAATTTAAGCCACAGAACTGTGGCCAGGCTTTAATCTGAAGAAGACCCAAGATTTGCTGAATGCAATCGGCCTGTCAGGATTTCCAGCCACCTTTGAACTCCCGGTTTGTGCAGAGACTCTGTAATAGCAATCTGCCTGGTACATTAAAATTTCTTACATGTAAATGTGCTGTGTGCTGTTAGTGGGTTGTGATTTGATTCCCCACTGTGTGCTTAACTGTGTTCTGCTTGCTGGAGGCTGCATCCAGTTCCCACGGACTGAATCCGTATTCATCTCCATTGGGCCTGGGCTTTGCCACACTGGCCCAGCTAGACTACCCGCTGCACAGAGAAAGCCATTGACGAGAGACCTGCCAGGGGATCAGCCCCCTGCTCATGCTTTGAACAGGAACAATGCCTTGGTGATTCATGTGGGCCCTGCTTCTCCTGGCACTCCAGTTCAACAACCTGCTGTCTCGATTTCATCCTGTATTGAGTATTGTGAGTCCCTGGCTTATTCCCTGCAGGCCTCTCTGATAGCAGTTCACCTTCCAGGGAAGGACAATGTATTAGCAGATGCACTGAGCAGGATCTCTCAGGGCCATCACAAATGGTCCCTGGATCCTCAGGTACTAAAAGTGATTTTTTCAAGGTGGGGCACTCCAGAGATAGATCTCTTTGCAGCCCCAGACAATCACCAACTTCCTCTCTTTTGTTGCAGACCCCCAGTCTTGGGCTCTGTCCCTCTGGATGCTCTGATTCTGAATTGGGAAGGGAAATTTCTGTATGCCTTCCATCCCTTCCCACTCCTGTTCAAGGTTCTAGTCAAGATAAGGTCTCAACCTTGTAAAGTGATTTTAATTGCTCCAGATTAGGCCAGACAGCCTTGGTACCCCCTGCTGTTGTCACTAGCAGTCCATTTTCCCCTATCTCTTCCCAGGAATTACAATCTGTTAACATCCTCTCAGGGGAGGATTTGTTACCCCAATCTTCAGTCTCTCAATCTCAAGGCATGGCTCTTGAAGAGTTAGAGTTTGCAGACTTGCATCTTTCTCAGGGTGTTCTGGATATTCTTAAAGCTACTTTGTCTCTCTCTCGGTAGCTGCCACACACCCCTGCCACATTCTGGCTCAACCACCAGTATTTCAGTCTTTTCAGGGGTTAAGTCTGCCAGCTCTATGGCATCCCATCTTGAATCTCAGCCAAACACCTGTTAAGCACATCAACCACATCCGGTGTCCCAGGTGCAAAAGACATAGAGCTAGGTATCATCTACATAGCAGTGAAAAATGTAGATGGGGACACACCATGACAAGATTGTGCTGTATCCCCACCAAGCACTTCACCCATACCAGTATGGTACTGTGTACGATCTGCTGCCTGTGCGCATGCATGGCATCTGGGGAGCAGTAGCAGGATGCGTACAAACTAAGAAAATAACTGTATTCTCACCCCAGGAATCCCTCAGTATGCTTGGCTAATGCAGTGACGCCAGTTGGGTTCAGCTGCCCCAGAGGTGGAATTTATGCTAATCATGCCAGGAGAATTAGCCTATCAGGTTTCAGTAAGAGAGTGCTGCCTGTAGCTGGAGCTGTGAGTCAGTCAAATTCATTTCTCTGCAGACTGGACAAGTCTGCTCTGGAGCTCTGTCTTCTCATCTTCACTTGAAGCAATTATTTTCCTTAAAAGTCAGTATTTTCTTTAAGTTTAGATGACCCCAACCTTTGTTTAAGTTGTTTGGGTCCAGCCCATATTTTTACTAACTGTGAACTTTGCACCAAATTTTGTTCTAAAACAGTTAGAAAAAGTCAAAAGGCTAGAAATGATGGCTTCTCAGTCTGCTTCCCCCTCTAGTAAAAATTCAGAAGAGGGGTCCTCCTCTCATCAGACATCTAAAAACAGGTCCTTCAAGGTCCCCAAAGAAAATAAATCTGATAAAAGTAATGATGACCAAGTCAAAAAAAGACGTACTGAGCAGGTTTCTGACCCAGCGCCTGCTAAAAAGAAACAAAAGGAAAAACACATCACTGCCCCTCTTGCAGAAAAGCATAGGGAAAGGCCATTGCCACAACAAGTTATGCCTTCTGCGGAGGAAATGGCTAAGGCTTGGCAACTATATCAAACCTTCCAGATTGTGGGTAACCTATTTAATGCCCCACCTGGTCCTACTGCTCCTGTTCCCCCTGACCCTGGTCTTGGCCAGGGTATTTATTTTGATGAGGGTGAGGATGAAGAGGAAATGAACCCTTAGAACCAGATGTATCCCCTGACCAGAAATTTGGCACTCCTTCCAGTGGCCAGGAGGATTTTTCTTCCTACTGTATCTTTGTCCAGCACATGGTGGATATTCTGGATCTCGCTATCCAAGAGACCACTGATGGAGGTGAGGAGGCAGACTTCTTAGATATGCTGGGTCTTCCTCCTCCCAAAAGCTACTCCATCCAATCCATAAGTCCCTTTGCAGGGCTACTTTAAAGTTACTTCAGAATCTCACCTACTTCCCTGGGATGGATAAGAAAATAGAGAAAAAAATACCAGCTTGAGAAAATCAATCCTGAGTATCTCTACATACACCCATATCATGAAGGAGTGGTACAAGCTGCAGCCTGTGATAAAGCTAAGGTGCCTCTGTCACTCCAGCCTCCAGAAAAAGAATGTAGAAAGCTGGATACTTTGGGTAAGAAATCTTACACCACAGCTTCCTTGCTGCTTCGCCTCTCTACTTACATGACGTACACAGCTCAATACCAGAAAGCTCTCTGGAACTATGTTCTGGCTATTAGCCAGCAAGCCCCAGACAGGGTGGCTCAGGACCTGGCAGAAACCATTAAGACTGCCTTGGAAGCTGCAAAATATCGGTTTCATATGGCTGTAGGTGTCAGTGACACTGCCTCCAGAGCTATGGCCCAGGCCATTTCTCTCAGGCAGTTTGCCTGGCTGAGAACCACTAATTTCTCCCAGAACACACAGACTAAAGCTATGGATTTCCCCTGTGAGAATAATTCTGTTTTTGGGAGTAAAACAGAGACATACATGAAGAAGGTGGAGGAATACAAAACCACCTATCAGAGCAATGCAGCTAAAGAGAAAGCTTCTACTTCCTACAAAGCTCAAGGTAGAGGCTACTATCCCAGGCCATTTTATCCTATGCCAATGCTTATGCCCTTGGATTAGTCTCAAATGAGAGGTTTCTTCAGCAGAAGGGGTAGAAGGGCTCAGAAACGTGCTGATTCTGCCCCTTCATCCAAGACTCAAACTAAACAAACCCATGACTGAAAGGCCCAGGTCGTCTCCTGTGCATCAGTAGGAGGAAGGCTGACCCACTACCTCCACCACTGCCAGTCCATCACCACAGACAAGTGGGTGTTGGAGGTAGTGGGTCGAGGACTTATCCTAAATTTCCCACTCAGCAGGGACACAGTAGTCTAAACCCCCTGAACCCCATGGAAAGATGTCTGCTGGAGTTGGAAGCCAAGACTCTTCTGTCACTAAAGACTATGGAAAGGGTCCCCTTTTTCCGATGGGGGAAAGGCCTCTGTTCCAGATACTTTCTTACCCAAAAGAAAATTGGGGACTGGTGACCCATTCTAGATCTCGGGTATCTGTACAAGTGCCTGTTCAGTCCCAAATTCAAGATTGTCACCCTGTCAGTGGTGATCCCATCCTTACAACAGGGAGACTGGCTAGCCTCCCTAGACCTGAAGGATGCCTATTTCTACATCTCAGTTAGGCCCTCTCACAGAAAGTATCTCAGGTTCAGATTGCCCTCTGGCCATTACCAGTTTGCAGCTCTTCCATTCGGCCTTTCTTCAGCTCCCATTGTCTTTACAAAGTGCCTGGCAGTGGTGGCAGCCTATCTCAGAAGACAGAGCTCCAAACAAGTGAGTTCGCTGCAAACTGTGACTAATTAATCTTGCACACTTGTGCTGCTGTTTGCGGAGTTAGATAAACTACACTGCAGTAGTACAGTTCTTACTGTGAGTCCAGTGTCCCAGAATCAAAAGACAAAATACTGCAGGATGTTGGTGAATCAAAAGTGGTTTGTTTTATTTTACAAACAGCAAGCATGATACAGTTGATGTGGAGCCAACCTCTGCCCATGTTGTGAATGCACCCTCCTTAAACCGTGAGTTCACAGACCCCTGTACTGTTGTAGACATACCTCAGAAGACAGGAGGTGTCTGTCTTTCCCTATCTGGACAACTGGCTGATAGTGGACAAGTCTCCCAAAGGTCAGAGACTCTTTCAGCCTCACACAGCGCACTCTGGAGTCCCTGGTCTTCGTCATCAACATGGAAATGTCCCACTTCGAGCCAGCCCAGCTGCTGGAGTTCATCGGAGCAGAACTGGACACTTACATAGTGAAAGTTCTGCTCCCTCTGGGCAGGGTGCAAAACCTCCAAACCATGGCACACTCGTTTGTCCTATGCCAACCAAGGCCAGCCAGACACTTCCTGAGGCTCCTAGGGCACATGGCTTCTACTACAGCTGTAGTTCCAGGTGCCAGGTTTCAGGTGAAAGACATCCAGTACCACCTCAGAGCTCATTGGTCTCAAAAGAAAGACTCTCTGTCAAGCTCATTCCAGTCACAAGGGCCCTACTGCAAGCACTGAACTGGTGGAAGGATAAAGAAAACCTCAGGGAGGGAATCCCTTTTCAGCAAAAGGGGCCCTCCAAAGTGTTCACAACGGATGCTTCCCTCTTAGGTTGGGGTGCACACCTGGCAGAGCAATCCATAAGTGGGGTGTGGTCTCCCAAAGAGTCTAGATGTCACATAAATCTCCTCGAGCTCAGAGCCGTTTACCTGGCCATCAAAGCCTCCCCCGCAGCTAAAAGGTCACTCTCTCCAAATCAGGACAGACAACACCACTGCCATGCTTTACATAAACAAGCAGGGGGACACAAGATCCACAAAGCTCTGCACTGAGGCCATGAAGATTTGATCCCTGGTGTATTCGCTGGACATGCAGCTCTCTGCCATTCACCTGCCAGGCAAGGACGATGTGCTGGCAGATTCCCTAAGCCGCATCAGTAAGGGCCACCACGAGTGGATCTTAAACAGACAAGTACTAGCCACAGATTTCAGGAGGTGGGGCACTCCAGAAATAGATCTTTTCGCCTCCAACCTCAATTACCAGATTCCCCTGTACTGTTGCAGGCCTCCAGTTCTGACCTCAGTGCCAGTGGATGCTTTGTCTCTGGAGTGGACAGGAAAGTTCCTGTGCACCTTCCCTCCATTTTCCCCTGCTTCTCAGAGTTTTGCTCATACTCAGAAGCCAGCCACCAACAATGATTCTGGTGGCTCCAGACTGGGCAAGGCAGCCTTAGTACAAACTGCTGCTAGCCCTCTTGGTCAAACAGCCCATTTTCCTTCCCTCCAACCACAGTCTTCTGACCTTACCTCAGACGGGGGTATTATACCCCAGCGTAGAGTCCCTTTGCCTCAAAGCTTTGTACTTGAGGAGCTAGAGTTCCCAGACTCTCAGTATTCAGAACAGGTTCTAAGAATCCTTTGGCTAGCTAAAGAGCCAAGTACCAAAAAGACTTACACTTCCAAATAGAAGAGGTTCTCATTCTGGTGCAAGGACAGGTTCATAGACCCCTTGCAAGCTAGCCTGCCTTCTATTCTAGACTATTTGGTGCATTTGCAAGCATTAGGTCTTAGGGCATCTTCCTTGGAAGTCCACCTGGCAGCCATCTCGGCTTACCTCTCAGCTGGTAAAGTGAAATCTGTAATTTCTCATTCCATCTTCAAGAAATTCTTTAAGGTCTGCTGCACCTTCAACCCCCACTCAGGGACCCTGTTCCCCCTGGGACTTGAACCTGTGTATAGCCAAGCTAATGAAGTCTCCATTTGAGCCCTTGGCCACTGCAGACTTGAAGTATGTCACTTGGAAAACTGTTTTCCTAGCGGCAGTCACCTCAGCTAGAATGATTTCTAAGCTTCAAGCTCTCTGCACTAAACCTAACTGCATTATTTCCCACAAGGGTAAGGTGGATCTCAGGACTAACAGGACATTTCTTCCCAAAGTGGTATCTGAATCAATCCATAACTCTTCCTGTCTTTTTCACAGACAAATCCACTCCTGGGGAATTCAGGCTTCACAACCAGGCTGCTAAAGGGCACTGACCTACTACTTGGAGCATACTAAGCAGCTCAGGGCCTCCCATACCCTGCTGTTCCTCACCTATGGCAAGGTGGGCAGGGGTAGGCCAGTCTCTTAAGAGAACTATCTCTTGCAACTGGCCTGCCGGCACAGCGGAAAGGCGACCACTTGCGATGCCGACATCCTGAGTTCGGGAATGGACCCAGGAATCAAAGGGCCGGCCGGGCAGAGAAGGGTAGAGCGCCCGAGGAGTGGCTCGGGGGGAGGGGGAGTGTCCGGCTTGTTGGCAACCTCTGGCAGAGGCCAGGGAAATCACCAGTAAAAGCTGTCTCCTGCTTGCATGGGAGGTAGGACAGACGTTGGCGTCATTGCATGCCCCACCTCGCAGGGAAACACAGCCACAAAATCTCCAGTCCCCTGGTCATGACACACCACTGCCACTAATGTTTGCCGGGGGGGGAGGTGTCCCGCTCCCATGGCCCCACCATGAGAGGTAAGCCAGGGCTCGCCTACATTGACCATTGGTGGCCCCACCCAGTGGGGTAAGCCTGGGTATGGTGGATCAGCATGTGGGGCAGGGGCCGAGCTCCATTAGAGGCATTGAAGGGAGGACTGGAGGCAAAAAGAATAATAAAAAAAAAAATAACTATCTCTCGCTGGATAGTCTTTTGCATCCAATCATCCAATTCTGTTACACTAAGGCTGGCAAGCAACCACCTCAAAGTCTCAGGGCCAGTTCTGCCAGGGGCACTTCAGCCTCTGTGACAGTAGCATCAAGGGACTTTCCCTTGCTCGACATCTGCAAAGCAGCTACTTGGAGGACTGTACGCACTTTTACAAAGCACTACTGCTTGGATGTACAGTCCAGATCTGATGTCAAATTTGGCACTGCAGTCCTGCAGATCCTGTTTCCTGAATAGGTTCTGTTCCCTCCTTCCAGCTGCACTGCCTTTATAGTCTGCATTAGTCAAGCATACTGAGGGATTCCTGGGATGAGAAGAAAGAATTACTTACCATAGTAATATTATTTATTCCAGGGGATCCCTCAGTATGCTCGACCTCCCACGTAACCTGGCCAAGAGTAGTTCTGCAATCCACGCCTTTGGCCAAATTTGTCTTCTGTAAGAGTTTTTCTCTTGGAGTAACGTTCAGTTTCCATTATGTAAATAGTTTCGCCAATAGGCAAATTTTCTCTTTTCTCATTTTTCCTGTTCTTTTCCTTTTTGCTATGATAATTTGTTGATTCAGGGGCCTTTTGCCCCTAAGGCTTCAAAGTGAATCTGACTGACTCACAACTCCAGCTACAGGCAGCACTGTCTTACTGCAATCTGATAGGCTAATTCTACTGGAATCATTAGCATAAACTCCACCTCCAGGGCTGCTGAATCCAGTTGGCATCACTGCATCAGTCAAGCATACTGAGGGATCCTCTGAAAGAAACAATATTACTATGGTATTTTTTTCATATTGAGAACACTTTAATAAAGCAGCATTTACAGAGTAACTCTTGGTCTGTGGTTTTCCTTGACCCATCAGCGTGCTTAGACACAAGGGCGAGAGAGACACCATGCATCTTTCTCTGGAGCCACTGTAGTAGGGGTTCTAGGCACACATCAGCTGCAGTAGCTTGATTCTTCCAACTTGGAAATTATGGGCTAGGGTGCAACTCTAAATTCCTATCTCTTTCTGTGACTGAGAGGTACACCCCACCTTCATACCTTGGCAGAAGACACCAGGAGAAAGGACTGCTGTGTGACTGGACTTCTCTGCTGGGACTAAAGAAGTAGAACTCTTGTACTTGGACCTTTAATTTAGGGTAAAAAAAAAATAATGAACAAAACAAAAACAAAGTGTGTGTTTGTCTGAGTTAACTGAACTGAATGGTTATCTGAACAGTTATCTAGGTGTAAATCTCAGGTGACTGAAAGGACTTCATAGCTGTGAGGTTTAAATTACTTGCAGAAAGATCTAGTAAGTAGGGGGAGTGGCTTAGCTAGAAGGAAGCTACATTTAAAGACTTCCTTAGAAAGATTCTGCTAGTAGCTTGGCAGAAGACACCAGGAGAAAGGACTGCTGTGTGACTGGACTTTTCTGCTGGGACTAAAGAAGTAGAACTCTTGTACTTGGACCTTTAATTTAGGGTAAAAAAAAAAAACAAAACAAAAAAAAAAGTGTGTGTTAGTCTGAGTTAACTGAACTGAATGGTTATCTGAACAGTTATCTAGGTATAAATCTCAGCTGATTGAAAGGACTCGATAGCTGTGCGGTTTAAATTACTTGTAGAAAGATCTAGTAAGTAGGGGGAGTGGCTTAGCTAGAAGGAAGCTACATTTAAAGACTGCCTTAGAAAGATTCTGCTAGTAGCTTGGCAGAAGACACCAGGAGAAAGGACTGCTGTGTGACTAGATTCCTCTACTGGGACTATATTGCCCTCCTTCCCTCCCCTCCACCCAAAGCTAGTTCTACTTTTGTAGGCACAGGATCTGACTGACAACAGGAACTTCCTGTTTAGGAGCAGGAAGTGAGTGATCACAGAGCCACCAAAGACCCACCATCCTAGAAGGGCAAGAGTAGCTCTCCAGCCCCCTCTAACTGCTGGAGGTCTGCCTCTGAGCAAATAAGGGGTCTACTGAGAAATCTAGGATATTCTTGTCTCAGAACAGGACAATCAGGAGCTTAAAGGGCACACAGGCAGAAAGTAAGGAGAGAGAAAAAAAAAACAGAGGAAAGAGTAAGGATTGCAAACAGTTAAAGGGCCAGAAATGAGTCGTGATGGGAGTGGTGCAATGCAGTGTCTGTGGAGCAGCAGTCTTCTGGGAGATGTTCTGGAGGATGCGGTGTTGTCCCATCTGCAGGCACCTCTCTGGGCTGAGGGAGGAGGTTGCTCATCTCCAGGCTGAGTTGGCCAGGATTTGTGGGACCTCCTCTTCCATCCAGGGACCACCAGTGCCACTGCCGTTGCCTCAGAGGTTGCCAAGGAAGAGGAGCGGTTGGACCACAGTGGGCTCAGGGAGGGTGAGAGTGGTGGAACAGAGGCGCATCCCTCCAGTTGTACCTCTCCACAATTCCTATGCCATTCTAGCAAAGTGTGGTTCCTCTATAGAGGCACCCTCAATGGAAACCAAGGAGGATGCTGGGAACCTCCACAAAGGAGACCCACAGGAGGGTGGCAGGGGACCCCGCTGGGGAAGGAAACAACTCCTGGTGGGGGACTCCATTGTTAGGAAGGTAGAACTGGGGGAGGAAGGGGAGAGGGAGGTAAGGTGCCTGCCTGGCACCATGGCTTGGAGGGACAGGGAGCGAATCCTCAGGATTGCCGGAGCAGCTGCACAGGGGAGGGAGCTGAATGTCATTGTCCACCTAGGGACAAATAACCTGGCTAAGAAAGGAATTAGAGAAGTGCAGGAAGAATTTGTGGAATTGGGAGGGCCTTAGACAAGAAATGCACGTAACCTTCTCGTGGTGGTGCCCATCTGTAGCGTGAGAAAGGCTAGGGTGTTCCGCACCATGGGATTCAATCAGTGGTTGAAAAACTGGTGTGGAGCTCAGAGATTTGGCTTCATTGGGGACTGGGGGTCCACCTGGAGTGATGCAAGCCTATACTGGCATGATGGACTGCATCTGTCCAGGAGGGGAACCAGGATCCTAGGTGATAGGTTTAGTTTAGTTTATTGTTCTAGGAATTATTACCTTTGAGCCAATGGCTCTTTTACAATGGTTCCTCGTCATCAACGTACAAACAAGCAAGACATGTTACATAGAATGGTCAGCAAATTATAAAGGTTTCAATAAGCCAGTATAATACAGTACATCACAGGAAAAAAACAAAACATTGAAGGAATGGTCAAGGTAGGAAGGGTAGGAGGAGATATAGGGAGGGGAGCAGACTTAGAGTAGTTAGAGGTTTAAATGCTTCATTGGCAAGCATTTAAACTAGCCAAGGGGAGAGGCACTGGAAAGGAGCAGGGAAATCCTAGACCCCCCCAAAAAAATCACGGTAGTAAGTACGGTAAACACCAACATAGAGGTGTCGATAAGGAGAAGGGCAGGGGTAAATGGAGAAAGTAACAAAGGCAAGAAGGACAGGAATGGGGCAAAAGGAGTAGGCACATCAGGAAATGGAGGGTAATGAGTACCAATGCCTGTAGTCTGGGCAACAAGCCCCTGAGATGGTGGCCTTAATGGAAGAGGATGCCTGACATCGAAGCAGTCACAGAAACATGGTACACAGAGAACCATGACTGGGATGCTAACATACCAGGGTACATAACCTACAGGAGAGACAGGCAGGCGAGAAGAGGGGGAGGAGTAGCTCTCTATGTAAAGGAAGGGATAAAAGCAACTGAACAAAAGAGTAAACAGGGAGGAGAGGAGAGGAGAGGAGGCACTGTGGGTCACCTTGGAGACTGGAAAGGGCACCACAATCCGCACAGGGGTTGTGTACAGACTGCCATGTCAGGGGGAGGGAATGGACAAGGATATGATAGAAGGCATTCTTAGAATGGCAGAGAAAGGGGAGATACTGTTGATGGGAGACCTGAATATGCCAGATGTTACTGGAGCACATTTGCTGCAGCCACATCCAAGGGCAGGGCCATTCTTGATGCCCTTCAGGTGGCAGACCTCAGACAGTTAGTTTCGGAACCCACTCGTGAGAGAGCAATCTTAGACCTCGTAATCTCAAATGGGGGCAGTGAGAGGATCTCAGATCTAGAAGTGGGTTTGCCATCTGGGAACAAGTGATCGCCAAACAGTGTGGTTCACGTTAAACTCAGCTACAGAGTCAGTCATACCAAAGTGAGGGTACTGGACTTCAGGAGGGCTGACTTTGGCAAGATGGGAGAGTGCCTCAGAAAAGCACTAGCAAACAGGCTAGAAGGAGGTGTGGAGCAACAATGGGGAATCATCAAAACTGCCATCACAGAGGCAACAAGCCTTTGTGTGAAGCAAATAAACAAATCAAAATGAAAGAAAAAGCCACTATGGTTCTCAAAAGAGGTGGCTGTGAAAGTCAGGAAGAAAAAGATAGCATTCCGGAAGTATAAGGAAACACAGAAGGAGCAGGACAGAGAGCTGTACCAGTTAAGGCAGAAGAAAGCAGGGAGGGAAGTCAGAATAGCAAAGGCCCAAACTGAGGAAAAGATAGCCAACTTGGTTGAGAAGGGGGATAAAACCTTTTATAGGTACATGAGCGAGCGTAGAAAGACAAAGGGAGGGATAGTGAGGCTGAATAGAATGAACGGTGGGCGGGCAGAGGGGGACAGTGAAAAAGCAGGGATACTGTAGTATAGTAGTTAGGATATAGTAGTTTTAAAATCTTCCGGCGCCCGTGCTTTTAGTTTTGTGGCTCTGAATCTCTGGAATTCTCTACCTCTTGGGATTCGAGAGTGCACGACGGTGGAGGGTTTTAAAAAAAGGCTTAAAATCCTTTTTATGGATAAAAGCATTTGGCGATGAAATGGATTTTAATTAAAGCTGTATATTTTAGTTTGCTTTTTAACCTGTTTTTATGAGGTTATTTTATAATACGCCTTGATGTTCGAAAAGGCGCGAAGAAATAAAGTTTATTATTATTATTATTATTACTGAATGAATATTTCTGCTCAGTATTCACAAAGAGGAGGGGAAGTGCCTAATCCAATTCAACAGAAGCACTCTTGATGGGGGGTCGATCCCAGTCCTTTCACAGAAGAAAGGGTTCTGCAAGAACTCCTAAAACTGAAGGTGGACAAAGCAATGGGGCCTGATGGAATTCACCCAGAATTCTAAAAGAATTAAGGGGAACTAGTGAAACCACTGGCTACTCTTTTTAATAAATCATGGGAGGATGGTGTGGTACCCGAGGACTGGAGGAAGGCGGATGTGATTCCCCTTCACAAAAGTGGGACCAAGACAGAGGCAGGAAACCACAGACCTGTCAGTTTGACCTCCGTGGTAGGGAAAGTGATGGAGTCACTTCTGAAGGAAAGAATAGTTGAGTACCTAGAGGCCAGTGGGGCACAGGACCTAAGGCAGCATGGGTTCACAGTGGGAAGGTCATGTCAGACGAATCTAATAGATTTCTTTGACTGGGTGACCAAAGTAGTAGACCAGGGAGGGGCTGTGGACATGGCCTACCTAGACTTTAGCAAGGCATTTGACACAGTCTCACACAAAAGATTAATAGTCATATTAACCAGCCTGGGAGTGGGTCCCTGGGTGGTAGCCTGGGTAAAACATTGGCTGGACAACAGGACACAGAAGGTAATTGTAAATGGAGTCCACTCTGAAGAAAGAGGGGTTACTAGTGGGGTACTGTTCAGTATTGGGTCAAGCCCTTTTTAATGTCTTCTTAAGTGACATTGCAGAGGGACTTGAAGGAAAAGTATGCCTCTTTGCAGATGACACAAAGATCTGCAACAGGGTTGATACACAAGGAGGCGTGGAAAGGATGAGCAAAGACTTGGCAAGGTTGGAGGAATGGTCAGAAGTATGGCAGCTAGGATTCAGTGCAAATAAGTGCAAAATAATACACCTGGGAAACAAGAACCCAGGGGAAGAATATACAATGGGGGGAGGTAGTAACAACAACAAAAAAAGAAAGGGACCTGGGGGTAATCATATCAGATGACCTTAAGGTTAGCAAGCAATGTGAGAAGGCAGTAGGGAGGGCTGGGGTATACTGGGATGCGAGGGAGAGGCATCTGCAGAAAACAGGAAGTTGTTATCCCTCTGTACAGACAGTTGGTGAGACCCCATCTGGAGTATTGCGTCCAGTTCTGGAGACCCCATCTCTGCAAGTACATAATAGACAGGAAAGAGGCAGTCCAGAGGAGGGCAACTAAAATGGTGCAGGGTCTGCAAGAGAAGCCGTATGAGGAGAGACTAAAGGAGCTTAATATGTATACCCTTGAGGAAAGAAGGGGGACATGATAGAAACTTTTAAGTACCTCAGTGGAATCAACAAAGTCCAAGAGGGTAGTATCTTTCAGAAAAGAGACTTGCAAGAACAAGGGACACAATTTAAAGATAGTGGTGGGGGGTCAGGGGCAATGTGAGGAAGTATTATTTCACAGAGGGTAGTGGATGCATGGAACAGCCTTCCTGAGGAGGTTGTGGGGTCTAAAACTGTGGGAGAATTCAAGAATGCATGGGACAGACATAAGGCAATTCTTGTGGGGGGTAGGAAGAAATAGGCTGTTGGTTAACTAGGATCTGCGGCCTATCCTGTAGGTAGGGAAATGGGCAGACTAGGTGGGCCAAGCGGTCCTTATCTGCTGTCAAAATCTATGTTTCTATACTAGCTGCAATCAGCACTTGACTAATGACCCTGAGTAGCGCTTGAAGAGGAGGGCAAGCCGAAGAGTCATCAGAGAGCAATAGGCACTGGATTTCAAATCAGTAAATATAACATGTTACTGCAGTGAGTATTTAAACAGCAAATATGACTAGTTAGGAGAAAGCAAACCCCCAAACTCGATGAGCCAATGGGGCCCTGGTCACATAGAAAATTGGGGGGACCCAGTAATAGTGAAAATTTCAACAGGAAGATGTTAGTCCATATTAGACCTGCTGTAGTGTTAAAATAAGCACAACAGAACCAGTTGTATCACTTGGGAAACTAAGAGGACTTCTATCAACAGAAAGAGAATTATCCTGTATCTGAGTTGAAGCAGGGACTTGGTGACTGTGACGCAACCTGTTGGATGCTCTTGAAGAAACTGAGCAACCTAAGAGGACTATCAGGCTAGGTGAGATTGAATTTCAAATTTGAAATCACATGTGCATCCTCTGCCTATCAGGTGAACATAACCCATGTGTAAGGATTTGGGAGTGCTGCAGAAATTGAAACCCACAATGACCAGTCAACTGCAGTTATCACAAATTGGATATTTTCTCCTTTTAAATTAGTAAGATATACCAGGAAAAGCTCTCTCTTATCTCCTTACCTTCTTATACTTGCTGTTGCGCCCCAATAGGAAAATTATTCTTTCCCCCTACATAAAAGTAATCCACATTGGCAGTACTCTGAAGAAAGCCTTCGCATATGCATATGATCCTTCGCTAATTTTTAATAGCCCTTCCAAATTTTTTTTCTTTATTTCTTTTTATTAAAAGTTTTTTCATACAACATGTAACATGATTCGAATCTTAAGCTAGTCTTACAGAGCCTCGAACATGTGGGTTTTGTCCCTGGGAGGGTGTTCTCCGATCTTATAAGGAAGCTAGCTTATTTATTTTCCACATCCAGGGAAGACACCACTCCTGCAGTTCTGGATTCCCTGGATGTGGAAAAAGCATTCAATAGGGTTTCTTGGGACATTTTCCAGATTTTGAAGGCATTTAATATCCCGCAGGACTTCGTACACAGGGTTCAGGTCCTTTATTCACACCCTAGTGCTAGGATCCTTTATAATGGAGTACGTTCTGATCCTGTGATTCTTAGTCAGGGCAACAGGCAGGGATGCCCACTTTCTAGGGACATGGATATGTTGTTCATCCACACTCTCTGGCAGGTATCCTTGCCACTTTAATTCTTGCTGGAAGGTCTTCAAGCTGGCTCCTCCCACCACCCGGGTGATAAAACTCTCGGCTCCGCCCCATGACGCCAGATCTTCCTTACTGCTTGGAAGCTCAGGTTCCCTCCTTAGCGCTCTGCGTTTTAGACTGGATCCTAATTCTTCGGTTCATCCGAAATTGGTTTTGAAGTTTTCTGAACTTCGGTCTTCATCTTCCCTCGCGGCTGCGATGGACAAATCTGTTCCCGGCTTTCGGAGGTGCTCTTGCGGGCAGAAAATGTCCAGGATGGATCCACACTCCATGTGCGTCTGCTGCTTAGGCCTAGATCACGACCCGCAGGCTTGCGAGTTGTGCCGCTCTTTCTCGGCCAACGTTCTGGACGATCATGCTGCCCGTTTGAAGCTCGGGCGCCCCGAGAAACGTTTCCTGTCAGTAAAATCCAAAGAAGCTCATTGGGCGGTGTCCGCGGTGGCTGGCTTGGCTGAGCAGCTCGAGCAGATGATTGCCCTCAAGGAGGAGGCGACCCAGGCCCGCATCTTCTTCCTCCTCGGCCGTGGCTTTTATCCCGCTCTCTCTGAGTTCCTCGTATACGGCTTAGTTCAAGGAGCTTTGTCAGTCCCTTTCCACGAAAGGAGAGGGGCCTTCGGGACATTCTTCTCGGCCCAAGAAAAAGGAGTCAAAAGATAAGTCCCACCGTTGGCGTTTGTGGGAGCGGGAGAGGTCCCCTTCCCTGGACAGCCTCCCGTCGACTTCGGTCGTGGTTGCGGCTGAGGCCGCTGGCTTCACGGTGCCCCCGTCAGGCCAGCCTGCCGAGACTCCCGTCAACGAAGTCAAGATTTTTCTCGATCCGTTAGACGGGCTGTCGACTGGAGAAGCCAACAACCCTACTTCACTGGTTCCCCTGGTGGATACTGAGGATCTGCCTGCTCCTTCGGGACCGCAGTCCCCGGTTAAAGTTTCCGAGCCGAGGGAAGAGCGGGTATCCCCCCGCCTCTTCCCAGACCCACCCTCGGTCCCGGACCTCTTCTCGGTCCAGCCGTTCCCGCCGACATCGGCGGTCTCGGTCTCGTTACCGAAGTAAGCGGCAACGCCATTCTTTCTCGTCCTCCTCCTTGGCTGAGGAGAGGCTGCGGCGCAAGTTGCGCCGGTGCTATGAGGATCTTATGTGGCAGCAGTTGCTGTTATCCGGGCCTAAGCCTACCCCGGCCAAGACCCCGGCCATCAAGTGGCTGTCGCCTGAACACCCGAAGCAACCACTCGTTCCAGTCGAGTTGCCCGCTCCAGGGCCAGTTGCTAAGCCGAAACCAGCTGGTCCACCGATTGTGGTGGAACCTCCGCCTCCACAACCGAAGTCGGGGACACCGACCAAGAGAATTCTCGGTCGGTTCATGGTCTGCCCCACAGGTTGTCGGTCACCCTCACACCCAACCGTCCTCAGCAGGTGGAGGGTGGCTCAGGACCGAGGCAGCTGTTCGCAGACTCTTCGGAATCCGACGACAATTCCTCCCTGTTCTCCAGGCAGTGCGATCTGGAGTCCTCCGGGGGCCAGTCGGTGGATGATAGCCCATCGTCCTTCTTGGGTCTGCTTCGACTCATCTTAGAGTCCACCGGGATGCAGCTCGAGCCCATGTCCAAACAGGCCGAGTATCCCCTGACGGAGATTCTGGACCAAGGGGATTCTCCCACGGAGGCCTTTCCGGTGGCTGAGGCTATTGTCGGCCCAGCCTTGGAGCTTTGGCAGCGGCCTGCTTCCTGTCCTGCACCCTCGGCCAGGATGGCCAGGAAGCATCGTCCCTACCGGCTCTTTGCGCGGTTTCCGGAACACCCTTCTGCCAAGGGTTAGTCACCGAGCTTCTCCGGCGTTCCGGTAACGTTCGGGATGTGGACAAGCCCCCTGACAAAGAGTCCAAAAAGCTGGACTTTGCCGGGCGCAAGGTGTACGCTGCGTCCTCCCTCGGCCTCCGACAGGCCAGCTCGGCCGTGCTGATGGCACACTTCTCCCACGCCCTCATGGGCTCCCTGGATGAGGTTGTTCCTCATCTCCCGCCTGACCTGCAAAACATGGTCCGCCAGGTACGGGACCAGGGTAGGGCGGTGGCGAAGCAGCAACTCCAGACTGCTCTGGACATAGATGATTCCTGTGCCAGGTCAGTAGTGGCCACGGTGGCCATGCGACGCAGGGCGTGGCTGAGGATATCCACCTTCACGGCGGATACCCAGCACAAGTTGGCGGACATCCCCTTCCTGGGGACTGACCTCTTCAGCCCTGGAGTGGAGGGACACCTCCAGCGGATCGAGAAGTCCAATGCCACTCTGGACTCGGGTCACCTCCACCCAGAGGGACAAAGGCTGCCGTCAGCAGCAGAAGTCATTTCGTCCTTCGGTCCCTGCTTCTCGACCGCCCAGCAGCACCAGCAACAGGGCCAGCAGGCTCGCGCTTGGCGTCTGAAACCCAAGCCAGTGGCTTCCTCCAGCAGGAAGCAAGGAGGTAAAGGCCCGGGAGGTCCCTCGGCTGGTTCTTCCTCCAACCCTGCCCAGTGACGGGTTGAGGGGTGCCACCCCCAACCTCGTCACTCCCCCCGGGTTCCCCCCCATGGGGGTATGGCTCCGCCACTTCCTTTCCGCCTGGTCCGCTATCACCATGGACCGCTGGGTGTTGGAGGTGGTAGGAAAAGGCCTGCCTCTGGAGTTCGAGCAGGAGTTCCGCCTTTTCGAGCCATCGCCCCTCGGGGGGCCACGGGGTCCACAGCCTCGCTGTCGGCCCGCCGGGCCGATATTGCCCTGCTCCTCGAAAAAGAGGTAATCAGGAGGGTGGCGGATCCTTCTCCAGACCCAAGGTTTTTGTCCAGGTACTTCCTGGCCCCAAAACGGCCGGGGGGCTGGCGCCCCATCCTCGACCTGCACGACTTGAACAAGTTCCTAAGGTCTCGGACCTTCAGGATGGTCACTCTGGATCAGATAATCCCATCCTTGGAACAAGGCATGTGGTTCTGCTCCTTGGACCTCCAGGACGCGTTCTTTCATGTCCCAATCTGTCCGTCCCATCAGAGGTTCCTCCGCTTCAGAGCGGAGGGATCCCTATACGAGTTCCGGGCCATGCCCTTCGGCCTCTCCCTAGCTCCCAGGGTCTTCACCAAATGCATGGCAGTGGTGACAGGATTCCTGCGGCGCTGAGGGGTCTGGGTGTACCCTTACTTGGACGATTGGCTGATAGCAGCCCCCTCCAGACTGGAGGTGGAGCGGTCCAGAGATCTGGCCTTCCAGGTTTGCTGTCAGGTTGGCCTCCTCATCAACGAGGACAAGTCAGAACTCATGCCAAAGCAGGTGATTCTGTTCATCGGGGCAGAGCTCGACTCTCTGCGAGCCAGAGCACAGCTCTTGGCGGACAGGGCCGAGGTTCTTTCCTCCTTTGCCCAGTCATTTCTGGTTGAGCAATTGCACCCTGCCCGGGACTTCCTGCGCCTCCTGGGCCTCATGGCGGCCTGCACCAGCATGGTCCGTTGGGCCCGTTGGTACATGCGGCCCCTTCAGTGGGGACTGGCCAGCCAATGGTCACAATGCCGCGATCCATTGGACCGGCCCGTGACAGTGACCCAGGAGATGTGGAATGCTCTCCAATGGTGGATCATTCCAGCTCATCTGCAGGAGGGTATCCCGTTCGTCTGCCCCGAGCCGACGGTCTCTCTCTCGATGCATTTCTGATGGGTTGGGGTGCCCATCTGGGGGAACACCGAGCGCATGGCCTCTGGTCCCCTCGGGAGTCCCGTTGCCACTTCAACCTGCTGGAGCACCGAGCGGTCCGTCTATCTCTCACCGCCTTTGCTCCGTTTCTATGGGGTCAAGTGGTTCAGGTCCAGACGGACAACACCACGACCATGTACTGTCTGAACCGCCAGGGCGGGATGCGCTCCATGCTGTTATGCAAGGAAGCTCTCCACATTTGGTTCCTAGTGCGCAGCCTGGATGCGGATCTCCTAGCCATTCACGTGGCAGGAGCCTCCAACACCCTGGCCGATGCTCTAAGCCAGATAGGGGCTGCGTCTCACGAGTGGTCTCTCCTGCAGGAGGTAGTACAAGATCTCTTCTCCCACTGGGGCACGTCTCAGGTGGACCTGTTTGCCTCCAGGGAGAATGCGAAGCTGAGTCTGTTCCATGCCCACCCCCCTCAGCAGGGCTCACTGCAGGGGGATGCCTTCTCGAGGCCGTGGACCCCGGGCCTCTTCTACGCCTTTCCCCCATTTCCCTTGATCCACAAGGTGCTTCTCAAGGTGAGGAGGGACAAGGCGCAGGTGATACTGGTAGCCCCAGACTGGCCTCGCCAGTTCTGGTATCCATATCTCCTCAGCCTCAGCTCCAGGCTCCCGAGGCGGCTTCCAGCCCACCTGGACCTGATCTCAGTCAATCGGGGAAGGTATTCCATCCAGACCTTCAGTCCCTGCACCTGACGGCCTGTTTCCTGAGCGACTAGAGTTCCAGGCTCCTGGTCTTTCCGACGAGGTCCTCAACGTCGTTGAGACGTCCCTTAAGGAGTCGACCAGGAAATGCTATGCCTTCAAATGGAAGAGGTTTTCCATTTGGTGTCAGGGGAAGGGCTTGGATCCTTCCGACTGCCCCTTGGCAAGCATTCTGGACTACCTGTGGTCCCTTTCTCAGCAAGGGCTTCGGTCGACGACCCTTAAGGTGCACCTGGCAGCCATCTCTGCTTACTGGGCTCGGGCCGGCAAGTAGTTTGTGGCACAGGAGAAGGTGGTCGGGCGCTTTTTCAAAGGCCTAGACCACATTTCCCTCTGGTGCGAGAGCCTCCACCTCCGTGGGATCTACTGCTGGTACTGGCCCAGCTCATGGGCCAGCCATTCGAACCAATGCACAGGTGTGATCTTTCACACCTGTCGTGGAAGACCACCTTCTTGGTGGCTATCACGTCAGCCAGAAGGATGGGAGAGCTCCAGGCACTTTCCATCGAGCCTCCCTACCTGGTCTTCCACAGGGACAAGGTTGTCCTGCGCCCCCACCTGAAATTCCTTCCGAAGGTGGTGTTGGAGTTTCACCTTAACCAGGTGTTGACTCTGCCGGTGTTCTACCTCAATCACACCTCGGAGGCCGAGTATAGGCTCCATACTTTGGACCCTAGACGAGCACTCGCTTACTCTGAGGAGCGGATGGCTGAAGTTCGGGGAGAGGTTCGCCAGCTCTTTGTCACCTACGCTGAAGCCGCACCTGGCAGACCTGCAGCAAAGCGGACGATAGGCAGGTGGAGCACCTCCTGCATAGAGCTCTGCTACAGGTTAGTGGGCCTGGAGCCTCCCAGAGGGATAACCCGTCAGCAGCCTTAGGATTTGGGAGACTTCTCTTTTCTCCAGCTGGAAATCTTGTATCATATTTACAATAGAGAACTGGTTTAGCACAGTTACATCCTACAAAGGAATTTGTTTTTTAATACTGAACAAAATAGAAATATTTGCATCCATTTGGTCCCATTTTCTTAGCTTACAAAAGAAATAACGCCTAGAATCAGATTAGTTAAAACGCTTAATTATGAGTTTCGGTATAGTACCGGTATTCCGTCACTGCAGCGACTCCTCCACCGCGAAGACCATCACAGCGACAAACATCGGGCAAAACCCGCATGTCGCTGTGATGGTCTTTGCAGTGTCCGGGACTGCTTCGCAAGGTGTATTGCCCCCCCATGGGGAGTTTGGGAGGCACATCCCCCCGATAGAAACACGGAGGCATCCCCGACTCTGTAGTGCTGACAGTCGGCACTGCGGCTGTCGTCGTCAGGGATGTCTCCGTGTTCAGTGTTGTGGCAGCATGGTAAAACCTATAGTACCAGTTAATTTCCCTGTATTATCTATCTAACTTTTTGACAGTTCTCTGACAGTTTTATTACTAGACAATCTGCTCTTCTGATTATTTGTATGCAAAATATTTTATAGTAAAAAATTAATAAAGGAATAAAATAATAAAGGAAAGACAATAAAAACATCTAAACAATGTTTTAACTACATTTAAAAGGTAATAGGTCTTTTGTTTTTTGTTTTTGATATAACCAGTCTTCTCCCTGACACATCTCTTAGATTATATTATCAAGCTGGATAAACTATTAGATTAGTTAAGTAAAATAGAGTTAGGACATTAGTCCACTAAAAACATTTATCTGTTGATGCTCTGTTATTGAAAATGATGTCCACCCCAGATCTCCAAGTGACGATCAGTGAAATGTATTACTAGGAGGACCTGCAATACATAGGGCAGACCTCACCGTTTTATAATCAATTTTATCCAATTTTTGAAGAATGGTTTTGTTTGCTAGACAGTAAATAAAACTGCTGTAGTTCATTAAAGGAAGCATATTTGCTTAACTAATTTTTATTTAGCTACAGAAACCAAATTACATATGACATCATAGGTCTGTTTATGACATTACCATTTGTTGCTCGGGAAGTAAGTATTATGCCATAAATAAGCAAGTTACTCACCTGTAACTGTGGTTCTAGGAGTGGTATATGGTGTATATGCACACTTCTGGCAGGATTCCTTTCTCCTTTAAGACTTGCTGGAAGGTGTTCAAGCTGGCTCCTCACACCCACCCATGTGGTATCCTCCTTGGCACTGCCCTGTGATGTCAAATCTTACCTACTGCAAGCAAGACCGGTGTACCACTTTGCCAGGGGAGCTCGGGAAGGTTGTGTGGATGTATACCATATACCACTCCTAGAACTAGAGTTACAGGTGAGTAACTTGTTTTTCTAGGGGTGTGTATATGGTGTACTGACCACACTTCTGGTAGACTTCTAACAGTTCTCCAGGAGGAGGAGGCAAGGCACACACACCCTATTTAGGGAACAGAGGTTGGTGAACTGAGAACCCAAAATCAGTATCCCGGCATGACTAAAGGTCAATTTGGTAATAGGAAGTGAAGGTGTGTGCTGACTTCCAGGAAGCAGCCCTGCATATCTCCTGGATAGGGACGACCCTGGAAGCAGCTACCAAGGCTGCGGTATGTCTGGTGGAATGAGCCCTAAGCCCTACGGGAGGCTGTCTACCAGCCAAGTTATAGCAGAGGTTGATGCAAGAGACTGTCCCCATGATGGTTGTCTGCTGTGCTGCCAGTCTGCCCTGCAGCTTCAGCATAGGTGGCAAACAGCTGATGAACCTCTCCCCGAACTCCCGCCATGCACTCCTTATAGTAGGCGAGTGTGCACTGCAGGTCCAGAGTATGGAGCCTGTGGTCGGCCTCCAAAGTGTGATTGGTGAAGTACACTGAGAGATTGATCGCCCGGTTAAGGTGAAACTCCGAGACCACCTTCGGAAGGAACTTCGGGTTGGAGTGAAGGACAACCTTGTCCCTGTGGAAGACCAGGTAAGGAGACTCCACCGAGAGCACCTGGAGCTCGTTGATCTTCTAGCTCATGTGATGGCCACCAGGAAGGTGGTCTTCCATGACAGGTGTGACATGTCACACTTGTGCATCGGTTCGATTGGCATGCCCATGAGCATTGCCAACACCAGCAACAAATTCCAAGGTGGTGGTTGTTCACGCACCAGGGGAAATGTGGTCAGGGCCCTTAAAGAAGTGCTTGACCACTTTCTGCACCACCATCAGCATACCAGCCCGTATCTGGTATGCAGAGATGGCTGCCAAGTACACGTGGAGGGTCGTCGACTGAAGGCCCAACTGAGACAAGGATCACAGAGGTAATCGAGGATGGTAGCCACGGGACAGAACAGGGGATCAAGCTGCCCTGGCACCAAATGAAGAATCTCTTCCATTTAAAGGCATAGCATCGATGAGTCGACGCCTTCCGAGAGGTCTCAACTACATGGAGGACCTCATCGGAGAGACCCAGAGCCTGGAACTCTAGCCACTCAGGAAAGAGGCTGTCAGGTGCAGGAATTAAATGTCCAGGTGGAGGACCTTCCCCCGGGAGTACAAGAGCAGGTCTGGGTGAAGTGGCAGACACCATGGAGGCCTGCTGCTGAGGCTGAGAAGATCGGGGTACCAGAACTGGCATAGCCAGTCTGGAGACACCAGGATCATCTGTGCCTTGTCCCTCTGAGCCTTGATCAGGACCTTGTGAATCAGAGGAAATGGAGGGAAGACATAAAGGGGACCAGGGTCCAGGACCTCACAAAGGCATCCCCCTGCAGCGTACCCCACTGAGGGGGCTGGGGATAAAACAGCCTCCACTTGGCATTCTCCCGAGAGGCAAACTGATACACCTGAGGTATGCCCCACTGGGAGAGCAGACAGTTCACTACCTGCTGATGAAGGGACCACTTGTGAGAGGCTGAGCACAAGGGTCCAGATGCGTAGAGCTTCCCTGCACAGAGGTAGGGAATGTGTCTCGCCTGCTTGTTGAGGTAGTACATGGTCGTCATGTTGTCTGTGTGGACCTGGAACACCTGATCCTGGAGGTATGGAGTGAAGGCTGTCAGGGCCAGGTGAATAGCTTGAAGCTAAAGCAGGTTGATGTGACATGGGGACTCCTCGGGGGACCAGAGTCCGTGGACCTTGTGTTCCCCTGTTGGGCACCCCAGCCCATCAGGGAGGCATCGGTTGTGAGAGTGACCATCGGCTCTGGGCGGACAAACGGGACTCCTTCCTGAAGATTTTCCGGGACCAACCACCACTGGATGGCATTCCAGATCTGCTGGGTCACTGAGACCTCTTGGTCAAGGTGGCCCTGACACTGAGACTACTGGTGGACCAGCCCCCACTGCAGAGGGTGCATTCGCCAGTGGGCACAATGGACCACACTGGTGCAGGCCGCCATGTAGCCCAGGAGGCGCAGGAAGTCCCTGGCAGGGTGCAAGTGCCTAACCTGAAATGTTCGGGCAAAGAAGGAAATATCCTCCATCCTGTCCACCTGGAGCCAGGCTTGGGCTCTGCAGGAGTCGAGCTCTGCCCCGATTAAGTGAATCACCTGCAAAGGTGCCAGTTCTGACTTTGCCTCCATGACCAAGAGACCAAGACTCAAGCAGGTCCAGAGGGTCAGGTCCCTGGAGGTCCCGGGACTGCTCCACCTCTGCCTTGGAGGATCCTGCAATCAGACATTCATCCAGGTACATGTACACCTGAATCCCTCGGTGCCTCATGAAAGCAGCCACTACTGCTGTGCATTTGGTGAAGACCCTAAGGCTGAGGAGAGGCTGAAGGGCATGGCCTGGAACTCATAGGGGGTCTCCTCCACACGGAACCAGAGGAACCATCGGGATGGATGGATGGGGACATGAAAGAAGGTGTCCTGGAGGTCTAGGGAGCAGAAGCACATGTCCAGCTCCAGGGACAGAATGGTCTGGTTCAGAGTGACCATCCTGAAGGTGTGCAACTTCAGAAACTTGTTCAGGTCATGCAGATCTAAGATGGGGCACCAGCCCCCCGGCCCCCGGTCTGGTTTGGAACCAGAAAGTATCTAGAGACAACCCCTGGATTGGCTGGTGGGTCTGGAACATGAACCACTACCTCCTTCTAGAGGAGCTGGGTGATGTCCTCCTGAAGAGCGGGCACCACATCCACCTAAGAGGCATGGGCTTGGCCTAGCGGGAGAACCTTGAACTCCAGAGGCAAGCACTGGCAACCACTTCTAGCACCCAGCAGTCCGTGGTAACACTGGACCAGGCAGAAAGAAAATGGTGGAGCTGGCCCCCCATGGGAGACAGGATTGGCATGGAGGGGGCACCCCCGACCCGTCACTAAGCAGTCTTAGAGGTGGAGGCAGGGTTAGTAGAGGATGCTGCTGGGCCTCGCCACCAGGCTTCTGGACTACAGAAGCAAAACTTGGGTCTGGGACGCCAGGCCTGCTGGTGCCCAGCTGGAAACTGGGATGTCTTGGCCATAGGGGTGGAGTAGGGGTGAAAGGACTTCTGGGGTTTAGAACCCTGGACATCCTTTTGGGCAGAGATGACAGAGTCCAGGGCGGCACTGGATTCAGTTCTGTTGAGATGACCATCCACCCCTGGCCCAGACAAGTCAGTACCCAAGAAGGGAACATCCACCAGCTTGTGCTGGGTATCTGCCATGAAGGTCGAGATCCTCAGCCAAGTCCTGTGGTGCACAGCCAAGACTTGACACAGGAGTTGCCAAGGTCCATGGCCATCTGGAGCTGCTGCTTAACCACAGCATAGCCTTGCTATTGGACTTGCTTGACTGTCATCTGAAGGTCAGCTGGGAGCCAAGGGAGCATCTGGCCAAGGGTGCCCAACAAGGCAAGAGCAAAGTTGGCCATAATTAAGGCTGAATTAGCCTGCCTAATGCCAAGCGATGAAGCTAAATAAACTTTCTTAGCCTCATTATCCAGTTTCTTGGATTCCTTGTCGGGAAGCTTGTCTACATCTCCAACATTGACCGTCCGCCTGAACACCGAATTGGCAACCAGGCCTTCAGCTGAAGGGTGTTCAGTAAACCCAAGGAGGGAACCTGTAGGAACTGCATACTTGCGGGCCATATAGGCCAGTGGAGTGGGGCAGGAGGCTGGGCATTGCCAGAGCTCCAGCGTGGGCCCAAGAATGGTTTCAGCCACTGGGAAGGCAACCCCAGGGGAGTCATCCTGATTGAGGATTTTGGTGAGGGAATATTTGGCCCATTTCTGAATGGGCTTCAGCTGGATCCCCGTAGCCTCTGAAATAAGGTGGAGCATTGGCCCCAAAGGAGGTAGGGCCCATGGTCCATTGACAAATCCTTTCCCAACTCTGGGTCAGTAGGGCGGAATACATGGAGGAAGACTCTAATTCAGAGGATTTCTCGAAGACCAGCCGACCCCCCAAGTTGCCGCTAACTCTGCGGGGCTTGTCGGTCTGTGTGACTGTAAACGACAGCCATCGAGGAAACCCCAGGCCAGTACAGGTGTCCTTAAGAGGTGGCCCGTCCTTCAGCTGAATTAGCAGAGGTTTCACCCAAATTGGCGGAGGAGCTGGGAGAGGCTGAGCCATGACAGGTTCGAGCTGAGGTGGTGGCAGCATAAGTAGCGTTGGGGTGGGAACTGGCATCGACTTAGGCCCAGCACTCAAAAGGAGCTGCTGCTATATGAGCTCCTCACAGCGCTGTTGCAACTTGCTGCAGAGCCGATCCTCCCCAGAAGAGGAGAAAGAGGAGGAATAGCGGCAGAGCTACTTTCCCGAGTGTCAGGAGTAAGACTGGTGGTCCTGGTGAGAGCTACTTGACCTCAAGCTGCGGGACCTCAGCCTCGACCGCCGGTGGACTATATGGCAATGGGAGGTGGGAACCAGTGAGGGATGCTTAGGATCCCCCGAGAGCTCGGATCCCAAAGGTTAGGGACTGGTTCAGGAAGCTGATTCAACCCACCCTGGGACTGGAGAGGCAGGAAGTATCCCCCTCATCCTGCAACAAGGGGTCAACTGAGTTGAGGATATTCACAACAGCCTGGTCAGCCCACATCTCAGCCAACAGGCCTGACGGGGACACTGTGGGGCCAGCGACCTGGACTGAAGCATTGGCTGAAGCAGACTCGTCAATGAAGGTCAATGAAACAGGAGCTTGGGAATCCGAGGTCCAAGAGTGCTCATGGTCCCACGACCTGTGATGAGACTTTTTAGCTTTAGACTTGGAGTCCTTCTTAGAAGATTTGGACCCACGGGAAGGGCCCTTCCCGAGGGTTGGAAGGGACTGGCATAAGTCCCAGAATGCCTCAGTGAAAGAGGTGCCAAAGTCCAGTGGAACCAGCTCAGACACCAAAGAAGCTGCCATCACAGCCTGAGCAGCAGCTTCCTTGAAAGCCACTATAATTGTTCGGCGAACTCTGCAGTCGCGGAGACTGCCTGATAGGCATCCTTGGACCAAACAGGAGAATCCTGCTTGTATGGATAACCCAGCAAAAGCTGTGCATACCAGTCCTTCAAACTGGAGGAGTGTAAAGTGCAGCACAGGCTGCAAGCCTAGGAGTCATGTTCCTGGCCCAGGCAGTACACATATGAAGTGTGAGGGTCTGTACGTGACATCTTCTGCCCTCACAGACGTTTACAACCGGCACCGACTTGGAATCAGTCGAATCCATAGCGCTTCAACAGTGAAAACCGCAAAGCAACTCGAAGACCCAAGATTTTCTGAACTAGAGAACAAAAGGGCCTACAGAAATGCAGAACGCAGCAGAGGGAACTTTCGTCTTCCAGCAGAAAGGACAATCTGATGTCACAGGGAGGTGCTGAGCAGGATACCACCCTGGTGGGTGGGAGAAGCCAGCTTGAAGACCTTCCAGCAAATCTTAAAGGGGAAAGAAATTCTGCCAGAAGTGTGGATAGTACACCATATCCATGCCCCTAGAAGCAGCTATTGTTGGCTCATGACCTGTGTGTGCGTGCACACGCACGCACACACATTTGTGTTTACACACATGTAGCCCACCCCAGTCCTCAGTTTTCTGGCGCCCCGATGTTATTGGGGTACAGACCTGAACACTTCCTGGCACTTTCACAGCAAGAAAGAAGAAACAGGGAGGCCTTAACCTGCTGATGTCGTTTCTCTCATACAGACCTTCCCTTACCCAGGTAGCATCTCTGCGCTACAGGTAGCATCTCCACTGATTTTCCGAAAAATGGGGGAGTTATCATTTTCTTGGAAGCAACAAATAATGTGAGCAAGTGGTTTTAATTCATTTGTGAATAATCACTCGCTACAGCCATAGCCATGGAAAATGTAACACTTTATTTTGGACATGGAAATGATTACATCCAAAATCCTCTATAAATGAACTAGGAGCAGCTTCTTGGGGCTGAGCGATAGTGCAAAGAGTACAAACGGCTTTCACAGGGCAAACTTGGGCCCACCACAGCAAACAAGATTTTTTCACCAGGCCTAGATCGTAGACCACTGTGGCTCCACATTTACCGTTCCCTTGGGCAGAGATCTCACACTTATTCTGAACAGCTTTCCTTCAGGGCTATGTTCTCCCTGATGTTTCTCACTAAGTTATGGCACTACAGCTCTTGATACCTTCATCTCATGTTAATGGCGTGCTCCAGGGTGGAGGGGAGTTGGGGAGATTTTTTTTTTTTTAGTTTAGATTAAGGGGGTTATTTAGTTGGGACTAGGTTTTGTCTGGATACTTTCGTACCTGATGTAAATTGGATGTTTTTGACATTTGAAAAATTAATGAAGCTGAGTTAATTAAAAAAAAAAAACAGCTTGCCGTCCAAACAAACTTTTTCTGTGCTTTAACCTCCTAACGGAGGGAGTACCTTACTCCTCCAATGCCAGCCGAACCAAAACTTGACCTTGGGGCAATTGCAGCCCAAGCTTCCTGCAGCTGCTCCCAACAGTTTACCCATACCAGTTCACCTGAGCCAGGAAACTGTGCGTCCACCTCTTTTTCCACTCTGACCCTGCTCCAGGCTGAACTCCAGGCTTAGCCTTTCCAGCACATTCCTGTTTCCCGGAAGTCACGGCTCTTAAACGGGTCTGTCAGGCCTACCCCAGACACTGGCACGGCTGGCTCCATAATGAATCCCAGACCACACTCCTCTTGCTGAACTATTCCTCTGGGAAAGGCTAACCAGAGCTGCCACCTCCGGTGACCCTGCTGCAGTCCTGCCACCACTGGACAGCCCCACTGCCACAATGCCCCTTACCAGAATGGGGTACCGGGACCCCCGCGTGACAGAGGGATACCGGCACCTTTCCAGTTTTCCTTCCTGCTTCCAGCCGTCCCCTCCAGCAGTAAGGGTGATGAACCCATTTCCTGGACCCCATGGCCACAAAAACTTTTACCAGCCCTCCCTCGGAGACCATACCCCCAACCCCCTGTGTTGCACTGACACTACCATGCTGACTCCTAGGCCGGGGGGGAGAGGAGGCAACCCCCCTTTGGACACTGACCCTACTAAAGCCTCTGACTCCTCATCTCTCTTCCCACCCCGGGGGACCAAGGTTTAAATAACGGCCTAAAACACTGCCCCCTGGTGGCAGTAAAACATAATGGCCTAAAAGCACTACTGGAGTAAAAAAGCCCCTACTCAGAAAGGGGGAGATCCAAAACAGAGGCTAGTAAGCCCACCCTGCAAGGGGGGGGGAGCTTACACACAGATGTCCATCTCTCCAGTATTTACATTTTTGCCCCTCAGAATAGAGCTTGAAGTAAAAGTACATCTTCTTCAAGGATATATCTTGCAGCAGGTCACACCTCAGGAACTATAGCCATCAGGTACCAGGACCACACAGAAACATTTTTACTAGCAGTTTATCTGGGGCCACCCACAGCGACATCATCACATCAGTGTCCTTCATATATAGCCATGGGTGGTCCCACACTCTCCTCAGTTCTTTTCCCACCATCGTATTTCGGACTCCAAGTAGCACCATCACTTCAGTCCACCGCCATTTTCTGGAGGATTCATTTTTTTTTTTTTTTTTATTTTCTCACCCTAGTTCTTTGATCACTTTATTTCTTAAAGTGATTCCCTTATTACTTTTCGTTTATGCCTGGATTTGATAATCTTTTACATCGCTGCAGCTGCAGACAGAAAATCTACAGTAAAGATGACCACGGGACTGTGTCTGCTGCCTCTTCACCAACCACAACATTAAGGCCTGCAAGATCTGCTGCGGCTTCATTCAAGCTACCCGGTGGTGTAACCAGAAAAAAATAAAATTCTTCCTAATGGAACAGAAGGTTGTCGCCTTGGAAAAGAAGCTCCAGTCTAGGAGCTCCTCCACTTTCCCGGCCCTGTCCATGAACTCTCATGCCACCAAGGCCTGAGACAAGTTGTCTGGGAATCATCGCCACCAGGAGAAAGACAGGTCCTCCTAGGAACGTTCTCGGTCACGTCTTCTAGCGCTGACCATTATGGGGTCATCGACCAGGCCGGCATCGACCCCCAGTGCAGCCCATACCCTCTCTGCTACAGAGTCAGACTTGGCAACCTTTCTCACAGGAGCTCCTCCACGCAGTGTTGGTTTATCGGTGACGGGCCTTCCTCTTCCACCGGTGATTCCCACTGCCTCCCTCACCCTTTCTTCCATGGGGGGACTCAGGCAGTGCGGCCTGTCAGTTTCTCCTCTACCGACACTGGCATATCATCATTGGGGTTTTCTTTTCCCCCTACTGATGTGTCCACCCCTGCTGAACACCTTCCTGTCTCCTCAGAAGCTGTAATCAGGGATTGACACTGGCCAGGCTGTGGCCAGCAATGGTCATGCGTCTTCAGGTTTCAGGCCTTTTCAGCTGATGCCCCGACCAATCCTGCCTTGTTGGGGATGCAGGTCCCTCAGTTGGTACCTCAACCTGTCCCCATACCATCACTGCTTCAGTCCTGTCTGCTATCGCCAGGGCCTCAATTCCCCGTCACTGTCACAGGGCTCCCAATTGATACCGGTGACCATTGACATCCAGTCACTGCTTTGCTCTGTCTGAGACTTCATGCATAGAGTTGCCCCACCTCAGGGCCCGCCACCGGCAGAACACTCTCTGCCGGCATTGGTGCCGTCACACCATTCATCATCACGACCAGCCCCTTCTCGGTTGTCGATGTCTTCGGCGCCTGTTTCTGAGCCACTGATGACAACGATTATCGTCCTGACTTCCTGCTGCCTAGTGATGACGATAAGGATGCTGGGGCCCGGACTCCCTCTAGCACCTCCACTGTCTCATCAGCAGGGGAGGACTCCTCAAAATACAACCCATGGTGCCCCCCAGATAACCCCTCCTTCATAGCAGTGATACGACAACTGCAATACGCTATTGGGTTTGATGCTGCAGAGCAGGACATTACCTGGTGGATCCTGGCTGATTACCTGGACCTGCCAGATTCCCCACTCCCCTTATTATTCCTCCTATGATCAGTGCCTACAAGGATGCCACTATGGCCACTTGGTACAGACCTAACTTGATTCCCTCATGCACAGCAAGGTGGACAAGCTATACCAGACCCCCTCTGGAAAGCCCTTTTTTGCAGGCTCCCACAGGCAGATTCCGTGGTGATCAATGTGGCCCATGATTGATCCAAGAGGCCCCAGCACCTCAGCTCTCTCTCTCTCTCCCACTGGCCAAGGAGTCCAGAAAGTTGGACCTCATGGGCAAGTGAGTATTTGTCTCTTCCACTTCAGAAATCACGATCATTAACTACATTGGCTATAAGCTCACATTCCAGAATAGCCTCTGGAAAGCGGCCAGGTCTGCAGCCCAGTCCTTCCAGAGGGCACCCCAAAACAGAAGATGCTCAAGATCCTCGAGACGGGTGAGGATATGGGCAAGCACCACTTGCAGGCCACCTATGATGCCCTAGATGCCTCCACCAGAGCCTCCGTGGTGGGATTTGCCTGTGGAGGTACTCCTGGCTCAGGGTGTCATATTTTACTTTTGATGTCGAACAGTCCATCCTGAATGCTCCATTCAGGGGCTACAAACTTTTTGGGGTGGACATGCGGGATATCCTTAATGACTTGCTGGCCTCGGGGAGAGCTCTGTGGTCTTTTCACTCCCTCTACCTCACCCACCAGAAGAGTGGTGAGAGGATGCCCTTTTGGCATGCCACCCATAGACTTAGGTCTGGCAAGCATAAAGCTGGACCAGCCCTGCCTACCTCTGTCTCTGCCACAGGGAAGCCCTCAAGAGGTGGAGGAGTGGCTGTGGGCTGAGCCTCACCCTGACTCCATGGCTGATCCCCTCCATCCAGTTTCCTAGGATGTGATGGTAGAGGGTGTGACGTAGACAGCCAGCTCTGAGTGCTGTATCATTTTTTTTTAATATAAAATGTATTACTGACTGTCTCTACTGAAAAAAATCTGGTACTCTTAGAATGACCTCACTTATTCCCCCCCGCCACCAAATTTTAGCTAAAAGATGAAAGTCATAAGAAAAATGCTGACAGCATGTGAGTTCACACACTCTCAGTTTTTAGAGACCATGTGTTACGTGTAAGGCCTTAATTAAGGATCCTGTCTGTCTGAGTTAATTACAACCATAGTTGCTAGAACATATCCATTTTATGACGTTGGAAGGAAAACCCAGGTTACTACATAGAAGTGCGAAATCATAAAGATGCTTTCATGTCCTGGAAGGAGGAAGCTTATTATGAGATCAAAAGAAGTGTCATTTGAAGCACATGAATTATGCTGAAGTTGCAGAATGTATAAGATATATATATTTTTTTATACATAATCTGACAGAGGAGGAGCTAGCTGACCTCACACAAAAATGGGTTGTCCCATACAGTTGTTTAAGGAATACTCTGTTTTACTTACACACTTTTACTTAGACTCTGACTGAGGAAAGATCTTTGGAGCACTTGTAAACAGATATTTAGAAAGATTTCAAATCTAAGTACTGTAAGTAGGAATTTGCACTGTTTAAACCTTGTTCTTTTAAAAGATTTGCATGTCTTGTGATATGAGAGTTCTGTATTTTGCATTTTACATATTTTTAACTATTTTAGTAAAATTCTTTTTAGAACTTACTTGGTCTGTCTTTGACTTCTTTTTCGTTGTAAGAAAAGTATATGGTTATTGCAGATACTAAACATAAGCTTGAGTGGTGGTACCAAACTGGAAAGAGAAGCATTTTAAATGTGAGGTCTTTATTAAAGTTTTTAAGGGTTCATCTCCATATACCTGGTTAGGTGCCCGTAGGCAAAGATATCTGGCCCTCTGAAGACAGAAATTTCTGAGCCTGTGCATTGGTACGCTAGCAAGAGGTTCACAGTTTGGATCCCTCCAGAACTTGAGACCAAAGGTTGATCCGAACTCACAAAAACAGACAAGAGGGTTACCTTGTCTGTTACACTGTTCACAAGACTGCACGCAGAGGTTGGCACTTTGGGAGTAGAGGGCCTGACCTGCTGAGTGGGTTTGTGACAGAGGGGTCATTTCTGCCTCCATCTCCTTCCATTGGGACAGGTGGCAGAAGATCACAACCAATGCCTGAGTGCTGCAACTCATAGAACAAGGACATGCACTAGAATTTGTGGAGATGCCTTCAGATTTCCTTCCAAGGCCTTCCACCTACCCTCCAGGCCATGTACCCATGTTACTGGAGGAGATCCATACACAGCTGCAAAAAAGGGCCATAGAACGTGTCCCCAAGAATCAACAGAATACGGGGTTCTACTCCCACTTCTTGCTAGTTCCCATGCCAACAGGGGACATAAGGCCCATCCTGGACTTAGGAAACCTGAACTACTACATCCAGTACAAAAAATTAAGGATAGTCACCCTCCCAGGCCTGTTGCCCTTGATCTGGAAAAGGACTGGATCTGCTCTTTAGATATGCAAGACACATACTTACACATCAAGGTTTCCCTTTCCCAGAGGAAGTATCTCAGGTTCCTATTTCAAGGGGAACACTACGAGTTCAGAGTCTTCCTTTTTGGCTTGTCTTCTGCACCTCGGGTCTTCACCAGATACACAGCTGTAGTGGCAGCAGCCCTTAGAAGGGAGGGACTTTACGTCTTCTGCTATCTGAACGTCTGGTTGCGCAAAGCTTAGTCCAGAGAGCAACTGTCTTTGACTGTGGCACGTACCTTGCAACTGTTCAGCCATTTGGGGATCACAGTCAACCTGTCCAAGACTGTGCTGACTCATGGCCAGCATCTCCATTATGTAGGAGCTGTACTGGACACAGCCTGGGGCTCCGCCTTTCTTCCCCATGGACAAAGTTGAGTGCCTGATGGCGCAGACCCAGGATCTCTGTCACAGCCAGGACATATCTCAGGCTGCGGGGCCTGATGGCTGCGGCCATTGCCACGGTTCCTCTGGCAAGGCTGCATATGCGCATCTCTCAGTGGACTCTGACCAGACAGTGGGATCAGTGAACCGACGATCTGGAGCAGATGGTTCTTGTCTTTTCACCAGTAGAGAAGGAGCTTCTTCAGGGGCATCTCAGTCATCAGGTCACACCATAGCAACTTCACCGTTGGTGAAGCAGGATCCACATGGAAGGTTTTCCAGCAGTACAGCTGGGACTGCCCATGCCAATGCCACCTGTCAACATCATCAACCCTATAAAGGCATGAGTGGACCCACTCCCTCCTCAGTTCTTTCCCACCGTCAACTCCGATCATATCGATCTCCGTGGAAGCTCTGTTGCAGTTCACACCATTTTTGCCTATGCTTTTCTTTAACTTAGCTTTTAGGAATCTCTTTTCAGAAGAGATTCTTTTTACCTTGTTTATGTCGAGAGTTACTTCAGCCACATCTCTCTTCTGTCACTGCCACTGCGGAAAGAAGATTGCTTCTTCAGACAAACACAACCTTTGTGTCTGCTGTCTTGGGCCGGACCATGACACCGCAGACTGTGAGCTGTGCCAAAAATGTAATCTCACAACCCTTAGGCGACTCAATAATGCTTTGAAGAAATTTCTCATGGAACAACAGGTAGCCAGTTCTGGGCAGGGGTCCTCCGGGGGCCCTCCGTCCCAGTCGCCAGTGGGTTCATCTAGCTGCCAGGCCTGTAAGGCCTGAGATAAGTCTTCAAGGAAAAGTCATAAAAAAGACCACAACCAGGACCCTCCTAATGGTGGTGCTCCCTTTCCCTGATGGCTTCATCATCTTTGTCTGTGGATACTCCGGCAGCGGCTGCTCCAACGCACTACTGTCCAGGCCTATACTCCTGCCGGGCCCCTACCAACAGCACCTCCTTCCACTTCTCATGGAGGCTGGCCGTTGACCCATGGGTCATTGGCCCCTCGGCCGTCGACTCCAGACCCTCCGTCGAGGTCTGATGGTGCCCCAGTTCCTCATACACTGGGCCTTCATGCTCTCAAGACCCAATGGATGGTTTGTCACACCTTGTCCCTATGACCCCTCTCCCATCGATGCAGCCCTAACCTGCAGTTGACCTCAACACCATTCTCACCCAGTTGACCATAGCTTGGGAGCACCAGTTAGGTGCACACAGACCTATGTCCCCTGCGCCTTTGGTCGCTCCGTTGTTGTCGATGCTGGTTCGGCCTTAACAGCCTGCGCCCGTCAGTGGGTCGTTGGTCCATTGTTCGTTGGACCCTGAATTAGAAAGGGTCAGCACTGAAGAGGAGTACCATCCTGACCTTATCCTCCCTGAGGAAGAGGAGGAGGAGGAACCTCTTTTCTCAGACAGGTGTACTGCTTCTTCAGTGAGCAGTGACTGTGTTAAGCATACTCCCAGGTCCCTTCCTGAAGACCCTACCTTCTTCAGTGTTATGAAGCAGCTGTCCACAGCCATGGGCTTCCACACTGAGGATGAGAATGCCACCAGAAGAGAGTTGGTGGACTTTTTGGAGATCCCAGAATCTCCTCATAAGGTCATGCCTCTCATTTTGCCGGCTCTGAGTAATGCCACCACTGTGGCATGACACCACCCTGATATGGTTCCTGCCATGCCCTGAAGGGCAGATAAGCTCTATCATGCCTACCAGGGCCTGCCCTATTATGCTGCCAGAGTAAGAGGGCTTATGCATCCTCTACTCTAGGACTTCAGATTGCCAGTTATTTATCTCATCTGGTCAAATACCAGAATACCATATGGAAGAAGGGCAGGTCGACTGCACAGGCCCTCCCAGAATATTCCTAGAAACAGAAGGTCCTTAAGTCCCTCCAAGCTGCCAAGCATATTAGTAAACACCTCTTCCAGGCCTTGTACAACATGTCTGACACTGTTGCCAGGGCTGCTGCCACAGGCATTTGCCTTCGTAGACACGCCTGGCTCATGCTGTCAGGTTTCGCGGCAGATGTCCAGCAGAACGTGCTTAATGCCCCCTTCAGTGGCTCAAAGCACTTTGCACCTGATGTTCAGGACATCATTAATGAATTACAGGCTTCTGGCAGGGTTTTTAAGTCTGTCCATTTGCTCTACCATACCCAGCCAAGTGGCAGACAGCGCCTGCGCTGTCGCACGGTGACCCACCAGTCTGATGCGGGATCCCATCCCCAGGGTAAACAGAAGGCCAGTTCTGCCTTGCCTACCCACTCATCCTTCTCGGGCCCTGCCACCAACAGCCCAGAGGCAACGGTTTAGCCTCAGCAGCCGGATCCACCTCTGCCTGACTCCTTGCCAGACCCGCCTTCTTCCTGTCCTCGACCAAGAGGTGGTGGCCGGAGGTCAGTTTTCCCTTCATCTCAGTCAATGGAGAACCATAACTTCAGATGCTTGGATTCTTCAGAATATAGAAAGGGGTCACACTCTGGAGCTTTTGGAACAACCCCTAGAGACTCTCCCGGTACCCTCCACCTATTTTCCAGACCACGCAGTGGTCCTTTGGGAGGAGGTACACTCCCTTCTGCAGAAAGGGATGACTGAGCCAGTATCCAGGTGGCAGAAGAATAAAGGGTTCTATTCCAGGATTTTCCTGGTCCCCAAAAGAACTGCAGACTTGAAGTCTATTCTAGATCAAAAAGACATCAGTCTCTACGTCTAATACAAAATGTTTCGCATGGTCACTCTCCCAGGGCTGCTGCCTCTGCTCAACCAGGGCGACTGGCTGTGCTCCCTTGACATGCAGGATACTTACCTGCATATTTTGGTGCATCCACTGCACAGGCAGTTTCTCCAGTTTCTTTTTCAGGGCAAACAATACCAATTCAGTGTCTTGCCCTTTGACTTATGCTCTGTACTGTGGGTTTTTACAAAATGCTTAGCAGCTGTAACTGCTGCTTTCCAGCGAGATGGCCTGTACGTCTTCCCCTACCTGGATGACTGCTACTCAAAGCTCCATACAGGGATCAGCTTCTCCGAACACTGGAGAGGACCCTCCAGTTGTTTTACTCCCTGGGCATTACTGTTAACCTGCCCAAGTCTGTTTTGATCCTGTCCCAACAGCTGCATTATATAGGGGTGGTTGTGGACTCAGCGCAGGGCAGAGTTTTCCCACCTCCAGACAGAGCCTCATCTCACAGGCTCAGGTGGTTGCGCAGAGCTGTTATGTTTCCACGGGGGTTTACTTGAGGCTCCTAGGCCTCATGGCTGCGGCCATTGGTATGGCCCCTCTGTCCAGACTGCATATGCAAGTGCTCCAGTGGACCCTCCAGTTGCAGTGGGACCAACGCACAGATGACCTGGTCCGCAAGGTGCTCCAGTGGTGGCTGGATACCCAGAACCTCTTAAGAGGGGTCTCATTCCTGATCTTGTCTCCCCAACAGATTCTCACTATGGTTGCCTCCAGCTTAGGCTGGGGGGTGCAGCCGGATCCCTTCCAGACCCAGGTTACCTGATCTCAGGTCGAGATGTCCCTCCACACAAATGTCCTCAAGTAGAGGGTGGTTCTATATGCCATGCAGGCCTTTCAGAACCACCTCTCTGGCCCAGTTGTTGAGTCAGTCTGATAATCTCAGTGTGATCTACTCTAGCAACAAACAGGGGGAACACATTCATACCCTCTTTGCAGGGAAGCACTGAGAGTCTGGTACTGAGCACTGAATCACAGCCTGGAGCTCTCAGCAGTCCCCATCCTAGGCATACTGAACACCTTGGTGGACGGCCTCAGCCGGACTCAGTCCAGGATGAACAAATGGGAACTTCTGTCATCCGTTGCAGAATATCTGTTCAGCAGATGGGGTTGTCCAGAGTTGGACCTTTTATGCTCCCACCAACGCAAAACTGCCCAATTTCTGCTCACTAGATCCAGGGCCTGGAGTTTTCTGATGAAATGCGTTGTCCTCTCTTGGAGTGGGAGGTTTTTTATGCCTTTTCTCCATTTCATCTGATCCATAGATTGCTATTGAAGCTGCAGATGGAGGGGGCTAGCATGATCTCAGTCACACCCTTCTGGCTGTGGCAGATATGGTTTCCATTACTGCAACAGTTAGCAGAGAAACATCTGGTGCTTCTGCCCCTCTGCAGAGATCTGCTGACATAGACTCAGGGGACCCTCGTCCATCCACATCTCAAGTCCCTTCATCAAATGCTTGGCTCCTGAGGACATAGCTATCACCTGACTTGGGGTCACCCAGAACGTGACTGACGTCCTTGTGGCAACTAGGAAACCCTCTAGTATAGCCATCTATTCCATGAAGTGAAAGAGGTTTGTCATCTGGGCTGCCAAGCACTATCTGGACCCTTTTACCTGTCCAGTAACCCAGATTCTGGATTACCTGATAACACTGTTGGACTCAGGCCTCCAGTATTCCTCCCTCAAGGTGAACCTTTCGGCTGTCTCTGCCTTTTACGAGCCTGTGGATAGTCATACCGTGGCTCAACTGGATGCAATCCGTACTTTTCTTAGGGCCATCATGTACCTGAAACATTCAATCTGCACCCCGTCCCAGCTTGGGACTAAAATTTTGTTTTGGAGAAATTGACCCTGTCTCCAGCTGAACCAGCCACAACTTGTAAGTTACGCTTTCTTTCTTGGAAAGGGTTGTTTTTGGTTTGTATTACATCTGCTCGAAGGATTTCTGAGCTTCAGGCTCTCTGGTGTGAGGAGCCTTATTTAATTTTTCTCAAAGACAGGGTGTCTTTGCGCACAAATCCTAAGTTTCTCCCCAAGGTGGTGTCTGAGTTTACCCTTAACCAATCTATCCACCTACCTGTTTATTTCCCACGGCATGCCAGTCAGGGGAAGGACTGCAGAACTTTCCGTAACAGTAGATCTTCGAGGGGTCAGGTCTGCCTTCCTCCCACCATCCCCTTGTTTTGGGGTCCTCTGCTCAGACTGGCTATATGGTGTATCCAGCCTTTTCTTTAGACCTGGCACCTCTCTCTCTCTCTCTCTCTCTCTTCAGTCCCCCGGCATAATATTGCTCCCTTAGTCTCCGGGGGGGAAGGATCTGAGGAGGGAGCAGGGCCGCTCACGCCTTTATTGGGTTGATGATGTTGGCAGGTGATGTGGGTATGGGCAGTCCCAGTTGTACTGCTGGAAAATCATCCACGTGGATCCTGCTTCCCCGACGGTGAAGTTCCTGCGGTGTGAGCTGATGATCTACTGTTATGGTAAGTTCTTATGTAACTGTACTTTTTTGTTGCTGTTCTGCTTCCATCCATTTTGCAGCTGGGTGGACTGAAGCAGAAGTAAGGCAAGTGGCATTTATGTATTCACCCTTCCCAAGCCACACACTCTCAGGCCTTAGTTAACGTACTAAACTCCATCCCCTACTCATCTAAGCCCCATCCTCCCCAGCCAGTCCTTAAAGACACCTTTCTCCTACTTAGTTATGTGATAAAATAATTT
This sequence comes from Neoceratodus forsteri, assembly GCA_016271365.2. NCBI lineage: Eukaryota > Metazoa > Chordata > Ceratodontiformes > Ceratodontidae > Neoceratodus > Neoceratodus forsteri. The sequence continues at coordinate 506,460,990 of CM028137.1, forward strand.
TTTATCCGTTCAGTGCAGCACGCATATCCTCATCCTCTAATCTTCCCCACCAGGCTTGAATGTCAGTATTCTACTCTAGTAGTGCTTTGCATGAGAAAACTGGCATCCAGGATTGCCAGACAGGGAGGGGATGAGGATCAGTGCCATGTGTTGTATGGATAAGAGATGTATTTTAAAATATAACATAGTGGAAGAAGGGAGTTTAAGGACTTGGTGGGGAGAGTGGTGTGGCTCAGATGGGTGGGGTGGGTATTACTGTATTTAATGAGGTGGGGATCATAATGGTATGCGGGAGAAGGAGACGGTTAGACACCAGTGGCTACTTGTAATGGGACCGGGGGCCGGGGGGGAGATTCCAGGGATTGCTCATTACAGGACTGGTGATGGGGAGAGAGGGAACTGCTAAACGCCAGGAACTGCTGACAGTGGTACTGGGGAGAGGGAGGGGCCACTAGATGCCAAGTACAGCTAGTGATTGGACTGAAGAGGAGGTGCTAGACACCAGTGACTGCTGCACTCAACCAGAGCGAAGAAGGGACATTTGACTGCTGGAACTGCTCACATTGGGACTTGGGGTAAGGGAGAGGGCCAGTAGATGCCAAGAACTGCTCATGGCGGAATCAGACAGCAGGAGGAAGCTAAAGACTGAGAACACAAGCTCAAATAATTAATCAATCAATCAAGTTTATTTTATACCGGATAGTATGTGAGCAAAAAAGGCCTGTTTTCACAAACATCCAGTCAGACAAGTAATTACAAAGATACAAGAAAAACAGTTTATAGTATACATAGTACACACAGGTTGTGGTATCATTTATACACTGGAACTAACAAACAGGCATGAGAGAATTACAAACAGGTTTTGGTAACATCTTATATATAGTAACTAATAGGCGTGAGAGCACAAAAGTGCATAGTACAGTAATGATTTGTGGGGCAAAATTGACAAAAGTAGTAGGATTTATTAGCAGGGGAGAGGGGGAAAGATGGGAAACACAAATGGGGAGAAAGGGGTGGAGTGGGGGTAAGGAGCAGGAGTTAGTTTCTACAGAAGATAGGACAAGTACTTGTGAGTTTTGCATGGAGGTGGTTCTTGAGGGACCTTTGAAAGATAAGAATAGTGTTGCAGGCCAGGAGGTCAGGAGGGAGATGGTTATAATGCTTTGTGCCATTATAGGCAATGGAATGCAAGTGAGGTGTGGAAAATGTGATGCTTGGGACAGGGAGGATCCTGCCACCTTGAGAACCGACCTTTTCTTAAATCAGTTGCAACAGTTCTTCTATTTCTTAGCCTAATCTGTCCTTTACAGTTTCTAGTCATAAGGTTGGCCACCTATGGGCACCCCTCACCTTTCTTGACTATGCTATAGTGTCCGTTTAATTTTCATTTTCCTTTCAGGTCCTCCATACAGGAAGTTATTGTGGTGATCTCCGAAGCTGATGTAAAACAACAGGCTGTGTTCCTTGTTGTTGGATTTAGTATGCAATAGCACTATGTCATAAAATACCTTGATGTATATGCCTTATGTGTAGAAACCTGTAAGTATTAAATACATTTTCCGGCACTAGGTGTTTTTGATTAAAGGTAAAAGTTACTAGGAAATGTAGTATAAAAAATTAAGTTACCAGGATAGAGATATCAGAAACCTCTTGTTGCGTACTTAAAATGCATGTAAATTACAGATTGTTTAAGAGGCCGTTTGGCACCATGCATTCCTGCTTTAAGCTGAACCAGCCTAAAATTTCCTGGTGATTTGCATATACATCCCATGATCCTTTGCATTATGGGGCTATGTGTGATGTGTTTCTTTGAAACTTGGCTTTATTGCCAGTGCCCTTTGGGATAATTTTTACTTCAATGCTTCTGCACTGAAGTGCTTCGTCTTTAGCTTGTTTGTTTTTTTTTTTCTTTTCTTAGCTCCCCATCACCCAAACACACACAAGACCAACATAGGGAATGAAATAATTTTCACTAAAGAAGTAGATCAGTAGCTGTTGACTAAGTACAGAGAAATGACATGCATAGTCTGTTGCTGCAAACTGGTGTATTGAAGAAGGGATATGCCCTTGCTTAAGGTTATTCAAACAATATGACGTCTTGCTGTATTCTGACTATTGCAGTTAGGTCCTGCCTTTCAACTGCCCCGGAGAACAAAGAGTTAACTTTCCATGGCCAGCATGGAACGTTTAGCGCAAGCTCGATTGAAGCCTCTGTCTGCTGTTGTTTAAACTCCAACCATCAGATTCTTTACTCCGCCTCACTGAACAGTCGCTCCGGAGATTTCTCCTTTGCTCGGTTCAGAAAAAGTCGATTAAAGTGTTGTTTTTTAGCTCCATTTCTACCGAATTTCTGCTACTGAAACCTGTTGGTTTAAGTCTCTGTCTATGGTACCGTGAGTACTAGATAGGTTTTGCATTTAGTTTCTGTGTGGAACTTGTAAACATTGGATCGGTTTGGTTTGAACAGATCAGATTGGTTTTAAAAAACTTTTGAATTTATTAGAGTGTGGTAACCGGTCCGTATTGGTTCTAAAAAAAACGGATTTAATTACGTTTTTTTCCAAGACCCGTAACACGGTCAGGAACCGATAGGGGTGTCTTGCCTGGCAGATTGCCAAAAAAAGGGTAAGTTTTGGATAGGATTGGCCATGTCTGAGAAACACAAGAAAAAAAACGGGCCCACTGGGTTTCAACACTGTAGTGTGTGTGGGAAGCCTCAAGGCTGATCCCCACACCACCTGTGTGTTGGTTGTCTGGGGTTTAACCACCCCGATTCAGACTGCCAAATTTGTAGAAGTTTTCCCAAAGCTACCCTGGATAAGAGAGAGTAGACTGAGGGAAAGGGAGGCCGAGAAGTCCGCTGACCCAGATGCCAGCTCGGTTCGGTTCCGACCGAACAAGAAGGAGTGCCCTCTGACCAGGACGAAACTTCTTCGGGCAAAAGGAGAGCCGATTCTGAGGAGTCAGTTCCGGTTAAAAGAAAGAGAAGGGAAAAATCATCCGGTTCGGATCCACAAATTCTTTCTCCGACCGCTGATGTAATAGCCAAAGCGATAAGGATGGTTCAATCGCTAACTCCGGTTCCGGCCGAACCGGCACCATCTGTCAGGGGCTCGATTCGGTCGGTTCCCTCGGTTCAGGATTATACTTCAGAAGAATTTCATGAACCGGAGGAGGAGGAGGAGGAGGAGGAGGGAGAGTATGAGGATAATGATGATGATGGTGATTATGAAAGTCTTGATGTGCCTATTGACCCGGACATCTCCCCAGACAGACCTTCAGGTGTTTCTCCTCCTAGGCTTTCTGAGTCCCCTTCCCACTTTATGTTTTACAAGAAAGTGGCTGAAACCCTCCAGCTTCCAATGGAAGAAGCACTAGAGGATCAGGAGGAGCCTGATTTTGTTGAGATGATGGACATCCCAGAGTCCAAGAGATTGTCTATTCCCCTCCATAAATCTTTTGGGAAACAGACATTTAAAATTCTAAAGACTCCTAATTCCATACCTCCTGTGGACAGAAGAATGGACAAGAGGTATACCCTTTCAGTCTCGGACACAGAGTTCCTTTCCCAGCAATGCAGCCATGTTGGGGTAGTGCAGGCTGCTGCCTGTGATAAGGCAAATAGTCCCTTGGCTTCACACCCCCCCAGATAAAAACTCCAGGAGGATTGATGCCATGGCAAAGAAGCAGTACATGGCAGCATCTTTGGGACTCAGGCAGGCTAACTATATGGCCTACACAGCTAGATACCAGAAGTCCAGGTGGGACACTGTGCTGGCTCTGGCTTAATAGGCCCCTGAACAGCTTGCCAGGGAGCTGGAGCAGGTGGCTGCGGATGGGATTGAGGCATCCAAGGTGCAATTTCATGCTGCTGTGGACCCCAATGATGTTTCATCTAGAGTCATGGCTACATCTGTGGCCCTTCGGAGGATGGCTTGGCTCAGATGTACTAGTCTATCACAGGATACCCAGGTTAAGGCCATGGATTTCCTGTCATTGGTAATTCTCTGTTTGGGGAGCAGACAGAGAACTACATGAAGAAGATGGACGAGTACAGGACCACCTACAGGAGTGCTCAGGCCAAAGAAAGGCAAGCTACCTCAGAGACAGCATTCCAGGGGCAGGGGCAGGCCTTCAAAAGGCCTTTTACCAAGCCAGGCCTCCTTCTGCTTAACTCAGAGGGGTTCTTCAGAGGGAGAGGCAGACCGGGAATGAGCAGGCCTGCTTCCACCCCTCAGCCTACAGCCCCTGCCAAGCAGACACCCTGATGGGTCTGCCCTGGCCGATTCTCCAATACCTGGGGAGCAGGCTGGCTTACTTTGTCCAGGACTGGAAGTCTTTGACATCAGACAAGTGGGTCCTGGAAGTAGGCCAGGGACTGGTTCTCAGCTTCAAAAATTTCCCAGGATGAGAACCAGATCCTTTCCACCTGCAAATCCATCAGAGACCCTTGCCCTAGAGGCAGAGGTTTCTTCCCTCCTGGCCCTCAGAGCCATAGAAAGGGTTCCTCCCCTACACAGGGGCAAAGGATTGTACTCCAGGTACTTCCTAACCCCCAAAAAGACAGGAGAATGGCGGCCCATCCTGGATCTAAGATATCTGAACAAGCACCTTTAAAACCAAAATTCAAAATGGTGACTTGGGAATAATTCTGCTCTCTCTAAGGCCAGGGACTGGCTAGCCTCCCTGGACCTCAAAGCTGCCTATTTTCACATTCCCATCAGGTGCTCCCACAGAAAGTACACTCAGGGTCGAAGTTGCCCTCAGGCCACTATCAACTCAGAACAATGCCCTTGGCCTAACATCAGCCCCAAGGGTGTTCACCAGGTGCCTGGCAGTAGTGGTTGCTTTCCTAAGGAGAAAAAAGATCTCCATCTTTCCATACTTGGACAACTGGCTCATAGTGGGTCAGTCTCCAGACCAAGTCAACTCACATCTGCAAATAACTCAGCAAGTGCTCATTCCCTTAGGATTCCTCCTCAACCTTCCAAAGTCAGTTCTCGAGCCAGTACAGCTCCTCACCTTTATAGGGGCAGAGCTGGATACAATAAGGGCAAAAGCCTTCCAGACACCTGGACAGGTGTCTCTACCAGCAAGGCATTTCCTGCAGCTCCTGGGCCACATGGCAGCCTCTACAGCAGTGGTCCAGGGGGCAAGATTCCAGATGAGGGACATTCAGTTCCACTTAAGAGCCTTCTGGTCCAAAAGAAAGGATTCCCTTACCAAACTAGTCCCAGTGACTCAAACCCTGATCCAGGCTTTGCAATGGTGGCAGGATCAGGACAATTTGAGACAGGGAGTTCTTTGTCACTCAGTCTCATTCAGTGATACTAACCACAGATGCCTCCCTGCTGGGCTGGGAGCCCACTGGGATTTTACCACCCAAGGGCTGTGCTCACCTCAAGAATCTCTGCTTCACATCAATCTCTTGGAACTCAGAGCAGTGTTTCTGGCACTGCAAGCTTTTTCCAAATCTGTAATGTAACAAGGTGGTCCAGATCAGAACAGACAATACCACCACAATGTAGTACATCAACGAGCAGGAGGCACTCGGTCTCACGGCCTGCCAGACAGAAGCAATGAAGTTGTGGTCTCTGGCCTATTCCTGCAAAACTTCTGATAGCAGTTCACCTCCCAGGGAAGGACAATGTCCTAGCAGATGCTCTCAGCAGGATATCCCAGGACCATCACGAATGGACCCTAGATCTTCTAGTTTTGGAAGTGATTTTCTCGAGATGGGGCACTCCACAGATAGATCTTTTTGCAGCCCCAGACAATCACCAACTTCCTCTCTTTTGTTGCAGACCCCCAGTCTTGGGCTCAGTCCCCCTGGATGCTCTGATTCTGAATTGGGAAGGAAATTCCTGTATGCTTTTCTCCCTTCCTCTCTGTGTTCAAAGTGCTAGTCAAGATCAGGTCTCAACCATGCAAAGTGATTCTGATTGCTCCAGACTGGGCCAGACAGCCCTGGTACCCACTGTTGCTGTCCTTAACAGTTCACCTTCCCCTGTCTCTTCCCAGGAATTACAACCTGTTGACATCCTCTCAGGGGAGGATTTGGTATCCAAACCTCAAATCTCTCAGTCTCAAGTCATGGCTCTTGAAGAGTTAGAGTTTGCTGAATTGCACCTTTCTTAAGGAGTTCTGGATATCCTTAAGGCTTCTTGAAAGCCTTCCACCAGAAAAACTTACAACTCCAAATGGAAAAGGTTCACTATTTGGTGCTCTAATAAGCATATTTCTCCAGAATCTGCTGGGTTGCCTATAGTCCTGGACTATATGGTTCATCTTAATGGCTTGGGACTTAGGCCAGCTACACTTAAAGTGCATCTGGCAGCTGTTTCTACCTTCTTGTCAGTAGGCAAGCCCTCTCCTCTGTCAGCCCATCCTGTGTTCTGTAAGTTCTTCAAGGGTTGCTGCACACACACCAATCCCCCTTTAGGGACCCTGCTCCTGCTTGGGACCTTAATGTTTGCATTGCTCAGCTTATGCAACCACCCTTTGAGCCTTTGTCCTCAACAGAGCTTAAGTACTTGACTTGGAAAACTGTGTTTTTGGTAGCCATTACCTCTGCCAGGCGATCAGTGAATTGCAAGCCCTGTCAGTGGAGCCTGATTTATCTCTTCCATAGAGATAAAGTGGTCCTAAGAACTAACAGGAAGTTTTTGCATAAGGTGGTTTCAGATTTCTACCTTAATCAGTCTATGTCTCTCCCTGTTTTCTTCAGTGACCATTCCTCCTCTGGAGAGAGGAGGTTGCACAGCTTGGATGTTAAAAGGGCCCTCAGCTACTACATAGAGCGCACCAAGGGTCACAGGTTTGAGTCCCTCCAGTTTTTCCTCACATATGGAGAGGTCTGTAAGGGCAAACCTGCCACTAAAAGATCTATTGCCAGGTGAATTGTCTCTTGTATACAATTCTGCTATGAAAAACTAGGTAGAACACCACCCTCAGGCCTGAGGGCTCACTCTACTAGAGGTACAGCTGCTTCCTGGCTGCTGCCAGGATATTCCTATCTTAGAAATTTGTCAAGCAGCCACCTGAAAACAGTCCATACATTCACCAAGCATTACTCTCTAGATATCCAGGCTAGGAGTGATGCTCGGTTTGGCACAGCAGTACTTCAGAGCCTATTCCCAAAGTAGGTTCTGTCCCTCATCCATGGAGGTACTGCTTGGTAGTCTGCAATAGTCAGAATACAGCAAGACTTCATGTTGTTTGAAGAAAATTTACTTACCTTAGTAATGTTGTTTCTTCTAATGGAGTCTTGCTGTAGTCTGACCTCCTCCTGCCTCCCCTCTCAGAACCTGGTTTTTGGGATGTGGGTGGGCAGGAGCAGTGTTGGCACCCCAGAGGTGCCCTTTTTCACCCTCCTTTATTTTGGGTGTGTGTTATGTTTTGTTTTTTTGGGTTTCCTGACTTGAGTCTTTGCTTTGAAACTAAAAACCTTTCTTAATAAATTTAGTTGCCAGTTGGCTAGTGTGAGTCTTACAGTTTCCACACAGAACTTCTAGTGAGTATTGCTCGTAAAGATCTGACTGTTGGAGTTTAAACAACAGCAGACAGAGGCTTCAACCGAGCTCACGCTGAACGTTCCATGCTGGCCATGGAAAGTTAGCTCTTTGTTCTCCGGGGCAGTTGAAAGGCAGGACCTAACTGCAATAGTCAGAATACAGCAAGACTCCATTAGAAGAAACAACATTACTAAGGTGAGTATTTTTTTCTTCTCTGTGTTTAAAATACACATCACATAGAGATTGTGTGTTAAACCTGAAGTTCTGTGTCTGGTCCATCTGTTATCCCACTACTCCTCCACAATGCTGAAAACATTGCTAGTAGCTCCTCTGGTTTGGCAGGGAGGAGCAGATTTGCAGAACAGAGATGTCATGTTGGGTGGTAGTTTGTTCAAATGAATTTTATGGAGGAAATATTTTTATGGGTGAATTGCCCCTCCAGAGGAAGCCAGTCCCATCGCTTTGTATAGGGTGCAGTGGTGCGTTCTCCAGGGAAGTCCAGTGACAAAGTGGATGATATTATTGTAACTGGATCTAAGTTTGCAAAAGAGTTGAGAGCTTATGGAGGGGGGAGTGTAAGTGATGGATCCATATTCCAGGAGTGGTAGGAGAAGGGTGCTAGCTAGGCGGAGTCTCAAATCAGGGATTAGTAACTTCCAGATCCTTATCAGAGTCCTAGCCTCATGTGTGTCTTACTTATAATATTAGAGACTTGGAGGTTGAAGAACAGAGGGGGATCAAGCAGAATACCAAGGTATTTACATTTGGAGACTAGAGCTATACAATTTCCATGGTTATTCTAGAGGGTTAGATGAGGATTGTAGGTTTTCCTGGGCCTGGAGAAAACCATGTATGTAGTTGTTTTTTTTTTGAGTTAAGGACCATGCCTTTATTGGTGAACCATGAGTGCAGATTCTGGAAGTCCGACTGTAAGCTGGTGAGCATCACATCTGGTTTACTGTTGCTGCAGTACACCATGGCATTGTCCAACAGAGGACCATTTTGGTGTTGTTACAGACTTCAGGAGCTTATTGATGAAGATGGTGAAAGGAGGGGACCCAGCCTTGGGAACCCTATATTTAATAGGGCATTCCAAGGAGAGGTGCCCATCTATATTAGTCATTTGCATTCTGTTGGATAAATTGTTCCCAACCCATGTAACAGTGTTATTAGACAAGTGGATATCCGAAAGGGTGTTCAGGAGCAGAACATGGTCAATGAGGTCAAGGTCTTAGGTCTATGGCTCCATAGATGTCCCTGGTGAACCTTACTAGGGTGGTCTCAGTGCTGTGAGCTGCTCTGGAACCATACTGGGCATCAGTGAGGATGTTGTAGCTGTTGAGGAAGGAGGTGACTTGGGAATGTTCTGCTTTTTCCAAGATCTTGGAGAGGGGGGCAAGGAGATAAATTTGCCTGTAGTTTCCTACCTCATTCCTGGAGCCAGATTTGAACAGCAGTTTGACTATAGCCATTTTCCAGATGCGAAGGAAGGTGCTGATGCAGAGTGAAAGGTTTAAGATGTTGGTAAGGGGGACTGCTAGGGGTCAATGGTGAGTTTAAGAATTTTGAAATCTATTCCGTCTGCTCCTTTACTGCATCAGGTTATTTGAGTGGATGAGGCTTGATGGTGTCAGAGGGTGACAAAGCCAGGAAGTAGAAACTGGGAATGGTACAAGGTGTGGCATGGAGGGAGCGTAGGCAGGTGGTTTGGCTAAGTGAGGATGGTGGGTGGGCAGGGAGGCTTTAATTTGTCCAAATCCCCAAAGAATTCATTAAACACGTTGGCTACATCTATGGGGTCATTAGTGAGCTTATCACCATGCCTGAGGGTGATGGGTTCGGCTTTCCTGACCCTACTGAGAAGGTTGTTCAAGGTACCGCAAAGTTATCTGGGATTGGCATTACCCTCAAGCTGTTTGCTGTGGAGAAAATTAACCTTGGCTAACCTGACGGCCGCTTTGCATTTGTTGTGAAGGGCTTTGTATAAAGTTAGTTGGGCGGGGCCCTTGTGTTTTCTATGTTGGGTTCAGGCCCTGTTTTTCTCCTCATTAGTTTGAGGATGTCAGGGGTGACCCAGTCAGAAATGTGGCCCTAGATCGTGATCTTTTTGAGTGGGGTGAATTTATTGCAAACTCCAGGGAAGATACCCAACAAGCAATCTATAACAGCATCAGTATTGTCCGTGGTTGAGGTGAATGACCACTCGACCTGGTGAAAGCCTTGGATATTGTCATTGAGTACGGTATCATTTAAACGTCTCAAGTGGATGAAGTTGGGAGGGGACTTGAGGGATTGTGCAATCCTGTGGCAAAAAGGTGGTGCAGTGGTCGCTTATGCAATCAGGAAATGTCCCGATCTCATGGATTCTGGCAGGGTTGGAGACAGTGATACAGTTGATGACAGACTGGGAGCTGGTTTTATAGTTAGTCCTAGTAGGGGAGGAGATTAGTTGGTGTAACCCTAGGTCCGAGATGATGGATTTGGCATCACCTGAATGACTGGAGGTCCAGCTGATATTGAAATCCAAAAGTAGAATTCACTCCCTGTTGAGGGGGAGGGTATTTTTGACATCTAGCAGGGATTCAAAATCGGATGGGGGGGGTACAGGGGATAGGGGGTAGGTGGTGGCGATGGTAAGTGTTTTGTTTTTACCAAGAAGAAGGTGGTTGGAAAGGGACTCGAGCATGGTAAATTTTATATCGGGGCTAAATTCAGTGAAGGAGAACTTTGTAGATACATAGAACAGGCAGGCCCCACCCCCCTTCTTCCGGGCCTGTCTTTCTTGAGAGAAATGAAGCCATCTAGCTCGATTTCCCCGCAGGAGATTTTATCTGAGAGCGCTATTATGTCAGAGTTATTTCCTTTGACCCAGGCCTGAAAGGCATCTTCCTTGGCGAGGAGGCTTTGTACATTGAGGTGAACGATGGTGATGTATTTGTTACTTTTGGCTTGGTTGTGGTCAGTGGGGTGAAGTTTGGCAGGGCTTGGGTTGGGTGTACAGTCCCTGAGAGAGAAGGAGTAGGAGAAGAATGGTCAGGTGCGCCTGGTGTTAAGGAAACAGTTTTTTTTTGAGTGAAATGTGGGAATTTGATAGTGAAGACATTGAGACTCCTGCAGTTCCAGAGAAACTGAAGGTAAGGTGGAGACATGGGAGGGAATAGGAAAGGGTAAGGTGCAGTGGATAGGGGGAGAGAGGGGCAATGTAAGTTTAGTGGAAAGGAAGAGGTGACAGTGGAGGTGGAGGGGAGAGGAGAAGGTGAAATTGGTGGGAGGGGAGGGACGAAGGAGAATGGGAGCAAAAGGGAGGGTGGGGAGAAATGGAGGAAGACAGTGTACAGTTGGAGGGAGAGTGGAGGATTCTGAGGTAGGAGGGATGGCTTAGAAAGAGCAGTAGGAGAGTGAGGGGAAGCAAGATGTGATTAGCAGCCATGGTAAAGGGGCTATAGGAAAACTAAGAGGGTCAAAGGACCATGGTGGTGTTTGTGTGATGAGCCATTAACAAGTGTCAGGGACAGAGTGGGTGAAGTTGCAAGAGGGTTCGGGGGGAGGGGTCCCTGAAAAGTTCAAGGAATTAAAATTGATGCCTAATTGTCACTGCTGCAATAGGTTAGTGGTTAGTTATGGACTCTGGTGTAAAGGGTCAGGGGTTCGAATCCCAGAGCATTTGAAGGATGGGGAAGGGGATTAGTTGGATGTGCGGCTGATTAGAAAGGAATGCGACAGGTTGGAGCATCAACGGACAATGGTGAGATACTTTATATTAGGGTTGCAGGAAGTGAGTGAGTGATTGGGGAAATAGGGGCTCCTAGTGGCCGTAGGATGTAAACTGCAGCAAGGAAATTGGGGAGATGGTTCTAGGGCCAGAAGATTATGTGATCCGTCACGTGACCTATCTTGCCAATAAAGGTAAGCTAAGCCTAGGGTGGATGGGTCTGTCTCCGCGGTAGCGGCAATGGTCTAGCACAGTGCAGACAGTGCTCTGTAGAGAGGATTGCACTACCTGTATTGCTTCAGGCTGCCCAAATTGCTCCTGTTGTTGTGGGGAAGGGGAGAAGGAGTGGAGAGTGCAGCCTGGGGAGAGAGATAAAGAGAAGGGCTCACTAAAGGATTAAGAGTTAGGCAGGAAATGGAGACAGAGGGAGAAGGGGGAATCGAACTTGTCCTGGGACTGCCACGCATGCGCAGTGCATCAGTAGCAAATGGTTGCCACAAGAATGGATCCCCATTGGAGAGAGGTAAGAAAAGCAAAAAACTTGAATAGGCACTGCTTTGGAACAAGGAGAAACACCCACTAGTTGCAATATAGATTATATAGATCACTGTGTGATCTATGCTTTTGCATTGCAGTTTTGCTTAGGTCACATCCAGCCAACATTTCATCTCATGGTGATTGCTGGTCACTGAGTAATTTACCTGAATTCATTTTTTGGCCGTGCCCACTTGCTCTTTAATAACAAAAGGATTGCTTTTGGCTTTGCCAGGTAGCCTTAAAATGGGGGAAAGACTTAGAGAAAATATGAAATATAAACTGATTTTACATTTTAAAAGTTTTCCTAAATGGTGTCAGGAACACTTGGTGTGTGGTACAGTGTTCCCACCATAAATGGCTACTTGGTGACTGGCAATTGAGAGGAACACAACATTTTTTTTTTTGTTTTATAAATATCATGTTTATCGGAACAATTTTATAGCCAACAAGTTCATGAGAATAACAGTATTACAGTTACATTTAAATCAGGTAATGTAGGCGCTTACCACTGTATTATATTCAGAGATGTTCAGATATTAATACCATGGACCTTCCTCTTCTTGGTACAGCTCACTTGTGGCAGGGAGGGGTCCTAATTTGAGTTGTGTTTTTCCTGGGTTCGCTAAAACAGTTTATAGTTCTTGTTATAGTAGGTTTGACCCTACTGTCCAGGCGGGTGCCCTCAGGCCAGGGCGGGCAGGTGAAGACTCCGTATCAGACAAGGTGGGGTCCCAGAGTTCAGTCTCCCTGTTGATCCTACATTAATTTGTATCAGGGTACAAGTTCCCTTATCTTTTAGCATGTAATACAGCAGCCATCCTGCTCAGCCGATGAGCATCTCTCCTCCTGGTCATTTTTTATGTATAATCGTTTCAGCTGGTAGATCTGTTTGGTTATTGACCAGCAGTCTACAACAGAGGTATTTTCTGGGAGAGCCAGAGTTTGGTAATGGATTTCTTTACTGTGGTGATTAGTATTCTAGTAGATATCCTGTATGGAGTCCCTGCAGTCTGAGGGGTATTGCAGGAATAGGTAAAGATCGTGAGTCAGCAGCACTGGTCTACCGAACAGTTCCCCTAGTTCCTTTTGTATCTGCTCCAGGTATGTAATACCAGGCAACTCTACATTATATGTGTGTGATTGCGGTCTGCTCTCCACATTCCCTCCAGCAGCTGGAGTCTCCAGTTGGGGAGTGATGCCTATTAATGACCGGTGTAAGAAAATATCTTATTAGCTGTTTCCAGGCATATTCCCTCCACTGATGTGAACTAGTTATTTTGGCAGAGTTTTGACACACCAGCTGCCAGAGCTCATCTGTGATTTGTACATGAAAAAAATCCCACAAAAAAAACACATAAACATGCACAAAATTAAGGACTTTAAACATTTATTTTGTTTCTATTACTTTGACATTTCAATTAACCATGTGATGTTTCCCCAGAGGAAGTTTACAGAAGTTGAGAAAATTAGGATGGTTTTGATGATCTACATTACAAAAGAACAGTGCATTTTAATAAAGGATATAGTAGCATACATTTCAGCCTGTTGTAATGAAAACTTCATAGCCGCTTAAAAAATGACATTACTGGCACTTACTTGGAAACAGGTGATTTTTTTTAATTACACAACAGGCCATCCCATATTCAGACAGCAGTAGTGAAACACACAGTCTCCTTTTTCGCCAAACATTATTTTATTTTTAAAATCTAATGAAAACAAGATGTTGTATTATTTTTGTGAACTTTTGTGTTCTGTTTCTTTATAGTATGTAGTACACATGATTATATATATCTTTTTCACTGTTATCCCAGTTAATTAAATAGGCCATTTTGAAAGCAAATTGTTATTATAAATTAGCGACATCAGATAAATTGAGGTATCGTGCACGGACATCATAATAACTTAATAAATTCTTATACAAAAATTAACTGACGCTTATATTTCAGACCCACATTTCCTCTAGTTGCCACCTGTTTTCTAGGTAGTGAAATTCATTGATTATTCATGTTGACAGTTCTGAACTGTTTCTCATTTCTAGGATTAATTTCCTATGATCGCCGATATCCAGAACAGTCATACTACGGATCCTCAGGTAAACAGCTCATTTGTCTTCTTTTGCTGCTGTAAAACAGCCTCCACAATATAGCATTTTCAGATAAAGGATTTTTATGAAAATATTCTGTAGCTATAAGTTACCCAAACTGAAACAAAAAGAACTGAGATACGTTTGAATTCACAGATAAATTAAAAATTAAAAACAAAGGTTGTTTTGGCTTAAACGGGGAATGATAGCAGTACACTGTAGGTTGGTGCACTGAAGAGAAAAGATTCGATAAATTAATTATACCTGGTGAGCCACAACTTCCTGTCAGTCATAGTAACACAAAGGATGACAGGAAAAGGTCACGGTCATATAGTACATTTTCATAACACAGCAGAAAGCAATTCCCAGGGTGAAAGGATGAAAAAAATGGCTAAAAAAAGAAGTCAGGAATGCACATAAATAAGAGTGCGGAAACAATATTTACACAATTTATACAGGTCAAATTTCAATATAATTTTATTCAAGAAAGTGGAACTGGAAGTAAAGGCTAACATCTCTGCAGTCATGCACATTCAAAGATTCAGGCCATGATTCTCAAAAAAAGACAAAAAAATGTTACTGTATTAGATATGTGGGTAAGTCAACAGACATCTCATACTTGAGTAGCTGCCACATTGATTAATAAACAAGTGAAGCATAGCGCACTTATATGTATTTCTATTTATTTGTTTTGCAAGGAAAGCTCCATTGAGCAGTGCTTATGTGCAAGGGGGGTCCTGATTAGGACAGGCAGCAGTACATAGAAACAGAGGCATTGCATAACCATCTACAGAGCTCAAAAGCAACAGTTACGCATAATAGACAAAGGATGATTAAACAATAAGGCGTGATGAGGTATGTTATGGTGGGATAATGGCCCACCTAAGATGGGTTGAATCATGAGGTAAAGCCAAGTGCTTCCACCACCCAAGAAGGACCATTAGCCCACTATAATGTAATGCACTACCTGGGGTACCTCATTGCAGTTATGAAATAGATCTTTTTTAGTAAATGGATGCATTGTTTTAAACTTATTTTTGTTGCACTTCTTTCAGCTGGACTATTGCACTGGGATTATGGCCCAGGTAATAGTACCTCTTGGCCAGTCAGAGCCAGCATGCTTTCTACCCATTTCATAATATACAGCAGTGTGCAGAGGATGATATACAGTGAGCCTAAAATAGCATAACTAAAATAATGGTGTTCAACAAGACAATAAGTGGGTTCTAATAACAAGTACTGTACATTGGTCCATAAAGTGGCTTTCTATCAACGGTATGAATGAATAGAAGCTAAACAATGTAGCTAGTTTGAGGGAGGCTTGTAACTTGTTCCAGAATGTGGGGGCAGGCCAACTGAAGGCTGTCTTGTCGTATTTGGATAAATACCTGGGGACCACAAACGTATAGTTTTGTAAGGAGCCCACAGTGGTATGCAGGGCTCCGACCTGCCTGGAAATAAAGAGCGGTGGTGGTGGTGATGATGATGAGGGCCAGTGTTGCACCATTCCTTAGGACACCTGCATGTGATGTACATGTGCATTAGTGGGTTTGGGTAAGGTATAGGTCACTCTGGTATTAAACAGGGATAGTGGTGCAATAAAAGGAGCTGTGCATAATGTAAAATAATTAGGTGGAGGTAAAAAAATGGAGCGTTGGTAAACAACATCTGCACAGGGTGGTGGCCCACCACATTGAAATAATTAATGAGGAACCCAGCAGAAGCTCATTTGTTGCCTTTAGAAACAAAAACATAGTTATTGTCAGCAGATAAAGGCCTTACAGCCCATCCAGTCTGCCCAAAGCCTGTCTGTTAGTGGCTTTCTGTTATGTGCCTTCAGAACTACTACCCATTTGTATTGAAAGGAACGTAAACTTTGCTTTGCCTTTTTTTTAATACAATTTGAAACTGGTAATGTGGGTAGCCTGCTTAAAGCAGCAAATGTGTTACTTGCTATGTAATTTGTTTCCTGATAATATTTTTCTGACAGACATAACCCTATACCCATTTTTCTTTTATTTTATTTCCTGAACTAATTGACAGGATTTTGAAGTTTTTAAAGTTCCCAAACCTGTGCCATGCCTTTCATTAAAAGTAAACAATGATCTTAGTACAGTGCTATGCTGATTACCATCAGAAACATGTGGCAGCACCATCCAAATACATCCACAGTATGCATCTAGTATCATTCAGCAGTAACTCCGTGGGAAACATAGACCTGACAGCACATATGACCGCTAGGCCCACCAATCTGCCCATTTCCTACCTATTAGATATGCTGCAGATCCTAATTAACCAACAGCCTGCTCACTCCTAACCCCACCAGAATTGCCTTATTGATTTAGCTTTTGGTGACTGGGTAAGTACACTAGACAAGTAATATGCCTATTTTCAGGAACGACCGGAGAGTACAACATTGTGAATTACATAGTGGTACAGGGATTATACAGAAAACAACATAGCAGATAGTTTGACTAGAAAGGAACAGTACAAGGTGACATTTACAAGGTATCAACAGAGGTAAAGCACCTATGTAAACATCCACTTCAGACAGTGTGAGGTAAAACAGAGTCACTGGTTGATTTTCATCCAGTTTCAGACAGTGTGAGGTGAGAGAAACTGGCGATTTACAATATGGACAAATTGTAGTTTACAAAATGTACAAATTATAACTCGGTCAAGTGCCAGGTGTAAATGGGTAGTGTCACAAACAAGTGCCAAGAGAGGATTCGCAAGGGCTAACCTTGTGCATTTTGTAAAGCCCAATGGCCTTGCTGTGTGAGGACATTGCTCTATGGGAGTTTGGGACAGACACACCTAGGGGCAGCTTTAGGACACCCCACAGGTGTCTACGGAAACTATGGAAGGAGGGGGCAATCGAACCTGCTCAGGAAAGGAGTTCCAGAGTCTAGGTGCACTTGCAGCAAAGTCCTTCTCCCCATGAGGGTGCGGGTAGGGGGAACACTTATCAACCCGGGGACCTGTGA
Source organism: Neoceratodus forsteri (assembly GCA_016271365.2). Lineage (NCBI taxonomy): Eukaryota > Metazoa > Chordata > Ceratodontiformes > Ceratodontidae > Neoceratodus > Neoceratodus forsteri. Next base: position 506,477,823 of record CM028137.1, read on the forward strand.
TCTAAGTGAGTAGGAGGAGTGGTCTGCCGGCAGAAGTAGCTGTGCCAGCCCTGGTGGGGTGCCTGTTCTAGTCACTTTGCCCACGAGACATCCAAGCTCAAAATCCAGGTAGTTAGATGGTGAGAGCCAGCCAAGATTTTCATAGAGGTTACAATGGTGGGTAAGCCGGGGGGCAGCCAGGCCAAAATGACAAATGTTGTTGTAAGTCATGGACCACCGGGTGAGGTGGGATTTGGCAGAGCTGGCAAATAGGTGCAGGCCGTAGGAAAGGGAGGGGAGCAGGACACCTCTCGTGAGGGCCAGACGAGCCTCAGGTGTGAGGTTGTATTTGGCTCTGTAAGCCATGCCCAATTTGCAGTTCACTAATCTGCAGACATTCAGTATGTGACTCCCATGTCAGAGGTTGAGTCGGCGTTACTCAAGGTATCTGGCGAATTCACAGTTTGGAGGAGGGACATCGTCCTGGAATTTGATGCCCAGGGGAGCTGGCACGGCTTTGATTTTGGGTGCTGAGCCAAATAGCATAGCCTGTGTTTTTTTCAGGTTGAGAACCAATTTTTTTTGCTACCCAAGCCTGGATATTGTTGAAGTCATCAGACAGTTGCTGATTTAGAGACTCAGTGTCCCTGAGGCCATGATGACTAGGTCATCGGGTATAGAGAGTGGCGCTGCAGTTTGTAACTGCTGCCGGTAACTGATTGACAAAGAGGGAGAAGAGGAGGGCCCCAGGACCGCACCCTGAGGGATGCCTGAGGTAACGGTAGTGGATCAGAGAGGACTTTATTAAATCTAGTCATCTACATTCGACCATGTAGATAGCCAGTGAACCAGTTCATTGCAGCAGAAGACAAACCCAGAGACCACAGCTGAGTGCGGAGCAACTCATGATCAACAAGGTCGAAGGCTTTGGACAGGTCAATGAATATGGCTCCAGAGAGTTTGCCCTGATCCATGGCTCCTCTGATGCTGGACGAGACAGAGACCAGGGCTGTGGTCATGCTATGCCCCTTCCGAAAGCTGTGCTGGGCCGGGGATAGCAGATCTTGGGCCAAGAGTGAGTGGTGAGTTGTTCAACCACAACTTTTTCCAGGAGCTTGCTGAGGGAGGACAGAATGCTATCGGACGATAATTGTCCGGGACCTTAGGATTGCCCTGCTTCAGTATAGGTACTATCCTGGCCATCTTCCAAATGTCAGGAATAACCCCCTTTCACAAGTGACAGGTTAAAGATATGGGCTACAGGGGAGGCGATGTGGTGGGCACCAAGCTTAAGGAGCTTAGGCTCCAGATTGTCGGGCCCTGGACTTGAGTAGTGGGAGAGGCCAGAGAGAAGGTTAAGCATGTCTGAGACTGAAACAGCTCTGAGACAGAAAGGCAGTCGGGGGAAGGAGGTTACCTTCAGCCCTGGTGTAGAAGGGGGTCCAGTGTAGATCCCTGGAGACGGGAAAAGTGCGGCATAAGCCGACAGGTCAGTGAAATGAGCATTTAAGGCGTTGAAAATCGTGGTGGGGATTATTGCAGGAGACCCTCCAATGACCATGTGAGATACCCCAGCACTGGTGGGGCCACTGCAAGCGTTTTGATATTTCTCCAGAACCTTCTGGGATCATCGGCTGAGCTGAGTAGGGCAGACTTACAGAAGTCACTTTTGCGCCCTGATTGCCTTTTGCTCTTATTCCTTAGATTTCTGTATCGTTGGAGATTGTCTGATCAAGGGAGCTTTGTAGTGGGTCCAGCACTTGTCTCTGGCCCTCATGAGGGCTAAGAGACTCCCGTGCAACCACGGGGTGACGGACCCCCTGACCCTCCTTGTGACAATGGGAGCATGTTTGTCCTGCAAGGCCACGGAGGTAGAGAGAAAGCGGGTGGCAGCTGTAGAGGGATCAGATGCTCCCAGCACCTCAGACCAATCGGTGGTCCTTAGGTCCTCCCTGAACACTTCAGGTTCAAACCTGGCATAGTTCCTTATATGGATGATTTTATGAGGGACTTTTGGGGTAGGTATTCTCCACACTCCATAGACTGGGAGTGGTCAGAGATAGAGTCTGGAGGATCCCTCACGGAGGAGATCCTTCTGGTCAGTTAGACAGGATCCAGTCCAGAAGGAGCTGGAGGATCCATTAGCTGATCGTCTGCTTGGCTCCTGGACAAGTTGTGTAAGGGAGTGATTAGCAAGCAGGGACTCATACTGCTTTGCATTACCACAGACCCAGTTTAGGTTTACGCACCCAAGACAACAAGTTCATTGTCACCGGTATTGGGACCTACTGTGTCCAGGAGATGGGTCAAGCCTGGAAGGCCTCCTTTGGTGAGTAGTAGGTGCAGGCCACATGCAGTTTTTTAGTATTCCCAAGCAGGAGCAGGACATGAAGTAGCTCACAGGGGGATGGGGTGGATAGCGGGTGAGCCACCTCAGTAAACTACAGGTGGTTCTTTTAATAGATCAAGATACCACCTCCCCGTTTATTCCCAGGTCTATCCTGTCTTATTATTTCATAACCGGGGAGTGCACATGCCGCGCCGGGAGTGGAGGATTTCAGCCAAGTCTCGGTCACTCCAAGAATATTTGACTTGTAGAGTGAGACCCAGGTGACTAACTCATTGAGATTAGGTAGTAGGCTCCATATATTGAGGTGAGCAACTTTGAGTCCCTTACCCAGCCTCCATTCAGAGGGGGTAGTGGGATCCAAGGAGCTAGGGCCAGGGTTAGATTCGGTGTCACCAGACAGAGCTAATATTATGGGGAAGATCCATAGGGGGTACCAACAGTGGGCCGCCACTCCAGTCGAGGGCTTCCTTACTAGGAAACGCTTAGTACGGGTGGAGGACAGTAGTCCACTGAGGTCAAGACAGCTAGTAGACAGTACAGTGTTTTGGAGAAGGCTAGTAGGTTGGAGAAGTAGTAGTCAGGTGTCACATCCAGGGGAGGCATATTCCAGCAGTCTCTGATTACCATCGGGGGGCTGGAGACCACTTGGAGGAGTGTAAGCCCCGTAATGAGCCCCACTAGGATGACGAAGATCAGAGAAGGTGGCAGTGCATTACATTTTTGGACCTTGGGAGACTCCCACTGGTCGGTGGGGAGTTCCCTAGGGGGCCCCATTGTGGAGAGCAGCAGGTGCCACGGCCACCTCATGACCCTCTGGAAGGACAACTCTAGTGGGGCAGACCTCGCGGTTGGCCTCGCAGTGTCATCAGCGAGGGATTAGAGCAGTGGCAATCAGAAATAGGGAGTATCCCTCGGGCACTAAGTAGGGGGCCAGGGTGAGGAGTAGGAAATAATACGGTCCACTTGTCACAGGTATAGTACTAGTAGTCACAGGAGAACAACAATTGTTAAGAGAGAAAAAAACGTTAGATTCAGGAATGTTAGATTCAGGAACACAACAAATAGCATTAAGGAAGCATAAATCAAATTTAAAAAGACAGTGAGTTGTACTGAATTATAACCACTATGAGCACCTGGCAGAGGTTCAGGACAGGGGCTGTCCCCTGGTGCTATGAGGTACGGTGAGCCTCAGAACAGCAGGGCAGGGTTTACCCAGTTCAATAGCTTTAGTTGAACCACCCGGCTGGTTGTGGAATAGGAAATGCTTGTTGCACTGTTATTGGGACTTCCCCAGACCATAATTAGTCAGAGTCAGCTCAAGTGTGCATTTAATGGGAGGAGGAACAGGGCAGCTGGGAGGACCAAAATTCTGAGTGGTGTGCGGTCGCCTGCAACCAGTAGGGTAAAAATAGCTTCAAGATTGTCTGAGGGCCCCCTGCACAGCGATAGCTACCGGCACCTCAGACCTGTGCAGTGGCATGCGGCTCGGGGGTGGCCTTCCAGGCACAGGTGGCCCTTGCCTCCCCTCCTCCATCTCAACTAAAGCAGATGGTGTGGCTTAGGAATGTCAGGAGAGCAGGGGACCACTCGCCTTTAAGAGAGGCGGGTAGCCAGCGTCACTTAGTAGGGGTCCAATAAGCAGCAGGAGCGCAACGGCGCCAAGTCTGAAGAAGTCTGGAGTGGGCGTGGAAGCGTGGCAGTGTCCGTCAGCATGTAAGGACAAAGGAGAATCCAGGAAGCACGCAGGTAAGGGTGGTTGCGATCCCTGATTTCGCCCTCACGACGAGACGCTCCCCTTCCTGTTCAGTCGCAAAATTCTGAGTGGTGTGCAGTCACCTGCACCAGCAGGTAAAAAATAGCTTCAAGATTGTCCGAGGAGGCCCACCAGTACAGCAATAGCTACAGGCACCTCAGACTCGGTGCAGTGGCACGTGGCTCGGGAAGGGAGGACCTTCCAGGCACAGGTCGCCCTCACTTCCCCTCCTCCATCCCAACTAAAGCAGGTGGTCTGGCTTAGGAATGTCAGGAGAGTAGGGGACCACTCACCTTTAAGAGAGGTGAGTAGCCAGCATCACTTAGTAGGGGTCCAATAAGCAGCAGAAGCGCAATGGCACCAAGTCTGAAGAAGTCTGGAGCGAGCGTGGAAGCGTGGCAGGGTCCGTCGGCGTGTAAGAACAAAGGAGAATCCAGGAAGCACGCGAGTAAGGGTGGTTGCGATCACCGATTTCGCCCTCACAGCAAGATGCTCCCCTTCCTTGTTCAGTCGCAAAATTCTGAGTGGTGTGCAGTCGCCTGCACCAGCAGCGGTAAAAAATAGCTTCAGGATTGTCCGAGGAGGCCCACCGGTACAGCCTTATGTCTGTCCTATACATTCTTGAATTCCCCCACTGTTTTTGACCCCACAGCCTCCTCAGGAAGGCTGTTTCATGCGTCCAGCACCCTCTCTGTGAAAATATACTTCCTCACGTTGCCCCTGAGCATCCTCCCTCTATTTTCAAATTCTAACCCCTTGTTCTTGTACATCTCTTTTTCCGAAAGATACTACCCTCTTGGCCTTTAATTCCCTTGAGGTACTTAACGTTTCTATCATGTCCCCAAGTGGCAACCATTTTTAATGTGTTGAGTCATTAATTACAAAATTAGCTATAAAAGCTGTTTTAAAAGTTTTAATCTCCCTACTATATTTTTCATTCATTTATTGGAAAGCAAGTTGAGAGTAAACTCTCGTTTACAACTGCATCCAACATTTAACAATAAGACAATAAAAATACATAATATATACAAAAGACATACCATGTAACATCAGTTGAAGCTTGCAATTATTAGTAAAATAAATTCATCCAAAGCAATCACACATGAGTTCTAAGACCTTCAACATGCGCTTTGTAACATGACAACAATGGAAGAGAATTCAATTAAATTTTCTTTTGAACTGAATTCCAAGTACGTGGAACAGTGACTGCCAAGATATTATTTCCAAATTTGGTCTTATGTCTAGGCATAAAGAACTGAGGCAATTCTGTGAATCTTAATGAATATTTATTAGGTTGTCCAAACTGTAAAAGTTCCAATAAATATGAAGGAAGTGTTTTTGTGACAAACCTGTTAGTAAAATTAGCCAGTGAGTCTTTTGTTTGTTCATAATAATCTTGATTTCTTTACCTTTTTAGGGTGCCTTGTTCATGGCTTTTCCAACCAGATATTTTATTACTGATCAGTTCCATAACAATATTACACCCAGTGGAATGGAATCTTGCAGTCCAGATTTAACTGCTGGGCCTTCTGTGGAAACAATGTCACTGGGTTCCAGATTTGATTAGTAATGATAAAATGATAATAAAATGGGTAAGAGAAGTGAAGACATGTAATGTGGTCACATGACTGTGTTTTTCCAGCACAGCAGCACTGGTCACGTACTCAACTTTCTAAACCTCATTACTCAGTTTTCAAGGAACCATTTTATAATACCAGTAAGGCACCCCAGGGTGTATATAACTGTGGAATACCTGCACTACTTGGGTGCATAAGGCACTTGGTGTATCTTTGTGCCTCACTTCACGGCATGCTGTTATCCCACATAATACACAGCCTATCATGCCTTGTTGCTTAAATATTATGTGGGAAGAAATAGCATTAACAAGGTACTGTACCTAAAAAGGAAAATAAGATTATTTAAAGCAAATGAAAGGCAAAGCACTACATTAGTGGATTAAGGAGGATCGACGTCGCCCAGATATCAAATTATGTTAAAATTAGGTAACACAAGGTTTGTGTTCCTTTATGGATTATTACTGTCTCTTACCACAATGGATTCTTAACTTAAAGAGCAACTGTCTACTGTAATAAAAAGCTGAAAGGCTCACTGTCAGCCATTTACTTACTTTTACTGGTGGTATCACTAAATGTGCCTTCAGTACATGCAACAGTCCCTGAAGCCATACAGTATGCACAGCAGCAGTATTTTCCACCAAAAGTAGTTTATTTATTTAGTTTTTGTTGACCGGTAAGTGCATTAGACATATTCTGCCTATTTTCAGGCACGACCAGGGAGAGGGGATATAGATGAATGGCAACTGACCTTGAACTAGATTAAGCTGCTGGTGGTATTTTTAGTGAATGGGGAAATTTGGCCCAGGGCACGAGGTAATTTCTCTGACTGTGGGGACCCCTTGCTATCTTGACCACTTGCAAGATGGCGGGGCCTCAGATGGAATGCTGCAGGACATGGAGGTGGGAAAGCTGGTCTTGTCTCCCACCTCACAAAAGCTATAGACCAACGCTATGATTAATGTTGAAATACAGCAAACCAGAGGACCTGATCTCAAGTAAGATAACCACAAGAGAAAGTTGACAATGAGCAGTATGGACCTGCAATAGCAATGGATACGGAACCCGAAGACTCGGAGCTGGACATACCTTCTGCTATGGAGATCCTGAATGATGTTAATTCTAACGGAGAAAGAATAAATACAGAGGGAACTTTGTGGCTGTAGAAACTGCTAGATACTGATGTGTGCAAGTTTCTCTTTCAGAAAATGACACTGTAAAAGCAAATTTGGCAACTCCGCGCTGACAGCATTGCTGCAGCTGTCGCACCGGCCCAGCTGAGTGCTGACATCAGTGCATCAAAAGAACTGCCGAATAACAGGGCGGTGACTGCTGCAAACGCAGTCACTATGAGAAAGTTACACTCTAGTCTTGGCACAACATCTAGAGCTTCTGTAAGTACAAAGCTTAATCGAGAACTTACAAAAAATGTTGCAGAGTCAAAATTAAAAACGGTGAAAAAAAACTCTCAATGGAAAGTTGCTAAAGCGCTAGAGGGGGCCGGCTGGGAGTGTGACCCCGCCACTGGACAATGGCTGGCTGGATCATCCTCAATCCAGATGCCAAATCCTTCCAACCTCCTACAGGTCACAAATAATTTATTCTGTAGGAAACTCCAAACCCAAAAGGTTGTTTGCTCACCAGATGAAGCCTTACATATCCCTGAGCATCTAGCACTCACACAAAACCCAGTCCTGAATTTACCAAGTACCTCAAAAACTGGGCAAATGAATATAAACCAACCTCATGGAGCTGAGCCTATACCTGTACCACAGGTAGCCACTCCCCTGAACCTTTGAAAAGAGTCACCCCAAAGGCCATATGCATCATTATTTACAAACTCCTAGTTCACCTGCCAAATGTCATAGAAACATAGACTTTGACGGCAGATAAGGACCACTTGGCCCACCCAGTCTGCCCATTTCCTTACCTATTGGATAAGCTGCAGATTCTAGTTAACCAACAGCCTACTTCCTGCAACCCCCCACTATAATTGCTTTATGTCTGTCCCATGCATGTTTGAATTCCCCCACTGTTTTAGAACCCACAACCTTTCCAGGAAGGCGGTTCCATGCATCCACCACTCTCTCCATGAAAAAGAATTTCCTCACATTACCCCTGAGCCATCCCTCTAACTTTAAATTGTGCCCCTTGTTCTTACACATCTCTTTTTCTGAAAGATGCTACCCTCCTGGACTTTGTTGATTCCCTTGAGGTACTTAAAAGTTTCTATCATGTCCCCGTCCCCTCCTTTCATCAAGGGTATACATATTAAGCTCTCTCAGTCTCTCTTCATATGGTTTCTGATGTAGACCCTGCACCATTTTAGTTGCCCTCCTCTGGACTGCTTCCATCCTGTTTATGTCCTTGCGTAGATGAGGTCTCCAAAACTGCACGCAGTACTCCAGATGGAGTCTCACCAACTGTCTGTACAGAGGGATAACCACTTCCCTTTTTCTACTTGTGATGCCCCTCCCTATGCATCCCAGTATCCCCCTGGCTCTCCTTACTGACTTATCACATTGCTTACCCACCTTTAGGTCATCTGATATTGACTACACCGGATCCTTTCCATTATTGTTGTTGCTAGTGCCTCCCCTGCTATTGTGTGCTCTTCTCCTGGATTTTTATTTCTCAGGTGCATTACTTTGCACTTCTTTGCACTGAATCTAAGTTGCCATATGTCTGACCATTCCTCCAACCTTGCCAAGTCATTTCTCATCCTTTCTACCCCTTGTGTATCAACTCTGTTACAGATCTTTGTGTCATCTGCAAAGAGGCATACCTTTCCTTCCAGACCCTCTGCAATGTCACCTATAAAGACGTTAAAGAGGACTAGACCCAGTACTGAGCCCTGAGGTACTCCACTAGTAACCCCCCTTTCTTCAGAATGTGTTCCATTCATTATTACCTTCTGTGTCCTGTTGTGCAGCCAGTTTGCTACCAGGCTACCACCATGGACCCACTCCCAGGCTAACTTGATTATTAATCTTTGTGTGGACTGCCAGATGCCTTAAAGGTCTAGGTAGGCCATATCCACAGCCCTCCCTGGTCTATTACTTTGGTCACCCAGTCAAAGAAATCAGTTAGATTCATCTGACATGACCTTCCTGCTGTGAATCCATGCTGCTTTGGGTCCTGTGCCCGCTGGCCTCTAGGTACTCTGAACAATTTTTCTTTCAGAAGTGATTCCATCATTTTCCCCACCACTGAGGTCAAACTAACAGGTCTGTATTTTCCTACTTGCCTTGCTCCCACTTTTGTGAAGGAAATCACATTTACCCTCCTCCAGTCCTCAGGTACCACCCCATTTTCCCATGATTTATTAAAAGGTGTGGTTAGTGGTGTGACTAGGTCCTCCTTAGTTCTTTTAGGATTCTAGGTGAATCCGTCAGGCCCCATTGCTTTGTCCACCTTGAATTTTAGGAGTTATTTCAGGTCTCTTTCTTCTGTAAATGGACTGGCGCAACCCCACTACCCAGAGTGCTTCTATTGTTTGGTTTAGGTAACCTCCTCTTCTTTCTTTTGTGAATACTCAGCAAAAGTATTCATTCTGGCATTCTGCCTTTTCACCGCCTCCCCTGCCCACCTCCTCTCCTTATTAATCTTCACTATCCCTCCCTTAACTTTTCTATGCTCCCTAATGTACCTATAAAAGGTTTTATCCCCCTTCTTAACTGAGTTGGCTATTTTTAACTCGGTTTGGGCCTTTGCTTTTCTGACTGCCTTCCCCACTTCTTTCTGCTTTAATTGATACAGTTCCCTGTCGTGCTCCTTCTGTGATTCCTTATACTTTTTTGAATGCAGCCTTTTTCTCCTTAACCTTCCCTAACGCTGTGAGGCTTTCATATATTGGAGGAATGCAAGACCCACTGGATGGACTTTTTGTGGCCAGATCATTGTTGAAAGACTCAATGAAATTCTTCGTGCGTGAGATATATGCCCTCCTCCATATCTCAGGAGACACCACATTTGACATCAGTTTTAAAACCACTCAGGTTAGAAAGATTCTAGACAAAATACCAGTCTAAAGAAGACTGCGCTATGGACTCCTTTTATCGCAGTACCATTAACAAAACCAGCTCACTAGACCATAACGATATTATTCCGGAATGAAGAAGTGAACTTGAGTGACTTACTTTACTGGCTAAAATTGCACTGCACTGTTTTGGGTGACCCAGAAGCCATTCTAGATTCAGAGAACATTTGGGTTGGGGGGTGGAAAGTTAAAGTATTGCTAAAAAACAAATGATGCAGGTGTGATACATCTCCCTAATTCTTTCTGTCTAGGTAGAGACAGAGGTGTGTTGTTTTACCCAGGTCAACCCAAGGCATGTTATAGATGTGGGGAAATAGCACACCTCTGCAGTGTTTGTGACAAGGTAAAATGTACAATCTGTGCGGAACTAGGGCATGTGAATGGAGACTTTCTAAATGAAAGTAAATGTAATCTGTGTGAAGAAATAGGTCATATTTTTCAAAACTGCTTCTGGGCAGCTCAAAGTCAGATAGATCATGATGATGGGCAGAGCAAAGGTTAATCATCACACAAGCCCAAAGATCTAGAATAAAAACAGGCCTACTCCAGGCCCTGCCCAACTGCTTACCCTCCCACCCTACCTAAATGGTGTGTATACCCAACAGCAACTATCCCTGCAAGGAAAATCCAGAAATTCCTCAGGAAGAAAACCCCAATTGAACTCAAAACTCCCACCTCGACTACAGATCCCCAGGAAATGGAGGGCCCCCACCAGATCAACAGACTAAACAATGACTCTACTCAGACAGAACTATCCCAGACAGCGGATATGCCCCCCACAGTACCTACCCCAAATAAGGGTAAGAGGCCTGCTCGAAGCTGTCCCACACCAACCCATCCTCCACCTTAGGAAAAAAAGAAAGACAATGCCTCATTGACAAATGGATTTGAAATCCTACACAATCTACCTGAGGATTCAAGTAAAGAAACAGATACTTCATCAATCGAATCCTCCCACCCAGGAACACCCACAGATACAGAAACACAAATGGGATCATCTGGCCCCCAGAAACGAAAAGCCAAGATGAAAGTAGAAAATAGGGAACAAGTTAGTAGAAAAAGCAGGTTGAAAAGAAATATATTGTGGTCATAATCTTTTCTCTTTTTCTTTTCATGTGTGATATTTTTTCTATTTACACTGTGAACGGTAACAGTTTAAAAATACTGAAAAAGGGCATACTGTATTTTCGTTCCTAAGATACCTGCAACTGGGGATAATATTTTTACAGGACATCAGATTTCACACTTTGCATGAAGTTCAGCATGCTCAAATAAACTGGTATTTAGGCCCCTCCTTCTGGTCAGTTGGTCCAGAAACCTGTTCTGGGTAGGATATTGTTTAGAATGCCAGAAGTTAAGCTCATAAAATTATAAGACTTGATCCCAGGTAGAGTGCTAATACTGGATGTTTTAATACATTTCACTTCAAATAGACTGATTAACCAATATGCCCCATAGACGAAAACAGCCTGTATAGAAATATTGCAATCAATCCAACCATATCTCCACATCTCCAAGAATATTATACGTGGGGGAGATTTTAATTGTGGCCTTAGTTTAAAGGATATAAGTAAATAGTGAAAAAAAAATGTATTGTGTGACAAACTCTTTATCCCACATTGTTCACACTGCTGGATTAAAAGATGCATATTTGGAAATCACACAACAACATACACCAACATTCCAGAAAGGGAGCTTAGCAACTAGAATAGATTTTCTTTTTCCTCCAATAACATACCTTTAAGAGAAGCAAAAGTCCTTCCAGGAGAATTTTCAGATCATAATATGATATCTATAAAGATAGGCAGTAGTCCACATTCCCCAAAGGCCCAGGCATATGGAAATTTAATATTTAATTACTAGAAGAATCAAAATTCATAATAGACTTTAAATTTATAGTGGCAAGAAGATCAGTGGTGATATGTTTTGACAGCCCCCTAAGATCGTGAGAAGACACAAAAAATGAACTAAAAAAATTCCTGAAGACTTGTAGTCAAAACAAGAGTTGTACTACATACATAGCATACTTACAGATGCGACATCACCTGCAAAATTTGCTAACAATGGCTCATGACACAGGCCAAAACCTACAACAACAGATTAGCCTAGTTAAAAAACATATGGTGCAATTTCATGGAATAAAAGCCAAACAGTTATATCACCAACAAAAATATGGTACACAAGGAACATCAGACTCAGTATGCCCTTTGACTCTAATTACCACCATAGGGAAAAGAAATATGCTTAATGGACTGTTCCAGTGCAAGACTGACTCAAAAGATATCTTATGCAGGGTCTGTTTCTATACAAAAGACTTGTATTCCCCTTTACACACAGATGCTGCACTATCTCTCAAATATTATATTACCTGAAGTTCCACTAGATATTATAAACCAAGTATGTCAACCTATCTCCATGCAAGAAGTAAATGACACCACCTCCTCCTTAAAAGGAAATACAACTCCAGTTTCAGATGGTCTTCCAAATGAGCTATGTAAACTTATAGGCGAAGACATACTTGCTGAGCTCACAGAGGTTTATAATGCTATCTTACAAACTGGCGAGATCCCATTAGACATGAACCTGGGAACTTTAGCTGTTTAAGAAAGGAGACAAGACTGACTTAAACAGTTGGATACCGCTCAGTATGCTAAATATTGATTTCAAAATATTGACTAAAATTATCACAAAGAGACATTATGGATAGCATCGATGGTAATCACTGAAGCTCAATCATGCTGAATCCCATGTAGGAAAATTTCCACCATTTGATTTTGCTAGAAATACTGGAACATGGACAGAATAAAGTACTTACCGGCTATATAGTATCACTGGATCAAAAGAAAGACTTTTGACTCCATAAATCTTGTGACATTCTATGGGCCACACTACACCATTATAAGGTCCCATATAGAATGATTATATGGATTAAAACTCTTTATAGAACAGCAACCCTTATTCCCATAGTTAATGGATGGAGGGCCACTTATGCCAGTCAAATGGAGGGATGACAGGGTCGCCCTCTCAGCCCTCTATTATATGTGTGTTTTATAGACCGTTATATTAAGGAAAATCAGCCTAGCACATAACATACATCATTTGAGAACACTGAAACTAGTGCACCACACAATCCATAGCATATGCAGATGACATGCATATACTCAACAGCAGATGAACAGTCAGTATTACACTTTTACACCTATGCACTGAATTCGGATCCTTTCAGGGCCTCCCTTAATTTAGAGAAATGTAGAGGATATCAACTAGACCAGGATTCTCAAATAAAAGAAACGAGTAGGCCAATTAAAATGCAGTCGACCCCATTTCCATTCTAAGGATACAGTATGGTATGCCAGATTTGGACATAGTAAATTGGGAAACAAAATAGCTATAGGGAGACAGAAAGTCGCTAACTGGAACAGATGGAAACTGGGGGAAAAGGGTATATTTAATAAAAGCATATTTATTTCCAATTTTTCTGTATATCAGTTATGTCTTTCCAATACCAAGGAAACTAGAAACTACAATCCTAAGCCTGTTTTTTCAAGCCTTATGGGGCAGCCACTTCAACCCCATTAAAAGAAATATTAGCTATTTACCTATAAAAGAGGGAGGACTCCACATGGTTAACCTGATACTAATTGTTAATAGCATATTTCTAATAGCTAATTTCAAACCTGTTTTAGAACAGATGCAGCTAGTATGGGAACTCTGGCTATATCGTTGTTGCAAAACTTAGTTTACACAATGGAATCAAATTCCTTTAAACATTTGTGAAGTACAGCAATAGTACCAAGTTACATAAGAGATACTGTACCTCTTCGATAGGGTAAAACAATGGAAAGTAACAAGTCAGATGATTATTACTATGACTCACAAAAAACTATATACACACTTCAAAAATGTGCTATGTAAGGTAGACGAGCCATTTGAAAAGTGTCCATCCATATCATTACAACCACTGAAAACACTATTAAAAAATAAGAGAATAGCACCCCATATGTGGGACATACACTGGTTGTCATGCCACGAGAAAATAAATGTAAAACCCAATCATAAACACAAGCAGTTGCAAGACAGAATGTGTGTTAGACTCCATTGTATCCAACTATTAGAGTCAATAGAACACCTCTTGTTTCAGTGTTCTTATACAAAATAATTTTGGTCATATTTGGCACAACAATGGCAGAACCCTACCTGAATATACTTCCTATCAAAATATTATCTATGGGCACTTTTCATACCAATGGAAAAATGGAACCAAAATACACTGTGCCTTCTCTTTACCGAATTAAATGGCATATATGGATGGCAATATGCCTTTTTACTTTACATCAAAAAAACTGTACATACCCTGAGCTTATAGGGAAAATAGTTAAGGACTTACAGGATATTTATGTTTCAGATTGTGCAGTAAAATCTAGTCGGGAAATGTTAGAGCTGTGGAAAGAATTACCATGGATCACAGACTCAGACTTTGCTATTACATGATACAGAGGAAAATAATAATGTACCCATGTGAATTTTTGATTATTCCTGTATGTGATTGCATGTAGACCTTGGATTTCAATAAACTTTCCCTACTCTTTTCGAGCAGTGCCATGGGATCTTTAACATCCACCTGAACTACCACCAGAACAGGCAGATGGGACCTCAGTTTAACGTCTTATCCGAAAGACTGCACCTCAGGAGTGCAGCACCCCCCTCATGCTGCACTGCGGTATCAGTATTGGAATTTAACTCAAATGCCTGGTGTGGGGAAAGGACCCACAGCCTTCTGATGTCCCAGCCTCAGAGGCGAGTGTGCTATCTGCTGAGCCACTGACACTGACTAAATAATTTTTATATAATAAATAATTAAAATAATTTTACACCAAAGCGAAATGTTCTCGAGCGTTTGTATTTATCGTGGCCGGGCTTCCAATGTGCACGGTCATATTTCTAAGTGGTGCTGAGCACCAGACAGCTTCTGCATGCCTCAGTACATCCAATTTCAGCTAAAGACATTTTTTAAACAGTATAAAGAAAGCTAAACTTAGAAAGTGTCATTTGATATGAAACAAGTGCTTAAAGTTAGAAAAATCACGGTCTTAAACTCGAGCCGTGATACTGGGGATGTGAGAATGCATGTGCATATCCACACTATCAGTATGGAGACATGTATATGCATTCGCGCATGGCCAGTATATCACAGCTCTAGTTTAAGACCATGATTTTTCTAACTTTAAGCGATCGTGTCATATCAACTGGCACTTCCCCGAGTTCAGCTTTCTTTATACCGTTACAAAATGTGTTTAGCTGAAGTCGGGTATACTGCTGAGGTGTGTACGTTTCTGGCATGTCACCATTTAGAAATGTAACCACCTTTTGGAAGTTGGCATGGTAAATACAAGTGCAATAGAGAGGGTTTCGCTTGATGTAAAATTATTTAAACTACTTTAGTGGAAAATACTGTTATAGCCCGTTAGCACTAGGGTACCTGAACGTTCTCGCGCTAAACGTTTCAAAAGCGTGCTGGGCCCGGATCGCGTTTCGCACATAACCCGCTTAGATCGAATTTTGAAGCGTACTCAAACCCTGATGAGACCTGGGCTGAGCACGCCCAGAAATCCGCTTTCAAAGCAAAGCGATTTACCTAGTGCGAACGCCAGCTCGCTTTCCTTTTAATGCACGCAAGCAAGAGCGCAGCATCATGGTAAGCAGCTTTTCCATGCTGCTGAATTCGGTTTATAGTTGGCACGGATCTCTGCCACAGTGTGAACCCTGTAAAATGCATTGCCTAATGTGGATCACAGGAAAGGGGTTGCAGTACGAACGCTACAGCACGGTAAGTGTTAATTCACTTTTAAAAACGTTTTGCCCAATCGTGCTGTAGTGCGAACGGGGCCTTAGTGTGCTGCATGGCTTCAGGGACTGCTGCAGGCACTGAAGGCACATTTAGGGATACCGCCAGTAAAAATAAGTAAATTGCTGACAGTGCCCCTTTAAAATTACTAGATTTACACAAATTATGTTTTAACTTTAATGTTTTCTAGTTTTTTATTTTACTTTACCCTGTTGGTTTTCTAAGTATTCTAGATTATGCAGTACTTGTTATACTTTCAAAATGTATCTGCCTGTCCCCCTGCTGACCTCACAGTTGTATGTTTGTGACATCACAGTCTGTTATCATGGTGAGCACTATGATTTCTTGCACAGTTCACAATGAGGTTAACTAGGGTGGGGAGAGGCAAATGTTTTGTATATAGACTTTTTGGATATACTACCAAGATATACTGTAAACCTTTTAAAGGATCATTGCAAAGGAAAACAAGCATTTGTCAAAGCTGAACATTTGCTGCTAGTGTGCACTTCTTTTTTTTTTATGTTGACCTCAACTTTTGAAGATACTTGTTTTAGGATTTGTCTTACAGACATGACACGTACCATGTATGGTATATTGGTATAAATGTAATTTTGCACTAGAGGTGCGAAAACACATCTCGTCCAGGATTTAAAAAATTACACATGCCACATTTATGAAGTTTTGTAGAAAAATGGCTATGTTGCAAGTTTGGATTAAAAATATTCAAAATTAGCAAAGTTATAAGTGAATGCTGAAATAGTGTAATGTTCAGTCATAACCTGGGCTTTTTACCATATTTGTACACCAAATTTTCGGCATAGCTTCTTATTACCCCACCTAATGGACCTGGTGGTGAAGATTTTCAAATCTCGCTAAACATCATTCTACCAATAAAACTTTTCATTCTGTTGTTACAGGTACGAAAACACATTTTGACCAGGATTTGAAAAAGCTGCCACATTCATGAGGGTGCTGTGAAGAAATGGCCATATCTAAAATTTGGGGTCAAAATATTGAAAATTACCAGTTACAAGCCCACGCTCATAAATTTCAACATAGGCCCATAACTTTGTTGTTTTAACATTTTTGCCCTAAATTTTCAGCATAACCTTTTATGATCCCACCTCATGAACATGTTGCGGAAAATATTCAACTCCTGCCTGAAAGGTGATTTCCATGGCGTCCGTAAATCACCCTTTGGAACAGATTTGCCTTCAGTCCCTGTAATTGTTCATGAGGTGGGGTCCCAAAACAGGCATGTGGAAAATCTAGGGCAAAATATCCAAAATGGCTGCTTATGCCACTACGCTCAAACCCCAATTAAATATATGGAACCGCATACCTGATTTCCTCAGTTCGTGGCCCAGCTTTGAAGAGGAAGACGGTTCATGTCCAGAGAAGACAGGAGAGTCGCCTGCAGAGTGGGGCAATGGCTTGATGGGGGGTGGGGTGGTGGGGTGCTGGAGGGAGGGCTGGGTTGAGGAGTGGGAGGTTGGGTAGTGGGGAATAACGGCACAACAGAAATCGAGCAGACAGGTTTCTTCTTTTATAGGCTTTAACAAAAACAAAACGCAGAGGGAAAGTTTTCTTTATTTCAGGTTTCACCCTGTGGGATTGGGCACCTCAGTGTCAGTGTTACATTTGGGATGGGGTGGACTGGTGGGTGTTGAGTGGGAAGTTTGGGTGCGGATGACATGTACAGGGGTACTTGCAGTGGACACTGGGGATTGGGCTCCCCCAGTGTCAGTGTTATAAATGACAGAGAGGGGAGGGGTGCATTTATGGTGGCCACTGCAATAGACATTGATGGACCATTTCTTTTTACAGGGTATTTAACAAAATAAAATAGGATCTTACTTTATCTCAGTGGACACTGAAGGGGTTGGGCACCCCAGTGTCAGTGTTATAGTTGACAGCACTGGTGTTGGGCTCCCTGGTACTGCATAACTAAACATGGGAGTGGGGGTTGCAGTTACAGGCGGTGGCTGCCATAGACATTGAAGGATGGTTTTCTTGAATTTGCAGAAGCTGTATTTAAAAAACTAAGGAGGTGGACACTGGGATTGGGACCCAGTGTCAGTGTTATGTTTGTGGAGGGGGTAGTGTGGGGTGGTGGGTGCTGAGAGGGAGGGTTGAGTAGGAAGAAGTTACAGGGGCACCAGCAACATAAATTGATGGATGTTTTTTGTTGTTACTGGGCTTGAAATAGCAGCTGCATACCGGTAAGGTCCGTAGCAAACGTCCGGTGTGCAGCTGCAACTGTTCTGAAACCCAATCAGCTGTTTGCTGACCCGGCTTCATGCAACTCAAAGGGCCAAAGCCCTCTCTGATTGGAGTGACATTGATCCTTTGAATTACACCCAGTTTCAGCCCACTGAACTGAGAATTGTGTCATGACCACAATGCGCGATCATTGGTCTATGGTGCCAACCAAGCCCCTTGCAGTTCCAACTGCAATGGGCTGGGCAGTGGCACACCTCTGAAATCCCTTGTACTTGTCCCAAAAAGTTTGGTATGCAAGCGCAGCAAACGTAAAAAGTGTTCTCTAGTAAACTGAAATAGCTGAGACATCATATTTATTCTGTAAAAGTACAATACATGCTAAAGTGCAGTGTTGCTCATAAAACGGTTGAAAACTTTAGGATCGTATGCTGATTCTTTTGTAGTGGAAGCTACTTAAACTATTTTCTGGTTTATCAGCTGTGTTATCTGTGCAGTCAGAAGCAAGATGCTTTTAAATTAAAGTTGTACGATTTACTACTGGGCTTCATAGACCATTACCTTGAGGCGGTGATACTCCCTCTTGGGTAAAATTATAAGTTTTCATGTTGTCCTGTAAACAAGAGGAAAGGATCGTAACTATGGCTGACCTGCCGGCCAGCCGATCCCTTCCAACTTCCCAGTCTGCTGAACACACCCCTGCACTGGGATGTTTTGTGACGTCCTACCAGGTAGTGTGTGGGGACACGTCCCATTGAATCCTATGGAGGTGAGTTTCAAACCATTACTATACATCTTTAGGTTATCTGTGAGGCAAATGAAAGCCACCACTCAACTAACAGGGGCCCTATTAGTTAAGTGGTGGCTTTCATTTTTGTCAAAGGTAGCCTAAAGATGTATAATAATGGTTTGAAAATCACCCCCATAGGATTCAATGGGGCGTGTCCCCATGCTCTTCCTGGTAGGACGTCACAAAATGTCCCAGCATGGGGGCATGTTCTGCATACCAGGAAGTTAGAAGGGATCGTCTGGCCAGCACTTTGGTCAGAATTTTTATCCCTTCCCTTGGTTACAGGACAGCTTGAAAACTTATAATTTTACCCAAGAGGGACTATCGCCACCTCACGGTAACGGGCTATGGAGCCCAATACCGAAACCAGAAACGTCATGCCTGTACTTTACATAATCATTTGCAGTGAATTTGTAAAACAGTTGCAAACAGAGTTAAGTGCACCTGAATTTCTGTCATGCCATAAAATGAACTGCAAGTGATTTGGACATCTGGGCCTAAGGGGGCCAGTGAAACAACTTCCCCAACAAGGGCCTCCAAGTTTGACACTGTTACCTCAAAGAGTGCCTAGAAGGAGGAGCAGTTGGACTTTAGTGAGGCTCTTGAAAGGTGGGGTGGTGAGTCGGATGCCCATTCCTCAACCTGTACCCTTAGTAATTCCTGTGCTGCTCTGGTGGGGTGGGACTGCTGGGAGGAAGGCACATAGTAGGGACTAGGGAGGATGTGGGGTACTCTGTAGAGGACCTCAGAGATGGAGGAAGCAATTTCTGATGGGGACTCCATTGTGAGGGGCTGGATCTGGGAATAGGAAATGGTGGGGTGAAAGGGAGGTTAGATGCCTATGAGGGTGAAAGCGGCCCAGAGGGATGGGAAGTGGATCTTGAGGATCACCAGGGCAGCAGGAAGGGAAGCAGAGCTGGATGTCATTGCCCACCTGGGGACTAGGGGCAGAGGTTGGGATGGTGCAGGGGGAGTTCAAGTAGCTGTTAGTGGCCTCAGGCAGGCAACATGTTCAGTGGCTTTGCAGAGGAGCTGCCTGTCTATAACAAGAGGGAGGAGGGATCTCCACCATGAGCTTCAGCTCAACTCATGGTATATAATAATACATATAGTGAGGAATGCCTCTTATGGGATAATAAGGTTATCTCTGCATATTTTGGGTGAGAGGACCACTGTTTAAGCTGAGCAGTTCTGTCAGCACAAAACAGCACGAGATAAATTTCTTTATCCCATAAGAGACACCCTTGACATATATTAATATATAATGAAGCAGTGAAACTGCTTCCAGTCCAAATAACACTTTAGAATAGAAATTTTGCTGAGAAAGTTTGATTTGTTTGTACCCTTATTGCTGGTCTTCCCTGCTGCTTGGATACGGTAGTGGTACATTCCATGAGCAGTCATTACCTCATTGTTACTCTACTTACATGCTGTGTAATGGTGGCGGCGGGGCTAAGTCACGACAAACAGTTTTATTCATTTGAAACTTTGCCAACATGTATTGGATTGTGCATTGGAAACAGAGCATTGATTTTATGGTGGTGGCAGGGACTAACTACGGATAAAACATATTAATTTATTTCAAACCTTTGTCAACATGTTTGAGCTTTGGTACTACCATTGCATTGTGAATTCAGAAATGAAGCATCAATTTACTGCATTTCAAAAAATCAAACTGCAAGGTACACTTTAAAAATGTTTTAGTTGTTTTAAACTTTTCCAAGCATGTTTCAACTAGCCAACAACTTTTAGTAACATTGCACTGTGAATTAGGAAATGAAGACATTTTTAACGGTTTTAAATGGAAAGAAACTTCAGAACAATTCAACTTTGCATTCTATTTCTGTGACTACTTTTGCTAGTCTCTGAAACAACTCAGCATTGAAGTTAACTGGTGAACTACTTAAAACTGCTTACTAAGGCAAATGGAAATTAACTTTTGTGGGGGGCGGTGATGATCACTGGTTAAACATTTATTTCTAAAACAACAACATTGTAGTTAAGTGATGTCAGGCATATGAAAATTAACTTTTGGGGGGTCATAATTACTGCTTAAACATCAGGTAAACAGCAGTTCAATTACAGTCTACTTCTTATTGAAAATGAAGATACATTAATTGATGCTTGAACCTGCAGCATTGAAGTACCCAGTGCTGTCCATGGATGCATTGCAGGTTATGGTGTTGGGAATGTCAGGCATATGCTGGGATGGTGGCTGCTGTGCTGGTGACCATAGGAGGACAGCTTGAAGTGGTGGCTCTTCCATATTGCTCATAAATTCCAGGTCTCCCTTGTTGCTTTGGTATTATCAAGCTACTTTGAAGGATGGCACTGAACTTTTCTGACTGTCATCTGACTAGTTGGCATAGTGCTTTACACCAAGTTCTGATTTATGTCTGGAAATTGCTGTTATATGGTGTGATTCCACTACTGCATCGGTCAGTAGTTGGCAGCAAGTAGCCCTAATGCAGTGGTTGGTATAGATCTGAGAAAGCTCTGCTTTTGCACTGATTTTTTTCATGAGCCCAGAATTGTATCGTTCTCCCAGAGGGTTCTTTCTGTACCAGAGTCCCATAGCCACCTGTGTTTTTCTTGGCAGTTGGAAAACTCTGGGCTGTTCTGCATGCAGTTTGTTGGCATACAGGAGGAAGCTCCGTATAGGGCAGTTCTCATACCCAGGCTGCTAATAGATGCACACATCTGTTGTTAATGGGCTGTCATGCAGTCCACCTTGATGATTTTTGATCTGGAGTGCTCTGGTCTGAGTAATATATTTTGCTCTACTACTGTCTGTCATGAGGGCAAAGTTGCATTTTAGTAAGTTTGTGATGTTCTTATTGCCTCTTCTGCAGAAGAAAAATTGTATTTCAAGCCAAACTTTATATAGTAAGGTTAGGGCATTTGCACAGCTTAATGTGCCACTGCTGTGCAGTTTTTTGAGGGCATCTCTGGAGATTGGCTGCTTGTGAGCTACGGGAATCAGTCCATGGCATGCTGCATTTTTTGCTTGAAGATTTAAGTATTTGTTTGCTTAGCGGAACTGGGGGTCTTTACATGATCACAGTGTTCTGCTTCCATGGCTACTACTGCAGATATCTGTTAATGCCACTTCAAATATTTATTAGGCTTCCCTTTTATGGCTGCGGGCAGAGCCTACAGCCATCCTGCTTTCACTTGAAAAAATGTGTTTTCGTGGAACACAATGTTTTAGGAGTTTTAAGTGTATCCTTCCATTCTGCAAATCTCTATGCCAGTTAAAGAAATACTCCCTTCTTTCTGTTTTATTAGAATGATGGACACAGAACTCCAAGCTGCTTTTCTCTAAGAGCAAATGTACACACCTTCCAAACAAATTTAAATATCTTTAAAACTGTTCAAGGTGCACAAAAACAGCCAGCATGAAAGTTACTCAGGGCAAAACAACCTTTCTCATGAGGGTAGTCACTAATATTTTGTAAAAATATGGTCTTCCAAACAACCCCATTTTTTTTCCTCTCTGAGTGAACACAGTAGGAGTCATGCCAAACAAATGTAAATATCTTGGAAAGTATACAAGTTACCAATATACAACCAACATGAAAGTTCTTCAGGACCAAATTACCTTTCAAATGAGGGTAGTCACTAATCTGAATTCGTTAGATTTTTTTTTAATTATAGCCCTCGGAAAGGTAAAAATTGTGATAGAAAATGAAAATTCAGGTAATCAGATGGTCATAGTTTACAAAATATAATTAGTGCAGCTTAATGAATAGGCTCATTTGAAAGGTTGTTTTGTCCTGAACAACTTTCATACTGATGGTTTATGCATAAGCGTGTATACTTGTAGAGATATTTATATTTGTTTGGCATAACTCATATGAAAAATGAAAACTGAGGTAATTTGATGACCATAGTTTAAAAAATATAACTCTTGCAACTTAATGAATAGGCTAATTTGAAAGGTCTTGTTGTCCTGAACAACTTTCATATAAGTTTATTATCTGTAAGTTGTATACTTTTAGAGATATTTGCATTTATTTAGCATAACTCTTATTATACTTCCAAACAGCTTCAGCTTTGCAAATTTCTATGCTAAGACAGGATTAGTTTCATCAGAAGAAAGCTATCCCAAGGTCAGGTTTCACTGACTTGAAAGTTCACTCCCTGACACAAGCTATAAACCAAGTGAAATTTCATTTTAAAACCCTGTGTGTGTGTGTCTGTGCTTGCATTAGTAAATGACAATGATTAAAAACACAAGAAAAATAAGCAAAAGCAGCTGACACCTTCAAGAGAACTTTAACAAAACATATTTAGATTTAGTCCAGCTTGTGTTTCACATTAGTTATTTATTTCTCCTCTCCATTATTTATTGCTGAGGTCATTTGCATGAAAACAGGATTTTGCTCCTGAAGAGTTAATCTGCAGTATTTCTGCTATATATATATATATAGCTTTTTCCCCTACCTAGGGTCATAATGCACTGCTTGTGACATCACAGTTACTCTCGTGGCAGCATGCTGTGATGTCACAGCAGAGCTATGATGACTAAGGGAGTAAGCTATAGAGGCAGATTAACTTTAAAGTAACTGCAACGGATACAAATCATGTATTCATGCACATTTTCTCAGGATAAATCTAGACTATATATGGAATGCAAGCAGAATTATACCTAATTATTATGTTTTTGTAAGTTGTCTTTGTGGTGTCAGTAGCTCTTTAAGCAATACATAGTAAATAATGTTAATAGTCTTATAAATATGAAAATATATGTGTTAAGTAAAAAATAGGTTAGAAGACAACCTGCCATACTGTAAGTTAAGTATTCACCAGCTGTTTCACACAGTGGTATCAATCAAATTTTACACAGTGTACTGTTCTGATACATTTTTCTTAAACTCTGTGTACAATAAGTCCATATTACTCATGAATAGTCAAACTCATGCTATCTTAAACATGATATATCTGCAGTTCTATAACAAGTGACTAGTATGTGTACATTCAAAAGCCAAACCTAACACAGCCCCTTGTAATTGAGACACTGTTATCCTAATATGTCCATGTATGTAACGTGTCCATGTGTGCCTAATCTGCTGTTGTATTAAATAACAGTTCTATAAATCTAAAACCAAAATAAAACACAACTGACAGCTTCAGCTTTTATTCAGACATAGTTAAAATAGGGATACTTTAGAGGTATGAATATAATGTATAAAAATAGAGCGTTTCAAACAGCTGCACATAAGTAATCAATTCCTGTCCTTTAA
Source organism: Neoceratodus forsteri (assembly GCA_016271365.2). NCBI lineage: Eukaryota > Metazoa > Chordata > Ceratodontiformes > Ceratodontidae > Neoceratodus > Neoceratodus forsteri. The sequence continues at coordinate 506,501,619 of CM028137.1, forward strand.
CTCAAGGGGTCATTTCTAAAATGTGCAGATGAACATGGGGACCACTTTTTACAGAGCACGCCACCACTGGCAGCAACCACTTCAAGACTGCTACTACCTTCTACTAATACAGTCAGGGGAAAACCAGAAGTAGTCTACCAGCACTGAGATCAATATGAGTAAGGCACATTTACCAGAAATTGCTGCTTAAAAAAGAATGAGAAAGTGACTCTGATGACGAGCAAATCTGAGACCAGATCTCTAGTTTGTTAATAGTCTCCTCCTAAGTCTGATTTTTATGGTTGTGTGGGCCAAGCTCCACAGATGTTATGCCATCATCAGATTTATAAAAGAGCACTGTGGAAGCACGTAACCGGACCACTGCCTGACGTTCTGCCCCAGTGCTCCAGCATAGTTTCCAGTGATTTTGTTTATGCAGCCCTTACCCTCTGCGGGCTGCATAAACATCTCCCTCTCTTGGTGCCACATTTCCTTTCTGCAAGTGCGGGCTGACAGCGCCATGTGCAACATGGTGGCGCCAGACTTAAATCTGCGTGACGAGTATCGGCATATGTGTGTATCCCGGACACTACCTTTGGCTAGCTGGTACCCCCCTTTAAAAGAACTACTGACAACTACATGGCATACAATTTTCTTTTGGCAGAAATACATTCATGGTACCACCCTAGAACTGGAGTGTATACGAGGCTTATTATCTAGAGGATGGGGTGTGGGGTACATACTAAAATGGACCTTTTTATTTACAGCCAGGTCCAGGGGAGAGGATGCTAGGCATGTGCTAGACCTAACTGCTGAGGAGCTCCAATAACGTTCACACTAGAAGCAATAAGCAGAATGTCCAAAGTAGTAACTGGGATTTTGCAGTATGGCTTTATTTACAGATGTTACTTAAAGCAAGGGTGGGCCCCCAGATGTTTATCATTGCAATACAGGCACACTCTGCTTTGCAGGACACTTGCTAGGCAGTACTGTTTTCCACAAAAACATCTCTATCTCTCTTCAAAATGTATATCTGAGGATGTGCCGCACTTAAAACCCTTCTGGTGCATAGTCGTTGCCCAGGGAACACTGGTGCCTATCCATGAACCACTTAGCCTGCCTGAAACTCCAGGTGGCGTTCCTCATCCTTCCCCAAACAGCCTCTGCCATTCCTTCAGGTTACACCAAATGAGTCTCCAATCCCCAGTGAATTTCTAAAGACTCCCAACTTTAACTTTAAATTCAGCACAGTTGTGTTGAAATGGGTTTGACTGGTGTAATCTAGCCTTATCTAGAGCATACACACCTCAGACAACTCCTCAGAGAACAGTCTCAAATTCTGTATTCACAGATTAGTTGTTCCTCCCTCCCAGTCATGGAAAAACAAAAGGCACCATTCTTTCTCTGGTACTGTAGCTGTCAGATTCTACTCATTGTTCTTCCTTAAGGCAGCTGTGAACTTCAGGAACCTCTGGGGATTGCCCTTGGAGCCACAAGAACTGCATTTCCTCTCCCTCCCTAGAGTGAAACTAAAGAGTCCTGCAGGCAAACTGAAGATTTTAACAAACTAGGGTGAAAATACAGAGCCCCAATTGCAGACCTCCTGCCAGTCTAACTACCACACTTGAACTTACTGATGAACATTCTAAGTTCCCCAAGAGCAGCTGGCTCTAAAATGGTTATGCTGCTGTGAGAGTTCTAAATGACATAATCATCCTTCTCTCACGCTAGCTGAGTAAACAATGATGTCATTAAGTAAGCTCCTTATGATCTCCCCCACTAGTGCCTTTTCACCTGCCCAAGACTAGTACTAATGGGATTCTAGTAACCGGAAGGAACTGGGTTGTTACCGTAGTTATGTCAGCACAGCCATGTTGCGCAAAGGCTGACTCAGGGCAAACTGCACATGTGCAAGTATCACGCATGCTAAGTACTGTAATCATGCAGTATATATTGACTCCCTGTGCAGTGAGAGCACAGCATATTCTGTTCACTGCTCTTGCCGCTCCTAAAAGCTCTCCACAGCCATATTGGCTCTGACCAGAGTTTGTTTATATCGGGTGCTGTCATGCTACCTCACTAACAGGAAGAATGTTTTGAGTAGATCTGCTATTTCTTTTGCAGGGATTAGCTTGAAGTCTGGCGACATTCTATTTTCAATAGGAAAGTCAAGATTCTGGCTGCCCAGTTTTCTTGGTATTTAGCGAATTATTTATTTTTTTTTAGTTGTCTGCCCTTTCAGCGTTGTTATGTCTTCCTTGCTCGGTGTTGGGAATCTCCCTTGCTCACTGTATGCTCATTGAAGAGCTTGTGCCTGTATTTCTCTTATTTCTTGAAGGTTTTCTTGTATGAGGGGGAAAAAGTATTCCTTCTGTAGTGAACTTGTGAAGTTTACTGGCTCCGTCTTTCAAAATGACTGCTTCTTTGATAGAATGCGCTCACAATTTTCCGTTCAGTTTTCTGCCTAAAGTAACTGCTCATTTGATAGAATGGTGCTGACAATTTCCTGTTCTGTGGCTAAAGGATTGCTTGTTTTATAAAATGCGCTCACAGTTTCCCATTCAGTTCTGTGGCTGAAGGACTGCTCATTCCATAAAATGTGCTGACAGTTTCACAGGAACTTTGTGGTTAAAGACACTGCTTTTAAAATGGGATTCCTCTCACAGCTTATTTCGTCATGGCGATTCTGACAGGAACAGAATGACAAGGCATTGTCACTGTGACAGGAATCAGCTGTCCGGAAGAGCACGAGGCAGCAACTGTACGCTGAATAAGAGGTACAGTAGTGCTGTCCTCTGATTGTTGGAGACAGTTCCACTGCTTTATATTTGAAGGAATGGTGCAGAGAGGAGGGGTTTGGCTACGTTGAAGACTTGGGGTCTACCTGGAGGGATAAGGGCCTTCATAGGGCTGATGGTCTACATCCATCCAGGAGGGGAACTGCAGTCCTCAGTAGATGTTTTAAATGTTACTTTGATGAACATTTAAAATAGCTGAGGGTGGTGGCAGAAGAAATCGGGGCAGTACTAATTTGGCCCCTCCCCTCCCACAGGCTAAAGTAGGAAGTAGGGAGAAGCTGAGGAGAGAGAAGTATCTCAGGGTGCATATTAATAATAGACTTAGGGTGGTAGAAATGAAGGGGAATGGAAACAGGAGCAGTAAAACAGTGGTTTGAAGGCGGTAGAGCAAAAAAGAAAAAAGAGGGGGAATAATCGGAGTGGTAACAAAATCAGGAAAGCCATGTATGCGAATCTAAAAGTCTAGGAAGTAAGGTTGTGGCTCTAGATGCCATCAAGGCAGAGGCCATCATGGACATCGTGGCCATTACCAAGTCATGGCACTGAAAACCATGACTGGGACATGGCCGTACCAGGTTATACACTGTTTAGGAAGGACAGGGTGAGCAAAAAGGAGGGTGTGTGGTGCTTTATGTGGAAAAAGTGACAAAGATACAGGGAATCCCGGGGGCAGAGGTACTGTGGGTCATGCTGGAGAAGGAAAATAGAGTCACTGTTCTGACAATGGTGATCTACAGACCTCCAGCACAGGGGAGGAGTTAGTTAAGGTACTGGTGGAATGCACTGGCAAGAAAGGGAGTTGCAACTAATGGGAGATTTCAGTTTGCGGATGTAGATTGGAGCTTCCCAGTTGCGGCTTCAGCTAGAAGCAAGGACATCCTGTACTTCCTGCAGGGGGCATTCCTCAGGCACCTAGTCAGTGAACCCACTCGCGATGGGGCAGTATGGGACCTAGTACTCACTAACAGAGACAGTGATGCAGACATCAAGGTGCGAGGCCACATGGGGACCAGTGATCACCGTACAGTGTGATTTAATATAAGGATAGTTGTGGAGTCGAACTACACATGAATGAGGATCCTGGACTTCAAGAGGGCAGATTTTATAAAGATGGGTGAATGCCTCAGTAATGACCTGGGGGGGGGGTGACCTGAGTGGGGTGGAGGAACTTGAGTGAAGCTAAAAGGGGCATAGTGAAGGCAACAAACCTCTGTGTCAAACAAATGAGTAAAAGTAAGAGGAAAAGAAGACCATTGTGGTTTTCGAAAGAGGTGACTGAAAAGGTAATGGTTAAAAGGGTGCCATTCAGAAGATATAAAGAAACGCAGAGGGAGGAGGGTAGGGAGGTGTATCAGGAGATACAGAGAGCAGCAGGGAAAGCAGTAAGGATCATAAAGGCATAAACTGAAGAGAGAATGGTCCATGCAGTAACGAAAGGAGACAAGACATTTTTTAGGCATGTAATTGAAAAGAGGAAGACGGCAGAGTTGTAAGGTTCAGAAGGGATAGGTGGTAGTGCAGAGAGAATGAAAAAGGCAGACATGCTGAACAAATATTTTGTTCAGTTTACACAGTGGAAGGAAGGGGGTCACAAAAAGTCACAGGAGCTCTGAAGGGAGGGAGGTGGACACTAGTCCTTTTACAGAGGAGAGTCCTGAAGGGACTTGCTAATCTGAAAGTGGACAAAGCAATGGGACCAGACAGGGCACGTCCTATAATATTAATAGAGTTCATGGAGGTACTGGTTGCACCTCTGACAGTCCTGTTCCAACAGTTTACTGGAAACAGGAATGATTCCAGAGGTCTAGAGGAGGACAGATGTAGTCTCACTTCACAAACGTGGTAGTAGCAGTCTAGTAGTAGTCTTTTTTTATTTGTGGCACCCTTCCCCGAAGGCTCAGGGTGCCATTGCAATAACACAGGGCCAAATTTTATATATTTTTTTTTTAATTTTTGTTTTTCCCCTCCTACTGCCCCACAGAGCCGCTCCATCGGGAGTCGCCCATTAAGCCTGCCCCTGCCAGTGCCTACCTTGCAACCTCTGGCCCCTCCATCTAGCCTTGGCAAACCCCCCGGGCGGGGTCGGGGTCAGGCAGCCCCGGAATCCTTCAAGTGTTGTCAGGGTCCTGGGGTGGCAGGCAGGCACTGGCACATTGGGACCTGGCTCGGTGCACCATCTTCCCGGGTCTGAGGGGTGTTTTTCCCCTGTTCTGTAAGGGACGTTGTCAGCCCCTGACGTCAAGGCGCAAGTGCTGACGTCCGTGCGTAACGTCTGCCCGCGACCAATCAAACCCCCGAAGCGCAGACGCGCTGTCATGCCCCCAGCCTTGCCAGAGGTCACCGCCACCCGGTTGAATTCTAATTCTCCCGCTGGAGAAGGCGAGCCATCGCCAAACGCTCAGCCAATCTCCCCCCCCCTGGCCGACCCCTGGCTCCCCGAGTCCACTCCCAAACCTGGGTCGCCTGCGAGGTGTGGCATCCAGCGCCTCAACCCTCAGCACCACCGGCCAGCCAGGGCAAAAATAACTATATTAAACATGTACAACTCCATCACATTCTAAAAGAAGACATATTAATAAATAAATAAGATAGTCAAATAAAAGATATTAATAAAAGTGATTCACGGTATTGCAAATTAAGGCCAAACTCCTGCTAGAATAAATAGGTTCTAACCCCAGTAATACTCAGGTCTTCCTAAGTTGTGCAATGTCCCTTTAAGATAGAGCTGCCCGGAGGGGTGGAACATATGCAAATGATGGAATCTTTTGCACATGCCACTTTTTCAAATGCTGCCCTCTGCTAACTGCCTTAGCTCTAAACCCCTCAGATTTTTCTCTCCTCCTATCAAGACTAGACGCTCGGAGATCCTCTCCTCATCATCTTGTTCTGATGTGTGAAAACTTATAAAATGCATATACTGTAAGTATTCTTTACATTTCATTTGTTGCCTTTTACTTTTTGTCATTTTAAGTTAAACCATAGTTTAAGTGTTTAAATTGTAAGTTTTCTTGGTTTCTCCTGGTTTGGTATAACCGGGGTAAACCGAGGTTTATTTTATATTTATCAGAGTTTTCTGTCTAAAAAAATCTCCATTAGTTATGTTTAATTTTATTAATTGAACTTGTTTTAAGAACCGCTAATACCGGTTCCTTAACCAATAGCCACGGTTCACCTTTCCCTCGTTTCTCGGTTTCCGATCGGTTCCTCATCAGTTCTGGAACCGCCCACAACCGCTAAATAAACTTTAAATGTAAAAATATTTTAGCGGTTGCAACTTTTATCGGTTTTGCATTGAGTATGTCAGAAAAACCGAGAAGAAAAACTGGTGATCTCGATTTCAAACCATCTATTGTGTGTGGTGAAATTTTGCTAAGACATGAACAGTAAAAGCAGAGTGAAATCTGCATACATGTCCTGAGAAAAAATGCCTGGATAAGGCTAAAGAGAAAACTATCACCACCTAAGGGTCCCTCAAGCTCTGACCAGCTGACACCCTAAATTACTGTGGGTGAAACCACAACTACTGTAACTGCTACCCCTGAGACGAGTATGCAAGCAGTTCCTAAGAGGCTTGCTGAAACGGCTGACTTCCCAGTTCCCTCAAAGAAAAGAAAGAAAACTAAGCACACAGAACCCCCTGCTGGACAGCAATCAGGGACTTATGTGCCTGCTATAAAGCCTGCCGACTCCTGAAGAAATTGCACAGGCCTTTACGGTCATTCAGGCTTACAACGTCTGTCTGTCTCTCAGCAGCAGACCCCTGCAAAGTAGCTTGTCTTCTCTGCTCAGTCTTCCTATTATTTAAGAGGAAGAATATGAAGGAAGGGGAACCTATTGAACCTAAGGTTTCCCCTGAACAGGAGTTTGGCTGTCCCCTCAAAGTATCTGAGGTTTATTCCTCACACTTCACATTTGTGTGCATCACCACCAGTGAAGGGATTAAAGATGAGGAAGAAGCTGGATACCCGGAAATGATGGGGCTGACACCCACTGAAAAGCTTCTCCTTCCTGTAAATAAATTCTTCAAAGGTACTTTAAAGATTTTACAAACGCCTGCCCTGTTCCCCCTCTTGATAAGAGGCTAGATGAGAAATATCAGCTGGACAGAGAGGGAGCTGAATTTTTGTTCTCCCACCCTGTCCACCAGGGAGTGGTATAAGTGGCAGCCTGTGACAAGGTAAAGGTACCCCTGGCATCCCATCCTCCTGACAAGGATTCCAGAAAAACTGACAGCATGGTCAAAAAAAAGGATATTTATCAGCTTCCTTGGCCATTAGGCAGGCAAACTTTCAAGCTATGCTGCTCAATAGCAGAATTCAGACCAAGTCTGTCTATTAGCTAAAAATCCACTAGGTCTTGCTCCTCCTGGGCGAGGCAACTGCTAAGAAACTCCACTTCCTCCAGACTAACTAGGGGTCGAGTAAAGTTGCCTTCATTATCCTATTCTGCCAGACCTCACTAGGGCAATGGTCCTTCAAATACAGGACCCCTGCTGGCTAAATCTCCCCCCACACACTTCCTTCCCTGCCTGGTGTGCCCCACTGAGCACTTACTCCCCATGTCCCCTCTTTATCCCCCGCCTTCCTGCTTTCTCTTCACAAATGTTAATCCCCAATTTTCATGCCCCGGTTCCCCTCACCTCACCCCCCACTTTAAAACCCTTCCCTTATCCTCTCTCCACCACATTACCCAGCCTTGTCCTATCACCTATTTACGTAACCCTGGGTAGATACCTATCCAGTCCCACCCTCTGACTACTCAACCCCTTATTCTGTCACCCCTTTATCTCTGCCTACCCTCCCCTCCCCTGCTCTCATCTATTCTGTCCTCCCTCCTTTGGTCACCACCACTTGACCCTCCATAACTCTATCTGCACGCCTAAAGCTCAGCTACCACTATAAATTGCTTGTCCACCTTCGTATGCTCTTAGTACTGTTGCAGTAAAGTTGGCCTCTCTACCTGATGTATTTTAACTGTACTTGCTTGAATCTGTATCTGTTTGTACCATAGTGTACTTGCCTGCTGTATATACCCCTATCTGTTTTGCAGTGTCTACATACCTTGTCTATTGCCTTATGACATGTAACCTTTATAAATGAGCTTTTAGCTCAAAGGTGTTATCCGAGATTCAAATAAATAAATGAATACCAAAAGTCACTATGGCAGTCTGTCCTTGCTATGGCAGTCAAGGCCCAGACTCCCCTGTCAGATGATCTAGCTGAAACAGCTAAATTTAGTTTGGAAGCAGCCAAATACCAGTTTTAAATGGCTGATGATTCTAATGACACTGCTGCCAGATGGATGGCAAATACAGTGGTTCAGAGGAGGTTTGCCTGACTGTGAGCCACAAACCTCACTCAGGATACCCAAACTAAGGCTATGGATTTCCCAGTTGAGGGTAATTCCCTCTTTGGAGAAAAGACAGAGGCTTACATGAAAAAGGGGATGAATACAAAACCACCTACAGAATCAATTCTGCAAAGAAAGGACTTCCCGTCCACTAAAACCTATAGAAGGGAGGGAGGCAGAGGCAGAGGCAGATAATTTCACAGCAAGCTTTTTTATCAGGCAATGGCTGCGCTTCCATATCAGCAATACCCACAGCAGGGGTACTTCAGGGACAGGGCATAATGGGTTCCAGGCATGGTTCCCAGTCCCAGCCTCAAACAAAACAGACATCCTGACGTGTCTCCCCAGGTGCCTCTCCACTACCAGTAGGAGGCAGGCTGGCTCACTTTTTCCAGTCTTGGGGGAGAAAAAATCACCACAGACAAGTGGCTTCTGGATGTAGTGAGTCAGGGATTGTCTCTGAGTTTCAAATTCCTTCCAGCAACAAAAGTTTCCAAACCATCTACAAATATAGAGAGAAAACTCCTGGAAAAAAATACTTCCTTACCACAAAGAAAAATGGGGAGTGACGGCCTGTCTTAAACTTCAGGGGACTAAGCAAGCATCTGACAAAGCCAAAGTTTAAAATGGTGACTTTGGCATTGATTCTGCCAACGCTTCAAAAAGGGGACTGGCTGACATCACTGGACCCAAAAGACGCCTATTTCCACATCCCCGTAGGGGAGTCTCTCAGAAAATACCTCAATTTCAGACTCCCATCAGGTCACTACCAGTTTTTAACCCTGCCTTTCAGTCTCACTTCAGCTCCAAGAATGTTCACAAAGTGCTTGTGGCACACCTTCGAAGACAAGGTGTCACAGTTTTCCCATGCCTAGATGGCTGGCTGGTGGTTGGAAAATCACCCCAGCAAGTGAGGGAGCATCTGCAACTCACCCAGGGACTCCTGGAGTCTCTAGGGTTCCTGATATATCAAAGAAATCTGTCATTCAGCAGCACTGCCGTTCATGGGAGCAGAACTAAATATTCTGCAAGGCAGGGCCTACCTGCCTCTGGACAGGGCAAGAAGTATTCCACTGATAGCAGGCTCATTCAGCCTGAATAAACCAAGAACTGCAAGACAGTTTCTTCATCCGCTGGGCCCCGTGGCAGCTACCACTGGCATAGTCCTGGAATCAAGGTTCCAGATGAAGGACATTCAATTTCACGTCCAGGGCACACAGGTGTCAGAGAAAGGATCCTGTCTATCAAAACTAATTCCAGTAACAAAAATATAGTTACAGGCCCTCCAATGGTGGAAGAGGAAACCAACCTAAGGGAAGGGGTTCCTTTTCAACAAGAGTCCCCATCAGTTGTTCTGACAACAGATGCACCTCTGCTATGGAGGGCACTCATCTTGGGTTCACACCACCCAATGCACAGTCAAGTGCAGAGTCACTCCTGCACATAATCTGCTGGAGCTAAACAGCAGTGTTACTGGCACTAAAGGCTTTCACACAACTAGTACAGGAAAGGTGGTACAGTTCAGAATAGAAAATACTGCCACAATGTACTGCATAAACAAGCAGGGTGGGACCGAGACAGCCTGCCTGCGGAAGTCATGAAAATATGGAGTCTAGCATACTCCATTGGGGTTTCCCTGCAGGCTATTCATCTGCCAGGCAAGGACAATACCTTGGCAGAAACCCTGAGTCAAATCAACCAAGTCCACCACGAATGGGCCTTGAACAGTCAGGTAGTGCAAGTGATCTTCGGAGGGTGGGGCACCCCAGAGGTGAACTTGTTTTACGTCCCACCAGAACCACCACCTGCTACAGTATTTATTTATTTATTAAATTCTCGGATTACAAATACCTTTGAGCAGAAACTGCTCATTTACAAAGGTTCCACGTCAAGGATGAGGGTCAACATACATACAGAGGTAGTAAAGAATGCACAATAAACAACCAAAACAACTAAAAGAAAAATAAAGATACTCAGTTATAACATACTTTGAGATAATATTCATATAACGAGCAGCTTGAGTAGGCAGCTGGCTGTGGTAACAATAAGAGATAGAGGGCACCATAGGCAGTTAGTATTGCAGGTGTCGACCGGGAGAGGAAGCTGGCAGGCTAATGGGCCACTGTTCGATGGTGGTGGAAATGTCTTGTACCAGTGGAGATCACGAAGCAGGAAGGAGTCACAAGGAAGGCCCGGTGCCAGTATTACTGCAGACCACCAGATCAGGGAACAATCCCCTTGAATGCTGTGTCTCTGAATTGGTCAGGGAAGCACCTGTATGCTTTTACTTCCTTCCCTCTGTTGTACAGAGCATTGCTCAAGCTCAGGTCCCAGTCAGCATCAATGATTTTGATAGCACCAGACTGGGCTAGGCAGCCGTGGTACTCTTTGCTATTTTCCATGTCTGTGGCCGAGCCAATACACCTTCCTTGGGCACAATCTACTAACCTCCAACCAAGGGAGGCTCCTGTACCGAACCTCAAGTCACTCAGGCTCAAAGCAGGGCTCTTGAGAACCTAGAATATGCAGGCTTGCATCTTTCTATTTATTTATTGAAATGTTTCACCAGGGAAGGCACACTGGACAACAAGTTGCTCGAATCCTGGTGCACCTGGGGAAGGAACATAGGAATACATACAGGGATGATACAACTCAAGAAATCAGACTTTCAACACAAATTAACAGAGTTTAAATTAAACACGGGTTACAAAGCAGTGCATTTGAACACAGGCAGATACTTGTGAGAATACTGTACAGCGAAAGTTAACCATTGTGAACGAGTGAAACAACAGCAGTTAGATACAATGACACGGAAATATCAATAAGGATACAAGCCCTTGTGGCTCTAGCTGAGATGACATTGTTGAGTGTAAGACTAGTAGTGGATTTAAGTTAAGCAGGTGAGAGTAGCACAGAGGCGACAAGTTAAGATATCCCAGAAGTGCAAGCAGTCTATGTGCAGTAACAGCTTGGTGGAGTCACACAAAGCTAAGAGGTCAACCCAGGTCTGCACCCACCATAAAGGAAAGAGAGTTTTAGGGCGGGAGACGAGCGGGCATGATTGGGGCTGGTATGGAGGGGGAGAGGAGGAGGAGAAAGGTCTAACAGAGTTTCCCCACCAAGATGTTGAAAACACAGCCTGCATAAGGCAGAGGTAGAATACATCAGGAGAGAAGTAGGTAGTGAGCCTTTGGGGAGGGAGGTGGTAGAAGGGTAGGATAAGATAGGGAGGAAGTAGTTGTAGGTGAGGAGGTCGAAAAGGGATACGTGTTGAGGAGCAGTGGGTCAGAGGGACAGTGGAGAGGGGGAAGGATTAAATGCATGAACAATTTACTGAGAGGAAGTTGTGTAAGGCTGAGGATAAGGAAAATGGGCAGATCAGAAGGGGGAGTGTGTTCCAGAGGTGTGGGAAATGATACGAGAAAACATTTTGAACAGCTGAGGTAGAATGGAGGGGGATTGCTAAAGAGTGAGTGTCAGTAGATCTTAGAGAGTGGAGGGTGGTGGGGGGATTGTCACGAGGGAGGAAAGGTAGGAGCGTAGAGAACTGAACCAGAATTTAGAGACAAATTTGGTACAGTGGTGCATGCGTCTGTTTTCAAGTGACGGGAGAGTCAGGGAGTGATAGAGAGAGAGAGAGCAGTGGTGAGCGAGAGGAGGAGAGTCCAGTGCAAAGCGACAGAAGGAATTGAAGAGGGTATCCAATCTGGCCAGCGATGACTTGGCACAGCACTGTAGACTACATCACAGCAGTCAGATATTGGGAAGATCATCTTTGGACAAATTCATGCCTACCGGAGAGGGAGCAGTTCCGGTTCCTGTATAGGGCACCCAGCTTGGGAGCAGCTTTCAGGATGGCATCAATGTGTCCAGAAGTTTAGGTGTTGGTCGAGCCAAACACCCATATATCTAAATATGGAGGTGTCCGTAAATTGTCCCATCAAGTGTGGGAAGGAGGGGTGGAAAGGAGCCTAGAGAGTCTCTGCCTGGTGCTGAAGGTCATGGAGACTGTCTTCTTAGCATTAAAGAAGAGTTGATGAGACCTGAACCGAGTGGAACCTTGTTGAAGTCATGCTGGAGTTTGTCAGCGACATCGGAAGGTGAGTGGCCTGAAGTGAAGAGGACTGTATCATCTGCATATAAGTGTATGGAAATTGAAGTACAGACAGGTGGGAGGTTGTTTAGGAAAATGGAGAAGAGTATAAGACCTAAAACGGAGCCTTGGGGTACAGCAGTGTTAATGGGAAGGGGGGGGACATTGAATCAGTTATTCGGACTGACTGGGTCTGGCCTACGAGATAGGCTTTGAACCAGTTAGTAGCCTATACAGATAAGTCTTCTGAGGAGAGGGTGCTTAGTAGCAATGAGTGGTGTCAAAAGCTTTAGCTAAATCAATGAAAATGGTGGAGGGGATATGGCCACTCTCCATCCCTGGGAAGATGTAGTCAGTAAGCCTAATCAGGGAGGTAGTTGTGGAGTGACTTCTCCGAAAGCCAGATTGGAAGGGAGTAAAGAAGTTAGCATTAGAAAGGTAGGAAGAGAGTTGATTGAGGGCCAGATATTCTTGAAGTTTTTCAAGGGTAGGAAGGAGTGAGATAGGTTGGTAGTTGCCAGGAGTAGATGGGTCACCACCCTTGGGTAGAGGAAAAACAGCAGCATGTTTCCAGTTGGCAGGGAGAGCACCCAAGTCGAAGGAGAGATTGAGGAGCTCAGAGAGGGGTAGCAATGGCTTGGGCTGAGAGGTACAACAATTTAGGGTCTAGTCCGTCAGGTGAGTTGCCTTTGGAGGGTTCAGAGCTAGTAGGACTTCTAAGGTGTCGGCTAGAGTAAGTTTTGAGAAGGAGAAGCCACTTCCAGGAAGGTATGTGAGGGCCACTGGTGGGCACAGCAGATTTGTAAGCGTGGAAAGCCAGGAGGGAGGCACAGGAGGTGAAGTAGTTGCTGAATTGATGTGCAACACTGGGGGTCTGTAACTAGGGAATTACTTATTAAGAGAGTAGAGGAAGGGGGTTGAGGAGGGAGAAAAGAGTGGATTACCTTCCAAAATTTAGAGGTGAGTTAATATTAGCTTGAAAGGTAGAGCTAAAGTATTAAACTTTTGGCCAAGTGACTGGCCTTGGTGCATTTGTTTTGTAAAAAGCGATAGGCATCATAGACTTCTTGTAGCCTAGAGGCTTTGTGTTTTCAGGCCAGATCCTAGCTCTTTGACAAGCAATGAGCTCAGAAGAGATCCAGGAGGTGGTTTCCTCTAACATGAGCAGCGGAGAGGGCGTGGTGGATCCAGATGTCAGGGAAATTGTTTTTGAAAGATGTCAGCGGCTGCATGGAGTATCTGTCACCAAAGCAATAGGGGCCCAGTTTAATTGGGCAGGTCAGGAGAAGTGGGGTGAGGTTTGGTGGGAGTTGTACAACCGAGTAAGTAGGGTTTTGTCCAGTGACTTAATTCGAGTGGATTTGCCCAGGAAAGTCATAGTGATCGATAATGTGTCAGGTAGCACTCCTGCCTTAATGACCCCAAAGGGTGAGAAGTCAGAGCCCAGTCAATCAGGGAATGATTATTTGTTTTGTCATTCATCCTAATGGGTTCAGAAATGAGATGAGAAAGATTATGGGCAGAGGTATAATTCCATAATTTGTTAAAGGAGGGGGATAACCAGTGTCTTGGACATTTTGAGGGGTTACAGGAAGCCCTCCACTAAGAAAACCTATGCTGCAAAATGGAAAAGGTTTTTCTATTTGGTGTTCAACCAGAGGAGTGATACCAGCACAGGCTGGTGTCCCAGCTATGCTGGACTGTCTTACCTATTTGCATTCAGTGGGCTTGCAGTCCAGTATCTTAAAAGGTCCACCTGGCCACAGCATCTGCTTGCATTTCAGTTGGACAGAATGTTTGTCTGGCCTCAGACCCTATCTTCAAATGGTTCTTTAAAGGCATGGCCCATTTGCACATCCCCCCTCACAGGGAACCGATGCCAGCATGGGACCTAAATTATTATTGAATTTTGTTGACCGGGTAAGCCCACTGAGACTAGAAGTCCCTTTTTCAGGGGCGACCCGGGGGTGGGGATACAGATGATAACCAACTGAAAGTGAACCAGATTAAGCTGTTGGTGGTGTTTCTAGTGAATGGAGGAAATTTGGCCAGGACACCGGGGAAATTTCCCCTACTCTTTTCGAGAAGTGCTATGGGATCTTTGACGTCCACCTGAACAACCACCAGAACAGGCACACGGGACCTCGGTTTAACATCTCATCTGAAAGACGTGTGAATGTGTGTATAGTTAGGCGTATGGGTCCTCCTTTTGAGCCTATGTCTTCAGCTCATTTGAAATATGTCACATGAAAAACTGTTTTCCTTGTGGTAATGATTTCTGCCAGAAGAATCAGTGAGCTCCAGTCTCTCTGCATTGAACAGCACTACCTTTCATTCCACAGAGGCAAAGTGGTCCTGGGAACAAGTTTCTTCCTAAAGTGGTTTCTGACTTTCATTTGAACCAAACCATTACCTTACCTGTCTTTTTCACTGAACACTCTAGTTCTGGTGAAAGGAGACTCCATAGTCTGGACATCAAAAGAGCTCTTGGCTACTACCTGACAGCCACTAAAGTCCATAGGCAGGACAGAAAACAGTTATTCCTGACATATGAGGATGTGGAAAGAGTAACCCAGCATCAAGAAGGTCTGTTTCTCACTGTATAGTACAGGCGTATCAGTTTTGTTACTTTAAGGCTGGAAAGGACCCCAACAGGGTTGAGGCCTATTCCACAAGGGCACAGCTGCTGCTGCCATAGCGGCTGCCAGGGATGTTCCCTTGGTGAACATCTGTAAAGCAGCTACCTGGCAAACAGTACACGCCTTTACAAAGTACTACAGTTTAGATATTCAGTCCAGAGGTGATGCCAGGTTTGGTGCAGCAGTCCTGCAGAGTCTGTTTCCAAAGTAGGCTCTGTGCCCACCACCAAAGGTACTGCTTCATAGTCTGCAGACGTTAGGAATACCTGAGTATTACTGGGGTTAGAAGAAGAAAAAATTACCTACCATAGCAATCTTGTTTCTTCCTAGTGATAATCAGGTATTCATAACTCCCCACCCTGCCTCCCCTTCTAGAACCAGTAGCCTCTGCACTCCTAAAACACTGTGTTCTCAGGGGTATCTGTGCCATACTCTGGCACATATGTTGTGATTGTGTTCACTGTTGTTGTTCCCCCTTTTCAGGTGATTCTGACATTCAGGGGTATTCTTTCATATGTTATGCCTTCCAGTTGGAGGCCTTTTGGGGTGTTAAGGGAGGTCCTACAATAATTATTGTTGTTATTGTGATTAATATTGTTATTATTATTACACTTAGTCCATGTGGGCCCATCTTTCCAGGCTTCCTGGAAATCTGAGGGGTTTAGAACTAAAGCAGTTAGTAGAAGGCAGCATTTGAAAAAGTGGCATGCACAAAAGACTCCATCATTTGCATATGTTCCATCTCTCCGGGCAGCCCTATCTTAAAGGGACACTGCAGAATTTATGAATACCCGAGTATCATTGGGAAAAAACAAGATTACCATGGTAAGTGATTTTTCTTTTCTGCTAACTGTAGCTGGGAAGAGTCTGGCAGTTATAGACCAGTCAGTCTGACATCAGTGCTGGGGAAGTTAAAGGGACACTGAACATTGCAGGGGTCTCTCAAATTGCGAAAGCCCGTGAAAAGATCTTTCAAATGAGGTACTGGATTTACCTGTAGGGGCTAGGAGTCTTGAGATATGAATAGCTAAGTAATGTGTAAATCAACTCATAGCGACAACCATTCTGCAGTCCCGCCTATTGCCGCCTACTCGTTGCCCCTCGCTTGCCCCCCGGAAGGTGGAGCCGCAGCACTCGCTCCCCTAATTCCAGTGCCGCAGAACCAGTATCTAGTTGGGAGTGCAGCGGCAGTGGTGACTTGAAGCCCGGGGAGGGCTTCATGTAGACGGAGGATCTCCCCTCCATTTTTCTTGATTTTTCCTCCGGGAGGCGGGGACGTGCAATGACGTCCAGCGTCCGCCCTGCCTCCATTTGACATGAGCGCCAACAGCTGCGTGGCCCCGGGCTTCTGCCAGGGGTCCGTCTCGTGCCGGACACTTCCCAACCCTCCTCCTGGAGAAGGAGAGCAATCCATAGGACGCTTCTTATCCTTCTCCCGCCAGTTCGCTAATCTGAGTCTGCTCCGAACATTTCATACGGTTCAATACTGAAGTGATTTCACTGGGGGCGCTCTGTGTTAATTACAGCTTGCCCTCAGTGACATCACTTTCTGTTGTAAGAATGTATAAAATGGCTGCTGCCTTGTTTTGATTTTCAGATTATTTAAATATTCATATCTCCGGAGATTTGACATCTACAAGGAAGCCAAATACCTCATTCAGCATAACTTTTCATGGGCTTTCACAGTTTGAGCAATCCCTGCAATTGTTACTGTCCCTTTAAAGGAATCACTACTGAAGGACAGGATAGTGGATTTTGAATCTAATAGGTTACAAGACCTGAGGCAGCATGGATTCATGAGTGGGAGGTCATGTTAAATTAATCTGATAGATTTCTTTGATTGGGTGACCAAGGAATTAGATCAGGGTGTACCAGTGGATTTAGCCTACCTAGAGTTCAGTAAAGCATTCAACTCTGTTCCACACAGGAGACTTTTAAGCAAGCTGGTTAGCTTAGGAGTGGTTCCAAAGGTGGTAAACTGGGTAAGAAGTTGGTTAGGGATAGGTGTCAGAGGGTGGTGGTAAATGGAATTCACTCTGAGGAGGAGAGTGACCAGCGAGGTGCCTCAGGGATCAGTGCTAGGACCGTTCCTCTTTAATGTCTTTGTAGGTGACATTGCAGAGGAGAGCTAGAGGGAAGGTCTGCCTCTCTGTGGATGACACCAGAACTGCATTAGGGTGGACACTCCGGGTGTGTGTGAAAAATTAGCCAAGACCTGAGAGAACTCAGGGAGTGGTCAAGGGTATGGCAGCTGGGGTTCAGTGAGAAAAGTGCAAAATAATGCACTTGGGGCACCAAAACCAAGGAGCAGAGCACAAAATAGGGTCAGTGTTATTGACCACCACCAAGCAGGAGAGAGAGAGACCTTGGGGTAATGATCTCTGATGATCTGAAGGTGGCTAGACAGTACAACAAGGCAGTTGGGAGGGCTAGTGGGATGCTGGGGTACATAGGGAGAGATGTCACCAGCAGAAGGAGGAAGATGGTGGCGCCTCTGTATAGATCGATGGTTGGACTTCACCTAGAATACTGTGTACATTTTTTTTTTTTTAACTATTCTCTTTATTTGTCCTCCTAGTCAGAACTCTCTGGGGCCACTCGACTCACCAGAGCTGCTCTACCACCCACTGTGACCCCAGCCTTCTTCAAGGACATTACTGTCACCCCGAGCCGGAGAGGGTAGAGCCCGGGGCGACTGAAGGGCAGAAGCGGGGATCCAGTGTTGGGCGTGTGGTGGATGGCACTGTGAGGCCATCGCCTATCACGACAGGAAGGATTTTCTTGTTTTTGTCCCGTGAGTTCCCTCCTCCCCTTCCTCAAGCGTGGGTGCTCTGGCGCCATGGCACACGGCAACCCTGCGGCATCAGCCAGCTTGACCCCTAACTCTCTTGGTCTCGTCCTTTAATTTCTCCGATCGCCATTCAGGGCCTGCGGGCGCGGACAGCCCAAGCCCTCCCCCAGGAGAAGAGAGCAGTCCATCGGACGCTCAATCTTCTCCCTCCCCTGCCGACCTCTGGCATGCGAGTCCGCTCCTGAACCCGGGTCGCCAGCATGGTGCGAGTTGTGACAGTTCTTGAGGCCACATCTGCAGAAGGACAGAGACAGAGTGGAGGCAGTCCAGAGGAGGGCAACTAAAATGGTGCAGGCCTGCATCAAATGCCCTACGAGCAGAGACTAAATGAGCTCGATATGTGCGCCCTGGAAGAGAGGAGTGAGAGGGAGGATATGATAGACACCTTTTAATATCTCATGAGGGTAAATAAGGTACAGGAGGAAAATATTTTTCAATAAAAAGGAGCACGAGAACATGGAGTAATGCTGTGAAGTTGGAAGGGGTAGATTTGGGAGATATATGAGGAGGTACTTCTTCACAGAAAGAGTGGTGGATTCCTGGAACAGCTTACCAACTGATGTGATGGGGTGGCAACGGTGGTGGGGTTCAAGAATGCATGCAACAGGCATAAGGAAATCTTAGTTGAAAGTGAGGGGGGAGGGAGAAAGAGCCGAGATCCGGCAGGGTTACGTTGATACTGTATGTAGGGGAAAATGGGCAGATCAGGTGAGCCAGGCGGTCCTTATCCGATGACAAATTCTGTATTTCTATGTAACCCACATTAAAAAACTGTTTAACTGGGAGGAAAAGGTAATTTTAAAAGAAGAGAGAAGCTGCTGGGGTAAAGATATGTCATTAATGAAATGGTAATCCTTGTTCAGGAAGCTACCTCCTGTTTTATAAGGCAGCAGTAGCTTAATCTACATAGAAAATCTGTGACTAATTTTTCTGACCTCAGCCATGCATCCTGATTTTGCCCTGCTGTAAAAATGCTGGTATGCTTTCAAAGAACAGATGGAATAACTAAGAAATAATGACAACCAGAGTTCCTTTTTTTTTTTTACTTTGGGACACCTTGCCCAATTTATACCCCCTCCTGTACTCCCTCAGTGCTCCACTCCTTCAGGAATGCTCATGTCCCTCCTTACCACAACGTCTGTCCCTTAGAGTGCCCGGTTACTCCTTACCTCCTCCTTCTCCTACCGTGGAGCACCTGCACAACAGAGATCTGCCCGTGGGTTCTGGACCTGGATGGCTGTTTGGAGCAGCTGTCATCTAGGCTCACTGAGGCTTTTCCACTTTTCTGTGGTTCCTAGTCCCCTGGGACACGGCGCAGGGCGTGCGTCCAGAGGCGGCGATGCTGGCCTACGCCTTCTTCCAAGTGCCTGACAGCGTCCCCTCCCGAATCCAGTGAGCGGAACGCGAGAACCCTGGAGAGCTCATGCTTCCACTGGCTCTTTCGGGATGCGGTGCACAAGAACCCTGGTAACCCTCCCAGAGGGAGAGAGCATCCGTTGGGACACTCGATCCTCCCCCCCCACCATGTAGCGTCCGCCCTTAACTCAGTCACCGTGCAGCGCAGGTGAACCAGAGTTCCTTTTAACATTGTGCCAGATAGATGTCGATACTAGGTGTGCTGAGCAGAGTAGTTTAAAAGAATGTTATGTTTATTACACAGTAATTATAAAGCGTCTTTGCTGTGAATGTAATTCTAATGGGTAAAATGAAAAGTAGCTGGTGAAAGACCAACAGATGCTGTGCCTACCCTCAAAATAAAACTGTGAAAGCAGTGGTTCTTATTTTAATGCACTGGTCTTTCATTAAGTGCTTAAAATAAAGTAATAGAAAAGCCTTGCTATGTAAGCACTTCTGATAAATCACTGCAGTGCATTATCCTGTAGCATGAGAGGAAATGTTGAATGCTAACATGCATGCTTCTGTCTAAAGACTACAATGAAAATCTATACTTTTTTATTTTTATTTATTAAATTACAAGATGGTTACAGATTACTGTTTGATATAGACAGACAGCTTTTTTGTTTGGGAACCGTTCTGACACATTACAGAAGGCACCATACATGTTGCAAACATAAACACAATTTAAAGAGACAACAGTATCTGTGCTAAACAATGTACATTTAGCATTCCATGTCTAAATGTACCTCCTAGCAGAGGAAAAAATTCAGCTCAGCTTTGAAAGTTCTAATTGTGGGAACGAGCATGATGTGTGGATGGTGCTTGTTCTACAGATACATAGATACACAGACAGTGTCGGCAGATAAGGGCCTATGGCCCACCCAGTCTGCCCATTTGAGCTTGTAAGTTCAGTTTGTTTTCCTAGAAGTCTGTTGCCCCATACCCCTGACCTCCAGAATTCCTTTATGTCTATCCCATGCATTCTTAAACCCCGTGATTGTTTCAGCCCCCACCACTTCCTCTGGCAGGGTGTTCCACTTGTCCACCTCCCGTTCTGTGAAGAAATTCTTTCTCATGTTTCCTCTGAATACGTCCTCCCTCCAACTTCATCCCATGCCCTCTAGTTCTGGAACATATTTTTCACTTAAAAATAGTGTTTTCCTGCACCCTGTTCCTCCCTGTAAGATACTTGTATGTCTCTATCATATCCACTCTCTCCCTCCTCTCCTCCAGGGAGTACATGTTCAGTTCCTTCAACCTGTCTTCATAGGACTTGTGATGCAATCCATGCACCATCTTTGTTGCCCTCCTCTGAACCTTTTCTACCCTGACTATGTTCTTACATAGGTATGGTCTCCAGAACTGTACACTGTACTCCAGGTGGGGCCTCACTAGTGTCTTGAATAGCCGAATTATGACCTCCCTTTTCCTGCTGGTGATGCCCCTGCCTATACATCCAACAACCCTATTTGCTTTACCTGCTGCCTTGTCACACTGTTTCCCTACCTTGAGGTCATCAGAGATGATAACCCCAAGATCCCTTTCCTGCTTGGTGCATGCTATATCCTCACCCCCCAACTGATATATTGTGCCAGGGTTTTTGTGCCCCATATGCATTATCTTGCACTTCTTTGCATTGAATTTCAACTGCCAAACCCCTGACCATTCTTCAAGTTTCTGCAGGTCGCTTCTCATTCTGTCTACACCCTCTGGTGTGTCTACTCTGTTACAGAGCTTTGTGTCATCAGCGAACAGTGAAATTCTGCCTTCTAGGTCCTGCGCAATGTCACTGATGAAGATCAGGTGTCAAAAAGCTCGATCTCTGATTATGCGGAGCAGGGCTGCAAGATCTGCAGAGATTTCTGTATTTACAGGAAATTAAACCATTGACAGGGATATTGCTTTCATAGACTTGCATTGGTTATATGGGAAAACAGAGCAATTTGGCTTCGTGGAAACAATGTAAGCTACAGGAAAATCCAAGAAAATTGCCTTGGAGTTACAGGGAAAAGGCCCAGTTGATCCTGGGGCCCTGACAAAGCTGAGATGGACACAATACAAGCAGCCCTGATTCTAACCACAAGAAACCCGTAAGGCGTTAGGGTCAGGAGGTCCAGGTGGGCCAGTCCCTATAAGGATATGCAGCAGAATAGCACTATAAAGAACTAACCTGCTGCCTAATTGACAGCCACTGCAGCTCCATCAAAACTGGGGAATGCAATCCCTCTGGCAAGATATTTTGAGGACTTTGGCTGTCGCATTCTGGTCTAGATATAAATGACAGTTGAGCTTCAGAGAAAGCACACTGAAGAGCACATTACAGTAATTGAGCCTTGTTGTAACAAAGGCAGGTAATAGGGTGCCCATATTAGCTGTTGGGAGTAGGAACCACAGTTTACCCTTATTTCTGAGATGGCAGAAACCAGTCTTTACCACATTCAGTGCCTAAGACTCAGGAGTCAGACTGTAGTTGTGTAAAACTCTCAGGTTCCTTACCAACTGAGATAGCCTCAGCATCTCAACTTCAAGAACTGAGATCTGAAGATTTCCTTTTCACGGCCATCTGCCTGAAAGAGCCACCTGGAGCAACTCCTTACCTGGACTGGGCCTGGGCTAATTTGTTTCTCATCCAGTCTGTAGCCTTGAGAATACTGTCATTCACACAGAGACTCTGCCACAAATTGGGGGAACAGAAGCCATACATACATACATATAGTACATAGGTGCAGCCATACATACATACATGTATAAATGCAGTTTACAAGGAAATAATGACATTGGAGTGTCAAACAAGCCATAGAGCCACAAGCCCAAAAGGCAAGCGGCCTTTATGAGCTAGTTCAACCCCGAGATGATGATATTTCATGAGTATACCACACTTCGCTGTCATTTAATTTATATTATACCATGGACCTCGGACACCGACCAATGAGAACGGCAGGCTGGCACCTTACCTCCATTGTAAATCCTCTGATAATCACCGCAAAAGGTGTCAGCCAGCCACGTAGTAAAAAAATGAATCTGACCCTGAAACCACAAAATTTAAGCTGCCATGTTGAATCCTGCTTAACTAGCGTCTCACACCAGCTACCGGGAAATTTAAACACAGTTCACCACTTTGCAGTACATAAATAAATTTAAATAAAGTATTTTTCTTGCACATAAACACGTCTACTGAATTCACCTCATAAAAATTGTTTGCCGTCTACTTGGCTCCATTGCTACTTCCTCGTGCAGTCCTCTGTCTCTGAATCCATACTTTCGGACACAAGAAAAAAAAAAAGCAAATCCATTCCCCGTCTCTCAACAACACAAACTCCATGTCTTGTTCATTCACGCTTTGTCTCTGTCTTACACTCCTGCTCTCTGTGTCCGAATCCCCACTGCTGAGCGGAAAAAAGACGTAAGGACAGTGTGCTGTACATTCCTATTCTCCACTTCTCTGTGTGGCTCCGTAGGAAAAAAAAAACAAAAACATGAAGCTAGAGTCTGTTACAGCAATTAACCGTTCCTCTTCTAGACTTCTAGTAACAGAGCTCTCTCTCTCTCTCGCTACACTGCAGCGATGAACGATCATTCTGAAAACCCTGTATTCTCCCTCCAGCTCAGCAGCCATAGCAACACCCTAGCAATCAAGCACAACTCAAAGAACCAAGGATTATTTTTTTGTAGCGGACTAACAAATACAATAAAAATAACATAAAATAAAAAAAAACATATTTTATTTTATTATTTTGCATCTCAGAAAAATATACCATGGTATAATCACAATAAGCCACTTCGGGGGTGTGGGTTGTTGAAGAGTTTATCACGGTTATCGAGGATTACCCACTCCGAATGCGCGTCAGGCAAGCCACGCCAACCGTGGGTAAACTTCTCGATAACCCACACCCCTCATGGCTTATTGCTTAACAATACATTAGGTTAGACGCTTTTACAGGATCTACATTTTTCTCTATGTTGTAGTGATTTTCCATAGTGTAGCGGTATGCATGTTTCTCTGTATTTTATTATTTTTTGTGTCTAGTGTCATGGCATTTGTGGACTGTAATGGTTTTGTCCCTCTAGTGTTTCCATAGTACAGAGGCTTCCTATGAAAGAAGGCATGGCTTTGACTGTCTTTTTAGTGTCTTCAGGATGGGGAGCGGCATGGTGTGCATTCAGAGTGCCTTCTGGAGCAGCAGTTCAGGGCAGTCTGCAGTCAGTAGGGTGATCTGTATCAAATCAAATCAAAATTTATTTGTAATCGCTTTTCCAGAACCAGAGGAAAATACAATATAAAACCAAATCAGTAGCAGGAGAGCATTATGTTTGCGGTCAGGAGTGACGTGAGTGTTGGACGCAGCATGGAGAGTAGAGCAGCAGCAGCAGCATGGGGGGCCTGAGTGAGAGAGACTTGCAGCTTTGAGGGACATGGCTATTTGGTGAGTGAGGTTGAAAGGAGGTGTTTGTTGTGTTGCTGTAGGTATGTGTTTTTGCTGTTTTCTGTTTCAGATGCTATAGTTGTGTGAGATACTAAGGAGGGGTTTAGGGTGGCTGTTCTGTGTATCATTAAGGTGTTTGCTACATGTATTGAGGATGTAAAGTGATAGTTTGTAGCGTGTTCATTAAGTATTAATGTGTTAAGTGTTAATAGCACATTAATACAGTGGAAGTACTTAACTGGTTGCATATCTGCTGAATGGGTACCATCATATTATAAACTGATGTCCTTGTCTTTCTATTTTAAAAGACAAAACAATGTGTAGTTACATTTTTTAGCTATATTACCTCTTTCATGGCAAAAGATTCACAAAAAAAGAGATGATTTGATACCTTCTCTTGGACCAACATAGACGTTACAAAAGAAAACAGGTGCTGCTTTAGCTTTCAGACTACATCGAGTCCTTCATCAAAACTAATGCCAGTTGTTTTGGAAGAATACATTCTATTAGCACCCAGATCATACATAAAAAAAATGGATAGAAAAAGTTCTAAAATTCTATTGACAGGAGTGCAAAAGAGAAACATTTATAAAAGTGTAGAAT
Organism: Neoceratodus forsteri; assembly: GCA_016271365.2. Taxonomy (NCBI): domain Eukaryota; kingdom Metazoa; phylum Chordata; order Ceratodontiformes; family Ceratodontidae; genus Neoceratodus; species Neoceratodus forsteri. Next base: position 506,525,753 of record CM028137.1, read on the forward strand.
CAGTGTTTGGGATTGTGTGCATCTATGTATTTTAACTATATGTAGTTATAAATTATTGAGCTACTTTCTTGAATCATTGTAATAACTTCAACTGCGCTTTCGAGGAGATGGAGATGGGTAGTATGGAAGAGGAGCCAGCAGTGCATGAGCTGACAGCACGTGAAAGTGGCAGTGAGAACAGGATCAGGGAAAGCTCGTGATCGGGTAAACAGTATTGAGTAAAAAAATTTAGAAGCATGTGGTTTGGTTGAGTTTCTGTTGAAAGGAGAGGAATGGTGGAATAAAGGGGATGACAGGCTTCAAGAAAAAAAGATAATCCCACTCCACAACTCTTGTTGCAGACCATAACCTCTGCAATCTCTGCAGCTCTGGAATTTGTGTTCACAGTCCACTGCAGCTGTGGAGATGTTATGCCTGGTCCCGTCAGACATAACATTTTTCACAGCTGCTGGGGAAAAAAAATACCCACAAGCTGTTTTAAATTGTGGTCGTAAGATGGCTCCACCTTTGTGAATACCGCATCTGTGTGAAAAACTGCAGCTCTGCAAATGGCAACCCACATGCGGCAGGTTTTTCCCGCAGCTGTGGGATTTTCAGGGGCTTTGTGAATCTGGCCCATGATTTGGGCATTGTAATGATTGCTTGCGTGAAAGACATATGTGCTCTTTGAAGTAGTTGTAGAAATGAAACTTAAACAAGTAGTGTTGGCCGGCCATTGGGAGTGTGGGTGTGTCTTGGTGATGGTGAGTTTACTATATGTATAAATCTAAGATTTAGGATTTTAGATTTATATAGATTGTAGCTCAAGTAAACAGATTTATACAATGGCTTTTGTGCCCATACCTATTCCATATATATATAATCTTCATTACAAAAGCTACAAAAGAAGGGACATGTGGTATTAGAGAGTTTGTTTTTTCCAATCCAGCCTTGTGACCTAAAGCCAAGCTACAGATCCAGGACCATGCTTCATGGGTCTGCAGTTTCAAGTTACAGGTCAGCTGCTTCACATATTTATTTTTCATAAAAGATTTTATTGGTTTTTCACTTTTTCAACAAATTACATTCACAACATCAATTTGCATACATTACTGCTGTTTCACATATTGACTAGAGCATCAGTCATAACTTTCTTTGAACAGGGCCCTCCGAAAGGCACAGTATTATTCATAACTGTCTTCATGCAGGCCCTGAAAGGAAGTAAGAGATCTTCCCCCAGGACACACCTGGAAACAAGCTATCTCAGCTTATTGTGCCCTTTCAGGTGAAAAATTACAAAGTGAAATAAAAACTTTCTTAAATGATTTTCTTTGCTCAGGAAATCATGCATAACTCTTCATGCTGGACCTGCCCGAAGCAGGAGATTAGTTATAACTTTCTTCACACAGGGTCCAAGGCCAGTAGCTTGAAGCAGCAGACCTGTGGGCATGGCCCCGATCTGTAGCTTGACTTGTGTCATGAGGCTACGGGCTGGGGTGGGGTTGGTGTACCTAACACCACATTTCCCTCCTTTGTGGCTTTGGAACCCTAAAGATGCATTAACATAGTTTTTGCAGTGAATGTCCCGATTTTGAGAAAGTTGAGCTGTAACCTCCATCACACAGTGTTCTTTTGACCCTGAGCAAAATAAGGGTTGAGTCCTAACTTGCTTTGCGCAGGGCCCTGTAGGCCCCACACAAAGCAGGATGAGTCCTAAATTGCTTCAAGCAGAGCCCTGTATGGAGAAAAAGTTAAGTCCTAACTTGTTTCAAAAGGGCCCTTTATGCCCTTGCGTAAAAAAAGAAATGGGTCCCACCTTGCTAAAAGCAGAGCCCTTAAGGCCATGAGGGAAGCGAGACACACTGGGCCATTTGAACCCTGTGTAGGATTCCTAACTTTCTTACTATTTTGTTCATTTATGATTTTAATTGTAGTACAGAATGCACACAATGTTTTTTTTTCATTCGTATTATGAATGAAAGAAAAAAAGAAAAAGGAAAAACACCCAAGTACCAAAATGTGTGTATTGCAAACACTCGTTGGCTTCTTGCGGTCATAATTTGGCCATTTTGGGCAAAGATCTTTAGGGTGGCCAGGTTGACACCTCTCCTCACACAATGTTAGTGGCACCTTGTAAATCTAACCTGAAATGGGTTTTGGGGGGTTTAAGTCAAAGGTGTTTGGGGGTATTTAACATCGGGATTAGACTGCTTGTGGGGGGGGGGGATTTCACAAGCAATTTAGCAAAATGGTCATTCCCCTCCTGTGGAGGGCTTACACAGTTGTGCTCACTCCCCAGGGGTCATAGTATTTTCAACATTTACAGGTTTCATAAACATAAGGTTTATACATCAAGGTATTTTATAACATAGTGCTGTTACATACTAAATCCAACAACGATAAACACAACCTGTTTTACATACATTTGGAGGTCACTACAGTGACCTCCCTGTACCAGGACCTGAGAGGGAAGAGGAAAATTTAAAGAGGGCACTATAGCATAGTCAAGAAAGGGAAGGGGGTGCCCATAGGTGGCCAACCTTATGGACTAGAAATTGTAAAGGATAGACTATGCTAAGAAATGGAAGAACTGTTACAACAGATTTAAGAAAAGGTCGGTCCTCAAGAGTGGCAGGAGCTCCCTGTCACAGTTATATCAAAAATTAAAGGCATTACTATGGGAGAGCAGACAGAAAATTGCTCTTTATGCAGATGATATTCTGTTGTACCTAACTGACCCAGAAAATTACTTTAAGTGGTATCTATAGTAATTAAGGCCTTTCCCCAGTTATCCGGTACACTGTGAATGTCACTAAGACAGAGGTACTGGGTTTTTCACAGTGTTTGGCTTCTCTCAGGGAACAACACCGATTACTATAAGTGGGACCTTACTAAACTCAAATATTTAGGTATCTACCTGGGTCTCCACTCAGCCACCTTATTTGATGGCAGCTATGTCCCATTGATAAAAGAGATTACGGTGGCCCTAAAGAGATGGACAGTTATCTAAGGGTCCAGTCTGTCAAAATGAACTCTCTGCTGACATTTTTATATTTATTTCAATATGTCCTGCATATTGTACCCCAAAAAGTGTTTAAGGCTTGGCAGAAATAGATATACAATTTTATTTGGCAGGGATTGAGACCTAGGTTCAGGCAGACCACTCTCATCTCCCTAAAAGAGGACAGGTTAGGCAGTCCCATTGTTGACAGGTTACTGGATTGCTGCACAAATGAGGGGGATCTACTGTGGGGAAATGAGCAATGTAACACTTATTGAAGGATATTGACTCTCGAGGAGCTTGATGCCCTTCAAATTCAATTATTTAACCCAGTGCTGTTGAAGTATCTTAGGCCAAGTGCTCTTAGGGAATAGCACAGTCCTAGAGGGGTGGAAAAGAGGAATGAAAGAAGCACCCATGGGGAGTTTAGTTTGGTTTTTATAAATGGGGGTGTGAGATCCATCATTTGAACTGGCTAAAACCGATCCATGGGTCTGTAGATAAGCCCATTGAGGGCTCTGCTCTATAGGCAGTCTAATACAAGGAAGAGCTGTCCATTCACTTCTTGATTGCTCCCAGTAATATGGTTGGAGAGTTACAAACAGATTTTGGTATTTCCAATTGAGGGATTATATTTAAGCAATAAGGCACGACAGGGTGTGTGTTCTCTTCGCCGAGTGCTTCCACCACCCCAGGAGTGACGTTATTACACAATAACACACACCCCTGGAGTGCCTTATTGCTATTATACAATGGCTCATTGTTCAACAAAATAAAAAAAAAATTCTAAAAAATGATAGCAGTAGATTTTTAGTGAAAGAGAAGAGGGAAAAAAAGCTGGTGGTCAGGGTGGACAGCAAGCAAAACTAATGCTAATCAATGACAGTGATATTATTATTGCAATATCATCACTGTCTCAGGCACACTGACCAATCAGAATTCAGGAAATTTCCTTGCCATTGTATAATAATAAACATTTCATGATAACAGTTGCAAACACAAGAAATTAAACCGGTAGCAGTCTTTGCTTCTGTCTGGGAGTCGGAACTGGTAAAGGAGCAATCTCTGTTTTATAGTCATCCTACCTAGAGGACTTAGGGTATAGCACTGAGTATCTTAAAATGAAGTGGGAGCAGGATTTACATATCTCCTTGATGGACTCACAATGGGATAAAATGTTGGAGGGGGTGTGGTGTACCTCATCCACTACGAAGTGGAGAGAATTTTTCTGGAGGGTCCAAACCTGCTGTTTTTTAGTTCCACACATGCAGACTAAATGGGTCCCCTCTAAATCCTCTGGGAGCTGGAGGCACTGTGGGGAGGCTGCTGCCACTTATGCGCATATATTCGTGCACTGTCCCAAGCTTCAGTCCTTTTCGGGTGAAATACGAACTAGTATACAGCAGATACTGAATCTGCGTAGCACCTTTACAGAATGCTTAGTACTTAATATCAAACCTAAATCGCTTAAGGGTAGGGAGGGGTATACCTATGGAATATACTAGTAGCAGCAGCCTCTAAGACAGTCACTAGGAAGTGGTTATACCCAGACTCCCCAGAGCATGCAGAGCGGATAGAAGTGATTTCTCAAATTCAGACTTTAGAGAGAATCACCTTTGCAGAACAGCATAGGACCCCATCATATATCAACCAATGGACTCATTCTGAAATGTTTAGGTTGGAGGGTGAAGATTATTCTCAAACAGGGGAATCGGGCTAAGTCCTACAGGTCCACTAGATTGATTGCTGGGTTCCCCAGGTTTATGAGCGATCTTTCTTTATCACATGAGTACTGAGTGGTGTAGATTATAAATTGGTTGACCCTGACAAATACATTCCAGTGATATCTGTTTGCTGTTCTGTTACTACTGTTTTATTGGTTACAGTCAGACATTGTACATATGTGTAGCCACAATATTTCTTGCCAAGTGTTATATCCATGTTATACATGATGTATGCTATTGTACCACAGCTCATACACAGTTGCAAAATTCAATATAGTATAAAGAATATCAGGATTATCCACCTGATGTTGGAAACTTAAAATAGAACATTATTTATTTTCATTTGTGATTGACAATCACAAATTAAACAAGCATTGTCAGTTCGAACATTTGCCACGTGCATTGCTGTTGTACCAGGTCTTGCTTTGTATACATTTTACTATACCTTTGCAAGATAGATCCAGATGAGACAGGGCCGGTCAGGGGGTGCAAGGGATGCCACTGCACCAGGGCTCCAGAGTGCGGAGGGCCTAGCGGCCCCTGGTAAAATTAGTATTTTTAATAAAATTACTATGCTGGCGCACTGCTTCGGTCAGCAAGTGTGCACCACATCCAGCGCCCACCATCTGCCCTGAGTACCAGTGCTCTTCTCAGCCTCCCGGAGCCCAGGCCATTTAAATCCCAGAGAGACCCCAGCCATTTAAACAGTAGTGCATGCATGTCGCTCCTTTCCCGTTCCTGCAAGCAGTGCTGGCATTCACTCGCTCTCCTCCTTGTCTGTTGCCCCTCCTCCTCCTCCTGCATTGGGCAGGCTCCGCTCCTCCTTCATGCTCCATCCTGCAGTAGTGGTCTTTCCGCTTTCTCCTCTGTTCACTCAATATGGTTGAGTCAGGTTGAGGCTCCTCCTGCTCACTCCCTCCCTCCCCAGTCGAGTACTGGTTGCTGCTGCCCTGATTTGCTGGTGGGGACACTGGGGTGGGACTTGTCTCAGGCTCAGCTGAAGTGCAGGCTGTGTCTGATTAATATTAAAATATTCAATCCGGGCAGTGCAAGCGGGGGCTAGCAGTCCAAACACATCCACGAGCAGCAGCTGAATGCGGGAATATGGATGGTAATTACATTTTGCTGATCAATGTCCTTTTTTTTTGTTCTGTGTGCCAAAATAAACTGTGCTAACTGAGTCCAGTGATGGTGATTCAGGGAAGCTAAACAAAAAGGAAAAAAGATTTGGCAGCAGCAGGAAAGATGGGGTGGGGAGGGGAAACAGAGAGGAAAGATGACAGATAATGCCATTTATACCTTTTAAGTTCACAAAATGAAAGAGCAGCAATATTATTGGGGGGGGGGGCACTACACAATCGTGCACCAGGACCCATCAAATCCTACAATCAGCCCTGAGATGAAATGTAATATGTCATTTGCAATGGGGTCCTGGTTTTACACAGTTTTACCCTGCATTTACCCAGGATAGTATAGGAGAGATGTAATAGTTCATTTTTAGTGTGGTCCTGCTTTTATCATGTATTTTTCAAGCTATACCATTTTAGATACATCTCCTTTTCAGTGGGGTTCTGTTTTAGGGTCATGTTTTTACATAGCTTTGCAATATATTTACCCAGGATAACCCAGGTGAATGCAGTATCTCATTTTCAGTGGTGTCCTGCTTTAACACATCTTTGTACTATATTTACCCAGGATAGCACAACTCAGATGCAAACTTGATTTCAGTGGGATCCTGCCTTTCCCAACGTTTACTCTGTTTTTTTCCCAGTGTTTATTCTGTATTTACCCAGGATAGCAAAGCCGAGATGCAATATTTCGTTTTCAGTGGAGCCCTTCTTTTACCCATTTTTATAATGTATTTAACCAGGACAGCCCAGCTGAAAGGCAAGTTACATTTCTGTGGGGTCCAGCTTTTACAGTTTATTTCTTCCAGCATAGAGCAGCATAAAAGCACAGTTCAGTAGGGGCTCTGCTGTACTGCGGTCCTTCTTTTAAACATTTTTACTAAATATTTGCCCAGGATAGACCAGATGAGATGCAGTATCTCATTTTCAGTGATGTCCTGCTTTTACACATTTTTAGATTTTATTTACCCAGGACAGGCCAGCTGAGAGACTGAGGCAATATTACATTTTTAGTGTGCTGCCACATATTGACCCCAAATTTCCAACAGTCTTTTTATGACCTGACATTATAATCAACAGGTGGAATTTTTTAAATCCCATCTGAAAGGTGATTTCACAGTGTGACCCGTGAAAACATGTTTTGGGGGGGATTTGAAAAATTACACCCGTCATGTTCAGGAGATGGGCTGAACATTAGTGGTCAAATTCTGCAAGAAGAAAATCATAAGTAAGCTTTGGAATAATTCAGTGTTTCTTCATAACATAGTTTTTTTCCCCCCGTCTTAACCCAAAATTTTCAGTGTGGTCTTTTTATGACTCTTCCTTCTGAACACGACAGGTGTCATTTATAAAATGGTGTCATTTTGTGCCACAAGTGCGTAAACATATTTTGGCCAAGGTCTGAAAAATGGCAGCTGTCATGTTCATGAGGTGGTATGAAAGAAAGGCTATGTTGAAAATTTGTGGTCAAAAATATTGAAAATGACCAAAGTTAGGATTGTGTTGAAAAAGTTTCAATGTACACTCTTAACTTTGTTGTTTTAACATTTTCATCCCAAATTTTCAACATATCCTTCTTATGACCCCTCCTCATGAACAAGAATGGAGAAAATTGTCAGATTTTGGCCAGTTGGTGATTTCACGTCACAAGTGCGAAAACACATTTGTCCAGGGTTTGAAAAATGACCACTGTCATGTTCATGAGGTGGTGTCAAAATATTGAAAATTACTGAAACTGCAAGCATATGTTGAAAAATTTCAACATACTCTCATAACTTTGTTGTTTTTTTAATATTGTTACCTCAGATTTTCAACATAGCCTTCTTATGATCCCACCTCATGAACAAGGGCAGCGAGAATCTTCATATTCTACCCAGAGGTGATTTCATGCATCGGCCACAAAATCACCTTTTAGGCTATATTTGAATAATTTCACTGCCCTTGTTCATGAGGTTGGGTCTCAAAAAGGCCATGTTGAAATTTGGGGCAAAAATATTAACAAATGCCCACGTTATGAGGTCAATTTCAAAACGCATTAAAATACATTGAGCTGCATACTTGATTTCCTCAGATCTTCATCGAGGGTATCTCTTGCATCAGACCACACTTGTAGAACTATGGCTGTCAAGGACTAGGACCACATGGAAACTTTGTAGCTTACCAAGTTACAAGGGGCCTCTCAGCGATGATGTCAGACACAGCAACATCCCTTCCTATATAAGCATTGGTGGCCCCTCGTTTTCTGTTCTTTTCCTGCCATTGACCTGTACATGTCCAGACTCGACAGAGACACCGCCACGTTAGTCGACCACCAATTTACCTCTTTCTAACTTTCTGTTATTTTCAAACAACATGAAGTCTTGCTATATTCTGACATATGCAGTGAGTCCCAACCTTGAACTGCCCGGAGATGAAAAGAGTTAACTTTCCATGCCAGGCATGGAATGCTGAAGCTTCGAACTCGGTTGAGACTCTGTCTGTTGTTCTTCAAACTCAAACCGTCAGATTCTTTACTCCGCCTCTCACTGAACAGATCAGCTCGGAGATTTCTCCTTCTGCTCGGTTCATTTTGTACGGATTAAAAGTACCCGTTTTCTCGGTTTTGACCAGTTTAAACCATAACCTGTCGGTTCAGTCTCTGTCTGTGGTATTGTGAGTACTAGATAGGTTTTACATTAATTCTATTCTGTGTGGAACTTGTAAACGGTTTATCGGTTTGGTTTGAACCGATCAGTTGTTAAAAATCTTAATTTGTGATTTAGAGTGTGGTTACGGTTCTTATCAGTCCTAAAAAAAAATGGATTTTATTACAGTTTTTTCCATGACCCGTGACACGGTTGGGAACCGATAAGAGGGTCTTGCCTGGCGGATTGCCATAAAAGGGTAAGTTTGGTTAGGACTGGCATTATGTCTGAGAAACCCAAAAGAAAAACCGGACCCACTGGGTTTCAACACTGCAGTGTGTGTGGGGAAGTCTATGCTAAGGCTGACCCCCACACCACCTGTGTTTATTGTCTGGAGTTTGACCACCTCAATGCAGACTGCCAGATTTGCAAAATTTCCCTGCAGCTACCCTAGAAAAGAGAGCTGGTAGGCTCAGGAAAGGAGAGCCAAAAGTCCGCTGAACCAGATGGCCAGCCCGGTTCAAACTGAACTAGAAGGAGTGCCCTCTGACCAGGCGAGACTTCTTGGGCAAAAGGAGAGCCGATTCTGAGGAGTCGGTTCCAGCTAAAGAACTAGAAAAGAAAAGTCAGCTGGTGTGGAGCCAAAACTTTCCTCTCCAACCGCTGAAGAGATAGTCAAAGTGATAAAAATTGTTCAGTCGCTTTTCCGGTTCGACCGAACCGGCACCATCAGGCAGGCGCCGGATTCGCCGGTTCCACGGTTCAAGAGTATGAGTTAGAGGTTTATGAACCGGAGGAGGAGGAAGAGAGGAGCAAGGAAAGTGAATGTGGATTTGAAAGTCTGGATGTGCCCATTGACCGGACATCTCCCAGACAGACCTTCAGGGTGTCTCCTCCTAGGCTTTCTGAGTCCCCTCCCATTTCATGTTTTATAAAAAAATGGCTGAAACCCTCCAGCTTCCTATGGAAGAAGCTGTGGATGACGAGGAGGAGCCTGACTATGTAGAAATGATGGATATCCCAGAGTCTAGGAGGCTGTCTATTCCCTTGCACAAATCTTTTGGGAAACAGACATTTAAAATTTGAAAGACTCCTAACACTATACCTCCTGTGGATAAAAGAATGGACAAGAGGTGTACATTGTCAGGCTCAGACACGGAGTTCCTTACACAACAATACAGCCATGTTGGGGTAGTGCAGGCTGCAGCCTGTGATAAGGCAAACATTCCCTTGGCTTCACACACGCCAGGACAAGGACTCAGGAGGATTGATGCCATGAAAAAAAACAGTACATGGCAGCATCCTTGGGACTCAGACAGGCCAATTATATGGCCTATACTGCTAGGTATCAAAATCTAGATGGGACACTGTTATGGCCCTAGCAAAACAGGTCCCTGGCCAGCTTGCCAGGGGCTGGAGCAGGTGGCTGCTGATGGTATTGAGACATCCAAGGTGCAATTCCATGCTGCAGTAGACTCCAATGATGTGTCTTCTAGAGTCATGGCTACATCTGTGGCACTCGAAGAATGGCTTGGCTCAGATGTACTAGCCTGTCAGGATACCCAGACTAAGGCCATGGATTTTCCTGTTGTGGGTAATTCTCTGTTTGGGGAGCAAACAGAGAATTACATGAAAAAATGGATGAATATAGGACCACCTATGGGAGTGCACAGGCCAAGGAAAGGCAGGCCACTCCTCAAGGCAGCTTCCCAGGGGCAGGGGCAGGCCTTTTCATAGACTTTTTACCAAGCCCAGGCCTCCTCTTCTGCTTATGCCCAGAGGGTTCTTTAGAGGAGAGGCAGGCAGGGGTACAAGCAGGCCTGCTTCCACCCCTCAGCCCAAAGCCCCTGCCAAGCAGGCATCCTGATGGGGTTGCCAGGGCCAATTCTCAGCTACTTGTAGGGGGCAGGCTGGCTTACTTTGTCCAGGGCTGGGAGTCTCTGACATCAGACAAATGGGTCCTGGAATGGTAAGCCAGGGACTGGTTCTCAGCTTCAAAAGTTTCCAAAGATGAGAACCAGATCTTTTCCACCTGCAAATCCTTCAGAGGCACTTGCCCTAGAGGCAGAGGTCTCTCCCTCCTAGCTCTTAGAGCTGTGGAAAGGGTTCCACCCCTACACCAGGGCAAAGGGTTGTACTCAGGTACTTCCTTACCCCAAAAAAGACAGGAGAATGGCGGCCTATCCTGGATCTCAGATACTTAAACAAGCACCTTTTCAAACTAAAATTCAAAATGGTGACTCTGGGAATTATTCTACTCTCTCTAAGGCCAGGGGACTGGCTAGAGTCCCTGGACCTCAAGGATGCCTACTTCCATATTCTCATCAGAAGCTCCCATCAAAAGTACCTCAGGTTCGAGCTGCCCTCAGGCCATTACCAGTTCAGAGCAATGCCCTTTGGCCTCACATCTGCTCCAAGGGTATTCACAAAATGCCTGGCAGTAGTTGTTGCTCTTCTAAGAAGGCAGAAGATTGCCATCTTCCCTTACCTGGATGACTGGCTCATAGTAGGCCAGTCCCCAGACCAAGTCAAGTCACACTTAAAGTAACTCAGCAACTGCTTACCTCTTTGGGTTTTCTTCTAAACCTTCCAAAGTCAGTTCTAGAGCCTGTCCAACTCCTCACCTTCATAGGTCCAGAGCTGACACAGAAGGCCAGAGCCTTCCTTCCCTGGACAGGGCAAGGACCCTGGTCTCTGGCCTCTTCATTCACCCTGCAGGTGTCTCAACCAGCAAGGCATTTCTACAGCTCCTGGGGCACATGGCTGCTTCTACAGCAGTAGTGCGAGAGCAAGATTTCAGATGAGGGACATTCAGTTCCATTTGAGAGCCTTTTGGTCTCAAAGGAAGGACCCTCACCAAATTGATCCCAGTAACTCGAACCCTGATCCAGGCCCTACAGTGGTGGCGGGATCAGAACAATCTGAGACAAGGGTTCCCTTTGTCACTCAGTCTCACTCTTTAATCCTTACTACAGATGCCTCCTTCTTGGGGGGGGGGGCTCACATGGGCGACCTCACCACCCAGGGGTTGTGGTCCCCTCAAGAATCTCTGCTCCACATCAATCTGTTGGAGCTCAGAGCAGTATTTCTAGCACTTCAAACTTTCTCCAAATCTGTTCCGAACAAAGTTGTACAGGTCAGAATAGACAACACCACCACAATATGGTACATCAACAAGCAAGGAGGCACTCGGTCTACGGCCTTGTGCACCGAAGCAGTGTAGTTGTGGTCTCTGGCTTACTCCCTGAACACCTCCCTCATGGCAGTTCACCTCCCAAGCAAGGACAATGTCCTGGCAGATGCTCTCAGCAGGATTTCCCAGGTCCATCACGAATGATTCCTGGACCGCCTGGTCTTGGAGGTAATTTTCTCCAGATGGGGCGCCCCACAGATAGATCTTTTTGCAGCCCCAGACAATCACCAACTTCCCCTTTTTTGCTGCAGGCCCCCAGTGTTGGGCTCAGCCCCCCTGGATGCCTTAGTTCTCAATTGGAAAGGGAAGTTTCTCTATGCTTTTCCCCCCTTCCCTCTCCTGTTCAAAGTGCTAGTCAAAATCAGATCTCAACCCTGCAAGATGATCCTGATTGCTCCAGACTGGGCCAGACAGCCCTGGTATCCACTCCTGATGTCCTTAGCAGTCCATCTTCCCCTGTGTCTTCCCAGGAGTTACAACCTGTTAACCTGTGCTCAGGGGAGGGTTTGGTACCCGAACCTCAAATCTCTCAATCTCAAGGCCTGGCTCTTGAAGAGTTAGAGTTTGCTGATTTACACCTCTCCCAAGGTGTAATGGATATCCTGAAGGCTTCTAGAAAACCTTCTACCAGAGCTACATATAATTCTAAATGGAAAAGATTTTCCATATGGTGCTCTGGGAAGCATATTTCCCCAGAATCTGCTGATCTGCCCACAGTCCTTGATTATATGGTTCACTTAAATAGCTTGGGGCTGAGACCAGCTACACTGAAAGTGCATCTGGCAGCCGTGTCTGCTTTTATTTCAGCAGGTAAGTCCTCTTCTCTCTCAGCTCACCCTATCTTCTCCAAGTTTTTTAAGGGATTGCTTTACACTAACCCTCCATTCAGGGATCCTGCCCCTGCCTGGGACCTCAATGTTTGCATTGCTCAGCTTATGCAACCCCCTTTTGAGCCTTTGTCTTCAGCAGAGCTTGAGTACTTGACTTGGAAGACTGTGTTTCTGGTAGCCATCACTTCTGCCAGACGCATAAGTGAATTACAAGCTTTGTCAGTGAAGCATGATTTTATCTCCTTTCATAGAGATAAGGTGGTCCTCAGGACTAGCAGGAAGTTCTTGCCTAAGGTGGTTTCAGATTTCCACCTTAATCAATCTATGTCTCTTCCAGTGTGCTTCACTGACCATTCCTCCTCTGGCGAGAGGACACTGCACAGTTTAGATGTGAAAAGAGCCCTTAGCTACTACATAGAGTGTACCAAGGGTCACAGGTTTAACATAGAAACATAGAATTTGACGGCAGATAAGGACCGCTTGGCCCACCCAGTCTGCCCATTTCCCTACCTACTGGATAAGCTGCAGATCCTAGTTAACCAGCAGCCTACTTCTTCTTACCCCAACCCCCTAGAATTGCCTTATGACTGTCCCATGCATGCTTGAATTCCACCACTGATTTTGACTCCACAACCTCCTCTGGAAGGCCGTTCCATGCATCCACAACCCTCTCTGTGAAAAAATACTTCCTTAAATTACCTCTGAGCAGCCCCCCCATCTTCAAATTGTGCCCTCTTGTTCACACACCTCTTTTTTGAAAGATGCTGCCCTCTTGGACTTTGTTGATTCCTTGAGGTGCCTTGAAAGTTTCTATCTGTCCCCCCTCTCCCTCCTTTCCTCGAGGCTATACATATTAAGCTCCTTAAGTCTCTCTTCATATGTCTTCTGGTGCAGACCCTGCCCATTTTAGTTCCCTCCTCTGGACAGCTTTCATCCTGTCTATGTCTTTGGGAGATTGGGTCTCCAGAACTGCACACAGTACTCCAGATGGGGTCTCACCAGCTGTCTGTACAGAGGATAATAACTTCCTGTTTTCTACTGGTGATGCCTCTTCTATGCATCCCAGTAACCCCCAGCCCTCCTTGCTGCCCTCTCACTGCTTGCCCACCTTTAGGCCATCTGATATGACTACCCCCAGGTCCCTTTCCATTTTGTTGTTGTTAGTATCTCACCCCCCATTGTGTACTCTTCCCTGGGTTTTGTTTCCCAGGTGCATGACCTGCACTTCTTAGCATTGAATCTAAGCTGCCATACATTTGACCATTCATCTAACCTTGCCAAGTCCCTTCTCATCCTTTCCACCCACCCCACCCTGTGCATTAACTCTGTTGCAGATCTTAGTGTCATCTGCAAAGAGACATACTTTTCCTTCCAGTCCTTCTGCAATGTAAACATAAAGGCGTTGAAGAGGACTGGTCCTATCTGAACCTCGGTACCCCACTAGTAACCCTCCTTTCTTCTGAGTGGACTCCATTTACTATTACTCTCTGTGTCCTAGTCTCCAGCCAATTCTTACCCAGGCTGTCATCTTGGGACCCACTCCCAGGCTGGCTAACTTGTATATTAATCTTTTGTGTGGACTGTGTCAGATGCCTTGCTAAAGTCTAGGTAGGCATGTCCACAGCCCTCCCTGATCTACTACTTTGGTCACCCAGTCAAGAAATCTATCAGATTTGTCTGGCATGACCTTCCGCTGTGAATCCATGCTGCCTAGGGTCCTGTGCCCTCTGTCCTCTAGATACTGACAGTTCTTTCCTTCCAGTGATTCCATCATTTTCCCTATCACTGAGGTTAAACTAACAGGTTTGTAGTTTCCTGCTTCTGCCTTGCTCCCACTTTTGTGAAGGGAATCACATCTGCCCTCCTCCAGTCCTGGTACCAACCCATCCTCCATGATTTGTTAAAAGGGTAGTCAGTGGTGTCACTAGTTCTACCCTTAGCTCTTTTAGAATTCTGGGATGAATCCCATCAGGCCCCATTGCTTTGTCCACCTTCAGTTTTAAGAGTTCTTTCAGAACCCTTTCTTCTGTAAATGGGCTGGTATCAACTTCTGTATCCAGAGTGTTACTGCTGTTTGTTTTATGTACCTCCCCCTCTTCATTTGTAAATACTGAGCAAAAATATTTGTTTAGTATCTCTGCCTTTTCACAGTCTCCCTCTGCCCACCCTCCTCCCTTTATTAAGCCTCACTATCCCTCCTTGGTCTTCCTTTGCTCCCTGATGTACCTTATAAGGTTTTATCCCCTTCTTAACTGAGTTGGCTATCTTTTCCTCGGTTTGGGCCTTTGCTGTTCTGACTGCCTTCCCAGCTTCCTTTGACTCCCTCAGCTGTTCCTCACTTATGGTGAGGTTGGTAAAGGAAACCTGCCACTAAAGATCCATTGCGGGTTGATTGTCTCTTGTATCCAATTTTGCTATGAAAACTGGGTAAGGTTCCTCCCTCAGGCCTGAGGGCTCACTCTACCAGAGGTACAGCTGCTTCCCTGGCTGCTGCCAGGGACATCCTATTCTAGAGATATGTCAGGCAGCTACCTGGAAAACAGTTCACACTTTTACCAAGCATTACTCCCTGGACATCCAGGCTAGGAGTGATGCTTTCGGTTATTTTAACTGTGCTTCAGGAGCCTATTTCCTAAGTAGGTTCTGTCCCTCCTCCATGGAAGCACTGCTTTCTCAGTCTGCATATGTCAGAATATAGCAAGACTTCATGTTGTTTGAAGAAAAAATTACTCACCTTAGTAATGTTGTTTCTTCTAATGGAGTCTTGCTATATTCTGACCTCCCCCCTGCCTGCCCCTCTCAGAACCTCTGTTTTTGGGATGTGGGTGGGCAGTGCAGTGTTGGCACTTAGTAGGTGCCCACCTTTTTGTTTCACCCCTTCTATTTTTGGGGTGAGTGGTGTTGTGTTTTCATTTTTGGGTCTCCTGACTTGAGTCTTTGTGTTGGGACGAAAATAAAATGTGTTTTATGTTTAGTAGCCAGTTGGCTAGTGTAGGTTTACAGCTTCCACACAGGACCTTAGAGAGTTTAGCTCGTAAAGATCTGACGGTTTGAGTTTGAAGAACAACAGACAGAGTCTCAACGAGCTCGAGCTCAGCGTTCCATGCCTGGCATGGAAAGTTAACTCTTTCATCTCCAGGGCAGTTGAAGGTTGGGACTCACTGCATATGTCAGAATATAGCAAGACTCCATTAGAAGAAACAACATTACTAAGGTGAGTAATTTTTCTTCTCTCCTAGTTTTTGTGATCACTTTATTTTAATGTGATTTGGAGTTTTCCATTTATGTCTAATGCTTCTTGAAACTCTTCTGCGACTGTGGCCAGGAGATCTTGACAAAGACGAACCACGATGCCTGTGCCTACTGCCAGGTCGAAAAAGCTCTGCAGGTCTCCTGCAGATTCAACCACCAGGCGGAGCTACCTGAAGACCCTCAAAAGCTTCCCACTGAAAGAGAAGGTCTCCCTAATGGAGAAGGAGCTCCAGGCCAGAAGCTTCTCCACGTCTCCAGCCCCATCCACAGGCTCTCAGTCCACCAAGACCCAGGACCGGTCAGCCGAGAAGCACAAACATTGGGACAAGGGCTGTGGTAAGGAGCAGTCATCCCCGACTTGCTCGCGGTCGCCACTTCAAGCAACTGCCGTGGCAGGGTCAGCGGCCACTACAGCAGCAGCCTCCTCTGCCTCCCACACCCCATCTTCCACTAAGTCAGCATTGACAATGCTTTCCACCACTCTAACTGTGACTTGAGGTGGCTCCTTGGCATTGGGCTTCGTCTCATCCCTGCTGTTCCAGCCCCTATTCTCCATAGTCCATAGGCCAGGGAGCTACACCAGCTCACATTTGACTGGTGCTGGACCATCATCAACGGGGCTTCCGCCTTCCCCAGCAATGTCTTTGGCCTGTGCCATAGCCTCCACTTTTACATTGTGGACCCAGTCCTCCCCGTCATTGCTTCAGCCTTCTGCATCACCAGGACTCCAGATAAGATTTTTTGGAATGAGTACTATACTCCTCTTTTTGAAAGTAAGATGAGTAAAACCAGATTCAAATGCGTACAAAATGTCTGGCTGGAGTGGAATGAGGAGTACATTTTTAAAAAGAATGTAGTTTTTTTCCCTAGATAAGAACTGATGGAGTGCTAACTATGCTCCAGATAATGTTGGCAGGTAGGAGTCATTTACTCACCAGTTTTAAAATACAGTGAGTAAAACAAAATTGGAATGCATATGAGTGATGTAAGTCTAGAAAAAACTTTTCCTTTTGAATCACCAATTATATTATGAAGCACTATTCTATGAAGTGTTGCTCATTTAGAAATGTTGGATGAGTATTGGTACTCATTAAAAAACATTTTTGAAGAGTATTTCCTAAAATGAGGTGAGTAAAATAGGTCAGTACTCACCTTATCTAGAGCCCTGAGCATTCCTTTTTGAGGTCTTTACCTATCCCAGCAGTGTCCCAAGTCAGCCCCTCAGTGCCCAGGCCTCAGCCCCCACTGTCAACGCCGTAGCCTGTCCTCCCAGTGTTAGGGCCCTAGGATCCCACACCGGTGCTGCTAGGCTTGCCAGTGACGTCTTTCTTCGTCACCGACTTTCTCCCATTTTGGGGCCGACGACACAAGGCCTGCTAGGCCTACTTCCATGCCTGTGCCTTCGATGATGACGCGTCCGGCTCATCCTCGTTCCTCGCTGCTAATCTCAGAGCCTGGCAATGAGGATGTATACCATCCTGACCACCTCCTGGCTGAAGGGATACAGGACCTACAGGATGATCTCAAAAAGTTGGGGAGGTGGTCTGGGATCTGGCAGCGTGGCTTCAATGCCAAGAAATGCAAAGTTATGCACATTGGAGCCAAGAATCCCAGTACAGAGTACTACCTGAGTGGAGTTCAGGTATCTGCATCAGAGATGGGGAAGGACCTGGGAGTGTTGATCACTAGTGACTTGAAGCACTCCATGCAGTGCAAGAAAGCAGCAGCAAGGGCAGACAGGATGCAGGAATACATAGCTAGGGGGATCAGTAGTAGGCAAGAAGAGGTTATATTGCCCTTGTGCAAGTCATTAGTGAGGCTGCATCTAGCGTATGGAGTTCAGTACTGGTGCCCACATGTCAGAAGGGACATTAACCTGCTGGAGAAGGTCCAGAAGAGGGTTACAAAGATGATAGTAGGTCAGCAGGTTAAGGCATACGAGGAGAGGTTGAGATCACTGAACATGTACTCCCTGGAGGACAAAAGAGAGAGAGGGGACATGACTGAGACCTTCACGTACTTGAAAGGGGTAAATAAGGTGGATAAGATGGGTCTCTTTAAGGTAAGTGGCAACAATAACATGAGGGGGCACAGTCTTAAGTGGGAGGGATTAGGAGGGAGGTCAGGAAGCACTTCATGGAAAGGGTTGTGGACCCTTGGAGTGTACTGCCAGAAGAGGTGGTCTTGGTGAAGATGGTTTGCAGCTGCAAGGAGAGGCTGGCACAGGGGAAGGTAAGGATCATGAGTAGGGAGGATGGAAAGGTTAAGAGGAGTGGTGGGGGCAGGGTCAGTAGCTCAAGCTGTGGACCCTGCAATATGAGCAGACTAGACAGACCAAATGGCCTTCTTCAGCTGGCTTCTTTGTATGTACGTATGGACTCTGCCAACTATACCTGAGGTTCTCTCCCTCCCCCGATGACCCCTTCTTTTATTTCAGTCGTGAAGCAGTTACAGATGGCAACGGGATTCTACACTGAAGAGCAGGATATCACCAGGAGGAATCTGACAAAGTACCTAGAGTTGCCAGATTCCCCTCCCGTTATTATCCCTCCCCTCATAGCAGCCTTTAAAGATGCCACTTTGGCTGCTTGATTCCCACCATGCCCAGAAAGGTGGACAAATATTATCAGGCTCCCTGAGGGGAACCATACTTTACTGAGCAACCTAAGGCAGATTCTGTGGTAATTAATAAATAAAGGAATTTACATCACCTTGGGTTGAAGTTACTAGCGGGGTACCTCAGGGCTCGGTTCTGGGCCCTGTACGATTTAACATCTTAATATCAACAATGCAGCCATCCAATAAAAGCTGGATGACTAAGTATGCAGATGACTGCAACATTGGCAGCATTGTGAATAATTCAGAGGATGCTGGAAGTCTGCAGAAGGAATTATCTGCACTTGAGCAATGGGCAAATAGAAATAAAATGAAAGGAAGTGCATCTGGGATACAATAACAAGAGAAATAGTTACTTCTAAACAAAGAACTGTTAAAAGAAACTGATTATAAAAAAGACTTGGGAGTGGTTATTGATAGTAAACTTAATTTCAAACAAAACACAATTTCTAAGGTAATAAAATCTCAACAAATAACAGCATGTATATTTTAAAACATAAAAAGTAGGCAACCAGGAGTAATTTTACCCTTATGTAAGACACTAGTTAGAACTCACTTGGACCACTCCGTACCTTTCTGTGTTCCAAATACAAATAGAGGTAGAAAACTAATAGAGGGTGTACAAAGAAAAATGACAAGAAAAATAACTGGTATGAACAACAAAACATATGGAGAAAGATTACAAGAATTACATTTATATTCCATGAATTATCGTCAGACACGTGGAGATCTCTGCTTAACATTTAATGCTATTAAGGACCCCCTTCTTATTGAAACTTTAGGTCTAGAAACATTTTAATGCCACACAAACTAGATCACATAATCTTAGATTAACAGGGGCTCATTGTAAAACTAAAAAAAGAAGAAGCAATTGGTACACACAGCGTGTAGTTAATAAATGGAACGTTCTTCCTGGAGAAGTTATTGATAATGATAACCTAGCAATATTCAAACATAAATTGGGTCAGTACATGGGTACTATAAAATCTGAATATTTATAGAAATTAACCCACCCTTGTGGTGGCGAGCTCTTATAAAGACACCACCTCCTGAGCTTGTACAGCTGCTATGATACTATGAAATGCTGCCCATGATAGAACCAAGAAGCCTAAGCATCTCATCTCTCTTCCTCCTGATAATAAGTCCAGAAAGCTGTACCTTATGGGGAAGAGGACCTTTGCCTCTGCTACTGGCCATCGGGGTCTTGAACAGTGTGGCCCACTTGGTCAGATTTCAGAATGTTCTCTAGAAGAAGACCAAGGCTGCGGCACAGGCTCTCCCAGAGGGTCCTACGAGGAAGGAACTGCTTAAGGCCCTACAGTCTGGGGCTGACATTGGCAAGCATCTTTTACGGTCTGCCTTTGATGCTACTGATGCCTCTGTCAGGGCAACAGCAGTGTGTATCTGCTTGAGAAGGCATTCTTGGCTTAGAGTGTCTTTGCTACAGATGTGCAGCAGTCCATCCTCAGTGCCTCTTTCAGAGGTTATAAACTCTTCGGAGCAGATGTGCCTCGGTTAGGACTCTGCAGTCCATTCACACCCTGTACCACACCCAGCCAAAACGTGGCCAGAGGGTGCCCTTTCTTCAGGCCTTCCATAAGCCCAAGAAGGGGGTCAAGTCCCAAGACAAGTGCTGGGCAGCAGCAGCCATGCCTGTCCACTCCTCTGTCTCTGGGAAGGCCCCAGAGGAGGGGCTTCAGCCTTACCACTGGGGCCACCTGAGCATGACTCTTTTCCAGACCCTCACCCTCCAGCACTGCAGGAGAGGTGGAAGGGGGTTGTTTCTGTCACCACGTGAACAGGTGGCAAGAGATCACCACAGATGTATGGGTCCTGCAGCTCACAAAACAAGGGCAAACTCTAGAACTTCTGAAGTGGCTTCCAGATCAACCTCCATTTCATTAAAGCTATCCTCCAGACCACATTACTGTGCTGCCTGGGAAATATGCATGCTGCTGCTAAAAAGGATAGAACCTCTCTCCACAGATCAGAGGAACAGGGGGTTCTATTACCATTTCTTTCTGGCCCCCAAATCCACAGGGGATTTGTGGCCCATACTAGATCTGAGGAACCTGAATTCTTAGACCCAGTAAAAGAAGTTCAGGAAGGTGACACTACATGGCCTGTTGTGACTGCTGCACCAGGGAGACTGGAGCTGCTCTCTCGACATGCAGGATGTATACCTGCATATCAAGGTGCAGGCCCCCTACAGACAGTACCTTTGGTTTTGGTTCCAGGGGGAGCACTACCAGTTCCGAGCATTGCCCTTTAGCTTATCTTCTGTGCCATGGGTCTTAACCAAATGCTTGATGGTGGTAGCAGCAACCCTCAGGAGGGAGGGGCTATACGTCTTCCCTTACCTGGATGACTGGTTGCTCAAAGCACAGTCCAGGGAGCAGCTGCTCCTGGCCCTAGACCAGGCAGTTGTTCCACGCCTTGGGAATCATGGTCAATCTGCCCAAATCAGTCTTGACCCCTTGTCAGTGCCTCCAGTGGGGCAGTCTTGGACATGGCTCAGGGTTTTGCAATCCTCCTGCAGGACAGGCAGACCGCATGATGGCTGGGCCCAACTGCTTTACAACAGCAATATGTCACGGCCAGAACCTTTCTAGAGCTCTTGGGCTTCATGGCTGCGCCATTATCACAGTAACTTTGGCCAGGCTTCATATGCAGGTTCTCCAGTGGACACTGAGAGTCCAGTGGGACCAGCGCACTGATGATCTAGAACAGCAAGTTCTAGTCTCCTCCTTGGTCAAAAAGATTCTGTTGTGGTGGATGGAACCCAACAATCTGTTGAAAGGGGTTCCTTTCCTCATTCCTTCCCCTCAGCTGATAATCACCACAGATGCTTCAGGGTTGGGCGGGGCAGTCCATCTGGGGTCTGATCAGACTCTGGGGACATGGTCTGAAGTGGAGGCTGCCCTCCATATCAACATCCTAGAGATGAGAGCCATCTTGTACGTTTTAAAAGCATTCCAGACCCATCTGTCCCTGGGTTGTCTGTTAGTGCAGATGGACAACATCAGTATAGTACACTACATCAACAAACAAGGGGGATCCATTTGTACCCTCTGTGTCGGGAAGCGATGAGGGTCTGGTACTGGGCTGTTGAACACAGTCTAGACCTACTGGCCGTCCATGTTCCAGACATCCAAAACATCCTGGCAGACAGGCTGTTAGTCGTAGTCTCGGATGCACAAGAGAGAACTGCTGACCTTGGTTGTAGAAGATCTGTTGGACAGGTGAGGCTATCCAGAGTTAAACCTTTTGTGTCTCCACTCAGTGCAAAACTGCTGGTTTCTGCTCACTCATTCCAGGGAGTGGAGTTTTCTTCGAGCTATGTTGTCACTGTCTTGTAAAAGGAGGTCCCTGTAAGCCTTCCCACCTTTCCCTGATTCAGAAGGTGCTAATCAAGCTCTAGATGGAAGGGAGCCACCCTATCCTCACTGCCCCCTTCTGGTCTTGTCAGATCTGGTTCCCCTTGCTGCAGCAGCTGGTGGTGGAACCCCCAGTGCCCCTGCCCCTGTGCAAAGGCTTGCTCTCACAGGAACAGGGCACGCTGATCCATCCAGACCTTAAGTCACTGCACCTCTGTGCATGGCTCCTGAAGACATAGCCATGGCTAGATTTGTGGTGTCCTAAAGGTGGCTGATGTCCTGGTGGCTGTGAGGAAACAAACATCGCTAAGTATTTTAGGGATATCCCAAAAATATATTTTGGGGTCGTTTTCAAAAAACTAAGTCCAGAATTGAGCTATACTGGTCCCATTCAGGTAGATTCAATTGTTTTTGTCTCTCCAGTCCAGGGCAGCATTTTTATGTTTTTCCAAAAAAATTAGTTGTTTTTTTTTTAAAACTGAAGCAAGATGGCCACCATGCAATATAAGTATTTTTTTTATAAATTCTGCCTCACAAAACAAGAATCTTCTTTCACGAGCCGAAATTCTTGTTTTGTATTAAACATCTATCTGAAAGACCTTACTGAGCATGCTTAGAACTGACATTTTGAATCCTTATAACTTGGTAATCAATTAATATTTTTTCACCAAACCAATGAAAGTCATAATTCTAGGGCAAATCCTTCTAGCCTTAAAATTTCAGAATTAAATTCCAAACCACCTGGGCTTATAGGTTAGAGCAGGAAAAATGATTTTCTCTTTTTGCACTATCCAGATCTCAGAATCCTCAAATCTGACCATAACAGAACTTGCTAAATCAAGAGACATTGCCTCCCCGGACCGAGCATGCCAAATCTCATGCAGTTCCATTGAAAAAGCCTAGCTGATTTGGCAAGGAGGTGGCAGAACTGATGTGGAATGGGAGGACAGCCTTTAGATGGTACAAGCATATTCAGAAGGAGGAGGAGGAGATTTATTTATGATTTATTTAGTTATGACTTTGGTAACGGGTAATCAGTTATAACACAACGTAAAAGGTTATAATTGTACGCTTGAATGCACAAATGGTAGCAATAAAACACAATCACAGGAAAGATGCAAATAAGTCTCAATGTGTACAGGAAATAATAAATACGAGATCTGACTAGGTTAAAAAGCAGTGCTGGGTGAAATAGAGAGCAGTCAAGAATCCAAACAGGTTCATTAGAAGACACACCTGAGGATAAAAAGTGACACACGGTAGGAGTGGGGAGGGGAGGAAATAAGGAAAGGAGGGATTGGAGCAAGGGAGAGGTGGAGAGACAATAGCTAAGTAGAAGAGTGTGGACGGGAGGGGGGACTAATCAGGAAAGCAGTGGCAGGTGGATGCCATAGGATAGGGTGGACTGTGCTGCTAAGTTAAGAGAGGCGAGCAGGGCAGTAGGGGAGGGAAAGGCCATGAGAAAGGTACAGCTAGCTCAGGGGGTAAAAGCAGGTGAGAAGGCATTTTTCCCAGTACGTAAGGGAGAAAAGAAACATAAAGGACAAGATTGTCAGGCTGAAAAAGGGGGGAATCAGGTAGATAGTAGTGAAGAAAAGGCAGAGGTACTTTACGAGTATTTCTTTTCAGTTTTCATTCAGAAGGACGGACCAGTACCACAAGGAGCAGGGGGTTGGGATGGGGGTCTCACACAGTGCAGTTCAAGCTTACAGGGTACTCATGGGCCTAAGGGTCCTAAGGTGGACAGATCACAGGGCCAGATGGCATGCAACAATCCAAGGAGTCTACCTCCAGTATATGATTTCAAGAAGCCAAAAAAGCACTCTCACAAGTGTAGACGTTTCAAAGCTTTAATATAGCTCTCATGCAGTGAGAGTGAACACACAAACCCACTGCTACAATGCCCCGGTTCTGAAATTGTGTACTAGAGTGCAGACTCCCTTGGATTGTTGCTGTTTCATTGCCTTGCCGCCCTTGTCTGCACCCCTCTCAACCTAGGCTGTTCGCTGTGAGATCACTTTGGACTTCCAGATGGCATGCACCCAAGGATCCTTAGAGAAATGGCGGAGGTTCTGGTGGGTCCCTGACAGACCTGTTTAACACCTCTCTGAAATCTGGAAATGTGCCCCAGAACCGGAGAACGGCACATGTGGTACCTTTCCGTGAAAGTGGGCCAAGGGATGAACCAAGGAACTAGAGCTTAGTCAGCCTGATCTCAGTAGTGGGTAAGCTGATGGAGACCATCCTGAAAGAGAGACTAATCAGCGTTCTGGAGGAAAATGGGCTCCAGGATGAGAAGCAGTATAAATTTGTGACTGGGTGGTCCTGCCAGACTAACTTAATTGACTTCTTTGATTGGGTCACACAGACAGTGGACAAGGGCCAGGTGATTGATGTCCTGTATCTGGACTTTAGCAAGACCTTCAACTTGGTGCCTCATAGGAGGCTGGTCAGAAAGCTAGAGGACCTGGGGGTGGGAGTGGGGGCGAAGCACACGCAGTGGGTCATAGCTAGTTGCAGGATAGAAGCCAAAAGGTGGTAGTTGGGATGAATTTTCAGAAGCGTGTCCTGTGACCAGTGGGGTCCCACAAGGCTGAGTTCACTGTTCGTACTCGTAAGTGACATCATTGATTGAATTGAGGGTAAAATCTGCCTGTTCATGGATGACACCAAGCTCTGTAGGAGGGTAAACATGGAGGAGGGAACATAGGAACTCAGAGGGACCTGGCTAGGCTGAAAACTGCCCTGGCATTTGGCAACTGGGGTTAAGCACTAAAAAGTGTAAAGTTATGAACTTGCGTAGTGAAGAATGTGGGTGGGTGCCGTGCAGGTAACCAAGTCAGAAGAAGAAAAGGACAGGGAGTAATGATCACAAGTGACCTGAAACACTCTGCACACTGCAGGAGAGCAGCAGCCAAAGCAAATTGGATATCCAGGAAGAAATGGCCACCCAAACCTCCAAACAAAACAGACTCTTAAGTTCTTGAAAACAAATGTGGATTTATTGCTTTTAAATCCAACTATCAAAACTTGAACAAGTGTTAAATCCACCTGATGTGCACTGCCCCAGCTTCAGCTACAAGCCTTTCTCAGGGAGTGGCCCATGACACTCAGTATTTCAGTTTATATGTTTCAGAGTGATGACATCATTAATTGCATCTGTCAACATTTTTGAAACTTTTTATTGTTCTCCCTTTCAAGGAGAAATGCCTCAAACCTGGCTAATGAGCCTTTTATCTAGATTCTACCTCTACCAAACAAAAATAATTTATTTTATTTGTTTATTTGAGTCTAGGATTACAAGTACCTTTGAGCCAAGGCTCTTTTACAAAGGTTCCCGTCAGTTGATGAAACAATAATAACAAAGCAAGTAACAGTCAGTAACGTGAATATGGGTGCATACATATAGGTCAACTAAAGCCTGAGGCAATGTAAGGATACACAGTGTTACTAAACATGGTAATGACACTTAGGTAACAGCAGCCAGAGGCATTGTCAGAACACACAGAGGAGGGGCTAAACGGAGGGAAGAGAGAGGGGTGGAGGGTAATGGGAGGTTATGGGTAGGTAATAGAAGTGCTGAGCTGTCTAAGAGTTGTAAGAAAGGGTAATGGTAAGGAGGGCTGATTAAAGGAGAC
Source organism: Neoceratodus forsteri (assembly GCA_016271365.2). NCBI lineage: Eukaryota > Metazoa > Chordata > Ceratodontiformes > Ceratodontidae > Neoceratodus > Neoceratodus forsteri. The sequence continues at coordinate 506,551,114 of CM028137.1, forward strand.
AGTTGCAGGAGCTAGAGGCTGAGAGGAGTAGTCGGAGCTTGTATTTGAAAGGACCAAGCTTGGGTTGTGAGGAGATGTCTCTGCTGAGGCCATTCAGCCAGCTAGGGGCCCTATGTGCAAATGATCTTTGTCCGTGAGTGGTACAGCAGTGAGGGACCTGCAGGAGTGGATATTCGGAGCCCCTGGTGCTTCGAAGATTCCAGGGAGGGCAAAGGAGATCTTGGACTCTGGTAGGTGCAAGGCCTAGAGTTATTTTCTTTGCTATTATGCAAGTTTGGTACTTGATGCAGTTTGAGAGTTGTAGCCAGTCAGTTTATGCATAGAGATCCACATGTGAGTGAGACAGTGAGTTCCAGTGAAGAGCCGACAAGCTTTGTTGAGAGCAGTGGAGCTGCATCTGAGGGCAGTTACAGTAGCAGAGTCATAGATGATCAGGACATAGTCAATTAGGGAGACAACAGAGCTCTGAGCTGCTACCATTAAGGCATCTGGAGTGAGGTTTTGACTGTGCCTGTAGAGTAGTCCAATGCAAGAACTTGCAGCTTTGGCGATGCTATCAATGTGCACACCATAAGATAAGTTACTGTCAGTTGTGACTCCAAGATATTTAAAGGATTGCACCTGCTCGAGGGCAGTTCCAGGGCAGTTTGTGATAGTCAGTGGGTGTAGCCTGTACTTGTTGTGCGAGCTGCAGAAAAGCATTGGCTTAGTTTTTTATGGTTTAGAATCAATTTATGTTCACTAAACCATTTCTCTACTGATGCAAATCCAAGCTGGAGTTTGATTTCCAGGTGTAGAGGATCCATATGGGTGGAGTGAATAACAGCGTCATCAGCATAGAGGAGGATTTGTTCTGGGAATGATTGGGGTAGCTATTCAGGAAGAGACTGAATAGAAAGGGACCCAGTACAGATCCCTGGAGAACTCCTGAGTGAACTGGCCTTGCGTCAGAGAGGACATCTGCTATTTTAACTCTCTGGGAGTGATTTTCCAGATAGCTTTTAAACCAGGCCGAGGAGTCAGGGGAGAGCCCAGCATTAAGAAGCTGTTTGAGTATTAGATGATGGTGGACCGTGTCAAAAGCCTTAGTTAAGTCAATATATACCGACCCTGCTAAATGACCATTATCCAGTGAACTGTGGATAGCTCCAGTGAATTCCAGAAGGGCAGACATGGTGCTGTGTCCTTGTCTGAACCCATGTTGTTGAGTATACAAGATCTTGTGTTTGTCCAGGTATTCAGTAAGTTGGTCAGCTACAGTGGGTTCAATAGCCTTGGATAGGGGAGGTAATATGGAGATCGGTCGATAGTTCACTGACATTTGCGCTGGTGCCACCTGGAGTACCATCCACGCTTTCACCAAACACTGCAGTCTGGACATTGCTTCTAGAGCCCAAGCAGATTTTGGCAGAGCAGTTCAGCAGCATCTCCTGTCCTAAGCTTTGGTTAGCCTTCCTCCCAGACTGTTCTGTTGCACCTGTAACTGCTTGGGACTCGTTCCTACAGTGTGACCTGATGACTGAGATACCCCCGAAGAAAGCAGAACAGCTACGTAAAAACACCGTAACAGTAGATCTTCGAGGGGATCTCAGTCATCAGGTCTGCCTTCCCTCCCGCCATCCCCCTTGTTGAGATCCTCTGCTCAGACTGACTATATGGTGTATTCAGCCTTTTATTTAGGCCTGGGCACTTCTGTCCTACCTATGTCCCCCATGGCAGAGTTTGCTTCCTTAGTCTTGGGGAAGAACTGAGGAGGGAGCAGTGCTAGCTCACACCTTTATGTAGAGTTAATGACGTTAGCTGGTGGCGTCAACAGGAAGCAGCAGTTGTGCTGCTTTGTTTTAGTTTCTTTAGAATTTTGCATTCTTAAAGATCCTCATTTAGATTAGTGCTTAGTTTTCGAGGGGGTCCTGAGGGGGACAGATAAGTGGCAGTAGTTGTATCAACTAACAGTAATTGGCTAAGCATAAGCAGTACAAGTACAGTAATATGCAGAAGAATGATATACAGTGGTGTAATGGAAAACCTTTACCAAATACTGTAGGTACAGCTAAACTTTAGCTTAACTTTAGCAAGTGCAGCTAGAATAGAGCTAGGATGATAGTTCCCTGTAGAGAAGTCATGTTGATTTGCTTCCAGGCCCAGAGAACCATATCAAGAAGAACGAAGAAGTTAAGAAAGACAACTATAGGGGCAAAAAGTCATTGGAGCTAGGGATTCAGTCCATCTGTGCTGTAACCCTCGGAGGGGTTAATTGCTAACTGACTCTGGACGCTTTCAGAAGTCCAAGCCTTCCATTGTTTAACCTTGATACAAAATGATCACCAAAAGCAAAACTGAGTTAAAGAGCAACTGATACATTCTGGGCAGGCAACTCATACTAAGAAGTTTTTAGAGGCAGGGCTGCAGTGCTTGGTGGCCACTCAGCTCGTACTCGGAAGTTAGGAGATTGTCATATAGATGTCAGTTTTACTTTTATTACTGCACCTAAAAATTCAAATGTTTGCTAAATTAGCCCCTTGGGCAGGCAGCTCCTTAGTATGAGTTGCCTGCCCAAGACTGCAAATCATGTCAAGTGCTCTTTAGAGTGTGCAACATGGATAAAGTAGCTGTATGAAACATGGAGAGAATGAGAAAGAAATTTGGGGAGAGCATGCAAGGAAGGGGAGAGATACATAGATACATAGAATTTGATGGCAGATAAAGACCGTCAGGCCGACCTAGACTGCCCATTTTCCCTACCGGCTGCAAAACTGAAGATCCTATTTGATCTCTCACTTTGTTGTTCTACCTATCACTAGGGTACCCATGTGCAAATCCACACATTTTAATTTCCCTAGATGTACCCCACCACCTTCACTGGGAGGCTGTTCACGTACATCCACCACCCTTTCTGTGAAGAAATACTTCCTCACATTACATAGATACATAGACAGTGTCGGCAGATAAGGCCTATGGCCCACCCAGTCTGCCCATTTGAGCTTGTAAGTTCAGTTTGTTTTCCTAGAAGTCTGTTGCCCTCTACCCTGACCTCTAGAATTCCTTTATGTCTATCCCATGCATTCTTAAATCCGTGATTGTTTCAGCCCCACCACTTCCTCTGGCAGGGTGTTCCACTTGTCCACCACCCGTTCTGTGAAGAAATTCTTTCTCATGTTTCCTCTGAATCGTCCTCCTCCAACTTCATCCCATGCCCTCTAGTCCTGGAACATCTTTTTCGCTTAAAAATAGTGTTTTCCTGCACCTGTTCCTCCCTGTCAGATACTTGATGTCTCTATCATATCCCTCTCTCCTCCTCTCCTCCAGGGAATACATGTCAAGTTCCTTCAACCTGTCTTCATAGGACTTGTGATGCAATCCATGCGCCATCTTTGTTGCCCTCCTCTGAACCTTCTCTACCCTGTCTATGTCCTTACGTAGGTATGGTCTCCAGAACTGTACACTGTACTCCAGGTGGGGCCTCACTAGTGTCTTGTATAGCGAATTATGACCTCCCTTTTCTGCTGGTGATGCCCCTGCCTATACATCCCAGCATCCTATTTGCTTTACCTGCTGCCTTGTCACACTGTTTCCCTACCTTGAGGTCATCAGAGATGACAACCCCAAGATCCCTTTCCTGCTTGGTGCATGCTATATCCTCACCCCAACTGATATATTGTCCCAGGGTTTTGTGCCCCATATGCATTATCTTGCACTTCTTTGCATTGAATTTCAACTGCCAAACCCCTGACCATTTTTCAAGTTTCTGCAGGTCGCTTCTCATTCTGTCTACACCCTCTGGTGTGTCTACTCTGTTACAGAGCTTTGTGTCATCAGCGAACAGTGAAATTCTGCCTTCTAGATCCTGCGCAATGTCACTGATGAAGATGTTGAATAGAACCGGTCCCAGCACTGATCCTTGTGGTACCCCACTGGTCACTCTTCCCTATCAGTATCTCCCCCCCATCATGTAAGCCTTCCCTGGGTTCTAGTGCCCCAGATGCATGATTTTGCACTTTTTTGCATTGAATTTTAGCTGCCACTCTCTTGACTAGTCCTCAAGTCTACCCATTTCCAGCCTCGTGTCATGATCTCTTGTTCTAGAACATCTCTTTTTCTGAAAGATGCTACCCTCCTGTACCTTATTTACACCCTTGAGATAGTTGAAAGTCTCTATCATATCCCTCCCCACCTCCTTCAGGGTGTACAAATTGAGGTCCTCCAATCTCTCCTCATATGACTTTTGGTGCAGGCCCTGCACCATTTATGTTGCCCTTCTCTGAACTGTCTCCACCCTGTCTATGTCTTTACATAGATGTGGCCTGCAGAACTGTACACGATACTCCAGATGAGGTCTCACTAGTGATTTACATACAGGCATCACCACCTCCTTTCTTCTGCTGGTGATACCTCTCTCTATGCACCCCACTGGCTTTCCCCACTGGCTTTCCCACAACCTTGGCACATTGCCTGGCCACCATTAGATCATCTGATATGATAGCTCTCAGATCCCACTCCTGTTTGTTTGCCGTCAGTATCTCCCTCCCATCATGTAAGCCTTCCCTGGGTTCTAGTGCCCCAGATGCATGATTTTGCACTTTTTTGCATTGAATTTTAGCTGCCACTCTCTTGACTAGTCCTCAAGTTTACCTAGGTCCCTCCTCAATTTTTCCACCCCTCCCAGGTGTGTACCCTATTACAGATCTTAGTATCATCTGCAAATAGGCATACCTTCCCTTCCTGACTCTGCAATGCACTTATGAAGACATTGAATAGGACTGGCCCCAGAACTGACCTCTGTGGCACCCCACTGGTTACCCTTCTTTCCTTGGAATGAGCTCCATTAACCACCACCCTCTGGGTTCTATCCTCAACCAGTTTCTAACCCAGTGTACCAATTTGGGGCCATTCCCAGGCTGCCTAACTCTTTCAAGATTTTGTGTGAAACAGTGTGAAGGCCTTGCTGAAATCCAGGTAGGCCACATCCACCACTCTCCCTGATCCACTTCCTGGTCCAGATCAAAGAAATCTGTCAACATGACCTTCCCACTGTGAAGTCATGCTGTCTTGGATCCTGTGCTCCACTGGATTCAAGATGTACCTAATCCTTTTCTTTTAGCAGTGATTCGATTATTTTCCCCACCACCTAGGGCAGGCTGATTGGTCTATAGTTTCCAGCCTCCTCCCTGCTCTCACTTTTGTGTAGAGGGCTACATCAGCTCTCCTCCAGTCCTCTGTAACCACTCCTGTTTCTAGTGATTTATTGAACAGAGCTGCCAGCACCTCCCTAAGCTCCTTTAATATTCTAGGATGTATCCCATCTGGTCCCATTGCTTTGTCCACTTTCAGTTTTGCGAGTTCCTTTAGAACTCTGTCCCCCGTAAATGGACTGGTGTATACTTCCCTGCCCTTATTGCTCCTGTCACTTAATTGTGGTCCCTCACCTCCCCCCCTCTTCTGTGACTACTGAACAAAATATTTGTTCGGGATTGATATTTTTCAAGTCCTTCCACACACTTCCCGTTGTTCCCCTTAAGCCTTATGATCCCAGCTCTTGTCTTCCTCTTTTCACTAAAGTACCTATAAAATGTCTTGTCACCTTTCTTTACTGTCTGGCAGTTTTTCCTCCGTTTGCTCCTTTGCAGTCCTGACTGCCCTCGACCTCCCTCTTCTTGTCCAGGTACACTACCCTGTCCTTCTCCTTCTGTGTTTCCTTGTACTTCCTGAGCTAACTTTTCTCTTACCTTCCCAGCCACTTCCCTTGAGAACCATAATGGTTTCCTTTTCTCTTACCTTTGTTTATTTGTCTAATGCAAAGGTTTGTTGCCTCCGCTATGGCTCCTTTCAGATGGGCCCACTGAGAGAGAATAAGGAAGGGAGGGAGGTCAACAGGGTTGGGATTGTGGGAAAGAAAGGGAAAAGGAAGGGAGTAAGATGAGAAAGAACACAGAAAGTGAAAAACTCATTAAAAGATACTGTGACCTCCACTAGCTGAGGTATGAGAAAACTTGCCAGTTTGAGTAGCAGATTAGGGAGTCAAAGATGGAGTGGATCCAGCATGTTATCTGGGTACTTAAGGGTGTTCTGGAGGTTATTGGAAAATTAATTTACTTTGCTTCCTGGTAGCGTAAATGCTGGCTTTCTGGTGTTGTATGGACCTCATGAGGTACTCTGGGAAGCCAAAGACCTTATGTAACTACCATGCAGAGACATGTACTAAATAGAGCAACAATCTCTGCAGAGATCCAGGAAACATGGGACCCTCGTGCACAAGACTGGGGGGAGTGTCTTTCCTAGGTTTATATAATATAGACTGGAAGTGAAAGCTTTGTCAGTGTTGGAGGACATGGTGGTGGTGGTGGGTGGGGGCGGGGACCGTCTTTCACAAAAAGATAGTCAAGGAGACAGGTTTGGTAAAGTTACCTGAACTACCTATATCAGATATCCTTTGAGGGTGGGGGGGGGGCCTTTAGGATGGTGCATCTTATGAATGCAGTACACAATCTTATGATCACAGAAGGCATCAGGGAGAGTAGCTCCTTCTAGGATGCGATGGGATAGGAATGAGATGACTCAATTCATTGAGGGAGTGATTGGAGGACTCGGGGTTAAGGATGGGTGGGCTCAGTAATTAGATGAGAGAGGCTGAGGAATTGCATTTGTTGAATGAGTGTTTCTGAGCAGGGAGTCAGTTTGCTGGTAGGTCCCCAAGAACCAAGAGCTCATCGGAAGTTACAGGGAGGGTAGTAGATCAAGAGGAGTCCGTCTTGGGTGAGGGCAAGAATAGATACCACCAGTGAGGACAAGGAGGAAGGGAGAGAACTTGCACAGAAGTTAGTAAAAACTTTGCAGTGCATTCACAGATGCTGGTATCATATCTCAATGATGCAGTGCTGGAGACAGTGTCATCTTCAGGATATTAAATAAGCTGAAAAAACTGATTAGCAATTTTACAAGTGAATATGCTAATCAGCTTTGAAATACATAGAACTTGGTACAGACTGATTAGCACAATTAAATATATATGTATAGTTTTATTCGTATTGCCTTCTGTGTTATATGGACTTACCAAAAAAATGGTCTGCATTTTATTGCTATGCATTTCTGGACATGGTTAGCATTACCTTCGGTTTTGCATAGTGTTTTGCTATGCTATACCAGCTATTTCATACCCTGTCATTGTATAGTTAGAGCACTGGCTTGGGAACCAGTACATCACAGGTTCAAACCCCAGCGGAGCCAAAATGCTCACTGTGTGATCTTGGGCAAGTCACTTAACCTCTCATTGCTTCAGTTCTTCCTTTTGTGGAAATGGGTTGAAAGCTGGTCCCCACTGGAAACAAGATGTTGCATTTCAGCTGAACTACCATGAGTAAGTAAATAAATAGTACATGTTGCTGTGCAAGTATTGATATTTATTAAGTGAAATTGAAGTAAGCTATTTCCGAATTCTGGACCAATGGATCATGTTCTTTGTGTTGATAAGATCTGGGGAGCAAACAACTTTTTCCCATTTGAATCGTGCAGTCCCTACTGACCCACCAATAGGAACTGGGGGTTATCTGGCTGTTAAGGTGGGAGGATTGTGATTCATAGCAGTCCAGCCTCCACTAATGTGCTTTGTTTTGTGCACTTCCATGCATGCGCTGTAAAACTATGTTACGTTGTTTTGCACTATATTGTATTTCCACTCACACTGAATTCTCGTATTTTGTACTCACACTAGATATCCACTGTACTGTATTCTAGTATTGCTGCACTTGGATTGCCTTGTTGTTTTTCTGTTCTATGGGATTCCTGCACTGTCCTCTGTATTATGTACTTGTACCTTATCGTTGTGCCATTTTTATGGCTCAGGTCATGCCTAAAAATGATCCACTGGATCAGTGCACCTACCTGGTTAACAAATGCATTCACAGAAGAAAGGGTCCTGAAAAAACTACTGAAACTGAAGGTGGACGAAGCAGTGGGGCCTGACAGGATTCACCCTAGAAATTCTAAAAGAACTAAGGGGAGAACTAGTGACACTACTGACTACCCTTTTTAACAAACTTTGAGAAGATGGTTTGGTACCTGAGGACTGGAGGATGGCAGATGTGATTCCCCTTCACAAAAATGGGAGCAAAGCAGAGGCAGGAAACTATAGACCTATTAGTTTGACCTCAGTGGTAGGGAAAATGATGGAATCACTTCTGAAAGAAAGAATTGTTGAGTACCTAGAGGCCAGCGGGGCACAGGACCCAAGGCAGCATGGATTCACAGCGGAAAGGTTGTGTCAGATGAATCTAATATACTTTTTTGACTGGGAGACCAAAGTAGTAGACCAGGGAGGGGCTGTGAACATGGCCTACCTAGACTTTAGCAAGACATTTGACACAGTCCCACACAAAAGATTACTAAACAAGTTAGCCAGCCTGGGAGTGGGTCCCAGAGTGGTAACCTGGGTAAAAATTGGCTGGACAACAGGGACGCAGAGGTAATAGTAAATGGAGTCCACTGCAAAGAAGCGGGGTTTACTAGCTGGGTACAGCAGTGTTAAGTACTAGGACGGTCCTCTTTAATGTCTTTATAGGAACATTGCGGAGGGACAGGAAGGAAAAGTATGCCTCTTTGCAGATGACATAAAGATCTGCAACAGGGTTCAGATACTAGAGGGTGGAAAGGATGAGAAGGGACTTGGCAAGGTTGGAGGAATGGTCAAAAGTATGGCAGCTTAGATTTCATGCAAAGAAGTGCAGAGTAATGCACCTGGGAAACAAAAACCCAAGGGAAGAGTACACAATGGGGTATGAATAACAACAAAAATGGAAAGGGACCTGGGGGTAGCCATATCAGATGACCTAAAGATAGGCAACCAATGTGAGAAGGCAGTAAGGAATGGGGGATACTGGGATGCATAGGGAGAGGCATCACCAGTAGAAAACAGGAAGTTGTTATCCCTCTGTACAGATAGTTGGCGAGACCCCATCTGGAGTACTGTGTGCAGTTCTGGAGACCCCATCTCCACAAGTACATAGACAGAATGAAGACAGTCCAGAGGAGGGCAACTAAGATGGTGCAGGGTCTGCGCCAGAAGCCATGCGAAGAGAGAGTAAAAGAGCTTATTATGTATACCCTCGAGGAAAGGAGGGAGAGGGGGGACATGATAGAGACTTTCAGGTACCTCAACAGAATCAACAAAGTCCAAGAGGGTAGCATCTTTGAGAAAAAGAGATGTGTAAGAATAAGGGGGCACAATTTGAAAATTGGGGGGGGTGGCGACTCAGGGGCAACATGAGCAAGTATTTTTTCACCGAGAGGTTGGTGGATGCATGGAACGGCCTTCCTGAGGAGGTCATAGGATCAAAAACAGTGGGGGAATTTAAGAATGCATGGGACAGATATAAGGCAATTCTAGTTCTAGTATTGCTCTCTTGATGAGGTGCCTTTGTAAATGAGTCTTTGACTCAAAGGTCTGTAAACCGATGATCTAATAAATAAATAAATAAATAACTAGTGGAGGTAGGAGGAAGTAGGCTGTCAGTTAACTAGGATCTGCAGCCTATCCAATAGGTAGGGAAATGGGCAGACTGGGTGGGCCAAGTGGCCCTTATCTGCCGTCAAAGTCTATGTTTCTATGCATAGATAAATAAATAGTCTCCCTAGTCCCACTACTTAGGAGTGTAATACTTTTATGAGGAATATTTTGGGGGCTAAATAATTCTCGGGTGTTGGAACACACTGCATTTTTTGACCCTGTCGACATTGACACATTTAGAGAGAAGCATCCAATGGAATGGTTTTGAGAATTTCAGTTTGTTTATGAGCACAAAGACAACTTGATTTCAGGGTTCAGAATATCAGTCCACAGTACCATTTGTATGGGAGGCTGTTAAGATATGCTACAGCTCATCTGGTAAGTATACAGCAGACCACCAAACAAATCACTTTATAGATCACATTAATGTTCAAAGCTTCTAGTTTGTCATGATTAATCTAATGAATGCAACCAGGGCAATGGTACAGTATCTGTGGTTTCAGTAGTGTGAACGTAGGATAGTTTTGCTGCATCAGAATTATTCTTATGGTCAGAAAAACATACTGTGCTCATCTTTGGACTTCTCTTGACATTTTCTTGAAGGGGCAAGTGAAGTTGTGAAAATGTCCCCCCCCAGCCCCCAACAGGCTGAATTTATGAAATATAATGACCAAAGTAATATAGAGGATAATGTATGGTCCTGTATCGGTAACCGGTCTGTCAACCATCAAGAGGTTGCCAGGGCGACCTTGTAAACCTTGAGAGCGAAGCTTGAGAGGTTTACGTCGACATGGCAACCTCGAGATGGTTAACATTAACCGGTTGTCGATAGAAGGACCATACATTTTTTTTATAGTGTAAGATCCCAAGAAAAAGGGAAAACGGCTCCTTGCTTTATGAAATAGAGTCACTGCCACGGCCGTTTAGTCCTTCCCTTACTGCTGCGTGCATCCGTCATTTCCCGAGAGTAAAAAAAGGCGCGAACATGTGCATACCAATCCCTGTTGTTAGCCTATTGATGTGACGTAGCATCGATAGGTTAACAACATTACTACGTCACATCGATGGTATAACAACCTTAGGAAATGATGATTTCCTAAGGTTTAACAGCATTCTGCCATGCATTATTTATATCTTTTGTACGTGGGGAATAGTGGAGTCAGAATCTCCATGCAGACCTCCTGTGTCATGGTTATCAAGTGCGTATTCATGCACGGCACAATAAAAGTAGCAAATATTTTTTTTAAATAAGAGGCTAATCCTGAGGATCAACATATTTTTTGTCATGTCCTAATAATAACAAAGTGGTCCACTTTCTTTGCCATTTTGTCCGAGCGGATAACAAATGTAGTAGTATTCCATATTCTTTGGGATTTGTGTGAGATCTTGATGTTTTGTGTTGATCTGTAGGCTATTCTGGATACGGACAGAGAGAAATAGTCAGCACTACTACTCCCCAACAGCGTACAGTGGAGGTCTCAGCGAAGAGGAACAGTATCAAGAGGCCATTCGAGCTAGTCTTAATCAGAGTGGTAAGAAATGTCTGCAGTGCCAAACAAATGCACACGACCACTCCTCTTGGCAACTCCACTTTACCCAAGAAAAGAGCACATTCCTCTGTTTTATTGTTTGGCAGCAATACCGTTTTTTATTGAACTTCAAATCTGATCTTGAGGGCACAAATGTGATGCCTTGGTTATTTATCTAGTCATTCATGTACTGAAGGTGTTGTCCATCTGGTCTGTTGTTCTTGGATCCCTCTGAAACCCACATTTAAAGGGGGATTTCTCAGGTCTCCTAAACAAATGTGCAGGGACCTAGAGGTTCAAATTAAACAAACTGCCCCACAAATAGTTTTATTACTTACAGGGTAAACAGTATCTTGATAATCCTGCAGACCCCACCAGCCATGACGCCCGACTCTAACTTTCAGAGTCCCATGCAGCTAAGCCTCTGATGCTGTGAATGGCAGGCTGAGACACTGGGGACATCTCTGTGCTTTTGTAATGTATCGTAAAGCAGCAGTATTTATTAGTAACCATATAGTGTTTTTTTCAGCAATAATGTTGTTCTTCCCAAAATACCAATATATACATTTTTATTTTTGCTTTCTTTCATTCCTGAATCAAGATATAGGAGTTTGAAGATTTTAAAAGTTCCCACTCCTGTGCCGTGCCCACCATGAAAAAAATAAATATCTTGGTACATTGCTGTGCTATTTAGTATCAGCAATATGTGGTAACACCATCCTAATACATCCACTTTATGAATCTAGCATGTGCATTCCACAGGTATCCTCAGCGGAAGAGATTTAAAAAATGTTGAGTTGCAGCCATCTTTGATTGTGTGAGTCATTAATTACAAAAAAAGCTGTAAAAGCTGTCTAACAATATCTGAGAAAACTAAAATACACTGAGCATGAATCTTAGGATGTCAAAAATAGGGAACATTGCGGAGGGACAGGAAGGAAAAGTATGCCTCTTTGCAGATGACACAAAGATCTGCAACAGGGTTCATACACTAGGGGGGTGGAAAGGATGAGAAGGGACTTGGCAAGGTTGGAGGAATGGTCAAAAGTATGGCAGCTTAGATTTCATGCAAAGAAGTGCAGAGTAATGCACCTGGGAAACAAAAACCCAAGGGAAGAGTACGATGGGGGGTTATGAATAACAACAAAAATGGAAAGGGACCAGGGGTAGTCATATCAGATGACCTAAAGGTAGGCAACCGATGTGAGAAGGCAGTAAGGAATGGGGGATACTGGGATGCATGGGAGAGACATCACCAGTAGAAAACAGGAAGTTGTTATCCCTCTGTACAGATAGTTGGTGAGACCCCATCTGGAGTACTGTGTGCAGTTCTGGAGACCCCATCTCCGCAAGTACATAGACAGAATGAAGACAGTCCAGAGGAGGGCAACTAAGATGGTGCAGGGTCTCATGAAGCCATTCAAGAGAGAGTAAAAGAACTTATTATGTATACCCTCAAGGAAAGGAGGGAGAGGGGAGATGATAGAAACTTTCAAGTACCTCAACAGAATCAACAAAGTCCAAGAGAGTAGTATCTTTGAGAAAAGAGATGTGCTAGAATAAGAGGCACAATTTGAAAATGGGGGGCGACTCAGGGGCAACATGAGGAAGTATTTTTCACAGAAAGGTGGTGGGTGCATGGAACGGCCTTCCTGAGGAGGTCATAGGATCAAAAACAGTGGGGGAATTTAAGAATGCATGGGACAGACATAAGGCAATTCTAGTTCTAGTAGTGCTCTCTTGATGAGGTGCCTTTGTAAATGAGTCTTTGACTCAGAGGTCTGTAAACCGATGATCTAATAAATAAATAAATAACTAGTGGAGGTAGGAGGAAGTAGGCTGTTGGTTAACTAGGATCTGCAGCATATCCAATAGGTAGGGAAATGGGCAGACTGGGTGGACCAAGTGGCCCTTATCTGCCGTCAAAGTCTATGTTTCTATGCATAAATAAAGAAATAGTTTCCTTAGTCCTACTACTTAGGAGTGTAATACTTTTATGCAGGGCCGGATTAAGGGGGGGACAAATGGGGCAAATGCCCCAGGCCCCCCGCCATAGACTGGCCCCCCCAGTAGTCGGAAGCAAGAGACACTTTTAGTAGGTGGACTGGTGTTTGTAAATTATGCCACCTCCCCCTCACCGCAGCGCTAGTTAAGCGCGAGTCAACCTCCCCCCATAGGCCCCAGCAGCTTGCTCCCTTAAAAACGCTGTGAAAGCAGCCTGACTTCGGAAGAAGCATATTTGTTAAATAAAATAAAAAAACACACAAGCCCTCTGCCACAATAGGCCCCCCGCAAGCCTACATTGCAGATTTCTCTCGTTCCCCCTTCCCTCAGGTGGTACAGTACTGGTAAGGATTTGTAATAAATCATGCCTCCCCACATGAGTCAAGAGTGAATCAACCCCCCCCCCGGAGCTTGCTCCATAAAACAAAACAAACAAAAAAAATGACTTTGGGAGAGGATTTCTTTAATTAAAAGAAAACAAAAACACAAGCCCCCTGGACCCTCCTGCTACAGCTAGGCCCCGGCAAGCCAACATTGCAGAAGATTTCTCTCGTTCCCCCCCCACCCTCCTCCTCCCTTATTTGCAGCCTGCAGCTAGGGTCAGGTGACTTGCTAGAAAAACAAACTGGCACTGTGTGGCAAAAAGTGAAGAAGGCTAACTATGCAAGCACCGTGATCTACCTCCTTAGGATACTGACAGGTTTTCCACTTTTTGAGTCTGGGAGTGGATCTGGACGGTGCAAGTTGCGACCAGACCTGGCCTGCTGCTGCATATCACGAGGCAGCGCCAGGACCAGGAGCTTTGCATACAATCCATCTGGGCAGCATTTTTAAACCACTCTTCTTGGGTTTTGAGGCTCAGCATGCACTTTGCCAGCGGCAGCACCTGCACTCGCTATCTGTACGCCTACGCCACTCTATCGCTAGCAGCATGATTAATCGATGCACTGTCCTAAACTGCCTGCTGCTGCTAAACTAAGGAGTTTCAAAGGAGCACCAAGCAACAGCAGACAGCTTGAGTTCAGTAAGTGGCTTAGAAAGTTGATATCTGTATTTTATTTTATGCTGAGATAATTGATCTGAGCTTGTTCAAAGAAGAGATAAAGGGACGTGGGTGTGTGTGTACATGCATGGATCCTCTAACTCTGAAATAAAGGAATTAATCATTCCTTTGATATCCCATGAGCAGATAAAGGTATGACATCAGTCTGTTTATTTGGAGTCATAGCATTTGTACATTGGAACTCACACTTCTGTACAATGGGTACATACAGTAACTTACTGTTGTTTGAGTAGGATGCATACCTCTTAGTAAAGCACTGTTTATTTTGTTTCATTTATTTCCTTAAAATAAACTTGTGATTAAAGAGGTTACTAAAGATACTTTGCTTTTCTGAACAGGGTCTAGAGGCGACTTCAATAAAGCACCAAAACTCACCACAGAGCATCTAGACCCCCAGAGCATCTGAGCCTGGCGTGCCTTCATGTCTTGTACAGTACAATAAATATAACATTACAGACTATGACAACATGACAGGGTGTTGTACTTCAAGTTACTTTTTCTCCTGTGAATAATGGGGTAGTCTCCCATATGGTGGTTGTTATGGTTAATAAACAACATGCTCAGTAAATGTTGCACAAAATAAAACATTTTGGTATGGAAAGTTGGGCGTTTTACATGGCCACCCAAGTTGTGAGTGTCCCAGGCCCCACATGGCTTGATCTGGCCCTGCTTTTATGAGGAATATTTTGGGGCTAAATAATTCTCTGATGTTGGAACACACTGCGTTTTTGACCCTGTCGACACTGACACATTTAGAGAAGCATCAATGGAATGGTTTTGAGAATTTCAGTTTGTTTATAAGCACAAAGACAGAACTTGATTTCAGGGTTCAAAATATCAGTCCACAGTACCATTTGTGTGGGAGGCTGTTAAGATATGCTACAGCTCATCTGGCAAGTATACAGCAGACCACCAAACAAATCACTTTATAGATCACATTAATGTTCAAAGCTTCTAGTTTGTGATGATTAATCTAATGAATGCAACCAGGGCATTGGTACAGTATCTGTGGTTTCAGTAGTGTGAACGTAGGATAGTTTTGCTGCATCAGAATTATTGTTATGCTCAGAAAAACTACTGTGCTCATCTTTGGACTTCTCTTGACATTTTCTTGAAGGGGCAAGTAAAGTTGTGAAAATGTCCCCCCCCAGCCCCCAACAGGCTGAATTTGAAATATAATGACCAAAGTAATATAGAGGATAATGTATGGTCCTCTATCGGTAACTGGTCTGTTAACCGTCGAGAGAGGTTGCCAGAGGCGACCTTGTAAACCTTGAGGCCCGAGCTTGAGGTTCACGGTCGACTGTAACAGCTTCCGAGATGGTTAACTATTAACGTTGCCGATAGAAGGACCATAAATTTTTTTTTATAGTGTATGGTCCCAAGAAAAAGGGAAGAAAACGGTTCCTTGCTTTATGAAATAGAGTCACCGCCACGGCCGTTCGATCCTTCGCTTACTGCTGCGTGCATCCGTCACTTCCCGAGAGTAAATAAAAGGCGCAAACATGCGCATACCAATCCCCGTTGTTAGTGTAGCGATGTGACGTAGCATCGATAGGTTAACAACATTACTACGTCACATCGATGGTATAACAACCTTAGGAAATGATGATTTCCTAAGGTTTAACAGCATTCTGCCATACATTATTTATATCTTTTGTACGTGGGGAATAGTGGAGTCAGAATCTCCATGCAGACCTCCGTGTCATGGTTATCAAGTGTGTATTCATGCACAGCACAATAAAAGTAACAAATATTTTTTTTAAATAAAAGGCTAATCCTGAGGATCAACATATTTTTGTCATGTCCTAATAACAACAAACTGGTCCACTTTCTTTGCCATTTTGTCCAGTGGATAACAAATGTAGTAGTATTCCATATTCTTTGGATTTGTGTGAGACCTTGATGTTTTGTGTTGCTCTGTAGGCTATTCTGGATACCGGACAGAGAGAAATAGTCAGCACTACTACTCCCCAACAGCATACAGTGGAGGTCTCAGCGAAGAGGAACAGTATCAAGAGGCCATTCGAGCTAGTCTTAATCAGAGTGGTAAAATGTCTGCAGTGCCAAATAAATGCACATGACCACTCCTCTTGACAACTCCACTTTACCCAAGAAAAGAGCACATTCCTCTGTTTTATTGTTTGGCAGCAATACGGTTTTTTATTGAACTTCAAATCTGATCTTGAGGTCACAAATGTGATGCCTTGGTTATTTATCTAGTCATTCATGTACTGAAGGTGTTGTCCATCTGGTCTGTTGTTCTTGGATCCCTCTGAAACCCACATTTAAAGGGGGATTTCTCAGGTCCCCTAAACAAATGTGCAGGGACCTAGAGGTTCAAATTAAACAAACTGCCCCACAAATAGTTTTATTACTTACAGGGTAAACAGTACCTTGTATCTTGATAATCCTGCAGACCCCACCAGCCATGACCCCTGAGTCTAACTTTCAGAGTCCCATGCAGCTAAGCCTCTGATGCTGTGAATGGCAGGCTGAGACACTGGGGACATCTCTGTGCTTTTGTAATGTATCGTAAGCAGCAGTATTTATTAGTAATCATATAGTGGTTTTTCAGCAATAATGTTCTTCTTCCCAAAATACCAATATATGCATTTTATTTTGATTTATTTCATTCCTGAATCAAGATATAGGAGTTTGAAGATTTTAAAAGTTCCCACTCCTGTGCAGTGCCCACCATGACAAAAATAAATATCTTGGTACATCGCTGTGCTGTTTAGTATCAGCAATATGTGGTAACACCATCCTAATACATCCACTTTATGAATCTAGCATGTGCATTCCACAGGTAACCTCAGCGGAAGAGATTTAAAAAATGTTGAGTTGCAGCCATCTTTGATTATGTGAGTCATTAATTACAAAAATTAGCTGTAAAAGCTGTTTAACAATATCTGAAAAACTAAAAATACACTGAGCATGAATCTTAGGATGTCAAAAATACAATTTTGCTAAACAGCTGTGAATGAAATGTTTTGCAGACTAACACATACTGCTGTATTTAGATAGATAGTTGGATGGATGGATGGATAGAGATAGATACTGTAGATAGGTAGATAGATACTGTAGATAGGTAGATAGATAAATTGATTGATTGATTGATTGACAGATAGTATAATAGCGCATTTTATGAGTTTACATCTGGTATTGGTGTTGCTCATAAGATCAATGCCAGCAATGCATGGATAGATGGAACAGCTTGCCCAGGAGTGAATAAAAGCTAGACTTTTGTAGAAATTGTCATTTTTTTTTGTCCAATAAAAGCTATCAAATAGCCGCTTTGTTCTCTCCCCCCACACACAACATTTCCTCCTCACTCCTCTGTGTCCTTTGTTGCACTGTTTGGCATTGAACATTTGTAACTATTTTCTGAATGTTACAAGTGGAATAATCTGGGTCGCACCTGGAAATGAGCCTCGACTCAGCGTGCTTTTCCCAGTCATCAGAATTTTAACTAAAAAATATTATAAAATCCACTCTGGCATGCTTTAATGCTGTAATGACCTCAGTTCCTGGGTGGCTGAAGGCCCTGGCACACAACCCATCTGGTATTCCATGATCTGGGGGACTCAATAAGGGCAAGCCCAATAACAGTGACAGCATTTCAGCAAACACACGATAAGCGGTGCGTATCAGCGATCACCAAAATGGTGACAGATGTATTTCCCCTTCCCCGAGTTGCTACCGTAGAAAAGCATTTGTCACCATTTGGTAATCGCTGATATGTACCCTCGCCATTTGTGTTTTCGCTGAAATGCCATCACTGTTATTGGGCTCGCTTTTATAGAGTCGCCCAAATCACATAGAACCAATCCACCTACGTCATTCGGTTATTTCAATATTGTCACAAACCCGACCATGGATTATTCATTACAAAGAGCCTCTCACACCTGTTAATAGCCATCCTGTCCTAAAACTAACATCTCTTTTCTTTTATGAATATGTTAATTGCAGAAAGTATGCATCACTATCCCATATATATATATATATATATATATATATACACACACACACACAGTGTATATATATATGAAATGCTTTTTGTAAAAACTGCCATCCCCTGAAGAAGGGCTGTGTGAGGTTTGAAAGCTTGCGTTCTGGAAATTTTTTGTTTAACTTATAATTGAAATGATTAAGGACATCACTCACATCAGAGGATGCTAGTAAGTAAAGCCTGTCAGTATTGTCCAGCTCAGCAGACAGGGCAGATTGGTGAAGGGAGCTGAGCTGAATTACCATAGGTGGTGCTTTGGGACTGTGAAACATATGCATACAGAAAACCATCCGATGGTTGCTGAGGGCATTCAAGAAGGTTCCTGATTCCACATTGTGGTGGGGGTGGGAGGAAAGGACCCAATCAGTAAGGGGGTGGCAGACTGAAGATTTGGGAAGGGTAGGCTCCTTAATGGACTGAGCGTGCCAATTTGTATTGAAATCCCCCAACATTTTTGGGTTCTCCAGAGGAGACGAGAGAGGAAAGGCATTCAAAAAGAGAGGGAGGTTTGCTGCCAGGGCTGCAGAAGGCACCAGCAATGAAAACAGAGATGGAGAGGACAATACAGAGCTTGCCAAGCAAGATAAAAATCAGTCCTTTGGAAATACCGTAGTCTAAAAAACAGTCCATTTTGAAGTACTGTAGTCCCTACTGCTTGATGCTGTGTGATTCATTTTAAAGGTTTGTTTATTTAAGTTGCAGAACTGCAGGTTCCTTTACACTTTTATGTGGGGCTGTAAAGTCCTCTGTGGACATGAGACGTTTTGCCGGTGGCTGAATTTGAGAAACAGAATCTTGGCTCTCATAAAAAAAGTTTCTTTTTTTTTTTTTATAAATTGGAGGTTTAATGTGTCTCTTGAGAGCAGTTGTGATATCACTGAACACTTTTATTTGAACTTTTAATGCAGAGGCCTCAGTAAGCTTTGTGTGCAATTAGCCATGTAGTCCTCTGTGTCTTATTTGTGTGTGATCAGGATTTGATGGGCAGTAAAACAGTAGCATAAACACTTACAGAGGCAATTTGTTTTTGAGCAGGAAAGAGGACTGGTCTTAATTGCAGCATCAACATGCCCCTACCACCAAACAACTGGCTGGTAGTTGAGGATTAACAACCAATAATTAAGGGAAAAAAACAGTGGGGGGCTGTGAAAGGATGAATCAGGGTGGAATTTCTGTCTACAAAATTCTCTCATGTTTTCACATTATATGAGTGCTGCTCTCACTGTTTATAAAGTGGTTCCTCAGGTTGAAAACAGTGATGTAAAATGTAGAAAGAGGGACTGTGAGAACTCCAGAGTAAATGGTAACATTACCATGCTGTATATACAGACAAACACACACGCATACGCACACACACAAAAGGTAGTTTGACATGCCTAGATAGAGAGGTCAAATCTATTATTTTACTCTTAAAGCAATTTACAAAATGTTGAGACAGCTTCCTCTGTGAAGAAGCTTACCCTGGCAAAACCATATTCAGTAGGTATTCATTATTTTACTGTGCCCCCTGTTTGGGAGGGAACTAATTGTATTTTTGCCCCAAGAGGCCATCTATCCGATCCCTTCCTTTCATAGTGCTGGACATAGCCCTTTGGTGGCATCTGCTCTTACATATATCCAGGGAGGCACATAAGCACACACCTCATTATAGTCAATGTGACAACTTTTCTGTGGAGATTTCCTTATGTTAATTAGCATTGGGAGGGTCATTGAGGTCAACACTTGATTAGCAATGGTTTTGCTATTCAAGCTTTGGCCTCAGTTACCCTCCCAGTACTAATTAACATAAGCAAATCTGCATAGAAAAGTTGCCAATTTGAACTGACTATAAGGGAGCGTGCACTCAAGTGCCTCACTGTATGTATGTCACAGCATAAGCCAGCGCTGGGGCTAGATCAGCAACGGAAAGGAAAGAGCACAGCTGTACAACCCCTTGGAACAAAAACACCATCCCTTCCCACCTGAACGGGTGAGGGGGGCACAGTTAAAATAATGAAAACCTACTTGATAGTTTTTCACCAATGTAAACTCCCTCACTGAGGAAGATGTAGCTATAACCAAAAAAAAAAAAAACTGAGAAATTGCTTTAGTGATGTTAGATTGCATTTAAAAGCAGTACACTCTTGAATTACGCATTGGCATCAGATGTGGACTTTCTCTTCAGATCATTTCAGAATTCTACCGTTCTTCTAATATAACCTGGATTTGTGTGTGGGGGGGGGGTTCTCCCCAAACTTACTAGTTTGGTCAGTCCAGGGTATTCATATTGCTACTTTTATGCAGTAGTCAAGGTGAGGGCAGGGCTTAGGCTTTGGGGAACACTGTGGTGTAAACTTTTACTCTAATGTCCCTTATCACTCCACAACCAACCTTCTGTCCCACAGGGACCACCAGGACAACCGCCATGCTGCCAGAGGATGCCCTGAGAGGGAGGACATGGACCCTGGTGGGCTCCAGAAGTGTGGAGGATAAGGTGTACACTCCTCTACTGATAACACTGCAGAACTCCTTCGCTATTCTAGCAGTATGAGACAACTAAGGTGAGGTCCCCAGCACAGTGGGAGTGGAGTGGAGCCTCAGGAACAGAGACCCCAAGGGAGGAGGCCCCCCCAGAGGAAGCAGCTGCTGGTGTGGGACTCCACAGTGAGGAGCATAGAGCTGGGGACTGGGACAGGGATGGATAGGGAGATGAGGTGCCTGAGGGTGCCTCAGCAGGAAGGAGCAGGAAACAGATCATGTGGCTTACTAGGGCAGCAGGAGCTGGGAGGGAGCTAGACATAATTCTCCATCTTGGGAAAAATGCTCTAGCTAGAGAGAGAGTAGAGGTAGTTTGGGGGAACTTCAGAGAGCTGGGGAGGGGCCTGAAGCAGATAGCACGCATGGTGGCATTCTCTTAGGTGCTACCTGTGAAGGGCAGGGATCAGGGGGCATGAAAGGGAACTCCACAGAAGGACCTTTAATGACTGGCTGAAGGCATGGTGGGGGATAAGATGCATGGAAGAGGGCTTTGGTTACATCATGAACTGGGAACCAACCTTGGAAGATGGGGTCTCTATAAGAGAAATAGCCTGCATCCTTCTGGGAGGGGGTGGCAGTCTTTGATGGGAGGTTTAGATGCTACTAGGGTGAGCATTTAAACTAGCTGAGGGAAGTGGGAAAACCATAGGAGACAGAAAGACAGAAGGGGAGAACCCAAAGGGTGACACTACCCAAAGGGCAGCGTCTGAGGGAGTCAGTGAGAGAAACAATTTAAGAAATGGAAAGGGACACAAATGGGAAAAGAGAAGTAAGCAGAACAGGGTAGGCAAAACAGGTGGGTCAGAAGGAACAGCAGGTTGTGGTATGGACAAGCAGGGATGGATAGCACAGGACATTGGGTGAGTGAGTGAGTGAGAAGGTATGGAGAGTCACGTTTGCAAAAGCCAGGAGCCTTAGAAACAAACATTCTGCAACCTGGAGGCTATCATGGCAGAGTCTTCCCTCGATATAGTGACCATTACGGAGACGTGGTGCACTCGGCACCATGACTGGGATACAACGATACAGATGAAGCCGCTTAATAGGGACAGCTCTGTTTATCGGAAGTCGTCTCTATTAAGCGACCGTCCTCTTTATCAGGAGTCCTATATTTTATATAGCGCACATGGCGGAAACTCTTCATTAACCACATGCAACTTCATAGTGAATGAAATTGTGTTTATTTTGTGATAACAACTTTCTTTTTTTTATTTTTTGCTTTGCTGGTGCTCAAGTGTTTTAGTCCAGTAGTGTTTTAGTCCTTTAATGGTTACTGGGAGAAAAAGAAATCTGTAATCGAGCTCTGCTTCACATCGGAACAGATCTTACTCGAAAGGCATGTCTCTGTTTCTGTTAGTGCCCCCCACGATGCTGAATCTCCATTTTGGGTGCACCAGGACATCAGCGCTCTGCAGTGTAATATGGCATCCTTTGTTGAAATAGGATCGTGAGGAGGATCATCATCCAAGTCTGAATCCTGTGATGTTTGCAGAGCCGTATCTAAGCGTAACGTTTTTATGGCATCACAGATCTCTTCATCACTCATAACCCCCTCTGTTTCAACATCAATGTCAATGTCGACGAGTGTTGAGAACTCCTCTTGAGTCATGAATGTAGGTGGTTGGACATTGTACAGTGGATCATTAGCTACTGATTGGTCTGCAGTTTTTGCTGTCACTGCCTCATCAGTGCCGTCCTGAAAGCCAGCTTTCTTTCAGCAGTGTTGCATAGTGGCAGGGGAGACTGATTGCCATGCTTTCGCAACCATGTGGGTTGCATCTAGAATGTTAGCAGCTTTAGCTATTGCCGATGCAGTGAGTTTGCCCCCCTGATCAATTAGGTCAATGATTCTTGTTGACATAAGTGACCAGGGTACTCACTTTCTAGGAGAGAGAGAGAGGGCTGGGAGGAAGGGAGGAGGGGTGGCACTGTATGTGAGCACTGATGGCACTGTATGTGAGGAAAGAAATAAAAGCCACTGAAGTGCAGGTACATCAGGGTGTGGAAGGTCTAGGGGTGCTATGGATCATCCAGAAAATGGGCTATGGGTCCACTGTCTGGACGGGGTAGTTTTCAGATGGCCAACACAAGGGGAGGGATGGACACGTCTCAAGGGCAAGCCATTATCAGTATGGCAGGGAATGGGAAGGTGCTGTTAATGGAGATTTCAATCTACCAGATGTGGAGTGGAACATACCAACTGCAGCTTCAGTAAGGAGTAGGGCCATCCTAGCCTCCCTACAGGCAGTGTTTCACCAGCAGCTTGTATAGATCACTGGTGAGGCCACATCTGGAATACTATGCCCCATTCCAACCTTAGAAACAACAAAGACAGGCTCGAGATGGTGCAGTGTAGGGTAACAACAAAAACTATTCAGGATCAATAGGGCAGGTACTATGAGGATTGACTGAAGGCAATGAACATGTACTCTCTGGAGAGCAGAAGAGAGAGGGAGGGATAGTATAGAATCATTCAAGTTCCTGAAAGAATGCTGGCCCAGTGGCGTGGAGGGCTGAGGCACTGGCGCTCACCTCCTGCCATGCCAGCGATCCAGGTTAGGAAATGAATGCAGGTCACTCAGGGGCTAGCTGGGGAGGTAGGATTGAGTGTCCCAGGGGCCTCACTGCTCATCTGTCATCTGGAAGTATGTAGGTAGCAACGCAGCAGGGTCACGCAGGGAGGGGGGACCGCATGCAGATCGCTGAGTGGCATGTCCATGAAGGTAGAGTTGACGTATCGCGTCCATGGCACAAATGGCATTCCCTTAGTGCAAAAATGTTGAAAATCTCCCAGCAGCAGGATAACATCCAACCCCACCCACCCTCGCAGGCCGCTTCTGGCAACCTGGCACCTCCAGCGAGACCTTCAGGTTAAGGGTGAGCAGGTATCAGGTAAGCCTTGGTGAAGCTAGGTGATGGGTGCTTGGGTTGTTGGTCCGATGGGGCAGCTGGGCATCTGAGGCGGACAAAACACAAGATTAGAAAAAAAAAAACTAATTCCTGAAAGGAATGAACATGGTGGACTGGGAGGAAGTACTCAGCAGGAATGGTGAATCAAAAACACTGAGACATGAGTGGAAGCTGGCAGGATAGGTGGGTGAGAAGGAAGATTCAGAAGGAAACATGAGGAAGTTTTATTTTACTGAGAGAGTGGTTGAGCTGTGGAACAGCCAGCTGGCACAGCTGGTGATTGCAAGAAACATTGCTGAGGAAATAAAGGGGACATTGTAGAGGAACTGAAAGGGAAGGTATGTCTTTTTGCAGATGACACCAAGATCTGCAATAGGGTGGACACCCAGGAGGGAGTGGAGACAGTGTGTAGGGATCTAGAAAAAGTAGAGGACTGGACGAAGGAATGGCAGTCTGTGTTTGATACCAAAAAAGTGTAAAATCATGCACTTAGGGCACAGGAACCCCGGTGCTGAGTATAGAATGGGTGGAGAGGTGTTAGCAGTCACTAGGCAGGAAAGGGACCTTGGGGTTATAATTTCAGAAAACTTTGGGGTGGCAGCGCGGTGTGACAAGGCCGTGGACAGGCAGTGGGATGCTGGATTGCATAGGGAGGGTATCATCAGTAGGGAGGGGTGATGCTGCACTGTACGCTCCCTGATATGCCCGACCTGGAATACTGTGTCCAATTTGGAGACAACACTTCAGAAAAGACATAGGGTGGATTGTGACAGGAAGATCCTGCTACTATTGAGGACTGACCTTTTCTTAAATCTGTTGTAATAGTTCTTCTGTTTCTTAGCCTAATCTATCCTTTACAATTTCTAGTCCATAAGGTTGACCACCTGTGGGTGCTCCTAACCTTTCTTGACCATGCTATAGTGTCCTCTTTAAGTTTCCTTTTCTCTCTCCGCTCCTAGTACAGGGAGGTTATTGTGGTGACCTCCAAGCTGATGGTAAACAGCAGGCTGTGTTCCTTGTTGTTTGATTTAGTATGCAGTAGTACGCTGTCATAAAATACTTTGATGTATCTGCCTTATGTGTATGAAACCTGTAAATATTGAAAGTACCACAGTGTTTTTGATAAAGGTAAAAAGTTACTAGGTGACTGTATTATAGGTTAAGTTACTGGGGTAGAGATATCAGAAAACACCCGTTGTGTTATTTAAATGCATGTAAATTACAGATTGTTTGAGAGGCCTTTTGACAGCATGCATTCCTGCTTTGAGCTGAACCAGCCTAAAATGTCATGGTGATTTGCATATACATCCTATGATGCTTGCATTATGAGGGTATGTGTGATGTGTTTTTTTGAAACTTGGCTTTATTGCCAATGCCCTTTGGCGTGACCCTTGTTTCAGTGGTTCTGCACTGAGGTTCTTGTCTTTAGCTGATTTTGGTTTGTTTTTTTGTCTACCCATCACCCAAACTCACAAGACCAACACAGGGATAGTTCATTTCATAGGAGAGATAGATTAGTAGATCAGTAGGTACTGACTAATGCAGAGGAAGGACATGCATAGTCTGTTGCTGCAAACTGATGTATTGAAGAAGGTATGTGCCATTGCTTAAGGTTATCCCTTATGTTTTAAATAAACATCACAGAGATTGTGTCTTGAACGTGAAGTTCTTTGTCTGGTCCATCTGTTATCCCACAACTCTTCCACATGGAGGCGGTCCAGAGAGGGCAGCCAAGATCTTACCCAGGTTGCAAGAGAAACTGTGTGAGTAGAGACTAAGGGATATCAATATGTAAACTCTGGAAGACGGGAGAGTGAGTGGTGACATGATCAAGAGCTTGAGGTACTTCACAGCAGTGAACAGAGTGCATGGAGGGAGCCTGTTCCAACAGAAGATGAGCTTCAGGACTAGGATGCATACAGTGAAATTAGAGGGGGAAAATGTTAGGAAGGATGTTGGGAAATAATTATTTGCTGAAAGGGTTGTAGAAGCACGGAACCACCTGCCAGAACAACTTGAGATTAGAACACTGGAAGACTTTAATCATGCATGGGATAGACACAGGGGTATATTAGTACAGAAACAGGGAGGGGCAGGGTACTTGGAGATCAGATAGGGTCTGAGGAGATACAGTAGGTGGAGAACCCTTGGACAGACTGGGTGGGCCTAGTGGTCCTTTTCTGAGTATTTTCTTTCTTTCTATGTTCTCCTTTGTTTCCCCAGGCATGTAAGGTGTATATCTTTTAGCAGTCCCTCCCTCTCCATAGATCATAGGTCCCCAGTCTGTAGCATCCCGATGAGAAGTACCACACAGACTCAGTGTTGCCTGCAGAAACAGCCATGTAGTACATTTAGCATCACAACCAGTCATGCTTTCAGATCTGACCTGGAGTGTAGAGTATCTTTAACTTCGTCTGTGCCCTGAAGAACAACACACAAACACATTACAATTAACAAGAGTTCAAGAATCTCAACTGAGCCAGTTCATTAACAGGTTCATTGTGACCCATGGGTTTAGCTCCCAGTTCATCTACAGCCAGGCATAGATATCCCTGATTCATACATCCGTAAATGGTGCACACGTGGTCAATGAATGTCCAACAGTAATCCTTTTTCCCTCTTCAGGACAAAAGGAGTACAATCCTGGGTGACCCCTTCACTGCTATAATGTGGGACGGACCTGGGCTCCCTGCTACATATACATGGTGCCGTCCTCTGATTCAGACTGGTTCTCAAATTCATTCAGAATTCTGACTGAGACCCTGGTGGATGTCTCAGTACCCAATTTTTCCATTTGTAATCCATATTGCCCACAACTAGCTGTGCATAGTTATGATTCTCTCTGTTGCTCCTCTAAGGCCACAGATAGTCTGGGTGTCTTTGGCTGCCTTCAAGACCTGGCACTCCTTGATCCAAACATGAATCCGCAGATCTACTAGTGCTCCACAGCCCAGGGCTAGCACCATCCGTACTTGATGTCTTGATACGCTATGCAGATAGCATTTTGCACTTTCAACATACGTTGCACAAACACTTGTATACTGAACATTTGTGTAAATGTACTTAATTGTATTAAGTGTACTGTTTGTTGATGTTCCTTGTAAGTGATATTTTATATGTCAGGCATGGCTGAAAAAGGGCTGTGCCCAGACCACTTCCTGGTGAAAAACAAAAAATGAATATCCTCTGTTGCCACTGAGGAGCCGCTGGCCAGCTCAGCTGGGAGCCTGTTCCTCAGTGCTTCATATCTGTCTCCCTCTAAGCTCATAGCCTGTCATGCCCCTTTTATGCCCTGGCATACAGCATACCACTACTTCTGTCACTCCCCCAGCCAGCGGTGACCTGAGCACAGCCAGAATGTAGACCCCAGAATAGGGGCCTGGGCTGTACTACCAACCTAATGTCAGACCTCACAGTTGGCAATTTAAAAGTGAAAGACTGACCTGCCCCCCAGAGTAGCTGCTGGTTGGCAGCAGTATAAATGTTGGAATATTTCCAGGCACTTTTAATGAGATAAGGCCTAGGAACTGATCAATCTGATCATTAATTTGTTTCTATGTGGTTCGTAGTGTGACTTCAGCTCCTGAAGCCCCTTCCCCATCAACATTCAAGGCAAAGGGTCTTCAGACAACTTGTGTAAATGAGTTGAGATATTAAATGGTGAACTACTTTCTGCTTCCCTAGAGGCTAGCTATTTTCTGTAGTTTTAATGACCTGTAGTATATAATTCCTGGTAGGATGCCTTCCCTCCCCACCTCTGCTTTGGTGTTGGATAGATACACTTCTGATTGTGATTTATATTATTGTTGCAATTAGTCCTCCTCTCCCCGTTTTATACCTTGGTTCTTCCTCCACCAGTCCTGATGAGTGGGGCTGTCATTACCATTCATCTGGGTGGGTAGGTGAGGTCGCTGACTACCCAGTCAAAGCCAGTGGTGCTACTTAGTCCACCTGAAGGGGTGCACAAACACGCCTACATTCCTGGAAGCTGAGCCCTTCCCCCCATTGATGCATCTGCTCTGCAACCAGGCCAGAGTAGTATTCAGAAGCTCACATGCTTACCCTGGTCCCACACCGTGTTCTACTGTTTTGCCACTGGGCCATCTTGCCACTATTAGTTTAGCTTTCCAGACTCATAAGGGACAGTAGTCCTACTGAGACATCTCAGTTTCAGTGAGTCCTGCATTTACCCATTTTTACAACTGGGTGAGCAGTGGAAGTTTAGTTTTATGTCCTCAAGGCTGTACACAGAGCAAGAGGCTTTGATGGGTTTGGAACCTGGTTCTTCTTACCCAGGAATCCCTCACTTATGTTTTACATTAGCAGTCATTCACCAGGAATGAGCAGGTCAGAGATTTGGAACTTTTATTTATTTGCATGTTTGTTCATTTATTTATTTTATTTATTTTCCTTGAGGAAGATAAGAACATTCACACAAGGTACACACAAACATTAGATAACATGAACAAATACCCTGCTGTTTAGTAAGGGTACAGGTAAATGGAGGAAAAGGAGAAAAAATTCAGTACTTTATATAATACCAACATCGACTTTACAGTTATCATATCTACTGCGTGAGGGGTCAAAATACAGTACATTCACAACATTACAGATTAACAGTATGCCAGGAAAGTGTAGCATGGATTGTGCATAGGATTCGCACCTCAGTAATTTGGTGGAAGTGTCCCCAGACAGTTTGAAATCAACTCGTTTTATGATTAGCCAGGTGGGTCAGCTGCTCATGTTCTGTCAACTTAGCAAGAGACGATAGCCAGTCCTCAAAAGGAAGGGGTGAGGTGGCATTTGATCTCCAGTGTAGGTTGATCTGGCGGTTTTGCTTCTTGCCAGTGTCTTTGTTTGCACTGAGTAGTTGACAGGGTGGCGGATCCCCCCACTATCAAAAAACATGGGTCTGTTGATACTCTGTTTCCCATGACCCAGTCACAGAACTTGAACAATTATGACCAGAACTGCTTCAGGTAGGGGCAAGACCAAAGGATGTGGAATAGAGACCCCACAGCTTGGTGGCATCTCCAGCATATGTCAGTGGACATCAATCCCATCTTCAAAATACTAAATTAGTGATGGAGTATTTATTTTTTCTTAACTGGTATGTCATGTAACTGGTATGTCATGTTTGAGTCTGAATGCACCCTTTTGAGCATCCCATCCAGGTTTCATTGGGGATTGCGGTTAGGCATCATAGCCCAAGCGTCCCTACCTTTTATCAAGGTAGAGCATTGGGGGATAGAAGATAATTATAAATTCTCCCTCTCAATTGAAGAGGTGGGCAGCTCATCTTGAAATGAGGTCTCGGGAGGGAGACGACTTCGGTGTTGGACTGCCAGAGAGAAAAGTCTGAGAGACCTTGTAAAAAACATATTGGAACAAATTGAGAAGGTGTGGTGCTAAAAGCTTTTTTTCAAACAACCAGTTCTATGTGGCGGTTGACATAAATGACACTGCCTCTAGGGTTATGGCTCATACAGTGTTCTTAAGAAGGATTGCTTGCCTTAGAACTACCAGTCTATCCCAGGACATGCAGACTAAAAATATGAATTTTCCTTTTGTAGGACATTGCCTTTTTGGTGACAAGACAGAGGCTTACATGAAAAAGTTGAATGAGTACAAAACCACCTACAAGAGCAATACTGAAAAAAAAAAGGCCTCCACTTCCTACAGGACAAGCAAATATAGCACAACACAGACAGAGAGCGGGTGGTACAAGTTAGAGGTTGCTAACTTCAAAAACAGCATGAAAAAACAAACTGTATTCCACAAGTGGTAAAAATTGCGTACTATAATAATCAAGTTAACCACAGATAAAAAGCTTTATTGTGCAGAGGAGGACACTAAACTCTAGCAGCTTCAACATAATTGTTTTCATCAGAGGGCGTGTACCTTGTCCCATAACCATACAATTTAAATCAATTCCTTAAAGTAACAGATTACTAAAAAGACATCAATGCAAATGGGAAGTAACATTGCAGAGAACTGTCACAACTCATTTCATATAAGTAGCTAATGATGTCACCACTGTTAAGGCATTTCATTTCATGTTTAATATTCATTCAACCTTAATAAGAACAAATCAATTTAAATATTAAAGCTAGTCTTTATGTGCAAGAGCCACCATGTGTATTCTATCACTGCAAGTTCACTAATAAAATAAAAGGAGAGTCATCCTTTCTGAACAGTAATACGTGAGTAAAGGAATTTAATGGAACCTGTAGCACAAAACAGTTGTAAAAAACAGAGGGAAAGTTTAAGCTTAAATTAATCTGGCTTTAATTAGGGGCTAAAATCAAGCTTCTCATTCAAACTACTACGTTGAACAGTGTTGATTTTCATGGTAGTAAACTGTTCACACAATCACCTCCACTTTTACTAGGTAAAACAATGTTCCACCCATATATAATAAACAGGAGTGGTCTGAGTTATGAGTATTTAGAAATGCGAC
Source organism: Neoceratodus forsteri (assembly GCA_016271365.2). Taxonomy (NCBI): domain Eukaryota; kingdom Metazoa; phylum Chordata; order Ceratodontiformes; family Ceratodontidae; genus Neoceratodus; species Neoceratodus forsteri. The sequence goes on from CM028137.1 coordinate 506,581,105, forward strand.
CAGGGCATTTCATTTGCAAAGCTACTGCCCTAATATGTTCCTGAATGAGTACTTTTAAAAGTCTTACTGTACACCAACATAAAATAAGTAACAAGGGCACCATGCTATGTATCTATTTGTAGAGGAACAGTTCAGGTTGCCACACCTCTTGAAAAGTGTAAGTTTTACAAATGCTTGGGTCATCCAGAAAAAGACCAATCAAACTTGTGCAGTAAAGTTACTGGATGAACTCCATTCAACACACAAAGTTCAATCAGTCTTGTTTTATTTTCATTGTACACTATTATGGGCTATATTTTGTGGTCATGCCACTTCCTTGGGCTCTCGTGTGTTACTAAGTAAAAAGTTATATAATTACTATTCTATTCTCTTATATTCCATATACACCCAATATTACTGTCTAGAACATGCACACTCCTTCCCTCCCATGAGGTCATAAAGAATGGTCTCCTTGTCCTTAAAATAACTTCTCATCTTAAATCACCTCACCGCCCAATAGCTGCAGAGATAACAGTCTCAAACATAGCCGTGGCCCCACTGTAAGCGCTCTCCTACTGTCACTGTTAACCTCTTTCCACATTACATGCTACTAATATAGCTTTATACATTCAAAAAAAGTTTATAGTCAACTTTTAAAATCCTTATATATGGACAATTCTGTTTTAAATCTTATGTGTAGAATTCATTGCACATAAAATATCATATTAAAATTCAAAAAAAGGTTCACTCCCCCTTGGTGGACCTCATCTAGTCAATTCATTCTTTTTGTTTAACAGTCTAAATAACGTCATCTATATTTAAACAGTTCCTGTATGTTTTAAGTTTCTGGGCTGCAGCTGGAGCACTGTGCCCCTGTTTAATCTGAGCTCCTTTCACAACTCCTGTAGAGGCTACTGCTGTGTCCCTCCCCCACCCCAAACTTGCTTCAGGACCTCCCTGCCTGTTCTCCCTTTGTTTAATTTTCATCTCTGTGCCCCAGTTTAAATCAGATCGGCTTCCACAACTCCTGTAGAGGCTACTGCTTCCTCCTGTAGAGGCCACTGCAGTGTCCTCCCAACCCCCAACTTGCTTCAGGACCTCTCTGCTTATTCTCTGTTTGTTTAATTTTCAATCCCTCCCATTCTCTTTCATTCCCCTTTTGTTTTCTGTTTCCCATCCCTCAAGCCTGTTATTTAATTCCGTCCTCTTCCTCTTCTTCCCTCAGGGACTGCTGTGCCTTTTCAGGCTGCTCCTCTCAAGCACACTACATCTGCAGTTTGAAAACCTGCCTCAGGAAGCCTCCTAAGCTCCCCTACAAGCAAGGTATGGGTTGGAGATCTTTGAATTTAGCATCTACCCCTGGAGGAATCTCACTTGCTCCTGTTTGCCAGCTGAGTTTTCTCCACACTATGTGCAGCAGTCCAGAAGTCATCTAGGAACTGCTGCCAAAAATTGATGCCAGGACTGCTCTCTGCTTGAAATTATTTTTTTTTTTTGTAAGTGTCCAGTTTCCCATTAGCAGTTTATACAGATCTTCCACTAGAAGGACCTTGTTCTTTCATTTAAGGAAGTTGGCTATATACCTTCTAAAGTTACAGCAACAACCACCAGTTAATCCATTTTAGTCGCCACCCTTACAGCTTCCAATCCGATTGGTCCTCAAGTGGACCTTGGCTGCTGGATTGGCTGGCACAGCAGGACTGCTCCTGCTCTAGGCCACCGAGTTGGAAGCCGAATCTCGGCCAGAACCCTCTAGCTCCTCCCTTGCCACCCCCAGCTCTTTTCGGCCGCACAACAGGCTTGTTTTTTCTCCCACCCGCCCTCAAATTCACCTCCTCCCCCCACCAGCTTGCTCCCATTGGAGCCTGCTCACTCGACATCTCTTAAAGTGACAGGAACCAGGATGCCTCCAAAATGAGCTCTTCGCAGCTGGTGAATATGATGATCTTTTTTCTCCTTAACTACCTGGCAGTGGGTCACAAGGGAATGGGCAGTGTGACCCTCAAAAATGACCAGCCAACACCCACCTCCACTCCTCTTAGTGATCTGCCAATAAATCGAAGTACGCAGGCAACTAGTTCAGTCACAATAGATATCCAGCTTGAAGTCCCTATTGACACATACCTGTTCTATGAGTTCAACAGGATGCACCAATGCACACCTATCTCCTTTGAAACCGTTCTGGCTCTGATGTGCTGCAGCATCTCCTTCAAGGATCCCCTTCACACCCAGGCCCCACAGCAACAGGCTAGCTCAAATAGCAAGAACTTGGTGGAAACGATACCTCACCAGATTACTTATTATCCTCCTGCTCCTATCTGGGAATATTCACCCCAGTCCTGGACCCACAAATGACCACAACCCCGAGCCTACTGGTTCTATAAAAATTGCCACTATTAACATTTGTAGCCTCCTGCACAAACTTGCCCAACTCCAAGTTTGGGTGACAATTCACAAACATGATGTTTCTCGCGCTTAGAGAAACCTGGCTCTCCTTCAAGGTTCCAGACTCCTCAGTCTCTCTGGATGGTTACACCATCTTTCGTGTGGACAGGTTCTCCAAACAAGGGGGTGGGTGCCTAGTCTATCTAAGGAGCAGCATCTGCGGACAAATCATGCCTTACAATACAAATGCCAAGGAAGCTCAGATACTTTCCATTAAACTTTCAGTTGGCCAACACAGTAAAGTCTGTTACTTACAACAGTTTACATACCCCCAGGAAAACAAGGGCCAGGACTCGAGTTATTCACTGAACACGTCAAAAAAGCAAAGCAGGGCTGGGAACAGGTTATCCTTGGGGACTTTAATTCAAACTGGCTAGCTAAGGATACAGTTACCCTCAGGGATAAAGTACATGCCCTTTCCCTAACACAGATGGTAAATCAAACAACTAGGATGAACTATCAAACAGGTACAACAGCGCTCATTGATTGGCTCCTAGCTACTTGCCTCGTGCACATAAAAATATCACCATCCTGCCAGACACCTTGAGCGACCATGCTCCCATTATCTGCTCCTGGTCTAACAAGTGCCCTAAGGACACACCGCAAACCAAAAACAAACACTCCATGAGGAAAGGGCAACTTGGCCTCTTCAAGAGCTACCTGAGAGACACAGACTGGTCTCCCCTTGTCACTTGCCCTGACCCTAACCAGGCTCTGGAATACTTTATTACCATCTTCAATAAAGCCTGCGACCTATTCGCACCATTCAGAACATCCAAAACAAAAGGGGCATCCAATCCTTGGTTTAATGGCTCCCTCTTAGAACTAATGAAGAATAGGGACAACCTCTGGCATGCAGTGAGAGCTACCGGAAGACAGGCAGATATTATAATAATAATCATCTTTATTTATTCTGCACCTTTCAGATCGTCAAGGTGCATTACGTAAAATTAATAAAAAGGAAATAAAACAACTTTATATAAAATATTCAGTTAAAATCCAGTAATCAGCATTAATAATCCGGATATGCTGTGTTCCATAAATAGTTCTTTAGGAATGTTAAGGCCTCCTATTACAGAAAGGAACTTCAAAAGTGCTGGGGTAATGGGAGAGCATTCTGAGAGAATGTAGGGACCCTGACTGGGAAAGAATCCAGAGCTCCACCAGATCTAATTGTCACCCCTGTGGGCCCTCTCCAGCAAACCAAAGAGTTAGCTAATCCCTTTAATCTGGCCTTTACAGACCTCAGCTCCATCCTCCTTCCAGAGTTCCATTTTACTGACTCTAACAGCTGGAACCCAAGCTTTGCTACCACATAAACACCACTCAACCCCATTCTACTTCAAAATGATCATGAGGGCAGACACTTATTAAATATGTGAATAAGATACTTGGCAAAACTAGAATGGGTAGTGATATGCCGACATGAAGTTTCTCGCCATCACCCTGGAAGAGCTTGCCCACCCACAAATGCAACTCTTAACATATCCCTTAAGTTGAACATATTCCTGACAAGTGGAAAACCACCCTTGTCACCCGTCTTTAAAAGTGGAGACAGGACCAGCATAAGCACTACACGCCTTTATGTATTTTACCACCCCTCGAAAGTCCTAGAGAGAATTGGGTCAGATCAGCTCATGGATTACCTCAACAAATATAACCTACTCTGCCCTCAGTAGCATGGCTTCTGTAAATCCCACAGCACTATTACTGCACTCACCGACTTTACTTCACACTTATATGACTCCCTGGATGGTGGTAAAATGGTTGTGTCAATCTCTATTGACCTAACCAAAGCATTTGACACCGTCAGTCATTACATCCTGCTCAACAGCCTCACAGCCCTTGGCCTCTTCACCAATACATTGTCCTGGTTCTCAAGCTACCTCTCGCACAAGTCCCAGTGTGCTAGGATAAAAGGTGTATCCTCTGAACCCGGAATGTTACTTTGGGTGTCCCACAAGAATCAATTTTAGGACGCTTACTATGCAGCCTCTTTATCATTTCCCTGCCAAGTGTGTGCCCTGCTAAGATGCTGCTTTACGCAGATGATCCAGTGATCTCTGTACCAGGAACACACCTCCACGAAATAACAGCTACCCTTCAAAGTAGCTTTACCAAACTGGAGTCATGGTTTCTCACAACAAACTCCTCTTGAACTACAGAAAAACAAAAGCAATCCACTTTACCCTACAAAGCTCAAAAAAACAGGGTGGCCCACTTAACCATACTAAGTAACAAAAGTGACCTAATCGAACAGGTTACTACATTTAAATACCTGGGATTATTCCTAGACAACACCCTTTCTTTCAACACCCATATTGACCATGTCGTGAAAACAGCCAACATCAGACCCGAACTCCTTTACCAACACAGAAATGCTCTGACCACTGAGGCCGTCAGTCCTGTCACCAAAAGCTCAATACTATCAATCGTTGACTGTGGACTTACTGTCTATAGTGTGGCTACTGAAACTGCTCTCAAAAGGGTTAAACTCCTGATCAACAAAACCTGCCGACTTGTTCTAGGAGCTTATCGGTATTCCCACTCTTGCAGTCTCTACTCTGCAACTGGCTAGCTCCTATTACCTCAAAGGTCCCAGTACCAGGCATGTATCATAGGAAGAAAAGCCCTCCTAGGACTGGTCCCAGAATCAGCTTGAAGCTTTTCCAACATAACCTCAACACTAAAACTACCCGAAGCTCTACTAGAGGGCTGTATGCTGCCCAACCTTCTTCATCCAGAGGTCCCTCCTATCAAAACCCTCTCTGGATGAACGACTTCCCCTTTTTCACCTAAGAAACTCTGCTAATTCAAAAAGAACTTCATTGCCTCCTGGTAGAATCCCAAGAGTGCAACTGCTGTGCATAATGATAGAGTTCCATCCCTGCCCTAGACTTCCAACCCTTACCTCCCACACCTTCCTACCCCTCTCCCCACAAGTCCTTACCCCTCCACTTGGTTTACACTTCTCTAGGCTTCCCCTGCATACAGGACTTATCAGCTTGTTCTCCCTCTTCACCATACCCCCTTATCCTATTCAGTAACAACATTATACAGTATGCCTCCTCTGTACCCATGCCAATACTCTCCATACCTCCTCCTCCTCCCTTTTCTTTGACAAGGCCAATTTTGGATGCCAGCTACAAGCAACCTGCACTTAGTAACTAGACCTATAGACTAGAGATATTTATATAATAAAAGTATTTGTATTTGAGTAATACTCTACATTTATCTTGCTTGTAAAATAATCTTGTCCTTGGCTATTGTATGTTCTTGTCATATGATGTATATTGTACTGTTTTGTCTGTTCTTCTACTGACTTGGAGCCTTTGTAAAAGAGCAGTTTGGCTCAAAGGTTGTAATTCCCAAACTGAAATAAATAATAAATAAAAGATGCTCACCTCCCATGTAGTTCTTTTAAACTCTTTTCTTTGGTTCCTATTTTTCTTTCTTTTTGCATACTATTGCCACAACCTTCCAATATGTGAATTAAAAGGGATACTTTTTCTGATAAACATTTTTACGTTTAGTGATTTTAAGTCTTCAGGTTCTATTAGTATCCACAAATGTTGTTCTTAATCAATTGATTCTGTATTTAAAAATGTAGAGTTCCCTAGCATGCCGATCGCTATCTTGTTATTTTAACCATGTTATACTGCAATTAAATGGAGCTTTCTTTTCCCTTTGCAAAGCTCTTTCTATTTCTCTTGTCACTCATATAATTAAATACATCTACTGGCCTCTCCGTTTTAGATACAGTACATAAATATTCCTGTTTAGTCATACTGTGAGTTTACCTTATAACAGTACTGTCAATGTATTTCTTTACTTTTTGTTTACTTTCAAGGATTCCCTCTTTATTGCACGTTTTCTGGCTTCCAACTAGTTAGACAGATGAACATAAGTATGTGTTATTTATCTAATATGTGAACAGACCTCTCTATCTCCGTTTGAATAGGAAAGAAAGCACTTACTGCGAGGGCTGACTGGCATGGCTGTCCGCTGACTCCTCTGTGAATGGAGCCGCCATAGCTACAGCATATGCAGTTTAAATACTGCATAGTGGGGGGGGGGGGGGCCAGAACCAAACATCATAACATTTCTATTACTGTCTTCGCTCACAGGAGTGACCATCTGTGCAAACGAGTTGCACTAAGCAGGCTAACCACCGTGGCGCTGTGGGTAAGGTGGGGGTTGCGGAGCACTGCATCTCTGTAGCCTGCTAAACGGATGGTTCATCTCCCACCTGAGGTTATTTGCCTCAAAAGTTATTTTCATCCTTTTAGTTTTATTAAAAGTAGCAAAATGTGCTCCTTTTTGTTTGTACCATGTTCTTTTTAATGAGTGTTACCAATCTGCTAATACATCTGTGTTTTGTATAATTCAATTATCCTCCAATTCTAACCTGAGTGACAGTATTTACACATTTTGGTTTACGTTTTTTTTAGATTCCCAGTCCAACTTGTAGTGTACACATTCTTACCTCAGGAATTCTCCAGTATTCCTAACTCTATGCAGTGTCCCTTTAAGAAAGAACTTCACGGAGAGATGGAACTTATGCTAATGAGAGAATGTTCCTTAGCTCATGCCATTTTCAAATGCTGCCTTCACTAACTGCTGCATTCTAAACCTTTAGATTTCTCTCTCTGCCTGCAAGTCAAGATGCCCTGGAGATCTCTTCTCTCACAAGTGGTTACTGATGTGTACCTTCTGAAATATATAAGTATTTCTTCATATTATTTCATTTGCTGCCTTTGCTTCTTGTTTAAATTTTAAAACCTTGTTTGTATGTATTTATTATTTTTTTTCAGTTCCTCATGTTTCCCAGAAACTGGAGGAAAAAGATTTAGCTAAGTTTAACTGGAGCGTTTATTTATCACTCTGGTTCGTTTTGATTTATTTTTATTTACATTTGGGTATTTTGAACTGAGTTTTTCAGTTCCTGCACCCCGGTTCCCAGAACTGACCACAACCAAGAAGTTTTACTGTTTTCTTGGTTCCAGAACCGACTGCAACTTATAACTGTACTGTTACTGTATAATTTACTGTTTTCGGTTCCTGTTTTCTTGGATTTAACATAAAAATGTTAAACAAACCTAAGAAGAAAACAGGACCCACAAGGTTTAAAAATTGTGTTAAATGTAGTGAGGTGTTTGCCAAGGCAGATAAACATGATTTTTGTGTTTTCTGCCTTGGACAGCAACACCTCAGAGAGGACTATGAAATTTTCAAGTCTTTCCCTCAAAAGATACTTAAAAAATGCCTGGAAAGGCTGCAAAAAAAGTTGCAAAGATTGCCTTGGGCTCTGACCAGTTCATACTCTCAAAAGCTGCTGGTGAAACCGCCAAAGCTTCTGATACCATCCCTGATACAGGTGAACTCTGGCAAAAGAGGCATTGAACCGTCTGACTCCCAGGAGCCTGCTAAAAAGTTAAAAAAGAAGAAACACACTGAGACCCCTGCTGGAAGGGGTTACTGCAGTGACTGCCAGAATGCCATCACCTGATGACATTGCTCAGGCTCTAAAAGTAATCCAGGTGCTGCAGGGCTTAATCCCCCCTCAGCCACCTGCACAAGCCCTGACAAGGCAAGCAACTACCTATGTTCCTCCTCCATTCCTGGAACTATTAGAGTGTGAGGAACAAGAAGAGTTTGAACAGGAAGGGGGTGTCAAACCTGAAGTCTCCCCAGAACAGGAGTTTGGTTCACCCCCTAGACCCAACTGAGGATTATTCCTCACATTTTTTCCTTTGTCAGAAAAACTGTGGAAACCCTGGATCTTGCCACTACTGAGGCAGTGCAGGATGAGGAGGAAGCTGAGTACAAGGAGATGATGAGGTTAACTCCCACTGGAAAGTTGTTACTCCCTCTGTTCAAGTTTTTTAAGAAAGACATTATGGCTATACTTCAGATGCCTAATACTGTCTCTCCCGTTGATAAAAAATCTGACAAAAAGTATCAGATGGACAGGGCAGGCACTGAGTTTCTCTTTACTCACCCTGACCACCAGGGAATAGTCTAGCAGGCAGCCTGTGAAAGGGTTTAGATGCCTCTGGCTTCACACCCTCCTGAAAAGGATTCTAGAAAAATTGATAGCATAGCAAAAAAGGGCTACCTCTCTGCTTCTTTGGCAATCAAGCAAGCCAACTACCAAGCTTATGCAGCCCAGTACCAGAAGGCCCTGTGGCACTCAGTACTGGCCATGTCAGGAAAGGATACATCCAGTATCTCCTCTAATCTAGCTGAAACTGCTAGGTTGAGACTAGAAGCCTCCACGTACCAGTTTCAAATAGCAGTGGACACTAATGACATTGCTGCCAGGTGGATGGCTGGCACAGTGGCCCTAAGAAGGTTTTCCTGGCTTAGGGCCACTAACCTGACTCAGTATACCCAGGCTAAGGCCATGGATTTTCCTGTGGAGAATAACTCCTTATTTGGTGAACAGAGATTTACATGAAAAAGGTGGACGAATATAAGGCCACCTTTAGCAGCCATTCAGCAAAGGAAAAGCCGTCCCGTTCTTCCAGGCCCTATGGAAGGGGAGGTAAGAGTAGGCTTACGTACACCAGCTCTTTTTCGAGGTTCAGGCTGTACCACAACAGCTACAATACTCTCATCCAGCTGGCTGTTGCAGGGGTAGAAGGGGTGGCGTGGCTGTCAGACTGGGCAAGCCTAGTCACAAACGAAACAGAACCTCTGACTCCATTCCTCAGACCACCTCCCAGGTGCCAGTCGGGAGCAGACTGACTCACTGTTTCCAGGCCTGGGAAAAATATCACCACAGACAAGTAGGTCCTGGAAGTGGTGAGTCAGGGTTTGTCCTAAGCTTCAAACCCTTCCTTCCCTAACAACAAGAGTGTTCAAAGCAGCTTCTCTCTCAGAAAAGTTGCTAGAAAAAGAAGTATAGGCTCTGCTCTTGTCCAGGGCGATAGAGCCTGTACCCTGTCTGCAAAAGGGGAAGGGTTTCTACTCTAGGTACTTCTTTACCACAAAGAAAAATGGAGTGGTGGCCTATTCCAAACCTCAGAACATTTAACAGACACCTGGTAAAACCCAGGTTCAAAATGGTCAGATTGGCAATGATTCTGCCAGCCTTACAAAAAGGAGACTGGCCAGCCTCCTTGGATCTAAAAGACTCATATTTCCACATTCCCATAAGGGAATCTCACAGAAAATATCTAATATTCTGACTCCCTTCAGGACACTACCAGTTTTCAACACTGCCCTTTGGTCTCACATCAGCACCAAGAGTGTTCACAAAGTGCCTGTCAGTGATGGTGGCTCACCTAAGAAAGCTAGGTGTTTCTGTGTTCTCCTACCTGGACGACTGGCTAGTCATGAGGAAGTTCCCCCAACAGGTAAGGGAATATCTGCAGGTAACCCAGGCCCCTTTGGAGTCTCTGGGATTTCTGATAAATGTCAAAAAGTCAGTCCAGCTCCCAGTGCAAGTACTGCAATTCATAGGGGCAGAACTAAATACCATAGTGGGAAGTGCTTATCTACCTCAGGAAAGGGTAAGTAGCATCCTGCAGCTGGCTGGTTCGTTCGAACTGAACAGGCCAAAAACAACAAGACAGTTTATGCAATTCCTGGGCCACATGGCTGCAGCAACAGGTACAGTCCTAGGTTCCTGGCCCCAAATGAGGGACATTCAGTTCCACTTCAGAGAACATTGGTGCCAGAGGAGAGACCCACTCGCAAAGCCAGTTTCAGTAACAAGTACGTACTGCAGGCTGTTCAGTGGTGAAAGAAGGAGACAATCTCAGAGGCGGGCTCCCTTCCAGCCTGAGTCTCCATCAGTGATCCTGACAACAGATGCATCACTACTGGGGTGGGGTGGGGTGCCCACCTGGGGGGGGCCCACCACTCATGGTACCTAGTCAAGTGCAGAGTCACTCCAGCACATAAACCTACTGGAATTGAGGGTGGTTCTACTAGCCCTGCAAACCTTTGTTCCACTGATCCAGGGAAGGGTGGTACAGATCAGAACAGACAATACCACCACAATGTGCTACATAAACAAGCAGGGAGGGACACGGTCCAGACCCCTCTGCACAGAGTCAATGAAGATATGGAGTCTGGCTTACTCCCTCAGTGCCTCTCTACAAGCTATCCATCTGCCAGGAAAGGACAACACCCTAGCAGATCCTCTGAGCTGGATCAACCAGGCCCATCACAAGTGGGCCTTAAACAGGCAGGTGCTGGATGTAGTATTCAGGAAGTGGAGCACCCCAGAGAGAGTTTTGTGTCCCACGAGAACCACCACCTGCCACAGTATTGTTACAGACCACCAGCCAGGGTACAGTCCCCTGGATACTGTGATACTGGACTGGTCAGGGAGGCATCTCTACACCTTCCCTCCCTTTCCTCTGATTTTCAGAGTACTAATCAAACTCAGATCACAGCCAGCTTCAGTGATTTTGATAGCACCAGATTGGGCCAGGCAGCCATGGTACTCTCTGCTGCTCTCCATGTCTCTGGCCTAGCCAATACACCTCCCTCGGAGGTACAATCTGTTAACCTCCAACCAAGGGAGGATCATGTACCCAAATCTCAGGTCTCTCAGGCTCAAGGCATGGCTCTTGAGGACTTAGAGTATGCAGATTTGCAGCTCTCAGAAGGTCTCCTGGAGGTGTTAAGGGGATACAGGAAGCCCTTCACCAAGAAAACCTATGCCTCAAAATGTAAAAGGTTTTCAGTTTGGTGTTCTATCAATGGTGTGGTGCCAACACAGGCAGGGATTCCGGCCCTGTCGGACTACCTAATTCATTTACATTCTCTGGGCTTACAGCATTCAACTCTGAAAGTCCATTTGGCCTCAGTGTCTGCATACATTTCAGCTGGAAAGGTTTGTCTCTGTGGCATCCAATTCTATCTTCAGGAGGTTTTTCAACGGTTTGTCCCATCTGCACCCGCTCACAGGGAACCAGTGCCAGCTTGGGATCTAAACATTTATATTGCCCAGCTCATGCTTCCCCTTTTTGAACCCATGGTTTCAGCAAACCTGAGGTATGGTACTTGGAAAGCAGTTTTCCTGGTGGCCATCACTTTTGCCAGACGGATCAGTGAGCTCCAAGCCTTGTGTATTGACAAGGACTATATCTCCTTTCATAGGGACAAGATAGTGCTGAGAACAAATAGGAAGTTCCTCCCCAAGGTGGTTTCTGACTTCCACCTGAACCGGTCTGTCACCTTGCCACTCTTCTTCACCGAGCATTCCAGCTCAGGGGAATGCAGACTGCACAGTGTGGATGTAAAAAGAGCCTTGAGTTGCTACATGGCTCATATGAAGGACCATGGGGAGGACTGACAGCAGCTCTTCCTGACCTATAGTGATGTGGGCAAAGGAAATCCAACGTCCAAAAGGACTTTTTCTCACTGGATAGTTCAGTGCATCCAGTTTTGCTATTGAAAGGTTGAAAAGGAGCCCCAAGCAAGTCTCAGAGCTCATTCCACAAGGGGGTACAGCTGCCACTGTATCAGCTGACAGAGAGGTTCCTTTGTTGGAAACCTGTAAAGCAGCTACCTGGAGGTCAGTCCACACCTTTACAAAGCATTATAGCCTGGACACCTTGTCCAGAAGTGATGCCAGGTTTGGCACAGTTGTCCTGCAGAGTCTATTTCAAAGTAGGTTCTGTGCCCACCTTCAAAGGTACTGCTGCTTAGTCTGCATAGAGTTGGGAATATTGGAGTATTCCTGAGGTAAGAAGAAAACATTACTTACCATAGTAATCTTTGTTTCTTCCAGGGGATACTCCAGTATCCATAACTCTCCCACCCTGCCTCCCCTTCTAGAACTGGTGGCCTCTGCACTCCAAGCAGACTGACTATGTGTAGAGGTGCCACACACTGGCATATTCTCTATAATTTTTTGCCCTAATGGGCCGTGTTCCCCCCTTTTTCAGGTGATTCTGACATTGGGGGGTTGGTGTTTTAAAACTTTTTCTGTCCCCAGTTGGGGCCTATAGGTGTTAGTTGTTATGGTTAAATAGATTTAGTTGGGTTGGGCCTCTAGAGAAGGCTCCCTCAAAATCTGAAGGTTTAAAATGTATCAGTTAGTGAAGGCAGCATTTGAAAATGGCACGAGCTAACGAACATTCTCTCATTAGCATAAGTTCCATCTCTCTGGGCAGTTCTGTCTTAAAGGGACACTGCATAGAGTTATGAATATTGGAGTATCCCCTGGAAGAAACAAGATTACTATGGTAAGTAATTTTTTCTTCCTTTCTATGGTAAACATCTATCTATTCTTTAGAGATGACAATCTACATCCTAAACATTGTGCTATCCTTAACGTAGTTTAAATTAATCAAATTGTCCCATTGCTGTAGCCTCAAAGAGCCACTCCTGTGAGTGGAGACAGTAGTAGAAACGCCATCATGATGTTTGGTTCTACCCCCACTATGCAGTATTTAAACTCACAGTATGACTAAACAGAAATATTTATGTACTGTACGATGATGTAGTGTGGGGTAAGTAGTTAGATATGTCAGCAGCCCGGCTAAGAGCTGTTTCACACATCCAGCACAATAGTATCACATAGAATACTTTCTGATGAGCAAGATGAAACAGAAAAATACCTTAGAAATAAAAAGCTACAAATAACTACTACTTAAATTTGTATTATTTTACTGTCTGCCTGATCTTCCTGGACATAAAGTCTCCACCTCCCATTCACACTAATATGACTACGCCAGAGGCGCTAGGACTGAGCGGAGCCAGAAATCTTGGAGGGCTGGCACCGGTAGGTCATGAGGAAGTTGCCGCTATGAAGCCTGGCTCGCGCCATAGGCTACCTCAGCATCGACCCTCCAACCACCTCAGTTCCTTTTTCCCACCACCAAGTGTTCTTCAGTGACGATGTCGCTTGCCTGCTGGGAGTCGGATCTTCACGTCTATACGATGTCTATACGACAGCAGCTATAGTCATTCAGTATTGATTAGCTTTTATTTATTTTAGTAATTCAGTGTGTTTAAAAAAAAAAAAATAGGAAAAGTCTCTTTTCATCAACGGAGTCTTCTTCAGCCCGCCTTCGACGGAGTCGACCATGAACAGGGCTGATAATGGTAGGGAGACTTTGCATGAAAGTTGTGTTTTCAGCAGGGCTGGGTCTGTTCCACCACCCTCTACGGGGGCTGACTACAGGCAGTCCGGTGCTCGTGGGGATGGGCAGTCCTCCTGAAAGCACAAAAAGAAGCCGTCCCATTCTTGATCTTCATCGAGGACTCTGCACAGTTCGACCTCGAGTTCTTCTTCAACCCCCCGGTCGAAGAAGAAATGGTACCGCTCGAGGTCGCCCTCTGGTATGTCTGCGCATCGATCGTTGGTGGCAAGGGGCAGGGGTCTGACTCCTCTGGGGTCCCCTATGGCCTCTATTCCTGTTGTCGACATCCTCAACTCCGGAGTCCCTCCCCGCCCTCCGAGAGGTCTTCCAGTGAGCAGTTTCGTCATTGGGCTGCTCTTATGGCGCAGTGGGTTCGGCGGTTGCCCTGCTTATCCAAGCCCGCGGGTCCGTCGCTGGGGCTTTCGGGCCTAACAGTTTCAAACCTGTGAGCAGGGCAGTTAGGACTTCCTAGTTGTGTGGCACCTTCTCCGGTGTCGTCAACACCGCACTCTGGTGCTTTTCCCCTCATATGACTGTGGCGCAGGGGCCAGTGGAGGTGTGATTTTCTCCTACTGATTTTCTCAGATCTTCCTTCCTGACTCAGAGAGTTGAGTTGGGAACTTCTGGTGTGGCATCTAGGGCAGTGCCGACTTCGACTCCTGTCTTAGCAGGACTGTGCCCAGCACTGCTCCCTGGGCTGGCGCCATCTTCTCTTTTGGCGCCGCATCCTGTGCCAATGCCGTTTGTGCATTTGGCGTCACCTAGGGCACCGGGGTTTTCAACTCCAATTCATGGAGCGCCTTCTCCTCTTTTCCTCCTTTTCCTATATACTATTCCTCCAGGGCTAGTAGAAGACGATATTGAGCCTGATCCTGATCTTCAATTAGGAGACGACTTTGACGATGATTATTCTCTTGGAGTGGCAAATAAACCCTCTTCTTCAGCAGAGTCTCTGGTCAAGAACCTTTCCTTTAAGTCTCTGCTAAAGAACATGAATTCCACGCTCTCGCTCTCTCTTTCTCTCTCTCTCCAGACTTCAGAGATTGATCTGGGGAAACTGCTGCGTCTGCAGCATCTGCACGTTCCAGATATTCCTGTAGAATTGACTCCTCTGGTACAGCCCTCTTTTGGGACACTCTCACAAATGGTGTGGGATAATCCGGTGCTTATTCCTTCTGTAGCTAAATCCATAGACAGGAAGTACACTCCCCCCCCCCCCCCAAGGATCGACCAATCTTGGCCTCTCAAGCCTTTGCTGATGCCATAGTTGTCTTGGCAGAGAATGACAAAGCCGTCCTTCCACAATAATCTACGGCACGTCCAGTAAACAAGAAATCTCATAAGAGTGACACCTTGGGGAAGCTTTTTCGCTGCCTCTACCCTGGGTATGTGCATTGCTAACTACCAGGGTTATTTCTCTCAGTATGAGCATACCCTCTGACATTCACTCAAAGCCACTGTGGAAGCTTTTCCGGAGTCTGATGTTAGCTCAGAGCTTCTCCAGACCATTACTAGAGGCATTGAGTCCAACAGTCAGCAACTGAAAGCTGCTATGGATGTCTTTGACACTGCTTCCAGGGCAGCAGCAGCTGGTATTTGCACCTGACGCCACTCGTGGTTATGAACATCGGGATTCACAAATGATGCCCAACGGAGAGTTATGAGTTTACCATTTGATGTAACTTATCTGTTTGGTCCTCAAGTTGAGCAGGCTCTAGAAGCCACACAGAAAACTAGAACAGCTATCAAAATGGCCAGGCCGCCCTCTGCTGCCCCTCAACAGGGCGGTAACCGGCGGCGGTTTCATAACCATCAGTCCTTTCATGGCAAAGGCAGGGGGGGCTTCAACAAAAATCAGCCCCCCAGCCACAAAAGAAAACACAGCAGAAGGCACAGGGCCCAGAAGTGCCTAGTGCCACCCTCTGAGATTTTGGCACAAGTCCCACTTTAGCTGTCCAAGGGGACTCTTCTTTGGTGGTAGGAGGCGTCCTGACTAGTTTTTACAACCAGTAGAAGTCAGTCACATCAGACAAATGGGTGTTCAGAATAATCCGTGAGGGTTACTCTCTAAATCTTTTGAAAACCCCTCTGGATCATCCACCCAAACGACAGCCCAAGCTGTCTGTCTCTCAGTCAGACCTTCTTGCTTCCGAGATTCAAGGCCTTCTGAACAACAGGGCAGGAGAAGTAGTTCCATTGGATCAATGGAACACAGGCTTCTACTCCCATTACTTCCTAGTTCCAAAGAAAACAGGCGGCATGTGTCCTATTCTCGATCTAAGGAAGTTAAACAAATTCCTTTACAAGGAGAAATTCAGGATGATATCACTCGGCACTCCTATACCTCTGATTCATCAAAACAATTGGCTGGCCTCCTTGGACATGCAGGACACCTAACTACAAGTTCTCATACACCCAAACCACCACAAGTAACCTCGATTTGTGGCATTGGGTTAGCACTATCAATTCAGGGTCCTGCCCTTTGGGCTATCCCTGGTGCCTCAAGTCTTTACAAAGTGTTTTGTAGTTCTCGCAGCGCATCTCAGGAAACTCAGAATTCAAGTGTTCCCATATCTAGATGATGGCTACTAGCAAGCCCCTCCAGACAAGAGACTCAAGGAGCCATGGCTATGGATTCTAAGATCTTACTTCGAGAGGGCTCTTGCAGTAGGTAATAACAAATAGGACTGAAGCCAGCAGGCGTCAGGACCCCATGTAAAAATTTCTAGCTAGCAGTCCCTGGCGGGGGACCTCCCCCACGTCAGGTGACCGATGTCATGCAATGTCAGTATAAAGGGCGGTCCCCTACAACCCGCCTTCCAGTTCTTTCCTGCCGTTAGCTTGTGAAAGTGCCTCACGGTTTTATTATTGCATTTTGTTCTCGTTTTTCTTGAAAAATATTTCTGTATCTGCCATGTATTTTGTCCCCTACTCCATCCGATTCGCATAAAAACAAGTGCGACTCAATGCGCCCAGCTCCACATAAGGATGGACACTCCCTGTGCCTCTTCTGTCTAGGCCCAGATCACCCTGTGGAGAAGTGCCAGCACTGCCAACAATTTAACGCCGCCACCTCAAACTGAGGCAGCAGTCCTTGAAAGACATATCTTGAAGAAGAAAATGTCCTCCATGGAGAAGGAGCTGAAGAAGCTTTGGCAGGCCTCAACTTCCCCTGAGGGATACTGCAAGAAGGAGGAGAAGCACCGGACTGGGACTCTGCTTCCACAGCCACCGCGATTCTGGGCAGAGTCGCCACTTAAGGTAACGCCCCCGGAGACTGCTCCTCAACGACCATCTGGAGGTTTCCAATGGTGGCAGCCCTCCCGTTGGGCTCACGCGGCGCTCGGGCCCCATCAGTTCGCCTCCGGGACAAAGGCGACCGCTCCTGGGAAGGCCGCCACCGTGCGACGCCTTCCAGGTCGAGCGGGTCCGGGTTGAATGGCGCGTGCTACCAATCCCGCCAGACAAAGACGCTAAGATGCCTGACCTCTGGGCAGCGCGACGCCACCAAGACCGCTTCTCCTCGCGCCTCAGCTGGACGCCGCTCCTCTGATGCCCACCCAGATCCCACCAGTAAGGCGGATGTCAGCTCCTCTGACGGACGACAGCGCAGAGCTGACGCTGGATCCTGCCACCAGTCCGCCATCCCTGCTCACCGCAGTGTTCTCCGCTGCTGACCGAGGCTCCAGCGCCTCCCTGTTGGACCCTGGGGATTTTAGTCCTCCTTCCCTGGGTGACACAGAGGATGCCAGTACGCTCCTGTCAGGTCTCCCTGACGCTGGACCCTCAGGCACCGGCTCCGATGCCAGACGCCGTCCCAACGCCCGCCAGGCCACCTGTTCCTGGCCCACCTGCTGGGCCCCTTCCAGGGCCTTCTACTCCGTCTGAGCCCCTAGTTCCCGGATATCTGACCCCGTCCTATCTGGCACCACCCACATGGGACAAAAGTATCCCATGCAGCAGTACCTAACGTTGGCTCACCCGACACCACATAGCACCGTGCCTTAGTACCCGGCGCCAGGCTTCCTTCACATCGGGCTATGGATACTTGCACTACAGATACCCCTCAGTATCCATATCCCTCCTCCATCGCCTCCCAGCCGCTGTGGATCTGAAGGAGACTCTGGCTCCTGGTGGAGTTGAGGCCAAGGCTCAGCTTACCAGGAGGTAGAGAGCCATCTACAGACACGGACCGGTTCGGATGCCCGTCATTGGAGATGAGAGACTCCTCCCCTACCCAACACCAGAGGTGAGCCTCGGTGCCAGGACCGGGAGGATACGCCCCTGAGGGCTGCCCAAGGGTCCGCTCCTCCCCTGCACTGGGAGGGTCTTTATCTTCTCTTCGGAGACCTCAGAATCAGATTCTGATGGGCGCCCGATCCTGACAACAAGCCATGCACTCCAGACTATCCCAGGCCAAGGACTCCTCCAAGTCTCCTCCGAAAGATCCTTCTTTTCTGAGCTGCTGAGAAAGATTCAGGCAGTTCAACAATGGCATCTTTGGAGCCAGATCCACAGCGGAAGAAACTCACTGTTCATTAGGATCTGCACGAAACTGTTCCAACATTGATTCCACCCTGGATCGAGCCTCACGCGGACCTTGTTTCCACCATCTGGAAACAACCATCAGCATTAGCCCCCCTTCCGAGGAAGGTGGATAGGCCATACCAGGCTCCTGAGGGTGTGGATTCCTTGAATACCCACCCAAAGGCTGACTCAGTTGTGATTAGCGCCGCTCACGGCCGGTCGGCAAATCCTAAACATCTCAGCTCATCTCCACCTGACGAGAAAACCCAACTTCTGGACCAGTACGAGAAGAAGGTGTACACTTCTTCCCCTCTGGGGATAAGGACCCTGAGTTATGTTGCACATATGGGGGACTACCAGAAGGCTATCCTGAGTGAGTTGGGAGCCAAGTTGGACTCCCTTCCTGAGTCTCAGACAAAACAGGAAGCGGTTGACCTCATCCGTTCTGCTCATTCGGCCAGTCGGCACATGCTCCGTGGATGCTGCAGGTCGGAGCTCGGCCTTCGCCGTAGGTCTTCGGCGCCGTGCCTGGCTCTGGGTGTCAGGTTTGGTCCCTGAAGTGCAGTCTGCTATTCAGGATGCGCCCTTCAGGGGTTCAGTGCTGTTCAGTGGAGATGTCAAGAACATCATCACCAACCTGTAAGAGAAGGGCACTGCGCTAAGTCTGTTGACTCTATGTACAGGCCCCCTCAGGGACAGTGTCCCCCTTTTCGCAGACGTTCTCAGCCCAAAGCGAAACCTCAGGGCAAGCGGGCCAACAAACGTTGGGCTCCTCCGGCTACCAAGCCCCCCTGCTCAAAAAAGCGGCAGGAGCTTCAGCCACGACGTTGCCCCACACCTCCGGACTCCTTTCCTCTCCCTCAGCCTCTGGATCTTCCAGAGGAACCAGTAGGAGGGAGGTTCTCCTTCCATCTACCAGGTTGGGAGAGGATCACATCAGATGCTTGGGTGCTCCAGCTGATAGCAGCAGGACACTCAATCGAGTTTCTCCAGAAACCACCCAGAAAACCACCCCCCACATCGTCTTACTCCTAAGAACATCTTCCTCTGGTTCGGGAAGAAATATCCTCCCTTCTCTTGAAAGCGGTGATAGAGCCTGTTCCAACCCATCTTTGGGGGACAGGCTAATACTCCCATTTCTTCCTGGTTCCAAAGAAATCGGGAGACGTGAGGCCTGTTTTAGACCTCAGCTCCCTGAACATGTTCATGGAGTACAAACGGTTCAGAATGCACTCCCTACAGAGCCTTCTGCCCTTACTTCGGCAGGGAGAGTGACTGTGCGCCCTGGATATGCAGAATGCATACCTGCATATCCCTATCCACCTTTCCCACCACAAATTCCTTCCGTTTTCATTCCGGGGGACCACTACCAGTTCTAGGCCCTCCCATTTGGTCATTCCTCGGCGCCCAGTGTTCACCAAATGCCTTTCAGTGGTAGCGGCTCACCTTGCACCCAGGAGTGCAGGTTTTCCCATACCTGGATGACTGGCTCCTGGTGGCCCCCTCCAGGGAGGATCTCCTGCGCTCTCTGTCCCGTGCCCTACAGGTTGTTACCAGCCTGGGTATCACCATCAACCAGGGCAAGTCCTATCTGGTCCCCTGTCAGAGGCTCCAGTTCATCGGGCGACCCTGGATATGACCTCTCTGCCGCTGAACAGGGTGTATACCCTTCAGGCTCATGCAATTCTGCTGTCCAGTCACAGGCGGGTCAGCGCCAGGTCAGTCCTTCTCCCGGCTCATGATGGTTGCTGTTCCGACAGTCCCTCACGCTCAGCTCCATATGAGGATCTCTCAGTGGACGCTCAGTCTCAGTGGGACCAGCCGTTGGACCCACCCAGACCAAGATGTCCTGGTTTCCAACCCCATGGTTTGGGACTTGTAATGGTGAATGGTACAAGAGGACCTGTTTTGGGAGTTCCTTCTGCCTAAACCCCCCAAACATTAACAACAGACGCCTCGGGAGAAGGTTGGGGAGCCCATCTAAGGTCTCACAGGACTCAGGGCTCCTGGTCCAGACTCGAGCAGACTCTTCATATAAACGTGCTTGAGCTCAGGGCCGATCTGTACGCTTTCCAAGCTCTGAACTCGTATGTGCTTCCCAATCATCTGGCTGTCCAGACAGACAACATGTGCGTAGTGTGGTACATCAACAAGCAGGGAGGAACGCATTCCTACCCTCTATGCAGGGCGAGGTGAGAGTTTGGAGTTGAGCTGTGCCAACACAACCTCCACCTGACAGCCGGCTCATGTTCCGGAGTCGAAAACACATTGGCGGACCACCTCAGTCGGTCATCAGCAAAGGCTCACGAATGGGAACTTCGATCAAGGAGTAGTAGATGATATCTTCTTGCACTTGGGAACACCTCTAAGTAGATGTGTGTTCAAGGCCCTCACGACGCCAGTCTTCTCCGCTTTCTGCCCGCCTCCGGGCGTATGCATTTTGGAGGGACGCTCTGTCTCTAGACTGGAAGGACAGATCTGTCTATGCCTTCCCCCAATTCCCTTGATTCCAAGGGGTCTTGCACAAACTCAGCTCAGAAGGAGCTTGCATGATCCTCATCGCTCCTTTCTGGCCCAGGCAAGTTTGGTTCTCTCCTCTGCAACAGTTTTCAGAGGAACCTCCACTTCCTCTTCCTCTGTCGCAACTTTTGCTGACCCAGGATCAGGGGACCATGATTCATCCGGGTCTCAAGTCCCTTCAGTTGCATGCATGGCTCCTGCAGATGTAGCTCAAGCCTGATTCGGGGTTTCCCCGCTTGTGACTGAGATTCTGGTGGAGGCCAGAAAGCCTTCCACTAAATCAACCTACACCATGAAATGGAAACGGTTCTCGATTTGGGCCTCTTCCAAGGACTTCGAGCCATTCTCGTGCCCTGTCAGGAGAATTCTGAACTATATGCATCATCTCTTTGACCTGGGTCTCAGCCATTCCTCATTGAAAGTTCACATGGTGGCTATTTCCACTTAACATGTTCCTTTTGGGGACAGAATTTTTGCTCAGCTGGAAGTCTCTAAGACTTTTCTTAGAGGGATTCTCCATTTGAGACTCCCTGTTCGCATTCCTGCCCCTCCTTGGGATCCGAACTTTATTCGTGAAAAGCGTACCCTGCCTCCTTTTGAACTGGCAGCCTCAGCAGACTTGAAGTTTCTATCCTGGAAGACTCTCTTTCTAGTGGCCATTACTTCAGCTCGACGTATTTCCGAGCTTCAGGCCTTTATGTGTAAAATCCCGTATTTGATTTTCCTCAAGGAACGTGTGGCTCTTACGAACCCCTAGTTCTCAGTGGTGGCAGAATCTACACTGAATCAATCCATTAAGCTACCTGCTTTCTTTAAACAACACTCCTATCAAGGGCAATACCTCTTGCATACTTTGGATGTTCATAGAATACTGAGATACTACACCACTAGAACTAAGGATCTCAGGAAATCTGATCAGCTTTTTGTCTCTTTACTCACAAAAGAAGAGGCCATGCTGTTACCAAGCAGTGCCTGTCTAATTGGTTGGCTCATTGTATCATGTTCTGTTATGACAGTACCACAAGACCCTGCCGGGTCAAGTCAGAGGTTACTCCACCAGAGGAGAGCTGTCTCTGCAGCTTGTTTCAAGAATGTGTCAGCGGCTGACATTTGTGCTGCCGCCACTTGGACTTCTGTCCATACCTTTACGAAACACTGCAGTTTGGACATTGCCTGTCACCGCAGAGCAGGCTTCGGGTTGGCTGTTCTGCAAGGTCTCCTTTCTTGAGACCCTTACAGCCGGAGGTTCTATGGATGTGTAGTTTTCCTCCCCTGTATGCTTCTCCTTGTTCCAGACTGCTTGGGACTCAGTCCTATAATAGTACCTACTGCAAGAGCCTCTCAAAGTAAGATAGTACAGTTAAGTAAGAACTTACCATAACAGTAGATCTTTGAGCGAGGCTCTTGCAGTAAGTGACTCTGCCCCACCCTCCATCCCCCTTAGCCTTTACAGCTCCTTTTCCAGGAGGGAAATATCCGCTTCTCTCTCATCTTGCTTTTTGGCCCTTGGGAAAGAACTGGGAGGTGGGCATGGGGACCGCCCTTTATACTGATGTCGCATGACGTCCGGTCACCTGACATGTGGCAGTCCCCACCAGAGACTGCTAGCTAGAAATCTTTCCGTGGGGTCCTGATGCCTGCGGCTTTAGTCCTATTTGTTATTACCTACTGCAAGAGCCTCTCTTGAAGATCTACTGTTAGGGTAAGTTCTTATGTAACTGTACTTTCCTCACGTCCCTGGGAGTTCTGTTGATTTAGGAAAATCGCTACAACCCTCCCAATGGCTCCTCTTCACAGGAGCCCTTCTGGACTACCTCCAGCATAAAGTCTTTCTTACAGAGGACAGGAGGCACGACATCCCTTCATATGGCCCACTTCATCAGAGAGAATGACCAAGTTCGTGCCTCTCAGCGCAGCAGATGCTAGGTCTCATGGATCCTCAGTCTTCACTGTGCCCCTGGCTCATTTTCACAGAAAACTACCAGTGAAGCTCAGTACTCAGTGGTCCCTGACCACACATCTGCAGTCATTTTCACATCAAGGTGACTGAACCTCTAAAATGGTCACTCACCTGGTGGACTCAAGAGGACAACCTTCTAAAAGGCTTTAGCTTTGCCCCTCTGGAATCTCATATCTCCATTACCATGGATGCATCCCTACTCGGATGGGGAGCACACTGTCAAGATCTCCACATCCAGGGTTGATGAAATCAGGATGAGTCTCAATTCCACATAAATATCCTAGAAATCAGAGCTGTCCTGTACGCAGTCCGAGCTCTGAAGGACATTCTCTGTCACAAGATCATTCTCCTTCAAACGGACAACAAAGCAGTGAAGTACTACATCAACAAACAGTGTGGCACACTTTTACCCACAGTGCAGGGAAGTTACGAGAGTGTGGGAGTGATGCCTGGAGCACAAAGCTCTGACCAAGCAGTTTACCTTCCGGGAGTGCAGAACGATCTGGTGGATCATCTCAGCAGAATGGAAACGGATCCTCACGAGTGGTCTCTCGCCATAAGTGTCATGCAATCGCTCTTTGAAGAGTGGGGAACACCAGACCTGGACCTTTTTGTGTCCACACTCAATGCAAAACCTTCTAAAAGGCTTTAGCTTTGCCCCTCTGGAATCTCATATTTCCATTACCATTACTATTCTACTCCAGAAATCGAGAACGTGGCACTTTCTGTCTGGATACATTCAGACTACAATAGACAAGATGCTTTCTGTACGCATTTCCTTCTCTTTCCTTAGTACAGAGGGTACTGCTCAAGCTGGAGGAACAAGAGGGCAGAATGATTCTCATCGCCCCATTCTGGCCTCGTCAGATTTGGATTCCATTAATCAACAGATTATCGGAAACTTCACCAAGACAGCTTCCACTTCAATGGACCTACTGACCCAGGGCCCTTTGGTCCATCCCAAACTGAGATCCCTTCACCTCCACGCATGGCTACTGAGGAGATTGAAGTAGTAGACTTGATGTTTCACGTAGGGTTTCAGACATTCTCCTAGTGGCATGCAAGCCGGCTACTAGGAAAACTTATACAGCAAAGTGGAAGTGGTTCTCCATCGGGTGTGCAAGGTCCTCCCTGTACCCCTTCTCCGGCCCATCTAACAAAGTCCTCAAGTATCTTCTGGACCTGTCAAATACAGGACTGCAATACTCAACCATGAAGGTTCGCCTCTGCGCGATCTCAGCATACCGTGAACCTGTACACTCCATGTCTCTGGTTCAGTTACCTATGGTCAAGAGGTTCCTTAAAGGTATACTTCACACTAGACCACCAGTCAGAAGACCTATAGCCACCTGGGACATTAACCTTGTGCTAGACATGCTCATCCGTAAACCTTTCGAGCCCCTAGCAACTTGTGAGCTGAAGTTCCTTACCTGGAAGACCACCTTCCTTGTAGCCATTACCTCTGCTCCGAGAGTGTCTGAAATACATGCTTTGGTCACAGACCCCCCATATACTGTATTTCACAAAGACAAGGTGGTTCTTCAACTCACCCTAAGTTTCTCCCTAAAGTAGTCTCGAAATTCTATCTGAACCAGCACTTGGTTCTCCCTACCTCGCCATGAAACTTCCAGAATGAGGGAGAGCGTGCCCTACATTCTCTGATGTTAAAAGGGTTTGCAGTTCTGCATAGATAGAACTAAAGAGATCTGCAAATCTAAACAGCTGTTTGTCTCTTTCAGCATGGCCTGGCTGGGCCAGCCTGTTGCTATCAGATGTATTTCAGCATGGCTAGTGGCATGTTTTCGCCAATGCTACTCCATGGCACAGGTTAAACTGGAAGGCAGAGTATACACTCACTATACCAGGGCAGTCACGACATCTTTGGCAGAAATTCAAAACATACCCATTGCAGACATCTGCAGTACAGCTACTTGGAGCTCCGTGCACACTTTTGTGAAGCACTACGCTCTTGATGTCCATGCCAGACAGCATCAATCCTCTGGCAGGACAATTGTTAATGGACTCCTGTCCTAAGTGAGCTCCTCTTTCCTGCCATCCTTTTCAGGGGATTATTTTAGCTCAGTACTCTCCATTAGTGTGAATGAGTGGTGGAGACTTTATGTCCAGGAAGATATGAAAATTATGTACCTACTGTAATTCTTGATCTTCTTGGGCTAAGTCTGCACCACTCATTCTACGCCCCCTCCATGCCCTGAGCTCACTTATGTGTTTTGATCTTCACTCCTCGATGGCTGGGCTGTAAAGACTCTGTTGCGTTGACCCTTCTTGTATGGGTCATTCGGACTTTCTTGTGTTAGACATAGATAAGTTTCACTAGGTTACTTTACACTACACTTCCTCAGTAAAAAAGGTACCGAGTCGGTTGGAGGATCGGCCTTGAGGTAGCCTGTGGCACGATCCAGACTCACAAGCGCGCTTCCTCATGGACCTATCTCAGTGCTGGCCCTCTGAAGATTTTGGATCCTGCTTGATCCTAGTGCCTCTGACGTAGTCCCATTAATGTGAATGAGTGACAGAAACTTCATCCAAGAAGATCAAGAATTACGGTAGGTAATTTTTATTTTTGGCTCCACTAGCTCTTTAAAGGGAATTGTCCATATATAAAGATTTTGAAAGTTGACTATATTTGAATTTTTTGAATGTATTAAGCTATGTAAGTAGCATATAATGTGGAACGAGGTTAATAGTGAGAGCTGGAGAGCGCTACAGTAGGGCGCCTGTTAAAGACTGTTATCTCTGCAGCTATTGAGTGATGAGATTGTTTAAGATGAGAAGTTATTTTAAGGACATGGAGACCATTCTTTATGACCTCATGGGAGGAGTGCATACTCTAGACAGTGATATTGGGTGTATAAGGAATATTAAGAAAATAGAATATTATATATATAAATTAATTGCAAAAAACTCTGTTAATGCATCAGTTAGGGTTAGTGACAGGGAAAATGTAGCGCTAGGGTTGAGGACCTAACCCCCCAACCTACACCACACCCCCACCCTCCATAGACCAACAGTCGTCGGGATGTGTCTTGGTGTCGTGGCCCTAACTCTCACCCCATTCCATGTGTAAGAAAGCTTATATGGTACAGTGTTGGAGAATGGAATGAGAGGCCTGACAACCCCAAGGTACACCCCGTTGACTGTTTGTCTGTGGTGGTGGGGGTTGGGGGGGTTAGGGTCTCAACCCTAATGCCTCATTTTCCTACTTTTGTCACTTCAACCCTAATTGATGGAGTAACGAAGTTTTTCGCAATGAATTTCTTTGCTTTTGATAAAGTGTAATCCTACCCTTATAAGGTTTTGGAGCGCAGGGCTGTCCCATGGTATCAGTTTGTTTTGGAGCACGGGGCCCATAATGAACTCTCATCTTCCTGTGGAGTTAGGGCCCTCACAGTATTGCATAACAGATGGCCCAGCAGTCCCATTAGTGCATAATGGTATCCATATGATGGGAGTGCAGGTCTCTCTAGGCCTGCACTCCCACCTATCTATAATTGTAGAGATGCAGTGCAGGCCTAGACACATTCAAGTAACCCTTGTGCTGCAAATGGTGCAATATTTCAGTAACCATAGCAACCTTGGAAAAAATTCCACTGCAGTTGCAATGATTGACTAACAACCTGTATGCATGCTTAGTACACCCCTAAAAGGTGTACTAAACTGCATTTGCAAAAATCTGTATGTCGAACCGCTTTTCAAGATAAAGCCACCGAAAGGCACACGTGTTGCCACAAAGTCATCCTATGGGAAATTTATCAACTTCAAATGCAATAACTATGGAACTGATGCCAATTTTACACCAAACCAGCATATGTCAAACCTGTGGGACAATCCCTTTGTACCCTGCAAATTTCAAGCCAAAAGTCCTAACTGTTTCTTTGCAGCGAA
The DNA here is from genome assembly GCA_016271365.2 of Neoceratodus forsteri. Classification (NCBI taxonomy): domain Eukaryota; kingdom Metazoa; phylum Chordata; order Ceratodontiformes; family Ceratodontidae; genus Neoceratodus; species Neoceratodus forsteri. Next base: position 506,607,550 of record CM028137.1, read on the forward strand.
CTGGCAAAGAAACAGCAACCTTTAAAAATCCTTGTTCGTGAGGTGTCAAAATCTTTGTTCGCGAGCTGAATCCTTGTTCGTGAAGTGCCAAAATCCTTGTCCGTGAGAAATCCTTGTTTGTGAGATATGGTCATCTGGTCCTAATCTCATGAACAAGGATTTTGACACCTCGCAAACAAGGATTTCTTACGAACAAGGATTTTGACACAACACAAACAAGGATTCCTTTTTATAATCCTTGCTGTTGAGGATGTCAAAATCCTTGTTAAATGAGATAGGGACCATCTGATCCTGATCTCACGAACAAGGATTTTGACATCTCACTAACAAGGCCTGCTTCGAAACAAGGATTTTGACACTTCACAAACAAGGATTGGAAGCTAATGGTGAAAAAGGATTTAAAATGTTAAAATGGCAGTTTTTGACAGAACTAAAGGAAACCAAACCCATACTTTAATGTCCACAAAAGGCACCCCTGGGGCAAGTTATAAGGTTTTGTTTTTCAGTAAAACTAAAAACAAGATGGCAGCTTACGAACAAGGAATTTTTTTCACGAACAAGGATTTTTAAATCCTTGTTTGTGAGCTATCTAATCCTTGTTTGTGAGGCAAATCCTTGTTTGCAAAATACCCTATCCAAAAGACTGAACTGAGCATGCTCAAAATCTGAAATTTCAAAATTAAATAACTTTGGAACAGATTAATATTTTTTCACCAAACTAATGCAGGCTTGTTCTTTTGGGCAACCTCTTTCTACCCTGAAAATTTCAAACAGTGTGGCTGCATTGCAATGGGAACAAAACAGTAAAAACTGGCAAAAAAGACAAAACAAAACACTTTTTTAACTATATGCTGCACAAAAACTGCACAGCCGATCAAAACGTAACTTGGCACATCAGGAGATCTATGCCATGGGACCACATATACCAAATTTTGTGCAAATCTATGGAATGGTTGCAAGGTTATTAAAGTGCAAAATTTGGGGTTTAACATTAAATTGCTTACTCAACTCTAACTATAGTGGTGCTACCATGTCTGTGTAAGTGTGTATATATATATATATATATATATATATAACACACACACACACACATACATGTGTTTGTGTGTGTGTGTGTATATATATATATATATATATATATATATATATATATGTATGTATACAAACACACACAAGGGCCTGAGGAAGTGTCATGACCATGAAACGTAGCCCATGATAGTGTACGATGAAAATAAAAGAAGATTGAACTTTTGTGTGTTGAATGGAGGTCATCCAGTAACTTTACTGCGCCATGATATTTATACCAAAAAAGGCATGACACAACTGATAAATTGTCTCAACCTTGCATCTCAATATAGGATGTTCAAAATATCTCCACTCTTTGACATATTTACATGTAGTATAATTTCTACATTTATGAAAACCCTTAGTTTTACAAAACATCCAGAAAAAAAGATGCTTTGATACCTTTTATTGGACCAACATAGATGATACAAAAGAAAACAGGTGCTTTAGCTTTCGGACTACATCAGGTCCTTCATCAGAAACTAATGAAACTTAGGTTTTACAGGCAGCCAATTAAGATATGTATTTTCAGCCTTTGTAGTCACAAAGTGGCTTGCAACTAACAAATTCCCCAAATTATTGCCTTTCCTTAAAGCAATCTTTGATGTATCACCAATTTCTCTCCCTAAAACACTGTCCATTTTCAGTAAGGGCCAATATTTGAATACTGAATTGCCTGTCTTTCCCGCTGTTTCATTGAAGCTTATTGAAATTGTAACTCTTGTACTGTCCTGGTTACTTTTTATTTTTGGTGTTCAAGTGTGTCTTTCAGTGTTTCTAACTTTTTGAAATGCATCAGTCAGAATATTCTCTTTGTACCCCCTAACTTTGAATCTCTCAGCCATTTCCCTTGCTTGAATTTCAAAATCGGATTCATTAGAACAGTTTCTCCTAACTCTTGACAACTGCCTATAGGGGATAGAATTGATAATTTTTTTAGGATGTAAACTTGTAAAATGGAGAACTGTATTAGCTGCAGTAGGTTTTCTGAAACCAGGGGATGTAATAATGTGACCTAGAGAGGCACTGAGGATAATGTCCAAAAAATGACAAGTTTTTCAATCAAATTCATACGTAAATTTCAAGCTTTCTGAGGCCACATTAATGTACTGAATGAATTCATGTATTTGGTTTTCAGTGCCTCTCCAGATACAGATTATATAATTAATAAACCTATAACAGGATGCAATATTGTTGGCAAATGTATTATGATCTTCATGGTAAATATGCTTGGTTTTCCTGAGGCCATAAAATGATTTGCATTGCAGTGCCACATTTTGTTTAAAAAATCCTATTGAAAGGGAAATAATTGTGATAAAATATGAATTCTAAGGCCTGTAATATAAATTTTATAGGACTGTTATCCCCAGAATGTGGCTGTTGCAAAAAATATTCAGTTACCCCAAGTCCCTCCTGATGTATAATATTTGTACACAGGCTTGTCACATCCATGGTCAGCCAATAAAAGTTGTCATCCCATAGTACATTCTCAAATTTATTCAGTATATCTGTTGTATCTCTAATGTATGATCTTAAAGATTTCACATAAGGCTGAAAAAAGAAATCCGCAAAGTCTGAGTGTTTCTGTGTTGAAGGGTCCACTTCTGATATAATAGGTCTACTGGTGGCTCAGGTGGATTTTTGTGCATCTTGGGTGAAATATACATAGTGGGTATAATCCACTTTCAAAAAATTAGCCTCAACAAGAGTTATCCACCCCTGATTATGACATTATCAATAAATTCCAAGAGTAGGACCCTATAGCTTTTCATGGGGTCTCCTGGTAATCTTTCATAGTCAGTACTTACATTCAGCAGATCATAAACGTTTTGCATGTAATCTGATTTTTCATAATAGCTATATTTCCACCCTTGTTCAAGGGCTTAATGATGACATTCTTAAGATTATTTCATTGCACTAAAGCTTCTCTCTCTGATAAGAGTAAATTGGAATATTTATGTCCATGATAATCATTGAATAATTTCTCAACTTTAGAAACTAATGTGTTCAAAAGAATTAATGGCTGCATTGTTAATCAGTGATGTTAAATAAGACTGCTTTTTAAATTTATCAGCTCTGCCTTCAATTAAATCTTGCTCTTTATCTCCACCTGCAATGTCAGCATTTGTTAATAAGTCATCCAGGTCATTCATATCAATAAGGTTCACATTAAACAAGCCCTTATTAATAGACAACTGATTCTGATCACTTTCCAAGTTCCCCAAATAATTTATTACATCAGTTGAATTCACAACATTATCAGAGTGTGCTGATACTTCCCCAAAGATAAGATCTTGTGACCTCCCCATTTCTACAGAGTTTGTACTTTCAGCTGCAAAATAGTATTTTATCTTTCTTTTCTTATGAGCTTATAATTGTCCACCTTAATACTGAACTGGTCCACAAGTGGGTAGGCACAAATAAGAGTCCTCAATAGAGAACTTTAATTTGAGCGTCTGTAAAATCAATATCTGTTAGGGTAATCACTGTTTTCTTTTCCTCAGGGTCCTCTTATGGGATATCCCTGCAGCACCATCATTTCCCTCTCCTTGTTTTTTTTCCCTGATTTTGTTTGGAAGTTGTTGTTTTTTTGTGGGAGGATCATTTGTAAAGTACTATTTTGCAACTAAAACTACTTGTTTAATATGTGATGCAGTGTAGTCAAGAACTGCTGTGGACCTAGAGCCCATGAACTTCGTGATAAAATGTTCTACTCATAGTTAAATTAAATAACCTTCTGACTCTATGCCCTCTAAAGGGTGTGAGTGAATCATGCTTAACCTAGATTGTGATATCAACTTTGCTATCTTACGGATAAAGACGTGTGCTCCATAATAATGTATGTAAGCCAGGCTTCCCATATTAATATTTCAGTACCCCCAGAAATGTATCTAATTGAAGAAGTATGATTTATTTTTTACACTGCATGTATTAGGAGGGGTGGCACCCTCAGCGGTAAGTCGATTATCCTTATGTACTTCATCCGAAGTTTTAAATGTATGTTCATTGTTAAACCAATGAAAATAAAGTTACAAAGAAAGTACTTGATTAATCTGAAGCTTACTGATGTGCATGAGCAGGATGATTTATCAGTCTAATTGCATGCCACAGACTAACAATGTAGCTATTAATACTTTTGAACGCATGTTAGTTTCTCAAGTTGAGAAATTATTCAATGGTTATCACGGATAAAAATATTCCAATTTATCCTTGCCCGAGAGGGATATTTTAGAGCAGTTACTTTATCTCAAGAATGTTGTCATTAAGCCCTCAGACAAGGGTGGAAATATAGTTATTATGAAAGAATCAGATTACATGTAAAAAAGTATATGATCTGCTGAATGTAAGTACTGACTATGAAAGACTACACATGAACAGCTATAGGGCCGTACTCTTGGAATTACTAACATACTAAAATGCCGGCAGAATAGGCCTAATGGTCTTTCATGTCTGCTCGTTTGGTCAGCCCCCACCCTGGGAGCTGACCTTGCTGCCCCCCTCTCCCTCTTTGGCTTCTCCCTTCCCAGTCCCGGATATTCTTGCTGCACTGGTTTTTGCTTCCAGAACCCTTCCCCTGTACCTGTCTCACCCCCTCTTGAACCCCTCTACCGTTTCTGCCTCCACCAGCCCCCTGGGCAACGCATTCCATGGCTCCATCACCCTCTCAGTGAAGTAGCACCTCCTCCTTTCTACCCTAAATCTCCCTTCCCCTCCTCCAGCTTCCACCCATGCCCTCTAGTTGCCCCCTCTTCCTTTGGAGCACCCTGACTGCTCCTCCCCTATTTACCCCCTTCATGTACCTGAAGACCTTTATCATGTCCCTCTGGTCCCTTCTCTCTTCCAATGTGTACATATTTAGCTCTTTGAGCCTCTCCCCGTAGATCCTATCCCCCAAGCACCAAATCATTTTGGTTGCCCTCCTCTGGACCCTCTCCAGGAGTTCAGTGTCCCTCTTTAAATGTGGCTCCAAAACTGCACGCAGCTCAGGTGCGGCCTCACCAAGCAGATATACAGTGGGAGTATCACTTCCTCCTTCTGGAGGTGAGCCCCTAGTGATGCATCTAAGCATCCTGTTGGCCTTGCCGCTGCCCTCCTACAAGTCTCTGAGTTGTTCATCTTGACATCCACCACTAACCCCAGGTCCCTCTCAGCCATCGAGACTTGTAGCATCCCCCCTGGTGTACACTTGGCCCGGTTTCTGGCTCCAGGTGCAGTACCTTGAATTTCCTGCATTGAACCTCAGCTTCCGCCTTCTAGACCACCTTTCCAGAGCCTCCAGATCCCCCTGTAGGGCCACCCTCCCCTCCTCCCCATCCACCACCGCCCCCAGTTGATTGATAATGCCATAACCTGGGGGGTGGAGAACTCCTGATGAGGTTAATTTTTTGAAAGTGGATTTTCCAATTATACCTACTGTGTATATTTCACCCAAGATGCATAAAAATCCACTAGATCCCCTGGTAGACATATTATAGTAGGAGTGAGCTCTTTAGCATAGAACCTCTCAGAGTTTGTGGATTTCTTTTTGCAGCCTTATGTGAAAACTTCAAGATCATACATTAGAGATACAATAGATGTACTGAATACATTTGAGAATGTACTATGGGGTGATAATTTTCATTGGCTGACAATAGATGTGACAAGCCTATATACAAGATTTAGAATGCATGGGATGGGCATCTGGGGATCCTGGTAGTCGGAGGAAGGGGACAACCTAGTTCTATGGAAGCTTGAAGAAGCACACTTCACGTGCATAAATGGAAGCGAACTCAGTGGGCCATAGGCGTTATCTACCATCAACATCTATGTATACAAGTATTAAACATCAGAAGAGACTTGAGGCAACTGAATATTTTTTGTAATAGTCACATTCTGGGGATAATATTCCTGCAACATTTATATTACAGGCTTCAGAATTTATATTGTATCACAGTTATTTCTCTTTCAGTGGGGAATTTTTTAAACAAAAATGTGGCACTGCATTGTGTGCCACACTGGTGCCCTCGTATGCAGACATTTTTTGGGCCTGTGGGACACCAGGTATGTTTACCACAAAGATCACAATGAATTTGCCAGCAATATTGTATCCTGGTATAAGTTTATTCATGATATAATCAACATCTGGAGAGGCACTGAGGACCAAATACATGAATTTATTTGATACATTAATATGGCATTGGAAAGCTTGAAATTTACATATGAATTTTAATCAAGAAACTTGTCATTTTTTTGGACATTATCCTTAGTGCCTCTCCAGGTCAGATTATTACATCTGTTGGTTTCAGAAAACTTACTGCAGCTAATACAGTTCTCCATGCTTAAAGCTTACATCCTATAAAATTAAATACTATCCCCTATAGCCTGTTATTAAGAGTCAGGAGAGATTATTCTAATGAATCTGGTTTTGAAACTGAAGCAAGGGAAATGATTGAGAGATTCAAAGTTAGGGGGTATAAAAAGAATGATTTGACTGATGGATCTCAGAAAGTTAGAAACATTGAGGACACACTTTACTAACACCAAAATGTAAAGTTATCAGGATAGTACAAGAACTACGTAGTCAACAAACTTTGATGAAATAGCAGGAATGATAGGCAGTTTGTATTCAAATATTGGCCCTTACTGAAACTTACAGTGTTTTGGGTAGATAAATTGGTGCTGCACCAAGGATCACTTTTAGGAAATGCAATAATTTGGGATTTGTTATTGCAAGCTACTCTCGGCTACAAAGCCAAAATACATATCTTAATTAGTTGCCTGTAAAACCTTAAGGTTTTCATAAATGTGGGAATTGTAGTACATAAAAATATGTCAAAGAAGGAATATTTTGAGCATCCTATATTTGGACGCAGTTGAGATGAGAATTTATCAGTTGTATCATGCCTTTGTGGTATACATAGCATGGTACCCTTGTAACTTATTTTATATCAGATGTACAGTGAGACATTTAAAATATGCATTCTGAGACATATTAGGGCAATAGCTGCTGAAATTGCAGAAATGCCCTGGGCATGCTTATTTAAGTAGTCATAACTCAGACCCTTCTGTTTATTATGTATGGGCTTGGAACATGTTTTACCTAATAAAGGGGATGTGATCATTTGGACCATTTATTACAAAGAGAAACTAGGTGGATAGTTACTTTAAACACTGTTCAACCTAGTAGTCTGAATGTGGAGATTGGTTTTAGTCCCTATTTAAAGCCAGGCTAATTTCAGCTTAAATTGTCCCTCTATTTTTTGCAATTGTTTTGCACTTCAGGTTTAATTAAATTCCTTACTCACCTATTTGTAGAAAGGATGACTCTCCTTTTATTATATTGTTGAACTTGCAGTGGTAGGATGCACATGGTGGCTCTTGCACATAGGGACTAGTTTTAATATTTAAATCGATCTGTTCTTATTAAGGTTAAATGATTATTAATTGAGTGTGAAATGAAATGCCTTCATAGTGGTGATATCGTTAGCTACTTACATGAAATGAGTAGTGACAGTTCTCTGCAGTGTTTTTTCCCATTTGTATCATTGTCTTTTTTTTGTAATCTGTCACTTTCAGGATTGGATTTAAATTGTATGGTTATGGTACAAGGTACACACCCCCCCTGATGGAGATCATGTATGGGTGAAGCCACTGGGGTTTAGTGTCCTCCTTTGCACAGTGAAGCTTTTTCTCTGTGGTTAACTTGACTATTACAGTCTGGAATTTTTACCACTTATGTAGTGTGGTTTGTTGTTTTTTTCTCCAATTCCTGTAGGCCTCATGAAAGGGGCGGTGGGGGTAGGGTGTATTTCCACCGTGCTTATGAGTACCCCCCCCCCCCCACAAAGAGGTTACTATGAGGGCAGGGGCACTAGGTGTACAGCTACAGCTCCAGCCCCTAAGCCCAGCTGAAACAAAACTCTGACAACAACTCTGCCCAGGTTGCCCATCCATTGCCAGGGTTGGGGGGACTGGCCCACTGTGACAGGGTGACCCCTGTCAGGGGTAGGTACCTCGGTAGAAAGACGAGAGCCATCCCTTGCCTCCCTATGTTATATAAAGTGCTTTAGAATAATAAGGTATAAACCTTTAAGACAGAAATGATTGAAGTGCCTGAGTAATATGCATTACAGTGCAGGAATTGTATTTAATGATGTAAGTACAGATGTTATAATGACAGAGTGAATGTGCAGCCTAGAGCAAGGGCTTATAGTAGTATAATGGATAATGCTGCCATATAGGCTTGTAGCAATTCATTTAAAATGCTAAAGAAAATTATACAGTATAACGGAGGAAACCCCTCCTATTGAATTGCCTCATGGGTTTAATGTTAAATGTTTTGTTACTGGCACTAGAAAACAAAATAGTTGAAGTATATATCCAGTAGCCAAAACCGGCTGTTTGAAAAGGCTGGGAGTATTGTGTTTCTGTTCTTGAATTGTTCCCGACTGTATGTAAGCAGCACAAGAAAATACTGTAGGAGAGCAGGCAGTATGTGTAAGAGCTAAGTAGAACCACCGCTCTCGTAAAAGAGTAATTTTCCCCTGTAAGTACTGCCCAAAGGAACCGCTGAGAGCGGGACAGAAACAGAGCGGTGAATTTAACTTTCACTTTTCACCGCTCCGTATTAATTAAGGTCTGCTTGCTCCTGTAGGGTTTCTATGAATAGTCCCTTTTGAAAATAGGAGCTAAAGTAAAGAAAAGGAGCTAGGTTGCTCCTTTTATAAAAAAACAAAAACAAAAAACTAGCAAGTTGACATGGGCAGGAGCGAGTGGCTGGCATTATGCCAAAAGAGATATTTCAACCACCGCTCACTGCTGAAAGAAAATGAAGTACTCCCCTTATAGGAATCTCATACAGGGCACCTATTTGAATGGATTAAAGCTAAGAAGGAGCATAAGGAATTGGAAATAAACAGCTCCTTGCTCTTATCTCAGTTTTAAAAATGGAGCAGGTAAACTCAAGCGTTATCTCTCTCTCTCTCTCTGCTCTGACGCACGCAGCAGTCTGAGTGCAGCGGGCGGCTATGGGTTTGCTTGTACATTTCCGTTGCCACTCCAGTCAAGATCCTGCTGGGCTCAGTTATAAATAGGACAGTCACTCTGTACAAAAATGTATGCTAAAGCTCTGAATTAGGGCAGAAAATGCCATAGAAATAAACTAAAAGGAGACTCAGAAAAGAAATAAAACAAAAGGAATAAAACCAAATGAAATATTTCCAGTGGCAGACAATTGTAGCCATCGGAGAAAATAAATGAGTACTGTTGTCCCAGTGCCCCCCAAAAAAGGGCTTGAATAATTCATAAATGTTGTGACTTGGACACAGTAGTGCTTAATTTAATCCAAAATAAAAATTGAAAAATACCTTTGGAAGCCCTTCTGTATGTTGCATGGTGTTATAGGGCTGGCAGCCATCAGAATGCAGGTATATATGGTGCTCCAAAGAGTGAGGTCACTCCAGTTGGGTGGGGCTTATCCCCATTTCTGCCCATTAAGTATGCCAAAAGTATTTTAGGCCTTCAAACCAAGAAGACAAGAATACTGTTCAGTATAAGATGTGGTAAATGTATATGTACCTTTTCACTGTAAATGTTGATACAGGGTGAAAAGGTAACTGGAGGTGTATTATTTGTATTATACAAAAAGGGGGCGGATCACCTGACAGTGATGTCACCCTGGGTGGATATAAAATAGCTACAACCAGGGGTGTTAAGTAGATATGGTGGTCAGTGAAAAACTGACTGAGAGAGGTGCAAGACCTCGGGAGAGAATGGGCTCACACTACCATTGTGAGCAGGCTGAGAAAAGCCTGGTGATCCTGCTGTACCAGCAGTGATTTTGTTATCTGTTGAAAAACTAACCTCCTTTATTTCTGTAAATATTTAATTTTCTCATCTTTGATGCAAACAAATAAATGATAAACGTTTTGTTTTAAACGTTTTTTTTTAAAAAAAAAAGTGTCGTGAGTGTAGGTAGTCTATATCAGAACAGATAGACAATTTGGTGCATAAAAATGTTCAAAACAAAACATTTATCATTTAATTTTCTCATCTTTGATGCAAACAAACAAAATAATAAACGTTTTGTTTTAAACGTGTTTTATACACCAAATTGTCTGCCTGTGTCTGATGTTATTATGACTACCCACACCCTACGACACCCACAATTTCCAGAAATGGTCAAAAATCGTCACAGACAAGTGGGTCCTGGAGTTGTTGGGCCAAGGTTTGTCTCCGCATTTCAAAAACTTCCCCAAACTGCAAAACCCAAAGGTTTTTCAGCCTCGAATCACACCTCAATGGAAAAATTCTGTTGGTGCTGGAAGTAAAGAAATTACTGCAGGCAAAAGCAGTGGAAAAGTGCTTGCACACACAGTGCAGTAAGGGCCTCATCTCCAGATACTTTCTGACCCACAAGAAAAATTGGAGGGTGACCCATTTTAGATCTAAGATATCCAAACACTTAAAGAAAGAGAAGTTCAGAATGATAACACGGCTCAGTGAAACCATTCCTGTAAATGGGAGACTGGCTAGCATCACTGCATCTGAATGATGCTTACTTTACATACCAGTTAGATCCAGTCACAGAAAGTATCTCAGGTTCGATTAGGGAACTGCCAATACCAGTTCACAGCCCTTCCTTCAGCCTAACCTCTGGTCCAGGGTTTCTCAAAGTGCCTAGCTGTGGTGGCAACGCATCTATGAAGGCAAGAGGTGGTGGTGTTTCCCTACTTGGACAATTAGCTGGTCTCAGGAAAGACAGAGCAGGAAGCAAAGTCCTCTATACAGTTGACACAGAAACACACTAAAGGATTTAGGCTCCCTCATAAACCTTCGGAAATCACAGACAGAGCCATCTCAGGTTCTGGACTTTATTAATACAGAAATAGATATCCTGCAGAGGAAGGTATATCTTCCTCAAGCAATGGTAGCAAATCTGATTTCAACTGCAGAATCCTACAGAGCAGGTCAAGGGATTTTCTACGGTTGCTGGGACACATGGCCTTATCCGCTGCAGTGGTACCAGGGGCCATGTATATTAACTCCTCACTTCAGCTTACACTGGTCCCGCTGCCCAGATACAAGCAATCCATCAATGCCATACTAATCAAACTCTCCCTTGCCCACACCTGCCCCATATTTATCGCTTGATCCTATTGTTCTCCTGACTCAACCATGCCCTCCATCTTGGAACACCTGAACACCCTTACTACATTGGCCTGTGGGGGTGAGTTGCACATCCTCTGTGACTTCAGCAGAACTGGCTCCATAGTAGCAGCTCCATGCTGCGGAACCAGGTGGCTGCATTAAACCTGTCCCAACTAATCACCGAGCCCACTGCTACCAACTACAGATCATCTTACCACTCTTTCCTGGACTGGTCCCTTTCCTTACACTCTCATTGTATACTCGCCTCAGGACTGCTACGGGACTCTCTAAGCGACCATAATATGATCTTCTCAGTTAGGAAAATCCATTGTCCTAAAGCACCTTCTCCCAGAACTATTCTTACAAGATCCTACAAATCCTTGGACCTTGCATCTGTCCTGTACAACTTGTCTAGCATAGATTGAAACATAGAAACATAGAATTTGACGGCAGATAAGGACCGCTTGGCCCACCTAGTCTGCCCATTTTCCTACCTAACAGATAAGCTGCAGATCCTAGTTAACCAACAGCTTAATTCCTCCTACCCCCCACTAGGACTGCCCTATGCCTGTCCCATGCATTCTTGAAGTCCCCCACTGTTCTTGACCCCACAACCTCTTCAGGGAGGCTGTTCCATGCATCCACAACCCTCTCAGTGAAAATATACTTCCTCACATTACCTCTGAGCCATCCCCTTCTATCTTCAAATTGTGCCCCCTTGTTCTTGCACATCTCTTTTTCTGGAAGATGCTACCCTCTTGGACTTTGTTAATTCCGTTGAGGTACTTGAAAGTTTCTATCATGTCCCCTCTCTCCCTTCTTTCCTCAAGGGTATACATATTAAGCTCCTTTAGTCTTTCTTCGTATGTCTTCTGGTGCAGACCCTGCACCATTTTGTTGCCCTCCTCTGGACAGCCTCCACTCTGTCTATGTCTTTTGGAGATGGGGTCTCCAGAACTGCACACAGTACTCCAGATGGGGTCTCACCAACTGTCTGTACAGAGGATAACAACTTCCTGTTTTCTACTATTGATGCCTCTTCCTATACATCCCAGTATCCCCCAGCCTTCCTTACTGCCTTCTCACATTGCTTGCCCACCTTTAGGTCATCTGATATAATTACCCCAGGTCCCTTTCTATTTTACTGTTGTCAGTACCTCACCCCCATTGTGTATGCTTCCCCAGGGTTTTTGTTCCCATGTGCATTACCTTGCACTTCTTTGCATTGAATCTGAGCTGCCATACATTTGACCATTCCTCCAACCTTGCCAAGTCCCTTCTCATCCTTTCCACTCCATCTTGTGTATCAACCCTGTTGCAGATCTTTGTGTCATCTGCAAAGAGACATACTTTTCCTTCCAGTTCCTCTGCAATGTCACTTATAAAGACATTAAAAGGACCGGTCCCAGTACTGAACCTCACGGTACCCGCTAATAACCCTCCTTTCGCACTGTGTACTCCATTTACTACTACCCTTTGAGTCCTGTTGTCTAGCCAATTTTTATCCAGGCTACCACCTTGGGACCCACTCCAAGGCTGGCTATCTTGTGTATTAATCTTTTGTGGGACTGTATCAAATGCCTTGCTAAAATCTAGGTAGGCCATGTCCACAGCCCTCCCTGGTCTACTACTTTAGTAACCCAGTCAAAGAAATCTATTAGATTCGTCTGACACGACCTTCCCATCGTGAATCCATGCTGCCTTGGGTCCCAGCCCCACTGGCCTCTAGGTACTCAACAGTTCTTTCCTTCAGAAGGGATTCATCATTTCCCTACTACTGAGGTCAAACTAACTGGTCTGTAGTTTCCTGCCTCTGTCTTGCTCCCACTTTTGTGAAGAGGAATCACATCTGCCCTTCTCCAGTCCTCAGGTACCACCCCATCCTCCCATGATTTGTTAAACAGAGTAGTCAGCGGTGTCACTAGTTCTACCCTTAGTTCTTTTAGAATTCTTGAGTGAACCCCATCAGGCCCCATTGCTTTGTCCACCTTCAATTTTATTACTTTTTCAGAACCCTTTCTTCTGTAAATGGACTGTTATCAGCCCTGTCTTCAGAGTGTTTCTCTTGTTTGGTTTAGGTAACTCCCTCCTCTTCCTTTGTGAATACTGAGCAGAAATATTCGCTCAGTATCCTGCTTTCACTGTCACCCCTCACCCACATTCCTCCCTTTATTAAGCTTCAGTATCCCTCCTTTGGTCTTTCTTGCGTCCGTAATGTACCTATAAAGGTCTTATCCCCTTCTTAACAGAATTGGCTATCCTTTCCTCGGTTTGGGCCTTTGCATTCTGACTGCCTTCCCAGCCTCTTTCTGCTTTAACTGATAAAGTTCTCTGTCCTGCTCCTTCTGTGTTTCCTTATATTTCCTGAATGCTGTCCTTTTCTCCTTAACCTTCCCTGCCACCTCTTTTGAGAACCATAGCGTTTTTTCCTTCATTGTGTTTTATTGATTTGCTTTACACAAAGGCTTGTTGCCTCTGTGATGGCTGTTTTGATCACTCCCCATTGTTCCTCCACCCCTCCTTCTTGCCTGTTTGCTAGTGCTTTTCTGAGGCACTCTCTCATTTTCCAAAATCAGCCCTCCTAAAGTCCAGTACTCTTGCTTTGTATGGCCTTGATTGTATGGCTGTGTTTATCGTGAACCACACTGTTTGGTGGTCGCTTGTTCCCAGATGGCTACCCACTTCTAAATCTGAGATTCTTTCTCCATCCCCATTTGAGAGTACCAGGTCTAAGACTGCTCCTCCCGGTGGGTTCCAATACTAGCTGTCTGAGGCATGCCCCTGTAGGGCATCAAGAATGACCCTGCTCTTGGATGTGCCTGCAGCAAAGGTGATCCAGTTAACATCTGGCATATTCAGGTCCCCCATCAACAATATCTCCCCTTTTTCTGCCATTCTAAGAAAGCCTTCTATCATTTCCTTGTCCATTCCCTCCCCCTGAGATGGGGGTCTGTATACAACCCCCATGCGGATTGTGGTGCCATTTCCTGTCTCCAGGGTGACCCAAAGTGCCTCTTGATTGGTCTTACATCCCCAGAGCTAGTTCTGTCAAGTTTCGCCTGAGAGTTGTTCAAGGCCAGGTTCACCTCTGTCTGGAACTCACATGCCCCTCTCAAACATGCACGGGTGAGGTGTACTCACCTGCCATGGATTACTATGGACATTATGACACTCCTTAAAGACAGGGATGTAGCCTGGAAGACTTTCAAGATATCCGGCTCTCCGGTGCACCAACAAAAGTATCGTGCCCTACGTAGTGCCTGTACTAGACAGATCCACAGGGCAAAGACAAAATACTTCAGTGACACCTTCAAGTCCGACTTAGGCCAGCCATCTAAATTTTGGAAGGTGGTTAAATCTCTTTTTGCCCCTCACTCCCAACCCCCAACTCCTGCTGTCAACGTAGGCAGCTCCACAATTATAGACCCCTTCAAAGTGGCCTCTCACTTCAATTCCTCCTTTATGGAATGCACTTCATCACTTTTGGCCTTCCTCAACCCCCTTCCCCCGCCATCCCCCCGCCATGCTCCCCCAGCTGGCACCTCTTTCACCTTCCGTCAGACTTCCTCTGCTGAAGTCTACAAAGCACTACTTGCCCTAAATCCTGGCAAGGGCAAATGCCCTACTGGTCTGGACTTCAAATTGTTATACTTGTCGGCTCCTGCCATCGCCGTCCCCCTGGCATCACTCTATAACCTCTCATTCTCTCTAGCTGCTATCCCCACCGAGAGGAAAAAAGCTACAGTCATCCTGCTTCCCAAAGGTGATGACCCCTCTGCTCCCAGAAATTACCGCCCGATTCCCCTCCTACCTATCTTGGCCAAAATCCAGGAACTAGTTCTCTCACAACTATCCTCCTTTCTTGATTCCTCTTCTTATTCACCCCTTACCAGTCTGGCTTTAGGAAGTCCCACTCCTCCACCACCTCTCTCCTAAGACTCATGGATTCCATCCTCACTGTATGGATAGGGGCCATATCACCTCATTTTTGTCGACCTGGCTAAAGCCTTTGACACTGTCTCCCACTCACTCCTTCTGTCTAAGCTCTCTCCCGCAGGGCTTCCAGGCGTGGCCACCAGTTGGTTTCATTCCTACCTGATAGGCTGATCCCAGTCCATCAGAATTGGTAGCACCACCTCAGCTTCCCTTCCTGTTGCATCTGGTGTTCCGCAAGGCTCAGTCCTTGGCCTGCACCTGTTCTCCATCTTCCTCAATGACCTGCCCTCTGTCTGCCCACACACATCCATTCACATGTATGCGGATGATACAGTACTGTAGACATTCGTCCCTCATCTTCTGATGTAGCAGCCAGACTCCAGCAGGACTTCAACACAGTTCAACGCTGGTTTAGCTCAAATCAGCTCTTTCTCAACGCCATGAAAACTATCTCTATGACCTTCGGCATGAGACAGAGACTTTCAAGGCTACCCTCCACCCCCTTCTTCCACACCCTGGACGGGACTACTCTTGAGACTTGCACCTCTTGCAGATATCTCAGGGTCTGGCTTGACCAACACCTAGAATTCTCCGCACATATTGATGCCATCGACAAAAAGCTTCACCCCAAGTTAGGTGCACTGTATCGCAATCATGGAAGCATCCCACTGCCAGCTCGACATGCAGTAGTGCAGAGGATGATTCTCCCCATCTTCAACTATGGGGATGCAGTCTACAGTGCCTCACCAAAGTCCACCCTAGCCAGACTGGACCCCCTCTTCCATTCCTTCTGTCACTTTGCACTTGACTGTCCTCCTAACACTCATCACTGTGTCCTGTACCACAACCTAGACCTCCTCTCATTGCAGGACCGGCATCTCTCCCATAGTGCAAGCCTCATGGCCAACTACTGGACGCAGTCCCTCCCTCCCTACATATCTCGCCTCTGTTCTCTTGACCTAAACCTCCCAGGCTATGCACTGAGGAGCAACGACTCGCATCTACTGTCCATTCCACTCCTGTCAACCTCAACAGGCCAGGCAGCCTTCAATTATCGCATGCCCAAACTCTGGAACTCACTCACCTCAGATATCCAGCACACCTCCCCCAGTCGGCACCTTAACTCCCTTCTCAAAACATACTTCTACCCCATCTGCGATTGTACCCATGGGAGCTCATAACTAGGTGACCAGTTCCATCTGAAATAGGGCAGAACCCCTACTACGTATTATTCCTAATTTGCTGTCTTTTGCTTTGATGCTGTAACTTGCCTGTAATTATTCTCCTGTCATATGCCTTGTTCAACTGCCTATCGTAATGCACTCTACATTGTATGTTTATCGTGTAAGTGACTCGATTATGTATATATGTCTGCACTCCCTCTCCCTCCTACCCCTAGGGCGCATCTGGAATCGAGCAGTAGACTGCTCAGCATGCCTTCCTGGTAAAACCTTTAAATAAATAAATAAGGGGCCAGGTTCCAAAAGGATGATATTTATAAGAGACCACTGGTCTTAGAGGTGGGACCCTCATTCCAAGCTGGTGCCTGTTACAAATATCTTGCTTAAAGCACTGGAGTAGTGGAAGAAAGAAGAGAGGGAATTCCTTTCCACCAACAATCCCCCACAACCATGCTCAACAATAAATGCCTTCCTCCTAGGATGGGATGCCCACATGGAGCACACAAGGAATTCAAGAGCACATCAAACTCCTGGAGCTTGGGCAGTGTACTTGGCAGTGCAGGTATTCTCCCAGATCCAGAATCAGTCTGTCCAAATACAGACAGACAACACCAGAACAATGTATTACATAAACAAGCAAAGAATAACAAGATCTTCAAAGCTGTGCACAGAAGCCATGAAGATCTGGAACCTAGCTTAGTACCTGGAAGTGCAGCTAACCATGGTACACCTGCAAGGGAAAGACAACATACTGTGAGACTCCCCAAGCAGGATCAACCAGGGAAATCACGAGTGGACCCTGAACCAGCAGGTGCTGGCATCAGTATACAGATGGTGGGGTACTCCAGAAATAGATCTGTTTGCTTCCTGGGAGAACAACCATTTCCCTCTCTTTTGTTGCAGACCCCCAGTAGTGGGCTTAGTTCCAGACGATGCTCAAGTCCTCAGCTAGTCAGGGAAGTTTTGGTATGCTTTCCCTCCATTCCCACTTACTGAGAGTGCTCATAAAACTGAGAAGGGAGTGAGCAACAGTGATTCTCACAGCACCAGACTGGGCCAGGCAGACCTGGTACTCCATGTTCCTGTCCTTCTCCAACAAGCCTCCTATCAACCTGCCAGTGAGATGCAAACTGCTGATGCTCTCGGGGCAAGATAACATTCCCAGATCTGAGAACTCTACACCTCAGAGCATGGTTCTTGAAGAGCTAGAGTTTTCTGGGCTAAATCTTTCAGAAGTAGTGAAAGTGTGGAAGGTTTCTAGGAAACCAGTAACAAGGAAAACTTATGGCTAAGAATGGAGAAAGTTTTCCTTCTGGTGTGCTCCTAGACAGATAAATCTCATCTGGGGAGGTCAGTGTACAGTCCTGGCATACCTACTCTGCCTACAGTCACTGTGCCTAAGGCTATCAACCCTGAAGGTATATTTGGCAGCAGTGTCAGTTCATACATCAGTTGGCAAACACAGGTCAGTGGTATCACCACCCATTTTCAAAATGTTGTTCATAGGCCTTAATCACATGTGCCCTGCAGTGAGGGACCTTGTCCCACCCTGGGGCTTGAATGTTTGCATTGTCTAGCTGATGGAGGCACCTTTCAAGTATATGGCCACTGCTGCACTAAGGTATGTCTCCTGGAAGATACTTTTCCTAGTGGCAGTGACATCTCCTAGAAGGGTAAGCAAGCTACAAGCCCTCTGCACAGATCCTAACTACATAATTTTCCATAGAGACAAAGTAGTCCTGAGGACAGACAGGAAATTACTTCCAAAAATGGTGTCAGAATTCCATCTGGATCACTTAGTTGTTCTTCCTGTTTTCTTTTCGGGAATATCCAGCTCAGGTGAGCAAAGCTCTAGGCCTGGATATTCAAAGGGTTCGCCATCGCGGCAGGAGTTCTTACCTGCTTAATCATCATAATGCTGTTGCACCTGTGAAGTTGTCTGTGTAACCACATTCTGATGTCTCTGTATTTTTCTGTCTGTATTCCCTTCCCTCTCCTGGGTCGAACCTGAAACAAGCCTTGTGCCTTTCCGGTCACCACTTTTTAAAGAAATAAATACATACGTATATAAATATATTAAATAAATACTGTCAAAAGGGTGTTTAGTTACTACCTGGACCACACAAAGGATGTCAGGGCCATTGCACTCAGTTATTTGTCATTATGGTGAAGTGGAAAAAGACCAGCTTCCAGGAGAACCATTTCTCAATTGATAGTCTCCTGCAGAAGTGCCGCCCAGAGGCCTTAGGCCACACTCTACAAGAGGCACCTCTGCCTCTGTGGTAACATCGAGGAGTATCCCACTGCAAGAAATTTGTAAAGCAGCTACCTGGAAACGGTATACACTTTCACAAAACACTACTGTCTGGACATACGCTCCAGGAGAGATGTCAACTTTGGCACTTCTGTCTCACAGAACCTTTTCCTAAATAGGTTTTATACCGAGCCTGTCAAGGTACTGCTATGAGCATTACTCACCATACTAATGTTGTTTTTCCAAGGGATCCCTCACTATGTTTAGCAATCCCTTAGCCATGCCTCCCCTTCCGGAACCTAGAAAAAAGTTCAGACAAAAATCAGTTATTTTCTGTTGGCTTGCATTATTTGTTACAGAGCCTTTACAATTGTTGCGCAGTCATCTGAGTTAAATTCCTCTCTCAAACTAAATAAGGTTGTTCTGCCTTGTTTCAAACATTTTTCAAAAATGTTTTGTGAAAATTTTAAAAATATTTTGGTCGCCGTTAAACTAGTTTTAGTGGTCACAGGTTACCCTACACTAGCTCTAGAAATAAATCTGATGTTAGAAAGCAGGGGTGGGAGTGACCACTTAGCAGAGCTTGAACTTCATTCTAAAGTCCCATCATTAGCATGAAGTTCCAAATCTCTGGGGCTGCTCATTCATGGGGAATGATTGTTCTTGTTAAACATAATAAGGGATCCCTTGTAAGAAACAACAGTACTATGGTGAGTACTTTTTTTCTTCCAGTTTACAGCTCTGTGCTTTTACCACTTGGATACACTGCCTCCATGTTATGTGAAACATTAGTCTAGGTGATGGAAAAGGGCATGGGCATAGTTTAGATCTCTGTAGGCACGTCTGTCACAAGGGGTCCTACATAGTTGCAGGTGGAAGTGTCAGAGACCAGACCAAGCCTTAGAACACAGGACAGTGGGAAGCTTAAACAGGAAGAAGAACAAGAATCAGCATTTACTGTATGTAGCACTTTTCATACACATTGTATTCCAAAGCATTTTACAAACAATGCTAGACTGGTAGTGAGGTGACTGAACATATAGTGGCAGCCATTTCGCATCAGCACCCACACACAGCCTTGGAAGTTGCATGAACTGGTTTTATGAGACGGGAAATGTTGGCCAAGAAAAATCATCTACTCTTGTTAAAAGTGCCTTGGTTTCATTTACTTCCTCCTGAACAGCACCAGAGACAGGTAGAAAGGACCTTGATTTAACATCTCATCAAAGCACAGCACGCCCAATAGTCCAGCACCCCTTACTACTGCACTCGGATAACAGCATTTGAGGTACGAGCCCAATCCTAGTGTGGGATATGAACCCATGACCTTCCGGTTCAGAGATGGATGTGCCATCCACTGAGCCACACTGACACCTAAGTGCTGATGGCTGCCATCTGCTATTGCATTGCTTGGTGCATCAGCAATTTATTGGTATTCCAAGTCTCCTCCACGATTCAGTATGGTGGCTGTATGGCTCTGGTCTGTAGAACAGAAGCATGCTGCCAAGTATCTGAGCTTAAGTGTTTTTTTTTCTCCTGAACCGACTCCCAGACCCCACCCCCGTACACCATCTCCTTTCACACCTCATCCTAGACCAGTGGGACCCATTGGTAGGGTCACTGATTTTCCATTTTCAAAAATAGGATATCTTAACATTTATTTTGCACCTCCCCCCCAATCAAATTGCTTGCAAATCACATGTTTTCCACAAAATAATATGGTGCAAAATGGGAGAGTTTACAGAAATTTGGCACCAAGTGTGGTTGTAAATGAGAGGTGCGTTTTTTAATACAAAAAGTTGACTCTCAAGTGACATTTAAAAATGAAGAATTCAGTTTTTAATAACATTTTTTGTTCCATTTTTGTGGAAAAAGGGTGGCCCTACCTTGGCATATACCCAGCGGTGGTGCCGCCTTATCTGTTCCTGTTTTAGCCAGGTAATGTTCATGCTTGATGTGGTCCAGGTGGTGTCCAACATGTGGGGGCATGGCATTGGTGCCAAGAGCCTGATCCTGATCCATTTTTATTCCGTTTTTGTTACTTTTCCACCTGGTTGCTTAACGCTGTCTCCTCCGCATCTGATAACTGACACACATGCAACCTTGTTAGCTCCCCTTAGGCAGGCCTGATACCCCTATGGAAAGAATTTATGCGTAATGCACCGACAGCTTCAGCCCAACCACAATGATCTCTGCAGAGAAGTCAAGGCTCACCCCATTCCCTGAGGAAGGAGAGTGCTGCAGCAGGCAGAACCTCCATCCTTGCTGCAGCAGTTGCAGAACTCCTAGGCTTACATTTGAACCTGGATCGTCTGCATGGTAGCACGTAGCCATGTGGCGGCCCCTAGTATCTGAGCTTAATTGTATTTTCTTTTACCGCCATTTTCATCTAATGTTCAGGCCTTTCTTCTGGCAGCCAATTAGCCCCATCAACCACTCCCCCACTGTCGGACCAGTGGTAACCCACACAGTGTGGGACTCAAAAGTACAGGCAGCCATCATACAGGCAGCTGAAGAACATGGATTAGTTGGAGTTTTCTCCCCATCCCCTTAAGTTCCACCCACTTCCCCGTGATGCTGGGTAGTGCCCCTTCATGCCTCAAACACACGCAGTGCACTCCTGAAGAGGAGACTAACTTCCTGGCCCACTGCAGGAGTTTGTGCACCCAGCATTGTCCCTGCCTTGCTGAGTGCACTGCTCAGTGGCAGCTCTACCCCAGCCCCCTCAACCGCCCAAACCAGTCCCCAGATTCGCTCCCAGATCAAGGTCGCCGGCACAGGAGCACAAGTCGCTACCTGTTGGGCCATAAGGCGGTCCCGGCCTTAAACATTTTTGAAGTATTTAACACTGTGGAAAAATGTACATTCCTCAGTCACCCGAGTCATGGTCTTATTAAAATCTGAACAACAGTATTGATGCCTTGCTTCCAAATTCTGCACTTTACTATGACAAGTTATATTTATATAAATGAGGTGAGGGGGAGAAGAGGGCACGGCCAGCAAAAAAGGAAAAAACATAATGTCATATACTTTTTATTTTTGTTTTCTGTGGCTACAGACTAGCATGTGGTTTAACTTAAAGTCAAAGATACATTGAGAGTTCAGAATATGCTGCAGCATATTCGGTTCTGTCCTTCAGCAGAGCAACCAAGTATGTCCCTATTATTTTCTCATGCAAACACAGTATTTTGTGGCCTAAAGAATGAATAGTATGCAGCTGCACACTCCGTGTGTCTCTTTGGGCTCTGAACCAAGACACAGGGATATATTTACAGTGCTAATAAGCAATTAACATGCTCTTCCCTATCAATTAGTTGGCATAATAACGAGTCAGAATGAGCACTGTCCTTTTTACAGGATGTGCAGACCCTAAAAGCATATAATTCTGTTCTGTGTACAATTACAGAGATGGTAACAGATACTTTCAACTGGTAACATTAAGTAATTTGATATGATGTAGATGGATTTACTGGTACAAAAGAAAAGGGAGGGGATTTTAAATGAGCTTGTTGCAGAAGTGACCTTGTGGTGACCTTGAGCAAGATATGTAACTTCACTATGCCTTAGTCGTTCTACTTCAGCAGAATCCCACTGAAATCTGCCAGTAGGGCTGTTCTGAGTAAATAAATAAACAGTGGCATAGTGTTATGGCTGGAGAAGCAGGTTAAGATTCCCAGACCTGACTTCTAGCCCCAAGAACAGTGGAGACCACTAACAACACTTCCAGCAGTTGGGTTTGATGGGGCTTGCCAGCTGACATGACATCCGCATGTTGGCTGTCACTGGCACAGTGAGTAGTACTGTAAAATGTCTCCAAGGTGGGTGACATCTTATTACTCCTATTTATGATGGCACAGTGTGCCATGACCACATGCTTCCCTAGCTGTCCCACGTAGTTTGGGGCCTCAGCATTCGTGGGCAAGCTGTTTGAGATGCAAGCAGAGTGGAGATGAGAAGAAGTTGCCCTAGCTGTATGCAGTAAAGAGGCCCCTTTCCAAACCAAAAAGGAAAAGGTAGTTTATGTTGTATGTAAACAGAGTGTGGTGTGATTGCTCTGTCTCAAATGCAAAACAAAGTGGTGCTAATCTCAGGTCGTAGAAGAGTTAGCTCTTGCATAATGTACGTGACATGCGTGAGAACACCTTGTATTCACCATTTAAAATCTTAAATCTATGGTTTTAATTCATGCTTATGCTCTGTATTATTCTTTAAAGCTAAGACTTTTTTTTTTTTTTTTTAATTTGGTTGTTCAACCAGGTATGGCACACTAAGCTGAAAGCTTTTTTACAGGAGCGAACTGGGAGCACAAGGAGGTTAAGTGTCTTGCTCAGGGTCACACAGTATGCAAGTGGAAGCTGTGGGATTCAAACCCAGGTCTGGTCTGCTGGATGTCACCAGATTTGCAGCTCAGAGCCTTAGACCACTGCGCTATACTGTCTCGACTTAAATGCTTGACCTTTAAAATCACTCCATATTACTTCCTGTAATTAGTGAAAACATGAGTCCTTGTGAATGATTTTAACAGCTGCTGCTGTTACTGTTGTGTCTGCTGCTTGCTAGTTTAACTAAGACAAGTTACAGCATGTATGTGGTACTAAACACTATGGTGCTGATAAATACAGGGTTACCAGTTTGTAGTAAATAGATCTCTGGTGATATCTCTTAGCAAACCAAATATCAAGCCATCCTTCATATTCTTATGATGGAGGGCAAACTTTGAGAGCCATTATTGGGACTACAGTAGGTGTCTCATCCACCAGTGCACACACAGGGACACATCCATCCAGTTGTTAAACAGTAAACTGTAGTGTTTTCCTAAGACTCCCAGTGGCAGCCTTGGGTGTTAGTGTCCATCTGACTGTTCTGTTCGGCATTTGATTGTTGAGGCTGTACTCTGGTTAGCAAATTCATAGTATCATGGTGCCACATCGCAAGTTTGCCTAGCTCAGTGATACCCCTTGTGTACTGTCTTAATAGGGCACAGTGAGTGAAACCAAGAAACTAAGAACATTTAAAGCTGAAAAGTTGATGTCGTTCGTTGACTGGTTGAGGCCCAACACAAGACAGAGAACCCTAATCATTGTGGACTCTTGGCTGTCACTAGAACACCACGTGGCAGCAGTGAATTGCAGTGGATATTTTCAACCAAGAAATGCCACCTGAATTATACCCTGTCTGATGCAAGAGGAGCTGTTGACCCTAGTTCATGCGTTCGTGACTTCAAGGCTCGATTACTGTAAGGCTGTTTACCTAGGACTGTCAGGAAGGCTGGTGCGCCACCTACAGCTGTTGCAGAATGCCGTAGGCAGGCTAATCTCTGGATCTATCTTATTGGAACAAATTACACCTGTGCTGCGGCATCTGTACTGGCTACCAATCACGTGGTACACCACCTTTAAGATTTCATTGTTAGCTTACAAGGCCCTGCATAGCTTACAGCTGGGCTGTCTAAAAGACCACTTATCCTGGTATGTACCCACTCAGATGCTCTGCTCCACCGAGTAGTTTCTTCTGGTCCAGAGGGAGTGTCTTAAACTGTTGAGTGATAGGACATTCTTGGCAGTGGCCCCACTAGTCTGGAACTCACTTCCTCAACATCTTAGGAGTTCCCTTTGGTGCAGGCTTATAAGAAGGGATTGAAATGCCATCTTTTTAAGTTAGTATATAATTTTTAATTTAGCAGGAGAATTGCCTCTGTCTCTGTATTTTAGTGATAGTTTATTGATGCACTTCATGTTATTTTCTTCTTGTTTGAACACATTCATAACCTGTACAGTGCTTTGAGTCTTCTTTGGAGTGTGCACTATATAACATAAAATGCCTTGCCCTAGCCTTAGTGGCTGCTAAGACTGCTGCCTACTGCCTAAGACCAGCACTGATAATACATTACACCAATTGTTTCCTCTGTAGCTTATGTTAGCCATGTACAAGTCTTGTAGTGCAAATGCTACCATTAACTTCTACAGGTCTCATTAATGTGGGGGTCTTCGGGGGTAAATTCTTAGTGTTTATGTTTTGAAACTGTATTGAAATTTAGGCAGCTTGCCCAAAATATGGAATTATATGCATCTCCACCACCTTTTGGGTACATGCCAAACACCTTCTGGCCCATGGAGACTTCACGTAGGAAGACATAATGTTGTTTTTCAGATTACTAAAAAACAATACTGTACACTTAGGGAGCAAGACATCTACCAGAAATGTGAAAATGCGCTATTTACTTACTTGAATTTTTTACCAGGAAAGGCACCCTAAGCTATTATAGCTTGTTTCCAGGTGCGTCGGGGGAGGGGGGAGTTACGTTGACCTGTTCTATTTGCAGGGGAATGTTGGCCATGACACCAGGGAATCCCTCTGCTCTTCTTGGATAAGTGCTATGGGATATTTTACTTCTGCCTGGACAAGGAACAGAAGCTGGCAGAAGGGACCTCAGTTTAACATCATATCCAGGAAGCACCACACCAGTGTAGCACCCTTCATACTGCACTAAAGTGTTAGATATTGTGTTACCCAAATACCTGTGTGGAACTAGAACTCACAACCTTCTGATCTTCTGCCCAGATGCGAGCACTAAAGCTGCTTAGAGTAAAGCAGTGCTTTCTCCAGTGTGAACTGCAATTAAAAACCCAACGCCAGGCACAAATGCAACGCTGATCGATACAACAGACTGATGCTGGTCTTGTGTAGAAAATAAAAGCTTTATGTCAGAAAATGGGTAAAACCCAGCAGTAGGCATGGACCCTGGCTAACATCCGATCCATAAATTGAAAGATTTTTAGCCTTGAGCCTATCCGCCATTCCCTTGACATTCCAAGAGATGATTTTCAGTAGAGGTGAGACCATTTGGCACGGAGAACAATAGACCACTCCACAAAATTAAATTTAAGACAAATATAATGATGTAGGGCTCAAAAGCAAAGTTTCCTTGTTTTATACTAATCCTATTATTAGTCACTCCTGTACACATCTTGTATAATTAGAAACATAAGTCTAGAGTATGTACCTCCTTCAAAAAGAAGCAAAACTTTTTTCTACCAACCCCTACACCACCCCCAGCCCCGTGACAAATATGCCCTAGAATTCCAATGAATACCCTGTTGTCAGTCCATACGATTATTACTAGACCATAAATTACCAAGGCCGGGTAATTTGAGAATATGGGCTTATTTGTTTTGTGCATATTATGTGAGATATAAAGGGTATCTATAATGGCATAAGTTAGCATGATCTGTGAATTACAGCACAAGGTGTGGTGTCACATCTACTACTGATTATTAACATAATAAAAGCCAGACCATCAATAATCTGGAATCACATGGGGCAAGTGAGAAAGACAATTTCAAAACATTTAATGATAAATCCGAGATTTACCCTTACTCCTTCCCAATGTCTGTGTTTGGTAGCTTGCAGGCAATGTCCACACAACCTCTTACTTCAGCTAGCAACGATTTAACCCCCCCATTTGGAAAAAAATAGGGGAGGAGGAAAAGAAAAAGGGGAGAGAAAGAAAATTATTTTATTAGAATTCATTTTTCTCTGTTTCTCTCTCTCTCTCTCTTTCCGCCTTCCACCCTCTGACCCCCTCCTTCTCTCCACCCTCGCATAGTACCAACTCCATTCCTCCCCACCCCTTCTCCCTCACCCTTACTAAAGTTATAGTAGTCGGCTATTTAGCCCCCCCCCCCCATTATTGCCCAACACATATTAGCTTTTTTAAATACATAACTCTAGTAGCCTTAATCAGGCATTATTTGAGTTCCAAGTATGGTTTAGTAAAAACTGTTGTGCTTTTTTAGGGTCATGGAAAGTCCAGGGTTTTCCGTGTAGATAGAATTGCAGTCTGGCAGGATATAAAATAGTATAGTTAATAGTATGTGATTTAAGAATTTCCTTTGATTGGTCAAAAGATCTACAAGCTTACAAAGTACTGGAAGATATGTCTGGGAAAGCTGAGAGTTTTGTTCATAAATCAGGCCTCGGTTAATACGGGCATGTTTGAGAATTAGCTCTCAATCCTCGAAATGATGCGACTTGATAAATATTGGTCTGGGGGTTAACATATTTGTACTTTTCACAGAATCAACCTTGGCACTCCTGTAGGTCCGGTCTAAAGGAATACGTTCTTCCGGGAATTTTCTATTCAAGGCAATGGTTATCATCTTCTCAAAGAAAGGTAGCGGATCCCCAGGACCTTCAAAGCCTTCAGGTGCCCTGATTAATTTAATGTTAGAGTGCCGAGAGCGGTCTTCTAAGTCCTGAACTTTTGATCTCTGCCCCCCTAATTCCTTTTCCCATATAGGCTGCTGCTGCTGCTGTATTGAGTTACATTTGTCTTCCAGAGAGTTGATTCTGTTCTCTGCCTCGGTAGTTCGTATTGACAGAGACTCCATTTTAGTTTGTAAGGAAGCAAGCCTAGTGGACACGTCATGTAGAGCCATAGCCACTGTAGCTAGCCCCACTTTAATTTCATTTTAATTAGTGTCAGTGGCTCAGCAGGTTGCACACTTGCCTCTGAGGCCAGGAGATCAGATGGCTGTGGGTTCTATCCCCACACCAGGCACTTGGGTTAATATCCAAATACTGACACTGCAGTACAGCATGAGGGGGATGCTGTACTCCTGAGGTGCCATCTTCGGATGAGATGTTAAACCGTGGTCCCGTCTGCTTGTTCTGGTGGTTGTTCAGGTGAACGGTAAAGATCCCATGGCACTTCTCAAAAACTGTAGGGAAAGTTTATTAAACAGAAAATCAGAATACATACAAACAATTTACAGCATGTTAATCAAACAATCCATAAATCAGCAAAAAAAATGAAAATAAGAAAAGAATAACAACAACAAAGAATTATTACATTCATGTAATGGCAGCATCTGTATCTATCACCCAAGGGAGTCCCTTCCATAACTCTAATAAATCTTGGTTTGACACTTTTGCCTGTTCAGCAACAAAAACATGATATGAGTCTTTTAACAATCTTCTTTGTCAGTTCAGAATATGTGCAATCCTTTTGTTGCAGGGTGCACAAGCACCTAGCCATCCAAATGTTCCATTTTATGATTGTAAAAATTGAGGTCAGTGTACTAAGATTCCATTTCTGCCACTGTGGAGAGAAGTGGCCATACATTAGGTTTTCATATGTAACTTTCGAAAAAAGAGGTTCCTACCATTGCTTTGCTAGAAATCCTCAAAAGTTTGTAATAAAAGAACATTCAGAAGACAAGTGTTCTATTGATTCTATCACATTAATACATCTAAGGTGACTACATATTCTCTCTGGAAGCTGTTTATGTTTCTGGTTGCCTTTTATATAAACTTTTTCATGGCAAGAGAGCCAATGAAAGTCCCACATCTGGCATGGTATTCTGGTTAATCGCAAGAGTGTCTTCAGGGACTGTGAATATTTAGTTGGACAGTTAGGAAAGGGTACTGGGACCTGAAACAGAGCTGTCAGGAGCTGTTTATATAATACCATATGCGAAGAAGTTGAAATAATTTGTTGGGAACTTATTTTCCTCTGTTTTAATCTTAAAAATGTTTCCTTTAAGTAAGCAGGAGTAGTCTGAGAGGCTCTTATAGGTGTCCATATGTATTTGTTTCCCACTGATGAAACCAAAGTCTGCTGTTGCTATGTAACCAGTGTTCCCAGCCTTTCTGTGTATTAACCACTAGATGTTTCAAATTGGTCATAAAAAATGCTATTAAAAAATAATATGGGGTTAATCATGGATAAGCCTCCTTCTTTAACTTATTCCTTTTGATAGGATTGAGACAGCTGCCCCAAACAACTTGGAAAAATAAACTCAGAACTGAGGATTCGTACTTCTTGGAGATGGGAAAAACATAACTCAGATACAGGAAGATGGGCACTAAAAAGGGTTTAATCAGGAATACATGTGTTTTCTTGCCAGTTTTGCTCCTGTTCCACTGGACAACCTTCTGTTTGCCTATTGCCAGTTTCTCTTCCCAGTTACATTTTTCCATACCGGGGGGTCCAAATTTGACTCCTAGGATGGAAACTGTATCGTTTGTAAGAGGAATTGGGCCAATCATAGTATCAGTATAGGGAGAGTGCCTAGGGAGAAGCTTTTACATTTCTGTAGATTCAGCGCAACACCAAAAGGGAGCCAAACCTGGTGCACTGAGTCAAGGAGTTATGTACAGAGTCTTTGTCTGCCACTAGCAAACAGAGATCATCTGCGTATGCCAAGGCGTTGGGAATAGCTGGTGTTTCTAAACTGGAAATGTGTTTAATGTTTACACAGTTATTTATCTTGTGCAGTAACAGATCTATGAAGAACACATACAGGAAGGGACTCGGGGCACCCCTGTCTTACCCCTTGTTTGATAGGTATCAGTGGACCCAACCATCCATTCACCACTGGTGTAACTGTAGCTGTTCTGTATCATGATTTCAACCAGGTAATCATAACCTGCGGTACCTGGTAGTGGTTTAACGTGGTCCAAAGAAACTCATGACTGATGGAATCAAAGGCCTTCCTTGGTCTAGTGAGATGATTACCCTGGAAGAGTAGCAGTATAACCTGTTGTTATAAGTTCTCGAGAGAATGAGGTGATCTTGAATGTTTCTGTGTGGAACAGAGCAAGATTGTTCTGGTGAAATGACTATTTTAGCTATTTTTTAGCCAAGTTGTTAGGATTTTAGTCAGGATTTTGAAACCGTGATTCAGCATACAGATAGGTCTCCAGTTGTTCAGATTTGTTTTCTCATCTTTTGTGCAGGTATATCAAAGTACCCTTATTAAAATTCAGGGGTATGTTCCCCGTTTGAAGTAATATAGTAAAAACGCACGTAAGCTCTGTGCTTAGGTGTTTCCGGCCCTAGAGTAGTATTGTTTGTTAAAAGCTGAATAGTATTCAGTACCTCCCCTAAGGATATTGGTTGGCATACTCTGGCAATAATCTGTGAGGAAACCTGTGGTATCTAGATGTCTGAGAGAAATTCTTCAGATTTCTGAATATCTGATGTGATTTGTGAAAACAAGTTTATGGAGAAGTGGGCGACTAGGCCTAAGATTTCCTGCTTGGTCGAGTACTTCACCCCTTCCTGGTCAACCAGATATGGCATAGATTTCTGTCCCACACTCCGGAGGTTTTGGTCGAAGGGACATATTACTTGTGCTGTGCCTTGCGTTCCAAGTTTATGCTGATTAAAAAGTTGTGCTGCCTTTTGCTTATGGAATGATAACATCTCTTTCTGCACTAGCTGTATTTGTTGACCCAAATCCTGCCCTGTTGAGCTAGCCATAGTAAACAGGGTCTGTAAATGGTGTTGGTTATTTAAATATGTTAAGTATTCAGAATTACGCTTCTGTTTTTCTGTTTACTTAACTGTTTTAAAAGATGTCTCAGGTCTGATTTTGTGTCTTCCCACCATTTAATGGGGCAGTCATAACAATTCAGGACAGATTTTCTGGCCACCAAGAACTGGGCTAGAGAATATAAAAAGCTATTGTCCTGCAATAAGGTAGTATCAAACTTCCATGTGCCAGGGTATTTTACTCCTAAGGGGTTTTTATTCACAACAACAGATATCATTTTATGATCAGAAAATTTGAGGGGTGTAACGTTTGCAGAAGAAACAAGTCTAGACTGGGGTATAAAAATGTAATCGATCCTTGTAGTTAAGGAACCCTTCTGAAAAGTAGGGGTATGTTGTTTTACAGTGTCTAGGTATGCATCTTTTAATCTGGCTGTATGCAGTATTTTTTTCAAGGCCTGTGTATCACAAAATAATATTTGTGCTTTAGCCTGTGTGCTCTTATCCTTCAGACTAAGACCACAGTTGAAATCACCAGAGAACATGATTTCTTTAGAAGTGTGGAGATATGGTTGGATAAGGGAGAGAAGATCTATACGAGCTGTCTTAGTTTGTGGGGCATATAAATTTACTAAATGATAAGCTGTCTGCTGTATGGGTACATCAAGTATTAAAGCTCTTCCAGGGACTAGGTCATATCATTTTAGAACTTTAAAATTAGGCATACAGACTACTGTGCCTAGCCCAGAGCAGGTTTCCTGCCCTAGAGACCAAAAGGAAGGACCAAGAAGCCAGTCTCTCTGAGTTTGTTTTATTTTGTGTGAAGTATGAAACCTGGTATACTGAAGGAAAAATATACCTAGATGTATTTATTTATTTATAAAAGTTTGTTACCCGGGTAAGCCCACAGGGCCCCAAAGGTCCCTTTTTCAGGGGAGACCCGGAATTATTTACAAAAGAAACAGTGCAAATACATAAAGGTGAGATAGTGCAGGACATAGGACATTGATACAAACAGAGTATACAGTTATACAACACTAAGATCATTTCTTCCTACCTGTGTTTCTCTGAGGAAGGGGGCTGTATCCGCTTAATTTACTGAGTCAGGAGCAGAAGCTGAGGCTAATTGGGGGTGTGGCTTAGCAGTACAAAAGCATGTGTCTCCAATTACAGCTTCCTGCTGTTTTTGACAGAGAACTTTGTTGTCAGAGCAAGTAACAGCAGTCTAGAACTACAGCTCTTTTACTGATAAATCACTTCTATCTCAGCAGTGCCTGTTTGGATTAAGCAAACATATACTTTATTAGAAGAAGAGGGTCTCATGTAAGTAAAAAAAAAAAAAAGAAAGAAGAAAGTCACTGTGTGTTTATCTGAGGAAGAGGGCTGTATCAGCTTAATTTACTGAGACAGGAGTAGAGGCTGAAGCTAATTGGGATGTTTGCAGGCACCTCTCTGGTCTGAGGGAGGAGGTTGCCCGTTGTTCAGGCTGACCTGGCTAGGATTCATGAAACCTCTTCCTCCACCCAGGGCCACCATCGCTACCTCAGAGGTTGCCAAGAAAGAGGAGCGGTTGGACCAAGGTGGGCTCAGGGAGGAAGAGTGTGGTGGAACAGAGGTGCATCCCTCTAGTTGTACCTCTCCACAATTCATATGCTGTTCTGGTGAAAAGGGGTTCCTCTATGGAGGCACCTGGAGTGGAGACCAAGGAGGATGCTGGGAACTTCCACAAAGGAGACCCACAGGAAGATGGCACGAGACCCCACAGGGGAAGGAAACAACTCTGGTGGGGACTCGATCATTAGGGGTAAAAGTGGGAGGAAGGGGATAGGAGGTAAGGTGCCTGCCTGGGCGCCACGGCTCTGAGGGACAGGAGCGAATCCTCAGGATCACAGAGAGCAGCTGCAGGGGAAGAGCTGGATGTCATTGTCCAGGGGACAAATGACCTGGCTGTGAATGGGATCAGAGTGGTGCAAGAGGAGTTTGTGGTAGAGTTGGGAGAGGCTTGACAAGTAAGCATGTACGTAACCTTCTCGGAGGTGCTGCCTTGTCTATGGTAAGGATGATGCTAGGGTATTCCGCACTATGGATTCAATGAATGGTTGAAAAACTGGTGTGGAACTCAGGGGTTTGGCTTCATTGGGGACTGGGGAGCCACCTGGAGGATGCAGGCCTATACTGGCGAGATGGTCTGCATCTGTCTAGGGGGCGAACCAGGATCTAGGTGATAGGTTTAAATGCTTCATTGGCAAGCATTTAAAGCCAAGGGGGGCATTGAAAGGAACAGGAAATCCCAGCCTCCCACAAAACACAGTAGTTAGTGAGGTAAACACCAGGGTAGAGAAGTCAGTAGGAGCAGGACCGGGTAAATGCAGAAAAAGGCAGCAAGGACAGGGTTGGGGCTAAAAGGGGTAAGGCCATAAAATAAAAATGGAACCTGATGAGTACCAGTGCCCACAGTCTGTGTAACAAGCTCCTGAACTAGTGGCCTTGATGGAAGATGCCTGGATATTGTGGCAGTCACTGAAACATAGTACACAGAGAACCATGACTGGGATGTCAACATACCAGGATACACAATCTACAGGAGGGATAGGGTGGGTAAAAGAGGAGGAGGAGTAGCTCTCTATATAAGGAAAGGGATTAAAGCAACATAACTAAAGAGTAAACAGGAAGTTGGTGAGTCACTGTGGGTCACCCTGGAGACAGGAAATGGCACCACAATCCGCATGGGGGTTGTGTAGAGACCCCCATCTCAGAGGGAGGAAATGGACAAGGAAATGATAGAAGGCATCCTTAAAATGGCAGAAAAACCGGGAGATATTGTTGATGGGGGACCTGAATTTGCCAGATGTTAACTGGAGTACCTTTGCTGCAGGCATATCCAAGAGCAGGGTCATTCTTGATGCCCTACAGGGGGCATGCCTTAGACAGCTAGTGTTAGAACCCACTCGGGAGGGAGCAATCTTAGACCTAGTACTCTCAAATGGGGAAAGAGAAAGGATCTCAGATTAAAAGTGGGTAGCCATCTGGGAACAAGTGACTACCAAACACTGTGGTTCACAATAAACACAGCCATAGAATCAAGCCATACAAAAACAAGAGTATTGGACTTTAGGAAGGCTGACTTTGGGAAAATGAGAGAGTGCCTCAGAAAAGCACTAGCAAATGGGCAAGAAG
This sequence comes from Neoceratodus forsteri, assembly GCA_016271365.2. Taxonomy (NCBI): domain Eukaryota; kingdom Metazoa; phylum Chordata; order Ceratodontiformes; family Ceratodontidae; genus Neoceratodus; species Neoceratodus forsteri. The sequence goes on from CM028137.1 coordinate 506,640,569, forward strand.
GAGGGGTGGAGGAACAATGGGTAATAATCAAAACAGCCATCACAGAGGCAACAAGCCTTTATGTGAAACAAATCTACAAAACTAAATGAAGGAAAAAACACTATGGTTCTCAAAAGAGGTGGAAGGGAATGTTAAGGAGAAAAGGATAGCATTCAGGAAATACAAGGAAACACAGAAGGAGCAGGACAGAGAACTGTATCAGTTAAAGCAGAAGGAGGCAGGGAAGGCAGTCAGAATAGCAAAGGCACAAACCGAGGAAAAGATAGCCAACTCTGTTAAGAAGGGGATAAAACCTTTTTAGGTACATTAGGAGTGAAGAAAGACCAAGGAAAGGATAAAGAGACTTAATAAAGAGGAGGAATGTGGGCAGAGGGTGACAGTGAAAAGCAGGAATACTGAACGAATATTTCTGCTCAGTATTCACAATGAAAGAGTTGGGGCAGCACTAAGCGGCTCTAGCCACAAATGGTTACCAGGGCACAGCTGGGGCACAACAGATGGCAGCCAGAGCACTGATACATGGTTACTATGGGGAAGCTCTGCACCATATGGGGCACCAACTGGGGCACAGCATTTGTTTACCAGGGCACGTGCCCTGGCAGGCCCTGGTGTAGAGCCGCCACTGAGGCGCAGGTACCTAAACCAAACAAGAGAAACACTCTGAATGGGGGGGGGGGGGTCGATACCAGTCCATTCACAGAAGAAAGGGTTTTGAAAGAACTCTTGAAACTGAGGGTGGACAAAGCAATGGGTCCTGACTGGATTCACCCAAGAATTCTAAAATAACTAAGGGTAGAACTAGTAATGCCACTGATTACTCTCTTTAACAAATGATGGGAGGATGGGGTGGTACTTGAGGACTGGAGGAGGGCAAATGTGATTCCATTTCACAAAAGTGGGAGCGGGGCACAGACAGGAAACTACAGACCAGTTAGTTTGACCTCAATGGTAGGGAAAATTATGGATTCACTTCTGAAGGAATGAATTGTTCAGTACCTAGAAGCCAGTGGGGCACAGGACCCAAGGCAGCATGGCTTCACAGCAGGACGGTCATGTCAAATGAACCTAATAGATTTCTTTGACTGGTGACCAAAGTAGTAGACCAGGGAGGGCTATGGATATGGCCTACCTAGATTTTAGCAAGGCATTTGACACAGTCTCACAGAAAAGATTAATATACAAGTTACCCAGCCTTGGAGTGGGTCCAAAGGTGGTAGCCTGGATAAAAAACTGGCTGGACAACAGGACGCAAAGGGTAATAGTAAACTGAGTCCACAGTGAAGAAAGTAAGGTAACTAGTGGGGTACCGCAGGAGTTGATACTGGGACCGGTCCTCTTTAATGTCTTTATTAGTGACACTGGAGAGCACCTGCAAGGAAAAGTATGTTTCTTTGCAGATGACACAAAGATTTGCAACAGGGTTGATACACAAGGTGGGGTGGAAAGGATGAAAAGGGACTTGGCAAGGTTGGAGGAATGGTCAAATATATGGTAGCTCAAATTCAATGCAAAGAAGTGCAAGGTAATGCATCTGGGAAACAAAAACCCAGGGGAAGAGTACACAGTGGGGGGTGAGTTAATAACAACAACAAAAATCGAAAGAGACCTAGGAGTAATTATATCAGATGACCTAAAGGTGGGCAAGCAATGTGAGAAGGCAGTAAGGAGGGCTGGGGGGATACTGGAATACATAGGGAGAGGCATCAACAGTAGAAAACAGGAAGTTGTTATCCCTCTGTACAGAGAGTTGGTAAGACCCCATCTGGAGTACTGTGTGCAATTCTCTGGAGACCCCATCTCTGCAAAGACATAGACAGAGGGGAGGCTGTTCAGAGGAGGGCAACCAAAATGGTGCAGGGTCTGCACCAGAAGACATGCGAGGAGAGACTAAAGCAGCTTAATATGTATACTGTTGAGGGGGGGGACATGATAGAAACTTTCAAGTATCTCAAGGGAATTAACAAAGTACAAGAGGGTAACATCTTTCAGAAGAAGAGATGTGCAAGAACAAGGGGGCCCAATTTGAAGATAGAGGGGGGACGGCTCAGAGGTAATGTTAGAAAGTATTTTTTTCAGAAAGAGGGTTGCGGATGCATGGAACAGCCTTCCTGAGGAGGTTGTGGAGTCAGAAACAGTGGGAGAATTCAAGAATGCATGGGACAGACATAAGGCAATTCTAGTGGGGGGTAGGAGGAAGTAAGCTGTTGATTAACTAGAATCTGCAGCTTATCCATCAGGTAGGGAAATGGGCAGACTAGGTGGGCCAAGCGGTCCTTATCTGCCATCAAATTCTATGTTTCTATGTTACCTACTGATGTCCATTTCGTTTTAGACTTTCTTACTTTCGCGAACCCTCCCTTTAGTACAGGCTTCAGTGTCTGTAGTGCCCTCAGGGTGTGAGGAAGAAATGGAAGAGGAATCAGATTCCTTGCCTGAATCTGCTGAAGTTTTATGGAGAACCTCATATTGGTTAGTTAACTTGATAGGGGATGTTCTGATTGCTTTTGAGGGGGAGAGAACAACTTTCTTCTTAGACCTAGCAGAGCGCCTGCAACTCATCTGGGCAGGCTCTTTGTGGAGGGGGGGGGACATTTCTGCATTAGCTATGGAAGTAGTCTCTTTCTCAGTACAGGAGGATAAAGCAGCAGGTTGGGGAGTGGTTCCTTGAGAATAGATGCTGCGAGGAGGTGTAGACAGAGTACTGGAAGAACTACCTTGTGGCTGGGCTGTCTGTACTGAACTTGGCCTTCTGAGCTTGTGTAATTATAAAATGTTGGTCTGCCTCTCATCGTGGTGTTCTTGGTTGTGGGCGCTGGTGCAGAATTTTGAAATATATGGCCCACCTCATCACACAGGTTACATTTACACTCATTTAAGCAGACTGAGCTAAGTGACCTAACTTCCACATCAATTACATTTGACAGTATCGCAAGCACTGCTTAAATGATTTGGGTCTCCACACCTGTAGCAGGCCTTGGGTTGGCCCGGATAGAACAAAATCCCCTTATCACGCCTTGGAAAAAAGAGTTAGGTAGATGAACAATTTCGAATCTGTAGTTTTTAACAACACTTTACATTTCCACCCCAGTCCATATGTTTTCGGTGTCTAGGATGGCTTCAGGTTCCCAAGTACTGTGCAACGTGATTTTAGCCAGTAGATTACATCTGCAATGTCCACACCTTCTATGGAATAAAATAGTGATTGATTTATAGAAACATGGAACTTGATGGCAGATAAGGACCGCAAGGCCCATCCAGTCTGCCCATTTCTTTTCTACCTTATAAATGTGCCATCGCCATTGCTCTGTCAATGGTCTATCTATTCATACTCATCTCTATTGCTTTCCTTATGCCTATCCCATGCCTGGTTGAAGCCCTGCACTGTATTCCTATCCACCACTTCCTGAGGTAGGCCGTTCCATGCATCCACCACCCTATCTGTGAAAAATAACTTTCTCACATTACCCCTTAATCAGCCTCCCTTAAATCTCATGCTGTCCTTTTGTCCAGCTATTTTACTTTTATTGAAACATGTTAGACTCTTTCAACTTGTTAATGCCCTTAAGGTGTTTGAATGTTTCGATCATATCACCTCTCTCCCTCCTTTACTCTAGGGTATACATATTGAGCTCCGTTAATCTGTCCCCAAATGTTTTCTGATGCAGTCCCTGCACCATTTTGGTTGCCCTTCTCTGGACTGCCTCAATTTAGTTAATGTCCTTGTGAAGGTGTGGCCTCCAGTACTGCACGCAGTACTCCAGATGGGGCCTAACCAGTGTCTTGTAAAAAGGGATTATTACATCCCTCTTCCGACCTTTGATACCCCTACTAATACACCCTAACATCCCCTAGCCTTACTACTGCTTTAGTGGTCTGCTTGGATTATTTCAGGTCATCGGTGATGATGATGATGCCCAAGTCTCTTTCTTCCCTTGTGACTGCCAACAGCTCCCCTCCCAGCCTATAGGTGGCTTCAGGGTTTCTCTTCTCTGTGTGCATGATCTTGCACTTCTTTGCATTAAACCCCAGTTGCCAGTCTTCTGACCATTTTGCTAGTTTATCCAGATCTCTTCTCATTCTGCCCACCCCATCTGGATCATCCACTCTTTTGCAGATCTTGGTGTCATCTGCAAACAGACAAACCTTACCCTCCAGTCCATCTGCAATGCCACTGATGAAGATATTGAAGAGGACTGGCCCCAGGACTGATCTCTGAGGTACCCCACTTGTGACTTGCATCTCTTCTGACTGCATATCGTTTACCATCACTCTCTGTTTTCTGCCCGTCAACCAGTTGACCAACTTCTGACTCCACCCAGCCTACCAGCTTATTAATCAATCTTCTGTGGAACAGTATCAAAAGCTTTACTGAAGTCAAGGTAGGTGACATCAACTGCTCCCCTGGTCCACCACTCTGGTTACCCAGTCAAAGAAATCTATGAGATTAGTTTGACAGGACCTTCTTTTGTAAACCCATGCTGTCTTGGATCCTGTGCCCCTATGGATTCCAGGTGTTGCACTATCCTTTCCTTAAGGAGCTCCCGTAATCTTGCCCACTATTGAGGTAAGACTGACTGGTCTGTAGTTCCCTGCCTCCTCTCTGTTATCACTCTTGTCTAGCGGGATCACATGAGCCCTTCTCCAGTCTTCTGGGACCTCTCCAGTGCTCAGAGACTCACTAAACAGTTCTGATAATGGCTCTGCTAGTTCCACCCTTAGCTCCTTTAGTGCCCTGGGATGTATGCCATCAGGTCACATTGCCTTGTCCACCCTGAGCTTAGCGAGCTGTTGTAGGACTCTTTCTTTTATGAAGGGACTAGTGCTCACCTCCCTCCCCCCTGTGTCCATGGTACTGAGCTGTGGGCCTGCCTCTACCTTCTCTTCAGTAAATACTGAGCAGAAGTATCTATTTAGGATAGATGCTTTACATGGTCCTCCTCATCCCTTTCTCCACCCTGCTTCCCTCTTCCTATTGCTGTATGCCTCCTATCTTCATCCTGCTGTGTTCCTTATATTTCCTGAAGGCCAGCCTTTTGGCTCTGACCTTTTCTGCTACTGTTTTTGAGAACCAAAGTGGTTTTCTTCTTCTTTGCACTTCATTTTCTCTTAACACAATGGGATGTTGCTTCAAGTATTGCATCCTTAATGCTTGCCCGCTTTGCCTGTACCCCCTCACCTGTATTTCTTTTTGCCAAGGCTAGCTTAACTCTGTTGGCCATCTTATCAAAGTCAGCTCCTCTTAAGTCCCATATTTTTGCCTTGGAATGGGATGATTTAGTTGTAGTGGCCAAATTGAACCATACCATGTGATGGTCACTGGCCCCCAGGTGACCTTCTACCTGGAGATTGTGATCCTTTCCCTGTTAGTCAGTACTATATCTAGGATAGCCCTGTCTCTTGTGGGTTGTTGTACCAGTTGTTTGAGGCCTTCCCCCCTGCAGGGAATCCACTCATGTGTCTAGTTCTGGCAGATGTTCCTGCTGGTATCGACCAATCTGTATCTGGCATGTTGAAGTCTCCCATTGTCAGAACCTCCCTTTAGCTGTTATGTTTTGTATATCTTCTAACAGTAGTGTGTCTATGTCCTCCCCTGGTCTGGGGCCTGTAAACAACCCCAGTTCTTATGGCTGTCCCATTTCCTGTTTCCAGGGTGACCCACAGTTCTTCTGGTTCCTTATGTGTATTCTGAATTTCTGTAGCTTGATATTTTCATTGACATACGCACAGAACCACTCCACCCCAACCTTTTGCACCTCGGTCTCTTCTGAACAGTACATAGCCAGGTACTGAAGCCTCCCTAGTGTGGTTACTGGTATACCATGTCTGCTACTGCTACTATGTCCAGGTTTAGCCTCTGTCATTATTGCCTGCAGGTCTGGGATCTTGTTTCCCAGACTGCACGCAATTGTGTACATGATTTTCCATTGCCCAGATTTTGGTGTGTTAGTTGTTGGGCGAGGTCTGGCGTTTCTTCTTGTGCATCGTATGGGGAGCTGGACCTTTTTCCTTACCTGGTGATGCAAATGAACTGCAAACTTGCTGAACTCCTGTTTGACCACTAGCTGAGGGTGGAGGGATGTTCTTTCCATTCGACGTATGGGGTACTGCTTTTATAGGCAGGTTTTGTGAGAGGTGTAACTAGAAAAGGAGTCCACAATGCTGTTTTTTTAAGGGAGTGATATTTGTACCAAAACCTCTCTAGGCCTCATGTTGTTTTAAAACTGATATCAAAAGAAGTCTCTCCAGAAATGTGTATTAACGTATATATCTCATGAGAAAAAAACTTCCTTGAGTCCTTTAATAGGTTTCTCAACACAAAAATTTGATCGGGGTTCTGGCATGCCACCCATGTAAGTTAATTGAATGGCATTGTATGCGTTTGGCTGGAAGAACAGGAAGAGCAAAAGAGGGAGGAAAGTTCTTTTGTCCATCTGGCCTTCTGTTTAGAGGGGTGCAGCTTGCGCTGATGTCTCTGGAGGGTGTTGCAGTAGCTGGTGACTGAGCTAAATTTGTTGGCTGAAGGTGCAGGATCGGGTTTTGGCTTAAATTTAGCTCTGCAGGAAGATACAGGATCGGACTCATGTGCTTTATTTTGTGGGTGAGAAACTGAGGCTGTAGTCTGAGACAATTCAGGGAAGTCAGTTAATGCAGGCATCTAAATTGAGACCTTCCAGAAACCCAGGTATTTGTTTCGGGTTGCTTTTCCCCACCTGCTCCTGCTAAAGCTGTTTCTACTGACCATGGTTGTACAGCACATTCACTTTTATCTTTTTCTTCTGGCAATCTTTCTGTACTTAAGTTTGTCCATTCTACATTATTTATAGGCATTGTACTTACTGAAGGTTTCTAAGTGTTTCTAAGGTATGCACGGTATCCTGATTATTGTCTGCATTGGCAGACGGCTGCTTTTTTGATGAGTCATCCTGGACTCTCAGCTGGATTGTAGAGACAGCGTCACCTGCACTGTCAGTTTGAAGCCGACGTATTTTCTGCTGCAGTGCTATTTTCTTAATCACAAATTTCCGCTCCTTGGATTCCAATAAACGCTTTAACTCCATGGTTTCAGCTGAGTCCTTTTCCCCATTGGGCTGTACAGAGTAAGTCACATCAGAAAGTTCAGAGTCATAAGCAGTATCCATAGATCCATCTTGATTTTGCACAACATTCTCTGGGTTTCCTACAATGTCTTCAGTAGATACATTTTCTATTATCACAGGTCCTTGATTTCCATTTCCATTTTTGTTCACCATTTGAGCCCTGGTGCAGATGAGATAGGAGAGGGACACTGCTCTCCCAGCTCCACAGCTTCCAACCTCCTTCCTGACTGTCGCCGCCATCTTGTTGGCCAAAGGTTCCTGCTGGTGAGTAGGGAATTTCCGTGTTCTGGCCAGATTTCTATTCATTAAAAATACCACCAACAGCTTAATGTGGTTCAATTTCAGTTGGTTACCATCTGTATCTCCTCCGGTCACCCCTGAGAAATGGACTTCTTGTCTCAGTGGGCCTACTGGATCAACAGAAAATTCAATAAAAAATTAAGTGTATTCCTTAAACTCCTTAAGATTGAAGTAAGTTAAGTGCTCAGGATACTTTTGCTGATTAATTCCGCAGTCCCCCTCTGCAGTGTTTGTCATAGATAATCGTGCCAGTTTCTTTAACCGAAGTGGAGATTTTTGCAGCATTATTAGATGAGATAATCATTTTGGGTGCAATGAAACATAGAAACATAGACTTTGACGGCAGATAAGGACCACTTGGCCCACCCAGTCTGCCCATTTCCCTACCTACTGGATAAGCTACAGATTCTAGTTAACCAACAGCCTATTTCCTGCCACCCCCCACTATAATTGCCTTGTGTCTGTCCCATGCATGTTTGAATTCACCCACTGTTTTAGCCCCAACAACCTCCCCAGGAAGGCAGTTCCACGCATCCACCACTGTCTCCGTGGAAAAAGATTTCCTCACATTACCCCTGAGCCATCCCCCCTCTAAATTGTATCCCCTTGTTCTTACACATCTCTTTTTCTGAAAGATGTTACCCTCCTGGACTTTGTTGATTCCATGGAAGTACTTAAACGTTTCTATCATGTCCCCCCATCCCTCCTTTCATCAAGGGTATACATATTAAGCTCTCTTAGTCTCTCTTCATATGATTTCTGATGCAGACCCTGCACCATTTTAGTTGCCCTCCTCTGGACTGCTTCCATCCTGTCTATGTCCTTGCGTAGATGAGGTCTCCAAAACTGCACACAGTACTCCAGATGGGGTCTCACCAACTGTCTGTACAGAGGGATAACCACTTCCCTTTTTCTACTTGTGATGCCCCGTCCTATGCATCCCAGTATCCCCCTGGCTCTCCATACTGACTTCTCACATTGCTTACCAACCTTAAGATCATCTGATATGACTACCCCCAAGTCCTGTTCCATTTTTGTTATTGTCAGTACCTCCCCTGCTATTGTGTCCGGTTCTCCTGGGTTTTTGTTTCCCAGGTGCATTACTTTGCACTTCTTTGCATTGAATCTAAGTTGCCATATGTCTGACCATTCCTCCAACCTTGCTAAGTCCCTTCTCATCCTTTCTACCCCACCTTGTGTATCAACTCTGTTACAGATCTTTGTATCATCTGCAAAGAGCATACCTTTCCCTCTAGACCCTCTGCAATGTCACCTATAAAGATGTTAAAGAGGACTGGACCCCGTACTGAGCCCTGAGGTACTCCACTAGTGACCCCCCTTTCTTTGGAATGTGTTCCACTCACTATTACCTTCTGTGTCCTGTTGTGCAGCCAGTTTGCAACCCAGGCTACTACCCTGGGACCCACTCCCAGGCTGGCTAATTTGATTATTAATCTTTTGTGCGGAACTGTGTCAGATGCCTTGCTGAAGTCTAGGTAGGCCATGTCCACAGCCCCTCCCTGGTCTATTACTTTGGTCACCCAGTCAAAGAAATCTATTAGATTCGTCTGACATGACCTTCCTTCTGTAAATTCATGCTGCTTTGGGTCCTGTGCCCTGCTGGCCTCTAGGTACTCAACAATTCTTTCTTTCAGAAGTGATTCCATCATTTTCCCTACCACTGAAGTCAAACTTAGAGGTCTATAGTTTCCTGCTTCTGTCTTGCTCCCACTTTTGTGAAGGGGAATCACATCGGCCCTCCTCCAGCCCTCAGGTACCACCCCATCCTCCCATGATTTGTTAAAAGTGTGGTCAGTGGTGTCACTAGGTCCTTCCTTAGTTCTTTTAGGATTCTGGTAGAATCCCATCAGGCCCCATTGCTTTGTCCACCTTGAGTTTTAGGAGTTCTTTCAGGACTCTTTCTTCTGTAAATGGACTGGTGTCAACCCCCCTACCCAGAGTGCTTCTATTGTCTGGTTTAGGTAACTCCTCCTCATCTTCTTTTGTGAATACTGAGCAAAAGTATTCATTCAGTATCTCTGCCTTTTCACTGTCTCCCTCTGCCCACCTCCTCTCTCCCTTATTAATCTTCACTATTCCTCCCTTAACCTTTCTATGCTCCCTAATGTACCTATAAAAGGTTTTATCCCCCTTCTTAACTGAATTGGCTATTTTTTCCTCAGTTTGGGGTTTTGCTATTCTGACTGCCTTCCCCATTTCTTTCTGCTTTAATTGATACAGTTCCCTGTCGTGCTCCTTCTGTGATGCCTTATACTTTTTGAATGCAGCCTTTTTCTCGTTAACCTTCCCTGACACCTCTTTTGAGAACCTTAGTGGAATTTTACTCCGCTTTGTTTTCTTTATCTGTTTCACACAAAGGCTTGTTGCCTCTATGATGGCAGTTTTGATTTTTCTCCATTGTTCTTCCACCCCTCCTTTTTGGCCATTTGCTAGTGTATTCCTCAGGCATTCACCCGTTTTGCCAAAGTCAGCCCTTCTAAAGTCCAGTATGCTTGTTTTTGTATGGCTTGTCTCCATGATTGTGCTTATTGTGACGCACACTGTGCAGTGGTTGCTTGTTCCCAGATGTCTACTGACTTCTAAATTTGTGATCCTCTATCCATTTGAGAGTACCAGGTCTAGTATTGCTCCCTGCAGTCCCTGATGTGGTTGCAGCACATGTCATCCAGTTAACATCTGGCATATTCAGGTCCCCCATCAACAGTATCTCCCCTTTTTCAGCCATTTTGAGAATGTCCGCTATCATTTTCTTGTCCATTTCCTCCCCTTGAGATGGGGGTCTGTATACAACCCCTGTGCGGATTGTGATGCCGTTCCCTGTCTCCAAGGTGACCCAGAGTGCCTCTTGTCCTCCTCCTTTACTTTTTAGTTCTGTAGCTTTGATCCCTTCCCTTATGTATAGAGCTACTCCACCTCCTCTTTTCCCCTCCCTGTCCCTTCTGTAGACTGTGTACCCTGGTATGTTGACATCCCAGTCATGGTTCCCCATGTACCATGTTTCTGTGACTGCCACAATATCCAATTTTTCATCTTCCATCAAGGCTACTAGCTCAGGAAGCTTGTTTCCCAGACTGTGGGCATTGGTACTCATTGCCCTCCATTTAATGTTGGCTTTATCCTTTTTCCCCCATGCCTGCTCTTTTTGCCCTTGTCTATTTTTCCATTTACCCCTGTCCTGCCCTCTGGTTGAGCACTGTACCTCAGTGTTTACCTTACTACCGATCATGTTTGTGGGAGGCTTGAAATTTCCTGCCTCTTATTAGCACCTCCCCATGGCTAGTTTAAAAGCTTCAAGGAAGCATTTAAACCTGTCACTAGGATCTTGGTTCCTTTACGGACAGATGCAGACCATCGTGCAGCATGAAGACCTTCATCTCTTCAGGTGTACCCCAGTCCCCAATGAAGCTAAAGCCCTGTGCTCTGCACCAGTTTTGCAAACCATTCATTAAACTGCATGGTGTGTAGTACCCTAGCCTCACCCCTGCCAGGCGGACTGGCAGCACCTCTGAAAAGGTAACCGTGCTTGCTTAGTACCCGTCTGAGGACCCTCCTAACTCCACAATTTCATCCTGCACTGCACTGATCCCATGCCTAGCTAGGTCATTTGTCCCAAGGTGGACAATGATATCTAGTTCCTCTCCTGTGATGCTGCTTCTGCAATCCTGAGGATTCGCTCTTGTCCCCTCCAAGCCATAGCACCAGGCAGGCACCTTACTTCCCCTCTCCTCTCCTCTCCCTTCCCCAGGTCTACCCCTCTAACAATTGAGTCCCCTATCAGAAGCTGTTTCCTTCTCCTGTGGTGTCCCTTGCCACCCTTTTGTGGGTCTCCCTTGTGGGTGTCCTCAGCATTCTTCTTGGTCTCCACTGAGGGTGCCATCATAGAGGAACCTTGCTCTGCCAGACTGGCATAGGGTTTGTGTAGAGGTACAACTAGGGGTCTTTGCCTCTGTTCCACCACCCGCACCATCCCAGAACCCACTGTGGTCCAACTGCTCTTCATACTTGGCAGCCTCTGTGGCAGTGGTGCTCTTTGGGTGGGGGAGGCCTTCTTAGTCCTTGCCAGTTCAGCCTGGAGGTGGGCAACCTCCTCCCTCAGAGATGACAGTTGCCTGCAGATAGGACAGCAATGCAGATTCCAGAATGTTTCCCAGAAAACTGCTGCCCCACAGCTAGTGCATTGCACCACTCCCCACATGTCCCTCTCCCTTATGCTATACAATATGTAATATATATATATATATATATATATATATATATATATATATATATATATATATGTACATATATATATATATGAAAACAGTTCCTGTCCTGTCTGCCATCTCAGAACCAGAACAGAGAGTGGTATCTAAGGTTATATGAGCCGCACTGGTAAAAGAGTTCTGTGCCTGGCAATCAGGTAGAGCTTCACTAACCTTTTTAACTGGTGAGGGGTTTTGTACCGAGGGTTGAATTCAGCACGGAGGTACTGCAGCATAAATCCCAACCGCGCAGGTATAGTCACTACGAGGTTTTGAGCTTAGACAAACAGAGAATGCTAGAGTGAGCTGCGGATGCCGCATATGGTGCAAGCACTAAGCAGCCATCATGGACCGGTCTGACAAGCGTAACTCCACCTCCCATCACACTGTACCCTGGCTGAGATCCAACATTTTACGCTAAGAGTAAACACTGTGGGCTGGCCCGCCAGTGTAGAAGTAGTGCTACCACCTGCAGCACTGACGATCGGAGTTCAGGAATGAGCATGGAGTGACAGAGGTTCAGTCAGGGTGGAGGAGGATCTAGCATCCAACAGACAGCTCTTCTCCTTTGGGGAGGGAGGGTCATGGTGCCCTGGTAATAGTCCAGCCCTTAGCAATGACTAGGGGATGGTGCACCAGGGACTGGAGCAGCTGCAGGGATTGGTGGAGTGGCAGATGTTGGCATGTCAGGTGCAGGAGCATGCCCGACACTGCCAAGACGTCATTGCATATCCACTCCACCTGGGGAAACATCTAGCAGAACACTACCCCCCCCCCCCGGCCTCACTTTATGATGCCAGACTCTCTCAGCCCAGCTGACACTGAACCATGGCAGGTCAGAGTGCACCAAATAGCATACTCCTTTCTCCCTCTCCCTGGAGGAGGCCCATGTAACAGGTCACTCACAGTCTACTGGAAAGTGGCTGCTGTAAGTCCATGGGGAAGCTGGCAGTGGGAGGGTCGGGTTCACTAAGGTTGAAATGGGGTACATCCAGAACACCCAGGAATGGCCACACTCACTGGTGCTGGTCCCAGTGCAGCTAACAGTATGTGCTGATTTCCCAAACATGTCCAAGGGAAAACAGTCACAGCGCACTCACAGGAAAAATCTGTTATGCTTGCTTTATTGCATTCACCAAATTGTTCAGTGTTCAGTGACGTCTACGGTCATTGGATTTAAATGCATGTCATGCTGGTCAGAAGCCGACCCCCTGATGAAGCTCCCGTAGCGAAATGCTGGGCATCTAGCTGGCAGCCTGTGTCGGTGTTTGCTTTGTTTTATTTCTGTCCTTTGGTGGACGCAATAAATCAAGCATAATGGAGTTTTCCTGTGAGTGCAAAATGGGGTATATCATTGTCAATCATGGGGAGCCAGAAATAAAGCTGAAAAGGAAGCATCAGTGCCATGTGAAGTTACCAGAAATACTGTATGTCTAGTCTCACTTTTCAGGCAACAAATACTATTTTTTTATTTTTTTGCTTTTTGTTTAAGAATAGGCTGTGATCAGATATTTCTAGGATCGTGGATATGTTGTTCATCCACACTGGTTGGCATGTCCTTTTCCCTTTTAAATCTCGCCAGAAGGTCTAAAAGCTGGCTCCTCCCACCCACCCGGGTGGTGTAATCTCTCGGCTCTGCCGCATGATGCCAGATCTTCCTTTCTGCTGGAAGATTCACGTTGCCTTCTTACCGCTACCGCGTTCTGTAGGCCCTGGCTTCTAATACTTCAGAGATTCTGAAGATTAAACTTGTTAGAGTTACCAATTGAGAATTTGGTGTCTCAGCTGTGATAGAAGAGAAGTCTCCTCCCGGATTCCGTCGGTGCCCATGTGGACAGAAGATGTCACGCACAGACCCACACACCACGTGCATCTACTGCCTGGGTGTCGGCCATGACATCCAGACCTGCAGGATGTGTCTCGCTTTCCACCCTAACGTCCTTGACGATTGTCTCGCATGTTGAAAACTGGGTTGACCGGAGAAATGGAATCCATCGGTCAAATCGAAGGAGGCCTGGTGGGCAGTCTTTGCGGCTGCGAGGTCCTCCGAACAGTTGGAGCAATGCAGACTCGAGGAACAGGCAGCGTGCCGTGGAGCATTCCTCTCAGCTGATTTTTTTGTTCCACTTAATCTGGGCTCCACTTTCTCAGGCTCTTTTCGGAGATGTGCCAGTCTTTCCTACCAAGGGCAAGGGACCTCCGGGCTCGCATGTATCCCAGTCCCATAAGAAGGATAAGGACCGAGAGACCTTGTCTCGGCGAAGACATTCTTGGGGTCAAGAGTGATCTCAGTCTGAGGATCTCCAGTCTCGACCTCGGTCGAGATTGTGAATTCAGCCGCCGGCTTCTCGGTCCCGCTGTCTGGTCAGTTGGCCGAAGTCTCGATCGATGATGCGGTTGAGATCACACTCAACCCTGTCAATCTGTTGTCACCCGATGAGGCCAATAACTGTCTTACCAGAACCGTGGTCCTGACTCTCCCCAATGAGGAGACCCAGCCTGCTGACAGTTCCATCGAGGACCCGGTCCCAGATCAGGGAAAATTGCCAGTTCCCCCGGTTTCTCCCGAGCGACCCCGTCAGTCACCCCGACGGTCGAGGTCTCAGACCTTGTCAACTGATAACCTGAGAAAAGTGCATAAGCGCTCCAAGAAAAGGCGATGCTGCCATTCGACTTCGTCCTCCTCGAATGAGGGGAGGCTTTGGCGGAAACTCCGTCGACACTACGAAGACCTTATGTGGCAACAGCTGATTTTGTCCGGTCAGAAACTGACCTCGGTTTCTACGCCGGCCATCACTTGGCTCTCACCTACTAGGCCATAGCTGACTCCATTGGAACCAATTAAAACGGTTCCTCGCTGCGGAGCTGGTGAAACCCGCTCCAGTTTGGCATAAATCGACTTCTCCACTGATAGTGGTGGAGCCAGCCACCTAAACAGCCTTTGGGAGGGGCTCCTTCGAAGGAATCTCAGACCATTCCGGGTCTTCCTCACAGGTATCAGTCACCCTCATACCTGATCGCCCCAGTCATGTACAGGATGACCTTGGCGGCCAGCCAATTTATCCGGATACTTCAGATTCTGATGACTCTGACCTACACTCTCGTCCGGTAGATGACGAGTCTGTAGGCAGTCTCTCGATGGAGGAGGTCCTTCATCTTTCTTGGGGATTCTTTGCCTGGTCTCTGAATCCATGGGGATGCCCCTGGAACCTGTCCAGTAAGGGGCGGAGTAGCCTGTTACAGACATCCTTAAGAGAGGGGACATTCCAATGGAAGCCTTCCCAGTGGCCGTGGTCATTGTTGGTCCAGCTTTGAAGCTTTGGCAGCACCCTGCCTCCTGCCCCGTGCCATCTGCCCGGATGGCCCACAAGTACGCGGTGCCCTTGGGTCCCTCTCAGGATTCACGGAACACCCCTTTGCCGAGGGTCTGGTGACCACTTCCGTGTTCAGATGCACAGGCAGCTCAGCAGACATGGACAGACCTCTGGACAAAGAATCCAAAAATTGGACCACTCTGCCAGGAAGGTCTATGCTGCCTCTTTGCTAGGCCTCCATTAGGCATGCTCGGCCTTCATCATGGCCCAACTCCTCCTCCTCAAGGAGGTAGTGGCCCGAGTGACAGCACCCCCAGTCGACCCAGGGTTTGTTTCCAGGTACTTCATGGTCCCGAAGTGAACGTAGGGCTGGTGCCCCATTCTAGAGCTGCATGACCTGAACCAGTTTCTCAGGCCATGCACCTTCAGGATGGTAACTCTGTCCCAAATCATACCACCCATGGAGCAGAACATGTGGTCCTGCTCACTGGATCTCCAGGACGCATTTTTCCACGTCCCAATCCTGGGTCTGCCTCATCAGCTGTTCCTCCACCTCCGAGCAGAGGGAACCTTTACAGTTCCGAGCCATGCCATTCGGCCTGTCATCAGCCCCATGGGTCTTCACCAATTGCATTGCAATGGTGGCAGCCCACTCAGGCATTGAGGTGTCAGAGTCTCATCCCTACTCGACTATTGGCTCTTAGCGGTTCCACCCAGCTAGAGGTGGAGAGGTCCAGGATCTAGCTCTCCAAACCTGCACTCAGCTTGGCCTACTGATCAGTGAGGCCAAGTCGGAGCCTCGTGGCCTTGCAGGTGATATGCTTCATTGCGGCAGAGCCTCGACTCCTGCAGAGCCCGGCTTGGCAGACAGAGCAGAGGTTCTCTTCCTCCTCTGCCTAGCCATTTCTAGTTGGGCACTTGCTTCCTGCTTAGGACTTTCTGTGCCTTCTAGGGTACATGGCGGCCTGCACCACCGTTGTCCGCTGGGACGGGGGCATTTGTGCCCTTTTCAATGGGAGCTGGCCGCCCAGTGGTCTCAGCGCCATGGTTATTTCGACCAGCTGATCACTGTGACCCAGAAGATGTGGGATGCCCTCCAATGGTGGACTGTCCTGGATCATCTGCAGGAAGGGATCCCATTTGTCCGCCCTGAGCCGATGGTCGTTCTCACAACCGATGCCTCTCTCATAGGCTGAGGAGCCCATGGGTTCTGGACCCCTGAGGAATCCCGATACCATATCAACCTACTGGAGCTCAGAGCGGTCAGACTGGTGCTGTCAGCATTCGCTCAGCTCGTTCAGGGTCAAGTGGTTCAAGTCTAGACAGATAATACCATGACCATGTACTACCTGAACAGACAGGGCGGCATGCACTCTCAGCTGCTGTGCAGGGAAGTGCTCCACATCTGGACCCTCATGAGCTGACTGGAAGCAGATCTCCTTGCCATCCATGTGGCAAGAGCCTCAAATCAACTGGTGGATGCACTCAGCCATGTAGGCGAGACATCCCATGAGTGGTCTCTCCATCCAGAGGTAACTCACAGCCTGTTCTCCCACTGGGGCAAACCATTGATGGATCTGTTTGCCTCATAGGAAAACACCAGGCTGAGGCTGTTTCATGCCTGCCCCCCTCAGCAGGGCACGCTGCAGGGGGATGCCTTCTCGAGGCCATGGACCCCAGGCCTCTTCTGTGCCTTCCCTCTGTTTCCTTGATCCACAAGATGTTTCTCGAGTTGAGGAAGGACAAGGCACAGGTGATCCTGGTAGCCCCAGACTGGCCCCACCAGTTCTGATATCCAGATTTTCTCTCTTAGCCTCAGCAACAGGCTTCCAAGGCATCCTCCAGCACACCCGGACCTGATAGCTGTCAATCAGGAAAGGTATTCCATCTGGACCTTCAGTCCTTGCACCTGACAGCCTGATTCCTGAGTGGCTAGAGTTCCAGGCTCTGGGTCTCTGAGGATATACTCTCAGTAGTGGAAGCATCATAGATACATAGACAGTGTCGGCAGATAAAGGCCTATGGCCCACCCAGTCTGCCCATTTGAGCTTGCAAGTTCAGTTTATGTTTTCCTAGAAGTCTGTTGCCCTCACCTCTGACCTCCAGAATTCCTTTATGTCTATCCCATGCATTCTTAAATCCGTGATTATTTCAGCCCCACCACTTCTCTGGCAGGGTGTCTCCACTTGTCCACCACCCGTTCTGTAAGAAATTCTTCCTCATGTTTCCTCTGAATCGTCCTCCCTCCAACTTCATCCCATGCCCTCTAGTCCTGGAACATCTTTTTCACTTAAAAATAGTGTATTCAAATAACGTGAAGTCTTGCTATATTATGACTTTTGCAGTTTGTCCCACCACTAGAACTGCTCCCGAGGTGAAAGAGTTAACTTCCATGCAGAGCATGGAGCTTAGAGCGCGAGCTTGGTTCAGAAGCTCTGTTAGGGTGGTTTCAAACCGAAACCGTTAGATTCTTTACTCCGCCTCACTGAACAGTCGCTCCGGAGATTCCTCCTGTTGCTCGGTTCATTTCTTCGGTTTAAAGTGCTATTTCTCGGTTGAATTTAACCGCGATTTAATTATTTTAACCGCAAAACCGATCGGTTCAAGCTCTGTCTATGGTATTATAAGTAATAGATAGGTTTTTTCTGTGTGGAACTTGTAAAATTGTTATCGGTTCAGTTGAACTGATCAAATTGTATTAAAAACTTAAGTTTAAAGCCTTTTAAGGCTTGTTAGAGTGCGGTTCCCGGTTCTTATCGGTTTTAAAAAAAAAACGGATTTCATTACGTTTTTTTCCACGACCCGTGACACGGTTTGGAACCGATAAGGGTGTCTTGCCTGGCACTGCCATTAAAAGGGCAAGTTTGTTGGTTAGGCTGGCATCATGTCTGAGAAACCCAAAAGAAAAACCGGGCCCACTGGTTTTCAACACTGTAGTGTCTGTGGGGAAGCCTTTGCCAAGGCTGACCCACACACCACATGTGTCTATTGTCTGGGGTTTGACCACCTCAATTCAGACTGCCAGATTTGTAAAAATTTCCCTGCAGCCACCCTGGACAAGAGAGAGTGGTCAGGCTGAGGCAAGGGAAGGCCAAAAGTCCAGCTGACCCAGATGGCCAGCCCCGGTTCGGTGCCAACCGAACCGGAGGGAGTGCCCTCTGACCAGGGCGAGACTTCCTCGGCAACGAAAAGCTGGCTCTGAGGAGCCAGTTCCAGCAAAGAAAACTAAAAAATCAGCAGGTTTGGAGTCCAAAATTCCTTCTCCAACTGCTGCAGAGATAGCCAGGGCAATACAGATTGTCCAGTCCCTGTCCCCGGTTCCCTCCGAACCGCCACTGTCTGGCAGAAGGTCGGTTCGGTTGGTTCCAATGGTTCAGGAATATGATATAGAAGAGTTTTATGAACCAGAGGAGGGGGATGAGGATTATGAGCAGTGTGAATGTGACTTTGAAAGTCTGGATGTGCCCATTGAACCGGACATCTCCCCAGACAGACCTTCAGGTGAGTCTCCCCCTAGGCTTTCTGAGTCCCCTTCTTATTTTTTGTTTTATAAAAAAGTTGCTGAGACCCTCCAGCTTCCCTTAGAGGAGGCTTTGGATGAGCAAAGGAGCCTGACTATGTGGAGATGATGGATATCCCAGAGTCCAGGAGATTGTCCATCCTTTACATAAATCTTTTAGGAAACAATAAACATTTTAAAGCTCCTAATTCTGTGCCTCCTGTGGATAAAATGATGGACAGGAGGTACACTTTGTCAGGTCCTGATACAGATTTTCTTTCACAGCAATGCAGTCATGTTGGGGTAGTTCAGGCTGCAGCCTGTGATAAAGCTAATATTCCCTGGCTTCACATCCTCCTGACAAGGATTCCAGGAAGACTATGCCATGGCCAAAACAATACATGGCAGCGTCCTTGGGACTCAGACAAGCAAACTATATGGCTTATGTTGCGAGATACCAGAAATCTAGATGGGATACTGTCATGGCCTTAGCCAAACAGGTCCCTGGCCAGCTTGCAAAGGAGCTGGAACAGGTGGCTCTTGATGGTATTGAGGCATCTAAGGTGCAATTCCATGCTGCAGTGGATTCAAATGATGTATCCTCTAGAATCATGGCTACATCTGTGGCTTTTCGGAGATTGACCTGGCTCAGGTGTACTACTTTGTCACAGGATACCCAGTCTAAGGCTATGGATTTTCCTGTGGTGGGAAATTCTCTGTTTGGGGAGCAGACAGAGAATTATATGAAGAAAATGGACGAATATAGAACCACTTATAGAGGCACAAGCCAAGGAACCGCAAACTCCTCAGAGGCAGCCCCAGGGGTAGGGGTAGGCCTTTTCACAGGCCTTTTACCAGACCCAGGCCTCCTCCTCTTCAGCCTATGCACAGAGGGGTTCTTCAGAGGAGGCAGGGGCGAGTTTGAACAGACCTGCTCCCACCCCTCAGCCTAAAGCCCCTGCCAAACAGGCACCCTGATGGGATGCCCAGGGTTGACTCTCCACTACCTGTAGGGGCAGGTTGGCTCACTGTCCAGGACTGGGAGTCTTTAACTTCAGACAGGTGGGTCCTGGAAGTAGTGAGCCAGGGTCTGGTTCTCAGCTTCAAAAATTTCCAAAGATGAGAGCCAGATCTTTTCCACCTACAAACCCTTTAGAGACTCTTGCTTTGAAACAGAAGTCTCAACCCTCTTGGCTCTCAGAGCTGTAGAAGGGTTTCTCCCTCACCAGGGCAAGGGTCTGTACTCCAGGAACTTCCTTACCCCAAAAAGACAGGAGAGTGGCGCTATCCTGGATCTAAGATATCTAAACAAGCACTTTTAAAGCCAAAGTTCAAAATGGTGACACTGGGAATGATTTTACCTCCCTAAGGCCAGGGGACTGGCTAGCCTCCCTGGACCTCAAGGATGCCTACTTCCATGTTCTTATCAGAAGCACCCATTGAAAGTACCTCAGATTCGAACTGCCCTCAGGCCATTATCAGTTCAGAGCAATGCCCTTGGCCTCACTTCTGCCCCAAGGGTGTTCACAAATGTCTGGCAGTAGCAGTCGCTCATCTAAGAAGGCAAAGATTGCCATTTTCCCTACCTGGATGACTGGCTCATTGTGGGTCAGTCTCCAGACCAGGTCAAATCACACCTGCTAGTTACCCAGCAGCTGCTTGCCTCTCTGGGATTTCTTCTCAATCTTCCAAAGTCAATTTTGGAACCTGTCCAGGTACTCACCTTTATAGGCGCAGAACTGGACACAAAGCAGGCCAGAACCTTCCTTCCTTGGAAAGGGTAAGGACCTTAGTGGCCTTGGCCTCTGCCCTTCACTCTGCAGGTGTCTCGACCAGCAAGCATTTCCTGCAGCTCTAGGACACATGGCTGCCTCCACAGCTGTAGTGCAAGGAGCAAGATTTCAGATGAGGGACATTCAGTTCCATTTGAGAGCTTTCTGGTCTCAAAGAAGAGATTCTCTATCCAAGTTAATCCCAGTGACTTGAACTCTGATCCAGGCCCTTCAGTGGTGGCAGGATCAGAGCAATCTGAACAGGGGTGCCTTTCATCCCTCTGTCCATTCCTTGACCTTACTACAGATGCATCCCTCTTGGGATGGGGAGCTCACATGGGCGACCTCTCCACCCAGGGGTTATGGTCCCCTCAGGAATCTCTGCTCCACATCAATCTGTTGGAACTCAGAGCTGTTTTTCTAGCACTTCAGGTTTTCTCTGCATCTGTTCAGAACAAGGTGGTACAGGTCAGAACAGACAACACCACTACAATGTGGTACATCAACAAACAAGGGGGCACTCGGTCTTTGGCCTTGTGCACCGAGGCGATGAAGTTGTGGTCTCTGGCTTATTCCCTGAACACTTCCCTCATAGCAGTTCACCTCCCAGGCAGGACAATGTCCTGGCAGATGCTCTCAGCAGGATTTCCCAAGGCCATCACAGATGGTCACTGGATCCCTAGTACTGGGACAGTGTTTGCCAGATGGGGCACTCCTCAGATAGATCTTTTCGCAGCCCCAGACAATCATCAACTTCCACTGTTTTGTTGCAGGCCCCAGTGTTGGGCTCAGTTCCCTGAATGCCTTTCTCCTCGATTGGGAAGGAAGTTTCTTTATGCCTTTCCCCTTCCTCTCCTGTTCAAAGTACTAGTCAAAATCAGGTCTCAGCCCTGCAAAATGATCCTGATTGCTCCAGACTGAGCCAGGCAGCCCTGGTACCCACTCCTTCTGTCCTTAGCAGTCCATCTTCCCCTGTGTCTCCCCAGGAACCACAATCTGTTAACCTGTGCTCAGGGGAGAGTTTGGTATCCGAATCTCAAATCCCTCAACCTCAAGGCTTGGCTCTTGAGCAGTTAGAGTTTGCTGATTTACAACTTTCTCAAAGTGTTCTCGAAATCCTGAAGGCTGCTAGGAAGCCTTCCACCAGGGCTACCTATAACTCCAAGTGGAAAAGGTTTTCCATATGGTGTTCTGGGAAGCATGTTTCCCCGGAATCTGCTGATCTACCCACTGTATTGGACTACATGGTCCATCTTAATTCTTTGGGACTGAGACCAGCTACCCTGAAAGTGCACTTGGCAGCTGTCTCTGCCTTCATTTCAGCAGGGAAGCCTCTTCTCTTTCTGCTCATCCTGTATTTTCAAGTTTTTAAAGGATTGCTTCACACCAATCCTCCATTCAGGGACCCTGCCCCGGCTTGGGATCTTAATGTATGCATTGCTCAGCTGATGCAACCCCTCTTTGAGCCTCTG
The DNA here is from genome assembly GCA_016271365.2 of Neoceratodus forsteri. Classification (NCBI taxonomy): domain Eukaryota; kingdom Metazoa; phylum Chordata; order Ceratodontiformes; family Ceratodontidae; genus Neoceratodus; species Neoceratodus forsteri. Next base: position 506,662,285 of record CM028137.1, read on the forward strand.
TCTTCGGCAGAGCTTAAGTATTTGACTTGGAAAACTGTATTTCTGGTAGCCATCACTTCTGCCAGGCGTATAAGTGAGTTACAGGCTTTATCAGTAGAGACTGACTTTATTTCCTTTCACAGGATAAAGAGTCCAGGACTAACAGGAAGTTTTTGCCTAAGGTGGTTTCAGATTTCCACCTTAACCAATCTATTTCACTTCCAGTGTTCTTCACTGACCATTCCTCCTCTGGTGAGAGGAGGCTGCACAGCTTAGATGTTAAGAGGGCCCTAAGTTACTACATAGAACGTACCAAGGGTCACAGGTTTGACTCCCTCCAACTGTTTCTCACTTATGGTGAGGTTGGGAAAGGGAGACCTGCCACTAAGAGATCCATTGCCAGGTGGATCATTTCTTGTATCCAATTTTGCTATCAAAAGCTGGGTAAGGTTCCCCCCTCAGGCCTGAGGGCTCACTCTACCAGAGGTACAGCGGCATCTCTGGCTGCTGCTAGAGACATCCCTATCTTGGAGATATGTCAGGCAGCTACTTGGAAGACAGTACACACTTTCACCAAGCATTACTCCCTGGATATTCAGGCCAGGAGGGATGCTTGGTTTGGCACAGCCGTGCTTCAGAGCCTATTCCCTTAGTAGGTTCTGTCCCTCCTCCATGGAGGTACTGCTGTGTAGTCTGCAATAGTCATAATATAGCAAGACTTCATGTTGTTTGAAGAAAAAATTACTCACCTTAGTAATGTTGTTTCTTCTAATGGAGTCTTGCTATATTATGACCTCCCCCCAGCCTGCCCCTCTCAGAACTCCTACTTTGGGTATGGGGTGGGTAGTCCTCTGTTGGCATTTATTGATGCCCTCTTTCATGTTTGGGTGTTGTGTTTATTTAGTTATTTTATCTTATTTTTCTGGTCCACTGACTTGAGTCTTGGTGTTGGGACCAGGAAAATGTGTTTATGTATTAGTGGCCAGTTGGCTAGTGTAGGTTACAGCTTCCACACAGAACCTTAGTGAGTTTTTGCTCGTAAAGATCTGACGGTTTCGGTTTGAAACCACCCTAACAGAGCTATTGAACCGAGCTCGCGCTCTAAGCTCCATGCTCTGCATGGAAGTTAACTCTTTCACCTCCGGAGCAGTTCTAGTGGTGGGACAAACTGCAATAGTCATAATATAGCAAGACTCCATTAGAAGAAACAACATTACTAAGGTGAGTAATTTTTTCTTCCTGCACCCTGTTCCTCCCTGTGAGATACTTTTATGTCTCCATCATATCCCCTCTCTCCCTCCTCTCCTCCAGGGAGTGCATGTTCAGTTCCTTCAACCTGTCTTCATAGGACTTGTGATGCAATCCATGCACCATCTTTGTTGCCCTCCTCTGAACCTTCTCTACCCTGTCTATGTCCTTACGTAGGTATGGTGTCCAGAACTGTACACTGTACTCCAGGTGGGGCCTCACTAGTGTCTTGTATAGCTGGAATTATGACCTCCCTTTTCCTGCTGGTGATGCCCCTGCCTCTATACATCCCAGCATCCTATTTGCTTTACCTGCCGCCTTGTCACACTGTTTCCTACCTTGAGGTTATCGGAGATGATAACTCCAAGATCCCTTTCCTGCTTGGTGCATGCTATATCCTCACCCCCAACTGATATATTGTGCCAGGGTTTTTGTGCCCCATATGCATTATCTTGCACTTCTTGCATTGAATTTCAACTGCCAAACCCCGGACCATTCTTCAAGTTTCTGCAGGTCCCTTCCATTCTGTCTACACCCTTGGTGTGTCTACACTGTTACAGAGCTTTGTGTCATCAGCGAACAGTGAAATTCTGCCTTCTAGGTCCTGTGCAATGTCACTGATGAAGATGTTGAATAGGACCGATCCCAGCACTGATCCCGTGGTACCCCACTGGTCACTCTTCCCTCTGTGGGTGACAGCCATTTACCACCACCCTCTGTGTCCTGCCACCCAGCCAGTTACCTACCCACCACACTACTGTCCTGCCCACACCCATATTCTCCAGTTTGTGTAATAGTCTTCTATGTGGCACAGTGTCAAAGGCCTTGCTGAAGTCCAGATAGGCCATGTCCACTGCCCCTCCTGATCCACCTCCTAGTCACCCAGTCAAAAATTCAATGAGGTTGGTCTGACATGCACCCCCCTGGGTGAAACCATGCTGCCTTGGGTCCTGTAGTCCATTGACAACCAGATGTTCCACCAGTCTCTCCTTCAGTAGTGCTTCCATGATCTTCCCCACTACCGAGGTGAGGCTGACTGGTCTGTAGTTCCCTGCTTCCTCTTTGTTCCGCTTTTGTATAAGGGACTACATCTGCTGTCCTCCAGTCTTGGGTACCTCCCTGTTTCCAGTGATCGGCTAAACAGGATAACCAGAGGTTAAGCCCCCCACCTCTCTTTAGTTCTTTAAGGACCCTGGGGTGCACCCCATCTGGCCCCATTGCTTTATCAACTCTTATTACTTCCAGTTCCTTCAGGACCCTTTCTCGTGTAAAGGACTTGTGTCCATTTCTGCACCATTCTCACCCTTTGTACTCCCTTCAGACCCATTACCTCCTCTTCCTCAGTAAAGACTGAGCAGAAATACCTGTTCAATATGTCAGCTTTACTGTTGTCATCCTCCACGCAGCCCCCATCCTCCCCTTCGCCTCACTATCCCTCCTTTGTCTTTCTTTTTTCACTTATGTACCTGTAAAGGTTTTGTCCCTCTACCCACTGATTTTGCAATGTGTTCTTCTGTCTGAGCTTTGGCTTCCCTTACTGACCTCCCTGCCTCCCTTTGCTTCTCCTGGTACTTCTCCCATCCCCTTCTGCCTGTGTCTTTTTGTATTGCCTGAATGCAATCTTTTTGGCTTTCACTTTCTTTGCTACCTCTTTGGAAAACCATAATGGTCTCCTCTTCCTTTTCCTTTTGCTAACCTGCTTAATGCATAATTCTGTTGTTCTTGTAATCCCCATTTTAAATACTGCCCACTGTTCCTCAACCCCTGATTCCTGTCCCATTCCCCATAATGCCTCTTTCAAGTATCTCCCCATTTTCCCAAAGTCTGCCCTCCTAAAATCCAGGATACGTGTTTTTGTGTGGTTTGGTTCTACTCTTTCTGTGATTTCAATCCACAATGACTGGTGGTCTCTGTTCCCCAGGTGCTCCCCCACTGTTACCCCATCACACTGTCCCTGTTTGTGAGCACAAGGTCCAGTATTGCCTTCTGCCGAGTTGGTTCCATGACCAGTTGCTTGAGGAAGGCACCCTAAAGGGAGTCCAGGATAAATCTGCTCCTAGTTGATGCTGCTGCTGGAATGCTCCAGTCAACGTCTGGAATATTGAAGTCTCCAGCCAGTACTACCTCACGTTGTCTGCCATCCTTTGGATGGCTAGCATCAACTCTATCTGTTTCTTCCTCCTGGGCTGGTGGTCTATAGACCACACCTGTCGGATGGCTGTCCCCATTTTCCTTTCAAGCTTAACCCACAGTATCTCTCCCCACTTTGTTTCCTCCTGGATCTCTGTGGCCCTTATGTCATTTTTCACATACAGTGCCACCTCCTCCCTTCCTGCCTGCTCTGTCTCTTCTGAATATGTTGTGGCGAGGTATGGCCATCTCCAGTCGTGGTTATCATCACACCAGGTTTCAGTGATGGCCACAGCGCCCAGGTCCGACTGCACCATGACAGCCTCCAGATCTTCCATCTTGTTGCTAAGGCTCCTGGCATTTGCACACATGACTTTCCATGATTTGACCTCCCTAGACTGTTTCGCTGTTCTACTCCAGCCCTTCCTTGGTTGTCCTTTATCCCTGGTTCTCCTTGCTGTCTGCCCTTCTGCTGATTTAGCCCTTTCTGCCTATCCACCTCTTGGGCACTAATCTCCATCTTTTGCACACTGCTTTGCTAAGATAGCCACCCCTGGTTCACTGTTTCCACTGCTAGCTGTGGGGGTGAGCAAGTAGGTACCCTCCTTGCTGGCCTGCCACCCTTTGCTAGTTTAAATGCTTGTCAATGTAGCATTTAAACTTATCATTGAGTGCTTGGATTCCCTCCAGGATGGATGCAGGCCATCAGGCTTGAACAAACCTCCATCCCTCCAGGTGGGTCCCCAGTCACCAATGAATCAAACCCTTCCTCACAGCACCAGTTCTTCAACCATGAGTTAAAGTTCTTGGTGCATGCACACCTATGTCTCTCCTTGCCTCTCACAGGTAGTACTTCAAGAAAGTGACAGAAGTAGCTACTTGCTTGAGACCCCTCCCCAATTTCCTAAACTCTTCCTGAACTTCCTTTGGCTCCCCATTTGCCAGGTCATTAGTACCTAGGTGGATAATGACATCCAGCTCACCCTCCCGTCTTGCCTTCCCAGTGATCCCCAGGATCTTCCTTCCATCCCTCCATGCCGTGGCACCTGGTGGGCACCTCACCTGCCTGTCCTCCCCCTCCTGTGTTCCTAGCTGGATCCCTCTTATGATGGAGTCCCCCACCAGGATTCGCTTCCTCCTCCTCTTCTGGAGTCCACTGCTTTCTCCGCTGAGGTCACCTCCTTGGCTAACCTCCACATCCTTTCCTTCCACTTCTCTGGGTACCTCTATTTCGTTGTCCTCGTTTGCCAGTGTGGCATATGAGTTCTTGAGTGGAATAGGATCTGGGATGTGCCTCTGCCTGACCGCTCTAACCCTCCCTGAGCCCACTGTCATCCAAGTGCTCCTCGTCTCGGCATCCTTGGAGGCAGTTGCATTGGACTGGGTGGTCTCTGGATAGGGTGATGGTACTCCTGACCCAGTTTACTTCCGCTCTGAGTCTGGCTACCTCATCCCACAGTCCAGAGAGATGCATGCAGATAGGGCCGCACCTCAGTGTCCAGAAGGTCTGCCTGAATATGGCTGCACAGCCACTGCATTGCACCACTCCCCACATTATACTGCCGTTATACTGCTATTCCACTACTTGTCTGCTACTGAAGCTCTCCTAGTTCCCTTTTTATTAATTTAGTGTCCTAAAAATCCTGCCACTGATCCTCAGATAATTTTCTTTAAAAAAAGAAAAGAAAAGAAAAGAAAAGAAACCAATAAATAAATAAATGAGTCAAAACACTTGTGCTGAGGGTGGGCTTCTTCCCCCTTATGCCCCTCCTACTTCACACCCCTTACTATACCCTGTGTTTAGCTCCTGTCAATCAGATTTAACAGGGCATATAATTAAGAGTTGGGGGAAGGGGAGGAGGGGCGAAAATTTGCAGCAATTAAAGACAGCACAGAATTACACCACCACTACGTTTTAAATTTTCAACAGCCCAAAAATAATTCTAAGTAAAGACAACAAAGAATGTACAGTGTCACTAAAAGCCCACAATCTAAATTTAAAAGTAAAATAGCAATTACCAGTTACTCTAAAGCACTGAATTGAATATGTTTCCTTCCTTCCCCTTCTGGCTTCTTCTCTGGAAGGAGTCGACCAGAAGGTGCTATGCCTTCAAATGGAAAAGATTTTCCATTTGTTGTCAGGGCAAGGGCCTGGACCCTCTATCCTGTACAGTGGCTAGCATCTTAGACTACCTTTGGTCTCTGTCCAAAGGGGGTCTTCAGTCTTTGACCCTTAATGTGCACCTGGCAGCCATCTCTGCTTGCCAGGTATGGGCCAGTCAGCAGACGGTGGTGCAGGAGAAGGTGGTCTGGTGCTTTTTCAAAGGCCTCAATCACATATCCCCTGCAGTATGTGAACCTTCACCTCTGTGGGATTTACTGCTGGTTTTGATAAAACTCATGGGGAAGCCATTCAAACCGATGCAGAAGTGAAAGATGTCACACTTGTCACAGAAGACCTCCTTCCTGGTGGTTATCATGTCAGCCAGAAGGACTGGGGAGCTCCAAGCACTTTTGGTGGAATCTCCTTACCCGGTCTTCCACAGGGACAAGGTTGTCCTGCACCCCCATCCGAAATGCCTCCCGAAGGTGGTGTCAGAATTTCATCTCAACCAGGTGATGGCTCTGCCTGTGTTCTACCCAAACTACACCTCGGATGCCAAGTTCAGGCTCCATACTCTGGACCTTAGATGAGATCTCTCCTATTACAAAGAGAGAATGGTGGAAATTCGGGGAAAGGTTTGCCAGCTGTTTTGTCACCTATGTTGAAGCCGCACCTGGCAGACCTGCAGCAAAGTGGACGATTGGCAGATGGATTACATCATGCATTGATCTCTGCTACAGGTTGGTGGGCAAGGAGCCTCCCAGAGGGATAAGAGCTCATTCTACCCACCATACTGCTGCGTCAGTGGCTGTTTCCAAGGACGTCCCTATCCAGGAAATCTGTCATGCTGCTACCTGGAAAACAGTAAACACCTTCATCACCCATTACCACATCGACCTAGAGTCATGCCAGGATGCCGGTTTGGGAGCCTCAGTTCTCCAGTCTCTGTTTTCCAAGTAGGGGGTTTGTGCCTTGCTTCCCTCCTCCTGGAGAACTGCTTGAAGTCTGCCAACCAGTGTGGATGAACAAATATCCACAATCCTAGAAAAACAGGTTACTCACCTGCAACAGTAGTTCTAGGAGTGATATATGCTGTTCATCCACACAAACCCACCCGACCTCCCCGGCTTCAACGCACAACCTGAGCTTCCAGCAGGCAAAGATCTGGCATCATGGGGCGGAGCCGAGGGTTATACTACCCGGGTGGATGGGAGAAGCCAGCTTTGAGACCTTCCGACGAGATTTAAAGGGGGAAAGGGACATGCCAACCAGTGAGGATGAACAACATATACCACTCCTAGAACTACTGTTACAGGTGAGTAACCCGTTTATTTCAACTAGTAGTACTGGTGGAGTTCTCAATTATGGTACACTAAAAGCTTTTGTGTAAGGTGGTGGACAAAGTGTACAATAACAGGATGCATTCCCTAAGCAGTGTAAATCATGCTTATATGTAATATTTAGATCCTGATTTGGTGCAAAGTACTCATTCTTTTTAATTAAGGCTATTCTCACCACACTAAAGCTGCTTCTCCCTTCACGAGAAACCATAACTCTCAACCTCCTGCATCATAAATCAGAGTCAAGGCTTAAGCAAATGAGGAACAAAGGACCAAAATCGTGGTCACATCTTCTAAATTGGTGATACCGTCTCAGGAAACTGGTAGAATAAAGGGCTTGGTGCAAAATGCATTTTCTAAAGTAGAACAAGTCTGTAACTTTAATGTTTGACATTATTTAGTGCTACAATCCCCACCATTTAGTGACAGAAACACACATTTTAGGAGGGACAGAGTAAAATGTTGAGGTAAAATCAGCAACGTCCCTGACAGTTGGGGCCAGTTGAGAGGTATTGAGAACCCCCTTGTTTTGGCTGATGGCCATAGCTCTTCTTGACAACAGTTTATTTATTTATTTAAGAGTCTTACCAGGAAAGCATACTGAGCAGATTACCGATTCCAGATGCGCCATGCGGGGGTTACAAATGGTAAGGAGTACAGAAGCAACATAAATATAAGAGTGGTACAAGACAGTTGGTGAGAGCAGCCATACTTACAATATACAGGTATAATTTCAGCAAACAATGGAACAGTAAAAAAAAATTTATATATATCCCAGTACTAAAAGGTATACCCAGACCGATGATTAAAAGCTGGAAGTTAGGTAGTGAGGGGTACTAGGGGGAGGAGCAGGAAAACAGGAGCAGGATGTAGCGAAGTGAGTATTAAGAAGGGCATTCCGGTGTGGAGTGCTGGTGACATGTCTAATGTCTGCGGTCAGGGAGTTCCATAATTTGGGCAACGTGAAGCTGAAAGCGGCTTGGCCAGACCGGGTGGATCTGTGCGGGATTAGAAGGAGCCGAGAGTCGATGTTCCTGAGAGCATAAGCTGGTGGGGGGAGGGCTGTTAGGGAGGACATCAGGTAGGAGGGGGAAAGACTGTGTCCAGAATTTGGCTGCAGTTCTAGCACAGTGTAGTAGTCGTCGGTTATGGAGAGAGGGGAGATCCACGGACTAGTAGAGGACACAGTGATGAGTGTTGGGAGGCCGGTCCAAGGCGAACCTGCAGAAGGAGTTGAAGAGGGGGTCAAGCCTGGATAAGAAAGTTTGTGGGGCCGCACCGTAGACTACATCACCGTAATCCATAATTGGGAGGACCATTTTTTGGACTATTGCTAGTCGTGTTGGTAGAGGGATGCAATTTTTGTTGCAGTAGAGGGCACCCAGCATGGGATGCAGTTTTTTGTGAAGAGCATCTATATGCGCAGAAAAGTCAAGGTACTGATCTAACCAGACACCGTCCAGAGTGTAAAACGTTGGGGGCAGGAAGGTGGGTTAGTTTAGCCCGAGTGCTGAAGGTGAGGGAGACTGTTTTATTTGAGTTTAAAAATAACTGATTTGCGTGGAACCAACGTTGGACGGAATTGAAGTCCTTCTGCAGACAGGATGTAACTGCCTCCGGGATGGGCCAGAGGCGAACAACAACCGCGGTCGCCAGCGTATATGTGGATGGCGGTATGTGGGCATGCAACAGGCAAGTCGCTGAGAAAGACAGAGAACAGCAGAGGGCCAAGAACGGACCCTTGGGGACCTCCACTGGTGACTGGGAGAGAAGAGGAAGTAGCCGAGCCAACCCGGACTGATTGGGTCCTACCTGCCAGGTAGGAATGGAACCAGTTAATTGCGGACGCAGACAGTCCAGCTTGAACAAGTTTAGCCAACAATAGGGGATGTGAGACCACGTCGAAGGCTTTTGCCAGGTCGATAAAGATAGCTGCAGTTATTTCCCCTTTGTCCATACCTGTAAGGATGGTGTTGGTGAGGCGAAGAAGCGAGGTGGTGGTGGAGTGATTTTTCCTGAACCCGGCCTGGAAAGGGGTGAAGAAAGATACGGCATCAAGATAGAGGTGGAGCTGGGATAGTACAAGGTGCTCTTGAATTTTGGCTAGAATGGGGAGCAGTGATATGGGACGGTAGTTGGATGGGGAGGAAAGGTCACCACCTTTGGCAAGGGGCATGACCGTGGCTTGTTTCCAAGTAGTAGGGACGGACCCGAGTCTAAAAGACAGGTTATAGAGGGAGGTTAGAGGGTAGGCTATGGCAGGTGTGGAGAGCAGAAGCATTTTGGAGTCCAGGCCTGATGGGCATCTACCTTTGGAAGGGTTGAGTGACTGCAGTATTTTTAGTACCTGGTCGGGTGTGACTGGGCGAAGCGAGAAGGAGGCCAGAGAGGATACTGCCGGGGGAACAAAGGGCGGGGGATGGGGACGGGAGGCAAGTAGAGAAGATGCTGTGGTGGAGAAATGTGAATTAAACTCGATGGCAACCGAGCAAGGATCCATGATGATGCTTCCACCTATGTTGAGGGTGGGAGACAGGGGTTGGGCCGGGGGAGTAAGAAGGGATTTTATAGATTTCCAGAAATGTGAAGGGTGAGCGAAGCTATTGTTGAAAGCAGTCTTAAAGAAGTTAGATTTGGCCTGACATATGAGTCTAGTGCAGGCATTTCTTAGCGATCGGTAGTGCAGAAGGGCCGTTTAAGCTCCTGTAGCCTTGAACGATTACCGGCTCGGTCTCGGGCTCGTAGATGTTCCAAGAGGTTTGCTGTTACCCAGGGCAAATGTGCTCCTCTTACTCTGGATCTTCTGAGAGGAGCGTGCAAGTCCCAGATGGCAAGGAAGTTGGTAGAGAAAAATTTTAGGGCCTCGTCCATGGAGGTGGCCCTAGTGATGACTGACCAGTCAATGTTGGAGAGGTCATTTAGGGGAGCGGTTAAGTCGAGTGATTTGTAAGCTCTGATAAAAAGTGTGCGGGAGTCGAGGGGCCTTGGGTTGGAAGATTTTGCGCACCATATAAATCATATGGTGATCACTAAGGGAGTCTGGTAGTAGGCTAGCTTTAACTATCCGATGAGGGTGGGTAGTGAGGGCCCAATCCAGTAGTGTATGCTTATTGGATTTAAGATTTAGTCGAGTGGGTTCCACTATTTGCTGGGACAGGTTTAGAGCCTTGATTTGGGAACGTGTTTTGGTGGCTACACTGCCTAGCCAGTCCTGGTTGAAATCACCAAGGATGTGGAGTTCACTGCCTGCCGTCAGGGACCTTAGGTTCCCTAGGTGGTCAAGGATGCTACCCAGCGGTGTGTCTGGCGGACAGTATGACCCTGCTATATATACAGGGATAGTGTGCGGAAGGGGGATTTTGATTAGTAGGGAGTCTATTGAATAGTTTCACACAGTCATGGTATTGGCCATACTTCTCAACCTCTGGCCGCCACCACACATTCAGTCACTTCACTACCAGTCTAGCATTGCTTGTGAAGCGCTTTGGATGTATGAAAAGCGCTATATAAATGCTGATTCTTATTCTTCTTCTTCTTCTTCTTCTTCTCTCAGCATTAAAATGCATAGCATTGGCCTTCAACATTCAGAGCAGATGGCCAGAATTTTTAGCAGTTTCTTATTTAAAGAATAGTATGTCTAAGAGTAATGGGCTCTATTTCTTTAATGTTAAGGAATGTTAAAATTCATAGCGGTTAAGAGGTACGGTATTGGCTCATGATCATAGTTTCTCACGAATGCAGTTTTGACTCGAGTCATGACCACAGTTTTGTAATGGTTGCAAGCTTTTTTCTGTTTCACAAAAAAAGGGCATATTGGAAAAAGTCTTAGCAAGACAAATGGCGCATACGCATGCTGTGCATTTTCTTTTGTTTATAACTCTATATGTTAAAATTTTCACTCTAAATTACTAAAAGGGCAAGCCTTGGATCAGGAGCTGACAAACCTGAAAGTTTCAGGTTTCAGATCTGAGCCACTTTTTGTACTTATGAATAAGTAAAAATGTCTAAAAATCGCATTTATTTGTGTTTCACATTATATAACTAAATAACATCTGATTTTGCTTTAAGTATAGTTGCAGTACATTATTATGAAAGTATGGATTGAAGTTGAGGCTTATAATGGAAAACTGTTACCTCAAGTATGAAAAAGTGACCGCTGAGAGCATTATTGCCACTGGAGGTCAGTTTTGAGCCTGCAGGACAGATTTCCATTGCTAGCTGAAAACTCCAGGCTGTATTTTTTTTATAACTGGCAACCCTTTTATCACATTGATTATCAGTGTGATCAGATGCTATGATAAAGGTATTACACTGTTTGTGGCACTTGCATTCCACTTTCCCTTTCTAAAGTTCAACAGCAGGAAACTTGACTTGCATACCACGGTACTCATATCACTGTGGCACCAACCTCTATACTTGTGTGCCACTCTTTTGCCACTGGGTGAACCTGTCAGGAAAAAAAATTGTTCTTGTGCTATGTCCCTGCAACAATTATTATAAAAAAATATAAGCAACTGTGTGCTTATGGAGTTTTTGTTTTTGACACACCTTTTGTGCATGATGGCCACATAAACATCTCAAGCTTTGCTCTTGAGGTTTATGGCACATCACACACCGAGGGTGTGTTAAAAAAAAAAAAACTTCAGAGCACACAGTAGCCTGTGCATTATTCTCTATATCCATATTGGTTACTCCTTATTGTCATCTATTTTCAGTTATTGGAATTCTCCAATACACACACGTGTGTATGGCAAAGAGGCACCACATAATCAGCCTCAGCTGATGTCAGTCGTACCATCATTGTGCTTTTCAGCATGAAAAAAATTTTTCACTGCTCACTGCCTTAAGCTATCTGAATCACAGGTGGCATACTTTTTCTGCTTATAAACAGTGTACAAGTAGTTTACAAAAGCTTTTAAAAAAAGTCAGTCCAGCAAATCACTTCAGCTACAAATTTTCAAGTCGAATTACTTTAGTCTTATCTTTTTAAAAAGGGCACAATTTCAGAATGAGGGACATTCAGTCATGGAATGTGACAAGAACATGTCTTCTCCGAACGTAACAGGGGCACAGTCTCAGAGTGCGGTGGGGGTGCCCAGTCTTGGAATGTGTCACAACTGCTACGTCAGAGTATGGTGGGGAGATGCAGTCTCAGAGTGGAGGAGATTCATAATTTTGGAATGATGGACATGCGGTCCCAGAATGTGGCGAGGCTGAGCAATAGCCAGTTATGGTAGGAATTCACAGTCTCAGAATGTGGCGGGGAAATGTAATCTCAGAATGAGGCAGGGATACGCCATCTTGGATGTGTCAGGGAACACAGTCTCAGAACGTGGTAGTAACATGCAATTTTGGTCGACCAGTCTGCATAGCAGTAGCACTGCTGTTCACAATGCCGACAACATGGGTTGGCAATCAAGCCTGGATCATCAAGGGCCGGCCGGGGAGGGGAGTACAGAGCATCCCAGGGGACCCTCTCCTCCTCCATGGAGCAAGAGAGGGCCATCTTACAGCTCCGATACTGCCACTCGTGGATGCAGGAGTGGCAGTGCTGGATTAGCGGTGTTGGGAGGGGGAGGATGTCATTAGGCGCTTGACTGAGGCATGCATCAGCACACAGCCAGCCTGGATGTTAAGTCCTCATGCTGGCATCCTTGGGGAGAGGGCAAGGGGATTCTTAGTAGTAAATCCCCCATCTCTCCAAAGCACCATGATGGCCACAAACTGAGAGGGATCAGACAAAGACAGTACATCCATCACTAATGCCAGCGAAGGGAGCAAAAAATATCTGAGAAAAAAATAATTCTGCAGTTGTGCCCTTGCTGCTTTCTAAAATTGCAACTTGATGGTATTTTGAAAACTGATCTCTTCAGTATTCAGAAATTGCACACAACCTTGGCATTCCATAACCATGTTTGCTGTTGCATTCCAACACCACCTTCCTGCCACATTTTTAAGTACCTTGCATCTTCACATTCTGGAAATGCCTGCCTCTCGTACCCACTCATTGTCAGCTTTCCTTTTTCAAATGTTTACTGCAACTGCAGTTTTTTGTAACTTGAGAAAAAAGTCATACAAGCATGCGGGCAGGGAGGACTAGGAAATGAGTCTTGGAGCTAACATCATCAGTAGCTCTTAACTGAAATGGACTTTTTTGAACAGGCAGTGAAGTCAGGGTTACAAAACAGCTTGTAACTTTTAAATGAAGTAAATTAGAAAAATCATTTTTGAGATGTCTTATTGGGGATATACTAATCCTAATTCTGAATTTATTGATGTTAGAAATATTGTCTGAAAGTGGATTCCAAGTCATAAAAGTGAGGTATATCAGTTTCTCAACAATCCAGTTATATCCAGGCAGTTATGTCATATCTTTGGATACCTGCTCTCATTAAATTTGTTCTGTTTTAAAGTGTCTAGTGAGTGGGTCTTTCAGTTCTGATAGATGATGGTTAAAAAAATGTGCATGTGTGAAAATTAATTTTTTTTTCTGAAGTCTGTCCAATTGATGCTGGTTACTGCAGGCCCTACCCACAGGGTGAGGAACTGGTCAGTGTTCTTATTTGTGTCTGTGCATTGTGGGCTGTCAGGGGGTCCCTTAAACTGCTACCAAAATGCAGTAACCATTTATGCACACAGAAATGCCATTATCCACTCAGAGGAAGCACATGCAAGCATAAATTAATTTATTAACCACACAGACATGACACAGGGGTCCACAACTAAACAACATATGGATACGCAGAAAGCACAGAAATATATTAGGATCCCAGAAGTACACACAAACAGAAATTAATTTATTATATACACAGACCTGACACAGTGGTTCATAACTAACAACATACCGATACACACAGAGCACAGAACTACCTTAGGGTCTGTGAAGTACATGGAAGCAGAAATTATCTTATTAACTACACAGACATGAAAATGAGATACACAACTAAAAACATATGGATACACACAGGGCACAGAAATACCTTAGGATCCCATGTAGTGGAATCTCTTTAAATTTTACTTCAGCGCCACTACACTCCTACGGCTACCTACGTAAGTGCTCCTGTACTAGGGCACCCTGTCTTACACAGTGCTAATCCCCTTCACCCACTACAACACTGTAGGGCTTGCACCAAGCAAGGGGGGGTGCTATATTCTTACAGCTACCCACCCTCTTGGTGCTACCTTGGGGTCACTGTTACTGTCTCCTGGAAGGTCTTAGGTAATGGGGTACCTCCACAGGCTTCCTTGCTACCTTACCAGTGCTCCAACTCACCACAGACTGAACTCTCTTGAACTTCAGGAGGCACAGATACATACTTGACAGGCCACGCTCAGCACACATGCATGACCTCCACAGTCTGAGTAAATCAATGACTGATTGGACGATTTCTTCTTGACTTTCTTGCTGCTGTGCCTTATGGCCTAGGATGCTCTCTTCCTGCACCATAAAACCAGAAAGGGGTCCTCACAAACCTTGGGCGACTCCCTTGGAGGAAGCCAACTAATTCTCCATCTGAAGCTTTCTCTCTTCTTGAAACCATGGGGCCTCTAAAGTCTCAGTTATGTTTCCTTCTTTACACTGCTACTCTTTTTCATTTTTTGCCCTCCAACATCTACACTTCTCAGGTTGAATCTCTGTCTTTCAGTTACTTTGTTCTCAGCCATCTTCTCTTTCCAGTCTCTTGATTTTCTCTTCTTCTGATTTTTCACTGACTCAGCAGAAAAGTACTGCTCAGCTCCATGGACATGGATGTATGTGGAACTGCTGGACGTTCTCTACTTTTCTCTTCCTTTCTTGGGCTACGATGTCTGCACTCCTTTTTAATTTTTATGTCAGTATCATCAGTAACGGCTTCTTCAATGAATGGTGAGCTGTGTGGATGTATTTATTGATTTTGATGGTCATGGATTTCCACAGAAAAATAAGGCAAAACACTGAAGTACACAGCTTGTTTGATTTTGCTGATCCCCTGGTAGGTCTGTTCATCTGTCTGCTCTCCATGTCACTCGTCATATTCGTGGAACTCAGACAAAGTGGCTAAAGAAAGACTTTCTTACTCTAATAAGGGCCAGAGACAATTATGGAGGCGTTTCAAAACCACTGGGTTGCAGACTGGCTATAATCACTACCGATCTCTAAGAAACACATGCAAACGAAACATTTGCTTAGCTAAAAGCACCTTCTGCAGAGATCTGCTGCAGGGGACTCTAAGAAATTCTGGTCCACCATAAAAACACTCCTTGGTGCAAATCACAGGGCCCATGCTAGTGATATGCTGATAAATGGCATTTACTGCAATAATCCATTGACCATAGCAAACTCTTTCAATCGCCAGTTCTCAGATTTAACCAATTACCTGTCCTCCTTCCCACCTGCACACACTGCTTCCCCCACTAGTGATACTAAACCTCCACACACACATCCTCCTTTTAGGTTCTGGAGCATTACAAAAGCAGATGTGCTAAAACTGCTACTCTCCATTCCTGACAGCACTAGCTCAGGATCTGATGGTCTAGAACCTAAACTCCTGAAAGCTGCTGCCCCTCCCATAGCCTCTCCCCTAACCAAAATCTTCAGCCTATCTCTGTCATGGTATTGTTCCTAATATCTGGAAAATAGCCAAAGTAACACCAATTCCTAAGAAGGATGATCCTAAAGAAATTAAGAACTACCATCCCATAGCAATTCTCTCTGTGCTTAGCAAACTCTTGGAAAAACTAGTGGCCACCCAATCTATAGAATATCTTCAGAAGAATAACCTTCTTTCTTGTTCCCAGCATGGCTTTCGCAAAGGCCACAGCACTTCCACCGCTTTCCTCAAACTCACAAATGACATCTATGCCTCTGTGGACTTGGGCCTCCTGACAGGTGCGGTTTTCATTGATTTAACTTAGGCATTTGACCTGGTTAACCATACCCTTCTTCTTGCTAAACTATGCTCCCTAGGTTTCTCCACTGACGCAGTGGCCTGGTTCAAAAGCTATCTGTCCGACAGGAAACAGGCTGTAGTTTTCAACTCAGCCATGTCAGATCTCTCATCTATATACGTTGGAGAGCCCCAAGGCTCCATACTTGGCCCCTTGCTTTTCTAAATCTTCATTAATGACATCCTGTTCCTTGCACCCACCTGCTCATCTCTGCTCTACGCTGACGACCTAGTTATTTACCACAGTGCAAGAAATATCACAAACATAAACCACCCTCTTGCCTCGGACTTTGCTAGTATTCAGTCTTAGCTAGCTGAGAACAAACTTGTTCTCAACATACGCAAGACTTACTCTGTGTTCTTTGGCTCACCTGCTAAACTTCAAGCGACTCATGATGACCTCAGAATCTCATGTGCGGATGGGTCCCCACTGGTTAGTACCAGATATTTTAAATATCTGGGTGTTACTCTCGACCAGTCACTAGATTTTGACCTACACATAACAACCACCTGTAAATCTGTCAACACCAAGATAGGAAGTGCCTATCGCACTAGCTATGCCCTTACCCCTTTGGCTAGGCTAGCTGTGGCACAAGGCTTTCTTCTCCCAGCCCTGGCTTATGTCTCAGTCACTTACCTATCAGCCTCAAAATCCTCCTTCCATAAATGGGACACCACCTATAATAGCATCTGCCGCTATGCCTCTGCATCCCCACGTTACAAACACCATTGCCAGCTCTGTGCTGACCTAAATTGGCCTTGCCCCTCTGCCCATCGACTCCAGTCTCTTGGTTCACTAATTGACTGCTTTGCCAGATCAGGCCTTCCCCTATCCCTTGCCTCCCTGCTGCACTCACAACCTCTCTCCTATGGGCTATGATCTACTGACCAGGCCCCTCTCCACATTCCCAGATGCAGAACCAATATGGGTGCACGTCCTTTGTCCCACAAGGCTCCAAGGCTCTAAAGTACTGGAATTCCATACCCCAAACTATTCGTCAAGCAACCACCCATGCTAGTTTTAAGAAACTTCACCGTGAGCATATGCGTGCTACTAGCCCCTGCTCTTGCCTTCATCCACCTTGAACCATCCTTTCTCCCTGCCCTCTGTTTTCCCCCCAGGTTATCCACTTCTCTTATACCTCTTTCTCCACCTCTCCTAATACCCTCCAAATATGTCTTCTCTCACATCCCTTACCCTCTTCCTCTGCCTCCTACCACTCCTCCTCCCTGTTTCATTAACCAGACACTCTTTGGCACTTATTGTATTGTTTCTGTGTATGTTTTCTGTTGCAATGCCTGTTTCTCACATTGTATTGATCTTGTTTTATCTGTCCAAACTGTACTTAACTGCATTATACCTTATAATATTTCTCTATACCCTAAGTTTGATTAGCATGTGGAATTAGTGTTTTTCAATACCCTAGTTTGATTGTATGTAATTCCCTCTTAACTGTGCTGCCTATCTCATGTGCTGCGTCACATGTGTACCTTTGTATTTCAAACTGTATTCTCCCGGGTCATGCCTGAAAATAGGCATTCCTATGGCTAGTGCACCCACCCTGTTACCAAAAGCAAATAAATAAATGAACAGGGGTATTCCTGAAGGATTGAAGGGTGGCGGATGGAGTTCCACTTCATAAGGGCAGGGACAAGGAACAAGCAGGGAACTACAGACCTGTCAGTCTTATCTCTATTGTAGAGTAGCTGATCGAGACACTGATCAAAGAGGACCTTGTGGACTACTTGGAGAGTAATGGTCTCTAGGATATTAAACAGCACGGATTCATAGCAGGGAGGTCTTGTCAGACTTACCTGATAGTTTTCTTTGATTGGGTGATGAAGGAATTGGATTGGGGACATGCTGTGGATTTGGTCTACTTTGATTTCAGCAAGGCTTTCGACTCGGTGTCTAACCGATGCTTGCTGAAGAAAATGGAGGATCTAGGGGTGGCTAAGGTCATAGTAAACTGGGTAGGTAACTGGTTAAAGGGGAGGAAGCAGAGGATAGTGGTCACTGAGGATAGAGTAGAAGAGAGGGAGGTCGTGAGTGGGGTTCCATAGGGATCTGTCCTAGGGCCAGTTCTCTTCAACGTGTCCTTCAGTGCCATTGGTAAGGGGATCCAGGACAGACTGTGTCTCTTCACAGATGACACAAAGCTCAGTGGGAGGGTGGATAATAATGAGGGAATAAACGGATCCTTTGAAGAGGGAATGTAAATTTCGAAACGCATCAGGACCTGGTTTGTGTGCACATTGGCACTTTTGAATAAAATGGGGCAACTTTGAAACATTACTGGAGCAGTCCTTTATTTCAGGTGGTGAGTGCAGGACTTTTGACTCTGAACTATACTTCCTGGATTGTCCCAGCACCCTAGCCCTGTGCAGCCTCATTTTCTGTTGGAACTGAAATGCAGAGGGACTTGCAAAAGCTGGAGGAATGGTCAAGGGTTTGGCAGTTGAAATTCAATTTCAGAAAGTGCATGGTGATGCATCTAGAGAACAGGAACCCTAGAAAGGAGTACAGGATGGGAGGGGTGAGTCTCAGTACCATGACTGAAGAATGAGACCTTGGAGTTATCGTAAGTGACTCTAAAGCAATCAAGTCAGTGCAACAGGGCATATAGCAAATCAAGTAGGAAGATGGTTGTATCAGGAGGTGTATTGATAGCAGAAAAAAGAGGTAGTACTCCCCTTGTATAGATCCTTAGTGAGGCCACACCAGGAGTACTGCGCTCAGTTCTGGAATCCTCGCTTCAGTAAGGGTAGGGATAGGCTGGAGACGGTGCAGCGACGAGTAACAAAAATTATACAGGGTCAGCAGGGCAGGTCCTGTGAGAAGTACCTAAAGGTACTGAACATGTACTCACTGGTAACCAGAAGGGAGAGGGGAGATATAATAGAGACCTTCAGATTTCTAACAGGAATTAACAGAGTGAACTGTGTGGAACTATTGAATTTGAATATTGGCTTGCGGTCACATGGTCATGAATGAAAGCGAACAGGAGGAGAGAGGCTCAGAAGGGGTGTGAGGAACTACAAAAAGAGTGGTGGCGGCATGGAACCGGCTGCCAGCTGAGGTAGTGGATGTGAAAACCGTTAGTGGTTTTAAGTACAGCTGGGACAGAATGAAGAGTGGTTGCATGGGGCATCAGAAATGGGGGAGAATGGGGTGAGAATGACATGGCCAGGACCCTGGAAGATCAGTAGGTTCCAGGGCTAAATAGAGAACCTGAGCAGACTGGATGGACCTTTGGTCTTTTTCTGTCGTCATTGTCTGTATTTCTATCCTTGGACTCCGACGTTCTCTCAAATTTTAGGCCGTCTGGAACCCTCCTTTTCCGGGAAAGTTGATCAAAAAGTGGTGGTTGTGGTGCAGTTGGAACAACACCTGGAGAAATATGACATCTATGAGCCTTCCCAGTCCGGTTTCCATCCTCGCCATAATACAGAGACTGCTCCAGTCAGGGTGCACCATGATCTCTTCTAGTGAGGTATAATCGGTGTTGCTCCATTCTTGTCCTACTTGACCTTTCTTTGGCATTTGATGCAGTGGGTCATGGAGTTCTTTGGATCATCTGAGGCACTATATTGAACTCACAGGGATGTTGTTACAGTAGCTCAAGTCCCACTTGTCTGGCAGGGTACAGCAGGTGGCTCTTGGCACTTTCATCTCGAGCAGTGATGCACTTTTGCTGTGGTGTGCCTGAGGGGTGGATTTGAGCTCCTATGCTGGTCACCATTTATATGTTGCCGTTGAGGGAGAGCATTAGATGCTGTGGCTTGGATTTTCAATGCTGTGACAGTTATATGTGTCTTGTGTCCCTGATGATAGTGCAGTTGTTTTAGAATTGAGTGAGTACCAGTCGGCCCGGTGGTGCTGAGGGTTGAACCACTGGACGCTACACCTCGTGCCACACCGGTGACCCGGGTTCAGGAATGAGCCTAGGTCAGAGTGGGGGAGGAGAGGGCCGGGAGATGGATTGAGCAGCCGTAGAACAGCTCTCCTCTCCTGGGTGGGAATTTAGTCCCGACCGCTGCGAGGCTGCCCCCCAAGTTGAGGCCCAAGGGTAGTGCAGACAGGGGCGGCTAGGAACGGGAGGGTGCTGCTGATTGCTGCTTATGCGTGCCTCCACATGAATGCGAGGGGCCGCGACAAGGGGAGGGGAGAAAAGTGGTGGAAAAAGGAGCTGGCAGGCTCCATGATGGCCCCGTAGCACCCGCCTGGGTCCCCTGTCGTCTGGATGTTGGTCTCCGGGAGTCAACGCCCTTTGCCCTCAGCCCTGTCATGGGGGGGGGTAACCCGTGGGGGATTACCAGGAGGGTCTGGAGCGGGAGAAACAGGGACCAGAGGGTGAGCTTCTCCGAGGGAGGGGCTGGAGCTGCCTGCCAGCTGTGCTGGAGGTGGCGAAAAAATGTAGATAGAAAAAAAAAGAACTGAGTGAGTACCTTAGAGAATTCAGGATTTAATGGCAGTCAGCTTGCTTAGATTAAACCCACTTAAGATGGTAGTATTACTGGTGGAGCTGGGTTGGTTTGGCTCAGCAGTAAGGAGCACTAACGCCATCCAGCCTTCCTTGGATGGTGTGACACTCGGAGCTGCAGATAGGGTGAGGAATTTGGGGGTCATTATGGACTCCAAGCACACACTAGAATATCAGGTGTCAGCTGTGGTCCGCTGTGGCTTCTGCCATCTTTGAAACATCTCCTAGATCAAGCTTTTTTTTGAGCCAACTGACCTAGCAACACTGGTTCATGCCTTAGTCATGCCAAGATTGGATTACTGTAATGCTCTATACCTTGGGTCATCTGCGAAGTTATTGTGTCACTTGTAGCTATTCCAGAAGGTGGCAGCTTGGCTGGATGCTGGGATCTCTCAATCCGAGCATATCACATCAGATCTTACTTCAGTAGGTCATTACATATAGGACTGGCGTCACCTGGTGTCAGGCCGCACGGCAGACTTTTCTAGCAATTCCTGATGGGGGAGCGCCCACCCCGTCACATGACCGACGTCAGCATGGCCGTATATAGTGGGCAGTCCCCACGCCCGCCCTCCAGTTCTTTCCCACCGTCACCTCGTGTCAGTCGTAATACAGACTTCCATACAGCGATCGTCGTGTTAGTTCTTGCGTTGGATTTTTCCTTCGCCAAATCTTTATTTTCAATATTCTGCTTCGTGATTTCTTCACCCAAGAAGAAGTGCTCATCCTGTGGCACGCAGATCCCTCATAAGGACAGTCACCTAAACTGCATGATCTGTTGGGGCCCAGACCACCCTGTCTCCTCCTGCTCAGAGGAACTTTTAATCAGACCACCAAAAAGTGGAGACAGCAGGTTTTGGAGGTCCACTTTTTAAAGGTCCTCTTAGCTTCTTTAGAAAAGCAAATGGACAGCATTAGAGAGTCCTCTTCTGAGAAATCTTCTCCCTCAAAAAGCACTATAAGGAGAAATCTCAGGAGCGGGAACGCTTCACAGATGAGACTTCATGGCCCTCAACAAGCAAGGTCCAGCCACCATCTAAGAAGACCTCGGACGGTAAGTCTGGTAAATCTTCAGCAGGTCAGTTGACCGCCAGCTCCTCCGATGACCGCACCGCTATGGCCGCTAAGCCGGCCCCCCGGTTCCTCCAGGGACCGCACAGCCGCTGGGAAGATGGCTCCCCAGCCTTCGGGGACCTGCCTGGCACCAGTCGGTAAGTCGGCTGAGGGCTCCTCCCATGTCTGCCCAGCTCCGCCTGATAAGATGCCCGTCTCTACGGCCAGGCGTGGTTCTCCTGTCGGGCCTAGCAGCGCCTCACCCGACAACCGGCAGAACCCGGGAGAAGGCCTCTCTTTCGCTTTACCCTCTCTTCTAGGTGGGTACTTCAGGCGAAGACAGCACGGAACCCCTCTGTGATAGATTCCTCGGAGTCTGTCCGCGCTCTCTTGATGGGGTCATGGAGAAGGAGGCTCCTCCCGCCTCTGGCCTTCCAGCAGAGGCCTCCTCCTCCTTCAGGTGGGATCCTTCGAGCCAACAATTATCCCGCCCCGATCCCACCATCGGATCCGTGAATCCCATCTCCGATGCCGGATATTCCAACGACACTCGAAGTCAGGGCCTTGTGGTCTGCCTCAGCTCGGCCCGTGCTAGACCCAGTCCTGCCGTCAAGCCCCCTTTGTCCGGCCCCGACGCCAGCCCTTCTGTTGCCGGATCCCCTTTCTGGCACCAGATCGGGTGGTGCCGGTCCCGACGTCGGTCCCCCTGACATTGGCTATCCTGACGCTGGACCCCCTGCCGATTTATACCACAGTAGGTCCGATGTGGGTACCCCATCCGTCAGATCTGATGACAGGGATTTGTACAAGACTGTCCCACATTACCCTTTTGGGTATACTGGGGACCACTTCCAGGCTGGTCCTCTTCCTGAATGGAGCTTTTATGGGCAGTACTACCCTGGTTATAACCCCTACCACCATTACCAGGGTTACCATTACCCGCCCCCACTGGTTATGCCACCTCCTCCTCCTCGACTATGCGGAATTTTGAAGACCCTCATACAGTCTTGGTGGCAGGGGTGCTCTTGAGTTGGTTTCAGACCTGGAGACAAGGCTTCCTCTTCCGCGGTCTCCTAGGTCTGCGTCCCTGAGAAGCTCTTCTCTGTCCACGGTACATGTCTTGAGGGCGGCTCATCAGGACATTACCCTTCCTGACATCCGTGATCTTCCTGATGAGGGGGCAGATGATGGGGATGAGGATGCCGACAAGTCAGTGGAGGATGGCTGGGAGGAGCCCGAGGTTCCGAAAGGCAAGTTTTCCCCCAAGTCTCCCCCCCCAGGACCCTGCCTTCTCAGATCTTTGGAGGTCCATGTAGGATTTCTTGGACTGGGAGTTGGAGGAATAAGACCCAATGAGACAGAGGCTAGCCAAACATCTGGACTTAGAGTCTCTATCTCCGGTCCCCATTCCTCCCTGGATCTGACCTCACCAGAACCTCACCTCTGCGATCTGGTAGATGTCTCATTCCCTCCCGGCTGTCCCCAAGAGGGTGGACAGGATTTACCAGGTGCTGAAGGATGTTCCATTCCTAAAGACGCATCCTAAGGTGGACTCTGTTGTCATCTCAGGTGGGGACACCAAAGATATCATTACTGATCTCCAGGACAGAGGCCTCGCCCTCAGATCAGTGAGGTCCATGTACCGATTGAGCACTCAACAGCACCAGCAGCCCTTTCAGAAAAGGACCTGGAGGCAGAGGAAGCAGGCCCCGACTCAGTGCCAGGGCAAACACAAGTCCACGGGTTTCGCCACTCCTCCAGCTTCCAAGAACCAGAGATGCGCAAGGGGCCCTCCCGCTGAATGTCCTGCCACTTCCTGACTCACTGTCCCCACTACCTCCTCAGTCTCATGACGAGGAGCGGGTGGGAGGGGGGAGGTTTGCCCACCATGTGCAGGAATGGAAGGCAATGACCTCCGACGTATGGGTCCTGCAACTAGTGTCTGTCAGACACACCATAGAGTTTCTGTAACTTTCTCCAGAATCTCCACCAAAAAGGTCTTCTTACTCCAGGGATCAGGCTCTTCTCATCCGAGAAGAAGTTCAAAGCCTCTTGCTCAAGGAAGCAATACAGCGCGTTCCCCTCCGGTAAAGGGGCAGGGGGTTTTACTCCCATTTTTTTCCTGGTTCCAAAAAAGACGGAAGACTTCAGACCCATTCTCGACTTAAGCAGCCTCAATCAGTTTGTCAAGTACAAAAGTTTCGGATGTTGATGCTCCAGAGACTCCTCCCACTCCTTCTGGAGGATCATTGGCTTTGCGCTTTGGACATGCAGGATGCTTACCTGCACATCCCAATCTTCTCCAGCCAACACCGTTTCCTGCGGTTCCAGTTCAAAAGGGAGCACTTCCAGTTTTGGGTGCTCCCTTTTGGTCTGTCCTCGGCACCCCGGGTCTTTACCAAGTGCCTGGTGGTGGTGGTGACTTCCTTACGCTGCAAGGTTATTGCAGTTTTCCCTTACCTGAATGACTGGCTGATCTCAGCCCCGTCCAGGGACTCTTTACTGGAGGTTCTGTCTTTCACCTTGGGCCTTTTTGGCAGACTAGGGATGGCTATCAATATTCCCAAGTCATCCATGATCACGTCCCAGAGACTACAGTTCATTGGGGCATTCTTGGATATGGTCCAGTGCAGAGCCTTCCTTCCTCCAGACAGGGTGGAGACCCTGATCCGTCAGGCTTCGCGAGTAGCTTCATCCAGGACCATCCCGGCCCAGGAGATCCTCCGACGTCTTGGCCTGATGGCAGCCTCCATCACTACTGTTCCTCTGGCGAGGCTTCACATGAGAGTTACTCAGTGGGATCAGCTCCTGGACGACCTGGCCCATCCTGTACTGGTCTCTGCAGTGGTTCAGAAAGAATTGCTTTGGTGGAGGGACCCCTGCAACCTTTCCTTAGGTCTCCCGTTCAGAAGCCCTGTTCCTCTGGCATCCCTAACTACAGATGCTTCGAACATGGGATGGGGAGCGCATCTGGGGGAGCACCAAGCTCAAGGACTGTGGCCCAGTTGGAAAGCACCTTTGCACATCAACATTCTGGAAATGAGAGCGGTCTCATATGCCTTGCAAGCTTTCCAGACCCTCCTTCCCAAGGGATCACTGCTGGTCCAAATGGACAATATGTCGGTAGTCTGGTACCTCAACAGACAAGGAGGAACCCGATCGTACCCCCTGTGCAGGGAGGCAATGTGGGTGTGGAACTGGGCAGTCTAGCACAATCTGGCTCTTGTGGCCGTGCACATTCCAGGCATTCTAAATGTCCTGGCGGACAGTCTCAAAGGCTCTTTGAGAAAGCTACGTGCAAAACGCGTCAGGTGACGTCACTGGGAGTTGACCCTCAGCGCTTGCTGTCTCTCATGGAGATACAGCCAAGTAGCGTCCGGTACGAACTGCCTTCAAATATTTGGTGTTCTTTGGACTTAAGGAACTTTATGAGTTACTTTTGGATGGACTGCTTCAGTTCTCTGTGACCTTTTTAAGTGAGTTTGTGCTTTTGTACTAATTATTAAAGCATTTTGAGCACGTCAGTACTTATGGCTGTTTTTTTCCATTTAAAGGAGGAGACATGACAAAGTTGTTTATGTTTTAAAACAGGTGCTGGTTTTCCACTGTTTTTCCTATATGTAAGGACCTACTGAAGGAACCTTCTCGAAGTAAGATAGTACAGTTACGTAGGAACTTACCATAACAGTAGATCTTCGAGAGAGGTTCCTTCAGTAGGTCATATTTTTCCCTCCCTTCTTCCCCTCATTTTATTTCTTACAGGGACTCCAAATCCTGTTCGCTTCTGCTGTCAGGCCTCTTCCTGGCTCTAGTGGGAGAACTGAAGGGCGGGCATGGGGACTGCCCACTATATACAGCCATGCTGACATCGGTCACGTGACGGGTGGGCAGTCCCCCATCAGGGATTGCTAGAAAAGTCTGCTGTGCGGCCCGACGCCAGGTGGCACCAGTGCTATATGTAATGACCTACTGAAGGAACCTCTCTCGAAGATCTACTGTTACGATAAGTTCCTACATAACTGTACTTCTCTATACCCAGCACTGGTTGTCAGTGTAGTGGCAATCAACTTCAAGGTGTACTTGTTAATGTACAGTTATTTATTTATTTGGTTATTTATTTAAAGTTGGTAACCGGGAGTCGCACACTGAGCCGAGGCTCGTTTCCAGGTGCGAACTGGGGAAAGGGGGAAGAGGCGTCAACAGTAAACTTACATACATGATAAGAGAGAGTTGCAACACAGTGTCTCAGGCAGGTTACAATATGCAGACAGTTAAATACAGTGTCACAGACAGGTTACAATAGAGCCTGAGTAAAAAGGAAGTACAAATGAATGGGGACACAGGTGGGTTACAAGGTGCCTGAGGAGGTAAGAGAGCTACAACCAAAATTGGCAAAAGTACAAAAATAAAATATACAACTCAATTTCAGGTTGTAAAGTGGCATAATGGAATGCAGAGATACAAGGGTGGACACAGGATACAAACAATAACATTTTGCAGACATGGTACAAAAAAGGCATTGGAAAAACTGACTAGAGGCTGTTTTAGAATAACTCGAGCCTTACAGGACATTTAGTCAGGTTGATGGCGGGGGGGGGGCCGATAGAGTTAACTGTAAAGTGTTTGTGTAATGAAATTTAGCGATGGTAGCAAGCGGAGCGCAGTGGGATGAGAATTTCACAAGTGGGGGAAGAAGAAGGAGAAAGCAGCCTTACCCAAGTTAGTGTATGGGTGGGGGAAGGCGAAAGAATGAAGATCACGTGTACAGAGACTGTAGGGTGTGTGTGGGGGGGGATAAGAGAGAGGCGAGGTATGGAGAAGCAGGTTGAACCAGAATTTGGCCGAGATGATGGAGGTGTGGTGACTTCAGTGAGAGGAAAGGGAGGGGAGTGATAATGAAGAGTAGAGGGAGCAGTCATGAGTCCTGAGGGGGACATTCAAGGTGAAATGACAGAAAGCGTTGAAAAGTACATTCAGTCTGGATAGGGTGGCTGCAGAGGCGGACCCATAGACAATGTAAGCATAGTTGAATAGAGGTAGAATAGTTTTAGTAAGGAGTATTCGACAAATGGGATGGGGAGGGCATCTTTGTTTCTATTGAGAGCACCAAGTTTGGGGTGGAGCTTGGAGTGCAAAAAGTTGACATGAGTGGATAAATCAAGGTAGCTGTTTAGCCAGACACCTAGATACTCAAAAGACAGAACAGTATCCAAGTGGGTGCCATCCAGGGTAGAAAAGGAAGGGGGCGTGGTGAGCTTGACTAGTTTTTGGTGGGTGCCGAAAATCACAGATACCGTTTTAGTAGTATTTACCTTGAGTTGGTTTGTTTGGAACCAGTTTAGGACGTGAGGGATATCTCATTGCAACTGAGTGGTCACCACAGGAATAGAGAGACCAGACGTAAAGAGGAGAGTGTCGTCCGCATAGAGATGAATTTAGGAAGAAGAGCATACAGTAGGAGAGCATTAAGAAAGACGGAGAATAAAATAGGACCAAGAATAGAGTCTTGAGGTACACTTGCTAGAATTGGGAGGGAGGAGAGAACATCACCCACTTGGACACATTGGGAACGACCTGAGAAGTAAGATTTAAACCATTTGACAGATAGAAGGGAGAGGCCAGCTTGTTTTAGTTTGGTAAGAAAGAGCAAGTGAGAAACAGAATTGAAGGCCCTAGCTAGGTCTGTGAATATAGCTGAGGTTAGATGGCCTTGATCCATGCCTGTAAGAATGGCATCAGTGACCTGGAGAAGGGAAGAGATAGTAGAATTATTTTTCCGAAAGCCAGCCTGGAATGGAGACAGGAAATCAGAAGAGGAGAAAAAAGGGTGAGTCTGGAAAGGACAAGGGACTCTTGTAGCTTAACTAGAGTAGGGAGGAGGAGGGAGATAGGGCGGTAATTTCCAGGAGAGGAGTGATCGCCACCTTTATGGAGGGGAATAACTTTAGCTGATTTCCAGACCAGAGGAACAGTGCCAATGGTGAAAGAGAGGTTTAGCTGATGGGACGGAGGTGAGCAATGGCAGTGGCAGAGATTTGAAGAAGGAGAGGGTCAAGCCCATCAGGGCTGAATTTGCGAGGTTTCAGTGATTTGAGTGCATAAAACACCTCTTGAGCAGTGATAGAAGAAAAATTAAATTAATTAGGAGTATGAGGAGTGTGCATATCTGTGGGGGGGGGTTTGACAGGGGTATTTGGAGTTAGAAGGGAGAGCAGTGGGTTGGGGCTTGATGGAGGAAGAGGGGAGGGCACATGTGAAAAATGTGTTTATGGTGGAGGCAACAGTGAGTGGGTCAGAGACTAGATTGTTATCAATCAGAAGAGAGGGGGAGGAGGCATTTGATGTGGGGGATGAGGAGTGAAGAGAAAGTTTGCCAAAATTTATAAGGAGAATTCCTGTTTTCTTGTAACATATGCTTAAAATAGTGGTATATAGCAGACCTAATCACTTTGGTACATGCATTTCTCAGTGTATGATGAGTGGATAGGTCAATGAGATGAGATGACGCTTTGCAATGTATCCAAGCACAGTCTTGAGTGTTACAGAGCTTGATGGTGGAAATGTCTCATTCTGCGGCGACGTGATGGGGCATGAGTGTTCTAAATGTTGTCGAAAATATGGCAGAAGAGGTAGAGGGCAGGGGTCGATCTTAACATTGTTTTACTAGCCCAAACACTAGTGCAAATTGACCAGAGCTAGTGCAGCTAACTCTCTACTAGCCCATTTTGACTTGTGCAGATTTTCATGGCTGTTAGTGAAGTTAAAAATGTCTCTACTTTAGCATTCTGTAATCCTCATGGTAATCTCTCTCAATGTTCCAGATGGCCAGGTGTGATTAACAGCTCATTAGGAGTTGCAATTATCTGGCAGTTCAAGAGAGGGATCCCACAAGCGTCTCAATGTGAGTCATTATCACTCCACTGTTAAGACTTTCAGCTAGTGTTCAGGGTGTGATCAAGGGTAGAGTGCTGTTAAATCACTAGGTTCCAGTTTTCTGAACGTGTCTATGTCTAACAATTTGTCCTATATTATTAAGACCAGTGCCCCTTATTTCACTAAATGTTGAGTGTTTGTATCCAACATTTCAGTGACAGAATGCAAAGAGGTATATAGGATCGGCCCTGCAGGTGGTGGGTTTTATCCCAACCTCACCATAACTTCCCTCTTCCCTCCAAATCTCTTAACTCTGTTCTTTCCCTTGACACCACTGCAGACCAGACTCTGAAGTGACCATCCATAGATCCATAGCTGCCATTACTGGCAAGTGTAGGGGGTCCACAGCTCTTCTAAATGGACCATGCCAGCCATCACCATCCATACAGTTCCGCCCTTATCCCACTCAGCACGTCCTTTCATCCTAAAAACAAAGCTTTGGATCACATACAGTACAAAAATAAACCTTGATAAAATACATAATTTTAAATCTTGAAATGGGCATTCCTGGGGTGCATAGATCATCCTATACAGAAATATAAATAGTATGGTGTTACGCCTGTGTACTGTTTCCCCTGGGCTGATGAAAGGACAATGTTAAAGAAAAGTCGGTTATTGTTGGGGTAGAGCATACTAAAATCAATGCTTTTACAAATAAAAATGTCAGTTTTCTATTTCCCAAGCCCCTTAGGTTTGTCTAGCCCCCACACCAAAGAAATCTTAGATGTGCTCCTGGCTCACTTGAGACTGTACAAAGACTTTCAAAAGTGCAGGTCTCCAGTTGACTATAGGGTGGGGGCTGAGAGTGTCTTTCTCTGCCTGACTCTGTTCATTGCCCTCTGGGTGGAGGTGGAGAGTGTGGTGAGGTGCATGATGATGTCAGCCACTGTGTGCACAGAGCTAGGACTGCTTGATTGAACATTTGTTGCTTGTGATATCCTCTCTCTGTTTGGTATGGGGGGGAGAAGAGAAGAGAGGAGAGGCTATGGTACAAAACAATGGGGGGCCACTGTTCATGTATGGCATTGCAGTATTTTTTTCTGCTAAGGAGCTGGAAGCAATGTGGGAGCAGGATAAATGTGCAATAATCAGAGTATTTCTTGGCTTTGCTTGCATTGTTTCCTGTGTAAGTGATCAAAATGTACCATTATAATTAAGGGCTAGTGCAACCATCTGCGGGCTAGTGCAATTTTAATCAACTTACCCTGCTGACTAGTGCAAAAAAAGGTTAAGGTTGACCCCAGTAGAGGGCAGTGTCAACATTGTTGGAGGAGTAGAAAAGGGCCCAATCAGAGGATGCAATATCATGCTGGAGTTTTGGGTTGTTACGGAAACATAAGGAACAAATCTAACAGTAAGTTGGGGGAGAGAGGAATCTGAAGTTTGCATGTACAGTATGTGATTAGGTAGTCGCTGAATATGTTAGGGACTGTGCCAGTGGAGGAGATCCAGTGGGAGTGTGAGTCCATGATCCAGTCTAGGAGGGTGTGATTGTGGGAGTGAGGATTTGGTCTCATGGGTTCATTTATAAGCCGATGGAGGTTTAGAGACTGTGTGTTGCTCGGTGGGTTTTGGGCAGAGGAGGCTCAGTCCAGATTGAAATCATCAAGTAAGATGAGTTCACCGGAGCTAGCAGTGAATGAAAGGGGGGACATGATGTTGACCATGGGGGGGGGGCAGTTTTGAGGGAGGAGTATAACATCCCAGTGAAAATGGGGATAGAGAAGGAGGGTAACAGCTTAATGAGGAGAAGTTTGTGATCCTGAGGGACTGCCTCACTTGTAATAAGTAAGGCCGGTAAGTTTTGGCGATGGTAGATAGCTACACCACCACCACCACACTTTGAACAGTCTTGCCGAAGGATATGGTAACCTGGTAGAAAGAGTAAGGAGTCAGATATTCTGGTTGAGAAACACGATTCCATAATACAGAGCATGTCTCGAGAGTGTTGAGACACTCAAACTCTTAGAAGGTCCATCTTAGTGAGTAGGCTCCTAGTATTTAGTTGATATATAGAAAAGTCTTTGGGAGGTGTAAGAGGTGTGGGTGTAGAGCCTGGGTTTAGTTAGATATCACCAGCTAGAAGGAGGAGTAGGTAAAGGAGGAGAAGTTTATCGGCAGATTTACATGGTTTTGTCCGACTGTAGTGTTTACTTATGTGGGTAGGTGAGTGGAAGAGGTGGAATCTGTGGATGAGTTCCGTAATGAGAGAGGGGAGATGAACTCTGCCTGGTGGAAAAGGAGGGGAAGGGATGGGGGGGGTAAGTATTGTTGGGGGAGAGAAAGCTAGCTGAGGGTGGAAATATTGGATAGCAGTGAAGGACGTAGTGGGAGAGACATGATGAGGGAGGTATAGTAGGCATGGAGGGAAGATAAGGGGAGGAAGAGTAATTGGAGGGAAGGAGAGCAGGGGTTGGGGAGAACAAATAACCAGATGTGTACATTTGGCATTTTGTAGTCAGAAGTGGTTTGCTGCTAAGGTTAGTAAAGGGATAATAGCAAAGAAAGGAAAGTCTCAGGGTAGGAGGATGAAAATGGAATATCTAAAGGGGTCCTAGTAGTGAGAATTCATATAAACTAAGTACGCCCCTAGTGGCCAACCCTTATAATGAACTAGTGGCAGAGTGAGATTCAGAGCATGCCTGGATGGAAAAGATGTGAAATGTGATCTTGCATGTAACCACAGATGCTTATAGGAGTAACATAAATAGAGGAGAAACTCAAGCCTGCTGAGTGGCCTAGAGGATAGAGCTATACCCAAGAAAAGAGCAGGTGCCTGGCGACACAGGTTTAAGACTCACCCCAGGATGGTGTTGTGGAATGCAGATAAATGGACAGATCGGGGGGGTAGAGGCATGGAGGGGAAATCTAGTGCAAACAGGTGATTATTGAAATCAAGGGGGATGGTACAGTACTAGCACAGGTTAGGAGGAGCAGTAGTGCCCCCTACTGGCCAAGCTATATAAGCTGCTGAAAGAAATCTAGGGTGATACGTGGTCACATGGGTAAAACCACCTATAAGGGGAATGCTCACCTAAGGTGGGAGGGGCAGCCACTAGCACCGTTAGGACAACACCCAAGGAAGTGTCTGCTAGAGTGTTGTGCAGGTCCGGGCTTCCAGAGCTGTTTGGGTTTGAAAGCAGCCTGCAAGGAGGAAGGGAGATGGTCAATAGCCTGCCTATGACTGGAGTCGCTTAGGGGAAGGGCGGAAAAGACACACTAAGATGGCGGGGAGGTGGAGGCAGCTAACCCAAGCCCACACAGTAAAGGCCCAACAAACCCACACAGTCCCAGCAGTGCTGAAATCCCACACAGTCTCAATGCCTGTTAACTCCCTTTGCAGCGACCCAAGACCGGGCTTCCCTTTCCATTCTTAAAACACCCACACGAGCACACTGTGCACCTCTGGCAGACCTCTCAACGGATCATGCATAAGAAACAATCAGTTGCTTGCCTCTGCTGTCCCTAACACACTTTTACACTGTGCAGCACCCAAGTAGGTACCTGCTAGAGTGTTGTGCAGGTCAGGTTTGAAAGCAGCTGGCTAGAGTGTTGTTGTGCAGGTCAGGGCTTCCAGTATTGTCTGGACTTGAAAGCAGCCTGTTAGAGTGTTGTTGTGCAGGTCGGGGCTTCCAGCATTGTCCGGGTTTGAAAGCACCCTTCTAGAGTGTTGTTGTGCAGGTCGGGGCTTCCAACATTGTCCGGGTTTGAAAGCAGCCTGCTAGAGTGTTGTTGTGCAGTTCGGGGCTTCCAGCATTGTCCAGGTTTGAAAGTAGCCTGCAAGGAGGAAGGGAGGCGGTCAGTAGTCTGCCTAAGACAAGGCCCTATACAGTCTGGGTCGGGGCTCCTGGAAAAACCTGCTGACATATGCTCCTGGTCACTTTCTCCAGTCAGTGGAGACAGACTGAGATCTTATTTAATGTGCCAGGGAGGGCCAGCCAGTGGCGTGGAGAGCTGAGGCATCATGCCTTACCTCCTGCCATGCCAGTGACCCATGTTTGCGGTGCAAGCAAGTTTCTGGGGGTCGGTCGGGGGAGGGAGAAGATTGAGCATCCAGGGGACAGCTCTCCCAGGTAGGGTGGGGAACATGGACTGGCACTTGCCTGACACCTAGCAGAGGCTAGGTGTTGGCATGCCGAGTGCCATACATTGGGGAGCGAAGGATGAGCAGCCGACCGGGCAGCATGCGGACAACACATGCACTGCATGCCAGTGTTGGCATTGCACGCTCCCCCACCGCAAGAAAAGCGGAAAAGCAGGTCCTGGCTGCGTGGCATGAATACCGCCCCCCCCCCCGCAGGCGCCGCCCCTGAGATGACACCTCCTTGGCTGGATCTGTTTCCTAGTGGGTTGAGTCGCTTCCCACCACCCTGCCATGAGGGGTAAGTCGGGGCATAAGGGAGGGGTGTCTGATCCTTGGGGATGGCGCGGGGGGGTGGGGAGGAAGGCAGGAAGGAAAGAGCCGTCTGGGACCATGGGGGAGAAAAAGTATAACAAAAAAATAAAATAAAGTCCTGGGGAGATAGGGTGTTCAGGGTGGCTGCCCCAGTTCTCTGGAACACCCTTCCCCTGGAGGTGGGAAAGGCTCCTTCTGTGGCTGTTTTTTAAGTCACGTTTGAAATGCCATTTGTTCACATTGAACTTCAGGTCCCTACTGTTGTATAACTTCACTTCTGCTGTTATTTTTTTTTTTTATATTGATTTTATTTTAGATGTTTTTTATTGACTCATGTATATAGTGTGGTGCCTAGAGTCCCTGGGATTGGGTGCCATAATAAACAAAATTGCTATAGCCACAAAACAAAGTCGTACAAGAATGGTTGCAGTCACAATAACAGAATATTAACTTTGCTAAAAAAATTGGGCTCTCACCACCTTGTAAAAATTGATGCAACAGGACTCCTCCATTTCTTGTTCAAAAAATATTTTATTAACAGTTTAATACCAGCATCTCAAAAATCACTCATTAGAAATTCCCAAACCCACAGATGTCTGATGTGTTTCGGATCTTCCCAATCCTTTATCAACGACCCTACTTTTCGGGGTCCAAGTCATCAAAATCCCAAGAGAAATCATCTGGGACCCACAAGCATAAGCACTGGGAGAGGGAAAGAAAGAAGGAGAAAACCTCCCCAGTGCACTCTAGGTTGCACCTTCACACACAAGTATGACCACTGCAACACTGTCAACCGCTCTGGCGGTGCCGCCACCTGCCGCCCTGACCATCCACCTAACTTCTAGGTCAGGGCAGGCTGTAGGCGCCATTGATGTCAGGACCTTGCCTCCTTCATCGACTTTCTCTGGTGTATCTATGGATCACAGAGGCGTCGACATCCAGGTGGTGCTATCGTCCTCCATGGACATGCTTAGCCGCCTGTTACTTCCGCCTTCTGTACTAGGAGGTCTGCGGATGGGGCCTGTAATTCAAACCGTCCCCATGTTGACACATCCTAGTGCTGTGTCTCAGCCTCCTCCTCGCCAGCATGCCCCCTCTGACCCATTAACCAGACCAATGACAGCTTCAAGTACAATCCTGATCTCATGATGCAGGATGTGGGGAGGAGACTGAAGACTACCTGGAAAGTCCTTATGAAAGGACTAGTTCTACTGTTTCTACTTCCATGGAAGACTTGGTGGTTTACACCTCAAGGTCCCCCCAGAGGACCCATTTTTTATTACCATGATGCTGCAATTACAGGCTGCCATGGGGTTTGATTTGGGGGAACAGGATACTACCAAGAAAAACCTTATTGATTTCTTGGAGTTATCTGATGCTTCTCCTCCTATAGTAATACCACCCCTTTTCCCTGCTGCCTGGCATAGGCCAAATGCAATTCCTGCCATACCAAAAAAGGCAGATAAGACATATGGCTCCCTCAGGAAACCTTATTTTGCTAATCAGCCTGAGGCAGACTCTGTAGTAATCAGTGTTGCCCATTATAGATCCAGGGCACCAAAACACCTTATTTGATTTTTCACAAAGACTGGATGTCTTTGCATACCAGTCCTACGTTTTTACCAAAGATGGTGTCTGAGTTTACTTTAAATCAAACCATCCACCTGCCAGTTTATTTTCCTGAGCATGCCAATCCAGGGGAAGCATTGCTTCAGACTCTAGATGTGCATAGAATATTCAGGTACTATATACATCGCACTAAGGACTGCAGGCAGTGCTCACAGCTTTTTGTTTCATTTGCCCCTGGGAAAGAGAGCACTTCAGTTTCTAAACAGTGCCTGTCCAAATGGTTAGCAAACTGTATTCCTTTTTGCTATAGGAAGTATGGTAAAGAACTTCCTGGGGTTGTTCGTGGTCATTCCACTAGAGGTATGGGCACATCTGTTGCATGGTTCAAGAATGTGTCTGCTGCATAAATCTATGCAGCTGCCACCTGGAGTACTGTCCATACCTTCACTAAAGACTACAGTCTGGACATTGTCTCTCACAAAAGGGCTGACTTCGACCTACCTGCAGTCCTCTGCCTCGCCTGGTGGGCAGAGCCCTAGGTTCTCTTCTGGTTCCCTACAGGTAGGTCCTCCGAGCATGATCTTTGGCATGGAACTGAGGAGGTAAGGAGCTACCCTCGTTTATGTAGTAGCCAATATTTGGCGTCATCATGGACAGCCCCCAGTGGACTGCTTACAAAAGGTTTTAGTATGGTCCTAGTGCCTGGCGGCTACAAGTTCCATAGGTGTGGCCTGATGAGAGAGTCTCTCGAAGATCTACTGTCACAGTGATTATGTAACTGTTCTTTTGCAGTCCCCCCAGAAGAGTTCACAGGCTTCAGGGAGCATAACTCTTGGAGAGGTCTTGTGGCAGATACTGTCTTTTGCATGGCCAGGATGCATGGAGCGTTTTCTAAACCTCAAGACAAGGATTCCGTGAAACTGGAACCACTTTGGCCCTAGAGTCTATGCTTCGGTGTCTTATGGCATTCCACAGTCCAGTTATGCCACTTATAGGGCCTGGTACAGCCATGAATTGTATAAGACTTCACTTGGCTACCAGCAGGACCTCATAGATATTCTTTACGAGTTAAAAAACAAACATAGAAACATAGAAGTTGACGGCAGATAAGGACCGTAAGGCCCATCCAGTCTGCCCATTTCTTTTTCTGCCTTATGAATGTGCCATTGGCCTATACTCTGTCAATGGCCTATCTATTTATACTCATCTGTATTGCTCCCTTATGCCTATCCCATGCCTGTCTGAAGCCCTGCACTGTATTCATATCCACTAGGTTTGCTGGCCAAGGTACCTAGCTTCACCTGAGCTCTTTTCCTTCTAGCTTGCTTGAAAGGACAGAACTAAGAACCTTACCAGACTAAGGGAAAGGATTAAGACTTTTGGCTAGGCAGATTTACTGTGTGTTATGTTTTTTATTTTGTACTCACAGGGATTGTTACTGTTTGTTGCTAACATTTAATTGCTTTATTTTTCTGTGATTCAAATTGTTGTTGCTGTGTATACCTTCTGCTGCATTATTACAAGTTGTACCTACAGATGTGTGCTAATAGATTACTGCTGTAATCTTCTGATTCAAATTGTCTTTTGCAAGGTATATCTTCTGTTATTGCTTTTTCTCTGTAGCAAAGTGTTTCTTACAGGGTCTATCTTCTGTGAAATTATTACAGGTGGTGCTTAAATTTTTGTGGCTTTTTATCATTAGGCTAAGCAAAATTACTGTTTGCCCCTATTTTATTTATTTATTTTTTGCTGAAAAGGTTTTTTTGTCTCAGCGGTGTTGCAGTCTCCTTCTCACATTGAAGACAGGGAGAGTGAGAAAGCAGCCACAGCTTCCTTGAATCAAGGAGGTGATTTTCTAGACTACACTGAACTAAATTATTACTTTTTCGACCTATGTAAGTAACTAGTATTGATTCTGTTATTGGGGTGGACTTTTCTTAGTTTTAACTTTAATTTGTCAGGGAGGAACTGTAGCTGGGAGATATTTGCAGTCAGTTGTGACTAGACCTGTTACTTAGCCTTTGTGAAATAGGTGTCTGAAAGGAAGGAAGGCATTCCCCGTGGTGGAGGGTAAGAGTTGTAGGTGATTGTTTCTGGACAGCATAGGCTCTAGAGTATACATATTCAGCTCAGGTAATCTGTCCTCATATGTTTTCTAATGCAGTCCCTGCACCATTTTGGTTGCCCTTCTCTGGACTGCCTCAATTTGGTTAAACCCCAGTTGCCACTCTCCCACCATTTTGCTAGTTTATCCATATCTCTTCTCATTCTGCCCACCCCATCTGGATCATCTACTCCGTTGCAGGTCTTGGTGTCATCTGCAAACAGACAAACCTTACCCTCCAGTCCATCTGGAATGTCACTGATGAAGATATTGAAGAGGACTGGCCCCAGGACTGATCCCTGAAGTACCTCACTTGTGACTTGCATCTTTTCTGACTGTATACCGTTTACCACCACTCTCTGTTTTCTGCCCGTCAGCCAGTTTGCCACCTAGTTGACCAATGTCTGACCCACCCCGAGCCTACCCAGCTTATTAATCAATCTTCTATGTGGAACAGTATCAAAAGTTTTGCCGAAGTCAAGGTAGGCGACATCAACTGCTCCCCCTTGGTCCACCACTCTGGTTACCCAGTCAAAGAAATCTATGAGATTAGTTTGACAGGACCTTCCTTTCGTAAACCCATGCTGTCTTGGATCCTGTGCTCCTATGGATTCCAGGTGTTGCGCTATCCTTTCTTTAAGTAGTGTCTCCATAATCTTGCCCACTACTGAGGTAAGACTGACTGGTCTGTAGTTCCTTGCCTCCTCCCTGCTACCACTCTTGTGGAGTGGCATCACATGAGCCTTCTCCAGTCTTCTGGGACCTCTCCTGTGCTCAGAGACTCACTAAACAGTTCTGCTAATGGTTCTGCTAGTTCCACCCTTAGCTCCTTTAGTACCCCTCGGATGATGCCATCAGATCCCATTGCCTTGTCCACCCTGGAGCTTATCAAGCTCTTGTGGGACCCTTTTTTGTGAAGGGACTAGTGCACACCTCCCTCCCCCCTGTGTCCATGTTGCTGAGCTGTGGGCCCTGTCCTACCTTCTCTTCAGTAAATAGTGAGCAGAAGTATCTATTTAGGATAGATTCTTTTACATGGTCGTCCTCCTCCTCACATGCCCCCTTATCCCCTTGATCTTAGCAGTATCACCTCTGGACTTTCTCCTTTCACTAATGTATGTATAGAAAGTCTTGTCACCTTCTTTTGCTGTTCGTGCTAGTGTTTCCTCAGTGTGGGCCTTTGCCTGCCTTACTGTCTTCCCTGCTTCTCTTAGGGAAGTTTGGTATGCCTCCCTATCTTCATCCTGCTGCGTTCCCTTATATTTCCTGAAGACCATCCTTTTGGCTCTGACCTTTTCTGCTACTGTTTTTGAGAACCAAAGTGGCTTCCTTCTTCTTTTGAACTACCTTTTCTCACTAACACAATGGGATGTTGCTTCAAGTATTGCATCTTTAATGCTTTCCCACTTTGCCTGTACCCCCTCACCTGTATTTCTTTTTGCCAGGGTTAGCTTAACTCTGTTGGCCATCTTACCAAAGTCAGCTCCTCTGAAGTCCCATATTTTTGCCTTGGAATGGGATGATTTAGTTCTAGTGGCCAAATTGAACCATATCATGCGATGGTCACTGGCCCCCAGGTGACCTTCTACCTGGCTATCTGTGATCCTTTCGAGACAATGGAAAGTTTGGCCTTTCAAAGGCGCTAGGTATTTTCTTTTGTTAAAATAACTAGTTAAAAGTAGTCCTTCCCTATCTCTCAATCTTGTGCCTTTCCAGACATTCAGTACATGGAATGTTTACCATGAAATGCAGGAATTTAAACTTTTGCAGAATTCTTGTGGCAAAAGTTCATCTTTCACACAACAGAAGCCCATATATGGAGCCAAGGTCTCAGTTTTATGTGACAGGGTAAACAGCATAGATTGCCCAGGCAAGCTTGTAAGGATAGGAGGGGGAATTTTCATTGTCACCAAAGAAATACCAGAAATTAAAACTGAATAGTACTTCATTTTTTATGTATGTAAAGAGGGGCTCATAAGAGTAAAGCATGTTTAATCCCACTGCCTTGACTTGTTCCAACTTGTTTATTTATGGGGAATTAACATGTAGGTCTCGGTATTTATTTAGACAACCAGGAAGCAGTAAATTTCCAACCAGTTATATAAATAGTTATATAAATAGGTGACCCCAGCCAGTACACTAAAATTTAGAAAAAGGCTAAGGCATGGACAACAGCAGTGAGCAGCAGTGATGCATGGATGGCAGATCATCATTACCTCTCACAAAAGAGCAGGTTATCTGACTTATCTGCATGCAAGTTCCTACATTGCTCACATATTTGTAAGTACTAAGAAAATAGTATCTATCCCCGATAAATGTTGGGTTGTCTTTCAGTCTGACCCTTGCAAGGTTCATTTGCATTGTCTGGAGTGTGTTGAGGTACTACACCCACAGCACACATTCATAAATAACTGTTGCATTAGGGGTTATCACAAAAGTTAAAGCAACTGTGTTTAAAACAAAACAACATTGCTAGATAAATATTTAAATGTAAGGAGTTGTAAAAGGGCTGTATTTTATGTTTTCGGAAGTGGTGGAGGTGAAAACAGTATGGGGATTCAAGCACGCATAGGATAGACTGAGGGAATATTAAGAAGTGTGCAGGGAGGCTCACCGGAGATCAGTTAGGGTCTGTGGTGACATATTAGGCAGGGACTATCTGGGCAGACTGAGTGGGCCAAGCGGTCCTTTTCTGATGATAAATTGTATGTATGTATGTTGTAAGATATGGGGTGCTCAGTTGCCAAGCATCAGCTCCAGGTCGGTCTCTCTTGACTTGTCTGTTGTACCAGCGGGGGTAATGGCCACCACAGTGACCATCCACCACTATTCATGGCTGCATGTTTCTCACACTTCTTAGAATATATCCAGCAGAAAGTGGACCTCCCATTTATGGGAAGGACCTGTTTGGCCTTGAAATAGGGGGCTCTCGAGTAAGACTAATGTGACCAGTTCCCAAGCTGTGTCTGTAAGATACTAGGTTCTTATGGACCTTTGTTCGCAGATCATAGTGCTAGCAGCAGTTACATCCCACTATACCCTTACATGCCAAGGGTTCAAGATACCGAAAATGTTAAGGCAGGAGGGATAAAGATTTTGGAGAACAGGCATCTGTATCCACCTCACAAAACTAGAAATGATGGGAGGGGTTCCCTAGCCCTCTGCATTGCAGACCCTGCTGCAGCTGCCAGTATATGGTCAGCTCCATCACTTCCTGCCACAGTGGTCCATGATCATCTCAGACTGGTGGATACTTGAAGCATATTTCTCAGCCTCCTAACCCACAAATCAGGGACAAGATTTAAAATAATCAAGGACAAAGGACCAATCAGGGACACATCTTAAATATGGTAATAGCCAAAGAAGCTGTTACAGTACATGGTTTATTTATAAAAGCATTTTTTAAAGAACTACTACTAATGTCTGTCATAATTTTGTGATTAAAATCCCAACCCTTCTGTGACAGAAATGCCAGATTTAGCAGGGATCAAAGAAATGTTTAAGTCAAAATCAGGGACAGTTGAGACATATGCCTGGAAATGATTGGTATGGTTCTGTCATTGGGATTTGAAGCAGTACCTCCATGCAACCCCAGGCACCTCTGGAGAACATGTATTTATTTATTTAAATTTGTTCATCAGGTAAGGACATTGGACCAAAGGTCCTTTTTTCAGGTTCGACCCAGAAATACAAAACAAACTACAAACAAGACACAATACAAAATAACATCACTTAGTAGCACAGTTACTAACAGCCCTATCCAAAAAATGTTTTAAAGCATGTTTAAAACTTTGAAAAGAAACTGCAGATCTATGTGCTTCAGGTAGGCTAGTCCAGTAAAAAGGTGCTGCAGTGAAAAAGCGCAAGAGCCAGTCTTGTACGTATATGGAAGGGTCTTTAGTACAGTGCCCTTGGCTGATCTTGATTGAAATGGGACCAACCTGATAGAAACCAGGTCAGATAAGGGAAAAAAAAAATACAAGGAAAAATTGAGGGCGGACAAAACAAAATGGCAAATATTATTATAAGCAACAGAGGGAATATTGAGCTCCTTGCAATCCAGGTTAAAATAGAGATTAGCCAGGGCCCCACCAACCCCAACAGGGTGGGCAAGCCCCGAGGAAGAGCCAGACAAGGTAAGTTCCAGTGGATGCCGGGGTGAGTGGGCTGGGGGGACCGGTGGATAAGGGCCGGTCGGCAAGGGGAGCATAAAATAAAAATAAAAAATAGAGATTAGCCACATAATCAAAATGAGGAAGACGGGGAACCCACAGCAATAGATTTTCGAGTTTTCATTGTATAACGTTTAAATTCATAAAGATTGCCCAATGTCTGATTAATTGTCCGACTAATGGATCTAACCTGTAAGGAAAAGGTTAATCCAGGATCAAGTAATACCCAAAGATATTTAAATTAGTAGACTTGTTCCAATTGCAGTACCAACATTATCTTGCAACAATAAGCAGGGGTTTTCTTTTAACATAAATGAAGTACCAAAAACAGTGAACTTAGTTTTTCTTTAATTCAAAACCAAGGAATTATTAAAAAAAAATTAAAAATTACAAACACCACTAAAATCCTGTTTGAAATTAAGTATTAACTCAGATATCAAGTTTGGCACGAGAAAAAAGAATGAAATCATCTATGTAAAGAAGACTCACTCAAGGAGGCGGTTGTTCGACCACTCCTTAAGAAATCCTCCTTGGATCCAGACTGTCTTACTATCTACCAGCCTATCTCTAACTTGCCATTTGTTGGTAAAGTTATTGAAAAGGTGGTTGCATTGCAGTTGGATGATCATCTTATAACTCACAATATCTATGATACTCTCTAGTCTGGTTTTAGGAAGAAGCACAGCAGGAAGACGGCCCTTGTCCGGCTATTGAATGACCTCCTAATGGCTAGAGATTGAAAGGCATGTACCATTCTGGTCCTTCTCGATCTTTCTGCTGCATTTGACACTGTAGGCCATGGTGTGCTATTGGAGCGCCTGCAGTTTTTATGTGGACTGTCATGTACAGTCCTAAATTGGTTCCATTCATACCTCACAGGCAGTTCTCAGAGAGTGACCACTGGAGTTTATTCCTGTGGCACTCACTCCCTGCCTTGTGGGGTGCCGCAGGGCTCTATATTAACCCCCATGTTGTTTGCAGTGTATATGCTGCCATTAGGAGATATCATCAGGCGATACAATCTGAGTTTTCACTGCTACGCAGATGATACTCAGCTGTATATGTCCTTTCTGCCTGGACAGAGTGATGCAGTCTCCGTGCTGAATAGTTGCCTTGCCGAGGTCAGATCTTGGATGAGTTCCAGCTGGTTGAGACTGACTCTAGATAAGACTTAAGTGTTGGTTGTGGACCCAGGTCGTCCGTGGGCAGGTTTGGGGGTTGGACAACCATCAGGTTTATTACTTGGTGGTGTGCCACTCACTACCTCAGACCAGGTGTGTAATCTGAGTGTTACTTTTGATGATGGCTAGACCTTAA
Source organism: Neoceratodus forsteri (assembly GCA_016271365.2). NCBI lineage: Eukaryota > Metazoa > Chordata > Ceratodontiformes > Ceratodontidae > Neoceratodus > Neoceratodus forsteri. The sequence goes on from CM028137.1 coordinate 506,704,041, forward strand.
AATCTCAGGTGTCAGCTGTCATCAAATCCTCTTTTTATCATCTGAGAAATATTGCCTGGGTGAAACATCTGCTTCCCTCGGATGATCTTCCAACACTGGTTCACGCCTTTGTTACGACCCGTCTTGACTACTGCAATTCCCTCTACCTAGGGCTTCCAGGAGTTGATATCCGCTGCTTGCAGCTGGTGCAGAACGCGGCAGCCGGGCTTTTGACTGGGACATTTAGGACTAGTCATAGTATGCCTGTGCTCCTCGGGCTGCACTGGCTGCCTATTCAGTGGCGGATCACCTTTAAGGTTGGCTTGCTAACCTTTAAAACCCTACATGATCAGGGACCCGGCTACCTGCAAGATCTCCTGGTACCTTACAGCCCCCTCCAGTCCACCAAAGAGGGATTGCTAGAGATTCCCAGGGTACGATTAAAGATGTCTGGTTCTCGTGCCTTTGCTTTTTCAGCTCCGACCCTGTGGAATTCTCTACCTAATCAGTTGAGAGAATGCCTAACCATCAGTAGATTTAAAACTGAGCTTAAAGCTTATTTATTTGATTTGGCCTTCCCTAGTGATGGATAATGTAAATTTTATGTTTTAATGTCATTTATATTGACTGTTTTTATGTTAAGCGCCTTGGTTTTGAAAGGCGCTATAAAAATAAAGTTGAATTGAATTGAAGAGAGTCACAAGATTTACATAATGCAGACAGCTGATAAACAAAAAGAGAAAACAATGGGCCCAGAATGAACCCATGGGGTACCTCACATCCTACTGAGCAAACATTAGACTTAGCTAACTCTATATTAATGAACTATGAACGGTCCAACAAATAATCCTTAACCCAAAAACAGCATTGTCAGAAAAAATAAAAGCACAGAGTTTAGTACAGAGCAAGTCATGTTCAGTTAGGTTAAATGTCTTGGTCTCGTCCACAAACACTGCTCCGGTCATGTGGTCATTTTCAAAACCTTTCAAAATGAAGTCTGTGTATCTGACTAAGGCAGTACCCGTTCCATGATTCCTATGGAATCCATGTTGTTGAGGACTAAGAACATTGTGAGACTCAAGATAATTATTTAATTAATGATTCCATTGTTCCTGTTCATGTTCGGCCTCTCATTGTCCGCCCCAGGTCTCCTTGGTTCGATGAGACTCTGAGGGAGTTGAGGAGAGTTGGACAAAGATTGGAGAGGTGCTGGTGGAGGTCAGGTCTGGATGGTGACAAACTTAATTTGATGGACCACTGTGTGGTCTATCAATCTGCAGTCTCTCATAAGAAGGAAGAATTCCTGTCCAGAGAGATTGCGGCTGCACAGAATAGACCAGCTCAGCTCTTCCGGACTGTGGACAGATTGTGCAATCCAATCTGTCTTCAGCCCAGAAGAGCCTTTTCTCAAGATCGGTGTGAGGAGTTTGCTCTGTTCTTTGCAGATAAGGTTGCCAAAATCAGATCTGATGTCCACTTGACCCTCTCCAGTGGGAGTTGTGATGGCCGGCAGGAGATGTCGGACACCCAGTTTGTGTGGTCTGACTTCAGCCTCCCCACAATCAGTGACATTGTGATGATCATCCAATCACTGCATCCGACCAACTGTGGTTTGGACCCAGGCCCCATATGTCTTTTACTGGGTTGTGTGGATAAAATTGGCCCCGTCCTTGCTGAGATAGTCTGGAGGTCCTTGGAGAGGGGGATTTTTCCAAATCCTCTCAAGGAGGCTGTGGTTTAGCCCCTTCTTAAGAAGTCCTCCTTGGACCCAGACTGTCTAGCAAACTACAGGCCTGTCTCTAACATACCCTTTTTGGGTAACGTTATTGAGAAGGTGGTTGCATTGCAGTTGGATGAACATTTGACCAGCCACAGTGTCTATGATTCTCTCTAGTCTGGATTCAGGAAAAGGCATAGTACCAAGACAGCACTTGTTCGGGTACTAAATGACCTCCTAATAGCGAGAGATCAAAGGACCTGTTCCATCTTGGTCCTTCTTGATCTCTCTGCAGCATTTGACACTGTGGACCATGGTGTGCTATTGGAACATTTGCGATCTATCTGTGGACTGTCTGATACAGTCCTCAGCTGGTTTCAATCTTACCTCGAGGGTAGGACTCAGAGGGTGGTGTCCAGAATTTTTTCCTCGGCATCAGTCTCCCTATCCTGCGGGGTACCGCAGATTTCCATTTTGGTACCCGTGTTGTTTGCAGTGTATATGCTGCCTTTAGGAGTGATTATTAGGCGGTATGGCCTGGGTTTTCACTGCTATGCAGATGATACCCAGCTGTACATGTCCTTTGTGCCCGGTCAGGATGCTGCCATTTCGGTCTTTAACAACTGTCTTGCCGAAATCCAAGACTGGATGAATATGAGTTGGCTGCGGTTGAACCTGGAAAAAACTGAGGTGTTGGTTGTGGACCAGGGTCGCTGGGAGGCGGGTTTGTTAACTGGATCACCCTCGGGTTTATGGCTTGGGGGTGTCCAGCTGACTACCTCAAACCGGGTGCGGAACCTGGGCGTTCTGTTTGATGACTGTCTGACATTTAAATCTCAGGTGTCAGCGGTTGTCAAAACCTCTTTTTGCCATCTGAGGAACATCGCCCAGGTGAAGCACCTGGTTCCTCCAGACGATCTTCCTACTTTGGTCCACGCTTTCGTTACCTCCCGCCTTAACTACTGCAATGCCCTTTACCTTGGGCTACCGGGGGTTGAGATTTGACGCCTGCAGCTAGTGCAGAATGCAGCAACCAGGCTGTTGACTGGTTCTTCTAGGTCCAGTCATATAACGCCTGTGCTCCGTGGACTGCACTGGCTGCCAGTTTGCTGGCGAATCACCTTCAAGGTCGGTTTGCTGACCTGTAAGGCCCTACACAATCAGGGACCTGCTTACCTGAAATATCTCCTTTGGCCCTACTGTCCCCCCCGCTCTCTCCGATCCACTGACGAGGGATTGCCAGAGATTCCCAGGGTTCGTTTAAAAACTTCAGGGGCCAGATCTTTTAGTTTTATGGCCCCAGCCCTGTGGAATTCTCTACCTCGTCAGGTGCGAGACTGCCCGACTGTACAAAGTTTTTAAGGAGCTTTGAAAACCTACCTTTTTAGTAAAGCCTATAATGATTTTTGAATATCTTAATGCTGTTTTAACTATTTATTGTTGTATGTAATATTGCACAGGCGCCTTCATTTAAGAAAGGCGCCTTATATAAATAAATAGTGATTTGATTTGATTAGCCACAATCTTCTCTGACATTTTGCTTAAAGTGTTTAATATGGAAATTGATTTAAAGTCCTCAGCACATTCAGAATGATATTTCTTAGGAACAAGCACTACCCTTGCACATATCCGGTCAGATAGAAATTGACGATATCAAAGACAAATTGAAAATAGAGCAAAGGGGATTAACAATATGCGGCTCAATCTATGAAACCTTCCATCCACCCCATCCACCCCCACAGTTACTGAATTTGTTGGGAATAGAAAAAAGTTTTAAATCATCCTTTCTTGTAACCTCCCTAAAATAAAAAGGTGGCTCCCAACAAGAAAAACATCATGACAAGAATCAACAGTCAGTACGTGAGATGAGTTTGCCTTGTAACTAAACACATCTGAGACTTTAGCATTAAGAGAATTAGCAATCTCAGTAGGGTCAGTTAACTCAGCACCATTAACCTTCAACTTCTTTATAATGCTCCTAGATTAGGGAGACAGAAGGGAATTATTATCTTCCCCAAATTCCCTATAATTATTTAAAGAAGAGATAGACGAACATTTCTTATAAGCCTCCCAGGAAGGATTTCTGTTTTATCCACATTTTGATTTCCCTTGAAAACCATTTATTAGGGCCCCCTTGATTCCTAATGTACATAATGGAAAAAATGTATCTGTATCGGGATTAACTGACTTCAAAAGAAATTGAGAGCCAAATCATTACAAGGAATAGACTCTTAAGTAAGACCAATCAAGTGACAATAATTGAGCACTCAGTGCATCAAAATCAGCATTTTTAAAGCTATGAATCTTTCTAAAATGTACTGGGATTTTAGGACCTATAAAGTTTAAAACACAAAAAGTAGTCAGATGATCACTCACGGAGTCAACCAAGACACCAGATGTGCAATCATTCCTATTCTGTTAAAACAAAGAAACATAGAATTAGACGGCAGATAAGAATCGCTTGGCCCACTTAGGCCCTGTCCACACTACACCGCTCCAACTGGGTAACGGTTATAAACCATTACAGCCGGGGAGCAGTACAGTGTGTCCACACTGTGGCAGTGTCCGGTACGGGACTAGTACTGCAGGAGCCGGGTGACCGTTATGGCGCCACCCGATCCTACAATGCAGCTCGTGCTACGCTGTGGGCACTGCTGGGAACCGCTCTCACACGTCCACACTACAGCCGGTAACGGTCCAGCAGTGGATCCAGTTCTATAACCATTGTTGAAACCACCTCATGAGTGGTTTCAACAACAGTTATGGAAATGCCTCCTGTAACGTTACAGGTATAAACGCAAACCATTGCAGTAATGGTTTGGGCCCCCTGTAACGTTACAGAGGGGTGGATCTAGTGTAGTGTGGACAGGGCCCTAATCTGCTCATTTTCCCTATTTGTTTCATATACCGTGGATCCTAAATGAGCTGCGACTTATCCTCTCTTTCCTATTGGTAACAACCCAGTCAACACTAAGTGATTTGAAGTGAGTAAATTTAAGCGAGTTGGCTTACTTATTACCTGGGTTAAGTTAAAGCAGCAGTACTAGTTAATAATTTAAATAACTTGGTGGGCAGTTAGGACAAACCAAAATATCAATATACCCAATCTTCTTTTTGCTTTATTTCATTCCAAAGGCAAGAAAAAGGATTTCAAGTTCTTAAAAGTTGTTGGTCTTTTGCCATGTCAACAATCACGTCAACAATCATGGATGTAAACAGATCAGGGTGGTGTTGTGCTGTTGGCTATTAGACACATGTGCTGGCAACACCCTGACATTTTTTTTTTTGTTGCTATTTACTGTAAATCTGTTAAATGAAATGCAATGCAAATTTCGCAGGTAGACGTTCCTGTACATTTCAGCGCAAAAGTAAAATTGCGCATCAACCTCCAGTAACCCCTGTATGCTTTCAATTAGCCGCCTCTCCCAGGATTAACATTCCAGTGACATTCCTTTATAACATGCAGTGCAAATGGTTCCGGTGTTGGTTCGGTTCTGCTTCTAGTGTAGTGTTGTTGTGGTTGCTGTTTACTTTGCTGTGCTTTGTTTTAACCTACCTACCTTGCGATACCAGTTTTTACCGTTCTGGCTTGCGGTTGCTGCTTACTTTGCTGTGCTTTCTTTAGCCTACCTACCTGGCGATACAATTTTTTACTGTCCCGTCTTGCTGCAGTGAGTTTTGCAATGTCACTGATTCACTGGCTACAACGGAGCAGACCTCAGAAGCGTGACTGCTCAGTGCTGGAGGAATTAACGGCAGTCACACTTAGTGACTGTGCTGGGGTGTCGTATAAAACTGCAGAAAGTGTTGTAAAAGAAATTCAAAATGCAACACCCCCAGTAAAGCGAAGGAGAACAGAGTACACTACTTACTCTCCTGAGGTGCGGTTTGAGCTAGGGAAATATGCAGCCACTCATGGGGTTATGGATGCAGTTAGGCATTATCAGGGCAAGTACAACAACCCCATTAATGAAAGCACTGTACGTAAATTTAAGAAAGACTACATTGACAAACTAAAAACAGTTCCTGATCCATCCCTGCTTCCCTCTGTATTGCCCACGAAATCCAGAAGTCGTCCTACACTCTTGATGGAGGATGTGGAAACAGAGCTAAAAATGATAATTAAAAGTTTGAGAGCTGAGGGGGCAGTTGTCAATGCCCGCATTGTTGTCGCTGTTGCAGTGGATGTGGTGAAATCCCATAATCACAAAATGCTGTTTGAAAATGGTGGGCCATTTTATTTTCTAGACAGTGGGCTTGGCAATTCCTTAATAGACTTGGGTTTTGCAAGAGGAAGGGCACCAAATCAGGTAGAAAAACACCCCTTGATTTTCCACAATTGAAGGAGACCTTCCTAAAACACATCAGCACCGCCAGTATACAGGAGCTAATTCCTGCAGAACTCATCATTAATATTGATGGAACTGGTGTCAGTCTTGTCCCATGCTCCCAGTGGACAATGGAGAGAGTGGGAGCAAAGCAGGTTGAGGTAACTGGCCTGGGAGACAAAGCGTCAGGTCTCTATGTTACTAGGATGTACTCTGGCAGGAGAGTACCTGCCCCCCCCACCCCCCAGGTGATATACCAGGGCAAAACCAACCATAGCCATCCCACCTTTGAGTTTCCAGCAGAATGGCACATAACTCATTCCGACAACCACTGGGCAAATACTGACACAATGCTGCAGTATATTGATGCCATTCTGATTCCATACATTTCATCAGTAATAAAAAATAACGATCTAGCTGTCGAGCAAAATCCATCCTCATCCTGGATCTTTACAGAGCACTCACCACCAGACCTGTACTTGACAAACTGGAGAATGCAGTGATCATACCCATATTTATCCCAGAATCATGTACGGACTTGTTACAACCCCTTGATATCTCCATCAACAAAATCTATAAGGACAATCTAAAGGCATGCTTTACAGAATGGCATGCCCGCTAAGATTATGGACAAGCTAAATCTGGGCACACCAGTAGAAAAAATGAACGTTGATCTCCGCATGAGCACCATAAAAATTCAGCATGCCAGATGGTTATTAAAATCTATTAAAATCATTCCAGGAGCTGCGAACAGAAGATTGTCTCCATGGGTTCGCGGAGGCAGGGATAAAAACTGCCCACGATACCTGCATGGAGAGTATTGTGAGTATAGTAACTGTAACAGTAAAGTAAATTAAACTGTTTTTATACTAAAATAACACCCATACTTTCTTTTTAGGTATCTGAGGTTTCTGGGGACCTAGAGAACTTGGTGTTCACTGAGACAGAACTAGACAAACTGGAAATGACAGCACCACTACCTGTGATCGAAGATCAAGAACCAAGAGAGATGGTGCCTACTGAGAGGGAAAGAAGAGGTTAGCAGACTGTTCACTGATTTACTGAAAACAGCATACTGTATTCTCTCCTTTCAATGTTCTTACTTTGTTCTTTTTCCACTGACAGTGACTAGAAGCACAGCGAGGGACTTAAGAGGAACACAGTAGTTTTAAAGTAAGCCTCTCAATCTTGTATTATCCTGCTTATTTGTTACGGCAGTTGCAAACACCAAGCTGTGTTTCCTTTTCTTTTTGTAGGCTCTGCTTGCTGAATGAAGTGCTCGTGGATGAACATTGAAAGCAACAGTGAAAGCATTTTTTAACTGCATATTGTTGAAGCAGATAAAATTGTGTATAGGTAAAATGCCACTGAAGTTTTTTTTTTTGCTGCAAACGATTGTTCGAGTATGTAGAAGTAGTGCAAATATAGCAAGAATAAATATCCTTATAAATTAACAGTTTTACAATATTATGCTTTTTGTCCCGCAAGCCAGCATCGGGACTTCAACCCGGTCACGGACCTCGCCGCCCCTCACTCCCAAATCAGCTGCATTCTCTACTTGCCACCTTGGCTTACCCCCCAAGGCGGGGCCGTAGCACCAGCCAAGGTGTCGTGGACATAGATCAGGTTGGGGAGCCAGCTTGGGAGCAATGAAGGAGCGGTACGGCGGGCCTCATGGAGGCACTGGCTGCGGGTGTTTTGACCCCTATTGTTCAGGAGGGTAGGGACGTGCAATGACATCCAGCGTCCGCCCCACTCCTGAAGATGTCCAGACGCCAGCTTGCCGTGGTATCCCCCCGGCCTCCACCCAGGAACCGTCAAGCACCAGACATATGCCCAAACCTCCCCCTGGAGAAGGAGAGCTCCATGGGATGCTCCGTCCTTCTCCCCCGGCTGGCCCTCTGATGACCTGGGTCCGTTCCTGAATCTGGGTCTCTGGCGTCACAAGCGGAAATCCAACCACTGCGCCAACGGGTCGGCGACATATTTACATTATAAATACAGTGAGCGCTGTTAGTGTGTGCTCTCTGTAGAGAAGATTTTTGAAAGTTACAGTTGCTGCCATCTTTTTTGTAGAGCTACGGAAATTACAAAAGTTGCAATTAAACACGGTCTTAAAAATAGCTGATTGAATTTAAAATACCCAAATGAAGAATCTAAGATCATCAGGAATGCAGTACTGCTAAAAAAAGGTAAGGTGACGTTTTTTGCTGGATAACTAGTACTGATGCTTTAAAAGAATGTAAGAGAGACTCCTACCCTAAACTATCACTCTAGCCAATTCAAGCTAACATCTCCGGCAAACAAAAAATAATGACATCTGATAAAAGGACAGTGTTTTCCAGAAATTCTTTTAGACCTTGTAGGACACATTGAGTGGGGGTTATACAAACAACCAAGCATAACATATTTCCTTCCACCTAAAATTAAGGAGAACAGTAGGCAATCAGACAGAAGTTCATTCTCATTGCTGGTTTTTAGTGTATTCAGTTGCAGGTGCTGTCTAAAATAGACAGCTACCACACTATCCTTCTTTTTGCCAGTTTGATCAGCACTAATTATATTCAGGATTTCTCAGGAGTGTCTCACAGTGCTCCAGAAGAATGCTCAGAAGCTCTTGGCACCGAATCCAGTAGAGCCAATAGTGTAGCCAGAAATTTCCATTTTGTACACAATCTCCAACAGTAACACCCCCCTCAATTAAAAAATTTACACATCCCTTCCAAATGGCACCCCCTTCCAAACAAGTCAGATTGTTGTCAGATGACTCCTCTACTCTCTAAAGAGGTTATACATGTATTGGACCCTCCTCAGTGGCCTACACTAACCCAAATATTACAGATTAGAATGATAACATTAACAGAGTGGCTTATGGTTTGTGACAGGCACTCAGCAAAACTGTACACAAATGTGTACAGTGAGTATGCCTGTCTACACCCTTGCCAATTCCAGAAAGTCATACTCAGTCATGGTTTATGTTACGGTACATTCTATGACCCAAACTGACCTGTTACTCAAGCCCCCAACTTTATGATGGAGTGCTGCCTCCTTGTCCTGTGCCTTGACTAGTAAGTGTGGCTGTGAACTGAATATTGGTAGAACTGTGGATACGAGTAAGTAGCCACTTCTTTTGCTCTCTCTCTCTCGGAGATGGGATAAATCTGAAATTATGTCACCAAATAACAGTTTAGAGTTTTGTGGATTTTTGTGGTCATGTATTGCCGGCTGATTCTTGTATTACAGTAGCTTCTGTCCCCTGACACTGAACTGTTCCATCACTAAGGGTATTGAATAACATGACAGAATATCTTCCACTGCTGTGGAAAAATATCTGTTTCAAATTAAATACCTGCAGGGCCTTCATCTAAGCTGTCAGACAAGCTTGCCTTATATTTCCTTTTGTGTACCACTGGAGCACCACACAGATGGAAAAAAGGCTGTGTCAGAGAAAGAAAGAATGACTCGTCTTGTGGTGAGAGCCAAAAGGTATGCTGAGTAATAACTGAAGTGAAAGGCAGGTTGTCATCACAGAGTATGCCTTGTCTTGAATGGTTTGTGAAATGACCCAGTAAAAGCTGAACATCGTATTTGAAATTAATTTGTACTATGAGCTGGTATTTAGCAGCCCAGGCCAGTAACCAGAGACATTTTGTTTAAGTTGGCCACTGCCAGTATTGCCAACTGGGTCCCATTTGTACTGAATGATGACAGGAGATGTTGGGGCTATTGGCACTGTTGAAATGTCAGGCTACAAAAAGAATTTCTAAAGGTACTTTCTGTGGTGAGTAACGTAATGGGTCTCTTCTTTCACTGGATAAACCTTTGAAGCTTTCAAACTGGATCTGTCTGCCTGTATTTTCTAAGCAGACTTCCGTCTGCACTGCTAGATCATCTTTTGAAATCTCTAGAATTCTAGCAACAGCAGTGGCTGTGTTTGTGAGCTAGAATTCTGGCAGCAGCAGAGTGTCTGTGTTTGTGAGAAGCCCCCAGAGCAAAGTGCTATTTACAGTATTTTTCAAATTTAAAATATTTTTCTTTTATGTCAAATGTAGTGATTGTGAAAGAGAAAATTATCATCTCCAGGAAGGTGTGAAACTTATGTGATACAGTTAGGGAGTCAGGACAGTCATCACATTTCATTTGTGATTGGTCACCTCTGAAGTAGTTCATTTTATTAATATATTTGTGACAATTTCTTTGTGTGCCATTTGTGTTGTCTGATCTTGATGTTCTAGGTGTCATTTCTGGAAATTTTGGCTGCTTTGGTGGCTGTTTTGTTTCTGTTAAACATTGAGTTTGTCTACTGATGTCTGTCTAATACACAATAATATTTGTAAGGAATAAGACATGATGAGGTGTGGTTTATGGCCTGATAAGAGCACGCCCCAGGTGCGTAATGAGGCACAAGATGCTTATGTAAAGTACCTTTAGCACCTGGGAAGTGCTCTTATCATGCCTCAGCCCCAGAACTCACATGTGAGTCGTAAAGTTCTATGTTTACCTTATTCAAAATGGCCGCCTGGGGCTAAGTGACTACACCTCAGAATGTCTTATTTTGTATATAAAATGGGTCCCCCAGTAAAGAAGTTAATTAAATAATGCACATAAAAAGAGTAAAAAAAAAAGGAAAAACTAGTCTTTGTCATTGTCTTGGAAGGGAGCTGTGTAATTAAAAGTCACTGGAGTGTGTTGGTGTCCTCTTTGTCTCGTTAATTTCCTTTATCCGTTTCATTTACATTCAGCAGCTGGCTTGACTGGTAGCGAGCATGTACCTCAGCAGCCGCCATACAGGATGGTTTCCTGCATCATGGTTTTCAAACCATGACAGTCAGTGAAGTAGAAAAAGAAAGGCCTTTGAGTTGTGGAGATAGTAATGCACTGCACTTTCAGATAGGAACTTGTGGGTTTTTGTGGCTCGCATTTAAATGAGAGGAGGGAATGGAGTCTGGAGATGGCAAAAACGATCATTGTGTACTGGGCATAGTTTTGAGCAGCGGGAGCGAGAGTTGGACCTGCGACCAAGCCAAATGGGCAGTGAGTAAAAGAAAATTATATACAAAACATTAAAAGTTTAGGCATGTGCAGGAAGGGGGACCTTGGTTACACTAAGTGGTATTTTTCTGTTGGTGCCACCGCTTCCCCGGTCGCAGCTGTTGTGGTTCCATCGGATGGCCGAGGATCTGCAGTGGAATATCAGTAGCACATATTGATTTCACCATGTGCTGCATTTTACTTGGCATAAGTAGAACCAGTTGCCAGAATATGTCCTGATAAGGACATGACAAACAGTGCCTCTTAGTCAATCAAAACCCTGGAAATTTTCTACCTATTTTATAACAGATTTTATTCAGCCTTCTCTGTTTTTTTTTTTTGTGTGTGTGTCCTATCTTTTAGATGTGCTAATCTGTTGATCTTACTTCAAGGGAGGCTCTTGCTGCAGGCAAGGACCAGTAGGACCAAGCCGCCAGGTGCCAGGACACATGGAAACCTTTCAAGCTAGCAGTGTACCCCCCCCCCCACCACCCCAACATCACTCCGCTTACGTCGGCCTATCCTATAAAGGAGGGCAGTCCCCCACACCCTCCTTAGTTCTTTCCCGCCATCGACCCATGCACGTTGGACCACTGACACTGCTGCAGCTACAGTCAATCGCTATTTCCCACACTTCGTACCTTCTTTATTTTCTTTTTTCTTTTTAAGTGTTAACATCACTTTCTCGGTGTTACCAGATTCAGGTTTATGTCTTCTCAACCTGCTTCATCTCCTGACCGCTCCATGAAGTGTGCCTTCGGCAAATAGATTCCATCAAAAGACGGACATTCTACTTGCATCCTGTGGCTAGGCCCCAGCCACGACACTGAAGCCTAATAGTTATGCCAGAAATTTAACCAGCCCACACAGAGATGTCGCCTAGAAATTCTGGAGAGCCATCTCCTTAAGCAGAAGCTCATCGTGATGCAACAGGGGCTGCAGGTCAGGAGCTCTTTGACTTCACCTCAGTCCTCTGGGGCTTCCTCCTCTTCTCTTCCTGGTAAAAAAAATCTAGGGAAGCACAAACACCAAGATAAAGACCGGATCGTTCCCGCCTCGGCCATGCACTCTGCATAAGCCTTCAACCGCTGCCTTGTCTTCCTCCCATGGAGGTCAGCTCTTTGGCCTGGCCAGCCTTACTCCCACCAGGCTATTGGTGGCCCCACCGCCACGATTATCTTGGTTGGGAGGGGTGGCTTCTCGGGGCAGGGGACTTTGTTTCCTGACCCCCGGCTCCTGATGCTCAGGCCCCCATCCTCCATGGGCTCTCAGCCAGGTTGCTCAGCCAGCAATGGTTCTTCGGGGACTGATTCCTCAGCCAACATCCCCCCCAGCCAAGGTGCTGCCTGCATCAGTCCCCTCCATGTGGACTGGTGCCAGTCCTGTGAGACAGCACCCGCTGCAGGCTAATGACCCTTCTCTAGATCCAGTGTCATCTCAGCTCTCGCCTGGGAGGTCTCTGTCCCCCTTCAGCGCCAGTCTTTCCTCTGTGGACACCCTTCCCTGGCTTCTGCAGCCTGCATCCACTGGGCTACCACCAGTGCTGCCTCAGCACCATCCCCTCCTCCAGTGCCTGCGGGACCTACACTGGGGTACCCGATGCTGGCTCCGGCTGGCCTGATGCTGGGTTACCCTTACCCAACGCCGGCCTACCGTTATCCTCAGGTCTATAATTACCCTCCACCGGTTGATGTTAATGCCCTGTTCAATTCGTGGTGGGCTTCGGTGCAGTGGCAGAACCCCGCAACAGCAGGCACACCTCCGGCATCTTCCTGCCACCCTCCTATGACTCAGCCTCCTCTGGATCTGGTTAGACTGGGTCCCAGTGATAATCAAACATTGGGCACCAGATCCAACGCCAATTTGAGTGGACGCCTGGACTGACATCACTCCCCTGAAAGTAAGTCAGATGGGGACGACGAAGAGGACCCTGTTTATTCGGACTCTTCCTCTCTGTCAGGTGACTCGTCTGGGGATGAGGAGCACCCCAAAGCAGTCCCCAAATCTCCTCCTGATGACCCTTCTTTCTTTGACATCATGAGACACATTCAGACATCTTGGGCTCAGAGATGAAGGAGCAGGACCAAGAGCATTGCCGGCTGGCTATTTACCTACACCAGCCTGATGCTGTCCCTTTGGTGGTCCCTCCACTAATTGACTCCTATGATGATGTCACAAGGCCAGCCTGAAATCACCCCTCTACTACCACGGCAGTACCCAAGAAGGTGGACCACCTTTACCATGCCCCCCATAAACCCTTCTTCGGGGGGGGCAAACCAAGGTTCACTCAGAGGTTATCAGTGTGGCCCATGACCGCACTAAGAAACCTAAACACCTCAGCGCTCTCCCTCCTGACAAGGAGTTCAGACAGTTGAATCACTTAGGTAAGAGGGTCTACTCCTCAGCTACTCTGGCCATTAGGGCCTTTAACTATTTGACCCATATGGTCCAGTACCAGAATGTGTTGTGGGACCTAGCCAGAAAATTGGTTCAGACCCTGATCAATGATCCTACTAAGAAGCAGCTTGCCCAGACTCTCTAGACAGGCTCAGATGTTGGCAATCACATCTGCGGCTGCCTTTGATGCTGTTGATGCCTCGGCAGAGGGGCAGCCTTGGGCATGTGTATCTGGTGCCACTCTTGGCTCAGGGTGTCTGGATTTGCCTCAGATTGCAGTTTAGCATTTTGGACACCCCCTTTTGGGGTTCTGTCCTTTTTGGAAGAGACATGCAAGACTTGAATTTCTCCCGCCAGGAATTGGGCCGGGCCCTCCATTCCATCCATTCCTTACACCATACGTAGCCTAAGTCCAGCCAATGACAGCCTTTCTGACGCTGTTCTCGCTGGTGGTCCCACACTCCTGCCAAGGGCCAGGGTAAGCACAAACAGGCATTGGCCCCTACAGCTACCACTGCTAGAGCTCCCTGGGTGACTGCTCCAGACCCTTCCAGTGCCTGCTCCGACTTTGTGACTCCTTACCAGACCCCCCTCCTTCAACAGAGACGATGGGGAGGTGGTAGGGTGACATACAAAAATTGCCAGCAGATAAAGGCCTTATGGTTTATCGAGTCTGCTCGATTGAGCAGCTAGCAGCCACTATACTGCAACTGCCCCTCCCTCCCATGACCCTCCCTGTTACCTTGATCCATCCCCTTTTGAAGCAGCCCACTGTTCTACAGGATACCATCTTTGCAGGCAGTGCATTCCACCCAGATACCACCCTCTCCATAAAAAAGTGTCTTCTCATTTCCATCCTGAACCTTCCCCCCTCCAATCTTAGATCATGGTCTTGAGTGTCCCTTCCCCCTTAACTTGAAAATCCCCTCTGTTCCTATCTTGTTTATTCCTTTCATGACTTCAGCTGTAGGGGTGGGGATGGGGCTCTCACCAGCAGGCCCTCTTTAGCTGTCTAAGCGGGTTCGGAGGCACACTTTAAGCCATTCTCCCTACTATCACCTCTGGTTCACCTAGTCTGTTTTTTAGGCTTGCATAGGTCGGCTGAGTGCCTCAGCGGTCATTTTCTCTCCTCCTTTGCTTTTGGGCATCTGGTTGCAAACATATTGCTCTCAACTCTCAAGGGCATTCCCTTTAGAAGGGCAGAGCAAGAGCTTCCTTCAAATTGGAATATTTTCCACTTCCTTTAATCAAGTCTGTAAATTGCTGTAGGAGAGCCATCACGAAACAAAACATCTTTAAGCCTGGAGGGAAGGCAACCTAGGCCTTGGATCCACAAAGGTTCTCTCCTCTTTGCCAATGGGCATAATAATTAGATAGGTTTAGTAATTCCCTAGGTAATGTAGATAGGCATCTGCTGTTGGATGGAGATGGATGGTGGCCCCGTAGCTGTTCCCTCTCTCCTTAGGAAGTTATGCCTACATGTCTTATATTCATACCTACAGTGAGTCACATTCATCCATTGTCTCCCGCTATTCTACCTCAAGCTCCTAACTCTACTACATCTACTGACCTTTATTCAGGTCCGCAGTACAGACAAGCAATCATCACCTTACACGCTATACTCAAAATTTGTTTTGGATTCCTTCCTTAGGTACCTTTAGTCAAGGGAACCATTCCTGCAGCACCTCTAGGGGTGGAACCCTCCTCTAGGGTTCCTTGCCTTCATACCCCTACAGGGTGGTCTGTCCCAATGATAGAGAGGTGAACAGCTGAAGGCTTTCCAAGTTGCAAAAGCATAACACCATACTCAGTTACGTAAGACGATTGAATTGGAAGGCAGTACTTGAAGTTCAGTGGGCGGAGCAACTAATCAGTCCCCCTGCTTGGGCCATAAAAGGCCTTGCCTTCTATTTCTCTTTGCCCCACCATCCTCCCCTCCTCCTCCTCCAGTGGCTTGTCTTTCTCTTCCTGGGTTCCTTCCTACGGTACCTTTAACCAAGGGAATCATTCCTGTGGCAGATCTAGGGGTAGAACCGTCTAGGGTTCCTTGCATTCGTACCCCTCCATGGTAGTATATCCCACCGATAGAGAGGTGAACAGCCAAAGAATTTCCAAGTTGCACATGCATAACCCCATGCTCAGTTGCGTAAGGACATTGAACTGCCCAGTAGATCAGGTTTCGGAGTATCTTCCATCCCTCTCTGATTCCGGATTGAGGTACTCTTCCATCAAGGTACATCTTTCTGCCATCTCTGCATACCATATACCCGTCGAGGGCAGGGCTGTGGCCCAGCTCGATGTGTCTCACACTCTTCTGAGAGGCATTCTTCGTCTCAAGCCTCCCATTCGGTACTCGGTCCCTCCTTGGGACTTTATTTTTGTGTTGGAGAAACTTGCGTTTCCTCCCTTTGAATCAATCATGAGTTTTATGGAATGCACTCTTTTTAGTTGCCATTACTTGTGCTCGAAGGATTCTGAGATTCAGGCCCCCATGTGTAAGGAACCTTATTTGTTTTTCACAAAGACAGGGTGTCTTTGCATACCAGTCCCAAGTTTTATCCTAAGGTGATGCCGGAGTTTACTTTGAATCAATCCATCCACTTTCCTGTTTATTTTCCAGAGTATTCTAATCAGGAGGAGACTTTGCTTCATACTTTGGATGTGCATCGAATCTTACGTTACTATACACACTTGTTTGTTTTGTTTGCCCCGAAGAGAGATGTTGTTCTGGTGTCTCAACATTGTTTGTCTAAGTGATTAGCAAGTTGCATTGTTTACTGTTACCTAAAGTACAACAAAAACTTCTGGAAGATGTTGAGGGCCATTCTACCGAGGGTGTGGCTGCTTTCATGGCTTGTTTCAAGAATGTGTCCATTGCAGACATCTGTGCAGCTGCCACTTGGAGCTCTGTCCATACCTTCACCAAACACTACAGCCTGGACATCACCTCTTGGTGTAGGGCTAACTTTGGCCTGGCTGTTCTCAAGGGTCTTCTGTCTTGAGCCTCTGGCTACTGTGTTTCTTCCTCCCGCTGCTGTTTACTTTGGTTACCGAAACTGCTTGGGACTCAGTCCTACTGGAGGTTGCCTGCAGCAAGAACCTCCCTTGAAGTAAGATAGTACAGTTACATAAGAACTAACCTAACAGTAGATCTTCAAGAGGAGCCCTTGCAGCAGGCTCTAATTTTCCCTCACTCCTTCTCCCTACTCTCTTGTCTGCTTTTCTCCTCTCCCATGCGAGTGAGTCTTCTGCTCTCTCGTTTTCCTTTGTTTTGGCTCTCGGGGAACTCTCAGTTTCTTCTTTTGCAGCCCATACCGGATCTCCGGCGAGAGAACTGAGGAGGGTATAGGGGACCGCCTGCTTTTATGGGATAGGCCGTCAGCAGAGTGACATCAGTGGCAGGTGGTCCTCTGTGGTTCATTGCTAGCTAGAAAGGTTTTCGTTTGGTCCTAGTGCCTGGCGGCTTAGTCCTACCAGTGATTGCCTGCTGCAAGATCTCCTCTTGAAGATCTACGGTTACATAAGTTCTTACATAACTGTACTTTGGGGCAGCCTGTGAGGGATCTTGTTTGCTGTTTAAGGACCTTTCTGGACTGCTAATTTCGACGGGTTTGAAAAAAAATCAATTGCCAGCTGCTGGCTGTTGCTAAGTAGCAACTGTTCTGGCATTGTGTTCTGGTTCTGCAATTGAATCAGAAGTAGCAGCACACTGATTTCACTGATTTCATTCAGTCTACTAAGCTCTAGAATACCAAGAATAAAATTCTAGAATATTAAGTGTCTTGTAAGTCTTGAAAGGACTATAAAGTGTTTCTTTTTGTCTCATAGAAGTGAATAGGAGAGGCTGCAGCGTGTGAAGACCTCATTCAGCCGAGAGGTCTTTGTACGCTGCAGCCTCTGAGCAGTTACATTCCGAGAGCCAGGTATGATTTTTTTTTTCCCATTAAAAAAAAAAGGCTCATCACTGCTTAGAGTACAGTATAAGGAAGCCACTCCCATGTACGTAGTTAGACTAAAAATCCATGACCCACCTCACCCCATGTGTCTGTTTTCCCTGCCACTACAGTCCGCCTGTGATTCATTCATACTGTCCAGCAACACTTTATCTCTGTCCCGTACCCACCAGCGCTTCCGCACACAGAATTAGCAACTAATGAAACTGCGGCTGCTATTTGTGACACAACCAGGCTTATGGTGAGGAGGAGGGGCTGGAATAGGGTTACCAGATTTTGGGACGCCAAAAAGAGGACACCTAATTTAGCCCCCCCCCAAAAAAATCCAGAAGTGAAATTCCATCTCTGTGCCAGAATGCGCTGGGTACCACCATACCCTTGCCCACCAGAAGTGCACGTCGTCGCTCAGTCTGACTTCATATTTTTCACCATCCTTGAGCAGTATAATTGGAAAAAAACAAACTGAAAGCCAAGGTTGCACTCAGACTCTGAAAACACACTGCTTCCACACAGTGTGCCTCAGGGGCTGGGGAAGGAAACACCCTCAGCCCTGGACTCTTACAGTAATTTATTTTGCCATGTATGAAATAAAAAACCTAACTCAGTAAGCAAAGCCAAACCAACTGACTTAAAAAGTTAGCAGCTGCCAGTGTGTCTCTGGGAGGGGGGCTGGGGAAGGAAACACCCTTGGATCCGGACTGTCATTTCTTTTGCTGCCTGTATACAACAAACTAACTCAATACATTGGTATTGCTTTGTGTTTAATTATTTTAGTTTTTAATTCAGGAAGGGGGTTTTCAAAACTGCTTATCTTGTCAGTATCTTCAGAAGGGCTGAAATAACTGCATATTTGATTTTCCTTTGTGGCTAACTGGACTGATTACTAGAATTCTGTGACAATCTGCATCAATATATTTTGCAATATTTGCTGGTGGTGGTAGTGTGATTTAAAATAGCAAAGGCTGCAGTTTGTAATTGGATGCCAGACATAGCCTGAGGTGGGGGAAATTGTCTTCACAAGTCAGGGAAACCTGCATCACGGCCAGTTGTTCTAGCTTGACCATTTCAGCATTGATCAATTACTATAAACTACTGGTGTGATCCTGTTTCAGACAGAAGTCCATCTTCTTCCAAGTTGCGTACTGGGTGTGCTTTGAAACAACTGAGAAGCTGTGTGGGATATACTATAGTGGACTACATATCTGTAACTAATCTCTCTCTCTCTCTCTCGCTTGCTTACATCTGAGAGAAGTTTTCCTTACTTTTACATTGGTATTGCTTTGTGTTTAATTATTTTAGTTTTTAATTCAGGAAGGGGGTTTTCAAAACTGCTTATCTTGTCAGCATCTTCAGAAGGGCTGAAATAACTGCGTATTTGATTTTCCTTTGTGACTAACAAACCACCAGGCTGTTTTGGGGCGGGAGAGGTTTACCTGTGTCTGACTTGGATGTCTGGATTTTTCTCTGTTTGATTGGCAGGGTATTTTCTCTGTCAAATTGTTGTGTAGGGCATCTTGCTGACTTATCGCAGCGGTGGGTGAGAGCTTTTAGCTGATTGTTTTGTGAGGGCACAGTTTAGGCCCAACCCCTTCCCACCCCTCACCCCACCCACCCCTGGAAATAGTTCCTTTATACCTGAGGTTCTGACATCATTTCCTCAAGAGTGCAAGGTACATATCACTGTCATATCCTCTCTAGCACACTGCACTGACAATATAAGCATACACATTGTATAATATATATATTTCTATATAACAAACCAATCACACGCGCGCGTGCACACACACACACACACACACAAAAAAACAAACAAAAAAAAAAGTAGATAAACATATGGGGAGTAGTGCAATGTAATGGCTGTGGGCAGCAGTCTTCCAGGAGTCTTTCTGGAGGCTGAGATGCTGCCCTATTTGCAGAGAACTCTCTGCCCTGAGGGAGGAAGTTGCCCGTCTTCAGGCCGCACTGGACAGTAGTAAGGAAACCTTCCCCCAGGCCAAACTGGACAGTAGGAAGGGAACCTCCCCCATCCAGGGAGCACCAGCGCCACCACCACTACCTCAGAGGTTGCGAAGAAAACACAGCAGTTGGACCACAGTGGGCTCAGGGAGGGTGAGGATGGTGGAACAGAGGCACACCCAGTCAATTGTTCCACTCCATAATCCGTACACCATTCTGGGGGAGCATAACTCCCCTATGGATGCACCCGCAGAGAAGACTGATGACAACTGTCACAAGGGAGGCCCACAGGAAGGAGGCAGAGGACACCACAGGGAAAGGAAGCAGCTCCTGGTGGGGGACTCAATTATTAGGGATAGAACTGGGGGGAGCTGGGAAAACTGAAGTAAGGTGCCTGCCTGGTGCCATGGCTTGAGGGACAGGAAGCGATCCTCAGGATCACAAGAACAGCTGCAAGGGAGTCTGAGCTGGACGAATTGTCCACCTAGGGACAAATGACTTGGCCTCATCATGAGATTAGAGCAGTGCAGGAGGACATTGTAGAGTTGGGAGGGCCTAAGACAAGTAGCACACACAGTATCCTTCTCAGAGGTGCTGCCTGTCAATGGCATGGGGAGGCGAGGTAATTAGCACCATGCAGTTTAATGAATGGTTGAAAAATGGTGTGGAGCACAGGGTTTGGCTTCATTGGGGACTGGGGTTCCACCTGAGGGACATCAGCCTATACTGGCAGGATGGTCTGCATCTGTCCAGGAAGGAACAAGTCTTTGAGCAATCGGTTTAAATGCTTCATTGGCAAGCTTTTAAACTAGTCAAAGGGGAGGCACTGATAAGCAGCAGGAAAATCCCAGCCTCTCCCTACAAAACAGGGTACTAAATGAGAAAAAGACCGAGGTAGAAAGGTCAGTGGGGGATGCTGCAACAGAAGGTAAAGCCATCAAAAAATGGAGAGCAATGAGTACCAATGCCCGTAGTCTTGGTAACAAGCTTCCTGAATTAGTGGCCTTGATGGAGGAGGAACATCTGGATATCGTGGCAGTCACAGAAACATGGTACACACAAAACCATGACTGGGACGTAAACATACCAGGATACACTATCTATAGGAGGGACAGAGAGGGTAAAAGCGGAGGAGGAGTAGCTCTTTACATAAGGGAAGGAATAAAAGCAACAGAACAAAAGGGTAAACAGGGAGGAGAAAAGGCACTGTGGGTAAATTTGGAGACAGGCAATGGCACCACAATCCGCACAGGGGTTGTTTATAGACCCCCTTCTCAGGGGGAGGAAATGGACAAGAAACTGATAGAAAGTATACTTAGAATGGCAGAAAAAGGGGAGATATTGCTGATGGGTGATCTGAATATGCCAGTTGTTAACTGGAGTGCAGTTGCAGCAACCACTTCGAAGAGTGGGGTTATTCTAGATGCCCTACAGGGGGCATGCCTTAGACAACTAGTATTGAGCCCACTCGAGAGGGAGCAATCTTAGACCTGGTTCTCTCAAATGGAGATGGAGAGAGGATCACAGATGTAAAGTGGGTAGCCATCTGGGAACTAGCGACCATCGAACAGTATGGTTCACAATAAACACAGCAATAGGGTCAAACCATACAAGGCAAAAGTACTGGACTTTAGGAGGGCTGACTTTGCTAAAATAGGTGAGTGCCTAAGGAATGCACTAGCAAATGGGCAGGAAGGAGGGTGGGAAGAACAATGGGAATAATAAAACTGCCATCACAGAGGTAACGAGCCTTGTGTGAAGCAAATAAACAAACAAAACGAAGTAAGAAAACACTGTGGTTCTCAAAGGAAGTGGCAGTGAAGGTTCAAGAGAAAAAGAAAGCATTCAGGAAGTACAAGGAATCGCAGAAGGAGCAGGACAGGGAACTGTATCAGTTAAAGCAAAAGGAGGTTGGGAAGGCAGTCAGAACAGCAAAGGCCCAAACCGAGGAAAAGATAGCCAACTCAGTTAAGAAGGGGGATAAAACCTTTTATAGGTACATCAGGGAGCGAAGGAAGACCAAGGGAGGGATAGTGAGGCTTAATAAAGGGAGGGAGGGTGGGCAGAGGAGACTGTGAAAAGGCAGAGATACTAAACAAATATTTTGCTCAGTATTTACAAATGAAGAGGGGAGGTACCTAAAACAAACAGTAGAAACACTCTGGATACAGAAGTTGATGTCAGCCCATTTACAGAAGAAAGGGTTCTGAAAGAACTCTTAAAACTGAAGGTGGACAAAGCAATGGGGCCTGATGGATTCATCCCAGAATTCTAAAGAACTAAGGGTAGAACTAGTGACACCACTGACTACCCTTTTTAACAAATCATGGGAGGATGGGTGGTACCCGAGGACTGGAGGAGGGCAGATGTGATTCCACTTCACAAAAGTGGGAGCAAGGCAGAAGCAGGAAACCACAGACCTGTTAGTTTAACCTCAGTGATAGGGAAAATGATGGAATCACTTCTGAAGGAAAGAATTGTCGAGTATCTAGAGGCCAGAGGTGC
Organism: Neoceratodus forsteri; assembly: GCA_016271365.2. Taxonomy (NCBI): domain Eukaryota; kingdom Metazoa; phylum Chordata; order Ceratodontiformes; family Ceratodontidae; genus Neoceratodus; species Neoceratodus forsteri. The sequence continues at coordinate 506,725,907 of CM028137.1, forward strand.
ACAGAACCCTAGGCAGCATGGATTCACAGTGGGAAGGTCATGCCAGACGAATCTGATAGATTTCTTTGACTGGGTGACCAAGTAGTAGATCAGGAGGGCTGTGGACATGGCCTACCTAGACTTTAGCAAGGCATTTGACACAGTCCCACACAAAAGATTAATATACAAGTTATCCAGCCTGGGAGGGGTCCCAAGATGACAGCCTGGGTAAAGAATTGGCTGGAGAATAGGACACAGAGAGTAATAGTAAATGGAGTCCACTCAGAAGAAAGGAGGGTTACTAGTGGGGTACCTGAGGTTCAGTATTAGAACCGGTCCTCTTCAGTGTCTTTATAAGCTGACATTGCAGAGGGACTGGAAGAAAAGTATGTCTCTTTGCAGATGACACAAAGATCTGCAACAGAGTTGATGCACGGGTGGGGTGGAAAGGATGAGAAGGACTTGGCAAGGTTAGAGGAATGGTCAAATGTATGGCAACTTAGATTCAGTGCTAAGAAGTGCAAGGTAATGCACCTGGGAAACAAAAACCCAGGGGAAGAGTACACAATGGGGGGTGAGATGCTAACAACAACAAAAATGGAAAGGGACCTGGGGGTAGTCATATCAGATGACCTAAAGGTGGGCAAGCAATGTGAGAGGGCAGCAAGGAGGGCTTGGGGAATACTGGGATGCATAGGGAGAGGCATCACCAGTAGAAAACAGGAAGTTATTATCCCTCTGTACAGACAGCTGGTGAGACCCCATCTGGAGTACTGTGTGCAGTTCTGGAGAATCAGCTCCGCAAAGACATAGACAGGATGGAAGCTGTCCAGAGGAGGGAACTAAAATGGTGCAGGGTCTGCACCAGAAGACATATGAAGAGAGACGAAAGGAGCTTAATATGTATAGCCTCGAGGAAAGGAGGGAGAGGGGAGATGATAGAAACGCTCAAGTACCTCAAGGGAATCAACAAAGTCCAAGAGGGTAGCATCTTTCAAAAAAGAGGTGTGCAAGAACAAGAGGGCACAATTTGAAGATGGGGGCGCTCAGAGGTAATTTAAGGAAGTATTTTTCACAGAGAGGAACAGCCTTGGAGGAGGTTGTGGAGTCAAAATCAGTGGTGGAATTCAAGCATGCATGGGACAGTCATAAGGCCATTCTAGGGGGTTGGGGTAGGAAGAAGTAGGCTGCTGGTTAACTAGGATCTGCAGCTTATCCTGTAGGTAGGGAAATGGGCAGACTGGGTGGGCCAAGCAGTCCTTATCTGCCGTCAAATTCTATGTTTCTAATAAGTACAGCCAAAGTCTAACTGACAAAATCAGGAGTCAGCAGCGGCCAGACCGTATGGTGTGCCTCAGGGGCCGAAACATCCTCGGATGAACAAATTCAACATGCACAATCCACAGAGTTTGTACGTAAGTAAACTTACCAGTGTTTTTGTTTACAACATGACAAACGAGGCTGCAGGATCGGAATATTTTGTCCAGTACCAGGTTTCATGCATTGATTAGAAAAGCTTGCAACTAGCATGTTCTGTACAGCAGTCCCACGCGCGGATGTAAACTGAATGCTCATGTGCGGATAGCAAGGCTGGACCGCATTTGAGCATTCAGTTTTCACATATGCGCTGGCTTGCCGAATGCAGTAGTTGGCAACTAACAAGTTTTTATCAGTGAAACCCCAAAACCCTAGACAAAATAGCACTTTATCAAAAATCTGCCCGGATGAAATTTCACAGTTAGAAAAGAGGACATGTCTGAGTAAAACAGGACATTTGGTAACCCTAGGCAGGGATTTAGCATTGACACTGAACCCATGCTGCTACTCTGTGCCTGGGATTGAGTTAATGTGTTTGGTATAAGGCTTTGTTTATTTTTGCCTCATACTGACCAGTCGCTACTGGCATAGTCAACACAGGACTGCAAGAGAAATAGTAGGCAAAATGCAATGCAAAAAAAATTTCCCTTGTCTAATCAAGAGTGTCATCTTGAGGCCAGCCCAGTGGTGCCGAGGGCTAAGCACTGGGCCTTATCTTGTTCACGCCGACAACCCGTGTTAGGGGAGCGAACACCGGGCCGTCGAGAAGGTAGAGTGAGGGCGCAGAGCTAGATAGAGTTCTTCTGTCAGGGGAGGAAGGTGGTAAACCCTTGGCTTTTGCTTGCCTCGCGGTGGAGGCCAGGGGGCAGCATAGGCTAGAGGGAGCATCAGGCAGTGGGCCAATGGGTGGGCGGAAGGGGCTGTCACCGGGGCTGTAATACGCATGCACACCTCCACGCGCATGTGTCTCTACTCCTGGGGCCCTGGGATAATTAGGGGAGAAAACTGGAGGAAAAACCTCCGGCTGCAAGATGATGCACGTCCCTCTGCAGGCTCCAATCCCGGGCCAGGCATAAGGTAAGCCTCGGTAATTCCAGGATGTTGGGGTTGGGAGGCCTGTTTGGGCTGAAGAGGGCGCAGGAAGAAACGGCAACAAATTATCACAAAAAAAAAAAAAAAGAGTGTCATCTCGAGACATATTTGCATTTCAGAACAGCTCAGCTTCACTTTGCAGTTCTTGAATGCAATGATGTCTCGAGATGACACTTGATTTGCCAAGAGACATCTCAAAGACACTGTTTTACCTATAAAATGTTGCTTGTAATTTGTTTCAGCATTTGACTTACCTAAAGTTAAAGGAGTAAGTAAGGAAGGTGCAGGAAGTACTCCATATATAACACAACTCCATAGATAAAGTAGGCCTTTTGGTTCTGGTCTGAGGGTACTGGGCAGATAGAGGAGAGCAGGTTTTTAACAATGGTCTAGGGGTTATCACAGGATCAATATGGAGATGAGGTGCAGCAGGAAGGTAGTCAGCTGCAGGGACTGTGGGCTGCTCTCCTCCAAGGTTATACTATGGAGGAGGGGGCACTGCCCATCTGCAGGACCTCTGTAGAGCTACATGCTCAGCTGACAGCAGCAAGAGGCAAGATATCTCAGCTGCAGCACTGGCTTAGATGGGGTCCATGCCCCACTCCACCAGTGGCCCAGGGGGCTGAAGGGTGGTGGGGAAGGGGAGATGTGGAAGGGCAGCCACAAGGGATTCAACCAAAAGACAGCTAATTGCTTTGCACCTCTGGAGGAGGCTCAGGTACCTGATTTCATCTGGGGGGCCGGGACAGACTCCGAGTCAATTGGGGGAAATGGGTAGCATGACCTTGGAGGGAAGAGCAAGAGGAAATTAGCAAGGAGAGTGATTGGGGTTGGGGACTCAATGATTAGGGGAGTAGAAAGGGTAGTGGATAGGTAGAGGAAGGGGAGTGGAATGGTCAGATGCCTTCCTGGTGCATCAGCCATCTGAAATATAGATAGGACAGGGAGGATGGCGATGAAAGGGGAAGGGGAGCTGGCGATGCTGGTATACTTGGGTACCAGCAGTCTGGCAAACCAACATCTGGAGGCAGTGAAGCAGAACTGTAGGAGACTGGGGAGAGATTGAAGGTGCACTGGGCTTCTCTGGCCATTTCCAAGGTCCTCCCTGTGTGGAATGGGGGGATGGGAATCATAGAGTAAGGAAGGATGAGACTGAGAGGTTTAATGGGTGGTTGAAGGGATGGTTTCAAAAAGAGGGGTACCACTTTGTGGGGGACTGGGGGGATTCTGGGACAGGCAGCTCTTCAAGGGTGATGGCCTTCACCTAAGGAGAGAGGGCACCAGGTCTCTTAGGCAGAAGTTTAAAATCTACATTGTACAATTAAACTGACTGCTGGGTAGGCAGAGGCTAGCAGAACCACTGAGAGGGGAGAGTGGGTGGGGAGACTAGCTATGGATCCCCCTGAACAGGGGACTAGTAGCAGCCAGGTGGGTAACAGTACGATTAAAGTTTAAATCAGGTTAAGGGAAGCTGCCAATGGAGGAAGGCTGACAAATCCTACATTAAGCATGAAAAATGAAAAATTAAGCAGTCTGAGGAAGAATAAGGGAGACTTTATTTATTCATTTATTTATTGAATTTTGTTGACCCAGAAGGCCCACTGAGACTAGAAGTCCCTTTTTCCGGGCAACCGGGGGGAAGGGGGATGCAGATGTTAACCAACTGAAACTGAACCAGATAGAATGAATAGGAAAAAGCAAGAGGGGATCAGGAGAAGGATGGACAGGAGTCTGCCTTAATGCCAGGAGTCTGGGAAATAAAATTGGTGAGCGCCAGGCAGTGGTGGCAGACACTGAGATGGACCCAGTAACCGTCACAGAATCTTGGCCAGCAAAGTATAATGATTGGAACTAGGGCTCCAGATAAGATTTTTGGGATGAGTACTGTACTCCTCATTTTGAAAGTGAGGTAAATAAAACCAAATTCAGATGCGTGCAACTGTCTGGTCAGAATGGAGTGAGAAGTACATATGTAAAAACAATGTAGTTTTTTCTAGATAAGAATTGATCAGGTGCCAACAATGCTCCAAATAATGTTAGCAGGTAGGAGTAATTTACTCACCAGTTTTAAAATATAGTGAGTAAAACAAAATTAGGACGCATACAAGTGCTGTAAATCTGGAAAAAATGCTCCTTTTGAATCATCAGTTATGTTATGAAGCACTGTTCTATGGAGTGTGGAGCATTTACAAATGTTTGGCGAGTATTAGTACTCATTAAAAATTGTTTCTGAAGAGTATTTCCTAATATGAGGTGAGTAAAATGGGCCGGTACCTACCTTATTTGGAACCCTGATTGGAACATGACAGTCCCAGGCTACACCATGTTTAGACGGGTTAGAGGAAAAGGGTAAAGGAGGAGGAGGCATAGCCCTATATGTCAGGGAAGGCATAGAGGCAGTGGAGAATGGAAACATCAGGGAAGGTAATAGGGAAATGGAATTGGTGTAGGTTCAACTCACGGCAGCCTCAGACAAGAAACTACAGATGGGGGTGATCTGTAGCCCTCCAGCCCAGGAGGCAGAGAGAGAGATAAGGAGCTAGGGGCAGAAGTAGAAAGGGGTGGCAAAGGGGAAGGAGGTGGCAGTGGGAGATCTAAACCTACCAGATACTGACTGGGTCATTCCCGTGGCCAGGAGCTCCAGAAATCAGGCCCCACTGGATTCATTGCAGGACTGCCTTCTGGTGTAGCTGGTTAAGGAATGCACTAGGCAGACTGCCATTTTCAATGTGGTGTTCACCAACTCAGAAGTAGTAGGAGGAGTGAGGCTAGGGTAGCCACGAGGGTCCCATGACCATAACTCTGTATGCTTTGACCTTGCCTTTGGGACAAGTAAGCCCTCATCAAAGGCTGAAGTATTAGATTTCAGAAGGGCTTCAAACGGATGAAAAGAGCTAGTCCGGTACAAGTTAATCAGAGTGAACAGTATCAGGGATGTGGAGGAAAGATGGGGCAGTCAAGGAGGCCATTCTCAAGGCTACAAAGTTTTGCATGAGAATGGTGATCAAAAGAAATGGTTACAAGAGACCAGTATGATTCTCTGGAAAGGTCCCGGAACCAGTGTGAGCCAAAAAAAAGCCATCACCAGGTACAAGGAAAAATAAGGGGAAGAAGAATGGAGAGAATACCAAATGAGAACATGGGAAGCCAAGAGGGCAGTCAGTGATACAAGGCAGGCACAGAGCTGCGTATTGTGGAGGGAGTCAAAGAAGGAGAAAAAACAGTTCTTTAAATATAGAAGGGAGGAGTTATTCTTAGGCTAACAGAGGGAGGTAGGCTAATTGAGGAGGCTATTTACAAGGTAAAGCAGAGGTCCTTTGCTAGAGAGTGGCATTAATGCAACTGTAAGGGAGCTGTGGCAGCAAGTATTTAGCAGTGAAAGGGTTTGGAAAGATCTAGCAACCCTAAAGATAGATAAAGCCCCAGGACTGAGATGCATCTGAGGATCTTCAAAGAATTGGCAACAGAACTAACTGAACCACTGGTAGGGCTATTCAGTAGGTCAGTTTAGACAGGGGTAGTTCCAAAAGATTGGAGGGTAGCAGACTTAGTCCCACTACACAAGGGGGACAAGGAGCAACCGGGTAACTACAGACCTGTTAGTCTTAACTCTGTTGTTTTTTTATAGTGATAATGACACTAATCAAAGAGGACCTCATGGACTCTGAAGAACAGTGGACTTGAGGATAGTAAACAGCATGGTTTCGGGGCAGGAAGTTCTTGTCAGACCAACCTGATAGTGTTCTTTGACTGGGTGATGAAGGTAGTGAATAAGGACCTTGCTGTGGATTTACTGTATTTTGATTTCAGCAAGGCTTTTGACTCGGTACCAAACAGAAGATTGCTAAAGAAACTGTAGGACCTGGGTGCAGCTGAAGACAGAGGTAGATGGATAGGAAACTGATTGAAGGAGAGACAGTAGAAGAGGATGGTGGTAAAGGGGTCAGATTGAGAGAGGGAACTAATGAGTGGGGTGCCACAGGGATCAGTCCTGGGTCCTGTCCTCTTCAATATGTTTACCAGCAACTTTCAAGAGGGCATCTGCGGAAGGTTGTGTCTCTGTAGATGACACGAAGCTCTGTGGTAGGGTAGATAGAGGTAAAGGGATCAGGGAGATACAGAGGGATCTTCAAAAGCTAGAGATGTGGTCTAAGGTTTGGCAGTTGAAATTCAATGCCAAAAAATGCAAGATTATGCACCTAGGAAAAAAAAACAGTATAGAGTACTGGCTGGTAGGAGTTAGACTGAGCACCACAGTAGAGGAAAGGGACCCAGGAGTCATCATTAGTAGACTCCCTAAAACAATCAACCCATTGTAACAATGCCTGTAGTAAGGCTAATAGGATTATGGGGTGTATCAGAAGGGGTATTGACAGCAAGAAGAAGGAGGTACTACTGCCTCTATACTGTACATGTCACTGGTGAGGCTGCACCTCGAATACTGTACTCCGTTCTGGAGTCCTCATCTAAGGAAGAACAGGGACAGGTTAGAGACAGTGCAGTGCAGGGTGACGAAGATGAGTCAGGGCCAACAGGGCAGATTTTATGAAGAATGTCTCAAGGTACTAAACATGTACTCACTGGAGACAAGATCAGAGAGTGTGAATATAGGAGAGATCTTCAAGTTCCTAAAGGGAATGAACAAGGTGAACTACAGGGTACTATTTAGCATGAGTATAGAGTCCAGAACCTGAGGTCATGAGTGGAAACTGGCGGAGCAAGGTTCAAGAGGGATGTGAGGAAGTTTTATGTTACAGAAAGGGTGATGGAGTCATGGAACATTCTGCTAGAGGAGATGGTGGGCACCAAGACCATAAATGATTTCAAGCATGGTTGGGACAGAGTGAAGGGTTTGATGGTTGCTCAGGTTGATAGCAGTAGGGAGGAGAGCAGGGGGGTAGGCCAGGAGGGATAAAACCCTGAATGGACAATAGGTCCCAGGGCAGATAGGGAACTTGAGGCAGACTAGATGGACCTGTGGTCTTTTTCTGCCATCACTGTCTATGTTTCTGAGTTCCTGAAAGGATTAAACAAGGTAAACTGTGAGAAACTGTTTAGCATAAGTAGCATATGAAGAACACGGGTCACAAGTGGAAGTTGACGGGGCTGGGGGACGTTCAGGAGGGATGTGAGAATGTTCTATTTTATGGAAAGGGTGGTTGGAACTGTGAAACATAAGAAGAAGCCAGAAGAAGAAGGCCATTTGGTCTTTTAAGTCTGCTTGAATTGCAGGGTCCACAGCTTGAGCTAATATCCCTGCTCTCCCTCCCCACTCCTCCCATCTTCCCTACCATTGATCCTTACCTTCCCCCATGCCTATCCCAGCCTCTCTTAAAGCTGCCCACTGTCTTCAACAAGATTACCTCTTCCAGCAGCACATTCCGAGTGTCCACCACCCTCTCTGTGAAGAAGTGCTTCCTGACCTCCCTCTTAAACTTCCCACCCTCTAGCTTAAGACTGTGCCCCCTCATGTTATGGTTGCCACTCAGCTTAAAGAGACTCTCCTTATCAACCTTATTTATCCCTTTCAAGTACTTGAAGGTCCCAATCATATCCCTTCTCTCTCCTGACTTCCCGGGAGTACATGTTTAGTGCCCTCAACCTCTCCTCGTATGCCTTATCCTGCTGACCCGCTGTCATCTTTGTAGCCCTCCTCTGGACTTTCTCCAGTAGCTTAATGTCCTTTTTGAGGTGTGGGCACCAATACTGAACTCCATACTCTAGACGCAGCATTACCAGTGACCTGTACAAGGGCAGTATACTCTTCTCTCTCTCTCCTACAACTGATCCCCCTAGATATGCATCCCAGCATCTTGTTTGCCTTTGCTGCTGCTTTATTGCACTGTGTGGAGTGCTTCAGGTTACTAGTGATCATCACTCCCAGGTCCTTTTCCTCCTCTGATGCAGATACTCGGACTCCACCCAGGTAGTACTGTGTCCTGGGATTCTTGACTCCAGTATGCATAAATTTGCATTTTTTGGTATTGAAGCCAAGCTGCCAGATCCTGGACCACCTCGCCAGCTTTTCCAGATCTTCCTGTAGGTCCTGTATCCCTTCAGCTGTGTCCACTCTCTCACAGAGCTTGGTGTCATCCGCGAATAGGAACATTTTGCCCTTAATGCCATCTCCAATGTCGTTGAAGACAACACCGTCCCTAGCACCGACCCCACTGGTTACCTCTCTGGTGCCAGATAACTCTCCCCCCACAACCACCATCTGGGTTCTGCCCCTCAGCCAGTTTTCCACCCATCTGGCCATCTTTTCCCCAACCCCGAGATCCACCAACTCCCTGATCAACCTTTTGTGGGGCACAGAAGACTTTGCTGAAATCAAGATAGAGGATGTCTACAGCTTGGCTCCTGTCTACTGTCTTAGTGACACTGTCAAAGAAGTCAATCAGATTCATTTGACATGATCCCCCCCCCCCCCCATAAACCCATGCAGCCTCGCATCCTAGAGACCATACTCCTCTAGATATTCCACCAACCTTTCCTTTAGTATGGTCTCCATGAGCTTGCCCACAATGGAGGTCAAACTGACTGGTCTGTAATTCCCTGGGTCATCCTTGGGACCGCTTTTGTGGATGGGCACTACGTGTGCTGTTCTTCAGTCCTGTGGTACCATGCCTGAGTGTAGTGAACTATTAGAGGTCTGCCAGTGGCCCTTCCAGCTTGTCAGCCTGTTCCTTTAGTACCCTTGGATGTACTCTGTCCGGGCCTGGTGATTTGTCCACCTTCAATTCCTTCAGTCCCTCCCTCACTCTATCCTCCTCTATCACTACATCTGTGTTCCCCCCCAACTCCTCTTTTCCCTCCTGAAGGCACTGGTCCATCCTTTTCCCTGGTGAAGATGGAATAGAAGTATTCATTTAGTATCTCTGCTTTTCCCCTATTATCCTCCACCCACTCCACCTCTTTCTTAAGCCTAACAATCCCTTCCTTCTTGTCCCTCTTCTCACTTATATAGTGAAAGAAAGCCTTCTTCCCCTTCTTAATTCCTTCAGCTGTCTGCAGTTCCTTCTGTGCCTTTGCTTGCCAGACTTCCTTACTTGCCTCACTAGCCAACCTTAGGTAGTTTTCCCTATCCACCTCTCTCTTGGGCTTCCTCAGTTTTCTATAGGCCAACCTCTTTTCCCTTACTGCCTGGGCAACCCCAGAACTGAACCAGTTGGGCACTTTGGGCCTTGTGTTCTTCTCCCTGAGCCTAACGCACTCATCCATGGCAACCAGTGTTCCTTTTTTTAATGATGAACCACCTTTGATCCACACCATATCTGCTCTGATGCCTGCCAGATGACTCCCTAGCACTTCCTCCAGTTTCCTGAAGTCTGCCCTCCTGAAATCCAAGATTTTGGTCTTAGTCGGGATGCTTTCCCTGTCCATATCCATCTGGAACCACACTGTGCAATGGTCACTTCTACCCAGTGGCTCCTTGACCATTATTTCTTGTACATGCTCCCCATTTGTGAGCACCATATCAAGAATTGCCTCTGCTGTTGTTGGTTCAGTGAAGCCCTGAGTCAGGAATCCACTCTGCAGTCCTTCCAGGATCACCTGACTCCTAGCACATGTTGTGGAGGGTATGCTCCAGTCCACCTTGGGCAGGTTGAAGTCCCCCACAATTACCACCTCTCCTTTGCCCACAATTTCCAATATTTGTGAGTTCAGTTCTCTGTCCCTCTCCTCATCCTGATTGGGTGGTCTGTAAACCACCCCCAACCTCACCTTTCTCCCTCTATTGGACCTTAACTGGACCCATAATGCCTTCACCTCCCCTTCCTCCGACTCCTCCCTCATGCAAGTTATTCCCTCCCTAATATAAACTGCCGCCCCTCCCCCCTTCCTGACTACCCTGTCCCTCCTGTATAGTTTATATCCAGGGATCGCAAGGTTCCAGTCATGGTGTGATGTTGCCCATGTCTCGGTTACTGTAGCTGTGTCCACCCTCCTGTCTGCTAATAGTGCCTGCAGGTCGTCCATCTTGTTTCCAAGACTCCACGCATTTAGAGACACCACCCTCCACCTAGACTCTGACCTTCCTTCTCTTCCCTCTATTCTCATATTCACATTTGTTCCCTATGTGTGCACCCCTCCACATACCCTTATGTGTTCCTCACCCCCTCCACCTTTTGCTAACTGTGTTCTTACCCCTTCCATCTCCTCCCTCCAGACCTCTTCCATCACTGTGGGGGAAAATTCACTGACCTCCTCCTCTCAGAGTCTGTGGGCCTGCACACCCACTGCCCCTTCGGTAGTTTAAATTAAGTGTAGTGGTTATGTTTTCCCCCCGTTTGTCCCTGAGCACCCTCAGACCCTCCCTACTGAGGTGTAGCCTGCCTGGTGAAAAGAGTGCTTTGTTTGTCCAGGAACAGCCTGCCAGCTGATGTGGTGAGCACCAAAACCATCAGTGGTTTCAAACATGGCTGGCTTAGTGGTTGCTCAGGGTAGTAGTGGTAGGGCGGGGAGTGTGTGGGTGGATAGTGTGGGTTAGAACTCTGTATGGACAATAGGTCCTGGGTTTGAGTTTTTATGAGTCTGAGTTTTATGGGCAGATTCAATGGACTAGTGGTCTGTTTCTACCATCATTGTCTATGTTTCTTTGTTTCTATTAGGTGGTCTAGCATTTTGGATGCAAAGTGTGGCACTTACTAAAAAAGTGAAGCAGTCACTTTTTTTTCTTTTGACGCATGCACTTTTTATGTTTGCTTGCGCATGTCCAGCAAACAACTTGTTTCAGTAGCTGGGTTTCAGAGGTATGTCACTGTCAGGTCCAATGCAGCCCAGACTGTAGTGAGCTCGACAGTGATAGCCCAGTGATCAGCAAGGATAATCATGACAGTGTTCTCTGTTTGCAGGGCGGAAATTTTGTGCAGTTGAAAGGAGCGAGACAATCCAGTCCAGAGCGGCTCGATCTTTTCATCTGCATGATGCCACCCAGCAAGCAGCTGAGCAGCATCATGATCAGCTCCAAGCTCCCCCCTGCCGTTATGCAGAGAGTAGATGTGCAAAAACAACTCCCTCTCACTGTCAAGTATCATGCTTACCTCTCAATACTTCCTCATGCCCCGTCCCTAAAAAGAAAAAATACTGTCCCACTGCTAAGTATCTCACCCACCTCCTGATCCTTTTCCATGCCCCATCTGTGAAAAGAAAAAATACCCCCTACTGCCAAGTATCCTGCACATCTCCTAATCCTTCCTGACACCTCATCTGTGACATAAAATACCTTCCCACTGTCAAGTATCCCACCACCTCCCAATCCTTCCTCGTGCCTCATCTGTGAAAAGAAAATACTCTCCCACTGGCAGCTATCCCACCCACTTCTGATCCTTCCCTATGCCCCCTCTATAGAATAAAATATCCTCTCACTACCATTACCAGGTATCCTGCCTGCCTCCCAATCCTTTCCCTACGCCATGTTGGTAAACCTGTAAGAGAAGAAAATGTCCAGCATTGAATTCTGCCCCCACTTCCCACCCCAACCCCCCTTTCCGCACCTACTAACCCCCACTCCCCAACCCCATGCTTACCTATCCGATCCGGTTCTACTTCTCGAATGTCCTGCTTCTTCAGAGCTCCACCGGAAATGGCTAAAAACAAAGTATGTTTGGGTAATGGCTTTCACATGTGTTTTGAACTTTTACTCATAATTTTGTCATTTCTTAAAGAGCAGCTGACGCCTTTGGGAAAACTTTGAAAAGCATGATAGCTGGACACAGTTTAGCTTGTATTTCGTATACATTCTATAGAGTTCCCTCTCCATTATTTATTACTGAAAAAATTCCCACAAAAACAAGATCTTTATCCCTTAGAATTCATCTGCCTCTGCAGCTTACTCCTTACATGAAATCATAATACCCTGTTGTTACATCACAATCTGTTGCCATGGGTACAACTGTGATGTCACAGGCAGAGTATTATGACATCAGAAAAGTCAGGACAAATCAGCGCTCAACTACATGGAAGTGCAGCAGTGCAAAAACGGTAACAACAGGAACTGCAGGAAAACACTGCGCAACAACACTCAGGAAGATAAAATCCAAGGTAGGCAAATGATTTGCTGTGTGCAAAATACAGTTTTAATGGTGCCAAAACAGAGAGCCAAGGGTGACACAGGCTCCTCTGAGGAAGAATCATGTTTGATTCAAAGCGTCAGGGAATTTGTTTTCTAGCCTGTGACACCCTTGGCTCTCTGTTTTGGCACCATTAAAACTGTATTTTGCACCCAGCAAATCATTTGTCTACTTTGGATTTTATTTTCCTGAGCATTGTTGCGCAATGTTTTCCTGCAGTTCCTATTATGACATCAGGTTGGAAAGAAACAGTAAAAGTTGATGAACCCTCAAGAAACAACTGTCCTGTTTTTGAAGCAAGTAATCTCAGTAACAAATAACGGGGATGAGAAATACAGAGCCAATGAGAAATATAAGCTGCGTTATGTCCAGACATTATGTTTTTCAAAGTTCTTCTTGAGGCGTCAGTGACTTTTTAATATTTGTACCCCAGATTTTCCACATGGCATTTTTTTTAACCCCACCTCATGAACCAGGTAGGTGAGAGCTTTTAAATCCCCTCCGCTCCAGAAATGGGTTTTTGCCATCGCTGTATGACATCACATTGGAGATGGGATTTAAAAAATGTCACCTGTCTTAACCACAAGTTTGGGTAGTGAAAAGACTATGTTGAAAATTTGGGGTCAAAATCTCAAAAAACAAAGTTGCGAAGCATCGTTTGAAACTTTGCAACATTTACTCATGACTTCAATATTTTTCCAGATTTTGATCCCAAATTTTCAGCATAGCCTTTTTTTTTAACCACCCCATGAACAAGACAGGTGAATTTTTAAATCCCCTCCAAAACGTTGTTTCGTAGTCGCTCTGAGAAATCACCTTTCAGATGGGATTTAAAAAATTTCACTTGTCTTGATCATAAGGTGTGGTAATAAAAAGACTAGGTGGAGTACAAAAAAGAATATGAAGGAAATCTGGGGTCAAAATCTTAGAAAAAACAATAAAGTCATGATACAGTGTTAAAATCTGTCAATGTTTTCTCATAACTGTGCTATTTTTCTAAATTTTGCCCCCAAATTTTCAACATAGCCTTTTTTTTACCCCACCTCATGAGCAAGGCAGGTGTAATTTGTCAGATCCCCTCTGAAACATATTTTTGTTGTCATTCTGCAAAACTACCTGTCGGATGGGATTTTAAAAATTCCACTTGTTTTGATCACAAGGTGGGGTCATATGGGGCCCTGTTCATGAACAGTGGGGGGATACACGCGAATCGTACGTATTCCCTCTCCCCGCACAGCTCCACACCCGCCAGAGATCAGCGTAGAGTACCGTATTCGCAGACGGCGGTCCTCGACCAGCTCTGTTCACGGACCTCCAACCCCGTTGCACAGCTATGCAGGTGATCCGTAAGGGCGGACCCAGTCACAAAGAGCCAATCAGCTGCCCGGACCGGGACCTCTAGTGGATCACTTGTGCCCATCGGTCGCCATGTTGCCGACGGGCGTGTAGGTGGACAGTGGACCGAGTTGTGGTGGACACCATCTACACATCCCCACCCTCCCAAATGTGCCCAGCAGCCAGGGGTGGACACATCGAGGGGTTCATTGACCCCAGCAATACCCGCCAATCTCAGCGGCAGCATCCTGGGGGCGCGTAATGGTTACAGCTGCCTGCAGAAGGCGTAGCCATCGCCCTCCGTGCAAGGCACCTCTGCCATTGTGAATGGCGCAGAGTGCTAACACGCCCGCGCCTGTCCCCAGTCTGCCCCCACGCAGAGCTGTGCATTCGGCTGGTGTGCCGGGCACATGGGCTGGCATACTAGGATTATGCATGGCGTGCAGGGGGCATAGTGTGGGTGGCCAGGTGCAGATGGGTCCTGTTCCAGGTTTACGTGGCGCATAACCCATCCACCCGTTTGTGAATAGGCCCCATTAAGAGTATGTTGAAAATCTGGGGTCAAAATCTAAAGAAAAAAAAGGTTATGAAGAAACCTTGAAATTCTTCCTGTGTTAACTTCTACTTTGCTGTTTTACCAGACTGTGACTCCACATTTTCAACATAGCCAGTTTTGTACCCCTCGTCATGAATATTGACACGTTTTTCAAATCCTGCTTAAAATGTCTTTTCACACTTGTGCTGCAAAACTGACATTTTGGACAGGATTTCATAAATTAAACCTGTAATGTTCATAAGGTGGTATAATAAAAACACTATGTTGAACATTTGCGGTAAAATTTAAAACAAAAATGTGTGAACAAACTTTAACATTTTTCAATGTTTACTCAGAACTTGCAGAATTTTTACTTTTGAACCCACATTTTCAACATGCTCTTTTTTTTTTAAAACCTCCATTGAATGAACATGACAGGTGTCATTATCATATCCCCCTCTAAAATCTGTTTTCGTGGTCATTCCATGAAACAGTGTTTTGAGTCACATTTTAAAAATGGCACCTATCATGTTCATATGCTGGGAGAAAAAAAATTACCCAAATTCGAAACAAAGAACCACACACTGCACAAGGTTACTGCTCAAAGAAATAAGTTCATTTTTACCACATTGTGTTAAAAATCCACAGCAAAATCCAAACTGAACATTACACACAAAGGGCCCAAACAGAATGCCTCGATGCTTCACTCATAAAAGAACTTCTTCAGGGGGCGGGGTCTGTGAGACGCATTATCACTTAAATACTCATCCAGGTGCACGCATAGAATGACATTGCCGTATTCATTCTAAACAATGTACAACATAGAAATGTTAATTGATCCCGTGACATTCAAATTTTGTAAATATAGAAAAGTAGAAAAAAATTGGAAACGCTTTAGAGGGGAATCATAAAATGTCAGACTGTACTATTGATTTAAATGCCCACATGGTTTCTCTCAACATACTGTATAGCAGTTATCACATCTTGAGTACAGCATATAATGGTATTGTGGCATTGGTTTAAATGCCCACATGGTTTCTCTCAGCAAATAGCAGTTACGACATATTCATAGTGCAGCTTTTAGTGGGTATTGTAGCTGAGACTCGAGCATGTTCTTATCACTGCAGTTCCATTTCAAGTAACAGATATATGTAAATATACAGACAGCTTATGCCAGTAATAGCACTGACACAGAAAATCGTTGCAGTACATTACCAGAGCATGCATACAGTAAAGATGGCAGTGAGATAGAACTGTGGAACCTGATAATATCCTGCAATTCACCAATATTTGAATGGTCTTTATACCTTCTAAGTTGGGGATCAGCAAGAGGATACTTGGTGGGATAGTTAGAGATGAGAGAGAAAATGAGTTTAGAACATCTGAAAATACAAAGAAACAAAAGAGCCGCTACAGTTAGGCAGAATGTGGCAGGTCAAGAATTGGAGATTAAACAACAAAAAGAGACCGGCACTAAACTTTGGGGCAGTGCATTTGCTTTGTTAAAGTGCAACAGTGCTGAAGTGCCATAACATGTGTAAAACAGGCAGTACAATACATAATAACTTACTTGTGATGGCAAAACAGACCGCTGGGCAGGTAACTCAACTGGTTTCGCCGAAGCTTTGTGAAGAGTCCCAGTACCCTTTTTCTGTGTATGTATTTGAAGTGACAAGAGTGCAAAAATGTGAGTGAGTTAAAAAAATCATGCTCCCTGAAATCAGATAGAGCAAGTACAACATGAAAGCTTATAGGGATAGGAAAGGACAACTTTTACAACTGTCCGGAAATTCTCTGTTAAAAAAATCTGTGTTCCGGAGACTAACATGCCTAACGAGCATGAGGGCTTGCCAGCACACCAGTATGTCTGTATGTTCCCTCATATCCCTCTGCATAGCAGGTATCTGGAAGAGAGAGCCAGAAAGAGGTGTTAACATCTGTTACAGAATACGTAATTACAATAATTGACACAATTCCATAGTTCAGATATCAGAACATAGAACCTATTCATACAAACATACGAATTTGCCATCAGATAAAGGCCTTGTGGTCTATCGAGTCTGCTCGAGTGTGCAGCTAGCAACCCTTATACTGCAGCTGCCCCTCCCTGCCCTGACCCTCCCTCTTACCCTATCCCATCCCCTTTTGAGGCAGTCCACTGCCCTACAGGATACCACTTCCGCAGACAACACTTTCCACCCAGATACCACTCTCTCCGTAAAAAAATGTCTTCTCATTTCCCTCCTGAACCTTCCCCCCTCCGATCTGAGATCGTGACCTCGAGCGTCTTTATCCCCCCTCAACTTGAATAGTCCCTCTGTGCCTGTCTTGTTTATTCCCTTCATGTACTTGAAGATTTCAGTCATATACCCCCTGTCTCTCCTCTCCTCCAGTGAGTACATGTTCAACTCCCTCAGCCTGCTTACATAGGGTATGTCCCTGGATCATCTTTTTTGCCCTGCACCCCCTCCGGTAACGTAATGTCCCTTTTCAGGTATGGGCACCAGTACTGCAAGCAGTACTCCAGGTGTGGCCTAACCAGTGACCTATACAACGGCAGGATCACCTCCCCTCTCCTTGAAGATATAGCCCTGGCAATACAACCCAGCATTTTGTTGGCCTTTGCAGCTGCCTTCCTGCATTGAGCCGAGTTGTTCATTGAGCCTGTTATAACCACCCCCAGATCCTTCTCCTCCTCTGTCATAGCTAGCTGACCCCCCCCCCCCAAAGCTGATAGCTTCTTCTTGGTTTTTTTGCCCCAAAATGCACCTTGCACTTTTTGGCGTTGAACCCCAACTGCCTGGTGTCCAGCCAGGTCTCCAATTTTGACAGATCATCCTGCAACCCATGCCACCCACTGCTGCTCCCATCTTGGTGTCATCTGCAAACAAACTAATCTTGCTCTTGATGCCCATTGAGATGTCTGATATGAACAACCCAAACAACACTGGTCCCAGCACTGAGCCCTGCGGTACTCCGCTTGTCACTGCCCTCGGAGATGAGAGCTCTACTCCCACCACCACCCTCTGCTACCTTCCCTGTAACCAGTTTACTACCCATACCACCATTTTCACCCCTGCACCTGTACCTGCCAGCTTACTACCCAGCCTCCCATGCGGCACCAAGTCAAATGCCTTAGTGAAGTCCAGAAACAGGACATCCACTGTATGGCCCTTGTTCAACTGTCTAGTTACCCAGTCATAGTAATCCACCAGGTTGGTCTGACAGGATCTGCCCGTGACAAACCCATGCTGCCTAATGTCCTGCAGCCCAGTGGTCTCCAGAAGAGACACCATCCTCTCCTTCAGGATTGTCTCCATCAGTTTTCCCATGATAGATGTGAGGCTTACCGGCCTGTAGTTTCCCGGTTCATATTTGGGACCGCTCTTCTGTAGGTGTACCATGTGAGCCATCCTCCAGTCCTGAGGTACACTTCCTGAGATGAGGGAGGCATTGAACAGGTCTGCCAAGGGCCCCGCCAGGGTTTCTGCCAACTCTCTCAGTACCCTGGGGTGAATGTCATGCTAGCCCTGGCGTCTTGTCCACCCTCAGTACCCTCCCCCAAACCTGACCTCCCACCCCCGATAGCGCCCCTCCTTTCTCCTTGGTAAACACCAAGCAGAAGTATTCATTAAGCACTTCTGCCTGCTCTGCCCCTGTTTCCACCCATCCCCCATCCCTCTTAATACTTACTATTTTGTCCCTACAATTCCTTTTCTCCCTGATGTAACTGAAGAATTCCTTCTCCCTCTTCTTGATGTCTTGCACCAGCCTGAGCTCCTTCGATGCCATGGCTGCCCTTCCTGCCTTCATCACCTCCTCTGATTCCTTCAGGTAATCCTCTCTGTCCTCCCCTCTCCCTGTTTTTTTTTTAACCTCCTAAAGGCAGTTCTTTTATTTCTTACTTTCTCCATGACCTCCTTGCTCAACCAGCTGGATTTCTTGGCCCTAGCTTTCTTACTCTGGACCCTGATGCAGGTTTTGGTTGTCTCCTCAATCCCCAGTTTTATGACCTCCCACCTCTGGCTAGATACCCTTTAACTACCCATCCCCCCAAAGTTGGCCTTCCTGAAGTCCAACGCTCTTGTAGATGTTTCTACTCCCTCCTTACCCATTTTCAACATGAACCACACTAAATGGTGGTTGCTCCCTGCCAGCGGTTCTTCCAACCCCAGCTCCCTCACAAACTCTCCATTTGCCAACACGAGGTCTAGGGTGTTCCCCAAGCTGGTTGACTCACTGACCATTTGCATTAGGAAGCTATCCTGGAACACATCCAGAAGTATCTGCGCCCTTCTGTTCGTGGTGGCTGGGGTACTCCAACCCACTCCCGGCAGGTTGAAGTCCCCCACAGTCACCGTGCTACCTTTTCCGCAGGCCCTTCTGATCTGTCCCACTAGTTCCTTGTCTAACTCCTCTGTCTGAGATGGTGGCCTGTACACTACTCCCATCCTGAGAGTCCTATTCTTGGAATCCTGGATTTGCATCCGTAATGACTCTGTACTACCCTCCTCACAAACACACTCCAGTCCTTCTCTCACATACAGTGCTACCCCCCACCCTTCCCATTTACCCTATCTCTGTACAATGTCTTATACCCTAGTACTGCCAGGTCTCAGTCCTGGTAATGCGTGGCCCATGTTTCGGTGATAGCTGCCATGTCCACCTCCCCTTCTGCCATGAGAGCCTGTAGCTTTGCTTTTTTGTTTCCTAGGCTCCTAGCGTTCAAGGCGATCACCCTCAACCCTTTTTCCTTCCCCCCTCCTGCTCTCCCTTCCTAGCATCCGCTCTAGTACTTCCTTTTTTTCCATTTCTTCTAGCATGGGGGGTAAGCTGATTCGGCTTCCCTTCCTGTGGATTCTGCATGCTCCTGCCCACTTGCCACCCCCCGCTCCTAGTTTAAATGCCCTTCTTTTGCTATGTAATCCCCTATCCTCTGCTTCGATACCTTCTTGCCCTCCTCACTTAGGTGAAGTCTATCCTTACCGTAGAGATCACTGTCCTCCCAGGTCCCTCCCCACTCACCCACCAGCCCAATAGCTTTGGATTGGCACCAGGTTCTTAGCGAATTGTTAAATTCCTCTATCCTCATTTTCCTTGCAGTGCCTGCCCTGGGCACTGGAAGTACTTCCAAGAAAGCTACTGATCTTCCTGCCTCTTCTCATATTGGTCCTAGCTCCTCAAACCTCCCCTGAACTACCTCTGTCGTGTCTCTCGCTAGGTCATTTGTCCCCACATACAGCACTATATGTGGTTTCACCGTACCCCTCCTAGCAAACTTTAGAACAGACTGACCCACCCTTTCTGCTGTCATTCCTGGCATGGCCTCCACCCATGTGCGACTATGCCTCTCTCCGTTGCTTCCCCATCTGACTCCTTTTAATATTGAGTCTCCTAGCACTAGGATTCCACCCTCTTTTCCATGAGCTGCATTCCCTGGTCTCCTTTCATCCCAACCTCTTCCACCGGACTCCCCATTATCCTCCAGCACAGTTGTTCTCCCTTCCGCCCCTGCTGAATCATCCCCAGTTGTTCTCCTGACTGTTCCATGTTCATCCAGTCTATTTTTAGTTCCTTCTCCAATAACTCCCTCTATCACATCACCCAGTCCTGCCAGTACTGTGAATTGATTTTTTGATGCCCCCTCACTTCCACATACTTCCTCCTTCCTATTACCAGCCCTCCTTGCTACTGCTTCTATGTCCGTTATCTCCCCCCTCTGGCTCTCCCCCATCCTCCATTCTTCCCCCTTTCTGCTCTTTTTTGACCCTTGACCTGTGTCCCCTGTCTCGGTTCCCTATCCGCCATCTTTTTCCCCCTCCTTCCCCCTATTGGTTCTGTTTGTCCTTCCTCCTCAGTTCCCCATCTACTTACCCCACCTCTTGGGTTGTTATCCACTGCAGCCCGCCATTCCCTCCTTAGCTGCTCCTGTAGACCTCTGATCTAATTTTTAAGCTGCATTATTTGCCTGCACACCAAACAACCCCCACTCTCCTCGAAATTCTAAGAAAGATTGGCGCTCAGCAGTTGTTACAACCTGCTACCCTACCCATCTCTCTGTTCACCCACCAGCATCCCCAACACTCACAGAAGGAAGCCCATCACACCCCATGCATCCTCCCTTTCATCCATTTCTAGTTTTGTTCATGTTCTACCAGTACAATGAATATTGTAGCTAAAAATATGTATATACTATCTGTCTATTTAAGCTATACTGTAATTAAAAAGTTACTAATATTTTGATAATACTTTCCCCTTGTCTCATTATTTTGAGATCAAGGAAGTCCACTTCCCATATACTAGCATGAACTGTAAATCTCAGATTCTGATTTGTACTTTCAAGATATTTCACAAATTCATCCAGGCCTCTGTTGCATCTCCATACCATTATGATGTCATCTATATGTGCATACTGTTTTATATATATATAACTTGGAGGGAAATGTGGTCCTGGAAAAGAAATGCATTCATAATAAGAACTAGCCTAGCACATTCGGAAAGAAAAGTCACCAGGTCACAATTAAGCCCTGTACTGGATTCCAGCCAGTATCTCAACACCAAAACTCAATGGAGGATATTGGTATATAAGGACCGAAAAATCTATTCATGGATTTCCACATAAAAAAATTTGTACAGGCATTAATATCTTACCTACACAACACCACAGACATATAGGGTGTCCTGGAGGAACTGTGTTTGGAAGAAAATTGGTGGCTGGTCTCGGTGGATATTGAGGCCTCATATACTAATACCACCCATGGAGCTGGAGTTATGGTATTGAGATACTGGTTGGAATCCAGTACAGGGCTTAATCACTTAACCACTTTTTACTCCAAGTTAAAAATACTGTAGTGGGGCTATGTTTACCCCCAACTATGCAAACCTTTACTTGGGATTATGGGAAAAACAAGTCATCTATAGCCCCGAGTCTAATCCTTTACACTGTAGGATAGCCCTCAGGCAGCAATACATAGGTGATATCATAATGGTATGGAAACACAGCAGAGGTAAACTGGATGAATTTGTAAAATATCTTGAAATCCTAATTGGAATCTGA
Source organism: Neoceratodus forsteri (assembly GCA_016271365.2). NCBI lineage: Eukaryota > Metazoa > Chordata > Ceratodontiformes > Ceratodontidae > Neoceratodus > Neoceratodus forsteri. Next base: position 506,747,295 of record CM028137.1, read on the forward strand.
GATTTAAAGTTCATGCTTCTGTGAAACTGGTTCAGTTACCAGCCTGGCAGTCTGTTTGTTTTTGCCACCACCGGTGAGTTATTTTCTTACGTATTGTACTGCCTGAGCTTCCTGGACATAAAGTCTCCACCACTCATTCACACTAATGGGAGTATGCCGGAGGTGCTAGGACCCAGTGGGAGACAAACTTTTTCAGGAGGGCCAGCGCCGAGATGGAGCCACGAGGAAGCGGCACCGTGAGCCAGGCTCGTGTGGTATAGACTATCTCGGCATCAACCCTCCAACCGCCTCAGTTCTTTTTTTCCCCGCCGTCAAGTGCGCTTCAGTGATGACGTCGCTCGCCTGTTGGGAGTCAAACTTCAAACTAGCAGCTTAGTTTTCAGTTTTATTATTTTGTATATTATCTCAAAACAGTACCGATTGCATTTTAATAAAATTCTTACTTGTACAAGAAGAAGTCTTCAGCTCTCCGTTGACGGAATCGACCGTGAGTGGGGCAGGTGATGGTAGGGAGACTTTGCATGAAAGCTGTTCAGTCAGCCGGGCTGGGTCTGGTCCACTGCCCTTTCCGGAGGAGGGTCTGACATCAGATGGTCCAGTGCTTTCGGCGGGGGGATGGGTGGTCCCCAAAAGCATAAAAAGCGGTCCCATTCACGGCACCGTTCATCTCGAGCTCTTCTTCCATACGGTTGAAGAAGAAACAATTATCCTCAAGGTCGCTGTCTGGTACGTCTGCATGTAGACAGTCGGTTGTCGGGGGGCCAATAGCCGGACTCCACCTCTTTCAGAATCTCCGGTTTCTGTCTCTGGTGGCCGGCTTCTTCGACACCGGAGCCCCTCACTGCCTATTAGAGGGGATTCCGATGAGCAGTTTCACCATGGGGTCGCTCTTATGGAGCAGTAGGCACGGAGGTTGTCCCGACTGCCTGTGCTGGACAGTCCATCATAGGGGTCTTCGGGCCTGTCGGTTTTGGATCAGTGGGTGGGGTGGTTAGGACTTCCTAGTCATGCAGTGCCTTCTTCAATGCCGTCGACTCCACGCTCCGGTGTCTATCCCCCTCACATGGCTGCGCACAGGGGTCCACACGGATGCCTCTGTCTCCTGCCATTTTTCATTCTTTCCCTTCAAATTGCAGTTCACAGACTTCTGCAGCTATGCCATAGCCTGCAGTACTAGCTTCTCCGGCGCCGGGGTCTTTTGCGGCGCCGTGTGTGGTGCCAGCACCGTGTGCGGTGTGCATCCTCTGTTGGCACCGCCTGCTGCATTGAGGGTGCTGTTGGCACTGTGTGCTCTGTCAGTGCCTCTTGCTGTGCTGCTGTCTATGCTGGCGCCATCTCTGTACTCAGCGCCGCTCTCTTCAGCGGCGCTGGGGGTGTCGACGGAGCTGCATGGTTTACAGAGGTTCTCGACTCTGATTCTGTCTCCTCCTCTTTTTCCTTCTGGTTTTCACTCCTTTCCTGTCTACACAGTTCCTCCTGGACTGTCAGGAGATGATATTGAGCCTGATCCTGATCTACAGCTGGGTACTGATTTCGATGCCGATTCTGCCCTGGGGGCAGGGATCAGCTCTCCTGCAGAGCCTGTGGTCGAAGACCTTTCCGTTAAGTCTCAGCTCAAGAATTTAAATTCTGCTGTTTCTCTTCAGACCACGGAAATCGATCCTGGGAAGCTTCTACACCTCCAATATCCTCATGTTCCAGATATGTCTATGAATTTAACTCCTCCGGTGCAGCCCTCTTTCGAGACTCTTTCTCAGATGGTGTGGAACAATCTGGCTCTTATTCCCTCTGTGGCTAAGTCCATAGATAGGAAATATGCCTCTCCCAAGGATTGTCCCATCTTAGCCTCACAAGCCTTTGCTGATGCCATCATGATCCTGGCAGAGAATGATAAGGCTGCCTTCCTCAGGAATCCACAGCCCGTACTATAAACAAAGAATCTTGCAAGATCGACACCTTGGGTAAGCAAGTCTTTGCTGCCTCAACTCTGGTCATGCGTATTGCTAGCTACCAGGGTTATTTTGTCAATACGAGTATGTTCTTTGGCATTCGCTCAAAGCAACGGTAGAAGCTCTGCCCGAGTCGGAGGTTAACTCAGAGCTGCTACAGACCATAACTAGAGGTATTGAGTCCAATAATCAACAGATTAAAGCTGCAATGGATGCTTTCGATGCTGCTTCCAGAGCGGCGGCGGCTGACATTTGCACCTGTCGCCATCTCTGGCTGCGTACTTCAGGCTTTACGAATGACGCGCAACAAAAAATCATGGCCTTACCCTTCGACGGTATATATCTGTTTAGACCTCAAGTGTTATATTTGAGCCACTGTACTTGTAGCCTTTTTTGTGTGTCATTGGTTTCCTGTTATTAATTGATAGACCACCGTCCAGACGGGGACTTGACTGAACACATTCAGCGTGGTCATAGTGCTGAAACAGGTAGTCAGCACTGAAGGATTTGTGTCTGACCCCAACACTTTCACGTTCTTCCACACCCTCTACTGTGTGGCAGTATTGTTCTTTCAGTCTGTTTTTTTTTTTACTGGGACCAGGTGCTGTTGTAGTAGCAGTCAACATGAGCAAGAAAAAGAAAGCGCAATTGCAAAATGTACATAGCTGGGGTCAGGGAGCATGGTCGGGAAGAGGAGCTCTTGTAAGCAGATGACACCGGGAATGTTATGGCACTAGGGACACTTTTTTTTCCTTTCTTTTTTTTTTTTAAATAGCTTCACCATGCTGGTGCCACAGATGGATGGATGAAGGGGGCAAACTGAGCAGAGAAAAGGGTTTCTTTTTAAACAGCTTCTGCATGCCACATGGGGGGGGGGGCGAACAGTGAGAAGAACGATCCCATCAAAAGAGATAGCAGAGCCGGAAATGAGCAGAATGATCTGCATGTTCAGGAAGTGAACTGAAGGAAGGGAAGTTTTGAATAAGTGGGCTATCGTGTTTCACAAATTTAAAATAGAAGTGGAGGCAAGGGCTTGGCAGAGCAGCAGTTCCACAAGAAGATGTGAGAAGCAGTCTCGGGAAGTGCAATCAGGTGCTCCCTTGTCACTTTTATTTATTTATTTAAATAAAAAGAGCTGTCATTCAGTAACAAGGCTGTACTGTGAGGCATCCCCTAACCGTGACCCGATCACCAGAAAAAACAGTAGCCACAGTTCCTTACTCACAGTGTTCCTGACAGATTCAGTGATAGTGGAGCCAGAGCAAGCTGGGGAAGCTGTGTCTTAGTAACGCTTAGCACGTGATGTGCTAGTGTTTCTCGTTTAAACAACAAAGACTGAAGTTGATTCTCAGAAAAAAAAGGGGGCATAGCGTGTGCCACATTTTTTTTAAATATCTTGCTGGGTGGCTTAACAGATGTTTTTATGAGATTGGGGAGGCGGCTGCATCTCTTGAAAGTGAGAGAACAACATGTCGGATAACAGTTAAAAAACAAAAAAAACTGCTTTTTGACATAGCGAGAGGGGGGATTTGAATAAAATGACCTAGCGTTGGGAATTACAGTAAGTGGGTGGGGAATTCAGTCACTCGGTGAAAGGGTAAAACAAAACATGGTCAGTTTGCGGTTTTGGAGCCGATCGGACCAACTAATAAGAAAAAAATGGTAATTCCTTGCAGCAGTAGGCTAAACGGGCAGGCAGACAGGTGGAGAATGGGGGTTGAATGTCGGCTCTCGCTTACCAAGGGAAAAAAATTGCGGCAGTTTGAAACTGTGTACCCAGCACTTCAGCCAATGAGGAAGCAGGGTGCTGGGCACATAGAAGCTGGCTATCAGGCAGGCTTAGGCTGGGGCTTTTTATTTGGTGGGCATCTGTTGTCTGATAGATGCCCACCTAAATAAGTGTCTCAGCCAATCAGAAGAGAGAATGGTCTTTACCCATTTTCTAATAAGGCACAGCTGTACTACACAGCATAAATCCTATGTCCATAGCAGATACTGTAGAGACCAAAAGTCCTTAAACCCACATATTATGCATATTACCACACATCACAAAAATTGTCTGTAGCACAGCACATCAAGTCCTTTGAGTTTTAAAGTTCTCAATTTAAATGTCCCGTAACTTTCCCACCGTAACAAAAGTTTCATTTTATCAACCCCTCTGGCAGATGGTTTGACACATTAAGCTTTGCCACTGGAATAAAAGTTTCATTCTATCAAGCCCTCTGGCAGGTGGTTTGTCACATTCACTACCCATGTATTACCATTCTCCTGGGTTATAATTATGATTTTCAAAAAAGCGCCTGTCAATAGGTGTATCAGGTTTTTTATTTATAGTAGTTCTGATGTGCTCTTGTATTCATGCTTTTAAACATCTGATTGTCTGACCCACGTAGGCCTTACCACATTACACCACAACAGGCAAATTACATAGTTTTGTCACAAGAGACTAAGTGTCTGATAATCCCCTTAGTGTTGTTGATGCCCTGAAACTGGTTGCCAACTTGTGCATATTGGCACACGTTGCATCTATTGTACTTAAAAAGAGCCCTTTGACTTGGGTGGTAACCTTGTTTTTTCACACTGGGAGTAGACGTACCATGTACCAGTCTATGCTTTAGGCTTTTTGCTTTTCTACATTACACTCTGGGCTTCGTTCACACTGGATTTGCTACAACCGGATCTCATTGCAGTGTTGCCCAGTTTTGAACACAGTGTTCCCGGTCTGCCCTGCCCGTTCATTGTACTGGGTTGAAAATGTTATTGAATCAAAGTCAGTTTTGTTATTGTTTTTATTAGCTGATTTTGCCGTAAGTAGGTCTGATCTGCCAGTAATTCTGTCTTTGTCCAGTGCTTTTTCCAGCATATCAGTGTCATAACCTCTGTTGAGAAAACATTCTTTAATTCTTGTGCTTGTGCCTCAAAATCCTTATTCTCAGAACAATTTTTGCTTATCCGTAAGAACTGCCCATATGAAATGGAGTATTTTAAAGCGGCAGGATGGGGACTGTCATCTCTTAGAAGAGAGTTAGTAGCTGGCAGTTTTTGGTGACCTTTGTTTGTTAACTTTATTAACTCTATCAGATATCAGTGTAAAGTATAGAAAGTTTACACTGGTTTTGTTTATGTTGTATGTAAACCTCAGATTGTGGTCATTTCAGTTTAGCAATTTCAGAAGCTCTGTAGCCTCATTCTCTGTGCCCTCCCAAACAGAGATGCATCATCGATAAAGCAATAGCAGTGCTTTATCTTGTCTCTGTTGACGTTTGTCAAGGGATCAAATACTGTTCTTTCTTCCTAGAGGCCTGGGAACAGACTAGTATATGATGGTGCCATAGACACTTCCATAGGGGCCTATGCATGAACAGGTGGGAAGTACGTGCCAGAGGCACGTATCCCGCCTGCATAGCTCCAGACCTGCATATAGGTATGCACTGGCTGGTATTCACCAATGGCCACCACCTGCCGCAGGCACGCCCCCCAGTGTGCAGGGCGGCCGGGGGCAGAGTTGCGGACCCAGCTGGACATCCAATCGGATGCCCAGCATGGGTCCCAGTGATCCCTTGAGCATTACAGCGCAGGTCGGTGCGTGAATAGCCTGAACCCACATAACCAGGTCCGTGTCATGCTGTTCACTGGCAAGTACCTCCACCCACCACCACGTCAATGCCCTGACCCTCGAAGTGACCACACACACACACACACACATCTGTTTCCAGGCCACAGAACAGCACAACCCCCTACACACACACACACACACACACACACACACACACACACACATCCCATCCCTGTACAGCAGCATCAGCCCCGCACCCAGCACATGGCCATCCCCACATGAATGCCCAGGCCCTGTAAGCAGCTGACAGACCACACACACACACAGTGCCACACTGGACAACTGTAGCCCGACCCCTGTTCCTGTCACCCCTGCAGAAGGCATGGTGGCCAGAGGCCTCCCCCTACGTGGCACCGACAGCTCCCCCCCATCCCGTACCTTGCCGTCAGTGCCACGGCCTGGGAGAGCCAGCAGCACAGCCTCCTCGGCTGCCAGCCATCCAAGTGATGCTGGGAGCACCCCTATATATAGCTGTTGCACTCCCACATTACTTGAACGGCTGGCTGCAGCAGAGGTGTGAGGAGGATTGTGCCGCTTGGCGTCCCAGGCCGCAGCACTGTCAGCAAGGTATGGGGATGGGGTTGGGGGGTTGTCAGTGCAGTGGGGGTGGAGGGGCCACTGAACACCAATGAGGGGGCGGGTGTGCCAGCATTGGGGCAGGGAAGAGGATGTTCAGATTGTTCTGTGACAGGCTGGGTTGTGCCCGACTGGGCTCATATGTGTGTCGGGGGGTACCCCTACATCTGGACAGGGAAGCGGTGTGTGGTGGGGATTCCTGCACAGTGCTGTTGACCAGGCATGTGTGTGTGTGTGTGTGTGTGTGTGTGTGTGTGTGGGGGGGGCGTGGCATGCTGGTACAGGGCTGATGAGCGCACTGCCCAGGTGTGAGTCCGCCACACAGGGACCCTTGTGGATATTCGTACGGGCATACGCCCGTTCCACTGCCCCAGCCTTCCCCAACTGCTTAAAGGGCTGTGACAGCAAGGAGGGCTGACTCACGGTCCCATCACAACCGGCGGGCGAGGTCCATGGGGGCGCGCAATGGGTTACGGCCGGGTCCCCCCCTTCCATAACCTGCACCCTCTTTCGTACCCCTGCAGGCAGCACTACGCACCTTGATGAATGGCGCATAATCCTGACATGCCCCATGCCCGGCCCCGGTGTGTTGCTGTCCTTGCGGCTGGGGGATTGGGTACATAGGGGCTGCATGCCCCAGGTCGTGCATCCCGCGGGGGGGCGCAATGGGTGCGGAGTGGCTAAGGCACGTAGGCACACCGCACAGTCATGCATAGGCCCCATAGCTGTTCCACAGGTCTGCAAGTAGTGTTCATCCACAAACTCAAAAGAGTAGTGTGTCAAAATGAATATTAGCAGTGATAGAACAAATGCTATCAGTGTAACACCTTTATTTAGACCTTTAATGAGAAAATCTTCACTTGTTTTGATCCCATCTGTATTTTTTATTGATGTGTAGAGAGGGCTCTACATCAGTACTCTGCCAGAGATAGTCATGTTTCCACTTCAGGTTCTCAAGCTTACGAAGGACATCAAATATGTCCTTTATGTAGAATGGCAGGCCCTGTACACACTCTTGCAAAAAGAAATCCACAAATTGTCCAGCTCTATCAGTGACAGAGTCAGTACCAGATATTATAGAACATCGGGGGGTGGGGGGGTTGTGTTTGCTTTAGGAAGCACATAAAAGGTAGGTATTTTAGGGTAGGCATCCCAAAGTATTCAAATTCATCCTTACTGATGAAGTTATCCCAAACCTTCTGCTGTAAAATACTTAGCACTTGTTTTTGAAAGATGTTTTTGGGGATTGCTGGGTAATTTTGTATTACTGTTTTCATCATTCAGTACATCCAGTGCCAGTTTCATATACAAAGAGCTGTCCAAAACCAGAATATCCCCGTCTGCCTGCTTTAGGACCAGGTTCTTATCATTTTCCACTGTTTTACGTTCAGCTCACTCCTGCAGGGTAAGACTGTACCTATTATTTTTCCTTTTTTAATATCAGCAATTCCCTGATTTGTCTCGTAATTACCTTTTCATATGTATTTGCAACCTCATTATTAGTTGATAGACAAAGTTCAGATTTACCTTTAAAAATGTTTTTCTAGTTTCTGTAAAGTCCCTCTCTGGCACAAAGTCCAAACCTTGTTAAGTCCACTTCGTCTGTGATGTTAGATGCCAGTCCCAACATCCCCTTTAGAGCCTGTGTATCCCTCAGTATTTCTTCACCTGTGTCTCCCTCCAGTGGAGAACCATACCTCCCATTGTATCCTGTGTACTTGCTGTCACCTCCAGTAGGTAATCCGAAGGTTCTTCACTTGATATGTTTGGAAACTCCATAAATCCCAGGTCTGTGCGTCAAATATGTTGGCTTGTTGGTGGAAGGTGTAGTTTAATTTTCCTAATTTAAAGATATCTGTCTGTATTTGGAAATCATCGGCGAATGCTGTAGGGATAAATGTGAAGTCTTTTGACAGGAGATCTAGCTCTGTCACGGTTAACTCTTTTTTAGAGAAATTTATTACATGTAATCTTTTGTTGCTTTCCTTTCTCTCTCTCTCTCTCTCTCTCTCTCTCTAGGATCTCCTTGGTTCTGTCTTGTTTCCCTCCGCCCTTTTGCCCTTCCTTTTTTTTCTTTTTGTTTTTATTGTTTTTGCCATTTTCCTTTTTCTCTAAAAAAAAAAGATACCCTCAGGGCTCGAAATATAGCCTTTCCGGATTTCTGAAGAAAGGCAGGTTCTCTGTGGGAAATGTGTATTTTAGTCCTACATTTCCATCTGGAAATATATTTGCTGTATTTGGCGACATGGGCAGTAATGAGCGGTTCAGTGCATTCAGCTGGGCATCATGCACTGAGCTGGGAGAGAGCAGTGCGTCATGTGCTGAAGCAAGGGTCTGGCAGGGAAAAAATATTTTCTAGCATTTTACAGTCAGGCTTAACATAACTTGCTCGGGGTCTTGATCAGCATCGGACAGACGACATTGGGGACAGCTTCTGGGACAGCCTTTTGCGCTCTAAGTAGAAACCATGATTGGCCGCATCTGTGAATCTCCTGCACTGCCATCTATGATTGGTCAGCCGTATGCTAGTGCTGCAGTCTCAACGCAGATCGCGTGGCAGTTTACAGCAGAGAGTATCATCTATTTGCGCTCACATTGTCCAGCTCAGCTGTAAGTACAAAAATGGTCATTAAATCACACACAAGTTGCTGATCATGTTGTCTTATTTAAATCGTTATTAAGAAAGCTGAACTGGCTGTCTGAGTCATCTGATTTGAAAGAGAGGGTATAAGAGACATTCAGAGTGATTAGGGAGAAGGTGTTTTAAAGATTACCATTTAGGCATTTCAGTGTTGGCACATATGATGCAGTTAATAAAAGGAAGCAAAACAACATTTTCCTTTAAAAAAAATAGCATTATCTATTTTAGTTACTAAACTGGATTAGGTCACAACAGGCAGTGTCATTAGTTTAAACAATTATTTCTCCTATGTTGCCTTGTGTAATTGCTAACCTGCTCCAAAGAAAGCAGTGACTATTTCACTGATCTCCGTCAGTGATAGGAAAATCTGCCAGTGTAAAACAGACCTTTCAGTCTTGATTTCGGTGACAAAAGCAGTCACTGCCTGCTGTTATGTAGGTGGTATTAAGCTTATTTTATAAAAAATAATCTGAGCCTGCTTCAGTTTTTAATCAGCAGCTGGTTCATATAAATCTCTAAAATTGTGTTGCTGTTCAGTGAGGAGGACCTAGCAACAACTGCCCTTAAAGCCAGCAGTAATCAATGGGTCAGTAAGAAGGGTGGTGTAAACTGTAATCCTTAACTACTGTAAGTGTATTTTTTTTTTTTTTAAACTTCGTTGCGGAAATGTAACATTTGCCCTGAATATGTATGCTGCACCACCCATGTTTCCAGAGGAAATGTTCCACCGAGGTCATTATTTCTAGCCATGTACCCCTCTGGAGCTACTTGCAGATGGACTGTTTTAGCCAGACTCACTATTGTTATCTCTGTTGTTTTTTGTTTTTTTTTCTCTTTGTCTTTGTGGGTTTGTGCTTTTAGATGCTTGGCATTGTCTGCCTTTAGACCTCTCCCTGCTTCTGGATCTTTTCGATTTGCCCCAGTTGAAAATGTTCCCAGAACTGGAGTCTTCCTGATTCTGCTTTAGTTTGGTTTGCTTTCTGTCATTTAATTCCCATTCTTATTTCTCAGTTTTAAACTTCAGTTGTTTGTTCAGTGGTCCAGATTCTTTACATTCTTCAGATTTAGCTAGTTCTTCCCTAGCCTCTTTTAATTCTTCAGAGATTTCAGTGAATCTTTCTGTGTCTTCTTTTATGACCAGTTTTGTAAATTTAATTAAACTTTTCCCAGCTGCTTCTATCCAAGCTGCTTTATTTCTGAAGGAATCCAGGCCTGAGGAGGGTGTTTTAAGAACCCTCAGACCCATCTGCACTGGGTCCTTGTCCAGATAACTTTCTAGAGTAGTGATATATGTGATTTTCAACTCTGTAATTAATAATCTGTCTAGATTTTGGAAGGAGCCTTTTATATTGCTTGTAGAACTGCTTGTCTCCTGTCTATCTCCTGTGAGACATTCCCTTGCTCTCTGCCATCTCATCTCAGAATTCCTCTCACTCACAAAACAGGAGTGTTTTTTCCTGTGGTTGTATCTGCATTAATAACTTCAGCATCAGAATCATTCATTATTATAGTACAGGTGCCCAATTACTGACATGTAATGAAAGCTTTATTTATTTTATTTATTTATCTAGCTTTTGTTAACCAGGTAGGCACACTAAACAGTCAAGTGCCTATTTTCAGGTGTGACCCGGAAGAATTACAAGGTATAGGCAGGTACAGGCAATAACAATTCAGAGACAAGGTACAGCAATCAACAAGGTACAGTCAGGTATAGGCAGTAGCAAATACAATGGCAAGTACAGAGTTAAGGCATGGCAACAGCAGGAGGCAGTCAAAGAAGCAAACCTGTATCAGCAGGACAGTTTCAAGGCATAAACTATACACATGCGGCAAATGCGCATAGTCAGTGGGACACAGGCTCACCATGCAGGGTGGGTCAGCTAAGAGCAAAGGCAGGAGGATGCTTGTTTTAAGTAGCCCCAGAGGGAGGACCTGAAGCAAATGTGGGAGGGGGCAGCCCTTACATGAGCAAGGGAGTAGGTTCCAGACTCTGGGGGCAAGGGCTACGAAGGCACGATCCCATGTTAGGGAGCGAGTTTTGGGGACTTTGAGAGCCTGGGAGTCACTGGACCTCAGCCGGTAGCCAGAGGGGGCAGGCTTGAGCAGTTTGCCAAGTGCCGGTGAGGTGGACGTTCGGATGATGTTGTCTATGAAATTGCCCATAACAAAGGATCGATGGTTACGGGGGAGAGCCACCTAAGCCTGGAGTAGAGTTGACAGTGATGGGTGAGATAGGGGGCTGACAGGGCAAAGCGACATTTGTTGTACGCTGTGTCCCATTTCGTGAGCCAGGCTTTTGGAGCATTCAAAAAGGAGGTGAGCCCATAGCTGAGCGTGGGGAGAAGAACCCATTTTGCAAGGGCAAGTCAGGCAGCAGGGGTAAGGCAGCTTTTGGCCCTGTACGCCAGACCCAGTTTACAGTTTGTGGCCTTGCAGGAATTTCGTATGTGCAGGGAGAGGTCCAGCTACGGGTCAAGGGTTACCCCCAGATACTTGAAAGAGTCAACCACCTGTACAGGGATGTCATCAGCTCCAGCAACTTTGAGATATGTTGGGCATGCTCTGACCTTGGTAAGGGAGCCGAGTAACATGGCCTGCATCTTCTGGAGGTTGATGACAAGCTTATTTGCCTTGAGCCAGGATTGAATGCAATCGAAATCAGAGTTTAGACTGGTGTTGATGTCTCTGATATCCTGTGAGCTGGCAAGAAGCACAAGGTCATCAGCATATAGGGTGACATGCCCGGAGACAGGGACCAAGGGCAGCTGATTGATAAAGAGGGAGAACAGTATGGGGCAGAGGACAGACCCCTGAGGCACCCCACATGTAACCAGTGTGAGCCCGGAGAGGGCTTTCTGGAACTTCGTGTACTGTTGTCTGCCTGAGAGGTAGTTGGAAAACCAGGCTAGGACAGGAGGGGAAAGGCCAAGGGATCGGAGGGCAATGCCCAGGAGTGTGTGATCAACCAGATCAAAGGCCTTAGACAGGTCGTTGAAGATGGCACCCGTGAGTTTGCCTTGGTCAGTCGCAGTTCTGATTTCGGAGGTGACCTGTGCAAGGGCAGTGGAGGTGCTGTGCCCTTTATGGAATCCATGCTGTGCAGGGGAGAGGAGGCCATGGGTTTGGAAGAAGAGAGCAAGCTGGGAGGCCACAACCTTTTTGAGCAGCTTGTTAACAGCAGATAAGATCACTATGGGGAGGTAGTTTTCAAGTACTTTGGGGTCACTGCACTTGAGGACTGGGACCACACGAGCCACCTCCCATATATCTGGGATAGTCCCAGATATGAGAGAGAAGTCGAGGATGTAGGAGATAGGCCGTGCCAAGTAGGGGCCCCCCAGGCAGAGTAATTTGGGTTCGAGGTTATCGTGCCCAGCTCCAGTGTGAGGGGAGAGTCCAGCTAGGAGCTTCCGTGTCTCATTACAGGGGACAGACTTAAAGTAGAAGGGAAGGGGAAGATGACTGGGCACAGCGCTACCAGTGGGGCCCAGATCATTGGATACAGAAGATGTGGGGGTGTAGTCAGACAGGTCGGAGAACTGGACATTAAAAGCATTGGCTGTAGTCAGGGTATTGTTACAGTTGACTCCGCCGATTAGCATGGCGGAGATCTGGGGGCAGGCAGGACCACTTACAGTGTGTTTGATGGTGCGCCAGAAGCTCCTAGGGTTCTTAGCAGACACTTCAAGGGAGGATTTGCAGAATTCACTCTTTGCCGAGCGAATCGTCTGCTTACAGGAGTTCCTGAGCTGCCTGTATTCCTCAAAGTCTGACAAGTCCCTGGAAGCTTTACATTTTTGCAAGCTTTTATCCCTAAGCTTCATCAGGGCAAATAGGCCACCTTGCAACCATTTAGTGACAGGGCCCCTCACCCTTCTTTTTATGAGTGGGGCATGTTTATCTTGTAGAGGGGCGAATATGGATAGGAAGCAGTCAAGAACTGTAGAGAGGTCACAGGCAGCATAGACCAGGGACCAGTCAGACTGGCTGAGGTGAGCAAGGAAGTTGTTGTAGTTAAATTTTGAATAGTCTCTCATCTGAATGACTTTTGGGGGGACCCTAGGGGTAAGGACTTTCCAAACACAGTAAGTAGGGGAATGGTCCGAGATGGAATCTGGGAAGAGGCCAGAAGTGGTGATACAGTCCGGCCTGTTACTCAGCATCCAGTCAAGAAAGGTACCTTTTACCGCAGAGGAAGAGGATCTGGTGGGCTCAGTGATAAACTGACCTAGGGCAAGACCAGACAGGAGGAGTTTGTAAAGTTTGGCGTTGCCACCCAGCCAGTTTAGGTTGAAATCCCCAAACACTAAGAGTTCACTAGTTCCCACCTTAGGACTGAGGCAGTCAAGGAGATGGGAGATGCCACGAACACCATCTTTTGGTGGGTTATAAACACAGGCCAGGTGGAGCTTCTTGGCGTTGCCCAACAGAAGACGGGCATATAGGAACTCACAAGAGGGGGAGGAGGGGTGAGATATGACAGTCACCTTAAGGTGGGGTTTATAGTAAAGCAGTAGTCCACCCTCTTGTTTGCTACCCACTGTGTCCTGCCTGATAGCGAGGTAGCCAGGGAGGGTGCAGACAGAGTCTGGAGAGGCTGGCTTAAGCCAAGTTTCAGAGATCCCCAGGCTGTCCAGATTATAGTGGGCGACCCAGGCTGTTAGGTCTGAGAGGTTAGCAAGAAGGCTGTGGACATTGAGGTGGGCAATTGTTAAGACCTTAGTGTTCTGCCACTGGGGGGGAGGCATGCTGATGGGGGGGCAAGAAATTCTTAACTTAAATGTAGTAATCAGCGGATAAATTCTTAACTTAAATGCAGTACTCAGCAGATAAATTCTTAACTTAAGTGCAGTAATCAGTCTCCCTAGTTAGCTTAATGAGCAGTTCTATTGACCACCACGAGGGAGTCAGCAGAGAGTAAGATCGGTCTGGCACAGGGTTATGTAGTACAGCATGGCCTAGATAGTAACAATTAAGTTGAATTAATAAGGAATTATAGTGACCACCCTAAGGGAGTCAGCAGAGAGTAGTAACAGGCAGGTACAATAATCAGGTATAGCATGCACAGAGCAGTACAGAGAAAACTTAGTGAGATCTAGTAGGGCTGTCAGACAGTGCAAGGGAGTGGCACTAATGTCAGCAATTAACACAGCGCATAGAGCCAGCTGGAATGGATGCGATAGGCCCACCAAATAAGTGGGAGGGGCTAGAGCGCATTTAAGGGGAGGAGGGAACGGGGCGGGTGGCCGGGAAAAAGAAAATCCAGTCCAAACACTAGTCGGGAAGCCCCAACTGGCACACTCCTTCACAAGTAATTAAAGCTTTTACTGCCTTCTGCACTTTTTGTTTCTTTTTAGACTCTGCTCAGCTGTATTGTATGCCGTAGGAGAGAAACATGTTTCTGTGACCAGAAGTTTGGAACCTTTGTATGGTTTCACAAATAGTGCTTTTCCTCCATCGAGATACCTTTGAAAATGCTGGCTTAGCATCTGTGAGCTACAACAAACAAGCAACACACAAAAGGTACTCACCCAGTACTGTTATGTGCATTTCCAGCAAGGTGGGGGGTTGCCAGTTTAGGGGCTTGCCAGCCCTGGCTAAGTATCCAAATCAAAAACAAAGAGACTTGTCATCCCTTAAATCCTCACCCAGGTGCACACATAAAATCACATTGCCATATTCATTCTAAACAATGTACAACATAGGAATATGTAATTGATTCAGTGACATTAAAATTTCATGAACATAAAAAGTAAAAAAAAAAAAGAATAGAAAAAAGGAAATGCTTTAAAGAGGAATCATAAACTTTGTCAGACTGTACCAGTAATTTAACTGCCCACATGATTTCTCTCAACGTATAGCAGTTTTCTCATCTTGAGTTATTACTGCTGTTCCGGTTCAAGTAATAGGCAAAAAGACTAGTATTTTGACAATTCAGGGTCACAATCTAAGAAAACGACACTGATACGTGTGACCCTCTTACATAGAAGCATAGAATCTGATGGCAGCTAAGGATTGCTTGGCCCACCTAGTTGGTCCATTTCCCTACCTAACGGATAAGCTGCAGATCCTAGTTAACCAACAGCCTGCTTCCTCCTACCCCCCCACCAGAACTGCCTTATGTCTGTCCCATGCATTCTTGAATCCCCCCACTGTTTTTCACTGTACGACCTCCTCAGGAAAGCTGTTCCATGCATATAGAAACATAATTTTCCAATAATGACAATTTCACTACTATAACTTTTGTTATTAATTTGTTGATTATTGTCACACCTACACAGCAAATGCAAGCAAGCATACATTTGGGATTGACAAATGCTTGTTTTTTTTCCTTTTATATATATATATATATATATATGCACTATTTTTTTTAACGTGGGCCACAGCAAATTATGGAAATGCTTACATAAACTCAGTTCCTTTTGAAAATAAGGGTCTGAGATCTGGTGCAGTTGAGCAGATGCTGGCAGAGAAAGCATTTGAGTATGCAACTACCCTTTTTGATAATCCCTCTTAGTGTTTTGTACAACTTCTGTAAGTTAATAGGGTCTCCGAGAGGTTTGCTTATGGTATCAGAGACACCGAGCATGAGGTTTGGGCGCTTGAAACTTGAAGCGAAGCTGAATGTTTCTGGCTGCTCATGAGAGGAATCTTAAACCAAATAGACACTCTCCAGAGGCCCTGTTAACTTTATGTTAACTTATTATGCATCACTCGAGTTAGCTAGTGTAATTTACAATAGGTTTTCAGTATTAGTTTTTAATTTCAAAAGTTACATGAAGCCACCCTCTGCCTGGCTGTGAAGTGGAACGTTCCACTCCTAATGTACCTGCACGAGAGACCACTCTACGCAGGATAAAAGGTACAGCGGCTCTGTGTTCTGATTGGCTGAAATCACACAAGTGATTTATAATAAAATGCATTTATAGTCAGTGCTATGGCTTTAGTGCAATGCATAGACCAAAAAAAGTACTATATTTTCTATGCTTACATTTTAGTGAATTTGTAAATACATCAGTGGTGAAACACACTTACCTATCGAACATTTTTAACATGTTAATAAGTGATATTGGAGAAGGAATCGAGGGCAAGTTGTGTTTCTACGTGGATGACGTGAAGCTCTTTGGCAGGGTAGATAGTGAAGAAGGGATCAGGGAGATGCAGAGGGATCTACAAAGGCTAGAAAGGTGGTCTATGGTTTGGCAGTTGAAATTCAGTGTCAAAAAAATGCAGGTTATGCACCTGGGGGGGGGGACAGGACAGAGTACTGGATGGGAGGGATTAAACTGAACACTATGGCAGAGAAAGGGACCTGGAAGTCATCCTTAGCTCCCTCAGTCTATCAATCCAGTGTAACAAGGCCTATAGTAAGACTAGTGGGATGCTGGGGTATTAGAATGGGGTATTGACAACACAAAACAAGATGTACCACTACCTCTATGTAGGTCACTGGTGAGGCCACATCTGGAATACTATGCTCAGGTCTGGATTTCTTACCTAAGGAAGGAAGATTCAGGGCCAAGAGGGCAGATCTTACAAAGATCGTCTCGAGGCACTCACTGATCATGTACTCACTAGAGACCCTGGAGAGAGAGAGATAGGGATATGATGACTTTCGAGTTCCTAAAGAGGATAAACAAGTGGAACTGCAGGGAACTATGTAACAGGAGCACAGAGTCAAGAACCTAAGGTTATGAGTGAAAACTGGTAGTGTGAAGTTTTAAGAGGGATGTGAGGAAGTTCTGTGTTACCGAAAGGGGTGGTGGAGCTGTAGAGCAGTTTGCCAGTGGAGGTGGTGGGTGCCAAGACCATAAATGGTTTCAAGCATGGCTGAGACAGAGTGAAGGGTTTGGTGGTTACTCAGGATGGTAGCAGTAGGAAGGGGAGCTCAGGGAGTAGACCAGGATGGATAAATCCTCGTATGGACCATAGAGAATGGGACAGATAGGGAACTCCTGACAGACCAGATGGACCTTTAGTATTTTCCTGCCATGACTGTCTAAGATTCTGTGTTTCTAACAGATAAGAAAGGAAAATTAGTCCAAAACATGGAGAGGAGCCAAGATAAAGTTAGAAGAGTCCTGAAAAAGATAAAGTAAAATCCAGGGTTTAGTCTGCTTAGCATTCGATGTTCAGGCGTATTTACGCCTAATAAATTAATACATGTATTCCACTGCCTGTGCCCTAAATAGTCATATGGTTGTATGGATAAACTTTAAAGTAACATTTCTTGTATGTCACAAGAATAACAGTTCCATGATTACAAACTATAGATTGCAGTTCCTTAGTTAAAAAAAAAATGTCGTTCTGTTAATGAACTCATTAACATTCTTATTTAAATATTTTATAATGTTTATCTATGCATATTCATTTCTAAAAAGAAAAGATAAAGGAAACTAAACCTGTGTTCCTGTATTCATGCCCTGATCAAAATTTTCTATCTGAAATAAACATAAACGGAGTTCATAAGTCTATTCCAGGTTTGTTGTCATCGCAGTCAGATCGTCCTCTGTGAGGGTCAGCGATATAGCAACCTCTTTCCTATTTGAATCTTTCTCATACTGTGTCCCTTTAAACACTGTCACTTGGTCCAAAATCAAAGAAGCTATACTACTTGCCCTGAAAGTTTAGCTGAAGCTTAGCTAGAGCTAACGATTGAAATTCTGCCCCTATTTTCAGCAATTCTTGTTAGAGGGCAATAATGGCGACATCAGTGATGTTGAGTCGCAAAGGCAAAGTGTAGAAAGCTAAAGACAGTTTCAGTTCCTTTGAAAGTGCCACGACGGCAGTAATGGGGTGCGGTGCAAACATCAAAGGGCAGCTGGTCCTACTAACCACTGACTTCCAACAAAACATGTAGCATTCGAGAGGACTTGTGGCGCCTGTAAGAGAAATATGCAAAATTAGAATACGTTTAATGTGTGCTCAAGACATGTAACAAAAGCTAGCAGCTTCACACATCAGCAGTAGACAGAACTTGCAGAAAAACAATAAATGGTAATTTACTCACCTGGTAAAGGTGATTATAGGAGCACCTTCTTACAGCACTCCGAGTCTCAACACATGGGTAATAAGCACTCTCCTCATGGGCTGATGCACAAAGGAATCTCAAAATTCGAAATCCGATCCTTCTCCTTTCCTTGTTGTTCCCAGAATCTTCAGTATGATATCTTCCAGAGCTTGTTTTCTTCCTGAAATTATAATGTTAAATACCAAAAAACACTACCCTCTGTCGGTCCTGCGAGGGGCCGTTGGGTAAAGGATTACACACACAAGGTGATGTTATGTCAAAAGTCATCATTTACTATGTATTGTGATTCATATGCATGCGATGACATGATACATTGATAATGCCTAAGTGGGACAAGTCTCCCGTCACCGTATACCAGTAGTGATCGAAAATTTCGCCTACAGTCTTTGCTGGATCACTCTAGATGCTTATTCTTAATCTCTAACAACTATATATATACAGATATGTTCCTCCATCATGGGTGGGATACGGGGTGCTGTAAGAAGGTGCTCTTATAATCACCTTTACCAGGTGAGTAAACTGCCATTATCTATCGCACCTTCTTACAGCACTCCGAGTCTCAACACATGGGTGATTGTACAGCAGTATTAGAGTTTATCCTGGGAGGGTGGAGGAACATGAATCAATGCTGTCTGGAGGACCTTGCGACCAACTCTGAGTTCCCCGTTAGGTCAGTGTCCAACCGGCAGTACCTGAAGAAGGTGTGTGGGGATGCCCAGGTCGCTGCCTGGCAAATCTCTCTGACAGACGCAGAGTTGCATTCCGCCCAAGGTTTGGCTACTGCTCTAGTGGAGTGTGCTCTGATGTTTTCTGGAGGGGAATAGCCCCCAGTCCTGTAGGCCCTTGCTATAGCCTCTTGCAGCAATCTAGCAGTCATGGATCTGGATGCTGCTAGACCTTGCTTATCACCACGGAACAGAGTGAATAGTCTGTCTGTCCGACGGAAGCTCTCTGTTCTGGCCAGGTAGGTCCAGATTGCTCGGGCTGGGTCTAGGCCGATTAGGGTTTCCCTGTGAGTGTCCCCTATTTGGTGATCAAGGGTAGGGACTGTGATCTCCTGGGAAGTGTGGAATGCATTGGTCACCTTTGAGATAAAAAGTGGAATGGGTCGGAGTACGACTCTGTCCAGGAAAAAGCAGATAAATGGCTCTCTGCAAGACAGGGCCTGTAATTCGCTTGTTCTCTTGGCTGAAGAGATCGCTGCTAGGAACACGGTCTTCATTGTGAGTAAGGCTAAGGAGATAGAATCAATGGGTTCAAATGGTGTAGTGGCCAGGGCGTCGAGCACCAAGCTGAGGTGCTACGGGGCCGTTATGGGTCTTGGAGTGTGTGTAATAAGATTTGCGGCCTTCAGAAAGGATTGAACCAATGGGTGGGCTCCGGGTAGGTGACCATCAGTTTTTCCCCTTATAGCCCCTATGGCAGCTGTCTGTACCCGCAGAGATGCGGCCGATAACCCCTTTTCCAACCCCTTTTGGAAAAAGCCCAAAACATTTACAATGCTACATTGAGTTGCCCTCAAGTCCTGGTTCTTGCACCATGAGGCAAAAGCCCACCAGTGTCTGCTGTCAGTTCTGTTAGTGGATTCCCTTCTAGCATGTACCAAGGTGTCCACCACCTTACCTAATACCCCTAACCCTAACAATCTAGACCTCTGAGCGGCCAGGCCGTCAGTTTCAGTGGTAGAGGGTTTTCGTGCCAGATCGGGCCTTGTTTGAGTAGGTCCTGGCGGTGTGGTAACACCATAGGATTGTCTGTCAGCATTTGCCTGATGAGGGTGTACCAGGTTCTCCTCGGCCAGTCTGGTGCTATGAGTACTGCACTGCTGCCCGTGTCCCGGATCTTCTGTAGTACTGCTGGTAGCATAGATATTGGGAGGAATACATATGCCTTTTTGAATTTCCATGTTGTTGATATGGCATCCACTCCTACTGCCCTCTTGTCTCTAAATCTGGACATGTAGATTGGAAGTTGCGCATTGGTCGCTGAGGCCATGAGGTCGATGTCGAAGGGTCCCCATTTTTTCTGGATGTCGTTGAAGATTCCTGGATGGAGTTGCCATTCCCCTTGTTGCAGTGTTTGCCTGCTTAACCAATCTGCCCTTGTGTTCAGACTGCCTGCTAGGTGAACTGCTGTGAAACTGAGTAGATTTTTCTCTCCCCATAGTAATAGGATTTCTGCCTCTCGAGCCATGGCTCTACTTCTTGTTCCTCCCTGCTTGTTGATGTAAGCCATTGTTACTCAGCTGTCTGTTCGCACCTTTACGTGGTGTCTTTTGAGCTGTGGTTTGAAATGTATGAGGGCTAGTCAGACGGCTCTTGTTTCTAGTATATTGATTGGGAGTTTTGACTCCTGATTTGTCCATTTTCCTTGAATTGACTGCCTGTCCAGTATATCACCCCAGCCGAGCAGGCTTGCGTCTGTTTCGAGGGTTCTTGTTATATCTCTCTCCAATTGTGCCCCCTGCGTGAAGGTGTGTGGGTCTGCCCACCATCTTAGTGATTTCTTTATCGATGTAGGAATTGTTACTCTCTGATTGTAATTCTGTTGGCTGTAGTTCTAGTTGTCCAGGAGTAGGAGTTGTAAGTGCCTCATGTGTAACCTGGCCCAGTCATTGTGGGTCTATGCATGCTGCCATGAGACCCAATAGCTGCATCAGGTGCCATAGTGTCGTCAAGTTCCTCTGCATAAGTGTTCTGCAGTGCGCTATCAACATGCTGATGCATGTCTGTGACGGTCTTACTGTGCCTGTCACTGTGTTGAACGTTGCTCCCAAGTGGTCTAATAATGTGGTAAGTGCTAGGTGGCTCTTTGTTTTGTTGATGAGCCATCTGTGTTCGGTCAGTAGTTGCTGGGCTCTGAGGGTTGCTGTCCTTGACTGGTCCACTGTTCTCGCCCATATTAACCAGTCGTCTAGGTACGGTATCACATGGATGCCCTCCATGTGTAGTTTTGCCGCTAGGGGTGCCATGACCTTGGTGAACAATCGTGGGGCTGATGCCAACCCGAATGACAGGCACTGGTACTGCAAGTGGTAACCCAGTTTGCTGAATTGGAGGAACCTTTGGTGAGTTGGTGTGATAGGTATATGTAGGTAGGCATCCTTCAGGTCTGTGGAAGTTAGAATGTCGCCCTTGCGTATAGCCGCAATGGTGGACCTTAGGGTTTCCATCTTGAACTTCTGGTACCATACAAACCTGTTGACAAACTTTAGGTCCAGAATAGGTCTGAGGTCTCCGGTCTTTTTCGGGACTAGAAAGAACACGGAGTAGGTGCCGGAGTAGCTCTCCCGATTTGGAACAGGCTTTATGGCTCTGCTGTGTAGTAGTTGGTTGAGGATGATTCGTACCTGCTGCGAAGTCGCTTTGTTCTTTGACATGTGTGATTCTATATATCTGTCCTGTCTTGGGACAGTGTTGAGTTCTATGGCATATCCCTCCGAGATGATCACCTTGACCCATTTGTCTTTGATTGATTTGGTCCAGGTTGTGACGAACTGCTGTAGTCTTTCTCCCACTGCGTCCGTCTGGTCCTGGACCTGCGGACTCTCATTGGCGAAAACCCCTATTTGATTTGTTTGTCTTAAATCCCTGTTTGCCATTATAGTGTGAGCCTCTGCCCCTGTTGCCCTGAAAACGCTGCCTGTTGTTGAAAAAGTTTGGTTTGAACCCAAATGCACGTCTGTCTTGTCCCTGGTGACTTTGACCCCTCCTGGTTCTGCCTGGGTGCTGTCGAAATTTGTTGTTACGAAAGGATGGTAGTGTAGCTTGCCCTCCTTGGTCCTTGTCCTCCCCTTTCTTTACCATGAACTCCTCTATGCCAGGTCCAAAGACCTTCCCCTGCGAACGGTAGTTTCATCACCCTTGACTTGGATTCTTGGTCTGCATTCCATAGTTTGAGCCATACCTGTCTCCTGGCTCTATTTATGGAAGCTGCTGACCTGGATGCCATCTTGAGGCCGTCAATTGTGGCATCGGCTACATACTTCATGGCCTGAATAGCATAGTCCATGGTGGCTCCATGGGCACTGGTTTCGGGGATGTCGTGTTGGACTGCCTCCAACCATCTGAGTACGGCCCTCGCTGAGTAGGTGGCGGCCATGGAGTCTCTCATATTCATATCCTCATATCGTGGACCTTTCTCACGATTTCGTCCACCCTTCTGTCCATGGAGTCCTTCAAGGCTGAGGCTGACTCTGATGGCAGGATGGTCTTGTTGCTCAGGGAGGCCACCTCCGCATCTACTCTTGGGGCAGTCGCCCAGTATTTTTCCCTGTCTGTGGGCAATGGGTACCTTCTTTCAAAGGTTCCCTTCTCCCTTGTCTTAACAGGATCTGGTGCCTCCCATTCCTTGGCTAACATGCTCTCTAGGGCTTTGCATACTGGGAAGTGTCTCACAGACGACTCTTATGAGCTCAGGGATGGCATCGAACGGGCACAGTCAAGCTGTCATATCCTCTTCTTGCTCCTTCTCCTCTTCCTCGGAGTGCTCGTCTTCAGACACCTCTGATGTGTCATCAGAGATTGGGGTGCCCTTGAGGCGCTTTGGATGAGGGGTTTTGCTTGGTGACCTGGGTCTTTTGTTTGCTCCCAAGGAATCAGTTCTATCCAGGAGCTTTTGAAATAACTGCAGCACCACGCTTTGAGACGCGGTGGACGCGTTATCATTTAGGGGGTCCTCGTCTGGAGATCCAGAATTGTTGGTGAAATCCCTCAGCTCGGAATCCACCATGCATAAGGAACAGAGTTCCCCTAGGTCTGAGTTGAGCAATATGTTGGGGCATTTTCTGCACAATCTTCTGACTGACGACATTCTGAAAAACATAATTACATGGGGCTTGCTCAGGGATGCATATGTTAAATGTAGTTCATTTGAAAAAATATTGACCTTTTTCCCTTTGGCTCGAATAGTAAGAGTGCTGAGGATATGCATCACGCTCTGATCAGATAACAACCAGCTCCCTCTGCAGTCTGTATTTCCCTAGAAGATAAACAGTAGGGAATAAAGAGCACAGCTAGTCATCAAATACAGTGATTGTGACTGCTGAATATTTCCCCCTTGGCTGTGTTGGGTGTCACTGATGCTTAAAATTAAAACTCAGTAATGTTGCTCCAAAAAGTGCTCTTGTAGCTTTAAGGAGTGTGGCTGGGAGTGGGCACCATTTTGAAACCGGGCATACGGCGCCTCCATCTTGGAGAAGTAGCTTCTCCCTTATAGTCTCGCTAACCAGTCTCGCGAGCTTTCGGCTGCTCATATCGTGGTGTTTCCAGTCAAAATGGCGATGCCTAGAAGCGTGGGGAAAGAGAGAGGCACCCTGTGGGGATGGCGAGGGGGAGAAGCGGAATGCTTGCAGGCGGCAGCACCAGCAGGGAAACATGCTCAGTGAGCGACCTGCGGACTCGCAGCAACTCGCCTGGTGAGTGCTGCACTGCTCTTGATTGAGGGCAGGTGCCAGCAGAACTTACAAGTACAGGCAGATCAGGGGGAGCTCTAGGGCGATCGCGGTTGAACAAGGTAAACCGCGATCCCCAGGGCAGTCAGTGCACTTTCCAGAGCTGCTAACTGCAGCGTTGGCCAGTTCCCTTGTCGGCTGAATGAGATAAGTCGACAAGGGGGTTCTCAGTTATTACTAGCTGTGCACCGTTTCCTACCCCTCCTCAGCTGAATGAGGTAAACCGAGGGGGGAGGACTAAACAGATTATGCCACAATATTGCCGGTAGTAAGGGAAATACCACTAATGTAGCCTTACTGAATGTTTACAATTAATTCCTGTGCTGAGCCCTGCGCAACAGAGACTATCATAGATACATAGATACATATACATAGATACATACATAGATACATAGACAGTGTCGGCAGATAAGGGCCTATGGCCCACCTAGTCTGCCCATTTGAGTTTGTAACTTCAGTTTATGTTTTCCTAGAACTCAGTTGCCCCTTACCCCTGACCTCCAGAATTCCTTTATGTCTATCCCATGCATTCTTAAATCCCGTGATTGTTTCAGCCCCCACCACTTCCTCAGGCAGGGTGTTTCACTTGTCCTCCACTCGTTCTGTGAAGAAATTCTTCCTCACATTTCCTCTGAATCGTCCTCCCTCCAACTTCATCCCATGCCCTTTAGTCCTGGAATATCTTTTTTGCTTAAAAATAGTGTATTCTTGCACCCTGTTCCTCCCTGTAAGATACTTGTATGTCTCTATCATGTCCCCTCTCTCCCTCCTCTCCTCCAGGGAGTACATATTCAGTTCCTTCAACCTGTCCTCATAGGACCTGTGATGCAATCCATGTACCATCTTTGCTGCCCTCCTCTGAACCTTCTCTACCATGTCTATGTCCTTACATAGGTAAGGTCTCCAGAACTGTACACTGTACTCCAGGTGGGACCTCACTAGTGTCTTGTATAGTGGAATCATGACCTCCCTTTTCCTGCTGGTGATGCCCCTGCCTATGCATCCCAGCATCCTATTTGCTTTACCTGCTGCCTTGTCACACTGTTTCCCTACCTTGAGGTCATCAGCAATGATAACCCCAAGATCCCTTTCCTGCCTGGTGCATGCTATATCCTCACCCCCAACTGATATATTGTGCCAGGGTTTTTGTGCCCCATATGCATTATCTTACACTTCTTTGCATTGAATTTCAACTGCCAAACATCTGACCATTCTTCAAGTTTCTGCAGGTCCCTTCTCATTCTGTCTACACCCTCTGGTGTGTCTACTCTGTTACAGAGCTTTGTGTAATCAGCGAACAGTGAAATTCTGCCTTCTAGGTCCTGCGTAATGTCACTGATGAAGATGCTAAATAGGACCAGTCCCAGCACTGATCCCTGTGGTACCCCACTGGTCACTCTTCCCTCTGTGGAGTGACAGCCATTTACCACCACCCTCTGTGTCCTGCTGCCCAGCCAGTTACCTACGCACCACACTACTGTCCTGCCCACACCCATATTCCCTAGTTTGTGTAATAGTCTTCTATGTGGCACAGTGTCAAAGGCCTTGCTGAAGTCCAGATAGGCCATGTCCAGTGCCTTCCCCTGATGCACCTCCCTAGTCACCCAGTCAAAAAATTCAACGAGGTTGGTCTGACACGACCTCCCCCTGGTGAAACCATGCTGCCTTGGATCCTGCAGTCCATTGACAACCAGATGTTCCACCAATCTCTCCTTCAGTAATGCTTCCATGATCTTCCCACTACCGTAAGTGAGGCTGACTGGTCTGTCGCTCCCTGCCTGTTTGTTCCACTTTTGTAGAAGGGGACTACATCTGCTGTCCTCCAGTCTTTGGGTACCTCCCTGTTTCCAGTGATCGGCTAAACAGGATAGCCAGAGATTCAGCCACCACCTCTCTTAGTTCTTTAAGGACCCTAGGGTGCACCCATCTGGCACCATTGCTTTATCAACTCTTATTACTTCCAGTTCCTTCAGGACCCTTTCTGTGTAAAGGGACTTGTGTCCATTTCTGCACCATTCTCACCCCTTGTACTCCCTTCAGACCCATTACCTTCCTCTTCCTCAGTAAAGACTGAGCAGAAATACCTGTTCAGTATGTCAGCTTTACTGTTGTCATCCTCCACGCGGCCCCCATGCTCCCCCTTCAGTCTCACTATCCCTCCTTTTGCCTTTCTTTTTTTACTTATGTACCTGTAAAAGGTTTTGTCCCCTCTTCCCACTGATTTTGCAATGTGCTCTTCTGTCTGAGCTTTGGCTTCCCTTACTGACCTCCCTACCTCCCTTTGCTTCTCCTGGTACTTCTCCTATCCCCTTCTGCCTGTGTCTTTTGTATTGCCTGAATGCAATCTTTTTGGCTTTCACTTTCTTTGCTACCTCTTTGGAAAACCATAATGGCCTCCTCTTCCTTTTCCTCTTGCTACTGCTTAATGTATCAATTTGTTGCTCTTGTAATCCCCTGCTTAAATACTGCCCACTGTTCCTCAACCCCTGATTCCTGCCCCATTCCCCTTAATGCCTCTTTCAAGTATCTCCCCATTTTCCCAGAGTCTGCCTAAAATCCAGGATATGTGTTTTTGTGTGGTTTGGTTCTGCTCCTTCTGTGATTTCAAACCACAATGACTGGTGGTCACTGTTCTCCAGGTGCTCCCTCACTGTTACCCCCATCATACTGTCCCTGTTTGTGAGCACAAGGTCCAGTATTGCCTTCTGCCGAGTTGGTTCCATGACCAGTTGCTTGAGGAAGGCACCCTGAAGGGAGTCCAGGATAAATCTGCTCCTAGTTGATGCTGCTGCTGGGATGCTCCAGTCCGTCTGGAATATTGAAGTCTCCAACCAGTACTACCTCCTTTGTCTGCCATCCTTTGGATGGCTAGCATCAGCTCCCTATCTGTTTCTTCCTCCTGGGCTGATGGTCTATATACCAAACCTGTGCGGATGGCTGGCCCTATTTTCCTTTCCAGCTTAACCCACAGTATCTCTCCCCCATTTTGTTCCTCCTGGATCTCTCTGGCCCTTATGTCACTTTTCACATATAGTGCCACTCCTCCTCCCTTCCTACCTGCCCGGTCTCTTCTGAATAGGTTGTAGCCAGGAATGGCCATCTCCCAGTCATGGTTATCATTAGACCAGGTTTCTGTGATGGCCACAATGTCCAGGTCTGACTGCACCATGACAGCCTCCAGATCTTCCATCTTGTTGCTACAGCTCCTGGCATTGGCACACATGGCTTTCCATGATTTGACCTTCCTAGACTGTTTAGCTGTTATACTCCAGCCCCTTCCCTGGTTGTCCTTTATCCTTGGTTCTCCTTGCTGTCTGCCCTTGTGCTGATTTTTGCCCCTTTTCTGCCTATCCACCTCTTGGGTTCTAATCTCCTCTTTTGCACACTGCTTTGTTGAGATATCCACTCCTCCAGTTCACTGGTTCCACTGCTAGCTGTGGGGTGAAGCAAGTAGGTACCCTCCTTGCTGGCCTGCCACCCCCCTTGGCTAGTTTAAATGCTTGTCAATGTAGCATTTAAACTTATCATTGAGTGCTTGGATTCCCCTTCAGGATGGATGCAGGCCGTCAGGCTTGAACAAACCTCCATCCCTCCAGGAGGGTTCCCAGTCACCAATGAATCCAAAACCTTCCTCACAGCACCAGTTCTTCAACCATGAGTTAATGTTCCTGGTGCATGCACCCCTATGCTCTCCCATGTCTCTCACAGGTAGTACTTCTGAGAAGGTGACAGAAGTAGCTACTTGCTTGAGACCCCTCACCAATTTCCTAAACTCTTCCTGAACTTCCTTTGGCTCCCCATTTGCCAGGTCATTAGTACATAGGTAGATAATGACATCCAGCTCACCCTCCCGTCTTGCCTTCCCAGTGATCCCCAGGATCTTCCTTCCATCCCTCCATGCCGTGGCACCTGGTAGGCACCTCACCTCCCTGTCCTCCCCCTCCTGTGTTCCTAGCTGGATCCCTCTTATGATGGAGTCCGCCACCAGGATTCGCTTCCTCCTCCTCCTCTGGGGTCCACTGCTCTCCCTGCTGAGGTCACCTCCTTGGCTAACCTCCACATCCTTTCCCTCCACTTCTCTGGGTACCTCTATTTGGTTGCCCCCATTTGCCAGTGTGGCATATGAGTTCTTGAGTGGAACAGGATCTGGGATGTGCCTCTGCCTGACCGTCTTAACCTGCTCTGAGCCCACTGTCATCCAAGTGCTCCTCGTTCTTGGCATCCTTTGAGGCAGCAGCATTGGACTGGGTGGTCTCTGGATAGGGGTGATGGTACTCCTGACCCAGTTTACTTCCGCTCTGAGTCTGGCTACCTCATCCCACAGTCCAGAGAGATGCATGCAAATAGGGCAGCACCTCAGTGTCCAGAAGGTCTGCCTGAATATGGCTGCCCCACAGCTACTGCATTGCACCACTCCCCACATTATACTGCTATTCCACTACTTGTCTGTTACTGAAGCTCTCCTAGTTCCCTTTTTATTAATTTACTGTCCTAAAAATCCTGCCACTGATCCTCAGATACTTTTCTTTTAAAATAAATAAATAAATGAGTCAAAACACTTGTTGTACTGAGGGTGGGTTTCTTCCCCTTATGCCCCTCCTACTCCACACCCCTACTATCCCCTGTGTTTAGCTGCTGTCAATCAGATTTAACAGGGCATATAATTAAGAGTTGGGGGAAGGGGAGGGAGGGGGGCGAAAATTGACAGCAAAGAAATACACCACCACTATGTTTTAAATTTTCAACAGCCCAAAAACAATTCTAAGTAAAGACAGAAAAGAAATTACAGTGTCACTAAAAGCCCACAATGTAAGTTTAATAACAAAAATAGCAATTACCAGTTACTGTAAAGTACAGAAATGAATATGTTTCCTTCCACTTCTGGCTTCTTCTGAGCAAACAAAAATCACTTGCTACCTCAACTCTGACTAAGCCCCACCTCCAGTTATCACGTAGCTGAGGTCAGAGGTCAGAGGCCAGACAGTTAGCACCCCTCACCCAGACTACAGGGCAAGTCAGACAAGCCAAGACTAAATTTGCAGCAGTTAAAGGCAGCAAAGAAATACACCACCACTACGTTTTAAATTTTCAACAGCCCAAAAACAATTCTAAGTAAAGACAGCAAAGAAATTACAGTGTCACTAAAAGCCCACAATCTAAGTTTAATAACAAAAATAGCAATTACCAGTTACTGTAAAGCACAGAATTGAATATGTTTCCCAGAATCCTCAGTTTTCTTTGTGCATCTTTCCAGGCTGGTCACGTTTACATCTGCTGTAAACACTGCTTTTAAAAATACTGTGTATCTCAGAGATATACAACTTTTACTTTTTAGTCCTTTCTGGGTTAGAATATCCACAGGTAGCTAGCCATTGTTGTAGGCATTCACAAAATCTTTCTTCTGGGATTTAAAAATATTACTTAATAAGGGACATAGTAGCTTACCTTAAAGTTGGCACAGAGCCAGATGTAAACGTGACCAGCCTGGGAAGATGCACAAAGAAAACTGAGGATTCTGGGAACAGCAGGGAAAGGAGAGTGATCGGATTTCGGATTTTCGGATTCCTTTGTGCATCAGCCTATGAGGAGAGCGCTTATTACCCATGTGTTGAGACTCGAGAGTGCTGTAAGAAGGTGCGATAGATAACAGCAACTACAGTGCAAAATGCAACAGTAGATCTTGCTGGATGAAAGCTGCTATCACTAGTGTGAGCAATTCAGGTGACTTCTCTGTCACCTCAGTTATTCCAGCCTTCCTCAGGGGGGTGATCAGAACTCGCAGATTTGAAAGTTTGGCTGTACTTACCTGTGGGCAGTAGTGGGGCATGTGGGTCTCTTGAAGACAGAGCATACTGCTGTTCTTCCCCCAACCTCCATGCCAGTAGCTTGCCTGTAGTATTTTACTGGGGTCTAATCCTAGGAGACATGTACTCCTCAGATGAGGAGGAAGAAATTGACATTCTCACTTTTTTGACATGTAGGTTTGATAGGAGTTTGTTTCTCAAAGAACAAGATATTCGAGGTTAACTGTTTCATTGTAGGAGCTCATACAGGAAGCAGATGCCCTGCAACCATCTTGCTTCTCACCCCAAAGTCCACCCCCCACATCACATATACACACAATTATAGGAAGTGAGATTATGGGACAGATGGAGTTTCCAGGCTGTCAAATTAAAGCAACAGTTCAAATTAGCAGGGAACATTTTTCACAGTTCCATTTTTGAACTGTGATGTATTTATGACATTTAAATATTTTGTTGTTTCTTTGTTATTAATGTGGATCCACAGTTAAGATAGCAACCAACACCCAGCAGTTTTTTATGTTTGCTTGCACGCATGTGCAAGAAACATAGTGCCATCATCCGAGTTTTCCAGAGGTGTGTCAGCCTCTTCCAGTTCAGTCAGTGTGTTTGCAGGCGCGGTCGCAGTGCTCCAATCACTGCTCCAGCTGTCTGTGACAGCAGTTGAAAATGCAGTGGCATACAGTTGAAAGGGAGAGCTCCGCTTCAGTGAGCAGAGCTCCCCCTCAGCACGCCGCATGCATATTGCGTGCTCACGCCGCCCCCACGCACATACTGGGGCAGCCGACAGGTGCCCAGTGCCCCATCGGCCCATGCCGCCCCAAAAAGCTTTCCAGGTGCCATGCTGAGAGCCCACCCAGCGTGGCTGCGTCCATACGGCGGAGGTGCCCAATCCCCGTCGACTCCAGCCCCAAACAGCCTTACAGCTGCCACGCTGGGAGCCCACCCCAGCGTGGCACAAATCCATATGGCTGGCGGGGTGCCCAATCCTAGCCGTCCAGCCCCCGAAACAGCCTTCTAGCTGCCCGCTGGGAGCCCACTCCCAGCGAGCCAATCCCGTCGTCTTCTTAAAAAAAAAAAAAACCTGTAAAAAGAAAACGTTCCTCGGCGTTCTCCCAGCCCACCTCGCCCACCCACTGCGCACCTGCCTCCCCACCCCTTCCTCCATACCTACCTCCGGAGTCTGGCGCGATGATCTTCCGTGGACCGGGAACACGTCTGCACTCTGCAAAGCCGACCGCGAACTGAGGAAATGCCGGTAAGCTGTATAATGTAATAGAAAGGGTTTCTTCAACTTTGCTGCATATCGCGGGCATTTTTTGGAATTTTTGCACCACATTTTCAACATGGGGTTTTTGGGACCTCTTCTCATGAGTGCTGTCACTGTCATGGCATTAATCAGGCCCGAAGGGTGATTTCGCGGTCACTGTGCGAAATCACCTTTCTGGACTGATTAACGAAACGACACTGCCAGTGTTCATAAGGTGGGCTCTCAAAAAGCCTATTTTGAAAATTTGGTGGAAAAATTCCTAAAAATGACTGTTTTACAAGCGTGTTTCGCGGATTTCTCGCATGCTGCGTAAGTTGCGAATTTTCAATATTTTCACTCCAGATTTTCAACATTGCCATTTACCACACCTCCTTATGAGCAGTACAGCTGTCACTTTCACATCTCGCCCAAAGCGTGTTTCCGCCCATGTAGCGCACAATGGCGCGAGTTGGTGTCTTGAAATCAATGTATGGACACATTAAGAAAATCACAGTGACACTGGTCATGAGCAGAGGTGTTAAAATATATGTTGAGGACTGGTGAAAAATCCCAAAATGACTGTTTTAGGAGCGCACGTTGCGCAGTTCATACGCACGCTGGCAAGTTTGCAAATTTGTAATATTTGCACACGAGAATTTCAACAGTGCCATTTTACTGCACTTCCTTATGAGCAGTACAGCTACCATTTTTCATATCTCGCTCAAAATGTGTTTCTGCACATGTAGCGCACAATGGTTCAGTCGGTGTGCGAAAACAATGTTTGGGACAGATTAAGAAAATCACAGTGACACTGGTCATGAGCAGAGGTCTTAAAATGGCTATGTTGAAAATTTGGTGACAAAACTCCATAAAATGACTGTGCTACAGTGAGCATTGCGCAGTTTCCACGCCCTTGTAAGTTCATGAATTTGTAATATTTTCAGTCTAGATTTTCACCAGTGGCATTTTCCACACCTCCTTATGAACAGTACAGCTGTCATTTTCCACAACATGGCGAAATGTGTTTCACACTTTCAGTGCAGAAATGCGTGGTCGCTGTGGAAATCATTGTTCGGACAGATAAAGAAGATCACACTGACACTGTTCATGATTGGAGGTCCCAAAGCGCCTGTGTTAACAATCTGCTGTAAAAAAAATCCTCAAAGTAGTTACATTACAGGTGTGCGTTGCACAGTTTCTACACGCGCTCATGACTTCACCAGTTTTTTTAATATTTTCACAGCAGATTTTCAACATTGCCATTTTTTACACCTCCCCATGAACAGTACCGCTGTCATTTTTCACATCCTGTTCGGAATGTGTTTTTGCACCTGTGGTGCTAAATGCCGTAGTCGCTGTGCAAAAGCAGTTTTCGGCTAACAAACTGATATTACCACTGTTCATGAGGTGGGGTCACAAAAACCATGTTGAAAATTTGAAGTAGAATACCAGCGAATGCCTGAGGCGTTAGGGTTTCCGACCATAACACCTCACCCAGAGATTGACAGGCATCAGGGTGTGACTTGGGATTCTTGCCTGTAATGCTCATACCATTCCTCCACCCACACCCTGCAGCCAGTGGCGGCATCAAGGTGTGCCTCGGACTCTTAGACCCAAACTTCACCCCATTCTCCTATACGCACCCATCTCACCGTATTTTCTGATGGAATGGGGGTGCGCATAAGAGCAAAGACCCCAAGGCACACTGTTACACTTGTCAGTGTCTGCAGGGTAGGGTGTGGTGAAATGGCATGGTCGTTATGCCTGACGACCCAAAGGCACACCCCAATGCCTGTCATTCTCTGCAGGATGGTGGTGGGGTTGGCTTCAGTTCAATACTTCGCTGCCATTCCTATTATGCAGCTCTGTAACTTCTACACTACCAATGCCAGCAAGCAAACATTCGGCATTGACAAATGCTTGTTATTAATTGTCTTTCCTGAGGCCTCTGTTGAGCTATGAAAGCTGTATTTATAATGTGGCTATATCTTAAGTGTTGTGGTTATGATTACTGACAGCATAGCACTCTTGTCCCATCTGATGTAAATTTACCAAGGTGGGTACGGCAGGAGAACAGGTTCTGTTAAAAACTTTTGAAACCCTTACCTTGCCTTGAGTCTAAAATAAAGATGCAGGGCAGATTGATATCTTTAAACCCCTTATATTTTGGCTTGTTTTAACTACTGGAATGGTTATTTCGATTTCTAGTACCATGAAGTGCTGCCTACCAAGGAAAGAAATGGAGAATCTTAGTAATCAGCTAGTCATCGGCTTAGGGGGGCAGATTTGCTGCCCTCTTACCTTCACAGCCAAGGTGGCTAGCTACAGTCCATGTGGAATAGAGTAACAATGAACTTGATTTTCTTTGTACATAAACCCCATGTCAAAGCACTCTGCAAAGCAGTGAACTGGATTCTAGTCACACAGTGACTATATAGAAACATAGAAACATAGAAGTTGACGGCAGATAAGGACCGCAAGGCCCATCCAGTCTGCCCATTTCTTTTTCTACCTTATAAATGTGCCATCGGCCTTTGCTCTGTCAATGGCCTATCAATTCATACTCATCTGTATTGCTCCCTTGTGCCTATCCCATGCCTGTTTGAAGCCCTGCACTGTATTCATATCCACCACTTCCTGAGGTAGGCCGTTCCATGCATCCACCACCCTTTCTGTGAAAAAGAACTTCCTCACATTACCCCTTAATTGGCCTCCCTCTAATCTCATGCTGTGTCCTCTTGTCCTGCTATTTTTCTTATATTGAAACATGTTAGACTCTTTCACCTTGTTAATGCCCTTAAGGTGTTTGAATGTTTCGATCATATCACCTCTCTCCCTCCTTTGCTCTAGGGTATGCATATTGAGCTCCGTTAATCTGTCCTCATATGTTTTCTGATGCAGTCCCTGCACCATTTTGGTTGCCCTTCTCTGGACTGCCTCAATTTGGTTACTGTCCTTGTGAAGGTGTGGCCTCCAGTACTGCATGCAGTACTCCAGATGGGGCCTAACCAGTGTCTTGTAAAGAGGCATTCTTTGCATTAAACCCCAGTTGCCACTCTTCCAACTATTTTGCTAGTTTATCCAGATGTCTTCTCATTCTGCCCCCCCCCATTCTGGATCATCTACTCTGTTGCAGATCTTGGTGTCATCTGCAAACAGACAAACCTTACCCTCCAGTCCATCTGCAATGTCACTGATGAAGATATTGAAGAGGACTGGCCCCAGGACTGATCCCTGACGTACCCCACTTGTGACTTGCATCTCTTCTGACTGCATACCGTTTACCATCACTCTCTGTTTTCTGCCCGTCAACCAGTTTGCCACCCAGTTGACTAACTTCTGACCCACCCCGATCCTACCCAGCTTTTTAATCAATCTTCTATGAGGAACAGTATCAAAAGCTCTGCTGAAGTCAAGGTAGGCGACATCATCTGCTCCCCCTTGATCCACCACTCTGGTTACCCAGTCAAAGAAATCTATGAGATTAGTTTGACAGGACCTTCCTTTTGTAAACCCATGCTGTCATGGATCCTGTGCCCCTATGGATTCCAGGTGTTGCACTATCCAGGAAAGACTGACTGGTCTGTAGTTCCCTGCCTCCTCCCTGCTACCACTCTTGTGGAGCGGGATCACATGAGTCCTTCTCCAGTCTTCTGGGACCTCTCCTGTGCTCAGAGACTCACTAAACAGTTCTGATAATTGCTCTGCTATTTCCACCCTTAGCTCCTTTAGTACCCTGGGATGTATGCCATCAGGTCCCATTGCCTTGTCCACCCTGAGCTTATCGAGCTCTTGTAGGACCCTTTCTTTTGTGAAGGGACTAGTGCTCACCTCCCTCCCCACTGTGTCCATGGTGCTGAGCTGTGGGCCCTGCCCTACCTTCTCTTCAGTAAATACTGAGCAGAAGTATCTATTTAGGATAGATGCTTTTACATGGTCCTCCTCCTCCTCACACGCCCCCTTATCTCCTTTAATCTTAGCAATACCCTCTCTGGATTTTCTCCCTTCACTAATGTATATATAGAAGTCTTATCACCTTCTTTTACTGTTTGTGCTAGTGTTTCCTTGGTTTGGGCCTTTGCCTGCCTTACTGCCTTCCCTTCTTTCCCTATCTTCATCCCGCTGTGTTCCCTTATATTTCCGGAAGGCCATCCTTTTGGCTCTATCCTTTTCTGCTACTGTTTTTGAGAACCAAAGTGGTTTCCTTCTTCTTTTGCGCTTCCTTTTCTCTCTAACACAATGGGATGTTGCTTCAAGTATTGCGTCCTTAATGCCACTTTGCCTGTACCCCCTCACCTATATTTCTTTTTTCCAGGGCTAGCTTAACTCTGTTGGCCATCTTATCAAAGTCAGCTCCTCTGAAGTCCCATATTTTTGCCTTGGAATGGGATGATTTAGTTGTAGTGGCCAAAGTGAACCATACCATGTGATGGTCACTGGCCCCCAGGTGACCTTCTACCTGGAGATCTGTGATCCTTTCCCCTGTTAGTCAGTACTAGATCTAGGATAGTCCTGTCTCTTGTGGGTTGTTGTACTAGTTGTTTGAGGCCTTCCCCCTGCAGGGAATCCACCATGTGTCTACTTCTGGCAAATGTTCCTGCTGGTATTGACCAATCTGTATCTGGCATGGTGAAGTCTTCCATTATCAGAACCTCCCCTTTAGCTGTCATGTTTTGCATATCTTCTAACAGTAATGTGTCTGTGCCCTCCCCCTGGTCTGGGGGCCTGTAAACAATCCCAGTTCTTATGGATGTCCCATTTCCTGTTTCCAGGGTGACCCACAGTTCTGGCTCCTTATGTGTATCCTGAATTTCTGTAGCTTTGATATTTTCATTGACATACAGGGCTACTACACCTCCCCCCCCCCCTTTTTACACCTCTGTCTCATCTGAACAATACATAGCCAGGTACTGAAGTCTCCCAAGTGTGGTTACTGGTAAACCATGTCTCGCTAATTGCTACTATGTCCAGTTTAGCCTCTGTCATTATTGCCTGCAGGTCTGGGATCTTGTTTCCCAGACTGCAAGCATTTGTGTACATGATTTTCCATTGGCCAGATTTCAGTGTGTTAGTTGTTGGGTGAGGTCTGGTGTTTCCCCTTTGCGTCGTATGGGGAGCTGGACCTTTTTCCTTACCTGGTGATGCAAATGAACTGCAAACGTGCTGAACTCCTGTTTGACCATTAGCTGAGGGGGGAAGGGTGTTCTTCCCATTAGATGTATGGGGTGCTGCACCCCTCTCCCCATTTGCTAGTTTAAATATTCTGCAAAGACGTCAAACTTCTGCCCCAATGCACTGACGCCCTCCTTAGTCAGATGCAGTCCATCAAATTTAAAGAACCTTTGCTTCCAAAACTGTTGCCAGTTCCCTACAAATTTGTGTCCTTTTTCCTGGCACTAGCCCTTGAGCCACATGTTTAGCTCCCCTATCTCCCCTTCTCTGACTGTCCGTCCATCTGCCCCACCCCTTCCCCAGACTGGCAGGATCTCAGAGAAGGAGATGCCGGATGAAATGGATGCTAGTTTGTCACCCAGCCTGGTCAGGTGTTCCTTGGTCTCCACAAATGACTGGCTGGCGAGATCATTAGTTCCTGTGTGTACCAGGACATCAATGTTTTCTCCTGTTTCCTGAACAGTTTTAGCAATGCGGTCAGTGTCTCTCCACGCTGATGTACCTGGGTGACATCTGACCATTACCCCTGGCTGGAGATAGGTATCGACTCCCCAAATCATGGAGTCTCCTACGATCAGAAGGTTCTTGGATTTCCTTTTTGCTTTTTTTGTTTTGGTTCCTGTTTTGGGCAAGTTTTGTTGTGCTAGCTCCTGCTCTGCAGTGTCCTCTGCCACTTCGTTTGATTTCAGAGATAGAGGCAGACACCTGTTTGTAGTTTGTATATGGTTTGTGGAGGTAAATATGTTGGAGAGCACCGAGTGATGGGGCACCCGATTTGTCCCTCCTAACCACCTGCCAACCTCCCGGACCAACTACCCTCTGCGGTCGAGGTGCTTCTGTTGGATGTTGGGGAAATAACGGGTGCTCGTATAATATATTTTCTCTTGAATATGAAATTTGAGGCGCGCAATCTCTGCCCATGCTGCCTGGAGCTGAGCCCTAAGATCTCCAATGGCCCAGCATGTAGGACAGTGTCCTAAACCCTGTAAAACTGCCCTTCTGAAAAGTGTTCCATATTACCTGCAGTTAATGATATCCATTCCAGATAATTTGTTGGGTTTATAACTTGGTCAGAGAAATAAGAAGGAAGCTGCCCTTGCGTTCTCAGCAACAACTCGGACAAGATCGCAGGACAACCCCTTGAAAATTTGAAAAGGGAATGTTGACTTGAATTCTGGGGTAATCCTCTGCCCCAATGCCACTCGAGTACCATGGAATCTTATTATAAATTGGGTAAGAGAAAACAAGACCTGTGATTGGTCAGATATGGTCACATGACTGGGCTTTATTCTAGCACTATCAAAAACTACTTAACTTTCTTATTTTTATCATCTGTTTTTTCACCTGCAGTTCTCGATTGGTCCCCTTCGGAGAGTGACTGAAAGCTCTGTCATCCACCAACGTGGGACTTACCCCATCTACTTAGACTATGATGGGTGTGTGGGTGCCTCGGGTGATGGTGCAAAGTCTCTGGGATCGACATCTTTCATTGTGCTAGTCAGGGGTGTTTTCCCTGTTCATGCTGTTATCAGGGCCAGCACATGTGTAGTGACGCAGACATGTGCCATCAAGATGCTGCACGTACTCTGCATCACTGCCCAGCTTATTAGAAGGCAGCTGCTGTGCCACCATGCCTTCACTAGGTGACAGCCAAGAAGCGGCATACACTGTTCCCCCTCTGCAAAGGAGGAGAGCAGTCAGTGGACACTCGACCCTCCTTCCCTCCAGCTGGCTGACCACCGAGAAACCCTGGTTCGTTCCCAAACCTGGGTCGCCAGCATGGTGTGGGATCCCTCAGCCCGCTACATCACTGGGCCTTGGCAGTACTTAACTTTCTTAACCTCATTCCTCAGTTTTTAAAATAGAATAAGAGGAAACATTTTCTAATCAAAATAAGGCACTCCAGGGTTTGCCAGATTGTGAGATAACATCACTTCTCACGTGCGTAAGGCACTAAGTGTTGCCTTATGCCTCATTTCCCGAGGCATGCTGCTATCCTACAATAAAGCACACCCTGTCATGTCGTATTGCTTAAATTTCCATTGGGAGATCCATCAGAGATGGGCAGCAGAGACTTCATCCAGCATATCGCAGTAGTGCAGAACCCTGCTAGTACTAATGTATACTGCTACCTCAGTACTGGCAATAAACCCAGGTGTAACTTCCATATGATTGTAGTCAGTGGCTAGACTGCTGCCTGCCAGGCTGGGAAAAATCCTATTGCCCAGCTGCCTGGGACAATGAAAACAGCTGGCCGTGCAAGCAGTAGCTGTTTCTAGCTGCTCGCAGGACAACCAGATATTTAGGCTTTAACTTGCAGTCTGTGCATACTTCCTGGTTAAGTATCCCGTATGTACAGCTGCTGACAGTGATGGCCACTCATTAAAATAGCATGCATTGGCGGGAGCCATCTGTGTGAGTTCTGACAAGTTCTGATATACCCAGCCAGGAAGGAGAGGAAGTAAATTCGGGAGAACTGGGGTCACCGATCAGGAGTTCAGGCTGCAGAAATCATTTGACTCAGCCAGTTACAGCAGACAGTGATGTTGGCCATTAGGAACGACAGACAGGGGAAGCCTGGTGGCTGAAGATCCAGAGTCAGTTATGAGTATGAACTCCTTTTCTTCCACCTCCTCCCAGTGATTGTGTTGTGGAGAAGCTCTCAGCATATCGGAGTTGGTAAGAAGAGCTGATCAGTAACAGGTGGTGGCGCGCTGATAGAGAGCGTGGGAAAACTTTAAAAAATTTTTCAAAAAGCTCTTCTAAGACCTCAGTATTGGGTCCAGTCAGGAATCAGATAAAATAGTAAAATAAATTATCCTCGGTCATAAACATTATTAAAATAAAGTAGGGAGAAAATGATATGAGCAAAATGCTTCATCCTTTTTTTTTTTTTATTTATTAGACCTGTTTCTCTGCTTCTGCGGACCCAACAGGGGCTACAACCCCTCCCTCAGAGAGCTACATCCTCTGGCCTCTCTGACCGCCCCTTGCCCCCCCGTGGCAGGGGCCAGGGTGAGGAGTGCCAGCTCATCCCCCCCCCCGGAAACAGCAATCCAGAATTAGGGGCCACCGCACAGGAGCAGTCAGGGCCATCATGGGTCCTGTCAGGTCCCGGGGAGTTTTCCTGCACTTTTCCTCTTGTGCCCTATGCCCATGCAATAGGTGGGGTGACTGTCTCCACCTCTGAGGAGGCAGCCAATCGCCCTGGACATGGGCCGACTCCTTGTGCTTGCATCTGTGCTGACACCCAGCCACTGCTAGGTGTCAATCTACAGCGCACAGCGCTATCCCCCCTCCCCGAGGAAGGAGAGCAGTCCTCCAGACACTTCATCCTTACCTCCCCTGGCTGTCCCCCAAATGACCTGAGTCTGTTCCCGAACCCGGGTCGCTGGCATGGCACGAGGTGTGGTGTCCCACGCCTCAACCCTCAGCGTCATGGGGCCAGCTTGTTTCATTCTTTTTAAATTAGAAAAAATGGGAAGGCAAGCAGCAAATGAGTGCATTGCCTCTTATGCTGTAGACAGACGTGTGGCCTTTCGTAAAATATGGGAACCATTTTTTTGTATGTAGCTTACCTGAATGTGCAGCAAGAAATATAAGGAAA
This sequence comes from Neoceratodus forsteri, assembly GCA_016271365.2. NCBI lineage: Eukaryota > Metazoa > Chordata > Ceratodontiformes > Ceratodontidae > Neoceratodus > Neoceratodus forsteri. The sequence continues at coordinate 506,786,389 of CM028137.1, forward strand.
TTTAACACACTCCAATCACAATATTATTTCTTCTCCTCCTCACTTTCTGGCTGCTTCTGTTCTGTCCTCGCCAGTGTTTTAGCTGGGGGACCACTAGAGAATCAGATTATTTTTGTTTTTAAAATGAATCCCCCCACGTGCAGCTTTTGTAAGAGCTCAAAACAAAGAGACCCAGACCAGTTTCTTCTGTTAAGCCACTGGCCAGAAGAGAAGAGAAACAGCCAGAAAGTGAGGAAGAAGGGACATTCTAGGCACTTTTACACACCAATGTCTGTAACAGAATGACCGTTACAGAACCAGTGTAATGTTGCCTCTGTTCGTGTGTAAAGTGGATCTATTCCACTACCACAGTGAACGTTCAGTCAGAACGCATTCTCTGCTTACCACAGTTCACCCTGATGTGTGCTGGTACACCCGGCCATGTATTCAGGAGGTTCTGTTACCTCCTGAGGAAATCAATAGGATCACACTTCCGTGGGGACACCCAAGAAAAAAAAAGACAGAATAGAGTGGCAGATTTACCAAAATACAAGCAACATGTAATTGGAGCAGAGAACGAAACGGACTGCAATGGTTCAAATAAGGTAACGTTATCGCAGTTCAGGACACCGGCGTGTAAAAGCACCTATTGAGACTGGAGTGGAGTAATTGCCTGACTGAGCTTCTTACTGAAAACTGAATAAAAACTACATTTACACACAAAAGCTGACCTTACTAACACAGCACAAACAAGGGCAGTTGTACTAAACTAAGGTTTGTCCTTTAGAATTGTAGGACACCAGAAAATTTGTGCCGGGGAACAAAATTTATGGTCATGGTTGTCCGTGGGCAACTTACTTTTAAAAAACAATATTTCTGAGCCCACTAGTAGCTGAGCCCCACTGACATGTAACGTGTTGATAGACATTGTCTACAGAAGGATCTGTGGCCCCTCCAGTCAGTATCCTCCCCTTAAAGGGACACTTTCAACCCAGTTTTAGCCTCAAATTATCCCTAGTTTAAAGAGTCCCTGACACCATTAGAAAAACTTGGAAAAAATGTGAGATTTAGACAGTTCAGTTTATATTTCATGTGTTTTCTATAGCTATTTACCTTTTTTCTTTATTGCCGAGGACAGCTGTACGGAAGAGGCTTACTGTCCCTTAGACTTTTTCTGCTCTTTCTGCTATCCTACATATGACATCATAATCCAAGTTGCACCTGGAAACGAGCTTCTGGTCATGGTGCTTTTCCCGGTTACCAACTTTTAAATAAACAAATAAATAAATAATCCACCGCTTATGGCATCATAATTATCCCCACAGCAACAGACTGTGAAGTCATAAACAAAACTGTAATTTCATATGTAGGCAAGCAGTCAGAATAGATAGGGCAGTGATCCTGTTTACATGCAAATGTCCTTAGTAATAAAGAAAAATGAGTAATACAGAAACAATATTAAAATATAAGCTCACTTGTGCTAAACATTACATTTTCTCAAAGTTGTCATAACGGTGTCAGGTTCTCTTTAAAGGACACATTTTATGACTGCTTACATTCTGTAGTGACTGCAGATGTAGCTGGCTGTTTGATTCTGATTCTTTGTTTCTTTCTAAAAGTGAAAAACAGACTGCCAACCATACCTGTGTTACCACACCAAAACTTGTTTGTTTACATTTCTTTATCAACACCTACCATAAAGTTTCTGGACTTGGGAACAACCCCAGCACAGTCTAGCCACTAATTATGCATTGGGAGTTGAGGATAGTATCACATCATAAAAGCCTGCACTGTTTGGGGGTGTTCCTAATGTTCAGGAATTATGCAGTAAGAGATGAGCAAGGTTTTGAAGCAAAACAAGGTAGGGAATAATTACATCATTACCACGCATTTCAGTTCTACTATGAAAAGAAGCTGAGTAAACAACCAGTAACATCAATGGATTTTAGAGAAGGAAAGCAATCGTATAAGGTGGGTTTTAAACTAGGAAATAATATGATGCAAAAATTGTTGACAGTGTCCCTTTAACCAGTGCCAGTTAGTTGTTGCTTTTGATGACTTGTCATAGAACAGTCAACAGCGGCAGTCTTGGAGCAAATTGTAAAGAATTACTAACTAGGCTGGCCCACCTGCACAGTGGCAGGGGTACTGATGGTGTCCCTGGTAACCTGGGTTCAGGATGAGCACAGAACATCAGGGACAGCTTGGGACTGTGTGTGAACTCATCATCCCACAGGAAGTTGTCTGTCTCTAGGGAGGGAGGAAGGGTGAAATGCTCCATTGCTGCATTGCCAGCTGGGTGCAGAAAGGGTGGTGGTGGTGCAGCTGAAGCCTTCAGATCGTAGGCGGGGACGCCTTCCAGTATTGGCCCAGTGCAAGCGTGCATACCAACCTTCCTTTTCGATGCCATCCCAGGAGAGAAATAGGTAGGGGAAATCCCTGCCATGGCAGCATGACACTGACTGCCCCTTCGGGCTCAGAATTGTTGACCCAGCACCCTCCAGCTGCATCTGCTATCCAGCAGGGACTGGCGATCCTCGTCTGCTCCTTTACAAGGGGTAGGTCATGGGAGATATGGAGGGGTGATTCTAGGAGAAGTGTCAGACTTGGGAGGAGGTTGGCTGAAGGGGGCATACAGGTGACAGGAGATAAAAAGCTAGATTGAAAAAGAAAACAAAAATGACAGCTCCTGCTGCATGATTTGAAAACTCATGTGCACATTTGTCTTGCAAAGCTAACATTTTTGTTCATTGCTACACAGTAGAACTTTAATTCCAGATAAAGTTGTTTGCTCCACAATATATTGCTTAAAAATGACGTGACTTAAGACATGCTGTATTATTTAGATTTTTTCCTAAGCTGCTTGAATAACTACCATCCACTTTTGCGTAATTGAAGCAGAAATGAAGTCAAATGTTTTAAGTTTGCCTCCACAAAAGCTGCCTCTCCAAAAGCAGACATAGAGGTTGTGCCAGTAGATTTTTTTTTAACCTACCTAGGAGTTTAAAAATTAGGAAGGAGACCAAAATATGTGAGTAGGGTATTTCCTGTCCTGCTGGCGTAAAGATACAGTTGGATTAAAGGGGCAATCAAATCTTGGTCCAAAAAAGTGTCTTTACAGATGCTGCACAGAGACCAGCTAGACGAGACAATGACTCAGTTTTCCAATATTTAACATTATATTTGCTTAATTTGGACTCAAATGGCTACATTTATAGGAGAATTAAATCCATGATGTTATGAATGGCCCTTTGTCTGAAAAGGCTACATTTTTCTGGCCATCAATGACTGTCTTCCTATTCTGTTGTTTCTCCTTATTCAACAATCATAATGTCATTACAGGAATGCCCACCCATACATACAGTTATTTTAAACTCAAGAATAATATATAATAAGCTTGGGGTACATTTGATATGAAGCGCATCTGGATGGCATTAATAGAATATGGAGCCCCTCTTTATGCACTTCCTTTTGCCAAGTTTATGGTACAGTAAGTACATTTCATTCTAGGCCTGTGGCATGGCTGCAGTTCTTTTCTCATGGTACCGGGAGACCAAGGTTTCAGAAATAAACTTAAATCCCCAACCCCAGCCTGATATACACTCATCTCTGGCCAGCTGGCCAACCTACTTTAGGAATACAGTTGGTGCTGGCTGCCGAAACAGCTGTTTGTCCATCTTCTCAGTCAAAGAAAAAGTGAATTGAAGAGGCCACTAAAAGGAAAGGAAAGGAAAGGAAAGGAAAGGAAATTCACTAAAATACCACCAACAGCTTAATCTGGTTCAAAGTCAGTTGGCATTCATCTGTATCCACCTCCTCCGGGTCATGCCTGAAAATAGGCAGAATTTGTCTAGTGCACTTACCGGTCAACAAAATGAAATAAATAAATAAAAAGGAAACAGGAATGTGGGAAAATGCCCCAAAGTAGAACCATGTATTTAGCTGTTGTGGAAGCAATACTAGAACATTCCTTGAATAAGGCTGTCTCAGTGCTCCCAGTTTATAATTTTTTTGGTCCGGGACCCCCTTCCCAGGAGCTCAGCCCCCACTGCCATGCCGTCCCCACCATGCCTAGGATCACCCCCTGGGCGGGGCCATCAGGAGGGTGTCCCCTTCCCATGGTTGAGAAATGGCAAGCTCTGGCTTGCCCCGAGGACGGGCCATGGGAGGACCCCCGGCCGACTAAAAGGGCAGCAGAGACAGCAGTGGAGCGGGCGCCGAGTGGGGGACCTGCATTTTTGGTAATGTTGTGATCCCCTTGGAGGCGTGACGTGCAATGACGTCAGTGGGACGAACCTGACCTAAGTTCCACCTCCTGCTAATCTAGGCGCCAGTTGTTTTGGATTCCCAGCCTCTGCCAAGGGTCCCTTTTGTGCCAGACACTCAACCCCCTCCTACCCATCCTTTGGACGCTCATTCCTTCTCTCCCCCAGCCGGCCCTCCGACTCCCAGTCCATTCCGAACTCAGATGTCGATGTCGCAAGCAGATGCCTTGCCACTACGCCAGCTGGCCAGCATTCAGTACTCCCAGATTGATTTGGCATTTGCCCTGTAACTCCAGGGCAATTTTCTGTGTTTTCCTGTAGATTACGTTGTTTCCTACGGAAGCAGAATTGCTGTGTTTTCCCATATAACCAGTGCAAGTTTATGGGAACAGTGTCCCTGTAAGTTGCTCCATTTTCCTGTAAAATACAGGAATCTCTGTAGATCTGGGAGCCCTGCTAGCTTGGCAGCCTAATTAAATAACAAATTTACTAAATTACCTCTTGCTTATGGCTCATGTTTTATGAGTTCGTTAGCCACCCTCAATGTTATTATTTCCATGCACACTACACTTCTTTAGTAGTTTATGTATATGTATTACAGTGGCATGGTAGCACCGCTATATTTAGGATTGAGCAGGGTTTTCTGTGCTAAGTCTCAAATTTTGCACTTCAATATCTTTGCAACCATTTAACAGATTTGCACAAAATTTTGCATGCATGGTCTCATGGGGGTAGATTTCTTGATGTGCCAAGTTCCGTTCCAGTCAGATGTGCAGATTTCAAGATCTGGATAGTGAAAAACATTACAAATCGCTGTATTTTGCTGGGTTTGTTTTTTGTCATCGCCTTGCACCCAGATGGTTTCTAATTTTGGTCTGAGATTTTCAGGGTAGAGCGTGCTTAGCCCACAGATGTGCCTTTCGCTGGTTTGGTGAAAAAATATTAATCTGTTCCAAAATTATTACATTTTTAAATTTCGGTTCTGAGCATGCTCAGTAAGCACTTCAGAATAGCTGCATGAAATGATCCTCTGGGTCAAATCCTTTTTCATGAGGGAAAAATCATTTTTCATTTGCTGCCATCTTGTTTTTCATTGGAAAAAAGAAATTTCAAAACCCACAAACATTACATGCTGCAGAGAGACCAACACATGTGTCTTGTTCTTCGGGACTCCATTAGGCAGATTCTGCTCTTTACTATAGTTAAAATGACTCCCAAATGTGTGTGTTTTGTTTTTTGTTTTTTTTTTGCATCCTTTTTCGTGACTCACTTCTGCTTTTTTTGTGTTGCCAAACGAAGAGAGAATTTGGCCATATGAAAAAGTATCCCTAAGTTGCAGAAGCCATAACTGTTCTTTTTCCAAGTGTCTAGTGATACTCCCCCTCCCACCCACCCTCTAATTGCCATCCCTGTAATTTATGTGTCTTTACTTGGTTTCTAGTGGCACCCCACCACCCTCCCATTGCCATCCCTGTAATTTATGTGCCTTTTCATGGTGTCTAGTGGCACCCCACCACCCTCCCATTGCCATCCCTGTAATTTATGTGCCTTTTCATGGTGTCTAGTGGCACTCCCCACTCTCCAGTTGCCATCCCTGTAATTTGTGTGTCTTTCTCTTCTATCTAGTGGCACCCTGACCCTCCCATTGCCATCCCTGTAATTTATGTGTCTTTCCTTGTTGTCTTGTGGCACCCCCTTCCACCGATTGCTGTCCCCATAAATTATGTGTTGTTCCCTGATGTCTAGTGGCACCTCCCCGCCTTGATTGCTATCTTTGTAATTTATGTATCTTTCCCTGGTAGTACCCTGCCACCCTCTGACTGCCGTTCCCGTAATTTCTGCTGTAATAGAGAAAACCGTCCTTTGATGTCTTCTTTTTCCCCCTGTAAAAAAGGAAACAGTCCCTCACCGATCTGACCCTCCCCCAACCCGACCTCCCACTGAGCATCCAGCACCCCACACCCCCCACATACACCCTCACTCACTTTGAACAGGTCCCAGGGCAAAGATCCACTCTCCGATCAAAAACACGTCTAGCTGCTGGAACTGCTGATTGCAATGTGAGAAACTAAGGTAAGTGCGGTTCAATGTATTTCAGTGAGGTTTTTAACTTTGATGCATAACTCTGTAATTTTTGCATATTTTGACCCCAAATTTCCAACATGGCCTTTTTGAGACCCCACATAATGGACACTGGCAGTAGAATTACGCAAATCTGGACCAAAAAGCGATTTCGTAATTGCTTGGTGAAATCATGTTTCAGGTGGGATTTGAAAATGTTCACCACAATCGTTCATGAGGTGGGGTCATAAGAAGGGTATGTTGAAAATTTGGCATCAAAATATGTAAAAATGGTAAAGTTATGCATATCTGTTGAAATTTTGCTACATTCGCTCGTAACTTTGGTAATTTGAAGTATTTTGATCCCAAATTATCAACATACCCATTTTTTCACACCACCTCATGAATGTGACAGCTGTCATATTTAAAATCTTGACCAAACTGTCTTTTCGCTCCTGTGGTGTGGAATGACACTGCTGTGGCACAAAATCACGTTTTGGCGGGGATTTGAAAATTTTCAGTACTGGGTTCATGCGGTGGGGTAATAAGAAGGCTGTGCTGAAAATTGGTTGTTGTTGTCCTACAAATAGAAGTGTCCACAGCAACATACATATACCTATCTGTGGAGGGATGGGAGCGCAGGGCCCAAAAGGCCCTGCACTCCCACAGGCAAATAAGGATACAATTACACTATCTTAAAAAGTATGGATCGATGGCCCTGCGCTTCCATAGGCAAATAAGGAGATGATTATACTATCTCAAAGAGTAAGGAAATTCTTTCCAAAAAAATGCATTATTGCACATTTAGGGTTCAGGCTAAAGTGAAAAAAGTAGTGAAATGTGGTTTTAGGGTTTCCGACCCTAAAACCCCACCCCTAAAACAAATCAGGGGTGCAGTCTTCCTTGGGGGTCATCAACCCTACAGCTCACCCCATTCTATACACTCCAGAAACATACACACCTAATGGGGTGAGAGCTGTAGGATTGACAACCCCAAGGAAGGCTGCACCCCTGATTTGTTTTAGGGGTGGGGGTAGAGTTTTATGCTTAGAAACCCTAAAACCACATTTCCCTAATTTTTTGCTTTAGACTGAACCCTAAATGTTGCATTAATGCAGTTTGCAAAGAATTATACTGTATATATGTGTCTAAATATATACTGTACGTGTATATATATATTATGCAATAGGCGTGGACTCAAAAGCCATTGTACAAATTGGTTTATCTGAGCTACTATGTGTATAAATGAAAAATCTTACATTTACACACATAGTATATTCATCATCATAGAGTTATACGTATAGTAAACTCATCATCAATAACACCCCCCAACCTAAACAGCCAGTCTGGGCACTACTTGCTATAGTTTCATTTCTTCGGGCATTTCCAAGCTAACAGACGTCCTGCATGCAGCTCCATCCAACACAAGCACCCAAGTAAAATTCACAAACAAAAAAACAAGCAGTTCCCAGTGAACTAGACAAATCACATTTTGTTAAACAGAACCTTTTTTGTTTTGTTTATTAACAATGTGCTTTTAAGCACTCAAAAGAGCAAGCTCAGCTGGGACATCTTCCCTTTCTCCACCACCCATGTGACAGGGTTGGGTAAGACCCTGCCCCATTTGTTATGCAGAGAGAGTTAAAAAGAAGGCTCTATTTTGGCCTCTCCTATTTTGCCATATGTCTGTCTCTTGCCCATCTGATTGCACAATCACATTTTCTTGTGGCAGCTAGGAACTGGCCGATCTGATGGTGCCACAATTTCATCGTTATCTCCCTTACTTCAGTTGCTGTTCCTATTGTTTCCTTCTCCCCTTACTTCTCTGTAGTTAAAAAAATATATGTGAATCTTTATGTGAAACTGGGTTCCCATGGTTTGCAAATGTTTGTACTTACATTGTTGAAATGATTGCAGAAAGCTATTTGGGTTTCTTAAAAAAATAACAAACTGTAATGCAGGGGGTTGACCTTGAGCTGTATTTTGACCCCCTACTAGCTTGTTTACAGGATTGTCAGCAGGAGACCAGCTCTGGGACAGAATGTTCTGTTTTGTTGTACCAGTTAGAGGCCCGATATTCAAAAGTTTTCGCAGGCACTAACAGGTGTCTATCTGCACAAACCCGAAGTTTGTGTCGGATATCAATTTTCAAAATGCGTAGTTGCGCAGGTAAACAGGGTTAGGACCTGCGAAAAACATAATTTATGCTGGTGGGCAAGGGGAGGGGCGGGGCCATGAATATCCATGCTACCCCATATTCAGCGGCTTTACACTTTGCAAAGAGGTTAGTGTGTTCCTCTTGCATGGCACAAATACTGCTGAACAGAACCCAGTCTTGCTCCACATGACCCTAGCAGTTGCCGGCGGTACTGCAGCAAATGACCCGGTTGTCCAGTGGGGGAGTGCACCCACCCCCTATGGTCTGTGGCACACCCCCGACCGCTTGGACGGGTATGTGTGAGCATATCCCTAGTGGTTAGCATCCTCCCCCGATCATCTTCTGCTGCCCACCGAAGGTCCCCTAGTGCCACAATGGGCCCCACCTCCAAAGCATTGAAGAACTGAAGTGTATCCTCGGATCCCTGGTGCCTAGTGATCCCCACCCTCCGATGCATAGCTCAACCAGGATATCCCCGATCCCTCGACCTAGTGGTACCTCTACCCTCTGATGCACAGCCCAACCAGTATATTTACTTGTTTGTTTATTGAGCAGTTTCACCAGGAAAGGCACACTGAACAATTTCAAATTGCTTGTCTCACAGTACGTCCTAGGGGAAGGGGACAATGGGGGTACATAATCATAAAAACATTACATTTGTCATTTGTCGACCAGGAAACACATGGCCAAGGTAAATACACTACATCATTAGAAAACATGAGACAGTAGAATAGGCAATACAGTTAGAGCTATATACGAGAAAAAGAAGACATAGAATATATACAATACAGTATGAGTTTTTTACCAGTACAGGGGTAGTGCAACGTAGTTAACAAAACTAAATAAATTACTATACAGAAGTGCAGTGTACCAAATCAGCTTGGAGTTTGCACTTGTCAAGAGTGAAGAAAGTGTGAAGGAGGAAGTGAATAAAAAGGGCTAGGAGCAGTTGCAGGTAGGAGAGAGGAAGTTATGAAGGGAGGCTGAGATGGACCGAGGGAGGAGGAATGCCTTATTTAATAGGGTAATGCTTTCCATAGTTTTGGGAACCTGTGTGAGAAGGCCATTTGACCCATTGTGGTGGAGCACCATGGGATGGCGAAGGTGCAAGAGTCATTAGATCTGAGAGAGTGGGGAGCTGAAGGGCGGGAGGCCAGGGAGGAGGATAGATAAGGGGGGTACAGAGCCAAACCAGAATTTAGAGACACATTTCATACAGTGAGCTACACGTTGGTTTTCCAGTAAGGGAAGAATAATTGAGCAATATAGAGTACAGTGGTAAGTGAGTTGGGGGCATCCAGGGCAAAGCGACAGAAGGCATTGAAAAGGGTATCCAATCTGGTTAAGGAAGACTGTGGAGCAGCACTGTAGACTATGTCACAGTAGTCAAAAATAGGTGAGAACATTTTCTGGACGAGCTCACCCCTAGCTGGTTGAGGTAGGCAGCTTCAGTTCCTGTATAGGGCTCCTAGTTTGGGGTGCAGCTTTTTCAGGATGGAGTCTGTATGTCCAAAAAAGTTGCGATGCTGGTCTAGCCAGACCCCAGGATGCCTAAAGGAAGATGTGTCCTCAAGAGTTGTACCATCAAGGGTGTGGAAGGAGAGCAATTTTGCTAACCTAGAGAGTTTCTGCCTTGTGCCAAAGGTCATGGAGACTGTTTTCTTAGCATTGAGGAAGAGCTGATGGGATCTTAACCAGAGCTGAACTTTTTGAAGTCATGCTGGAGATTGGAAGCGATATCAGAGGGGGAGTTGCCAGAAAAGAAAAGGACTGTATCTTCAACGTACATATGGATCGATGAGGTGGTAAACACTGACAGAAGCTCATTCAGAAGAGTGGAGAATGACAGAGGACCAAGGACTGAGTCTTGTGGCACACCAGTGTTTATCGGGAGGGGGGTGGATGTGGTATCTGTGGTATGGTACTGTGATCCCAGTGCCTAGTGCCCCCGATTGCCAGGCAGCTACACAAAGATAACTTCGCAAGTGCCTAGTGTCCCAAACCCCCATCCCTTCCTGCTACAGGTATTATATGTCACTGGCGTCCAGTGCTCCCCATCACTGATCCCCAACCCCATACCAGAAACACCATCCAGGACACACCAGGGACCTGTGTTTGTTCTATCCCTGCTCCTTACAATTTACATAGAGCGTAGGCTCATAAATGGATGGTGTTTCTGATACGGGGCCAGGGATCGGTGACCGAGGGGGCCAGTGTACACCAGGGACATCTAATACCCGTAGCGGGATAGGACGGGAGGTTTGGGACACTGGGCACATGGAGCGCTATCTTTTTGTAGCTGCCCAACATTCGGTGTGGGGGGTCCACTAGGCAGCAGGGATTGGGGATGTACTGGTCAGGCTGTGCACAGGAGGAAGGGAGGACCACTGGGTACCAGGGACTTCCACATATGTCTGGGACCAGGAAAAGTGGGGTAGGCAGCGCTGTGCTAACCTGCCTCCGCACTGGCACTATCCAACTGAATATAGAATCGTGGGACCCCTTGGCAGTTACAAAGCACGGCCCAAAACTTTGTGCTTCACTGCGCTGTTCTGAATATTGGGCCCTAGAGGTATTTTTCAGGCTTACCTCAGGAAAGAAACTGACAAATGTTGATACATTTTGTGAAACACAGGAGATGTCATTTCAACAACAGAATGCAGAGTTTAATCTGACAAGAAAAGGTATCTTATAAAAGAGAGCAGTGTTTTGTTGAGAGACATCGAGAGATTGAGATTTAAATTGAGAGGGAAACTCAGATGAAGGATTTTTGTTTGTACTGCCTTTAGGAAAAACGCTGTCCTGTACAATTTTATGTTTCTGTTTTATTGTTATTGTTATTGATAATAATAAAATGCTACTTGTGAATTTTATAACTTTTCCTGGTTTGCCTGTGCTTCCTGAGCTGTGCCTCTATGACACCCAACCCACCCACCTGCCTGCCTCCCTGCCTGCTGTTTTTCTGTATGTATTTTTGATTTTTTCCCCATTTCTCCCTGTGATGCCTGGAACCCCAGCAATCATGGCAGTGTGTGTGCAAGAAGGCACACACGCACTCCAAGCGCCAGCTCAGTCCCTTCTGCCCCACCCCAGAGCCTGACTGCCATCTGTCCTCCACCGGGTGGCAGCCTAGGACCAAGGTAACCCCTCAACACTCCCCAGGAGAGGAGAGTAGAGCCACCTCACGGCAGCTCAGTCCTCCTCCACGCCCTTCCCCCCCTCTACCGACCCCCGTCAACCCGGGCTCATTCCCGAACCCAAGTCCCCGGCGTGGCATGAGGTGTGGCATCCAGCGCCTCAACTCTCAGTACCACCAGGCCTGCCTGCTGTTTTTCATGTCAGTCTGCTGCTTCTGTACCCTAACAAGCTGTATATTCAGAAAAAAGCGCACAATACCTTAATCTCCATTTATTATGTTTGCCGTGCACATGTGCACACAATGAACATCTTGCTATAACATTGCCTTTTGAGGGGCATGATGCTGTCTGTCCAATGCAGAGCAGTGCTTAAGGGGCGAGTCAGTACCACACCAATCATCATTCATGCTGATAATGGCAGAGGTTTGGCCTGCTGGACAGAGAAGTCACATACTTCAAAACAATGAGCCAACCCAGTCCTGGGTCAGCTGTTTCCTTTGATCTAGGCAGCAGTTCTTTTCTGTCTAATCAGCCTGGAATTTCAATCATCCAGAGGTTCAGACTAGGTGAAACAGAAAAAACATGTCCATATATGTGTGTGTGTGTGTCTCGCTCTCTTTCGCTAGCTGTACTAACCGTATTCAAATGCGTATAACTTTAAAATGAAAAATGATAGCATGGTACTGTGAACAAGAAAGTTGTTCAGCACAAAAATATCTACAAAGTGAGTGATGTTTGATTTACAGATACCTTTTAGTTTTTTCATAATTTTTTTTCAACAAACAAATACGAATAACTTTAAAACGAAAAATGTCAGCATGGTACTGTGAGAACGACATTTGTTCAGCACAAAACTAACTACACAATGAGTGATGGTTCATGTATATATATACCTTTTAGTTTTTTTATAATTAGCAAAAAAGCAGAAAATTCTATTTCTTTTTACTTTCTGCAACAAACAAATGCAAATAGCTTTAAAACAAAAAATGATAGCATGGTACTTTGAGCACAAACGTTGTTCAGCACAGAAATATCTACTGAGTAAATGGTGTTTCATTTATAGATATCGTTTAGATTTTTTATAATCAGGAAAAATGGCAGGAAATTCAATTTAATTTTACTTTTTTGAGGTATGGCATAAATAGAATATGCTACCCCCCTACTAGAAATATTATTGCTATTTTTTGTTCTGATGCCAACTGACCTGATGACATCACTCATGGCTTCGCCACTCATGATGTCATTGGATCAGTCGGCACTCCAACAAAGCATATCAACAATATTTCCAGTAGGGGGGTAATATATCCCTTATATATTCTTTGCAAAAAAACTCTGTTAATGCATCAGTTTGTGTTGCTATTAAAGCGACAAAAATATGGAAATGCAATGTTAGGGTTTTCAACACTAACTCCACATTCCCCACCCCCCCAAGCAGCCAAAGGGGGCAAGGCAACACAAGCAACCACAGACATCCATCATCAGCTAAGACAAATGACTTACAACTATTTCCACATGACACACGAGACATCCATCATCATGGTCCAGTGCTTCTGTAGCCATGGATACACATGCACACTTGCACACCACCTGAGAAGTACAGTAAAAAAAATCCCATAGGATCACATTTTCAGTTGTAAGTAAGAAATATTATAAATCTAATTAATTATTCATGAGCCTAATGAGGCTCCTGATTGGCTACTAGATCGGTCATTAATGTCTTAGAAACAACAGGATCCAGCTGCTGACGCTGTGCGACACACACACGGCTAGCGCCACTCTACTTTAAAGTTGAGTTGCGGTAAAAATAAACAGAAAAAAGAAGTTGTTAGTGCAATTAGACTTATAATCACAGAAACAACCTTGAAGCCGGTCATTTCCTTGGATTAATGGCCGGACAGCGGGAGGTGGCCTTCGGCTATGCTTTGGACCACCCATTCCCCAACTGGTCATTAATCTTTCAGAAATAACCAGCTTTGTGATTGTTAGTGCTTAAACACATGACAGGGTGTGCAGCAATGCTAAATTACTGCACGCCCCAGGTGGGTTGTGAGGTATGAGGTGCAGCTGAATGCCATCGATCACCTGGGAAGTGTGGTATATGATTCCCATAGGATCACATTTGTAAATTGTAAATAAGCAATAACACATGGCAGGATGTGCAGCAGTGCTAAGTTGTTGCATGCCTCAGGTGGGTTGTGAGGCACGAGGTACAGCCGAGTGCCTTCAACCACCTGGGAAGCGTGATATAAAATTCCCATAGGATCACATTGTAATTTGTAAGTAAGCAATAACACATAACAGGGTGTGCAGTTATGCTAAATTACCGCACGCCCCAGGTGGGTTGTGAGGCATAAGGCATAGCTGAGTGCTATCAGCCACCTGGGAAGTGCAGATGTTTTCACTCAGGTGCCACGGAAGCACGTGCTAAGGACGTGGGAGAGTCAGCAGGTGGCTGCTCTGAGGAGCACCAGGCCCCTGGCTTCTTCACCTGGAAACAGAGGTAACATTCCAACTTAAATGGCACACAGCTGAATGATCCAAAATAAAACTAAAAAAAGGGATCGGCAGCAGAGCGAGATGTAACCCTGAGTAGTATGAAGAAGGCAGTTTTAATGTGCACTGACTAATTGCAAGGAAGAAAAGGAAGTGTCGGTGGGTGACTACATGAGAAATGCAGCGTGCCCTAGATCACTTTACCTAACAACATAAAGTAGGAGAACAAGGATCTGTGACTCACACTGTCACGGCAAGGCAGCATTGACAGAACAGGAGAAAATAGAAATGGAAACATTAAGCGCACTCTCTTCCCCCGTTTGGAAGGCGGGAAGTGGGAGCTATTTGAAAAACAAATTGCAGTTTGCTTAATTGGAGGAAAGGGATCCTCAGATTATTTCTGACTCCCATCCCCCTGTACAGGTCGCACCTGCCACTGGACAGAACTGACAAGCAGTTTCTGGTGCATCGGCTGCCCCAAGCCCCATCTAATCTGCCCAAGCCTGTTTAGTTGTGGGACTGTGCACCTATCTCAGCATTATACATTTCCTCAGAGTTCCATGACCATGTCCCAACCCGTTTACAGGCTGTCTCAGTCTGACTGATAGGCCCCCTGCTGAGAAGCATAATAACCCTGCCTCGTCTTGACGATTCCTATTTCATAAGTGTGATGTAGCTACAGCACTTGCTCATGTGCATACGCTCTCCACTCCCTGTTCCTAGTTTGTCATGCATGGGTGTCATAAATAATCTGAGGATCCCACATCCTTAGTATGTGCTTCCATGGCAGTATAAGTGCCTTCGGCACCTGAGTGAAGACATCCGCACTTCCCAGGTGGTCGATGGCACTCGACTGAGCCTCATGCCTCACAACCCACCTCGGACATATGTTAATTTAACATTACCACACACCCCATCATGTGTTGTGTATTTTGTTTGTTTGTCAACATATTTTATTGAAAGACTTACATCTTTTAAAAATGTATCAGGTCAACCAGGTTATACAAAGAGTACAATGTCTGCAGATACAACATGCGCACAGTGAGACCGGCATTCTAGTAAATTATCTGGAACCATTCAAATCACTTGGAAGGAGGTAACTCCTCCCCGCTTGAATCACTGCTAGTATTACAGATACAGGCGTAGTTATGATTAAGAGCCTTTTATCAAAGAAGGCATGTGATCCCACATTGATAAAGCGAAGGCTCCTATTGTTCACATTGCCAATGGCAGTATTATCCAGGTTATACACTGACTATGTCGGTCTCAACAGATTCAATGAGAGGCCTCCATGTCTGCTGAAACACTGATTCTTGGCCATTATCTGCTAGCTGACACCTCTGTAGACACACAGCATAAAATTATTAAGCCAATGTGCAATTGTGCAAGACGTTTCACTCACCCAGTGCTGTGTCACAGTTTTCCTGGCCATGACTAATGCTATCTCCTATAACCTGTATCTCTGCTTTCTATCTGGCTGGCCTTCAGTCCCTATCATGAACTCCATTGGGGTCCCAGGGAGTCCAGTCTTAAAGACTTTTTGCATAGTCATATGGATGTCTGCCCAGAAAGGGGCCACACTCTCGCACGTCATGGCCATATGCAAAAAATCACCTGCTGAGTGTTTACATTTAGGGCATGATGACTGCCTTGAGATGGAGTGTGTATGCAGCTTCTGTGGTGTCAAGTAAATTTGGTATAGAAAAGATAGTTGCACCCTCCAAAGCTTGTTAGACACCTAACAGCAGTGTACTTGTGTACATGATTTATTGCTGCCTGCCAAGTCTCCACATCTGTCTTAATCTCCAGGTCCTGCTCCTACTGACTTTTGGTTTTGATCATTGGGGCTGGTGCTGATTTTAAGAATAATTTGTAAATGGCTGATATTATGGGAGTGACTAGCTGTGGCTTATATATGGCTTCCTCTATCGGGGGTTAGTGATAAGGTGCCCTCAGGTAAATAGCTCCTTGTCCTCAAATAGGCAAAAAAATCTTCAGGTTGGATCTCATACTGTTGTGTTAACTCTATAAAGGATTTCAAGCGCTCCCCCGTAGAACAGATTACCTACAATTTCTAAGCCTAACCTCCGCCATTGTAGAAGGGCTTGGTGTAGGAAAACATTGTAACCTTTATTTTATCTGGCGCTCACATGGATAGTTAAATTTAACAAAAGACTCTTTTTATGTGCTATGTGGTTGTGGGCATCTATCCATAATCTAGTACAGGTTCGAGTATATGGGTTGATGTACTGTATCTCTGGAGGGAGAGTGGCACAGCAGAGGCAGCAGAACACCCTGTAGTAAATGCCCTTCCACACATTCATCCTTCATCTTTCTCCATGTGGATGCAAGAGTGGCCCTTGGATTTTCCAGGACTGCCAACTGTGCAGCCCAATAATAATATTTAAAATTTAGAGAGCCAACCCCTTACTATCAGGCAGAAACTGCAATATGGTTCTTTTAAATCTTACTTTGAGGGTATCTCTTGCAGCAGGCCATCATCAGTAGAACTAAGCCTCCAGGCACTAGGACCACACAGAAGCCTTCTAGCTAGCAGTCTACCAGAGGGAACCTCCCACCTTCGATGTCAGCCAATCCTATAAAGGTGGGCAGCCCCCAAACCCTCCTCAGTTTATTCCCACTGTCAGCCAGTGCACGTCAAACCACTGATACCACAGCAGCTACAGTCAACCTCCATTTTCCCGTGTTTAATCATGCTTTGTTATTTTTCATTTTTTTACTAAGTTTAACATCGAAATTTCGGTGTTCTCACCTGACTGTTTGTCTTCAAATCCTTTCTGATCTTCCAACCACTCCACAAAGTGTGCCTGCAGCAAACAGATCCAGGACGAGGAAATCTATTCTGCCTGCATCTTGTGCCTAGGCCCAGACCACAGCGTCCAAGCCTGCGAAGTTTGTTAGAAGTTCAACCCAGCCACCAGAGTTTCTCCATTTCCTTGGCCCAGGCTTTGGGGTCTTCATCTTTGAAGTCTCGGGACAAAACCTCTGGGAAACATAAGCACAGGGACAAGGATTGGATTGTCACCGATCTTCCCCCCTGCTCGTGGTCACTGCACAAGAAGTCCTTGACCACGAAACGGTCTTCCTCCCTCGTGGAGTTGACCTCCTCGGCCCTGCACACCCTACCTTCTACGGAGCTACTGATGGCCCTGCCACCTGCCCGGGTCTCCCTCGCGGGAGGCTGTTCTTCGAGTCAGGGTACTCCGCATCCTGCTTCCCAGCCCCTGCTGTTTCAGACCATATTCTCAGCGGGCACACAGTCAGGCAGCTCAGCCGGAGTGTCTTCAGTTAGCAGACGCCACCCCCCGATACCTACACTACTGACACCAGTCTCATCCTACGGCACCCATCTCCCCAGAGCTGGCACCCATGGATCCCTCACTGGCTCCAACTCAGCTGATGCCAACTGGGTCTGCTCCTGTTCCCCCTCTACTGCAGCCTGCAGGACCCACGCTGGCCCTCCCATTAGGCCTGTGCTTGACTTTTCACAGTCAATGCCCACCGGACCAATGCCAGCCCCCTCCCCCCAGCCAACGCCTGGGGGCCCTTGCCCATCTTACTGCCACCCACTGCTGTGGGACTGGCACTTGTCATACCACAACCTGTGCCTGTAAGACCTAAGCCTGGGTACCGTACGCCAGCCCCTGCTGATCTGGTGCCTGCCTACCCCTCCCCTCTACGGGTGGGACCTGCACCGGGTTATAAATACCCGGCACCTTTGGCACCTGCGCCTGTCTACAATTATCCGATGCCCAGGGGACCAGTGCCAACACCCTTTGATTACCGTGATCTGATTTCAACCTTGTGGTCTTTCATGCAGGCCCCTGCCCCTGGAGGACCAGCCCCAGCCACCCCTCAGATGCCTCCTTCGGGCCCCATTACTTGTGCCCCTATTCAGCCTGGTCCTAGTGTTCCTCACACCCCCCAAGGTAGGCCTGACGTTTGGTCAGCTGGCTGCTCAGATGATCATAAGTTCAAGGATAGTGGGAATGACGATGCAGACGACACTGACGAGAGTGTCAGCAGTGAGTCTTCCTCCATAGGCTCAGAATCCTCAGAAGAGGAAGAGGCACAAAACAATGTCCCCAAATCCCCCTCCCGGATGTCCCCACTTTCATGACCATCATGAAGCACATTCAGGCCACTATTGGGTGGCAGACAGAGGAGCAGGATCCTGAGAAGCATTGGCTGGTGATCTACCTACATCAACCCGATGCTCCTCCTTTGTTGATCCCCCCCCCCCCAATTATCGACTTTTATGAGAATGATACCTGGACTGCTTGGAACCGCCCCCATATGGTCCCAGCGGTGTCCAAAAAGGTTGATAAACTTTACCGTGCACCAGCTGGCAAGGCCGTTTGGTCATCTTCAATGCGGTACAAGCGAACCATGAGCCGAATACCTCAGCTCCCCGCCGAGAGGGAGTCTCAACCGCTGGACCAGATGGGCAAGCATGCCTTTGCTTCTGCCATTCAGGCCATCAGTTATCTGGTCCATATGGTACAGTATCTGAACTTCCTATGGGACCAAGCTAGGGAGGCAGTCCTAGCCATGCCAGATGACCCTTCTGAGCAACAGCCCCTCAAAACAGGCTCCAACTTTGGTACCCACGTCCTCAGGGCTGCCTGCGATGTGGTAGATGCCTGCGGCTGGGCAGTGGCTGTAGGCATCTGTATGAGGTGCCACTGCTGGCTATGGGTCTCTGGCTTCACGCAGGACATCCAAGCTAATATAATGGACGCTGCTTTCAGAGGTTTCAAACTTTTTTGGGGGAGATGTTCAGGATATCATCTCCGAACTCCAGACCTCGGGACAGGCTCTCAAATCCGTCCACTCTATGTACCATACGCAGTCGAAGTTGGGACAGTTGGCTCCCTTTCGTCACTCCTCCCCCAGACAGACCTGACCCCCTCCCAAAGCCCAGGGCAAGCGCAAAGCAGGGGCAGCTTTCACCACTCCCTCTTCCACTGATATCCGTAGTGCTCGAGGCACAGCAGCACTCCTAGCAGCGGCTGCTCTCACCTCCTGACTCCTTACCAGACCCCCCCAGTTGTTCACCAGGAGGCAGTTGTGGGGGGTCGCTTCTCCCTTCACCTGGACAAGTGGAGGGAGATAACCACAGACAACTGGGTGCTGCAGCTCATCGAGCACAACCACACTCTTTAATTCATAGAGTGGCCTCCAGAAAACCCTCTGAGCAACTCCTCATATCCTTCCAACTGAGTCCCTCTCATCCAGGAGGAAATTCAGGCCTTACTTTGAAAAAAGGCCATAGAGCCAGTCCTCTGGTTTCAGCAAGGAAGGGGGTTCTTCTCCCACTTCTTCCTGGTCCCCAAGTGGACAGGAGACCTTTGGCCCTTCCTGGACTTAAGCCAGTTGAACCGTTTTGAGTACAAGCGGTTCAGGATGGTCACCCTTCAGGGTCTACTGCCGCTGCTGCATCAGGGGGACTGGGTTTGCTTTCTGGATGTGCAGGATGCCTACCTACATATCAAGGTCTTCGCCTCCCATTGGCGCGTCCTCCGTTTCCACTTCCAGAGCGCACACTACCAGTTCAGAACTCTGCCCTTTGGTTTGTCCTCAGCCCCCAGGGTCTTCACCAAATGCTCAACGGTGGTGGCAGCTACCTTGAGATGGCAGGGATTTTATGTTTTTCCCGACCTGGACAATTGGCTGCTAGTGGCCCCATCCAGGGAGCCTCTCTGTCAAACTCTTTCTCACATCTGCAGCCTGTTCCAAGCTTTGGGCATTACTGTCAACCTGCCAAAGTCTTTTCTGACCCTGTGGCAGTGCCTTTTGTGTATAGGGGCAGTGCTGGACACGACCCAAGGGAAGGCCTTCTTACCCCCAGACAGAGCAAAGCATCTAATGGACCAGGCCCATTTTCTTTACTCTAGCCATCATGTTCCAGCAAGGGTTTTTCTGAGGCTTCTGGGCCTCATGGCCGCAGCCATTGCCACAGTTCCCCTTGTCAGGCTGCATATGAGAATCCCTCAATGAATACTGCAGATCCAGGGGGACCAACACATGGATGCTCTGGATCAATCAGTTTTGCTATCGGACCCAGTCAAGAAGGTATTGTTGTGGTGGTGGCTGGAGCCCAGCAACCTGCTTCGGGGGATTCCTTTTTGTATACCTCCCCCTCAGCAGGTCCTTACAACTGACGCTTCAGGCCTCGGTGGTGGGGGTCACCTGGGGACCCACCAAACTCATGGGACATGGTCCAAAGTAGAGAGGGACCTCCACATCAATGTCCTGGAGATGCGAGCAGTCTTGTATGCCCTGCAGGCCTTCCAGATTCAGCTCTCCGCCGGTCCTGTCTTGCTTCAGATGGACAACATGTGTGTAGTTTATTACATGAACAGGCAGGGGGGACTCAGTACCATCCCCTATGCAGGGAAGCGAGGAGAGTCTGGTATTGGGCCATTGACCACGGCCTGGAACTCTTGGCTGTCCATGTTCCCGATGACCAGTATGTCCTGGTGGACAGCCTAAGCTGCTCAAGGTCCAGAGCTCATGAGTGGGAACTTCTGACCTCAGTGGTAGAAGACCTCTTTGACAGATGGCGTTGGCCCAAGCTGGACCTTTTTGCATCCCCACACAACGCAAAACTGCCACTTTTCTGCTTGCTAGGTCCAGGGCCTAGAGTTTTCAGGCAAGACGCATTGTCCCTCTCCTGGTCAGGGAGGTTTCTGTATGCTTTCCCTCTCCGCTCCTTCAGTAAGTTCTAATCAAACTCCAGATGGAGGGGCTACAATGATCCTCATAGCCCCCTTCTAGCCTTGTCAAATCTGGTCCCCCTTGCTGCAATGACTGGCAGTGGAATCTCCGTTGTCCCTGCCCCTTTGCACAGGCTTGCTCTCCCAGGAACAGGGCACCCTGGTCCATCCGCACCTCAAGTCTCTCCATCTCCATGCATGGCTCCTGAAGACATAGCCATCGCCGGATTTAGGGTCTCCCCCAGAGTAGCCGATGTCCTGTGGCAGCCAAAAAGCCCTCTACCACAGCCACTTACACTATGAAATGGAAGCACTTCGCTCTTTGGGCTGCACTGCACCATTTAAATCCCTTTATCTGTCCAGTGGATCAGGTCCTGGAGTACCTTCTGTCCCTCTTCGACTCAGGTTTACGGTACTCCTCTATCAAGGTACATCTCTCTACCATCTCTGCATATCATATACCTGAGGATGAGCGTTCTGTGGCTCAACTTGATGTGTCTCGCACATTCTTGAGGGGCATTCTGCATTTGAAGCCCACAATCCATGACCCTGTCCCACCTTGGGACCTTAATTTTGTGTTGGAAAAGCTTACGTTGCCTCCCTTTAAACCGGCCTTGTCTTGTGAGCTACGCTTTCTGTCATGGAAAGCTTTATTTTCTGTTGCCTTACTTCTGCTCAAAGGATTTTCGAGCTTTAGGCCCTCATGTGTAAGGAGCCTTATTTGATTTTTCACAAAGACGCGGGTGTCATTGCACACTAATCCTAAGTTTCTTCCTAAAGTGGTGGTGGAGTTTACTTTAAATCAATCCATTCACTTGCCTGTTTATTATCTGGAGCATTCCAGTCAAGGGGAGGCATTGCTCCATACCTTGGATATGCATTTTTGAGGTACTATACACACTGGACTAAAAACTGTAGGAAGTGTAACCAGTTGTTTGTTTCATTTGCCCCTAGGAAAGAGGGTACCCTGGTGTCGAGATCATGCTTGTCTAAATGGTTAGGCAATTGCATTGTCTATTGTTACCAGAAGTACGTCAGGGTCCTAGCTCCTGGCAGCTTAATCCTACTGGTGATGGCCTGCTGCAAGAGATCCTCTCGAAGATCTACTGTTACGGTAAATTTTTATGTAGCTCTGCTTTCTTGCTGGATTCCTACTGTACAAGAATTTATTATATTGTTTACGTGTCTGAAAAAACACTCAGGTACTCTTATGGGGAGATTTTGGAACAGGTACAGACACTTGGGTAGCAGATTCATTTTGGTTGAGTTAAAGAGCAACTTCCTACCTAAAATTACAGGAGCCCCCGAAGATATGTTATGTTTCAGGTGGTGATTCTTACCTGGGCTGAACATCTTTGTTTTTGGCCAGTTTTGTAGAAAATTAGCTTTTAATTTAGGGCCCCAAAGCCGACCGCTAAAACGCCGGCACTTCCAGATTCGGAGGACACGCCCCCGCACTGCATGTTGTGTGATGTCAGTCCCAGAACAGCATGGGGGCCCACGCCATTGAAGTGAATGGGGGCATATTTTTCTTGCAATTTATTAAATGTAGTGTGTAGACTGGGCAAAATCAAGACCACTGCACAACAGACAAGGTCGTTGTCTGTTGAGCGATGGTCTTGTTTTTGCCACACAGCAGTCCTTTGGGAGGAGGTACCCTTCCTTCTGTGGAAAAGGGCGATCAAGACAGTGCCCCAATGGCAGAAGGACAAAGGGTTCTACTCTGGGTTTTTCCTGGTCCCCCCCCCAAAAAAATGAAGACCTGAAGCCTATTCTGGATCTCAAAGACCTCAGTCTCTACATCCAATACAAAAGGTTTTGATTGGTCACTCACCCAGGGCTGCTACAGGGCAAATGACTGTAATTTCTTGACTTGCAGGATGCCTACCTACATATTTCGGTGTGTCTACTGCACAGGCGGTTCCTCCAGTTCCTTTTTCAGGGTGGACATTACGGATTCAGAGTCTTGCCCTTTGGCTTATTCTCTGCACCACATGTCTTCACAAAATGCTTAGCAGCTGTGGCTGCTGCTCTTCAGTGAGAGGGTCTGTAAGTCTTCCCCTATCTGGATGACTGGCTCCTCAAAGCCCCATCCAGGGAGCAGTTTCTCCACACCCAGGAGAGGACTTTCCAGTTGTTCCACTCCTTGGGCATCACTGTCAGTCTGCTCAAGTCTGTTTTGACCTTGTCCCAAAGTCTTCAGTATATAGGGATAATTCTGGACTTGGGACAGGGCAGACCTTTCCTGCCTCTAGACAGAGCAGAGTGCCACATCTCGCAGGCTCAGGAAGTTGCACAGAGCCGCCATGTTTCCACAGGGTCTGTTTGAGGCTCTTAGGCCTCCTGGCTGCGGCCATTGCCACGGTTCTCCTGTCCTGACTGCACTTGTGGGTGATTCAGTGGACCCTCCGGGTGCAGTGGGACCAGCGCATGGATGACCTGGAACAGCTCACGTTGGTCTCCTTTCCAATCCAAAAGGTGCTCCAATGGTGGATGGAGACCCAAAACCTCTTTAAGAGGGGTCCCATTCCTGATTTCATCCCCCCAGCGGATTCTCAATTCAGATGCTTCCAGCCTGGGCTGGGGGGCGCTCCTGGGTCCCTTCCAGACCCAGGGTACCTGACCCCAGAACAAGACCTCCCTCCATTGAAACATCCTAGAGATGAGGGTGGTTCTGTATGCCATGCAGACCTTTCAGAACCACCTCCCTCCGGGCCAATTGTTGATTCAGTCAGACAATCTCAGTGTGATCTACTATATCAGTTAGCAGGGGGGGGATGCATTTGTATCCCCTTTGCAGGGAAGCAATGAGGGCCTGGTACTGGGCACTGGATCATGGCCTGGAACTCTTGGCAGTCCACGTCCTAGTCATGCTGAACACCCTGGCGGACAGCCTCAGCTGGACTCGGTGCAGGATGCACGAATGGGAGCTTCTCTTATCCATCACAGACGATTGGTTCAACAGATGGGGTCATCCAAAGTTGGACCTTTTTGCGTCCCCACTCAGCGCAAAACTGCCCAATTTTTCTGCTCGCTAGATCCAGGGCCTGGACTTTTCTGGCAAGACGCATTATCCCTCACTTGGAGGGGGGTTTCTTTACACCATCCCTCCTTTTTCTCTGATTCAGAGGGTGCTAATCAAACTGCAGATGGAGGGGGCCAGCATGATCCTGGTTACACCCTACTGGCCATGGCAGATATGGTTTCCATTACTACAGTAGTTAGCAGAGGAGCCTCCGGTCCCTCTGCCCCTGTGCAGGGACCTGCTCATGCAGGCTCAGGGGACTCTGGGCCATCCGAACCTCAAGTCCCTTTGTCTGCATGCCTTGCTCCTGAGGACATAGCCATTGCCTGGTTTGGTGTCTCTCAGAAGGTAGTGGGCATCCTCATGGCAGCTCGGAAGCCCTCCATTAGGGCCACATATACCATGAAGTCAAAGAGGTTTGTCATCTGGGCTACCTATCATCATTTGGACCCTTTCACCTGTCCAGTGAGCCAGATTCTGGATTACCTAATATCACTATCGCACTCCGGCCTCCAGTACTCCTCCGTTAAGGTGCACCTTTCAGCTATTTCTGCCTTTCATCAGCCAGTGGACGGTCGTACCATAGATCAACTGGATGTGTCCCGTACCTTCCTTAGGGGCATCTTGCACCTGAAGCCTCCAATCCATTTCCCAGTCCCGGCTTGGGATTTAAATTTTGTCATGGAGAAGTTAACCCTGTCTTCTTTTGAACCAGCCGTGACTTGTGAGTTACACTTTCTCTCAAAGAAAGCATTATTTTTCATTGCTATTACTTCTGCTCAAAGGATTTACGAGCTTCAGGCTCTCTGGTGTGAAGAGCCTTACGAACAGGGTGATGTTGTGCACGAATTCTAAGATCTTATTTCAAGGGGACTCTTGCAGCAGGCAACACAATAAGGACAAAGCTGCCAGGTGCTAGGACCACGTGGAAAACTTCTAGCTAGCAGTCATCAGTGGGGGACTGCCCTCCCAACGTCCGCCCACCCCGTCTGCCTGTGGTATAGAAGGGACGGTCCCCCAGTCCAACCTCAGTTCTTTTCCCGCTGTTGACCTGCGCAAGTTGGACCTCCATGGATGCCTGCTTCAGTCAACCACCATTTTCTTTGCGTTTTGTCCATGCTTTATAATTTTGCAGTAAACTTTAAAATGTCCCTTTTCTTGCATGTCTTCTTCTCCATCCTATTCTTCAGAGCGGCAGTGGACGAAGTGTGCTTGCAGCAAGCAGCTTCCCTCCAAGGACTGCCACTCTTGCCTGCGCTGCCTAGGCTCTGACCACGACACCGAGGCCTGCCAGCACTGCCAGGACTTCAACCAGGCCAGAAGGAGACACCACCAGAAGACCATGGAAAATTTCTTCATCCAGCAAAAACTAGCTGCGATGGAGAAGGAGCTCCAGGGCAAAGTACCTCTTCTTCACAGGACTCCTGGGCTTCGACTTCTTCCTCTTCTCGTAAGGAGAAGAAGTCTAGTGGAAATGAAAGCGGACAATTTGTTCCCGGCCAATATGTCATGGACATAATATTGCGGCAGTAACGGTGACTGGTCAAAATAATGTTGATCATTAAAGTTGCGTCTCTCATATAGTCGCGGTCTATATGTCGCCCTGGGTTTTGGTGCACTCACACTGTGTTTTGGGTTTGCGGGTCTAAAGCGGCAACATTTCAGCTCACCAGAATATGTGGATGACAAAACTGAATTCAGGTAACAGGCAGAAGTATACACATTGCTTGTAGCTGTTAGAGGTCCTCCGCTTGAAACTTTAGAAACTGCCAAACTACACAGAGTGAACTACTTCTGAAAATACTGCGTCTGATTTTCATGATGATAATGAGTGTATTGCTCTATTGGTGATTTTTTTTCTGGTATGCTAAAATAAATACATTTCCAGCCAGGACCTGTGAAAAACACTGCACCCCCCGTGGACTTCCGTCCACCTCCAGTCCTGACTTTACCTGATTACCACCACTAAGACTAATAAAAATGAATGTACCTGTTGGTTGTTATGCTGCACTCTGAACAACTTCCAAGTCTCTTATCCACCCACCCACCCCATTGCCCAAATGGCCAGTGCTCCCAGCCAGGTCTCCCACCTCCAGCCCTGACCTTACCCGATTACCACCAGAATAGAGAAATAAAATAAATTGGTGTACCCGTTGGTAGCGGTAGCAGCAGCAGAGAGCAGATTCCTTAGGCTCGCTGAATCTTCTTTAGTTCTCTGACTTCTGAGCTGAGGTCCCGAGTGCTGACCAGACCAAAGAGGGCAAATCAACATGCTAGCTACCTATGGACCGCACAGAATGACCTATAGTCAGCCTCTCTCACACAGACATGGACGGTACACGGACTGAAGTGGACTGGAGGGACTTCCTTCCCACCGATTGGGAAGCCAAGTCAGTCAAGAGAGCGTGGCTGGTGGGCAGCAGCAGCCATATAGCTGCTTTATAGTCAAGGACTAAGTTGGCCCCTCGGATACGTGTCTCGCTCACTCGCACTTGAACACCACGGCACTCACTGACACAGGGGTCCTCCATCCTGGGCCGGGATGGGAAATTTTATTTCTAGGGACATGGATATGTTGTTCATCCACACTTATTGGCAGGTTCCTTGCCGCTTTAAATCTTGCCGGAAGGTCTTCAAGCTGGCTCCTCCCACCCACCCGGGTGGTAAAACTCTCGGCTCCGCCCCATGACGCCAGATCTTCCTTACCGCTTGGAAGCTCAGGTTCCCTCCTTAACGAGCTGCGTTTAAGACTGGTTCCTAATTCTTCGAAAGTTCGAAATCAAAAAGTTTTTTGCTAAAAAGACTTCGGTCTTCTTCTCCTCGAGGCTGCGATGGACAAATCGACTCCCGGTTTTTGGAGGTGCCCTTGCGGGCAGAAGATGTCTAGGACGGATCCGCACTCCACGTGCGTCTACTGCCTGGGCCTTGAGCACGACCCGCAGGCCTGCGACTTGTGCTCTTCCTTTTCGGCCTATGTCCTTGAAGACCGTGCTGCCCGATTACAACTGGGGCGCCCCGAGAAAAGAATTCCACCGGTGAAATCTAAAGAGGCCCGATTGGCGGTGTCGCGGTGCTTGGGCTCGGCGGATCAGCTCGAGCAGATGACAGCCTCGAAGAGGGCGGCGGACGCTTCTACCTCGACTCTGACATTGTCCGCTCTCTCTCGGTGCCTCGTACTCGGCTTCTTTTAAGGAGCTTTGTCTGACCCTCTCGACCAAGGTGAGGGTCCAACTTCTTCGGGACTTTTTCCTAGGTCCAAAGAGCAAAGTAAGTCTCTCCGTCACGCTCTTGGGAGGCGGGAAGATCCCCTCCTTGTCGACAGTCAACGATCGACCCTCAGCTCGGCCACTGGCTTCATGGTGTCCCGTCAGGCCAGTTGACTGAGACTCCGTCGGCAGTCGAGATTTTTCTCGACCCATTAGATAGGTTGTCGGCTGGAGAAGCTGAAATCCTCTCCCAGTTCCCCGGTGGGAGTTGAGGATCCAGTCGGCTCGTCTGTGCCTCCGGTTCCGGAGCCTTCAGTGGGATCGTCCGAGCCGAGGGGAGTGCCGATTTCTGACACTTCTCCTCGCCTTCCTCGGCCTAGTCGAGACTCTCGGTCTCGGACATCCTCGCGGTCCAACCGATCCCGCCGCCATAGAAGCGGTCTCGGTCTCGGCAGCAGCGGCAAGCGCTGCCGCTCTTCCTCGGCGAGGAGGCTTCAAGCGCAAGTTCTGCGTCGAAAGTCGAGGAACTCATGTGGCAACAGCTCCTTTTGACCGGGAATAAGCCGACCCAGTCGTCTTCCCCGGCCATTAAGTGGCTGTCACCGGAGCAGCCGAAACAATCCCTCGTTGTAGTCGAGGAGCCTGTTCTCAGGCCGGTTGTTCAGCCAATTCCAGCTGCCCCACCGATTCTGGTGGAACCTCCGCCTCCACAGCCATTATTTGGGGCTCCGACCAAGAATTCTCGGTCGGCCTTGGGTTTGCCCCATAGGCTGTCTGTCCCTCACTCCGATAAACCTCGATAGGTGGAGGTGGCTCGAGCCGAGCAGCTCTTTGAGGACTCTTCTGAGTCCGATGATGGTTCCTCCCTCTTCTCCAAGCGCATGGACTTGGAGTCCTCGGGAGGGCAGTCAATGAACGATAGCCCTTCGTCCTTCTTAGGGTTGCTTCGACTCATCTCGGAGTCCACCGGGATGAGCTTCGAACCCGTTTCTAAACGGGCCAGGTATCCCCTCACGGAGATTCTGGACCGAGGGGATTCTCCTACGGAGGCCTTTCCGGTGGCCGAAGCCATAGTGGGTCCGGCCTTGGAACTTTGGCAGCATCCTGCTTCCTGCCCTGCGCCTTCGGCCAGGTTGGCCAGGAAGTATCACGGTCCCGGTTCCCTGTCCGGTTTGGAACACCCTCGGCAGGGGTTGGTTACCGACAGCGTTTTCGGCGTGCGAGAGCGCCAGGGATGTGGACAAACCTCCTGACAAGGAATCAAGAAATTGGATTATGCGGGCGGAAAGTCTGTGCTGCGTCCTCTCTCGACTCGTCAGGCCAGTTCGGCCGTCTTCATGGCACATTTTCTCACGCCCTGTTGGGCTCCTGGATGAGGTTGTCCCTCATCTTCCGCAGATCTGCAGACTACGGTCAGGCAGGTGCGGGACCAGGGCAGAGCGGTGGCCAAACAGCAGCTCCAGACTACGTTGAGACATCGGGGACTCATGTGCCAGGTCTGTGGCGGCCGCGTGGCCATCGTCGTTGGGCTTGGCTGAGGATATCCACCTTTACCTCGGATACCCAGCACAAGTTGGCGGATGTTCCCTTTTTGGGGACTGACCTCTTCGGCCCTGGGGTGGAAGGTCACCTGCAGAGGATCGAGAAGTCCAATGCTACCTTGGACTCGGTCTCTTCTGCTCAGAAGGACAAGGCTGCAAGCCACAGCCTAAGCCTTTCGTCCTTCTGCGCCTCTTGTGGTGACCCGACCCAGCAACATCAGGGCCAGCAGGCTCGACCTTGGTATCCCAAACCCAAGCTGTCGGCTTCCTCCAACAGGAAGCAGGGAGGTAAAGGAGCCCAGGGTCCCTCGGCGGTCCCTCCTCCAAGCCTGCCCAGTGGCGGGCTGAGGGTGTCGCCCCCATCCCTGTCACCTCACCTAGTTCCCCGTGGGGCAGCTCAGACACTTCCTTTCCGCCTGGTCCGCTGTTACCACGGACAGGTGGGTACTGGAGGTGGTGGGAAAAGGCCTACCTCTGGAATTCGAGCAGGCCCCGCCCTTCAGAGCCGTCGCACCTCGGGGGGCCTCGGGGTCCGCAGCCTCACTGGCGGCTCGCCGAGCCAACATCGCTCTCCTCCTCCAAAAGGAGGTGATCACGGAGGTGGAGGACCCCCCTTCAGACCCGGGGTTCGTGTCCAGGTATTTCCTGGTTCCGAAACGGACGGGGGGCTGGCGCCCCATTCTCAACCTACACGACCTGAACAAGTTCCTAAGGTCTCTAACCTTCAGGATGGTCACTCTGGCGCAGACAATACCATCTCTGGAACACGGCGTGTGGTTCTGCTCTCTGGACCTACAGGACGCGTTCTTTCACGTCCCTATCCGTCCGTCACATCGGAGATTCCTCCGCTTTCGAGCGGAGGGATCCCTCTTTCGAGTTCGAGCCATGCCCTTGGCTTATCTCCAGCTCCCAGGGTCTTCACAAATGCATGGCAGTGGTGACAGCATTCCCTCTGGCGCGCGGAAGGTCGGGTGTACCTTACCTGGACGATTGGCTGTAGCAGCCTCCTCCAGGCAGGAGGTGGAGCAGTCCAGAGATCTGGCCCTCAGGTTTGCTCTCAAGTTGGCCTTCTCATCAGCGAGGCCAAGTCGAACTCGAGAGCGAGCAGGTGATCCTGTTCATCGGGGCAGAGCTCGACTCTCTTGAGCCAGAGCACGGCTCCCGGACAGGGCGAGGTTCTTACCTCCTTTGCCCACTCATTTCTGATTGGGCAATCGCCTTGCCGGGACTTCCTCGCCTTCTGGGTCTCATGGCAGCCTGTACCAGCATGGTCTGTTGGGCGCGCTGGCACATGCGCCCCCTTCAGTAGGGACTGGCCAGCCAGTGGTCTGGCAGCTGCGATCCTTTGGACCAGCTAGTGATAGTGACCCAGGAGATGTGGGCAGCTCTCCAGTGGTGGACCGTTCCATTCCATCTGCAGGAGGGCATCCCGTTTGTCCGCCCGAGCCGGCGGTCTCTCTATCGACCGATGCCTCTCTGATGGGTTGGGGTGCCCATCTGGGGAACACGAGTGCATGGCCTCTGGTCCCCACGGAGTCGATGCCACATCAACCTGCTGGAGCTCCGGCCGGTCCGCCTAGCTCTCACGCCTTTGCTCCGTTTCTCCGGGGTCAAGTGGTCCGAGTCCAGGCGGACAATACCGCGACCATGTACTCGTGAACGCGCCAGGCGGGCCACGCTCCATGCTTCTGTGCAAGGGAAGCTCTCGCATTTGGTCACTCGTGCGCAGCCTGGAGGCGGATCTCCTAGCCATTCATGTGGCAGGAGCCTCCAACACCCTGGCTGATGCCCTGAGCCGGATAGGGGCTGCATCTCACGAGTGGTCTCTCCTGCCGGAGGTAGTACAAGATCTGTTCTCCCACTGGGGCACACCTCAGGTGGACCTGTTTGCCTCCAGGGAGAATGCGAAGCTGAGGCTGTTTCATGCCCGCCCCCCTCAGCAGGGCTCGCTGCAGGGGGATGCCTTCTCGAGGCTGTGGACCCCGGGCCTCTTTTACGCCTTTCCCCCATTTCCCTTGATTCACAAGGTGCTTCTCAAGACAAGGAGGGACAAGGCGCAAGTGATTCTGATAGCCCCAGACTGGCCCCGCCAGTTCTGGTACCCAGATCTCCTCAGCCTCAGCTCCAGGCTCCCGAGGCAGCTTCCAGCTCGCCCGGACCTGCTCTCAGTCAATCAGGGGAAGGTGTTCCATCCGGACCTTCAATCCCTGCACCTGACGGCCTGGTTCCTGAGCGGCTAGAGTTCCAGGCCTTGGGTCTTTCCGACGAGGTCCTCAGTGTTGTTAGGCGTCCCGTAAGGAGTCAACCAGAAAATGCTACGCCTTCAAATGGAAGAGATTCTCCATTTGGTGTCAGGACAAGGGCTTGGACCCTTCCTCCTGTTCTGTGGCAAGCATTTTGGACTATTTATGGTCCCTTTCTAGTCAAGGCGTGGTCCAGCGACCCTAAAGGTGCACCTGGCAGCCATCTCTGCTTACCAGGAGCGGGCCGGGGAGCAGTCGATGGCGCAGGAAAGGTGGTCGGTGCTTTTCAAGACCTTGATCACATTTCCCTCCGGTGCGAGAACCTCCACCTCCGTGGGATTTTACTGCTGGTACTGGCAAAGCTCATGGGCAAGCCATTCGAACCAATGCACAGGTGTGATCTCTCACCTGTCGTGGAAGACCGCCTTCTTGGTGGCTATCACGTCAGCCAGAAGGATGGGAGAGCTCCAGGCGCTTTGCATCGAGTCTCCTTACCTGGTCTTCCACAGGGACAAGGTTGTCCTGCGCCCCCACCCGAAATTCCTTCCGAAGGTGGTGTCGGAGTTTCACCTTAACCAGGTGCTGACTCTGCCGGTGTTCTACCCCAATCACACCTCGGAGGCCGAATATAGGCTCCATACTCTGGACCCTAGAAGGGCGCTTGCTTATTATAAGGAGCGCACGGCTGAAATTCGGGGAGAGGTTTGCCAGCTGTTTGTCACCTACGCTGAAGCCGCACCTGGCAGACCTGCAGCCAAGTGGACGATAGGCAGGTGGGTCACCTCCTACATAGATCGCTGCTATAAGTTGGCGGGCATGGAGCCTCCCAGAGGGATAAGAGCTCATTCTACCGTCATACTGCTGTATCGGTGGCTGCTTCCAGGGCGTCCCTATCCAGGAAATCTGCAGGGCTGCTACCTGGAAGTCAGCACACACCTTTATTACCCATTACCACATCGACCTTGAGTCACGCCGGGATGCTGGTTTTGGGGCCTCAGTTCTCCAGTCTTTATTCCCTAAGTAGGGGGTGTGCGCCTTGCCTCCCTCCTCCTGGAGAACTGCTAGGAGTCTGCCAATAAGTGTGGATGAACAACATATCCATGTCCCTAGAAATACAGGTTACTCACCTGTAACAGGAGTTCTAGGAATAGTATATGTTGTTCATCCATACGACCCACCCGACCTCCCCGGCTTCGACGCACAACCTGAGCTTCCAGCGGGCCAGATCTGGCGTCATGGGGCGGAGCCGAGAGTTTTACCACCCGGGTGGGTGGGAGGAGCCAGCTTGAAGACCTTCCGGCAAGATTTAAAGCGGCAAGGAACCTGCCAATAAGTGTGGATGAACAACATATACCATTCCTAGAACTCCTGTTACAGGTGAGTAACCTGTATTTTCTTGCTGTGGGTCTCGATCTGACACTGCTTAGTCGACTGCAAGCAACGGCTGAAAGGGGAATATTGACAGTGTGTTTTTTGGTGTTTTTGGCTCAGCTCTTTACGCAATGGACAATACATCGGACAATACGTCGCCGCTTTAGACCTGCGGCAACATTTACGGCGACGTTTACTCCGGTGCTCAAATGAACAGGCGACATTTAAACCTCAACCAAATGACCACGGTATTAAATCCGGCGACTAATCGGCCTAGTGCCAGTGGAAAGCATAAGCACCAGGACAAGCACAGGGATAGGCCCCAGTCAGCTTCCTACTCTCGGTCCCTGCATAAATCGGCGACCGACTCTGGGTCTTCCTCACACGAGAGGTTGGCCCCTCCTCCACCAATGGCCCTCACTCCTTCCGGGCTTCCAGTGTCGAACCCTCCTGCCCTCATCACTGTATCGGGTGGTGGTTCTTTGGAGCTCGGAACTTCTTCCCCTGCCTCTCAGCTGCTAACACTCAGGCCCTTACTCCCAGTGAGTTCTCAGCCAAGTGGCTCGACCGGGTCCTCTTCGGGCGGTGGGTCTTGGTCCGTCGCTCCTCCGGTCCTGGCGTTAGCTAAGTCGGCCTCGGGTTCTGGGACCAATGCCACTAAGCGACGCCAGGGGCATGCACTCCCCTCCTCCATGAAAGTGACGCCTCTGCCCCACTCAGGAGCTAGCTGCCCCAGACAGGCCTCCCCTTCGTAGTACGTATGTGGTATACATAGTGTGGTGTACCTGTGGTCTCCAGTATGTGGGTATGACAACTCGCATGCTTAAGACCGGGATACAAGAACACATTAGAGTTATTGTTAACAAAAACTATGCAAATGCTATTGCAGAACATTGTGGAGTAGCCCATAGATCTAGCCCGAAGAGTTTAACATTTATGGGACTTGAACAAATACCAAATCTAACATGAGGGGGTGACAGACTGAACCTGCTCCAGAGAAAAGAGAGCAGGTGGATCTCGAATATGGGGGCATTGAACCCAAAAAGGGATGAATGAGGAAATTGACTATAGACCTTTCTTCAAAGAGGAATAATGAATTTAAGCAATATATAATATAGGCACACAATATGAGTTTTGAAAAAGGTATTTGAATGGAAATTACTGTTTATTGTTTAAGCTTAGTCTTCTGAAACAATCTTCAGATTCACTCATTGTTTTATATATTTCTTCTTTATTACGGGTTACATCCTCTTCATGGCACACGAAGTCTTGAAATGTGCTGTGAGGCAGGAGACTTCCATCCAATCACTATATTTTCTATAGGATTTAATATATTTAATATAAAACAGATGTGAAGCCCCCCTTCCTCCACCTCTATATCTGTTCTTTTACTTTCTGCCTTTGGTATTTATTTATTTTTGATTTTCTATCCTAGTACCACATTTCAACATTAAATGTCCTTCCTGTCTTTTTCACCACCTTCTTTACCTTGCTTGGAACCTTATTACTATCACACTTGCTAAATTTACTTACATCTCAAAATTTGTAGTTAGTAAACCTTTGAGGTTTAAGATATTTATTTTGAATCTCTACAATTTATCAACTGTGATGAGTTTAACCACGTTCTGCACATACCACATAAGTACTTAAATATATAAGGATGTATGGGTATGGAGGGGAGTCCGTGTGTGTACAATATTACTAAATAGTTTTTGAAAAATCTGTAAGTTTAAATTTAAAAAATTAATATTTACATACATTCTCCTCATTCAATTCATGGTATGACTCCTTAAGAGTTTACTGTGGTTTGTGGATGTTGCTAGACATGCCTTCTAGGCTTCTCCTTTTTGGTTTTCTTCTTTATTCAGTACCCCCCTTTTTCTCTCCTTGTGTCTCTTTCCATGAAGCTCATTAAGATATATGTGTTGAAAGTGTCTGAATTTTTTATAATGTTTTTGTATTTAAAGTACTTTTTTTCTGCACTCTCTTACGGCTAACACAGTCACTATATTGCCTTATATGCATCACATGATATACATTTTTTTGAAACACACATGTGACTTGTGATGTGCTTTAAAGGGGCTGTATTGAGTTTGTGAGACACACACCCTGAGGAAGACATTTGTTGGTCGAAGTGTTGGGGTATTTACAGACTTCTTCCAAGCTGGATTAAATCATGCATTTGGCATTTTTTGTCATGTCTTTTGTTCCATGAGTGCAACTAAAATTCCGTTCATCGGACACTTTGGCTAGCCACCAGTAGTCGCACCGCCAGACCGCTGTCTTAGAGCAGACCTTCACTACCCACACAGCGTCAGCCTATGCCTATCTGGTTGATGCTGGCCACTCCGTCGACCCTGACGATGCCTCAGCTGTCGTCACCCAAACCTCTGGCAACACCAGCTGACCCTATGGCCACTCTGCAGCTGACGCCAGAGGGACCGACATCCAGTATGTCAAACCCTTCCAGAATGATGCTTGATAATCTTTCACCTCAGGGGCTGATGCCAGGTAACCTGGCACCTCAAGAACCGATGCCCGGATTACCGATGCCTCAGGGACTGACGCCGGGGCATCCTAGTCCTAACACCCGGCACCGCCCCTCCTGCTCCACCTCAGAACTGCTCACAGATTACTAGGCTGCCTATGCTTGGTGGGAGTATCAAGGCTGGAAGGAGGTTCCCCTGAGGCCCCCACCCCTCCTCTTCCTAGGGGGGCCTCCTGAAACTGAGACAAGATCAAGGGCACTCCTAGGAAGCCTTCTACCTTCACCTGGGCTAGGCGCCCTGGTCCCAGACGGAGCTGGTACTAGCCATCCTGGTCCTCGGGATGACTTGCACCGACGTAAGCACCCTCACTCGCCGACGCCAGCCCCAGACTTGGATGAGTCGGGTAGGCATTCCATTTTCTCATCCTCATATGAATCCAAAGACTCACATTTGCCTTCAGACCTGCAGGAACCCAAAGTGACTCCTAGGTCTCCTCCAGACGATCCCACCTTCATGGATGTCATGAGGTACATCCAGTCCCTCATGGGTTGGGAGATGGAGGAGTTGGACCCTGAGCACCGTTGCCTGGCAAGCTTTCTCCGTAAAAAGGAGACTCTTCCTGTGGTGGTCCCTCCTCTTATTGACTCTTTCACGGATGTTCACAAAACTGCTTGGAAACATCCTTTCTCTACTCCGGCTATGGCCAAAAAGGCAGACCGCCTTTACCATGCCCCAAGGGACAATCCCTTTTTATGGGGAACACCCAGAAGCTGATTCAGTGGTCATTAATGCCACTCATGACTGCATGAAAAATCCCAGGTACTTTAGTACTCAGCCTCCAGACGAACATTCTAGGCAGGTGGACCAATTCGGCAAGAAGGTCTATGCCACGGCCACCTTGACGGCCCGTTCTCAGAATTTCCTAGCCCTCATGGTCCAATACCAAAATGCCCTGTGGGACAAGGCTCTGGAGATAGTACAGACTTTTCCTGAAGCTCAAGGCAAGGCAGAGCTGGTTCATATACTTAAAGCTCCGATGTGGGCGACCATGTCCTCAGAGCCTCTTATGACTCGGCAGACTCAGCAGGTAGGGCAGCGGCTACAGGCATTTGCATTCGACGGTATTCTTGGCTTAGGGTCTGTGGTTTTGCCTGAGATGTGCAAACCAAAATCTTGGATGCACCATTCAAGGGTCCTGTTCTTTTCAGCGAGGATTCTCAGGACATTATTACTTACCTACAGGAGTAGAGCAAAGCCTTGCGATCAGTGCATTATATGTACTGCTCCCAACTTAAGTCCAACCAGCGTCAGCCCTTTCGCCGGTCCACCAGACAGCAACCTAAGGGCCAGCAGACCAGAAGTGCCTTCAGGCGTAAGGCCACCTCTCAGGTAACAGGAGGCTCAGCCCCAAGAGCCCCTAGAGCCTCTACAGCCACCCTGCCCCTCCCCGGTGCCTCTGCTTGAATCCTTACCTGACACCCCTCCCCCAGCCCAGACTTTGGGGGAGGCAGTGCAGGTCACTTTTCATTATACCTAGACGGATGGCGCAGGATAACCTCAGACCAATGGGTTCTCCAGCTTGTGGAAAGGGGGCATACTCTAGAGTTTCTGGAGACCCCCCCCCCCAAGAAAACCATCACTTGCGCTCCCATTACCCTCAGGCCCACATCACCCTCATCCAGGAGGAGATTCAGGCGCTTCTGTGAAAACAGGCCATAGAACGCGTCCTGCCAGCTCAAAGAAGGAAGAGATTTTATTCTCATTTCTTCCTGGTTTCAAAGGGAACAGGTGACTTGCGTCCCATCCTCAGTCTCAGCCACCTGAATCTGTTCGTGGAATACAAATGTTTCAGGATGGTCACTATTCACAACCTTCTCCCTCTCCTTCATCGAGGGGATTGACTCTGTTCTCTGGACATGCAGGATGCTTATCTCCACATCCTGGTCTTTCAACCCCACAGGAGGTTCATTCGCTTTTGCTTTCAAGGAAACAGGTATCAGTTTCAGGTTCTGCCCTTCGGCCTGTCCTTGGCTCCCCGAGTCTTTGCCAAATGCCTTGCAGTAGTAGCTATGGCCCTAATAAGACAAGGTCATTATGGCTTCCCGTACATGGACGACTGGCTGCTGACAGCTCCCCCAGGGGTCGGCTGATCCGAACCCTACAAGCCACCTTCAACCTCTTCCAGGATTTGTGGATAACTCTCAACCTGCCCAAATCCTCCCCTTGGTGGGGCAATCGTGGTCACCATTCAAGGAAAAGCCTGTCTGCCTCCAGACATGAAACGCTTACAAGCGTGAGCTTGAGCAGTTTCCTTACCTCGCCAGATTGCAGCCCAGTCATTTTGAGACTGCTGGGGCACATTGGCAGCGGCCGTTATGACAGTTCCCCTGGCCCGCCTGCACATGAGGGTGTCTGAGTGGAACCTTCGGGTCCAATGGAACCAACGCACAGACAATTTGGAGCAGCTGGTGTTAGTCTCCAACCCTGTGCGGAAGACCCTAGATTGGTGGCAGGACCCTTCCAACCTCTTCGGGGGGGTGGGGAGTGCGGTTCATTTTCGAGTAGAATCACCTCGCCAAAATCTCACAACAGACGGATTAAACCAAGGCTGGGGAGCCCATCTGGCCAATCGTCGGACCCAGGGAACTTGGTTATTATAGGAGCAACATCTCCATATCAGTGTTTTGGAGATGCAGGCAATCCTGTATGCTCTGCAGGCCTTTCAAACAAACCTGCTTCTGCGCCCTCTTCCGATTTTGACGGACAGTATGTCAGTAGTCTTCTACATAAACAAGTGGGGGGGGGGGACTCACTCTTACCCCTTTGCAGAGAAGCCATGAGTGTCTGGTACTTGGCCATAGAGCACAACCTGGAACTGACCGCTGTGCATGTTCCAGGTGCCCAAAATGTCTTGGCCAACAGCCTAAGCAGATCACAGTCCAAGGCTCACAAATGGTAACTTCTTCCCTCAGTGGTCGAAGATCTCTTCGACAGATGGGGCCACCCTGAGCTGGACCTCTTTGCGTCCCCACTCAATTCAAAACTGCCCAATTTCTGCTCGCTAGATCCAGTGCCTGGTGTTTTCTGGCGCGACGCATTATCTCTCTCCTGGACAGTAAGGTTTCTGTATGCCTTCCCTCTCTTTCCACTTCTGCACAGGGTTGTACTCAAGCTACAGACAGAGGGAGCAGAGATGATTCTGATCGCTCCCTACTGGCCATGCCAGATATGGTTTCCACTTCTACAGCAACTGGCAGTGGAACCTCCAGTCCTCCTGCTCTTATGCTGTGATTTGCTGTCTCAGGAGCAGGGCACCCTGGTCCACCTGGACCTCAGATCCCTTTATCTTCATGCATGGCTCCTGCAGACACAGCCGTCACCCGCTTTGCAGTCTCCTCCCAGGTGGCAGATGTCTTAGTGGCAGCCAGGAAGCCTTCCACTAGAGACACTTATGCCATGAAGTGGAAGTGGATTTCTGTTTGGGCCACTGCTTGACACTTCGATCCCTTCACCTACCCAGTGAACCTGATTCTGGAGTACCTCCTTTTCCTTTCGGACTCAGATCTGGGTTACTTTTTGCTTTAGGTGCACCTCTGCCATCTGTGCGTACCATGCACCTATTGAGGGAAAAACTCTTGCCCAACTGGACCTTTTCCCACACTTTCTTGTGGGGTATGCTTCACTTGAAGCCTCCCATCAGGGCCCTGTCCCACCATGGGACCTTTTATTTGTTTTGGACAAGCACACTTTGCCTCTCTTTGACCGAGCTGCAAGCTATGCTTTCGGTCATGGAAAGCATTGTTTTTAGTTGCTATTACTTCTGCTCAGAGGATTTCTGAGCTTCATGTTTTTTTGAAATTGCATTTTATCCCTCCATTGCTCTCCGAGCACCGCTTCTTCGGGAGCCCCCAATGAAGGACTTGCCCCCACTCTTCCACCTACCTGATCCTGCAGTCCATTCCCCATGGAGCCATGGATAATCCCCCCCCCGGGCCGGGATGAGGTGGGGTGGAACACCCTGACAGTCAACGTTCATCGGGAGACCCCAGGACCAGGCAGGCAGGAGCAATCAGGAGACTGCCTCGGGGCTCCGTCTACCCGGAGCTCGGAGAGTTGTTTTCCCTTTTCTTGTGGATAGCGGCACGTGCCCAACGTCAAGGCATCACGGTCTGACGTCGCCACTCCCCCCTCCCCCCCAAGCATCAGCTCTATGCTTGCCGAGCCTCAAGCTTCCGCTAGAGGCCGGTCAAGCGCCGAGCCGGAACCCTCCCTCCCTCCCAGGAGAAGAGAGCTGTTCTCCGGACGCTCAGTCTTCTCCCTCCACTGCTTACCCCCGATGGCCGGGACTTATTCCCGAACCCGGGTCGCCGGCGTGGAGCATGATGGGGCATTCAGCGCCTCAACCCTCAGCGCCACCGGGCCGGCTCCGAGCTTCATGATTTGATGTGTAAAGAGCCTTATTTAGTTTTCCACAAAGACTGGGTGTCTTTGTGGACCAATCCTAAGTTCCTTCCGAAGGTGGTGTCTGAGTTTACACTGAATCAGTTCATCCACCTACCTGTTTATTTCCCTGAGTATTCTAATCAGGGGGAGGCCATCCTACTTACTTTGGATGTTCTTGGATGAAAAAACAACTGCACCAAGGAAATGTGGCGTGGTGGAGGTTCAGGGCTTGTGGCCCAATGAAGTGATGACCAAACACAAAATTAACCTGTACTTTAGAGTGTCATGCAGCATAAGTTCAGGATAAATACTCCAACACTGATATCCTCATCTTAACTGTACAGGCACTGATCAATAAAACATGTCTATGAAAATAGGCAAATTCGCCTTAGTGGTGTCATTAAGATTATAGTAGTTGAACAATTTATTTCCTGTTTGATAATTTGTTTTATTTTTATAATTCATCAGATCCATAGTCATTAAAAATGAAATGATGATTTATTGATCAGTGCCTGTACAGTTAAGATGAATGATACTGGATAAGACAAAATGTGTAATCTTTTTAGTGTTATATTTTTTCATTATTATAGAATTATTTCTAGTATATTATGGGTAATTGACTTTAGTATAAAATACATGTCTTCAGCACAAAACAGCGCCCTCTAAGGAAGCTCCATTTGAGCGAAGTGCAGGGGCAAGTGCGTTGTGGCTGTTACAGCCTGAACAGTTTGTGTGCTTGCAGCATTTGTGGCTATCCACGTTAAAGCAATTAGATTTTTTCAAATTTATTTATCAGTGTTGGAGTATTTATCCTGAACTTAAGCTGCATGATACTCTGGAGTGCGGCTTAACACTGTGGATGTTCATAGGGTGCTTCATTACAGGGTTTTAAATAATTGATTAGCAGTTTTTTTCTTGGGACAATACTAACTGTACAGAAAGTATTTGTATAGGTTTTCTAGAAGTGTTATGTTTGTTAAACACAGTAAGGCAAGAGCTATGCATTTTCACAATGTTTTAGCACTTTTGTGAGCAAAACGCTAATCAATTTTGAGTTAAATAAAACCCTGCATTACTATTTGGATCGCACTCATACTGTCAGAAAATCTGATCAGTTGTTTGTTTCATTTGCCCCCAGGAGAGACAAGGCTCCTGTTTCAAAACACTGTTTGCCTAAGTGGTTAGCTAACTGCATTGTTTATTGCTACCGCAAGTATAACAAGCCTTTGCCAAGACAGGTTAAAGGCCATTCTACCAGAGGCATGGCTGTTTCTGCTGCCTCCT
Source organism: Neoceratodus forsteri (assembly GCA_016271365.2). Lineage (NCBI taxonomy): Eukaryota > Metazoa > Chordata > Ceratodontiformes > Ceratodontidae > Neoceratodus > Neoceratodus forsteri. The sequence goes on from CM028137.1 coordinate 506,826,824, forward strand.
TCAGGAATGTGTCCACTGCAGATATTTGTGCAGCTGCCACTTGGAGTTCTGTCCACACTTTCATTCGGCATTACAGTTTGAACATTGCCTCTAGGCGTAGAGTGGGCTATCAGTTCTTCAAGGCTTCCTCTCCTGAACGCCGTCTGCTGACTTTGTTTCCTTCTCCCAGCTGGCTGGGGTCAGTTCCTATACTGCATGGGACTCTGTCTTTATCATGTTGCCTGCTGCAAGAACTCCCTCGAAGTAAGGTAGTACAGTTATATAAGAACTTACTGTAACAGTAGATCTTCGAGAGGAGCTCTTGCAGCAGGCACTGCTTTCCCTCTCTCCTCTCCCAGGATGGCTGCTTCTCCATTGTAGCTATTCTGCCTTTTTCCTCGGTACAGAGGAATCACCTTAGTTCTCCAATTTTTGATCATGCAGGGGTCTCCGGTGGGAGAACAGAAGTTGGGCTGGAGAACCGCCCCTTTTATACCACTGGCGGACGTCAGTGGTGGTACCCCATTAATGACTGCTAGCTAGAAGTTTTCCTTGTGGTCCTAACATCTGGCAGCTTAGTCCTTATTGTGTTGCCTGCTACAAGAGCTCCTCTTGAAGAACTACTGTTACAGTAAGTTCTTACGTAACTGTACTTTTCTCCCTAAGGTGTTGGCCGAGTTTACTCTGAACCAGTCTGTCCACCTACCTGTTTATTTTCCAGAACATGCCCAATCCAGGGGAAGTGCTGCTCCACACTTTGGATGTGCACAGAATTCTGAAATATTATCTGCTATGAACTAAAGACTGCAGGAAGTCAAAGCAGCTGTTTGTTTCTTTCACCCAAGGAAGAGAGGGCTCTAAGTTTCTAAACAATGCTTGTCCAAATGGTTGGCCAGTTATATTCTGTTTTGCTATAACAAACACAGCAAGGAATTGCCAGGGGCGGTGAAAACCCACTCCACAAGTGGCAATGCTATCTCTGTGGCCTGTTTCAAGGGGGTCTCAGCTGCTGACATTTGCGTTGCTGCCACCTGGAGTACCGTCCATGCTTCCACCAAGCATTACAGTCTGGACATTGCTTCTAGAGCCCGAACAGGGCCTCAGTTTACCTTCCTTCCAGACTGCTCTGCTGCACCTGTTACTGCTTGGAACTCATTCCTACAGTGTGACCTGATGACTGAGATGCCTCGAAGAAGATAGAACAGTTATGTAAGAACTTACCATAACAGTAGATTTTCGAGGGGATCTCAGTCATCAGGTCTGCCTTCCCTGTCACCATCCCCCTTTTTGGGGGCCTCTGCTCAGACTGGCTATATGGTGTATCCAGCCTTTTATTTACGCCTGGGCACGTTTCAGTCTCCTCCGTCCCCCATGGCCAGAGTTTTGCTTCTTTAGTTTCCAGGGGAAAGAACCGAGGAGGGAGCGGGACTGCTCATGCCTTTATAGGGTAGATGACGTCAGCAGGTGACATCAGCATGGGCGGCCCCAGTTGTACTGCTGGAAAAGTCTTTCGCGTGGATCATGGATCCTGCTTCACCGACGATGAAGTTCCTATGGTGTGACCTGATGACTGAGATCCCTTCAAAGATCTAAGTTCTTACATAACTGTTCTTTCTCTTTCCTGACCCTCTCCATTCAAGACTGAGTGTGTGCCTGACATTTAATTTTCCTTGCCTGCCCTTAACAAAGCCTGTGTGGTCCTCATGAATTATTGAGGGTAAAACATTTTCCATTGTATGTGCAAGTAGTTCAGCTACTATCTTGTAGTCAGCTGTCAGGGAGGGAGATAGGCCTATAAGATGAACAGCACTTGGGACCCTTACCTTGCTTCGTGAGAACTGTAATGGTAGCAGCTGTCATTGAGGGTGGCAGTTTGCCTCTGTTGAGGGATTCAGTCATCATATCAAACAAAGGGGTTTGAATGTTTTCTGTCATATGTTATTGCTTACTTACAATTTACAATGTGATCCTATGGGAATTTTATATTGCACTTCCTAGGTGGGTGAAGACACTTGGCTGCACCTCATGCCTCACAACCCACTTGGGCCATGCAGCAATTTGGCATTGCCACATACCTTGCCATGTGTTATTGCTTACTTACAATTTACAATGTGATCCTATGGGAATCATATACTGCACTTCCCAGGTGGTTGAAGGCACTCGACTGCACCTCATGCCTCACAACCCACCTGGGGCGTGCAGTAATTTAGCATTGCCACACACCTTTTCTTGTGTTATTCCTTACTTACAATTTAGAATGTGATCCTATGGGAATTTTTTACCGCTATTCCCAGGTGGTGTGCAAGTGTATCCATGGCTACAGAAGCACTGGGCGTCAGTCAGCATCTTCTGTTACAGATATCTAACTAATCTTAACTTAACTTACGGGAGTTTATATACTTTTTAACAGAAGATACCTGATTTTAAACCTCTGGCAGCATGTCTTTTACTACTATTAACACAGTTCGGTTGCGCTACACTAAAACAACGGAACTCACTCGCTCTCCTCTCTCTTCAGTCCGCGGCTTCCTTTACAGATATCTGAATAATCTTAAGTTAAAAAAGGCAGTTTACATACTTTTTTTAACACAAGATGCCTTATTTTAACTCTCTGCCAGCACATCCTTTACCACCATTCACAACGCACAGTCACGCAAATCATCTAGTACCCCGGGGCTTCAATACCAGCGGTGGACATCTGGCATTGACAAATGCTTGTATTATTTCATTTACTTTGTTATTCTTCACTCTCGCAGCCGTTCCACTTTTGTTCTTCCCTCGCTGCTTGCTGCTTCCTGTCCTACTCACTCCTGGTCTCACTCGCTCACAGCAAACATATATCGCACCCTCCATCTCATCACGATGCAAACAAAATAAATATTAAATTCTCGATAAAGGCAGCGTATCTTCCACACCAGCTTCCTACTTTCTACTGTAGTCTATGCCTTCTGCGGCTCTTGCTAAACACGGCTGCCATTATTTCTCAGAAATTTTGCTTAGCCACTTGCTGCAACAGTCATCGACCACCACGCTGTCATGCTGATGTGCCATCTCGATGTCATAACCCATGACAGCGCCCCAGCAACAGGGTTCAGGGAGCGTGCAAAGGCACTACTTAATCAAAAACAAAATCCCACAAAATGTACAAAAACTGGAAATGGATAAAAACATACTAACACATAAGCTCCTACCCTATTGCATAAATGGAACATGCAAGGGGGAGCTTGTGTGATACCTGCATTATCTGTACTTGTGCTGTTTGACTTTGGACACCTCACTTGTGGCTTATGCCACTCGTGAGGTTACCTGAGGTCAAACAGCACTTGTAGGAATAAATTGGGTTTCACACAGCTTCCCCCTGCATATCCCTTATATGCATTTATGTACATTGTAAAGTTGGGAAATGTGGTGTTAGGTTTTCCAACCCTAACACCTCACCCTGCACACACCAACTGGCGTCGGTGGTGTGCCTTGGGGTCGTAAGCCCTAACACTCATCCCATTCCATAAGTAAATAAGCTAAGATGGGTACAGTATAGGAGAATGGGGTTAGCATTAGGGCTGACGACCCCATATTTCCCTACTTTTGGTGCTTTAACCCTAATTGATGCATTAACAAAGTTTTTTCCAGTGTATTTCCCTACTTTTTGAGATCGTATAATCGCATCCTTATTTGTCTGTGGGAACGCATGGCCCTCCAGTCCCTGCACTCCCATCTCTCTATAGATGTGTATGTGTATATGTGTGTGTGTGTATGTGTGTATGTGTATATATATATATATATATATATATATATATACTGTATATATGTAAAAAACAAAGAACCTCTGTGCGCAAGCACTGAGGCAATGGTTACCCCAAAGGGCATTTGGCCGGGAAGCCAAGTTTCAAAGAAATACAAAATCACACATGCCCCCACAATGCAATGCATCATGGGCTTTAAGCAGAAATGCATGGTGCTGAAAGGCCTCTCACACAGTTTGCAAAGGGTGCCAACAGAAGACACAGACATGTGTTTCATCCTACCAGGACTCATCAGTATGCCTCATCTTGTTTGACACCCCAGTGGAATGAACCAGCTACCCTAAGATGGTCTATCTGGGTTATGTTGTGGTGAACCCAATTAAAATAAAAAAACAAATTAAAAAACAAAGAACCTCTGTGCACAAGCACTGAGGCAATGGTTACCCCAAAGGGCATTTGGCCGGAAATCCAAGTTTCAAAGAAATACAAAATCACACATGCCCCCACAATGCAAAGCATCATGGGCTGCATATACAAATCACCACAGAATATTATGCTGGTTCAACTTTAAGCAGAAATGCATGGTGCCGAAAGGCCTCTCACACAGTTTGCAAAGGGTGCCAACGGAAGACATAGACATGTGTTTCATCCTACCAGGACTCATCAGTATTTCTCGTCTGTTTGACACCCCAGTGGAATGAACCAGCTACCCTAAGACATATGTAGATGGGACAGCAGTGACCAAATTGTCAGCATAGCCATCTTATTACCATCCAGAAAATCTTCAAATCCCAACAGAAATGTAATTCCATGCAACTGCAATACTGTTCTGTGCTGCAGGTGTGAAAAAAACATTTTGACAAGGATTTGAAAAATGACAGCTGTCACATACATGAGGCCAGGTAATAAGAAGGCTCTTATGGAAATTTGGGGTCAAAACATTTAAAGTTTCCAAAGTTATGATCATGTGTAGCCAAATTGCAACAAATGGGCATAACTTTGCATTTTTACATATTTTGACCTCAAAATTTTGACTTAGCCTTCTTATGACCCCACCTCATGAAGAAAGGCAGAAGAAAATTTCAAATCCCGCCTGAAAGGTGAATTCACCAAGCAACTGCGAAATCACCATACAGGGGGAATTGCGTAGTGACAGTCGCATTGTTCATGAGGTGGGGCCCCCAAAAGGCTACATTGAAAATTTGGGGTCAAAATGTTAGGAAATGACAGAGTTATGCATAAAAGTTGTAACCCCCATTGAAATACATTGAACCCCATTTACCTTAGTCTTTCATATTGCAATTGCCACTTCCAGCAGCAAGACTTGTCTTCGATCGCAGAGTGGATCTTGAACCTGGGACCTGTTCAGATGAGTGGGGGTGTACTTGGGGGTGTGGGGTGGTGGGTGCTGAGTGAGAGGTAGGGGTGGGGCAGTGGGTATGATCAGCGAAGGACTGTTTTCTTTTTATTACAGGAGAAAAAAAAAGCAAAAGATGGTTTTCTTTTTTTCAGCCTTGCAAACAAGGGGGCACTACCAGACACCAGAGACAAACGGCAGCATGGGGAGGGTGATCAGAGAACAGGAGAACGACCACTAGAAACAAGGGACAAATGGCAGTATGGGGAGGGCCATTGGAGAATGGGAGAGACCACTAGACACCAGGGAGGGTGGGGGGTTCCACTAGATACCAAGGACTGAAACAAAATTATGGGGCAGCGATCGGAGGGTGGGGGGTGCCAGTAGACATGAGGGAATTAAAATCATGGGGATGGCGATTGGAGGGTGGGGGGTGCCACTAGCCACCAGGGATACATAGGAAAATTACAGGGACGACCATTGGAGAGTGGGGGATGCCACTAGACACCAGGAATTGCATAATTACGGGAATGGCAATCAGAGGGTTGGGGGGGGTGCCACTAGACACCAGGGAATGAAACAAAATTATGGGGACAGACCTGCACCTGCTCCCTCCTTTGAAACCATCTGTACTATTTTTGCAATACTTTTACATAATTTTTTTTTGTTCTTTCTTTATTGTAATTCATAACTATATCAAAGTTTACAGTGGATAATATGAGCAATATATAATACGTTAGTAACTAAAATACTTATATAATCATTATTACATATCTTACCCAGAGAAGGTGATGTTTTGTAGATACCATATTCTTGATGAAGAGTCTGCCTCCCAAATGGTATAGGATAGTGGTCAGCATGTATAGTAAGATAATCTCTGTTTTATTTTTAGTTTTGTTTAGTTTAGTTTATTGTTCTAGGAATTACTACCTTTGAGCCAGAGGTTCCACGTCAGTTAGGTACAGTACAGAAGGTTACATAGATAACACAACAATTTGTGTTGTGTCAAGAGCAAGAAAACATATACAAATACATATCAAATCACTTGTGCAAAAGGACATGAGATATCAATAATCACATTATTATTACAAGAAAGAGGTCATGCCAGATTAGGAGAAACAAATAGGGAAAAAGTCCAGAACGGAGAGGTTAAGTGAAAGGTGTGGGGAGCAGACAATAGCAGGAGAAAAGGTTTCCCAAACATGTCTTTGTCAAATAACGGAACAGGGTGGGTAGTGAGAAAATAGGAGGTTTAATCAGGGCAGTCACAGGAGCTGGAGATGGCAAGGTGAGAGAAAAGCCTTGATTTGAAAATACCTAGAGAGGTGGAGGCAGTAATATGAGTGCTGAGGGCATTTAGCCAGCTGGGGGCACGATAGGCAAATGATCTTTGTCCCTGAGAAGTCCGGCATCGGGGGACTTGGAGAGGCTGGTGTTCTGATCTTCTAGTAAAACGGGTGCTAGCGCTCGGGCATAACAGGTCTTGGATACAGGGTGGAGTGAGGCCCAGAGTGGATTTTTTCGCCATCAGGCAGGTAAGGTACTTTATCCGGTTTGAGAGTTGCAACCAACCTGAGTCAGCATAGAGTTCACATGTGTGGGTACGTCGATGTGCACCAGTGAGCTGCCAACAGGCCTTATTTAGGGATGTTGTAATGCGACTAAGTGCTGTAGTAGTGGCAGATCCGTATATAACTAAGCCATGTCAACAACTGAGATGATAGAAGATTGGATGGCAATCCTCAGTGCAGAATGGGTAAGAAGCTGTCGGTTCCGATACAGAATCCCAATTCACTGATTAATAGTTTTTGCTGTACTATCAATGTGAGTTGCAAAGGTTAGGCCTTGATCAAAGTTGATTCCAAGATATTTGAAAACTGGCACTTGTTCAAGGGTATTTCCCAGGTATGTATTAATGGTGAGTGGGACTTGCCGTTTCTTGTTTTGCGGGTTAGAGAAGAGCATGGATTTAGTTTTTTTGTGGTTTAGAACCAGCTTATGTTCAAGGAACCACATCTCAACTTTGGAAAAAGCATGCTGAAGGTTGAGGCATAAGAGGTTCGGATCTTTATGAGTGGCAAAAATCACGGCATCATCGGCATAGAGGATTAATTGTTCAGGGCAGGATTTGGGGAGGGAGTTTAGGAAAAGGCTGAAATAATAGATCAGAATAATTTAATATGTCCATTAAATGTTCCGAATTGATTATGTTACTAAAACTATTCCAAATTTGATCATACTTAGCTGGATTTTTATGAAGTATGTAATGAACATTTTCAATTTTATGAACAGCAACCATAAAATGTAGCCAAGTGCAATATTCCAGAGGTTGCAAATCCTTCCATTTGAAAAGTATGCTCTTGAAAGCATTAACAATGTGAGAAAGATCAGTGTTTTTTGTGTGGACTTAGTAGAAACATAGTACTGTCCTGTTTGTAATATGATACAGTCAATAGACCTCACCAAATTCAAGTTGGTAGCCTGGTTTATAGTTCTAACAACTTTAGCCCAAAAGTGTCCAAACTTGGACATGTAAGAAGCATGTGTTCTAAAGTTCCTATATTAATATGTCATCTAGGACACGTATTCGATATATCACTATTCATAAGATTCGATCTATGGGGAGTGAAATACAGAATATGAATTACATTGAAATTGATCTGTTGTAATTTAGTGGATATAGCCCTTCCCTTTTTATTTTTTAAGTTTGGGGAATGTGTGGGATTGATGAGATATTATAAAAGAATAAATCACTGAAAGAATTTTTATGTTAGAGGGCCTTAAAAATATGTGTTCAAGTTGATTTGCTACAGTTTGATTCAAATCACCTTGGGTCTTAATGATGAAGTTTCTGATTTGAAAATATCTGAATAGATCCAGTTGAGGAAGAGAATATTTGTCTTTTAAAGTTTGGAAATTATGGAAACCCTTATGATTCCACAAATCCCCCAACACTAGTAGGCCACTAATAGACTGTATTCTAAAATGAGAGCCAGCTGTGGACAGGTTAAAATATCCATTAAGGTACAGTATATCGGAGAGTATCAATCAATCAATCAGTCTTGATTTGTAAAAAGCACCTTTCTCAGAACCAAGATGCTTGTACATATATACAACAAAAATAATAAATAATCATAACAGATCAATTAAATTAATAAAATCCAACAATTTAAAACTCTATAAATATTACAACAGCAGCCTAAAAATCTGGGTATGCCACGCTAAATAGATAAGCTTTAAGTGCAATTTTAGAACTCTGGACCATCAGGCAATCTAGCATCCAACAAAGTAGAGAATTCCACAAGGTCAGGGCCACAAAGCCAAAAGACCGGGCCCCAGATGTCTTTAAATGGACCCTGGGAATCTCTAGCAATCCCTCGTCAGTGGATCGGAGAGGGCGTAGGGGACAGTGCGGGCGAAGGAGATCTTGCAAGTAACTAGGTCCCTGATCGTGTAGGGCTTTATAGGTCAGCAACCCAACCTTGAAGGTGATCCGCCACTGTACTGGCAGCCAGTGCAGTCCGCGGAGCACAGGCATTATATGACTGGTCCTAGAAGTACCAGTCAATAGCCTTGCTGCCGCATTCTGCACTAGCTGTATGTGGCAGGTATCAACCCCCGGTAGCCTTAGGTAAAGGGCGTTGCAGTAGTCAAAGCGGGAGGTAATGAAAGCGTGGACCGGTACTGGAAGATCATCAGGAGGAACCAGTTGTTTCACCAGGGCAATATTCCTCAGATGGTAAAAAAAGGTATATTGAAATATTAGTTGGTAGCTTGGTTGTTTGCACGATTTTTTCCCATACATGATAGGCAGTTAATGTACTCTGGCACATGTATTTTATTTTCTTTCTATAGGGGCCAATATAAAGCATATGCTTTATTTCCTCATATGGACAAGAAGCTTCTTCTATTTGGCAATGAGATTGACTTGATTGCAGGTGAAACTACGTATATATGGGGTCTGCATTCGCTGCCAGGAACACCAGTATAGATTGGGCAGTGCCATGCTCCCTAAGTGTTTAGGGATATACATGTTTTCTATCTTCATGTGAGGTTTTCTACCTTGCCATAGAAACAGTCTCATAGACTTATTTAATAGTAACAATATTTTATGGTCTAGTGTAATGGGTAAATTTTGGAATAGAAATAGAAATCTCAGTAAAATGTTCATTTTAATGACATTTGCCGTACCTAATAATGTTAGGGATAATGATTTCCATTGGTTTAATTCTTTATTGATACTAGAAATTAAGGGGTCAAAATTAAGGTTATATAGTCGTGAGCCATCAGGGTCATTTCTGATTCCTAAATATTTTAGGTTTTATACTTGATTAATTTTATCCTTACTAATATTATGAAAGGGTCTGAATGATTAATGTATTCTAATAATTTGGATTTTTCACAATTTATTTTGTATCCAGATGTGGCACCAAAGGTATTAATCTTTTTCAGAGGGGGTAAACAATGATGCATATTGTCTGACTATATTAACGCATCGTCTGCATACAGTCCAATCTTATCCTCTTGGTTATTATCTCATAAGCCCCTGATATCCTTATTAGCCCTTATAGCTATAGTTAATGGCTCCAGAGCTATAGCAAAAAATAAGCTGGGATAGGAGTCATCCCTGTCTAGTTCCCCAATGGACTGATATAATATCTGTTATATCTCTATTAGTTTGTACTTTGATACATGGATTCGAATGTAATATATTAATCCAAGTTCTAAAATTATTCCCATAACCAAATTTATCCAGCACAATTTTCAGATATGGCCATTCGATCCTAGCGAAGGCTTTCTCTGCATCTAAAGATTGTAAAGAAAAGTCAGAATTGTTGTGGTAACTTATAAGATTGAGGGTTCGTCATATTAGTTCTCAAAATTTAACCCTTAATGAATCTGTTTTGGTCGGGATGTATAATATGAGGTAATATTTCATCAACTCTGTTGGCTAGTATCTTAGCTAAGATCTTAGCATCTGAATTAATCAGAGAGACAGGTGCTGGAACCGGGGGGGCGGAAGGGGCGGTAGCCACTCCACTTTTTATTTCTGCACGGCAAAAACTAGTATAGAAAAAGTGCCCTTTGTTCCGTCATAAGTGCCCTTTTGATTCTCAGCCCACTCAGCTTTTACCATCTTCCGGCACCCTTGCAGAGAGATGGGTCAATAGGAACTGGGAAGTAGTGGAACTTTGCATTTTTTTTGAATACACACACACCAAAGCCTCTTGAAAAGATGGGGGTAATGTCTTTTGCGAGAAAATACCATCATAAAGTTGTTTTAAATGTGTAGTAATTAGTGGTGAGAATGTTTTTAGAAAATCTATGGGGATCCCGTCTGGGCCGGGAGTCTTTTCTGTAGTGAGAGAATTAATCACATTTTGAATTTCATCCATAGTAATTTCTTGTTCAATGGAAGTTAAATATTCTGCACGTATAGTAGGTATTATTAAGTCGGATAAGAATTTCTCAATGTCCTTATTTTCCTGGCCACATTCCGATGAATATACTTTTGTATAAAATGCCTTAAATTCTGTGTTGATTTCCTTAGGATCCTTAGTAATGTTACCATCTTTGTTCCTTATTTCAACTATTGATTTGTCTTAAACTGCCAAGCCAAGATTTTTCCTGACTTATCTCCCTTAGCATAATACCTGTGTTGCGTTATTAGAAATTGCCTATCAGCTTCTTCCGTTATAAGTTTATTATAAGAATTTTTAAGACAGAGGAGCTATTATCTGTGTCAGTCTTCACCATTCATCACCTCTGGGTACTGGCCAGAGGTCATGACCCCGCGGGAGCTCTTTTTTTTTTAGATGGGTGGAGTCGACGTACCATCTGAGCCACTCTCGAGGCCGAAGCACTGCGTGGCACTTGTGGGTGGGCCGTTAGGTGTTGCCGGCTCCACCCCATTGCCAGTTCTTCATCTCCCTGCCATCGAGATCACCTCGTGGAAGCTCTGCTGTGTGAGAGGCCTGTTGTATCTTTTGAAGCCTTCGGCTCCGTTACGAGTCCGTCAACTCCATTCTCGAATTCTTCCTGCCGGTTCAGTTTCACTCCACTAGACATCGCCTGAGGTTAAAGTAAGACTGTTCCTTTCTTATTTTGCAATGTCGGGTCTTGTTTGGTGTTGTTTTTTCCTTAGGTCATGTCTCAGTCGGGGGGGCAAGAAATCAATGAAGGTGGGATGGCCCCCCATGCGTCAGTGCCTGTGCAGACGTAAGTATTCCGTCACCGACCAACATGACCGTTGCTTTGCATGTCTTGGCCTGCTACACGACATGGATTCATGCAATGCCTGCTTCTCCATGGACTGAAGTGTCATCAAACAACGCACGTGGAAAGTTGGACGAGCTCTGCCGACTTTCAGGGGATGGGCGCGCACTTGTCGTGCCAAGCCACGTTCTCTCGGCCTTTCTTCTGGGTCCCCTCCTGGTTCTATAAGGACTGAGGAGGAGGGGGCTTCTGCTTCTTGTAGACTAGCCATGGCAGGAGGCCCAGTCTGTCCCCCCCAGGAGATGGGCGGCAGGCACCACCTTGGCAATCACCCCTTTAGGAGTGAAGGCTCCCTTGGTGTCATACCCTTGGCTCGGAAGGCCTGGGTCAGCACCGTCCTTGACGCCTTCTGTCGGCACCGTCTTGGGCCTTAGTGCCATTCGCGGCGCCGTGGGCCCTGATGGAGTCGGCGCCGGTCCGTTGCTTGGCGTCATTGCTGCCATTGGCTTCATTCACAGCGTCAATGGTGCTCATGACGCCGTACTTGACTGTCTTTTGCCCCATTGCCATCTGCGGCACCGTGGTTGAGCACGGCACTGTGTCCAGCTCTGGAGCCACTTGCGGCTCCGAGCAAGGACACAGTGCCATGAGGGTTTCGGAACTCGGCACCGCTCGCAGTGCCGAGAGCGTGGTTGGGGCTGTCATTGGTGCCATCTCTGGCCTTGGCGCGCTCATGGCACCCCGTGGTTTGGGGCCGGTGCCTTGGGGTTTCCGACCTCGGCGCCGAGAGCACAGTCGGACCCATTGTTGGCAACGTCTCTGGCCTCGGTGCATCTTGCGGTGCTGTGGGTTGGGACGGCGCTATGACAGTCTCCAGCTCCGATGCTGCTACCATCGTTGGAGCCATGTCTTCTTTACGCACCATTCGTGGTGCGGCTGGGGATGTCGGCGCCTACTCTGGTGCAATCTTTGGATCTGGCACCCTTTTCAGTCAGGATGGCAGCGGGCATCCACGCACTGTTTGGCACAGAACTTCGATCTCCACCTCTTCGGAGGAGGAATCAGACTCTGAGGCAGATAGGCAGTCTGATTTTTTGGAGTTGGCTGCTCATGGGGACATCTTGATAGTGTCCTCGACAGGCCGGAACCAGCCCCCCTTTGAGAGGCGGACAGTGGCTCCCAGGACCAGGGTCAGGGGTGCTGACCAGCAGGCAGTGGTGCAGGCCACCATTGCTCTGCAGCCTGGACTCGGAGGGTTTTCTGACCCCTCAGTGGTGGTACCCCCTCAAGTGGTGTGCCTGGATTGCCCAACTTTGGGGCCGATCGGAGCACCCGCAGGAGGGGAAGGTGCTTCTCCCTGGATAGCCCCTTCGGGGCTGACCAGGGTTGCCAGCTGCCTAGGCTGACTCTCTCGAGGAGGAAGGCACTTTCGGATTCCATGGGGTCAAGGGGTATGGGCTCCATGTGGCGACCTTTTTCTGGAGCCCTCCCGGGCTCTGGGAGAAGTCGTAGCACGGACCCTCGCCCTTCCCTTTCGGTTTCCTCGAGAGGGCCCCGTTCTTTAGAGGTAGGGGACTGTCCTTCTGTACTTTCACAGCCCCGGTCACCTCACGGGGGGGGATTCTTCGGGGCGCAGCCTAGGCAATTCCAGTATGGTTGACCAGCTGTCGGCTGTGGAGTTTTCCAGAACTACCTCGTCTCTTAGGGCTCCAGGTGCGCTCTCTAGCCCATGCGGAGGATAGCCGATTTCTGTTGTCGACTCTGCCCTCTCTCCTCTGCCACATTCTCCTACTCTCCCACGTATCCTTGGTCTTAGCGGTCCTCTCTCCTGGGAGCAGTTCAGAACTGTGCCTGCTCTATTTCCCCTCTTATGTTAGGGCCATGGACAGACAGGTTTTTCAACCTCCCCCTGAACAGCCAACCTCTGAGGTTCTCTGACTCCTCATCCTCCTCTTCAGGAGGTGAAGAATTGTCTGTCCACATCTCCCCAGCTGCTGATCTCACTGAGTATCAGCGTTTTCTTGTGAGGACATTGGAGGACCTGCATGTCACCCCTCCCACTCAGCACAATCCGGAGCATTCGGCGCACACCTTTTTGGGCGATTTCAGTGCGGACACTCTTGTAGTGCCCCCTGGCCTGCTCCCTTTAGGGAGGCGTCGATGCGCTTCTGGCAGAGACCCTTTCCCGGAGTCCCAGCCCCTAGGGATCTCTGCCAGAGGTATTGTGCCCCCTGGTAACCTGCTTCATCCTAGCTCAGGATTGATGCAATGAGATACTCCCGACGGGCTTTGCGCCCTGCACCTTGACTGGCCCCCAGATCAAGATTCCTTGGATTCTGACTTCTGGGGTAGGAGGACCCTTTACTCGGCACGGTTGCTTCTCTCAGTATCTGCTCATCAAGCCCACTGTGCTACCTATGATAGGTTCCTGTGGTCCAGACTTGTCAACTCCTAGCCTCAATGTCGGACACGGAGGAAACTAGACAAGCCATTGCACTCTCTGCACGTGGCCTGGAGCTAGCAAGGCACCAAGCAAGGGCATCATATGACGCCAGTGAGGTAGCTACCAGGGTCGTAGGGACAGCGATCTGCACTAGGCAGACGGCATGGCTGCGTCTCTCCCGGTTGTCACCCTTGGCCCGGCGTAGGGTGATTAACTCCGCTCACCAGAGAACCTATTTTTTCTCCCATAGGGTGAGACGCATCTGTCAGGCTACCTCATCTCCGGGGTGGGCCCATCTCACTCTCCCCACTCTCAGGCCCTCCAGACCCGTGAAGGTTCTCCCTGTTAGTGTGTCACCCACAGAGAGCTAAGGGACTCAGTCCCTTAGGGTTGAAGCCCCCTTCGGGGGGGCTCGGCACACACCCAAAGGTGATTGGTGAAGGTTGACACAGATAAGATATGAAAATTACGTGCCTACCGTAATTCTGATCTTTCTGTGTATCTTCACCATTCATCACAATCCCACCCTCCACCCCCCGGGGCCTTAGTCTCTGGATCCCCATCCCTCTCTGTGCCTTCTCCCTCGCCCCCCTCCTTTCTGTTAGTCAGGAGTGGGGTGACTTTGGGCACATGGGGGATAATTCTCTCTGGGGGTAGAGTGGTCAGGATGGGGGGCACTCCTTCTTCAGTGTCTCGCCCCCCCCTGTGGGTGGGGTTGGTAGTTGCCCTCTTCGTCTCTCCCTTCTTCCCCGCCACCTTCCTTTAATTTCATTGTCCTTGGGCACAACCTCAATTTAATTTAAGAAACTAGGTTTCTACACAAAAATTTCTTTTTGGGGGGGTGGTGGGATAATCCCTGTATTCTGTATTTTCATCCAAAATAGCAGATTCTGCTTCTTCGAGTTATTGCCAGTGATTCTGTGCCTTGAATTCTGTCAGTTAGCGTTTTGGCTACTCCTTCACAGTTCCTATACAATCTGGAGACAGGTCAAGGTTCCAGGGTGTGTTCCCTTTGTCCCCCCCCCCCCAACATCCTTATCTCTAAATTTCTTAACCTTCCCTTCCTCCTCCTTTTTCTACTTCCAGAGATTGGGGCCCCTACCCAATCCCCTTAGTTTTTCAAACTTATTCTGTACTCCAGTCGTTTAATTCTCCATTTAGTTTATATATCTTTTCCTTTGTCTGTCCTTGGACTTCCTTGTCCCCTCCTCCCAACCCTTTCCTACTCTCTGGCGACTCAGAACTGGCCGGGAGGGCAGAGTCGACTAACACCCTAACGGCCAACCTGCAGTGCCACGTAGTGCGTCAGCCTTGAGGGTGGTGCCAATGGTGCGTCGACTCCGCCCATCCCAAAAAAAAAAAAGAGCTTCTGTGGGGTCATGACCTCCGGCCAGTACCCAAAGGTGATGAATGGTGAAGATACACAGAAAGATCAGAATTACGGTAGGTACGCAATTTTAATTTCTTGTAATGTATGTTGATACCTTGTTACTCTAAGTAAAATTTCTTTCTGAGAGATTTGGGATTCTAATTCTTGCATTTTTATAACTCTGTTGTTCTTCCGATTAGCTTGGAAAGCTAGGGTAATGACTCTTATGTAAGCTTTAATGGCTTCCCAGATCCAAATTACTGAAGTGTCTTCTATTTTATTAGTTTGAAAAAAATGCTGGAATTTCCATTAACATTTTTCTTTTTTTTTTAAACTCAGCTTTATTCAAAAAGCATTGTTTCATACAACCAGATAGAGCATAAAAACAGATACAGCACACATTGCATTGTCTTGAGCGTATAACAACAAGTTATTCAATTATACTGTTCCCCTTGCAGGGGCTGATACACTACAGGTCAGTGTTTAGAGTCCTGGGTCATATCTGGTGTATTATTACATGCAGTCTTCAAGGCTAAAATCTGTTAATAACTAATGATAAAGGCTTTGTACTGATCCTCATAATACAGAGTCGCTATGGTCTATCTTTGATTAGAATTTGTTAAACAAATTGTTTAATAATAAAACAGTAAAAGTTAGCACAGGTGGCCGTCTGTCCCCCATGGATTTTATGGTGTGCAATCTGTGTCTCTGGATCAATTAGCAAGAAGGTGAGATCTTGACCCAAGAGGAGGAGGCAAGTAAGAAGGACTATATTGGAACCTGACTTGTGCCCTTATTTCTGTAGCTTGGAGCTACTTGTGCCGTATCTCCCGCCGCTCACACACTGCTCCACTTCCCCAAGATCCCTTCATTCTGGATGCATACTAGCAGCCAGCGGTGGGCACAGTCCCTCTATATTGTCCTGCTATCTGTGGCACCACCTGTTCCCTTGTGTCATAAACAGCTCAGATGTGCCACCAGTTCCCAAATATATCTCTAATAAGTCGCAGCATGCGGTAATACGTTCCATGGTCTGAAGCTCGCACACCCGCCCCTGTCGCTCACCAACCTTTGGAATCATCCTTGTGAGCCAGTGGGACGTAATCCCCTTCATAGCAGCTAGGCAGAGGGTGCTGAAAGGCATCTCCTGAGTCGAGCACCCCACACCGGGGATTTATTCCCCCAAGACCAAATGTTCGAAAGTGCACGGAATACTGACTCCCCAGATGTACTCCAGTGCACCATGGATCTGGTACTAGTACAGCCGCAGACGGCGGCAACCCCAAAAGACGTGGTGAGTGACCACTTGTCCGCAGTCATGCCAACACAACTCCAAACCCCCTACCCGCAAGTGTTTGGCGACTGTGGGGGTGTGAAAGAATATGATTAGGCATTTCCACCTAAACTCATGCCATAACGGCGCTGAGGTGGTACGCCAACCAGTGCTCCACATATATTTCCACTCCTCCTCCTCACTGATCCTGATTTGCGCCTCTTGTTCCCAGGCTTCTTTCACCTTGTAGAACTCTGGGCAGTCAGGGCCTTGTAACATCTTATAGACCATGGCAATATTACCCTTCTGACCCACCAGTTTAACAGCCCAATATAAGAACTGCTCCAACCTTGTTAAATCCCTATCAGTAAGGGTTGACCTCCTCTGTGCCTGTTTATAATGACGTACCCACAGGAATCTGTAAAAGTCCTGCCAAGGAAGGTTAAATTGCTGCTGTATGTCTACAAAGGAATGACAGGACCTGTCGTTTAAGGACTGCTTAAATCATATTAGGGAGCCTGAGTTCCAGTGCCCAAAGCCCACATCACTCCTTGGTGGGGGTAAAGTCTGGGTCCCCTACTATCGCTGTCTGTGGTCCGATGTAATTGGGAGTGCATGAGATCCCTCTGACCCTTAACAATACTCGGAGTGTGTGCTGGGTGAGGGGTTGCTTATTGCTGCCAGCAGGGTTTGGGTGATCCGGACGTGAGACAGCATGAACAGGGACACCAGGAGTTCCATGTCAGCCTCCAAGTCCAGCCGACCTGAGTCCGGGTTCTGTTTAACCCAGGATATTCTAGCCCTCCGCTTTCCCTAGGGAGGGTCAACAGCCATCTCCCAATCTCATGATGGTGACCCGCCCAAATAAATGACTGAAGTGTCTTTTGCAGTTTTCTTCAGAAGGACTCCCATATCTTAACCAGCAGGGCCTGGAAGAGGAAAAGGTACCTGGGCAAGACATTCATCTTGAGTATGGCCACACATCCTGCCGCCCCCAAGGTGAGTAGGTTCTAGCTTGCGACTTCCACCCGCACTTCTCTCTCCAGCTTTCCATAGTTCAGGCTAAATAGAGAGCTGAGTCAGGCAGAAATACATATACCCAGGTATTGCGCGACTCCACCTGCAGCCCATTGAAAGGGGAAGTTTTCCCGAAACTCAGGGGGATCCACACCACTGAGCTAGAGTGCTTCAGGCTTAGAGAAATTAATCATGTACCCTACTATCCCTCCATAGTCATCCAGCTCCCTGAGCAACTCTGGCATCAAGCCCTGGAGTTGTGTCAGGAAGAACAGGGAGTCATCAGCGTAAAGTGATACCTTGTGCTCCTGCTCTCAGCCCGTTATTCCCTTGATGTTAGGGTTCACTCATACTGCCCATGCCAGCGGCTCTACACACAAGGCAAAGGGCAGCAGTGACAACAGGCATCCCTGTCTGGTACCCCTTGTAAGGAAAAATCTGCCGGATATCACCCCATTGACCTTGACCATGACCCAAGGCAGCATGGATTCACAGCGGGAAGGTCATGTCAGACAAAACTAATCGATTTCTTTGACTGGGTGACCTAAGTAGTAGATCAGGGAGGGGCTGTGGATATTGCCTGCCTAGACTTCAGCAAGGCATTTGACACAGTCCCACACAAAAGATTAATATACAAGTTAGCCAGCCTGGGAGTGGGCCCCAAGATGGTAGCCTGGGTAAAGAATTGGCTGGAGAACAGGACACAGAGGGTAATAGTAAATGGAGTCCACTCTGAAGAAAGGGGGGTTACTATTGGGGTACCGCATGGTTCAGTACTAGGACCGGTCCTCTTCAATGTCTTTATAAGCGACATTGCAGAGGGACTGGAAGGAAAAATATGTCTCTTTGCAGACGACACAAAGATCTGCAACAGAGTTGATACACAAGGTGGGGTGGAAAGGATGAGAAGGGACTTGGCAAGGTTGGAGGAATGGTCAAATGTATGGCACCTTAGATTCAGTGCTAAGAAGTGCAAGGTAATGCACCGGGGAAACAAAAACCCAGGGAAGAGTACAATGGGGGTGAAATACTAACAACAACAAAAATGGAAAGGGACCGGGGTAGTCATATCAGATGACCTAAAGGTGGGCAAGCAATGTGAGAGGGCAGTAAGGAGGGCTGGGGGATACTGGGATGCATAGGAGAGGCATCACCAGTAGAAAACAGGAAGTTGTTATCCCTCTGTACAGACAGCCGTGAGACCCCATCTGGAGTACTGCGTGCAGTTCTGGAGACCCAATCTCTGCAAAGACATAGACAGGATGGAGGCAGTCCAGAGGAGGGCAGCTAAAATGGTGCAGGGTCTGCACCAGAAGGCATATGAAGAGAGACTTAAGGAGTTTAATATGTATAGCCTCAAGGAAAGGAGGGAAAGGGGGGACATGAAGGAAACTTTCAAGTACCTCAAGGGAATCAACAAAGTCCAAGAGGGTAGCATCTTTCAGAAAAAGGTGTGCAAGAACAAGGGGGCACAGTTTGAAGATAGAGGGGTGGGGCTCAGAGGTAATGTAAGGAAGTATTTTTCACAGAGAGGGTTGTGGATGCATGGAACGGCCTTCCGAGGAGGTTGTGGAGTTAAAACAGTGGTGGAATTCAAGCATGCATGGGACAGTCATAAAGGCAATTCTAGGGATGGGGGTAGGAAGAAGTAGGCTGCTGGTTAACTAGAATCTGCAGCTTATCCATTAGGTACGGAAATGGGCAAACTGGGTGGGCCAGTGGTCTTCTATCCGTCCAAATTCTATGTTTCTGTGGCCTGGGGTGAGGCATAAAGTTCTTGATGTATGCGAGGAACATGCTGCCCTAGCCCTCCAGTCCCATCTCCTCCATCGCCCTATAAAGAAATCACCCGATTGAATGCCTTTTCTGCATCCATGACAATTGCCAGTACCAGTTCTGCACCTTGTTGGGCCTTGACAAGTATGCTGAGTAAATGCGATATTATTGTGTATCACTCTACCATTAATAAAGCCAGTTTGATCTGGGTGAACCAGGGAACCCACACAGCCCTGCAGTCACAGGGCCAGGATAGATGTAAAAATCTTTAAGTCTGCGTTCAGGAGTGACATAGGATGATAGGAGCCACAGAGCATCCCATCCTTACCTGGTTTGGGGATCACAGTGATTTGAGCGTATTGCCAGGAATCTTGGGCTGCCCCCCCCGCCCCACACACACACACCCTCTGGCGCACCCCCAGTAACAGTGGGGCTAACTTGTCCCAAAATTACTTGTAGAATTTGGTTCCCATTACATCCGGACTGGGGCCTTGCCTACTTTTAACCGGGCTATGGCACCCGAGAGCTTTGGGAGAATGAGGGAGGGTCGAGATGGCCTCTTGTTGTGGCTCAGAGAGTTTCAACATTCCAACCCTCCAGAAGTAAGCATCAAGCTTCGTCTGATAGTCAGGGACTGACTGTTGTTTGTACAGCTCTTTATAGTAATCCGCAAAGTGTTGTAGGATTGTATGTGGGTCTGTACCGTACTGTCTAGAGCCAGGTTTATGGATGCGTAGTACGGTTCTACACGCCACCTCTCTGCGGAGTTGCCAGGCCAAAAGACGTCCTGCCTGTTGCCCTGACTCGTAGAATCTCCATTTCAAATACCTCAATCTCCCTTCTATCTTTGCCTCACGGAGTTGGTTAAGCTGTTCTGTGCAGCTTTCCATCTGCTCCTTAACTCTTTCATCCTGTATAATTTTATCTTCTGCCTCCAGGTTGAACAACTTTTCTTCAAGTTCCACCTGTTTTCTAAGAGCCTCCTTTTTTTGTTTGGAGGGATAGCTGATTATGTGGCCCATAAGGACTGCCTTGAGGTCATCCCACCAAGCTGTTGGTTGTCCTCTAGGGTTAGAGGCTTCATTTTTCCTAATTTCTACTTAATCCATTTTCTGGAAGTCATCCTGATTAAGGAGAACCACATTCAGCCTCCAGCTGCTGGATCTCACTTTTTGGGTGATCCACAGTTCCAGTTTTACTGGGGCATGATCCAAAATGGTGATAGGTTCTATGACACAGTTCTCTGCTGCATGAACCCATTCTGAAGAATGCAAGAAGAAATCAATGCGGGAGCAGGCCTGATGCGGATGTGACCAAAAGGTATAGTCCCTAGTGTTGGGATGCAGAAGCCTCCATACTTCCACAAGACCCAGCTCCTGGGATAGTTGTCTGACACATTGACCAACTTTGATCTGCGTCGAAGTGCTACTGCCTGACTTTTCTAACTTGGGTTTGATTACCCCGTCGAAGTCTCCCCTATCAGGTAGAGTGTACCAGGATCAGGAGCACAGGTGAGTAACGTGTCTTTGAGGAATATCTCATTGTCCCTCTCTGAATTTGGGGCATACATATTTAAAATGGTGCATGGGACAGAGCCGTATGTGCCTTTGACACATACCTATCTGCCTTCCAGGTCTGGCTTCACCTGGGTTACCTCCAGAGGGCAGTTTTTGTGGATCAGTACGGCCACACCCCATTTGTGTGTGGGTGTGATGTAGGATGATACAAACACTTGTCCCACCCAGGATCTCTTCAGTTTAGCATGCTTGAAGTCACTTAAATGTGTCTCCTGTAATAAGGTCACTGCAGTACTCTTATAGCAGAGTTCTTGCAAAATGTGGATAGCGCTATTTAGGCCCTTCACATTATAAGTCACTACTCCCTCCTCCATCACCCTCCCCCCCATTATCCCGGTGTGATGGACCACCACCTCAACACAACAAGTGCGAAGAACAATCAAAAAACTAACTAGAATCTTTAAAACTGGGAGAATTATAGACAAAGACCTGTTTCCAGGCCAATGGACTTCAAAGGTTATTGAGTAAAGCCCTGTAGGTGCATGGGCACTACCATCCAGCAAGTCTGTGCCTGTGTGTGTAGTTTGCCACGGCGCTAAACACATCGTGCATGCTGAATCACTCCCTCTTTTCAGTGACTCTGTCACTGCCTATTTGGTAATTGAGCAATCCAAATCCCCCATCCCCGGCCCCCCGGGGAAAATTCCTGTCTGAGCCAGGCACACCTGTCCCTTATGTAAATGGAACCTCCTTGTTGGGACTTCTCCCCCCCCCCTTCTTTCTGAGGTACAAGCACCTCAGTCCTGCTCTCACCACTATAGTGGGTTACACTCGGGGCAAGAGGTCTCCCCTCCGCCCCAGGCATATAGCTTACAGAAGGAGGCCCTCTCCTACTCCTGGTTACCAGTAACCATCCGGTGGCGCCAAAACCGTTTTCTGGGCCGGCCTATTTATCAGGGGCCAACCCAAAGGATCCTAGTGGGCGCAGGGCTCCATTGCTCACTGCCCCCACCAAGACCACCTTTCATAGGCTGCCCAAGCGAATTCCCATAGGTGGGACAACAAGACCAGACCCACATGGGAGCGGGTCCCCCCACCGTTGTCCAGGGTACATTACCCTGCTTCTTGTCTGAGATTATAACTCGGTAAAAGGTAGGATGCCAAAACCCGTGATATCTGGATCTCATCAGGCCACCAGGTATGTGTCCAGCCGGAATCCCTCTAGGCTGGGGGAAAGCAGGGTGCTGCCCCTTGCTGGCTTTGGTCCATTAGAGTAATGTCCCATTACTAACACACCTCTTGCCTTCCCCTCTCTCAGTTAGACCCCACTGGAGGAGGCCCATTCAATGCCACATGAGCAGCGTTCATTGCAGCACTCAGTATCTCCATCAGTTCTCAGTGGTAAGTTGCTCTATCAGCACAGGGTCTGCAAGTAGCACATACCTAAAATTCAGTCAGTTTAATAACAGTTATCTGGCGTCTACTTATTTTGGAGAGGTATAATTTTAACATGGGTTATTACTTAGAATCAGGATTCGCATGTATAGGAACCAGTGCCCCTGCCGGGGTGAGCCTGGCAATGCTGGTGGTGAACTGTACAAGTGGGTTAAACAATGCCCCCTACTTTTTGAACCCCACATGATTTCTTAATTTGGTAGCTGGGAGGTCAGCCATCCATCCATCCATAATACGCTTTCCTTGAGTAGGGCCAGCCATCACTTCGCCCATCTCTCTATCAGGATTCAAATAGAAACCCCTAAATCGGAGCGACGTGCACTCCATAACATCCATTCCCTCGTTGGCCTCCTTTCCACTTTTAATTGTTGCCATTCATCTGTATCCCCCTTCCCTGGGTCATGCCTGAAAATAGGCAGGACTTGTCTAGTGCACTTACCCGGTAAACAAAAACGAAATAAATGTGTGCCTCTTATCCATGCAATATCACCCTAATCCCCCCCCAATAAGGTTCCAAGTCACATTGTTCCTCTGCCAAGCATTAAGTATTCCACTGGCATTGCCTGCCCCCCTTCCTCAAGTCTCACTTGCCCCTTCACCCTCCAGGAAGTATTCTATTATGCCGTTCAGCAGGGGGTATGGAAGGTTATATCGAGGAGGTGTGCCATTTTCCACCAGTCTGATGCCAGACATACCCCCAGCTTCTCCACGGCAGGGAGAGCACACTTGCCTGGGGGAGAGGACAGCACCCCGCAGCCAGCCTGTCTCAGGAGTAAGCCAGCCCCCAATGCACATCCGCTCCCCCAGGGCATAGATTAACTGAATCTTTGCTGTTAAGCTGTTTCACCACCCCCCCCATACTATTGGAGGGGGCCATCCCCGCACCACACCATACAGTTAAGATCCAGGAGGCACCCACAGAGGAACAGTCTGCTGTGTCCTGCTAGTCCGCCTCACACCATAGTGTGCCATTTCCCACTGCAAGCAATTCTTTATAGTTTAAACAGTGTGCAGAAATAGCCTCCCCAGTCTCCATTTGTCAAACTCCTGTCATTAATCCATCCCTACTAGCTCCCAACATAGATTCGGGGCTCTAAGTTATGCCTTTCCTAACAGGCCACCTCTTTTTGCAGCTACTGCCCCGTTTGGTAATCCCTCCCGCCCTAAACTTTCATGCAGTGTCCTGCCCTTCACTGGAACAAGCCAGTATCTTTTGCAAGTTGGGACACTATAACACGTGTTCTGTCCCGGCTGCACCGGTGCACCCCAGTAGGTCATTCCTATGCCCCACATCTCCTCACCATCCATACCTATCAGTCCGCCTATATTCCAGCAGACATCAGGGTACTCACCTGTCTTCACTTTCCAGGCTTTCCTTTTTTTTATGGGGTATCCGGGGGGCTCCTACGGAGAGAAGAAAAAACACAGCCATGAGGAGGGAGAGCACCTAGAAGAGGGCAATGGCCTAAGCAGGAGTCCCTACAAATAGAGAGAGCTCACCGAGCCATGGCACTGAAGCCAACTGATCCCAAGGCTCTGCCACGTTTAATAGTAATACGCTTCCTAGATTATCAAGTCAAAACTAAAATCTTTTGTATGGTATGGGGGAAAAATGAAGTACTGTTCGGTAATACCAAGCTATTTTTTTAAGCACAACGTCACACCACTCACACTGCTTGAAAGAAAAACTTTGCTGGCAATACGGAAGCACCTAGGTGGAAAAAATGTTAAGATGCAGCTCCTCGCACTGACCCAATTTAAAATCCACACCACTAACGGACCAAAGTTTTTCTGCACGTTGGCGGAAGCCAAACCTCTCCTGTAACAACTAGGTAGTCCCCCCTCCCCCCCGAACATACCTCACCTCAAGAGTCAGCATTCCCAGCACTCCCGGACTATGCGCCATGGCAGCAGGTCAGTAGAAAACAGGGAAAATCAAATTCATCGCCATCGGAGTTGGACAGAGACTGAGGTAGCAAGACACCCAAAAAGAAGTAAAAGCAACAATGACTGCCTTCTCTGCGAGCTCCTGACTCGCTCTGAATCCACGGAACTTTCTCATCTGGGAAAAATTACAAAGATTGAGGTTTTACAATATCCTTTTATTTGTTGCCCGGATTGGCTAAATCATATGTAATGTAACAGGCCTTAATTACTTGGAATTCCTGGTTGGTGGGCTCACCAAGAGGGGGTGGGAGGCCTGGGTGGAACCCTGGGACTAAGTGACACTTTGGGGGCAGATGGGATTGGAATCAGGGAAATTATGGTAAATGGGGGGATTGTAATTATGAGGCAGACACTAAGAGACATGCTTTTGGCTCTCCATTTTAATTTTTCTGACATATGTTTGATCTTTCAATATAATGGTATCAGGTTGGAATTTGGGAATTTCTAGGGACGTGGATATGTTGTTCATCCACACTTCTTGGCATGTCCCTTTCCCCTTCAATTCTTGCTGGAAGGTCTTCAAGCTGGCTCCTCCCACCCACCCGGGTGGTATAACACTCGGCTCCGCCCCATGATGCCAGATCTTCCTTTCCGTCGGAAGATTCAGGTTGCCTTCTCTCTGCTACTGCGTTTTGTAGGCCCTGGCTCTGATTTCTTTGGATCCTCTGAAGATTAAGCTCTTTTGAGCTAGCGTTTGCGACTTTTGCTATTCGATTATGGAAGATAAATCTTCCCCTAGTTTTCGCCGGTGCTTGTGCGGCCAGAAAATGTGATGCAGAGACCCACGTACCATGTGCATCTACTGCTTGGGTGTTGGCCATGACACCCAACATCCTTGGCAGTCGTCTCGCACAGCTCAAGTTGGGCAGGCCCGAGAAACAGAATCTACCAGTGAAATCCAAAGAGGCCCAGTGGGCGGTCTCCACGGCTGCGAAGTCCGCCGAGCAGTTAGAACAGATGCAGGCCTTCGAGGAAGGGGAAGCGTGGGCTGCGGAGCTCTCCTCTCAGCCAATTTTCATTCCACTCAACCTGGACTCCATGTTCTCGGGCTCCTTTCGGGAGATATGCCTATCTGTCCCCACCAAGGGTGAGGGTCTTCGGATTCACATACCTCCCGGTCCCATAAAAAGGACAAGGAACTGAGAGATTCTTTGTCTCAGCGAAGAAGTTCTTGGGATCAAGAGCAGTCTCAGTCACTGGAATCTCCAGTTTCAGCTTTGGTCGAGACTGCTTCTTCGGCCGCCGGCTTCTTGGCTTTGCCGACTGGTCAGCCGGCCGAGGTTTCGATCAACGATGCGGTGAAGATCACTCTCAGCCCTTTCGATCTGTTGTCGCCCAACAAGGCCGACAACTCACTTACCAGGACCCCGATCCTGACTTTTCCTGATGAGGAAACCCAGCCTGCTGGCAAACCCATCAAGGAACCAGTCCCTGACCCGGGTAAATCACCAGTTCCCCCAGTGTCCCCCGAACAACCAGCTTGGCCAGTCCGATTGAGGTCGAGATCTCAGACCCCCTTGACCAAGAGGCCAAGGAAGGCGTATAAGCACTCTAAAACGAGGCAATGCCACTGTTCATCTTCATCCTTCTCAGATGAGGAGAGGCTTCGGCAGAAACTCCGTCGATGCTACGAAGATCTAATGTTGCAGCAGCTCATTCTGTCTGGGCAGAAGCCTTCTACGATTTCCACCCCGGTCATTACCTGGCTTTTGGCTTCGGGGCCGAAACCGACTCCACTGAAACCGGTAAAATTGGTTCTTCCGCCCACGGAGCTGGTAAAACCTGCCCTGGTTTGGACAAACTTGATCTCTCCACCGATAGTGGTGGAGCCGCCACCTAAACAGCCTTCGGGGAGGGCTCCTACAAAGGAATCTCAGATGGTTCCAGGTCTTCCTCGCAGGTTATCCGTCACCCTCACGCCTGACTGCCCCAGGTGTGTACAAGGGGACCTTGGTGGCTGACTGAATTATCCGGATACCTTGGATTCTGACAACACCGACCTCCACTCTCACCCGCTGGGTGATGAGTTGGTGGGTAGTCTGTCGACGGAGGAGGTCCCTTTGTCATTTTTTGGAATTCTTCGCCTTATCTCCAAATCCACGGGGATGCCCCTAGAACCTGTCCAGAAATGGGCAGAGTACCCTCTTACAGATATTCTTAAAAGCGGGGATACCCCTACAGAAGTCTTCCAGTGGCCAATGCCATTGTAGGCCCGGCTTTGGAGCTGTGGCAGCATTCTGCCTCCTGCCCAGCACCATCTGCCCGGATGGCCCGCAAGTATGCTGTGCCCATTGGGTCCCTCTCGGGGTTCACGGAACATCCCTAGGTGTAGGGGTTAGTGACTGCTTCTGTGATCAGACACACAGGCAGGTCTGCTGGCACTGATAGACCTCCAGATAAGGAGTCCAAAAAACTGGACCACTCTGCCAGGAAGGTCTGTGCAGCCTCCTCTCTAGGCTTCTGTCAGGCAAGCTCAGCCATCATCATGGCGCACTTCTCCCATGCCCTCCTGGGCTCCTTGGATGAAGTTCTCTTGCACCTCCCTGCAGACCTTCAGACTATGGTCAAACAGGTCCAGGACCAGGGTCGGGCCATTGCCAAGCAGCAACTTCAGATGGCCTTGGACCTCAGGGACTCTTGCGCCCATTCGGTGGCAGCCGAGGTTGCCATGCGCCACAGGGCTTGGTTGAGGCTTTCCACCTTTATGACAGATACCCAGTACAAACTCATTGATGTTCCTTTCCTGGGTACCGATCTCTTCGTCCCAGGTGTGGATGGTCACCTTCAGCGAATTGAGCAGTCCAGTGCCACCTTGGATTATGCTACCTCTGCTCAAAAGGACGCCCCTGGCTCCAAGAAACAGCAGAAGAAGAAGCCTTTTCGGCACCCTGCTCTTGCAGCAAAGCAGCCCTCTTTCCAGGGTGGGCAGCAACAGCAGGCACAAGCTTGGTGCCCTCGGCCCAAGTCCGGGCCTCCAGTGGCCCGCAGACCGGGAGGTCAACATTCAGGCAGGTTCCAATCTGGACCCTCTTCTTCCAAGCCTGCCCAGTGATGGGATAGGGACTTCCACCCCTACTCCCATCACGTCAGCTCTGGGTCTTCCCGTGGGGGGCTAGGTTCACCACTTTCTTTCCACCTGGTCCGCTGTTACCACGGACAGGTGGGTCTTAGAAGTGGTCGGACAGGGTCTGCCTCTAGAGTTCCAGCAGTACCCTTCCTGCTGAGCCCACACCCCATGGGAGGAGAGAGTATCAGCCCACACTCTGTCGGTTCTGAGAGATGACACAGACTAGCTCCTCCTCAAGGAGGCAGTGGTTCAAGTGGCAGATCCTCCAGTCAACACAGTGTTCATTTCCAGCTACTTCCTGGTCCCGAAACGGGCGGGGGGGCTGGCGCCCCATTCTAGATCTGCACGACCTGAATCAGTTTCTCAGGCCACGCACCTTCAAGATGGTAACTCTGTCCCAGATCATACCATCCCAGGAGCAAAACACGTGGTTCTGCTCACTGGATCTCCAGGACGTGTTTTTTCCGTCCCAGTACGTCCGTCTCACCAGCGGTTCCTCCGCTTCAGACCAGAGGGAACCCTGTATGAGTTCCGAGCCATGCCATTCAGCCTGTCATCGGCCCCTCAGGTCTTCACCAAATGCATTGCAGTGGTGGCAGCCCATCTCAGGTGTCGAGGGGTCAGAGTATACCCTTACCTTGATGATTGATTGGCTCTTAGCAGGTTCCACCCAGCAAGAGGTGGAGAGGTCCAGGGACCTGGCCCTCCAGACCTGCTCTCAATGAGGCCAAGTTGGAGCTCGTGCCATCACAGGTGATATGCTTCATCAGGGCAGAGTGACTGTTGTCGAGTCAGAGCTCGGCTCCCGGCAGACAAGGTAGAGGTTCTCTCCTCCTTTGCCCAGTCATTTCTGGTTGGGCACTTGTGCCCTGCCCGGGACTTTCTGCACCTTCTGGGGTACATGACGGCCTGCACCACTGTGGTCCGATTGGCCCGGTGACATATGTGCCTCCTTCAGTGGGAGCTGGCCGCCCAGTGGCCTCAGCGCCACGGTCTCTTTGACCAGCTGATCACTGTGACCCAGAGGATGTGGAACGCTCTCCAGTGGTGGACCATCCTAGATCATCTGCAGGAAGGGATCCCATTTGTCTGTCCCAAGCTGACAGTTGTCCTCACAACCGGTGCCTCTCTAATGGGCTGGGGAGCCCACATGGGGAACAACAGGGCCCACAGGTTCTGGACCCCCGAGGAATCCTGTTATCATATCAGCCTGTTGGAGCTCAGATCAGTCAGACTGGCACTGTCAGCATTCACTTAGCAGTTTTGGGGTCAAGTGGTTCAAGTCCAGATGGACAATACCACAACCATGTACTGCCTCAACAAACAGTGTGGCATGCACTCCTGGCTGCTGTGCAGGGAAGCGCTTTGCATCTGGAAACTCGTAAGCAGACTGGAGGCAGATCTTGTAGCCATCCATGTGGCAGAAGCCTCAAACCAACTGGTGAATGCTCTCAGCTGCGTAGACAATACATCCCATGAGTGGTCTCTCCATCCAGAGGTAACTCACAGCCTGTTCTCCCACTGGGGCAAACCGATGGTGGACCTGTTTGCCTCCAGGGAAAACACCAGGCTGAGGCTGTTTCATGCCCTCCCCCCTCAGTGGAACTCGCTGCAGGGGGATGCCTTCTTGAGGCCATGGACCCCAGACCTCTTCTGTGCCTTCCCTCCATTTCCTTTGATCCACAGGGTGCTTCTCAAGGTGAGGAGGGACAGGGCACAGGTAATCCTGGTAGCCCCAGACTGGCCCCGCCAATTCTGGTATCCAGATCTCCTCAGCCTCAACAACAGGCTCCTGAGGCATCTTCCAGCATGCCTGGACCTGATCTGTCAGTCAGTCAGTCAGGGGAAGGTATTCCATCCTGACCTTCAATCTCTGCACCTGACAGCCTGGTACCTGAGTGGCTAGAGTTCTAGGCTTTGGGTCTCTCCGAGGATGAACTCACAGTAGTGGAAGCATCCAGAAAAGAGTCAACCAGGAAGTGCTATGCCTTCAAATGGAAAAGGTTTTTCATTTGGTGGCAGGGCAAGGGCCTTGATCCTCTGTCCTGTCCTGTGGCTAGCATTTTGAACTACCTTTGGTCTCTGTCCAAAGGGGTCTTCGGTCTTTGACCCTTAAGGTGCGCCTGGTAGCCATCTCTGCTTACTGGCATGGGCCGGTCAGCAGACGATGGCACAGGAGAAGGTGGTCTGGCATTTTTTCATGTGCCTAGATCACATATCCCCTCCAGTGCGTGAACCTCCACCTCCGTGGGATTTACTGCTGGTTTTGGCAAAACTCATGGGCAAGCCATTCAAACCAATGCAAAAGTGTGAGCTATCACACTTGTCATGGAAGGCCGCCTTCCTGGTGACTATAACATCAGCCAGAAGGACTGGGGAGCTCGAGGTGCTTTTGGTGGAGTCTCCTTACCTGGTCTTCCACAGGGACAAGGTTGTCCTGCACCCCCAACCGAAATTCCGCCCGAAGGTGGTGTCAGAGTTTCACCTTAATCAGGTATTGACTCTGCCTGTATTCTACCCGAACTACACCTCAGATGCCAAGTACAGGCTCCATACCTTGGACCTGAGACAAGCTTTCTCCTATTACAAGGAGAGAATAGCGTAAATTCGAGGAGAGGTTCGCCAGCTGTTTGTCACCTACGCTGAAGCTGCTTCTGGCAGACCTACAGCAAAGTGGATGGTTGACAGATGGATTACATCTTGCATTGATCTCTGCTATAGGTTGGCGGGTAGGGAGCCTCCCGTAGGGCTAAGGGCTCATTCCACCAGCCATACCACTGCATCGGTGGCTGCTTCCAGGGACATCCCTATCCAGGAAATCTGCCAGGTTGTTATCTGGAAGACAGCAAACACCTATATTACGCACTACCACATCGACCTTGAGTCATGTCGGGATGCTGGTTTTGCCAGACAGTCCAGGTCCAACGAAGACTTTTTCAAGAGCAGCTTCACGATAGCCTCTCACGGGGTCCAGGGAAGACCTCCCTCAAGAGTGAACACTAGACAATCTCTGCAAATACTGGACCAACAGACTCCCTCCAGCCCACTAGGATGCGTGTGGGGCCCGGGTCCAGATCACAGAATGTCGGCTGCAGCTTCAAAACAATCCTGCTGACCTCTTCCACCCCCACTGGATCAGACTCACTCCAGATTTGAGGAAAGCCCCTGTTAGTCCCAGACCTGACCCCACATGCCAACTATGGGACCCAGGGGGAGATACCCAACCTGACTGAGCACATTTTGTCAACAAAGAATGGAGCAAACTCTTCACATCTAATGGGTGACAGAACTCTAACTGACTGAAGACTGGCCAGATGAAGCAGCCCGTCCACAGTCTGGAAGAGTTGAGATGGACTATTCTTCACTGCAACAATCTTCCTGGGCAGGAACTCTGCTTTCTTATGGGAGATTGTCCTTTGATAGTCCTTATAATGAGATTTCAAAACCAATTTGCCCTGTTCAGTC
The DNA here is from genome assembly GCA_016271365.2 of Neoceratodus forsteri. Lineage (NCBI taxonomy): Eukaryota > Metazoa > Chordata > Ceratodontiformes > Ceratodontidae > Neoceratodus > Neoceratodus forsteri. Next base: position 506,857,448 of record CM028137.1, read on the forward strand.
CGGGATCTCAAGCAGGTTAACAAGTTCACTAGTGCAAGAACTAGACTCCAAGCAGGCCAGGGGCCACATCCCAGTAAACCCGGCACATGATCTTACCTCCTTTGCCAGATCATTTCAAAATGGGCTCCTGCGCCCTGCCCAGGATTTCCTATGGTTGCTGGGCTATGTGACATCCTGCACAAATATGGTCCACGGGCCTGCTGGTGGATGCCCCACCTTCAGTGGCAGCGGGGCCATCAGTGGTCTCAACGCCTAGGTCATGTGGACCAGCCAGTTGTAGTGACCCAGCCAATGTGGGATGCGCCCCTGGTGGTGGCTGGTCCCAGAACATTTGAAAGAAGGAATCCCATTTGTACATCCAGAACTGACCATCACACTGATGACGGACACGTCTCTGGTAGGGTGGGGTGAACACCTGGGAGACCACACAGCCATCGAGTTCTGGTCACCCAGGGAGTCCCATCACCACATAAATCTGCTGGAGCTTCATTCACTGCGCTTGGCTCTGACAGGATTTGCTTCGCTAATCAGGGGTCAGGTCAGCCAGGTCCAGATGGGCAACACCACAGCCATGTTATTCCTGAACAGACAGGGCAGCACACACTCCCTTCCTTTGCGTCAGGAGGCACTCTGCACCTGGACCTTCATGTGCACCCTGGGCACTGATATACTGGCAATTCATGTTGTGGGGGAGAAGAGTCAGCTGGCAGACGCTATCAGCTAGGTAGTAGAGACGTTGCATGAGTGGTCTCTGAATTAGGAGGTAGGAAACAATCTTTTCTCCCAGTGGGGCTCACCCTTGGTGGACCTGCTTGACTCTTGAGAAAATGCCAAACTGAGGCTGTTCTTTTCAGTAAGATACTTCAGGTTATTGACAGTATAGCCTAGAAGTTAGAGTAATTAGCTGTGAATGAGCTGGGTACATCCAGCAAACCTGGGTTGGATTCCCACAACCTCCACTTGCATACTGTGTGACTCTGAGCAAGTCACTTAACCACCCAGTGCTCCCAGGTCACCTCTGAAAACAGGCACTTGTGCCTAGTGGACCTTACCCAGTTACCAAAGAATACAATTAAAATAAAATATTTGGAGCCAGCCCAGTGGCGCTGAGGGTTGAGGCGCTGGACACCACACCTCGCACCACGCTGGCATCCCGGGTTCGGACGCGAGCCCGGTTTGGCTGGGGAGGGATAGGATCGAGCATCTGGAAGACTGCTGTCCTATCCCAGGGAGGGTTGCGGGGTGCCACCGCTCTGCGGCGGCCTCTAGTGATGACCGGGGGCACTGAGAGAGATGGTGCATGCAGAGACGGAGTGCAGCAGACATCAGCACATAGTGCCTCCGACGTCATTGCACGTCTGCACTCCGAGGGAATCAGAGGAGGAAAAATGGCAGCTTAATGGCTGCGCTTTTTGCCCGGTGAGGCCCGGTACGCATGGACGCGAGCTGGTATTGGTTCCTGGCCTGGCGCTGGGACAGGGGGAGGTCCCTCTCAAAGGTACAGCTACATATGCTAACTGGTGTGTGGTCGTGCCTCCGGGGTTGTTGGTGGAAGTGGAGCAGTGGCTGGATAATGGCAGGTCAGTGGCTGCAGGAGGATAAAAATAGATGTGTTAAAAAAAAATTGGGGGTTAATGATTTTTTGATTATTTGGGGTTAATGCACTTCCAGGTACTAAAGGCATTCAGCACAAGTGCCTTGTGCCTCATGCCTCATTACACACCTGGATGTGCATTAACCCCTGAGAACTAATGCCCTGTCATGTCTTATAGCTTACAAAAACTATGTCTGGCACATAGTGCCTTATTGACCCTGAAAGTGCGTTTATCACAGACTAACCGGTTCCACACTTGCGTGGTGCCAGCATTAGAGTGTCAAGTCACTACGGCGCCAATCCACTTTGTCGCTGACCCCTCTTTGTGTGGGAGGCTGTGCCCCCCCACACACACACACCCCAACTATATATACTAACTCCGGCGGGGGGGACCTCAGGGAGGGGGCGGCGAACCTGACATTCTTTTTTTTTTTAACCAGGAGAGAGACACTAAGCTGAAAGCTTTTTACAGGTGCGACCTGGGAGCACAAGGAAGTTAAGTGACTTGCTCAGGATCACACAGTATGCACCAAGGAGGTTGTGGGATTCAAACCCAGGTCTCTAGATCTGCAGCTCAGAGCCTTAACCCACTGCGCTATACTGCCTCCTCATTCGGCATGTCAGTGACTCGGCGCCCCTAATGCCTGCGCCCTGATGACCTGCAGTGAGACCAGCCAACACCCTGGAGCATGTTATTGCGCTTTTCAAATGTTTTTTCTGCATACATTTATTTTTTTAAAATTAGAAATGAAAAAATAGTAAAATATTGCTATCTTTGTGAAGAAATAGTTCCTTTGCCTCTTGGTATCACTGGGGATGCCATACATACAGTCAGTAGTTTATAATTTGTTTTAGGTTTTGTCACTAGGGCTGCTACACGTGCACTCCATAGTATGCAATTTATTGTAAGTTTTTTATGTTTAGTTGTATAAGTTTTTTGTTATATATTTCAGTTCAGAGAGGGATTGAAACATAGAAGTTGATGGCAGGTAAGGACCGCAAGGCCCATCCAGTCTGCCCATTTTTTTCTACCTTATGAATGTGCCATAGGCCTTTACTCTGTTAATGGCCTGTTTATTCATACTCATGTATATTGCTCCCTTATGCCTATCCTATGCCTGTTTGAAGCCCTGCATTGTATTCATATCCACCACTTCCTGAGGTAGGCCGTTCCATGCATCCACCACTCTTTCTGTGAAAAAGAACTTCCTCACATTACCCCTTAATTGACCTCCCTCTAATATCATGCTGTGTCCTCTTGTCCTGCTGTTTTTCTTATATTGAAACATATTAGACTCTTTCACCTTGTTAATGCCCCTAAGATGTTTGAATGTTTTGATCACATCACCTCTCTACCTCCTTTGCTCTAGGGTATACTGTACATATTGAGAGTGAGAATGGTCATACAGCATGCAGGTGAGCGGCGACCACTGCTGATTACAGACTTAGCATAGACAAGCTGTAGAGAGATAGAGGCAGAATGGTCAGGTTGAGTGCTCTGTGCGTTTTAAGTGCTATGTGGGATGGGAGGTATACCTGCATGTTGGGGGTGGACAGAAAAGTGAGCACTTTTCTCAGTCAGCAGTGACTCCCATCCCCCATATGATAGTATTGATAACCCTTCCTGGTGTCTAGTGGCCCCCCTCCTCCTGATTGCCCATGTTTGAGAGAATAGATAGCCCTCCCTGGTGTCTAGTAACCCCCCTCCCATGATCACCCCGATGGACATGTATGTGCTTCCTCGTGTCTAGAGGCCCCCTAACTGGTGTTAACCCCCACCTGGCCACCCACTAAGGACCCAGGCGCTCGAATCCCCCTCAGCCTGGTCACCAGTTTTGCTGTCAATGACAGCACCTGGCACATCCTCTGCTCACCCCCTTTCTGTCTGCCATCTGACATGCACAGAGCCCAATCACAAATACTGTACAACTTCTACAGTACTTGTGATCACTATTTGTGCATGTCAGACAGTGACCAGCCAAGGAGGTGAGCAGAGGGCTATGCCGGTTGCCATCATTGATAGCATGACCAGTGGGGTGGGTGAAGGGGGTACTCAGCGTGTGTTCAGATGGGGGGTTGACACTTGGTTTGGGTGTTGGCACTCAGAGGGGGGGCCACTAGGCACCAGGAATGTATGTATACCTGTGCATCAGGGGCCTTTGGGAGGAGAGGCCTCCACTAAACACTTATCTGTACTATCATGCATAGGTAATCGGAGGAGGGCGTCTATTAGATACCAGGGAGGGCTATCTGTACTGTCCTACAAGAGTGAACAGAGGAAAAAGGGTCCACTAGACACCAAGGAGGGCTGTCTGTACTATCACACAAGGGAGATTGGGGGAAGGCGGTCCACTAGACACTAGGGAAATCTGTATTGCTACAGTCCAGTATGGGTGCTATGGGGCTGCTGCACGCATGTAAATGAGCCCGCGACAGACATGCAAAGATCCCCTTAGTGCCTTGCATGCTCAGTGTGCTCATTTGCCTGCTAGGGCTGATTATGGCCCACAAGGTCCCTGGTGCTATCTTGTTTTGGGCATGCTATCTCCTATGGACCATATGCAGCCTTGGGCCCTGTTAGCACAGTTCATATTCATGTTGCTCTTCACTGGCATAGCCCCCCATTCAGTCAGTTAGATTGTTCCATTAAAGCATGCTGTCTGAAAATAGCAAAGAGCCAGCCATGCGCTATGTTTGACACAGCTTTACTGGCTGCACGGGGCTATCAGACAGCTGTGAATATGGGGACCGCTGAGCCCTGGCTTAAGTATGGTATAGGGCATGAAACAGACACAGTAGAATAAAATAAAAAAAAAATTACAGCAATAAATTTAGGATAGAGAGGTGAATTAACATACAGTAGTGTTGTGGGAATTAATTTTTTTACTCACAGGCAGTGAACAGGTGAATGGGGCAGGGGAGGGAAGTGTGTGAAAGGTCTAGTCGCAAGAGCAGTTAGTTATACTTAGCATATATAGCTATATATATATATATATATATATATATATATATATATTCGTTGCAAAAAACTTCATTAATGCATCACTTAGAGTTGAAGCAACAAAAGTAGGGAAATGAGGCGTTAGGGTTTCCAACCCTAACACCCCCCACCCCCACCCTCCACATACTAACAGGCGCTGGGCTGTGCCTTGGGGTCTTCAGGCCTAACTCTCACCCCATTCCATGTGTAAGGAATCTGAGATGGTACAGTATAGGAGAATGGGGTGAAAGTTAAGCCCAACTACCCCAAAAGGCACATCCCAACGCCTCTTGGTGTGTGGTGGGTGGGTGGGATGATGCAGGTGGAGGGGCGTTAGGGTTGGAAACCATAATGCCTCATTTCCCTAGTTTAGTTGCTTCAACCCTAACTGATGCAGTGACAATTTTTTTTTGCAATGAGTTTCCTTACTTTTTGAGAAAGTGTAATCTTACCCTTATATGTTTGTGGAAGCACAGGGCCCGCCTTCAGTCTATAGTGTGTTGTGGTTGTGGGCCCTGCGCTCCTATGTAACCATAAGTGTATAGACATTGTAATTAACCCTCATCTTCCTGTGGGAGGACCCTGCGCTTCCATCATGCTCCCATCAGGTAATGAACTGTCATGTCCCTATGGCCCTGCGCTCCCACTATTGCATAATAGTGGGCCCTGCAGTCCATTTTCTGCATAATGGTATCTATATGTGGTCAATCTTCGTATAATCGTAGAGACGCAGCGCAGGCCTAGAAACATTCCAAGTAATCCTTGTGCTGCAAATGTCGCAATATCTCAGTAACCATAGGAACATTGGAAAAAATTTCACTGCAGTTGTAATCATGGCCTGGCAACCTGCATCGTTGCTTAGCAGTGTTTAGCGAAAAATCTGTATCTTGAACAATTTTTGAGATATAGGCACTGAAAGGTACTGCGTCTGCCACAATGTTATCCTATGGGAAATTTCCAAACTTCAAAATGTTATGAGTATGGAAACAATGTAAATTTTATCACCAAACCAGTTAAAGTTACATCTGTGGGGCAAGCCCTTTCTACCCTGAAAATTTCAGCCCGAAAGTCCAAATGGTTTCTTTGTAGTGAAGTGACAAAGAAACAGTAAACTTTAAAAATCCTTTTTTGTGAGGTGTCAAAATCTTTTTTCGTGATGCAAGAAAGGATTTTGACAGCTCGCAAAAAAGGAATTTGTCTCACAAAAAGGGATTAAGGATAGGGTCATCTGGCCCCACAAGTCCTAATCCTTTTTCGCGATGTGAAAAGGGATTTTGACAATCTCACGAAAAGGGAATCGGCTCATGAAAAGAGATTTTGACAGGTCATGAAAAGGGTTTAATTTTTAAAATCCTTTTAGTGAGCTGTCAAAATCCCACCAGGCCAATTCCCTTTACGTGAGGCAAATCCCCTTTTCATCGTGAAAAGGATTAGGACTTGTGACCAGATGGCCTTCATGTATTATCCTTTCATGAGCTGCTAAAATCTCTTTTGCACTGCAAAAGGATTTTGACACCTCCTAGAAAGAATTTCTCGTATAAAATGGATTGCCGTCCAGGGCCATCTGGTTCCACAAGTCTAATCCTTTTCACGATGCGAAAAGGGATTTTGACACCTCACGAAAAGGGAATTGGCTCGCGAAAAGGGATTTTGACAGCTCACAAAAAGGGATTGAAGTTGTCAGACCAGATGGCCCTGGCCCTATGGGTAATCTGTTTTTGCGAGACGCTATTCCCATTTCACAAGGTGTCAAAATACCTTTTCAAATCGTGAAAAGGGATCAGAAGCAAGTCGCAAGAAAGAATTTTATAATCAGAAATAAGCATTCTGAAGCCATACCAACAGCAAAGTACAACAAAGTCACAGAACTGTGAAGGATGTCCAAATGAACAAAATACATACTTGGATGTCTCAAGAAGGCATTTCTGGGCAAAGTTATAATGTTTTGTTTGGGCTCAGAAGAAGAAAACAAGATTGCGGTTCGTGAAAAGGGAATTTTTTTCTCACGAAAAGGGATTTTATGGATACTGTTTTGTGAGCTGTCAAAATCCCTTTTTGTAAGCCTTAAATCCTTTTTAGCACCATGCAGCTATCAAAAAGACTGAACTGATCAAGCTCAGAACCCAAAATTTTAAAACTTTGGAACAAAATTAATATTTTTTCACCAAACCAGTGCTGGCTTGTTCTTTGAGGCAAGCTCTTTCTTTTTTTTTTTTTTTGTTCACGTAGGTAGTTTTTAGTTTTTTTTTTCTGTTTTCTCCCCAGTCCCCGAGTCCACACATCACTGACGTGACATACTCATGTGGAGGCATGTGCATGTCACGCCCTATGGAACGCCCCACCCTACCTGTCACTCCGTTGCTGCCTGTGCCTGCTACCAGACCTCCATCCAATGGTGGCAGGACTGCCCCGTGCCAGCACCTCGGCAACCTGAGGTCATTCCTGAACCCAGGTCACCAGCATAATGCAAAGAAAGGCGTCCAGCACCTCGGCCCTCAGCGCCACTGGGTCGGCATAGACAAGCTCTTTCTACCCTGAAGGTTTCAGACCAAAATTCCAAACGGTGAGGCCACAGTGCGATGAGGAAAATACAGCCCAAAAAGGTGAATTTTACTGTTTTTTCACAATTCATATCACGAAATATGCAAGTCTGATCAAAACAAAACTTGGTACGTCAAGAGAAATACCCCACGGGACAGTGCATACCAAATTTTGTGCAAATCCATTGAACGGTTGCAAAGTTATTAAAGTGCAAAATTTGAGGTTTAACATTAAACTGCCTACTCAACCCTAACTATAGTGGTGCTACTGTGCCACTATAATATGTTAAATAGGACATTTTTTACATATAGCTCTCACATTTTGAAGGGAGAGCACAGCTTAATTGAAATCAAGATATTGAATGCGGTGTGGTTTAGTGATAAGAACAGTGAACTGTAAAACAGGATCCCAGGTTCCAGTCCCACCAAGCAGGAGACTCAACTTGCAGACCTTCCAAGTCACTTGACTTCTTTGTATTTCAGTCTCCCTTGCTGCAAATTGGATAGACCCAGTATCAGCCTGTGACTGAAGGTGTGATACTGCATATCATATGAGCTATCTTGGTTAAATAAATTGTTTAAATAGTTCTTATGATTTGTAAGTCTTGGAGAAAATGCGATGAAGACATTCGAGTATTACATTTACACTACTTTGGTTAGAAACCAGTGTAAACTGGGTCAGATCTCAACAGGGAATGAAACATAGTGACATAATGATGTCATAATAGGTCAAGCATACTTCTTAAATGGGGACTGTCTTCTAAATAAGTGATTGGCTGGGCTGCAGCTACACCCCTATATTTTGATTCGTGGACCCAAGTCCCAGATGGCAGACCTGAATAAACAAGGCTTATTAAAATAAAAGTGTGGCATCATAATTACAATAACTGTACATGCTGTTTATGTCTGCTGGTTATAAATTACTGCCTATGAATTGCAACAGAAGGTGTCTCTTTAGATTTTGAAAGACCATATGTTACAATGCCCATGAGATGTGGTATTTTTTCATACTATAAATTAGAATGAGAGTTTATTTTTAAAATAGCTTAAGTCAGCTAAACCTACTTCTGCAACACCCTTTAATATACCTTTGCTACTACTACGGCAGATATGTTTGTTTTGAAAAAGAGAAAAAAATCCAGATAATCAAGGGTAATGTTTCAAATTCAGCAAAGTGCATGGTTTGCAAGTTCTGGGAGGGGACTTTCTTGATATACTATATCAAGACCATTTGTAAGAATTAAAAACTGTGATAAGATCTAATGAAGTTTAGTGTACATTTATGATGTACCGGCATCACTTTGGAAACTGTTCAAAGTTTTTTTTTGTTTTTTAATTTTTTCTGATACATTTCAACACTTTTATTAACCCTGCCTTTCTTGATCTCTGGTGGTGCTCCCATTTCAAGGTGGGGAGGGGGGCTGAGCAGTCCTACAGAATACTCAGTTACATCTGTCCCCTCTCCTTGTGCAGACGTGTTACCAGCCCTTGCAGAGTTGTGAACTGAGGACCTAGAGTTAGGAAAGCAGTAACTCTAACCATGAAAGGGGAACATTCATGAACCATGTCCATCAAAGTGTGAAAGCCCATGAAAAGCTCTTAAAGGGAAAGTCCCCTCATCCTTTTAGTCTCATTACTTGTGTAGTTTGTAGTCATGAATAATGATTGCCTCTATTGCACCTTTCTGATTTCATCAGGATTTAAATGTGAACAAAGGTACCTAAATCTGGTGTGAAAACCTGTCTGACTCCATTGCAAAGGTCATGCGTGACTCAAGGTATCCCAATGTTTTGGTGCTAAAGTCTGTAGTAGTTATACTGTATTAGTCAGTGCTGTTGCTGTTCTTGCAGTTCCTGTGTTCTTGTCTTGTACTGGCCATGAAGCTTTTCAAGGCATAGTAAGTACCCTGCTGTTTTCTGTAGTTTAAAGTATAGCCGAGTTAGAAAGAAAAATGCTTTTGTAGGATACTAAGACTTCACCAGACATGTAACAAAGCTGAATGAGAGTATAACGTCTGCTGGCTTGTGCATGTGTAACTTCTGCTGGCTTGTGTATGTATGCATCATCAACTCCCATGATACCTTGCATGATTGCAGTTATGACCTTTGCAGTGGGGACAAACATATTTTCACACCAGGGCAAAACAGAGTGAAGCAACCTCGTTTATATTTAAATTGGGATGAAATTAGGGGGATTTAAGAAAGGGAATCATGGTTCATGCCTACAAACTACACAGGTATACAGAAAATAGGTTGAGGGTACTTTCCCTTTAAATGAGGTAGATATTGGACTTATTACCTGTAGCTGGCAACAGTCCCGAGATACTGATGAATAAGTCTGTCCCATATTGCTAATCCAGTGCTACAATTTTTAGAACCTCGTGATGTCACTAACGATCAAGCTGTGACTAACCACATTGTAGTCAGGTATAGCTTTTTGTTAATATAGTTTTTATTACACTTTTCCAGTGATCTGCAGTACAGTAGTCAGCCAAGTTATGCATATCGTTACAGATGGGTAAGTTAGTCAGTTTCATAATACATTTAGATACTTCAGGAGTTTTCCCCTTAAGCCACAAGTACTTTCAGTTAATTAAGAACTTCACTCTTTGGGACAGCTTGAGAGGTGAACCTGTATATCAGGCTTGTATAATAACTGTAGTAGTCTTTGTTAGGAGCGTTACTGTTTTGGCACCCATCTTGTTTTTGAGGAGGGGTTGATAATGGGCAGGACACACTATTCGCAGGAGACAGCAGTCAGCAGTCTTCATTTGATGGAAGCCTCAAATTGGCTGTTTAAGTAGTTTGGTGGATCAATTCCAAAACAGAAGGGGAATGACCATAAGCGGGGGGTCACTAGCCCAGTCAGTGTGGGACATTCTATAAGCTAGGAAACCAGCGTTGGGTCTTTTGCTGTGGCATAGTCAAGCATAGTTTGAACATCAGTGGCATCACAAGGTTCTAAAGATGGGTGGATAAGGCACCTGGCCCAGACAGCATACACCCCAGGGTCCTGAAGGAGTTGGCAGAGGTCCTGGCAGAGCCACTAGCAGACTTGTTCAGTACTTTTCTGGGAACTGGGTGTGTACCCCAGGACTGGAGGATGGCACACGTGGTACCCCCTCCACAAAAGTGGCCCCAGGGATGAACCAGGCAACTACAGACCAGTCAGCCTTACATCCATTATAGGGACGCTAAAGGAGACTATCCTTAAAGATAGTTCCAACACAAAAATTGTCTGCGCTCAGGAACGAGGGTTGTGCACAGCTACAGGGTGGCTAACCCCACAGTACAAACAAAACAAGGTGTGGCTGCGCTCAAATGAAAAAACGAGTGACCACAAATATTTACAACTTAATAGTTGATTTTTATTCCACCATTTCATGCCAGCCCCTAGTGCCTCAGCCTAGTGCCTTCAAGGGGGTATTAACACCCCCTTGAAGGCACTAAAATGAGGTGCTTGGGGCTGGCTCAAAATGGTGGAATAAAAATCTACCATTAAGTTGTAAATATTCGTGGTCACTCGTTTTTTGGTTTGAGCACAGCTGCACCTTGTTTTATCCTTAAGGAAAGGCTGGTAACCTTTCTGGAAGAAAATGGTCTCCAGGACAGCAGGCAACATGGGTTTGTCTCTGGCAGATCCTGTCAGACCAACCTGGTTGACTTTTATGACTGGGTGACTAGGGCACTCGACAGGGGCCAAGCAGTGGATGTCCTGTATCTAGACTTCAGCCAAACCTTCGATTCAGTGCCACATGGAAGCCTGATTAGCAAGTTGAGATACCAGGGAGCAGGGGAGAAAATGGTGGATTGGGTCAGGAACTGGCTGCAGGACAGGCAACAGAGGATAGTTGGGGGGGGGGACTCTTAACTCCAAGAGCTATAACCAGTGGAGTATCACAAGGTGTGGTACTGGGCCCAGTGTTGTTTGGCATTTTTTATTGTGGGCATCTCGCATGGGATTAAGAACAAGATCAGCCTTTTTGTGGATGACACAAAGATAGGTGCGGTGGTGGATGACACAGAAGAATGGCAAAGGGCTACAGGATGATCTGGCTAAACTTGAGCACTGGTCAGACACATGGCAGATGGGATTTAACACAAGGAAGTGCAAAGTCATGTACTTTGGAGAAAGGAACCCAATAAATTATCAGCTAGGGGGGTACAGTTAGCCACTACAGAGGAGGAGAAAGATCTTGGGGTGATAATAACAGGGCAAATGAACCACTCAACATAGTGCAGGAAAGCAGCCTCTAAAGCTAATAAAATGCTGGGGTGTTTTGCCAGAGGAATCCCCTCCAGGAGAGGGAAGGTAATCCTGCCACTGTACAGGTCATTGGTAAAGTCACACCTGGAGTACTGCGTACAGTTCTGGCGCCCTTACTTGAAGAAAGATGTTAAATTGCTGGAGGGGGTCCAATGCAGAGCAACCAGGATGATCCTCAGAATGGAAGACAAACTCTATGAGGAGAGGTTGAGGGAGCTCAACGTGTACTCCCTGGAGAAAAAGAGGGATAGGGGATGTATGATAGAAACCTTTAAATATATGAAAGGCATTAACAAGACTAGTACAGAGGGAATTTTTAATTAAAGGGAGGTAGGGACACTAAGGGGCACAATCTGAGATTGGAGGGTGCAAGATTCAGGATGCAGAAAAGAAGGCACTATTTCACGGAAAGGGTGGTGACAAGGTGGAATGCACTGCCCGAAGAGGTGGTATTCTTAAAGACGGTGGGCAATTTTAAGAGGGGATGGGACAAAATCAGGGGGAAGGTCATGGATGTGTGGGGTGGGGTAGGAGGGGCAGTTGTAGTGTAATGGACTGTTTGCTGCACATTCGATCAGACTCGATAGACCACATGGCCTGTATCTGCTGGCAATTTCATATGTTCGTACAAGGGTTTGCATACCCATGATACTTTGCACTGTGGGTTTTTAGAGTGTACATCTGCGGCTTTGAGATATACTGAAACCAAACCAGTTTGGGAGTTACATGGTTATTTTTCCCTATTTTGTTTTTTTACTTTTTGTGATTGTCTGATTTTCTGATCTGTGCAGTGCTCAGAGCATAATGGAGTGAGTGTCTTACAAATAAAGTGCCTTGCCAATAATTTCCTTAAGATCCAAGGGTAGTGAACATGGCTTGACCTTCTTCATTCTGAGTGGAGCAGGTTTATTGCAATCAGGCAAGAAGGAGGGATGGAGGAACAATGAGGGAACATCAAAACTGTCATCACAGAGGCAACAAGCCTTTGTGTGAAGCAAATAAATCAAAACAAAAGACAAAACCACTATGGTTCTCAAAAGAGGTGGCGGGGAATGTTAGTGAGAAAAAGAGAGCATTCAGGAAGTATAAGGAAACACAAAAGAAGCAGGACCGAGAACTGTACCAGTTAAAGCAGAAGGAAGTGGGGAAGGCAGTCAGAATAGCAAAGGTCCAAACCGAGGAAAAGATAGCCAGCTTGGTTAAGAAGGGGATAGAACCTTTTATAGGTACATTAGGGAGCACAGAAAGACCAAAGGAGGGATAGTGAGGCTTAATAAAGGGAGGGTGGGTGGGCAGAGAGGACAGTGAAAAGCAGGAATACTGAACAAATACTTCTGCTCAGTATTCACAAAAGAAGAGGAGGGGGAGGTACCTAATCCAATCAATAGAAGCACTCTGGATAGGGGGGTCGATACCAGTCCTTTGACAGAAGAAAGGGTTCTGAAAGAACTCCTAAAACTGAAGGTGGACAAAGCAATTGGGCCTGATGTGATTCACCCCAGAATTCTAAAAGGAATAAGAGGAGAGCGAGTGACACCACTGACTACCCTTTTTAACAAGTCATGGGAGGATGGTGCAGTACCTAAGGACTGGAGGAGGGCGGATGTGATTCCCCTTCACAAAAGTGGGAGCAAAGCAGAGGCAGAAAACTACAGACCTGTTAGCTTGACCTTAGTGGTAGGGAAAATGATGGAATCACTTCTGAAAGAAAGAACTATTGAGTACCTAGAGGCCAGCATGGCACAGAACCCAAGGCAGCATGGATTCACAGTGGGAAGGTCATGTCAGACGAATCTAATAGATTTCTTTGACTGGGTGACCAAAGTAGTAGACCAGGGAGGGGCTGTGGACATGGCCTACCTAGACTTTAGCAAGGCATTTGACACAATCCTACACAAAAGATTAATAAATAGATCAGCCAGCCTGGGAGTGGGTCCCAGGGTGGTAGCCTGGGTAAGACATTGGCTGGACAACAGGACACAGAGGGTAATAGTAAATGGAGTCCATTCCGAAGAAAGGGGGGTTACAACTGGGGTGCCACAGGGTTCAGTATTGGGTCTGGTCCTTTTTAATGTCTTTATAAGTGACATTGCAGAGGGACTGGAAGGACAAGTATGCCTCTCTGCAGACAACACAAAGATCTGCAACACAGGGTTGATGCACAAGGGGGGTGGAAAGGATGAGAAGGGACTTGGCAGAGTTGGAGGAATGGTCAAAAGTATGGCAGCTTAGGTTTAGTGCAAAGTAATGCATCTGGAAACAAAACCCAGGGAAGAGTACACAATGGGTGGGTAGGGAGGTAGTAACAACAACAAAATGGAAAGGGACCTGGGTAGTCAATTAGTGACCTAAAGGTAAGCAAGCAATGTGAAAAGGCAGTAGGGATGGCTGGGGGGATACTGGGATGTATACGGAGAGGCATCACCAGTAGAAAACAGGAAGTTGTTATCCCTCTGTACAGACAGTTGGTGAGACTCCATCTGGAGTACCGCGTTCAGTTCTGGAGACCCCATCTTCGCAAGGACATAGACAACATGGAGGCAGTTCAGAGGAGGGCAACTAAAATGGTGGAGGGTCTGCAACAGAAGCCATACAAAGAGAGACTAAAGGAGCTTAACATGTATACCTTTGAGAAAAGTAGGGAGAGGTGGGACAAGATAGAAACTTTTGAGTGTCTCAAGGGAATCAGCAAAGTCCAAGAGAGTAGCATCTTTTGGAAAAAGATATGTGCAAGAACAAGGGGACACAATCTGAAGATAGAGGGGGGACGGCTCAGGGGCAATGTGAGGAAGTATTTTTTCACAGAGAGGGTGGTGGACGCACGAAACGGCCTTCCTGAGGAGGTTGTGAGGTCAAAAACAATGGGGGAATTCAAGAATGCATGGGACAGACATAAGGCAATTCTTGTGGGGGATAGGAAGAAGTAGGCTGGTAGTTAACTAGGATCTGCAGCTTATCCAGTAGGTAGGGAAATGGGCAGACTAGGTGGGCCAAACGCTCCTTATCTGCCGTCAAAGTCTATGTTTGTATGTTTCTGTTGCAGACTTGAACTAATTCATCAACAAAAAACATCTCAAGTTTTTACTATGGAGGGCATAAGGAGGATTTGTTCCCATCTTATAGTCGACAGGTCTGCGTAGAAGGCCTCCAAGTTGAAATGCCTCTGTGATCGAGCGGTAATCAGTCTGGAGGAGATTTTTTGCATCAAATTTTTCAGACACCGAAGGCAGTGGCATGGTTGTTGAAACTGTTTGCAAGTACATCAGCAGCTCTGACTGTCTGGGTGCGTAACGAGAATCCAGTTGAGGAGGCTGTGACTGCTTGGAGCATGATTGAACTTCATAGGAAACATACTGATTTGAGAGAGGTTTATACTGGGCAGAACATATTTGTATTTGTATGAGATTTTTAGTTGAGATTACCTAAGATGAAAGTCTCGAAGTTGAACTTGCTGACAGTAGAAACATAGAAACATAACATTTTTACAGGGAGAAAAAGACCTGCAGCCCATCCAGTCTTTCAGATCCCTGACTTGGTTCTGATACCAATCTAGTATTGGTGAGACCATACTTTGCTTACACACGTACCATGTTACCCCTTTTATTTTGCCCATTCTGAGTCTTTCATCATAGTCCCCTAAATCTGTCCCACCCATGCATTAACTGGCTGAACATTACGAAGTTCTTGTAGTAGTTGAGTGCATTTATTCACTACCCTTTCTGTAAAGAACTTTCTAATATCCCTTTTGAACCTACCGCCTGTCAGTTTCATGTTGTGCCCCCTAGTGATGTTACCTTCTTGGATGGTAAACAGTCCATTAAATTCTACTTTAGTTATGCCGTTTAGGTACTTAAAGGATTAAATCATATCACCTCTCTCTCTTGTGGCCTCCGATAAGTACATTCCTAGGTCCTCTAAGCTTCCCTCATAAGATCTCCCTTGTTCACCATGGATCTTTGTGGTCACTCTCTATTTAACTGGTTCTGGACAGTCCCTGTCATTTTTTAGGCATGGATTTCAAAACTGGACACAGTACTATGGGTATGGCCTCACCAATGATCTATGCAGTGAAAGGATTACTTCATTTCTCGTGCTAGTGAGGGCCCTCCCTATGCATCCCAGAATCCTATTAGCTTTACCATAACCCTTGTCACAGTGCACAGACGTTTTAAGACTGTCATGACTCCTAAGTCCCTTTCTTCTGAAGTTTGTGTCAGGCAAACCTCCGCCACCCAGTATTCAGATTTCTGATTTTTTTTTTAACCAAGTAAAAAACTTTGCACTTTCTGGCATTGAATTTTAACTGCCAAATACTGGACCTTTTCTCCAGTTTCATCACATGCTCTTTTAGTTCATTAACCTCTTTAACATAGAAGCATAGACTTTGATGGCAGATAAGGACCGCTTGGCCCACCTAGGTTGCCCATTTCCCTACCTACAGGATAAGCCGCAGATCCTAGTCGGCCAACAGCCTATTTCTTCCTAACCCCCACTAGAATTGCCTTATGTCTGTCCCATGTATTCTTGAATTCTCCCACAGTTTTAGACCCCACAACCTCCTCAGCAAGGCTGTTCCATGCATCCACTACCCTCTTTGTGAAAAATACTTCCTCATTGCCCCTGAACCTCCCCCCCTCTATCTTTAAATTGTGTCCCCTTGTTCTTGCATGTCTCTCTTTCTCTAAGACGCTACCCTCTTGGACTTTGTTGATTCCACTGAAGTACTTAAACGTTTCTATCATGTCCCCCCTCTCCCTCCTTTCCTCAAGGGTATACATATTAAGCTCCTTTAGTCTCTCCTAGTATGGCTTCTCTTGCAGACCCTGCGCCATTCTAGTTGACCTCCTCTGGACTGCCTCTATCCTGTCTATGTCCTTGCGGAGATGGGGTCTCCAGAACTGGACGCAGTACTCCAGATGGTGTCTCACCAACTGTCTGTACAGAGGGATAACAACTTCCTGTTTTCTGCTGACTCTTTGTCACTATCCACTCTGCCACAAATTTTTGTATCATCCACAAACAGTGTCATCCTGCCTTTTATTCCTTTACCAATGTCACAAATACACATGTTGAAAAGCACAGGTCCCAAAACTGACCCCTGAGGCATGCCAGTTGTCACCTTCTTTACCTGTGATTAGGCACCATTAATGACCATCAGTTTCCTACCCAGTGTGTAGTCACATCCCCAATCCCTATATCACCCAGCTTCTTCACCAGTCTCATATGAGGCACCGAACTGAAAGCCTTGCTGATGTCCAAATGCAATACATCCACTGATATGCCCTCATGCAGGTGTTATGAAACACCAATGAAGAATTCAATGAAGTTAGTTTGGTATGATCTACCTTTTACAAAACCATGTTGCTTATTCTGCTGGAGTCCCTGTAACTCCAGGAAGTCCATAAGTCTTTCCTTTATGAAAGTCTTCAGGAGTTACACAGTATGGATGTCTGACTCACTGGCTCGTAGTTACTTGGGTCCTCCCTGTCTCCACTCTTATGAAGCGGTATGACATCCACTACCTTTCAGTCACCTGAGATCACGCCTACGTCTAAGAAGAAATTAAATAAATATGTTAATGGCTCTACTAGGACTTGTGCCAGTTCTTTCAGTGCCCTGGGATGCAGACCATCTGGTCCAGGTGATTTTTCAACCTTCAGTCCCAGTAAACCTTTGAGAGCAATCTCTTCAGAGATAGAACCTTTAGGCCAAACTAGTTTTTCCATTGAGTGGCAATTATAGTCCAGAAGTGGGCCTTCCTTCTCAGCTATAAAAATGGAGCAGGCATATTCATGGAGTATCTCCCTTCAACCCAAGAGTCTCCTTTTCTTAGTCTTTCCATGCCCCTTTTACTTTTTTCTCTTTCCTTTATGTATCTGAAAAAAAGCTTTGTCATTATCCTTCACACCCTGTGCTATCCTAAGTACTGCATTTGCCTTTGCCTTTCTCAGAGTTCTACTGGTTTCTTCTGGCACATTTGGGCTATATTTCTTTACTGACCTCTGACTGAAAAGACTTATACTCCTTAAATGCTGTTTTCTTTCCTTTTGCTACCTTGACATTTTAGGTAACCAAATCAATCTATTCCTCTTCTTATTCTTCCCAATCTGTCTAAGGTACCCTTTGGTAACCTGTTATTTTTCTCTTGATATACTTCCATTTCTCCTCAATACCAGTGTACTAGTGATAGCATATGAGCCCTGTCCTACGTTCATCCTCCATCTTCCTGAAGTCTACTTTGCGAAAGTCTAAAACCAACATTTTTGTATTAAGTCTTTGCACCCTTAGTGCTGACTCAGACCAAACTGTATAATGATCACTTGTACAGAGTGGTTCCTGCACTGACACTCCACTCACACCATCAGTGTTTGTCAGGACTAGATCTAAGATGCTTCATACCCTTGTATGATCATTCACAATGCTGTGTCAGGAAAAAATCCTAAAATAACTCCGGTATTTTTTGGCTCCTGGTACTACTTGCTACTGAAATGCTCCAATCTACATCTGGTAAATTGAAGTCACCGACCAGTACAACTTCCCCTTCCCCTTTGTAGCTTCCTTGATTTTCAATGCCAATTCATCATCCAGTGCCTCAGTTTGGTTGGGTGGCCTATACAACACTCCCATATGAATAAACTTCCCTTTGTCTGGGAATAGTTGAACTCATAGTTTCTACTCCCCCACATCCACCTAATTTTTTTTGTCTTCCATAACCCTGATACCCTCTATAACATATAATACAAACCATCACCCCTTACATTTCACCCTCTCTTTTCTGAATAAGACATAACCTGAGACAGTTAGGTCCCAGTCATTATGCTGTATGGCCCATGTCACCATAATTGCCATTGTATCTGGTTTACCCCCTACTGATAAGACCTGAATATCTCCCATTTTATTGCCCAGGCTTGTGCTATTCAAGCTTGTCACCCTCCAGATGCCCTGTTTCCCAACTTTCCCTCTCTTGTTTTTATTTATGTTAACTGTTATACTTTGTCTAGCAGTTTTGCTAACCCCCTTTCTGTGTACTGGGCAGCTCTTAATTCTGAACTTCACCTCCCTTACACCCTGTCTAATTCTTAATGTTAATGTTTGGGGAGCGCTTACCAGTTTACCTACTTACAATTTAGCTATTAGGTTATTCCTGGCCAAAGGCTTCCCACCTACTAGTTAAAATGCACTTGTATATAAACCTCAAATGTTTGTCAAAATGCTGTTGTTCCTTCCATAGGGCAGGTGTTCAATATCTTCAACAATGAAATTGGAGATGGCATTAAAGGCAAAATGTGCCTATTCAAAGATGACACCAAACTCTGTGGGAGAGTGGACACAGCTGAAGAGATAAAGGACCTACAGGAAGATCTGGAAAAGCTAGGGAGGTGGTCCAGGATATGGCAGCTTGGCTTCAATGCCAAGAAATGCAAAGTTATGCATATTGGAGCCAAGAATCCTAGGACAGAGTACTACCTGGATGGAGTCCGAGTATCTGCATCAGAGGAGGAGGAGAAGGACCTGGAAGTGATGATCACCAGTGACCTGAAGCACTTCACATAGTGCAAGAAAGCAGCAAAGGCAAACAAGGTGCTGGGATGCATATCTAGGGGGGATCAGTAGTAGGAGAGAGGAGGGTATACTGCCTTGTACGGGTCACTGGTAAGGCCACATCTAGAGTATGGAGTTCAGTACTGGTGCCCACACCTCAAAAAGGACATTAACCTGTTGGAGAAGGTCCAGAGGAGGGCTACAAAGACAATAGCCGGTCAGCAGGGTAAGGTGTATGAGGAGAGGTTGAGGGCACTGAACATATACTCCCTGGAAGACAGGAGGGAGGGAGAGAGAGAGAGAGAGAGAGAACATGATTGGGACCTTCAAATACTTGAAAGGGTTAAATAAGGTTGATAAGGAGAGTCTCTTTAAGCTGAGTGGCAACCATAGCACGAGGGGGGCACAGTCTTAAGCTGGAGGGTGGGAGGTTTAGGAGGGAGGTCAGGAAGCACTTCTTCACAGAGAGGGTGGTGGACACTTGGAATGTGCTGCCAGAAGAGGTAACCTCATTGAAAACAGTGGGCAGCTTCAAGAGAGGCTGGGACAGGCATGGGGGGAGGGTAAGGGTCATGGATAGGGAGGAAGGGAGGAGTGGGAAGGGAAGGCAGGGACAGTAGCTCAAGCTATGGACCCTACAATACGAGCAGACCTGATAGACCAAATGGTCTTCTTCTGCTGGCTTCTTCATATGTTCTTATTGGGTGAAGGCCATCACGTTTATATTATTTCCTATTCCTCCAGAAATTCCCTCACACATGAATGAAGTGAAACCTCTCCTTTGTGCACGAAACTTTTAGGCAATTCTTAAACATATGAATTTTATGCTTTCTACCCTAATCCCTTACATGCACTGGAGGTAACTCAGAGAAGGTTACAGACTTTGCCATGCTCTTGGGTGTGACCCCCAGAGCAATACAGTTATCCTTGGCTACGTCAGGATTATTTGATGCCAGGTTGTTTATTCCCACATGAAAAATGATAACCGGTAGACCCAATGGCAGCATTAGCATCTTATGAGTCACGAACCCCATTTGGAGCTCTGTATATACAGCCTACAGTTATGGACTTACTGAAGTTATGGTAAACTTTCTTGTAGGGTAACTCTCCATTAGCAGACATTAACAACCTATGCTTCTGAAGCCATGATTGTCCACAAAACAGGGCACCCCTACCCCAGCGCTTATGCCGATCTTTGCCTGTACAGAGAATAACCTTGTATCCAATTGAGGAATCAGGTCTCCTTGGATTAAGTCACATTTCTGAGAATACAGTGATACTGGGGTTGTGGATAGTGACCCAGGCTCTAACATCCATTTTAGGAAATAGGCTCCTTATATTATTGAGGACAATCTTTAAACCTTTGCATGTGGAGGTCAAGGAGGTACCACATGGGGGCAGGCTGGAAGGAGTTTGAGAGATCTAGTAAGGGACAGGTTTTCTTTCAGTGTCACCACATAAAAGGAGGAGATAAACCAAGATGAATCTGAGGGGCCTCTTACTTAAGAAATGTTCACACTCGTTTCTCTCTGAGCATAAGAGTGCAGGCCACATCCTTAAACAAGCTCTGGCAGAGCCACTACGACTGTGAATGCATTAACTAGATAAGGGTGTTTCATGGGCTTAAACATAAACATTTATTTATTTATTTAAAATATATCAGATTTACAAACCTTTGAGTCAGAGACCCATTTACAAAGGCACCTCGTTGAAACTAATACAAAGACAGCACAGTTAACAAGGCACACAGGCACCACATCAAGAAGACCAAAGCAGTTCAAACAATATACAGTAGCTAAAGCAAATAGACATCAGGAGTCAAAGAGAAGCCCAGAGTGTTCACATGAAGGCTGTTGCATATACACTAACTGAATCAAAGTACAGTACATTGAGAAAGGGCATATTTGAGCAATAAGGCATGACAGGGTGTGTGTTATCATGTAATAATATCACTCCTGGGGTGGGTTGAAGCATGAGGTGAAGCCGAGTGCTTCCACCACCCCAGGAGTGACATTATTACAAGATAACATACACCCTGGAGTGCCTTATTGCAATTATGCAATGGCTTGTTGTTATATGCAGAATAAAGAATACATTTTAAGGGATGTTTTTGTTAGTGGAAAAATATTTCATAAGAGAAAATGCAAGGAATGATCCAAATCCAAAGCTACGGTGATGTTGTTGTGTAATAACATCACTGTTTCAATGGGTCAGCAGCCAATCAGCTTCTTACATTTTTCCTTGTCATTGTATAATTAAAAATAATGCCACCTTCTGTATTACGGTTACCTATATGTTTTGCATTTTATTCTATGCACTGTTATAGCAATCAGCTCAACAAAACCAGGCCATCATATACATGAAGGTACTCTGCCCTAACTGAAAACACTGCTGAGACAGCTGTATGTTGTGACAAGGTGGAAGATAAACACAATGTTTAAACAAGTTTTTGAAGACATTACGTGTTTTTTTTTTAGAGACTGATATACAGTTCACACACAAAATACATATAATATAAATGTCCATATGCCCAAATGCCAATGTAAATTTGACACATTTCATTACAAGCTGTTCTCTTGAAGAAAGATATTACTATATAAGGCCTAAAAATGGGCATCAGGTAAATGTAAACTGGGGTAGGTGTGTTATTGAGGGTATTGCACAGTTTATCTTTTATTGCTGCTCCACTGGATCAGCAATATTTGCACAAGCTATGCCCAGTCCAGATTTTACAGCTCTGGCCTGGGTCTGGTGATGTGGGTTTCACCCATACCCCACTTCATGTGGCTTAGTGATATACTGTACAGATGGCTACAAAGTTTAACCCATTGAAGGCTGAAGTTTCAGAAAACCATTATGCTAAAAATATCAAGACTCACTCCCTCCCTCACCCACCAGTCAAAATTAATCCTCTGCCAAAGTCATGCTTAAATACTGGTGTCTCTACATCCACACCACTAAGCATTTAATGCCAACATCAGGGTTTTATTTAACTCTAAAAATTGATTAGCGTTTTGCTCATAAAAGTGCTAAAACTTTGTAAAAATTAATAGCTCTTGCTTCACTGTGTTTAACAAACACAGCACTTCTAGAAAATCTATATAAATACTTTCTGTACAGTTAGTATCGTCCCAAGAAAAACACTGCTAATCAATTATTTAAAACCCTGCAACATGCTTCTTTTTTCTGCTGCTGTGAGTTCCCTCATCTGTGAAGTGAAGGCTGTTGCATATACACTAACCGAATCGTAGTACAGTACATTGAGAAAGGGCATATTTAAGCAATAAGGCACGACAAGGTGCGTGTTATCATGTAATAATATCACTCCTGGGGCGGGTTGAAACATGAGGCGAAGCCGAGTGCTTCCACCACCCCATGAGTGACATTATTACAAGATAACACACACCTTGGAGTGCCTTATTGCAATTATACAATGATTTGTTGGTATATACAGAATACAAAATACATTTTAAAGGATGTTTTTGTTAGTGTGGAAAAATATTTCTTAAGAGAAAATGCAAGGAATGTTCCAAATCCAAAGCTACTGTGATGTTGTTGTGTAATAACATCACTGTTTCAATGGGTCAACAGCCAATCAGCTTCTTACATTTTTCCTTATCATTGTATAATTAAAAATAATGCCACCTTCTGTATTACAGTTACCTATAAGTTTTGCATTTTATTCTATGCACTGTTATAGCAATCAACTCAACAGAAGCAGGCCATCATATACATGAAGGTACTCTACCCTAACTGAAAACACTGCTGAGACAGCTGTATGTTGTGACAAGGTGGAAGATAAACACAATGTTGAGACAAGTTTTTGAAGACATTTGATGTGTTGTTTTTTTTTTAGAGACTGATATACAGTTCACACACAAAATTCATATAATATAAAAGTCTATATGCCCAAATGCCAGTGTAAATTCGACACATTTCATTACAAGCTGTTCTCTTGAAGGAAGATATTACTATATAAGGCCTGAAAATGGGCACCAGGTAAAGGGTTTTATTCAACTCTAAAAATTGATTAGTGTTTTGCTCATAAAAGTGCTAAAATTTTGTGCAAATTAATAGCTCTTGCCTCACTGTGTTTAACAAACACAGCACTTCTAGAAAATCTATATAAATACTTTCTGTACAGTTAGTATCGTCCCAAGAAAAAACTGCTTATCAATTATTTAAAACCCTGCAACATGCTTCTTTTTTTGCTGCTGTTAGTTCCCTCAACTGTGAAATCTCATTCTGCTTGTGGCAGCCCCCCCACCAGATAATTTATTTAAAAACATTTTGTTGAGAAATTTTTGTTTTAGTATATCCATGGTCAGGAAAAATGAATTTGTGAAAGAAACCAAAATCCCCATTTATCAGTTCATTGAATCACAATACAGCATGTTATGAATTTTTCAGATTCTATGTGTAACCTACAGTAAGTCAAACATACATTAGACACACAAATGCCTGGCTATTTGCAAGAGAAGCAAATGTGGTAATTATCATTCAGTTATAAGCACCTATAGTCACAAACTGCAAGTTAAGAAAATTCAGTAGAATATTAACACTAGCCCAGAACTGCCTGCCTGAGAATGAAGTTGGTATATTATTTGGAAAAAGGCAAAACAAATTGGGTCTCTTGCTATAGTATGCAATGTCCTGCAAAGATAGTAGTGTCACATGGCTTTGTGAGGTGCCTAAGGGAACTTGCTGTGCAGAAAGTTCCAGGAGCACAGTCTTAAAAACTGGAATAACAGGTTCAAAGTAGTAATTAACTCAACAGGAATGTTAAAAAAACTACCCCATTCATTCAGAGGTGTCAAAGAATGTATTTGTTAACCATGATGGTTTATCTTGCTTCCCTCATGATAAAAATGTGAAACCACATTTATGGTATTTTAAATGAAAAATGAGTGATAAATAGCTTGTCCAGTTGGATGGCAGCTCTTCACTGATATAAACTGAGCCAGGAAAAAAAGTAAAGAGGAAAAAAACAACAGCATTTTGTTTCTACAACTACAGTAGTTGCTAATTGCAGCAGGTATTCTTAACATATGCAAGTCAACTCCACTTCTCAAACTTAAAAAGAATAATACACTTCACCACAGACTGTATTTACCAAGTACTGTGCCCATTTTAGTATATAAATGTTTAAGAAATACCTGAAAGTTGTCTATTTTCCTTGAAGTTGAATCCTTAAGTTAGTTTCAGACATTTCTTAGTGTTTCCTTTTGAGACACCAGGTGACTCTGATAATCATTTGTTCCAAGGGTTTTAAATCGGTTTGATGGCAATTTAAGTATCTTCTGTTCTCTTAGTCCTTAACAAAATGCAGGGACTCCACAGATGTGATGTTCCTTGGTCCACACCCCAAACTCTAGCGAGTCTTCTTTCAGTATGATAGATCCACCTCCTGCCCCTCCCACATAAATAAAAAAAAAGTGGGGTGGACCTTTTGGAGCTTCTTGAATAGAGGTGGGGTGGACCTTACTTCCCCAAAAAAAACAATGCTGCCTCCCACTACTCAGGTTCCAGTTCTTGTACCACCCATTTAAGAAAGAAAGTCGTAGCCTGCAACCATTGACTAACATGAAAGTGTATTTGAGGGCGGAAAACATTTCTTGGAGGAGGGTAAGACTGAGGAGACTATTTATACTTTCAGTCAGTTCCACGGACAGAAAACATGACATCACTCCTTTTATACATGCAGTACTCCTGTAGGCTCCGCCCACAGTCATAAAAAGCACACAGGACATCCTGCCTATGAGGGCCTGGGAAAACTGGGGGGGACGGGACAGAAATAAACTTAACATTGACAGACATTGAAAAAAAACCTTTGTTCTTCAAGGTACTCTAGCATCAAGGATGATATTTTCATGGAATTTCTTCTTTAAAATAGAGGATTCAAGATTGTGTAAAGCGTGGACAGCTCACAGGATGCAGACCATACATCATAACTTATTTCATGGTATGTTTAAAAAGATAAAGTACCCTGCCCCACCCTTCATCAGGTGTGGAGCTCCTGGACACCCCATCCAGGCACCTTTGCCCAGAGTGCGATCACCCCCCTGACTCAGACTCGGCTGAGTTTGACCATTGAGGCCACAGAGTCTTTTCGGCGGTGCACTCTCTCATGTGCATTGCTGCATACGAGGTCCACATGGCTACCTAAGACAAGTGCCTGTGGACGATGCAAGGGCAGCTTTTAGCATCTTTGCCAGACTGTGAGGCAACCAGGCAAGCCATTTGCCTTTCTGCACAGGGTCTGAAGCTAGTGAGACACCAGGCAGGGGTATCTGATGACGTCAATGAGATGGCCTCCAGACTAGTCAGATCAGCAGTCTGCATTAGACGGACAGCATGGCTTCACCTTTCTCGGATGTCACCCCTGGCCTAGTGAAGGGTGACTGCCTTGTGCTTCCAGGTGGCCCGTTTTTTCTCCCCTAAGATCATGTGTGAGCTAGCGGGGCACCTTCTGTCTCCCAGGCAAAGGGAGCCTCTACCTGCCCCTGACCAATCGTAGGTCCCGCTGGACCCGTAAGGGGCCTCTGCCTCCTTGTGTTCTCCCCCACTGGAGGCTGAGGGAACATACCCATTTCCCTCAGGGTTGCCAGTACCACCCTTGGTGGTGGGCTTGGTACTCTCCCAGCTGTGATGAATGGTGAAGATTGATCTTTGGAAGATATGAAAATTACATACTCACCGTAATTCTTGATCTTCCAAGATGTCTTCACCAGTCATCACAGCTTCCCTCCCACCTTCCCCTCATGGCCAGGTCTCTGGGCAGTGCCTCCTCCCTGTTTCCTTTCTTCCCTTCAGGAGGGTTTGTACAGTAGTACGCTTTTCTGGGGGAGACCCTGTCCTTACAGGCGTTTGGTCCTGCCCCCTCCATGCCTTCCTTCTCTGGAGGGGGGATGGGAAACGGCTCTGCCTTGCCTCCTGGCTATGGTTCTTCCTCTAGGAGGTACCTTCCAGGCTAATACTTCAGAGGGACCTCCCTCTTCCTTCAGCTCTTGGGGATCTCCCATGATGGGAATCCTCGCTGGATGGACTACCTCTGGTATACTTCAGTTTGGAGGAAGGGACACTCCTAAATTGTTAGCTGTGAAGAGGGGCATTTGGGTCCTCTCTCTCTCTCTTTCTCTCTCCCCCCCCCCCATTTACTTTTAAGACAGGGAGATAGTCTGATTGGGCCTATGGTTCTGCAACACACTGGTGAACCTCACTGAGCCCTCCTTGGCCACCTCCTCCCTCAGCCCTTCTGGAAGTTGCCCCTTCTCAGTCTTCAAGGATCCCCTCTTGGTCTGGGCAGTTGAGCCTCCTCCTCTGAGCTTTCTCTGTTCTACGCCCATGTTCTCAGATATAAAAATACTTGGGATCCCTCCCTGAGGCCCTCTGTAGCACTGGAGGGTTTTCTGGCTTTCCACCTAAGGAGCATCTGCTTCATTTCAGTCAGCATTCAGCCTACCTGAGCCTCTTCTGAACTGAGAGATTCTTCTCTCCCCTCTTAAGACCAAGAGGGGCTCCTACTCCTCCTCCTTCTGTATATTACACAGAGAAGAGGCAGCAGAAGGATGGTGGTGCTATAGAGCAAAACAAACGTACAGAGCACAAAGAGCTCTAGCACCCACCACCTCTTATTTAAAATGAACACTTGGCTAGTGCATAATAAATGACTTTATTAGAAGCAAAACTGCATGCCTGATGCATTTCAGATGCCAGGTCCTTTCTCAAAGGCAAGTGCAGAACCGAATGAACACCATTTAAATAGAGGACAGTTAGTGACATAATCATGACTTCACATTCAAAGATTTAAATTCATTGGCTAAAGTGAATCTAAGCAATTAAAACGCCTCATGTGCAAATGCATACAAACAGTTAAAAACACATCATGTGCAAAGTTACTATATACCGAGACAAGCGAGAGTGGGGGTAGAGGGAGAAGGAAAAGAGAATGACACAGCCCGGGGGGGGGGGGGATGCACAGTCAAAGTACCAAAGTACCACAGCGCAATCCGTCACATAGTCATGAAGAACATTTTTTAGAATTAAACACATTTGTATAAAAATCAACGTTTTTTCAGAACGGGTTTGATAACAAAACCGGAGTTCAGACCTGGATATTTAGTTGCCCCTAAATTAATAATCCAAAATGCTTCTCTTTTCTTTACCAAATCATCAAAATTTCCACCTCGACGATGTGGGCAAACCTTATCTTTTGCCATAAACTGAAATCCATGTGTCAAATTTCAATTACTGTTATTAGCGTGCATAGCAGTTGCAGAAGTAATATTTCGTTTTTCTATAGCACGCAAGTGCTCTCCCAGTCGGACTTTAAAACCTCGGGTAGTCTTACAAATATAAAAGGAGACTCAATGGCAGGTAGCACGGTAAATGACTCCCAAACTTTCACAAGTAGTGAGCTGGCATATCTGGTATTTCTTCTTTGTATTTACACTGCCAGATTATTTGCCTGTCTCTAGGTGTGGGCAGTAAATACATCTATGGTAGTGATTGCAGCCTGCAGCACCTTGCAGGAGCCAGGTTTCTTTGGGTATTTCCCTGTAGTGGCTATGCTTTACTTTATCACCAAGGTTACTGGCTCTTCTGTATGCTATTCTGGGAAAATCCATGGAAATATCAGTCAAATTGCGGTCAATGGTTGAAACGGACCAGTGTTTTTTGTTTTGTTTTTTCTATCTCTTTTGCATGGGTGGAGAAAGAAGTGACGTAATTAAACCTAGTTACATCACTGGTGCCCCTTTCTTTAGTGCCCATAAGTGATTCACGAGTTTGTCTATCTGCAAAGTTTTTTCCTTCAAACAACATGAAGTCTTGCTGTATTCAGACATAATGCAGTTAGCCCCAGCACTTGAACTACCCTGGAGAGGAAAGAGTTAACTCTATGCAGAAGCATAGAATGTTGAGCTCGAGCTCGGTTTTCAAACCTCTGTCTGTGGTACTTCCCAGTGTAACCGTCAGATTCTTTACTCCGCCTAACAGTGAAGTCGCTCCGGAGATTTTTTCTGCTCGGTTCGGTAAAAGTAAAGCGTTCGGTTTAAACCATATCATTTTTTGTTATTTTCGGATTTCCAGCCTCTGTCTATGGTACAGGTAGTGTGTAGCTAGGTAGTGACTATGTTGTATTCTGTGAAAAAGTTGGAAATTGTTCTTTTCTTCATTTCTTTTCTGGTCGGTCCAGTTTGAAACCGACCCATTCTGTTTAAATTTATTTCTGGGATTAAAGTGGTGTTCCGATACCGATTGGTTTCAAAAGAACCAAGGTTTTTTGGCGGTTCTTTTAAAAAGCCCGTGACACGGTTTGTAACCAATCGGTTATTGTATTACCTGGCTAGAAAGCTGCAATAGGGTAATTTGTTAGGTTGGCCGGATCTGAGAAACCCAGGAAGAAAACCGGTCCCACTGGGTTTCAACACTGTACTGAGTGTGGGGAGGCCTTTGCTAAGGCTGACCCCCAACTCATCTGTGTTTATTGTCTGGGGTTTGACCACCTCAAGTCAGACTGCCAAATCTGTAAAAACTTTCCTAAATCCACTCTAGACAAAAGACTGAGTAGGCTGAAGGAAAGGGAGGCCGAGAAGTCTGTAGATCCGGATGGCCAGCCCGGTTCGGTTGCGGCCGAACCTGAGGAGGTGCCTGCTGACCTAGGCAATACCTCCTCGGGCAAAAGGAGAGCTGACCCCGAGGGGTCGGTTCCATCAAAAAAGAAGCGTTAAGTCTGCCGGTTCAGATCTGGTATTGCACTCTCCAACCGCGGACGAAATAGCCAAAGTGATTAGCATTGTTCAGTCGCTTAGACCGGTTCTGTCCAAACCGGTACCACCGGTTAGGCAGTCGGTTTGGTCGGATCCGTCTCCTCTGGATTATGGTCCAGGCACTTTTTATGACGAGTGGGAGGGAGACAAAGACTATCCCGAGGATGATGATGATGACGATTACCAGGGGGGGTCTCGATGTGCCCATTGAACCGGACATCTCCCCAGACAGGCCCTCAGGTGTCTATCCTCCCAGGCTCTCTGAGTCCCCTTCACATTTTTTTGTTCTACAAAAAGGTGGCAGAAACCCTGCAGCTTCCCTTGGTTGAAGCTGCAGAGGAAGATGAAGAGCCTAATTTTGTGGAAATGATGGACATCCCAGAGTCCAAAAGGCTGTCTATCCCTCTTCATAAATCCTTGGGAAAACAGACACACAAAATTTTACAAACCCCTAATTCAATACCTCCTGTGGATGAGAGAATGGATAGGAGGTATTTGTCATCAGGCTCAGCTGCGGAGTTCCTTTATAGTCATTGCAGCCATGTTGGGGTAGTGCAGGCTGCAGCCTGTGGCAGGGCTAACATTCCTTTGGCTTCACACCCCCCGGATAAGGACTCCAGGAAAGTGGATGCCATGGCCAAAAAACAGTATTTGACATCCTCATGGGGACTCAGGCAAGCTACTTATATGGCCTACACAGCCAGGTACCAGAAATCCAGATGGGATACGGTTCTGGAACTGGCTAAACAGGCCTCTCCCCAGCTAGCCAAGGAGCTGGAGGAGGTGACTGTTGATGGAATTGAGGCATCCAACATGCAATTTCATGCTGCTGTGGACTCCAGTGATGTGGCATCTAGAGTCATGGCTACATCTGTGTCTCTCAGAAGACATGCTTGGCTCAGATGTACTAGCCTTTCACAGGATACCCAGACTAAGGCTATGGATTTTCCTGTAGTAGGTAACTCTCTGTTTGAGGAGCAGACAGAGGCTTACATGAAGAAACTGGATGAATACAGGACCATGTACAGGAGTGCACAGGCCAAAGAAAGGCAAGCTACTCCACACAAGCAGCAGTCTAGTGGCAGGGGCAGGCCCTTTCAAAGGTCTTTTTACCAAGCCCAGGCCTCCTCTCCCTTCCCACAGAGAGGGTTCTTCAGAGGGAGGGGCAGGAGGGGGATGAGCAGAGCTGCTCCTTCCTCCTCTCACTCTAAGGCTTCTGCCAAGCAGACACCCTGATGTGTCAGGCCGGGTCGACTCCCCATTTCCAGTAGGAGGCAGGCTGGCTTACTACTTCCAGGCCTGGAAGTCTGTGACCTCAGACAAGTGGGTCCTGAAAGTAGTAAGCCAGGGACTGACCCTCAGTTTCAAAAAATTTCCAAAAGAGGGCCAAGTCTTTTCCACCTGCATCACTCTCAGAAACCATTGCCCTAGAGGCAGAGGTTTACTCTCTTCTAGCTCTCAGAGCTATAGAGAAGGTTCCTACTCAGCACAGGGGGAAAGGACTGTACTCCAGGTACTTCCTTACCCCCCAAAAAACAGGGGAGTGGTGACCCATCCTAGACCTGAGGTATTTGAACAAACACATTTCAAAGCCCAAATTCAAAATGGTAACTCTGGGAATAATCCTTCCCTCTCTAAGGCCAGGGGATTGGCTAGCATGTCTGGACTTCAAGGATGCCTACTTTCATATTCCTATCAGGTGCTCCCACGAAAAATACCTCAGGTTTGAGTTGCCTTCAGGCCATTACCAATTCAGAGCTATGCCATTCGGCCTAACATCAGCTCCAAGGGTGTTCACAAATTGCCTTGCAGTAGTGGTGGCTTACCTCAGAAGACAGGGTATCACCATCTTCCCATATCTGGATGACTGGCTCTTAGTGGGTCAGTCACCTTTACAGGTCAAGTCAGCTCTTCAAACTAACCAGGACCTATTCAGCTCCTTGGAGTTTCTTCTCAGTCTTCCAAAGTCTGTCCTCGAACCAGTTCAGCTTCTCACCTTTATAGGCATAGAGTTGGACACTGTACAAGCAAAAGCCTTCCTTCCCCTGGCAAGGGTGAAGGTCCTAGTGGATCTCACTTCCTCCTTTCGACCTCAAGTCTCCCGCCCAGCAAGACAATTCCTCCAGCTCCTGGGCCACATGGCAGCTTCCACGGCAGTGGTGCAGGGAGCAAGGTTCCAGATGAGGGACATTCAGTTTCATCTAAGGTCTTTTTGGTCTCAAAAGAAGGATTCACTTACCAAACTGATCCCAGTGACTCAGACTCTGGTCCAAGCTCTCCAGTGGTGGCTGGACCAGGACAACCTCAAACAAGGGGTTCCATTTCTCCCTCAAGTCCCATCAGTAGTTCTAACTACGGATGCTTCTCTCCTAGGGTGGGGAGCCCACCTGGGAGCCCTGACAGCTCAAGGGGTCTGGTCCCCACAAGAGTCTCTCCTTCATATCAATCTTCTGGAACTCAGGGCAGTTTTCCTAGCCCTGCAGAGCTTCTCGGATTCAATCAAGGGCAAGTTGGTCCAAGTCAGGACAGACAACACCACCACAATATGGTACATCAACAAACAGGGAGGCACTCGGTCCTTGGCCTTGTGCACAGAGGCCATGAAGCTGTGGTCTCTGGCCTGTTCTCTTTAGACTTCTCTGGTAGCAGTTCACTTTCCAGGGAAGGACAACGTACTAGCAGATGCTCTGAGCAGAATTTCACAGGGACATCACAAATAGTCCCTGGATCCTCACATCCTGAAGGTCATCTTCTCCAGGTGGGGCACTCCAGAGATAGATCTCTTTGCAGCACCGGACAATCATTAACTTCCTCTGTTTTGTTGCAGACCTCCAGTCCTGCGGACGGTTCCCCAGGATGCTCTCTTTTTGAACTGGAAGGGCAGGTTTCTCTATGCCTTCCCTCTGCTGCTCAGAGTTCTGATCAAGATCAGGACTCAACCCTGCACAGTGATACTGGTGGCTCCAGATTGGGCCAGACAGCCGTGGTATCCTCTACTGCTGTCCTTGTCAGTGTCACCTCCCCTGTCTCTGCCCAGGACATACAATCTCCTGTCCTCCTCCTCCCAGGGGCGGATCTGGTACCCCAATCTCCAGTCTGTCAATCTCAAGGCTTGGCTCTTGAAGAGTTATAATATGCAGCACTACATCTTTCTCAGGGAGTTCTGGATTTTCTGAAGGTCTCCAGGAAGCCTTCCACTAGAAAAACTTACAACTCCAAATGGAAACGGTTCAGTATTTGGTGCTCTCAGAAAGGGATCCTGCTTGATTCTGCAGACAATTCCACAACCTTAGACTATCTAGTTCATCTGAATGGTCTAGGCCTTAGGCTTGCCACTCTGAAGGTTCATCTAGCAGCTGTCTCTGCATTCCTCTCAGCAGGGAAGGGCTCTTCCCTGGCATCTCATTCTGTTTTCAGAAAGTTTTTCAAAGGTCTGGTTCACATTAACCCTCCCTTTAGGGAGCCCACTCTGCCTTGGGATCTTAATGTCTGCATAGCTCAGCTTATGCAGCCACCTTTTGAGCCTCTGGCTTCGGCTGAATAGAAGTACTTGACCTGGAAAACTGTGTTCCTGGTAGCTATTACTTCTGCCAGGCGGATTGGTGAGTTACAGGCTCTGTCAGTTGAACCTGGCTTCATCTCCTTCCATAGGGACAAAGTGGTCCTAAGAACCAATAGAAGGTTCTTGCCCAAAGTGGTATCGGATTTTCATCTGAACCAATCTATATCTCCCTCTGTGTTTTTCACTGATCATTCTTCTTCAGGTGAAAGAAGATTACACAGTCTGGACGTTAAGAGGGCCCTTAGCTACTACATTGAACATACTAAGGCACATAGAAATGACTGTCTTCAATTGTTTCTCACTTATGGTGAAGTGGGGAAAGGTAAGCCTGCCACTAAAAGAACTATTGCCAGGTGGATTGTTTCTTGTATACAATTCTGTTATGACAAGTTGGGTAAAATGCCCCCTTCAGGCCTGAGGGCTCATTCGACTAGGGGTACAGCTGCTTCTCTAGCTGTGGCCAGAGATGTACCTTTGTTAGAGATCTGTAAAGCAGCCACCTGGAAAACAGTACATACTTTTACCAAGCATTACTCCCTGGACATCCAGGCTAGGAGTGATGCTAGGTTTGGCACAGCAGTACTGCAGAGCCTTTTCTCAAAGTAGGTTCTGCATTCCCTCCTCCATAGGGAACTGCTTGGTAGTCTGCATTATGTCTGAATACAGCAAGACTTCATGTTGTTTAGAGACAAAATTACTCACCGTAGTAATGTTGTTTCTTCTAATGGAGTCTTGCTGTATTCAGATCTCCCCCCCTGCCTGCCCTCTCAGAACCTGTTTTTTGTGAAGTGGGCTGGCAGGTACAGTGTTGCACCTCAGGGGTGTACCTTGTACCCTCCCTCGTGGGTGGGGTGGATGTTATTATTTTTCTGGTGTTTTATACTTAAATATTGTCACTACCTTTTCTTCTTGGGTTCTCAACTTGAGTCTTTTGGGCCCAAAAATAATTTTTTGCCCTTTGGCTATATGTTGAACAATTCCCATACTTTAGTATGTTAGTTAGTGTGCTCATAAGAATCTGACCGTTACACTGGGAAGTACCACAGACAGAGGTTTGAAAACCGAGCTCGAGCTCAACATTCTATGCTTCTGCATAGAGTCAACTCTTTCCTCTCTGGGGCAGTTCAAGTGCTGGGGCTAACTGCATTATGTCTGAATATAGCAAGACTCCATTAGAAGAAACAACATTACTATGGTGAGTAATTTTTTCTTCTTGTATATTCTCATCACTATAGCCACGTTCGGATAGTCTTTGACCAAGGCTGCTGCCCACTTCTCGTATTCATCATCACAGGTGCAATTCCTTTTTTGTTCTCACAAATTGGCCCTTGGGGATATTTTTTTACTATATGGTTAGGAGATGACAGCTTTCTGCTTTGAGAAGTATATTTCCTGCTGTGCTTTTTCAGAATAAGTTAGATTCTGTCTTACCAAGGTCAGCTTTTTAGGAGATGCACCTGGGCTTCAAAGTGCCGAGCAAAAAATAAAAGTGTTTGCAAAAGGACGCCGGCACCTGCCAGACAGTCACAGCATAATATAAAGTGAGCTACGCTACTGTCCTCTTTTGCCACAGTGCAACAAAGCATAGAATGAGGGCAAGCAGACCTGTAATGTCCAAAGTGATTTCTTTTTATTCAGAAGTGCAAGACATGCATTCCAATAGCAGCAAAACAAGTAATAGTTGATGCTCATAGGTCAATGCATACCACACAGCTTGAACTAGCTCCTCCCCCCCTTCCTGCTCCAGACAAGCCCTCATTCTGTGTGTTTTAGGGCTGCATGGGTGGAGCCTGCAGTCCTTTAGCGAACAGAGTGTGGACTCTGCATGTTTTTCTTTTTTTTTACGCCTCCCTTTCCTGGCTGCCCACTCCTTCGGGTCTCTATTGCCCCTCCCGCCTGCCTGACCCAACTCCCACACCGGCTACCAACCTCATATGGCGGTCCTCCCGGGTAACCTGGCGTATCCCTTTTGCCGGATGGGTCCCCCTCCTCCAAGGGGAAGACACCAGCGGGGGCAACCAGCGCTACTTCATTTGTCCAGGGTACCGCTGAGGTGTGTCGGTCGTGGGATCGGCGGCAGTAGAGGGCAGAGAGACCATCATCTGGCCAGCCAGGAAGCATTTTTCCTGGTTTTCTGTTGGAGTGACGTCCTGACGTCAAGGCATACGCCGACGTCTGTCACTCCCCTTGAACACCGAGCCCGGCCGTCACTGCTGTGCTCCCAGCCTCCACCAGGAGCCAGCATGCGCCGGTGTGAATCCCCACCCTCCCCTGGAGAAGGAGAGCTGTCCCGGATGCTCCATCCTTCTCCCCAGCCGACCCTCCGGTGACCGAGTCCGTTCCGAACCGGGTCGCCGGCATTGCTGAACAGAAATCCAACTGCTGCGCCCGGCGGGCACCAACTGCATGTTTTTCAATAAAAATCAGATTCTCTCCACCTATCACAACCCCACCCCTCTCTGGTGCCCGTGCTCTTTTATTGCAGCTCCTCCCAACCAAGCTCTCGAAACCCTCCCTCTACTGCCCACTGTGCACTGTACCGCCCCCACCCCTCTGTTCTCATCCCCTTTATTCTGAGCATCGACATTCTAAGTTATGACCAATGAAGGCTGCAGAAATGTTCTCTCCAGGTATTGCTGCAGCACAGGCTGCTTGGTGTTTATTTGCTTTAAAGATGAGTTTCATTGGAAGGGGAACATTTTGAAATACACCATCGTGTCCCGGAGTCTGATTGGGTTACAGTTTTACACTGTTGTACACAGGATGTGCGCTGGGCAACGGGCGCATCGGCAGTCACAGTACCACACACCTCGGGGATGGCAGAAGTACTAAGGTCTTCACAAAAAAGAGTCGGTAGGTGAACTGCCATTCATCTATTTTTTCCTTACGAAAGACCAGGGCGGGATTTATGTCTCACACTTCGGTTCAGTTCAGTTTTTGTTTTGTCCTCCTGCTGTTGCATCTGTGTGCAAGTCTTGGCAAGCATATGCCGTAATATCTTAAGTTTAAGGCACTGAAAATTCTGTGCTATATCCATAAAAAGCCCATTTGGCTGTCACTCCTCAGTGCTTTTCTGTGACGACAGGCAAATCCTTAGTGATCATACTAAAGAAAGTTTTTTATACTATGCACTTCATCCAGAGCTCTCAGTTGCTGTACATGTCGGATAGTGCGATGTTATTTCACATTCAAATGCCTTGCTCCACAAAGATGCACTGATGCTCCAGATAATTTTAGGGCTGTTTCTGGACATGCAAACTATAAACCAAAAATGTGATTGAAGCAGTCCTTATCACTAAGGCTGTGGTGCATGCCATTTCTAAATGCATCCTTTACGTTAAAAATGTGCTATGCATTCTGGCCAGTTGTGTCCCCATTTTAAAAGCCAGTGCTCTCTGATACCATCTTTGTGGTTGCACACCAAGAAAAAAAAAACATGAAAGATGCGCCCCTTTTCTTTCCTGTTGTTTTTAGAAATGATTGGTAAAGCATCTCAACCAATGAAAAATACATGGAAATGAAGGCTGATTTTGAAAGTCCCAGGCAGGGTACCCATCAGGTTGTCCTTCGAGTAATTTCAGACACTGAGAACCACCACACCACACAATACTGAATATTCAGGAGACTTTTTACACCACAGTTGCATTTCCATACTTTTGTGGTTTTGATGCCTGTGTTTTCTCTTTAACTGCAATTCATTTCCACACTTAAAAAAGTTATTATAGGGGTATGATAGTGCACATTCTGTGAGTCCTTCTAGATGAGGGGCCGACATTTGAGGCTCAGGTGTTGGCAGTAGTCCGGAATGGATTTCACCATCTCAGGAACATCAGTCAGATTAGATCCCTTATCCCTCTGGATGACTTGCCCTCACTGGTGCATGCTCTTGTGACCTCATGGTTGGATTACTGCAATGCTGTATACCTTGGGGTCAGTGGAGGTATGCTGTGGCACCTTCAGCTGGTGCAGAACACAGCTGCTAGGTTGTTGACTGGTCTTCTAAGGCCCAGTAATGTTTCCCGGAACTATGCAGTGTATCTCCTACAAAGTTGGGTTACTAAGTTATAACGTTCTACACAGGTTGGGTCCAGGTTACTTAAGTGATCTCCTGCACCCTTACATGCCCATGTGCCCTCTCCGCTCTACTGAGGAAGGCCTGTTGGCTGTTCCCGGACCAGGCTTAAAGCCTTGGGGACTGGACTTTCAGGGTTGCAGATCTAGTCCTTTGGAATTCTCTCCCCAGGGCCCTAAGGGAGACCCCATTGGTAGAGGCGTTTAAAAGGGGTCTTAATACCCATCTTTTTGCACAGGTGTATGGGGAGTGAGATTCCCCAAATGCCATCCCAATATGATTTTACAAGGCTGATAATGTATTTATCTTTGTATACTGAAACTTTATTTACATTAATTATTTAACTGTGATGTCATGATGGAAATGTGAAAGGAAAAGTGCGACTCCCCCGGGACTTGAACCCAGGCCCCTAGCATTCTGTGCTAGTACTCTAACCCCTAAGCTATGGAAAGTTGTCTGGTGTCACTGACATATGCCTAAGTGTACACCTCCATATATTTTCCTAATAATGTGTATGCCTTCCTTAGAATAGAAACTAAAACAAATCTTACTACTTACAAATCATTGTGTTGTTTCTCCATACCTCCTTCTTAACAATTCCACACAACTTTGCTAACTTCATTATGCAGCCCTGGTGGATCTGACCAGACTTGTTTACACTGTGACTAAAGAGGGAGTTATAGTATGCTGTGACCGTTTGGCAGGTGCCGGCGTCGTTTTGCAAACACTTTGATGCTGTCTTTTCACTAGCATTCCTGCTAAGGGTGATGTCTAGGAAATTAACAAGTTTAAATCATAATTAAACGTGAATTTCAAATTACAATTGGGGTTTTGTAGATAGTTAACAAAAAGCACCAGACTGATATTTCCACGGATTTTCCCAGAATGGCATAAAGAAGAGCCAGTAACCTTGGAGATAAAGTAACGTATAGCCACTACAGGGAAATACCCAAAGAAACTTGGCTCACATGAGGTGCTGCAGGCTGCCATCACTGCCATAGATGTATTTACAGCCCACACCTAGAGACTGTCAAAGAATTTGGCAGTGTAAATACAAAAAAGAAATACCAGATACGCCAGCTCACTTTACGTGAAAGTTTCTGTAGTCATTTACCGAGCTACCTACCATTGTGTCTTCTTTTATATTGGTAAGATTACCCGAGGTCTCAAAGTCCGACTGGGAGCGCACTTGCGTGCCATAGAAAAACAAGCTATTACTTATGCAACTGCTGTGCACATTAATACCAATAATGGAAATTTGACACATGGGTTTCAGTTTATGGCAATAAATAAGGTTTGCCCACACCCTCGAGGTGGAAATTTTGATGATTTGGTAAAGAAAAGAGAAGCATTTTTGGATTATTAATTTAGGGGCTACTAAATATCCAGGTCTGAAATTTTGTTTTGACATCAGACCCTTTCTGAAAAAAAAAATGTTGATTTTTATACAAATGTGTTTAACTCTAAAATGCTTTCTTCATGACTATGTGATGGACTGTGCTGTAGTACCTTAGTACTTCAGCTGTACACTTCTTCTCCCCTCCCCCCCTTCATCCCTGCCCTTCCCAGTCTGTGTCATTCTCTTTTCCTTCTCCCGCTCCTTCCCCCCCTACACACTTTTCTCCCTTGCATCTGTATATAGTAACTTTGCACATGATGTGTGTTTAACTGTTTGCATGCATTTGCACGTGAGAAGCTTTTAATTGCTTAGATTCACTTTAGCCAGTGAATTTAAATCTTTGAATGTGATGTCATGATTATGTCACTAACTGTCCTCTGTTTAAATGGTGTTCATTCAGTTCTGCACTTGCCTTTGAGAAAGGACCTGGCATCCGAAATGCATCAGGCATGCAGTTTTCTTCCAATAAAGTCTTTTATTATGCACCAGCCAAGTATTCATTTTAAATTAGAGGTGATGTGTGCTAGAGCTCTTTGTGCTGTGTCCTTCTCTATATTACCTGTCTTTTATCTATCTGTCCTCTTTTAACCATAGGCCTACCCAGAGACTCTGGTCATTTCTGACCCTGAAAGTCCTATTTTAGATCCCCTCTTTTCTACTACTTTCTCCTCTCTGGTCGGCTTATGGTTTACTTTTTTTGCTTCCTTTCCTTTTTCTATCCCTTGGGTTCCCTTTTCCCACCCTTTCTTTCTTTCTAATCCCTGTTTTTCCTCTCCTGCAGATAGAACTGAGGAGAGAGGGGAGTCAGTGTCAGTTACTGGCCTTTCCATGAGTGCCACATCATGCGTAGGCCTCGTGGGCAGTACCGTGCCCGATGTCGGATCCCTCTCTGAAGACTGTTAAAGCTGTATACTCCCACTCGGGCTCTAGCCTCCAGTATGTATCCCCACCTGTGATGAATGTTGAAGATATCTTCAAAGATCAAGATTACGGTGAGTGCGTTATTTTTATCTTAATAGTCTCAAATGTGATTAACATCAGGTGGGCTTAGGGGCAAGCAGGTGTGCATCTTTAAGTTCTCATTCTCTCCAACACACCTTGCAACCTGGTTGAGCTGTAATCTGAGTGCTACAACCCTCTCCACTGATACCAGTACTCCTTGGGATCTCCTCGGGATGCCCCGTTCTATAGATCTGCTGACTTGCATTCTCTCTTCTGCTGCTGTGTTGTTTGTTGCCATTGTGTTACTGCATCTGCTGCTCATACTGAACTAGTTTTTCAGTTATAGTTTTTGCCAGCTGAACTTGAGTTTTCTGCCGACTTACATGCACTTCTTTTGTGTTACTGTACATACTGCCATACAAAAGTAGTTCATGGTCAAAGCATTAATCCAGAAAGATAGAGCTCAGGCTTGAGAAAGAGCGAATGTTTAGCAGTGTAATGGTGGAGCAGCTCTGTTTTATCTAATAAAGTACATGTTTTGAATCAGACACACAAGCATTAGGGGTCTGTTTTCTCCTAGTAGTGCCTGAGCTCTATCTTTTCCGGATTAGTACTAGTTTGCACGTTTGCAGCTCGGATAAAGGTCTAGTGGCCACCTGTTTGTACTCATGGTCATAGCATTGCCTGCTGAAATTCTGAGGTTTCTGTTTAAGCCTCCCAGGTTTGTTTCTCAATTTTTCTCAATTACGCTGCTCATACTGTAGTAGTTTACAGTCTTAGCATTGCCTACTGAATTTTGAGTTTTCTGTTTAAGATCCCAGGTTTGCATCTCAACTTTTGCTCACACAGTTGATTGTGCCATATGGTCAGTTTCTACCTTTTTATTATCCCTCTCTCTCTGCCCCTCTTCTCCTCTCTCCTCTACTCTAAACTTGCCACTGTATTTCTCCTTCCTTCTTATTTACTGTCCCCCTTCCGATACACTACGCTTCTCTCCTCTCCCTCCTTCTCTCCATGTACTCAGCTGTATGGTCAGTCTCTGCCTCCTTTTCACCTCTCTTTCTATCTCTCTCGCTCCCTCTGCCCCTCTTCTTCTTTTCCTCTTTTCCCTGGGCCTTACCTGGTAATTCATGCCTTGGCTTAGTCCCCCCTCCCCCCCCGGAAACATTCTTCAACATAAACTTAAACTAACCCAAACTATTATTACATTATACTGTTGCACCTGTGTTCTTCCTTCCCTCCTGTCTCACCTCCCGACCCCTCCATCTCCCTCTTTCACTCAAATTCCTTTCTGTCACATCGTGTTGGATCTACTTCTACTGTACTTTGGCCTCCTCGGCCTCATACCCACTTCCCCACCCCTTAAACCCCTTGCCCCAACTACCTCTCCTCCTTCTTCTCCCCTCTCCATCCTCACTATCCCCCTTCATTCCCCTCTCCCCCTACCTCTCCCCCCTCATTACTCCTTATCTCTGTCCTTCAACCCACCCAGGGGTGCTGCATTCCACCTTGGTTAACCTTGAATCCCCTTACCGTTTCTGCCTCCCTACTTCCTTTTCCCTCCACTTTCCCTCCCTTCACTATCCCAAAGGGCGTAAGACACCCTCCCTTCACCCATTACTTCTTTTACTCCGTCTTCTCTCTGGGATGTAAAACTAAACCCTGGCCCCCTACCCCCTCCTCCCCATCCGCCATGCCAAAAGGTCTCAGTTTCTTCCGCCTGAATGCCAGGACCCTCCTCACTAAACTTGATGCACTCAAAGTCTGGGTCGCCTAGCACTCCCCTGATGTCCTGTGCATCTCTGAAACCTGTCTGTTCTCCAAGGTCCCTGACTCCTGCCTTGCTCGTCTTGATTTCTACCTCTTCTGACAAGACTGAGGCAAACGTGGTGGGGGAGTACCCATCCCTTTCCTGCTCCATCTCTCTCCATGAAACTCTCCCCTCCTCCCACAAACTCATTATAGCAAAACTATCCCTTCCCGCTCCCCGCCACTATACCAATTTATGTTGGAGCTTTATATGCTTCCCTCAGGCTGTCTCTTGCTTCTCTGGTCACCTGCATCGCTCCGATCACCACCCATGCCGCCTCCAGTGAGCTCATCCTTCTAGGGGACTTCAGTTTAGACTTTCTGTCCCGTACATTTAAGCCTACCCTACACAAAATTGAATCACTAAACCTAAACCAGTTATTAACCGAACCCACCCATCACAACCCACACTCCCTTCTGGACTGGGTGCTGTCCTCCCACCCCCACCGCATCATTGCTGCTGGCATCCTCCCAGATGCTTTCAGTGATCATTGCTGACCTGTTGTGTCAGGAAGGTGTGTACCCTATAGTCGGCCCCCAAATACATCTGGTATTGCTCCCTCAGAGCACTTGATGTAAACGTCTTCCTACAAGACTTCACTGACACAGATTGGTCTCCAGTCTTCTCTGCCCCTGACATTGATTCAGCCCTTGGCCTTTTCACAAGCACTCTCACGTGTCTGGAACTCCCATGTCCGCCTCAAAAAAAAGTCAGGGTCAAATGCCCCCATCACCCTTGGATCACTGCCAACCTCATAGCTCTGTGTAAATCATGGGATCAAGCATGGGCTTATTTTAAATCCTCCCAGTCCCTGTCAAACCTC
Organism: Neoceratodus forsteri; assembly: GCA_016271365.2. Lineage (NCBI taxonomy): Eukaryota > Metazoa > Chordata > Ceratodontiformes > Ceratodontidae > Neoceratodus > Neoceratodus forsteri. The sequence goes on from CM028137.1 coordinate 506,898,748, forward strand.
CAAATGTACAGATCACTAAGGAACTTGTGTACAAAGACAGTCCACATGGCAAAGGCCGAATACTTCAAACTCCTCCTCCTAACTAATCAAAATTCACCTTCTAAATTGTGGAATGTCATCCACTCCCTCCTGGACCCCCCTACCCCACCCCCGTTCTCACAGAGGGTGGCTCACCGGTCTCGGATCCCTCCTCCGTCACAGCTATTTTCAACAAATTTTACACATGTACTCTTCCTGACGACCCTCCACCTGCCACAGTTGACTCTCCCTCACCTCCCTCGACCTGAGGCTACCACATCTCCCTATCTCCTCTCAGGAAATCTACCAGGCACTGATGTCTCTAAATCCTGCCAGATCCAGCCTAGACGGGCTAAACTCCAAGCTCCTCCGTATCTCCACCCCAGCTGTTGTCCTCCCCCCTCACTCCTTCTTAACCCCTCCTTCAGCACAGTCCCACTGGCCTTGAAAGCTGCTGAAGTTCTGACCATACATAAAGATGGAGACCATTCCTCCCCCGGTAACTACCCGCGCATATCCTTCCTCCCCTTCCCAGCTAAACTCCAGGAGTCCATTGTCTACTCCAGGCTTGCTGAGTTCCGAACCCCTACTGGTACTCTCTCCCCCATCCAATCCAGATTTATGAAATGTCACTCCACCACCTCCTCCCTACTGCGGGTTACTGATTCTGTCCTCTCCGGGATGGACCGGGGTCACATCACCACCTCCATTTTCACTGACTTGGTGAAGGCCTTCGATTCTGTGCCCCACTCACTCCTCATAAACAAGCTGCACTCTGTAGGCTTAGCAGCTTCAGCTATAAAGTGGTTCAGTTCTTACCTCACAGGTAGGCAACAGTCAGTATAAGTGGGTAACGTCCTGTCACCCCCTCTCCCAATCCTTGCTGGGGTCCCACAAGGTTCAATCCTTGGCACAATCCTCTTCACTCTTTTCATAAATAACCTTCCCTCCATATGCTCCCGCTCTCACATACATATGTATGCTGATGACACCATCATCAGTACCTCTGGTCCATCATCCTCAGCTGTATAGGCCTCCCTCCAGAAAGACTTTAATAATGTCCTAAACTAATTACACTCTAATCAACTCAAAATAAATACCAAAAAAAATGTCTCAGTGACTTTCAGCACCAGGCAAAAATTGGCTAGGCTTATGACATCTCCAGTGTTCATCACCCTGGAAGATTCCCTCCTCAATGTGGTCCAGACTTTTAAATAACTTGGGGTTTGGTTAGAGTCTAATCTCAACTTCATGACCCATATTGATGTCATTCATTCCAAACTTCACCCCAAGCTAGGTGCACTATATTGAAACAGACTCCCTCTCCCTCCCTGTTCGCTGTGAGCTGGTAATGAAAATGATCCTCGCTGTATTCGGCTATGCAGGCATAGTCTATGGCACCGCTTCTGCCATGTCCCTTGCTAGACTGGACACCCTTTTAAATGCCTTTTGTTTTGCCACTAGCTCCACTTTCTGCACACTCTACTGCTCTCTCTACTCCCCTCTCTCTGTCACTCCCCTACCCGAAAGGCACCTGGCCCACTATCTAGCCTTCATCGCCAAATGCTGGTTTGAGACCCTCCCATCCTATCTCTTCTTTCTCCTTTTCACTGCTATCCCTACTTCTTACTTGCTGTACTCCAAGGAATCCCACTCCTTCTCCCTTCCCCATCACCGCTATACTGCCGGCCAGTCGGCCTTCTCCTATCCCCTCCCTTTCCTCTGGAAACAACTTGCCTTCATTCGCCTAACCCCTCACTCCTGCCCTTAAGCACCTGCTCAGACACACATCTGGTGCTCCTTGCTGCTTTCCGTCAACCTCGTAGCCTACCTGCTTGTCAGTGGTCCTGTATAACTGAGTTAAGGCTCTACTGCCCATATTGCAACCATGTTTTATCTGTTTTACTGCTTTTGTTTATTTGTCATTATTGTAAATTTTGCTTACCTTTGTATGTATTTGTTTGATTTATTCATTATTGTAATTCTTTTGTTTTTGTTTCCCTTTGTATTGTATTTGTTTTCCGTCTCCCCAGGTCGCACCTGGAAACAAGCCTTGGCTCAGTGTGCCCTTCCCAGTTACAAATTTGAAATAAATAAATTAGTACAGGTATATACTTTGAATTGATAGATTAGTCACAGGTGTACTTTTAATTAAAAGACTAGTCACAAGAATACAGAGAAATAAATGATATTGTTCTCTTTGAGGAAAAATTCCCATCCATGTATTGTTTATTAATTTGCTTTTTTTTGGTGACAGTGGCATCCCGTAGGAGTGCTCCACCCCCTTTTTTATAGATATAGATAGCATGGGAACTTCCCGCCATAGAAAAAGCCATCATTTATTTCCCTGTATATCAGTGACTAATCTGTCAATCAAACCTATATACCTGCACTAAATCAGTTGCAGCTATATACCTGCACCAATTAAAGCTATATATCTACACTAATCAAACAATTAAAGTATATACCTGCACTAATAAAAAGTTCAAAGCTGTACTACATTAAACCCTATGGGAATACCACTAATAACACAACACATCATTAGGAAGCTAACCAAACCAATTAACAAACTGCAAAAGAGCTTGGAAAAAAGACAGTTACACAAAACCCTCCCAAACCCAGAAATCCCCCAAACTCGTACCTACACTCACTACACACTATTCTCTCCTTGAAGCAAGAGACTTTCAGGTGCCATAACGTGATTGCAAATGCAGTCTCCATAACAATAACCATCCTAATGTATTATATTCAACAAACAATGGGTAAGGGTGGAGCACTCAGAGTCAAAAGTGTATCCATCTCAGAGGCTAATTAAGGCAATAAAGCCACTTGCCCTTTGGGCTCATGGTCTTATAACCCTAATTAGCTCTCTCGATGGGTATACATTCTTGTGTACCACCCTTATCCATTATGTATTATATATGTTAGAAAAAGGCATCCCTTAGGAGAGTGCAACTGGGGAGATGCCCAGTAGTGTATGGTGCTGCCAGTACCAGCAGGGTGAGCTTGCCCAGATGCCCAGGCTTTGTCTGAGTGAGGGTTAGTAAGTGAGGCATGGTAATCAGTGTTGAAAATATTCTGGAAGATCAACAGTTGTAGTAAGTGCCGGCCCGCTGGTGCAGCGGTAGCGCTACCACATGCAACATTGACTACCTGGATTCAGAAATGAGACTGGCTCATTGGAGGGCCAGCAGGAAGGAGGTTAGCTGAGCGTCTCATGGACCTCAGCGCCTTCCGAGAGAAGGGGTATGGTCTCATGCAACACTGCCAGCTGGTGATCACAGGTGGTGCAACTGGAGCCAAGGATTGAGGGAGGGGGATGTCGGCGTAATGATGTGCTGTGTCAGCAAGGCCTTCCTGACATCACAGTGTGGGAGAGAAAATACAGAAAAGCACCCCGACTGCAGCAGGATGCCGTTCACATGCCCTGTGCCACCGACTGGGTTCTTCCTCGCTGACCAACATTTAAGCTCTGTCTCAGGGGTGTAAGGGCCGGCCTCCAGCAGCCCTTCTGATGAGGGTCATTCATGAGATGAATGGCGAAACAAGGTAAGCTCCACAGATGGCGGGTGACGGGGCTGGGCAGGTCAGCTGAACTGATGGGAGTCTGCCAATCAGAATGGAGTGATGTGCAGTAAATTAAAAAAAAAAAATTACAGTAAGTACACAATTTTGATATTTTCCAAGGATTTGATCTCTCAGACCCTCCTGGTCTTCACTCAGGAGGACGTGAACCAGTTGGTGTCCTGGACTGGCTCACCTCGTGAGCGACTTCCAGTGGAGGTCGAGCCTTCTAAGCCTGTCTTACTTAATGTGACCTGGCATGTGATCTACTACGACGATCCAGAAGTCTCTTCTCGACTTCTACTGTCTGTCCGATGGCCGAGGTCACAGTCGAATTCTCGATCAAGGCACTCTCACTTTCGATCCTAATCGATTAGGAGACATCACCTTCAATGCTTCTCAGCCTCCTCATCCTTGGGTGAGGAGAGGCACCGTTGCAAGATATGCTATGAGGAGCTTCTTTGTCAACAGCAGGCCATTGCAGGACGGGGCAGGGCTCTGTCCCCCAGACCTTCAGTCTAGTGGTAGTCGCCAGTGATGCCCGTGCTGATCCGTACAATGCAGAGGCTTCCTGCAACTGCTTCCCTACCCCTACAGGTGAAGTTGCCACCATCACAGCCAAAGGTGGATGCTCCGGCTAAGGAGGCCTGGTTGGCAACTGGCTTGTCAGTGGAGATCACCCAGTCTGAGGATATTCAGGTAGCCTGCGGTGAAAAACGGTCAAGGGCTGTTTTCTATGAGTCCTGGGATGACTGATCTTTCATCCATAGCCTCCTCTTGGACTCGCATCCTCAACCGAGGCTCAGTCGAGGAGCTGACCACTGTCAGTTGGCCGGTGTCTTTCAGAGCTCTCATCCAATTAATATCAGAGTCCATGAATGTCCTGCTAGAGCCTGTCCAGAAAGAGCAAGGTACCCTTTCATGGACATTTCTGACAGGGGTAAATCCACAAGGGTTGCCTTTTCCATGGCTGAGGGCATATTGGGACCAGCCCTGAAACTTGGCAGTGTCAAGCATCCTGCCTGGCACCCTCTACCTGTATGTCCACAAGTGTGCGGTTCCTGCTAGGTCCTTTTTTGGGTCCTCAGACAACCCTTCAGCTGAAGGTTTGGTTTCTGACTCAGACTTCTGCAAATCAGGTGTCCAAGGCAATGTGGACAAGCCTCTGGACAAGGAGTCCTGAACGATTGACTATACCATTAAAAAGGTTTACGCAGTGGCGTCCTTGGGTCTCCATCAGGAGAGTTATTCCATCATGATGACCATCTTTAGCCACTCCATGTTGGGAGTGTTTGGTGAAATCCTTCCTCATCTCCCTGCTGACCAGCAGTTGCCAGTGAAGATGGTTTGAGAACAAGGTCAGTCGCTGGCTAAACACCAGCTCAGACAGCCATGGACATGGGCGACTCTTGTGCCTGTGCCATGGTAGCAGTCATCTCCATCTGTCTTAGGGCCTAGTTGCATCTATCCTCCTTTATGGTGGACACCCAGCATAAGCTGTCCGATGTTCTCTTCTTGGGCATCAACCTCTTTGGCCCTGGGATAGAAGAACATCTCCCCGTATAGAGAAGTCCATTGCCACCCTGGACTCTGTGGCTTCATCCTAGAAGGACTGGCAACAAAAGCCTAAGATAAAGGCTTTTCAGTATCAGCCCTTTCTACCTCAGCCTCCTCTATAGCAGCCCTAGCAGAGGCAGTATCAGGCCTGGCACCTGAAACCCAAGTTCAGTGGCCAGGGCCCCAAAAGAGGTGAGGGCAGAGGTAGTGGTGCCCCTCTAGCTGCAGTGGCTGATTCCCCCATGAAAGTTTCACAGTGACAGGTTAGAGAGTGTCATCCCTGCACCCGTCCTGACCCTGTCTGCGCTCACTGTCAAAGGTCAGCTATGTCACTTCCTGTTGCATTGGTCTGCTCTTACAACAGATAAGTAGGTATTAGAAGTGGTAGGCAGAGGGCTGCCTCTGGACTTCGAGGCTCTCCTGCTTTGCTTACTCCTCTGTGTCCTGGGTGTCACAGAATACGCTGTCTGCGTATTCTGGGTGTCACAGAATATGTTTTCTGCCCTTTGGGAGGATATCACTCGGCTCCTTTAAAGGAGGCATAGGTAATGTCCTGGATGCCCTGGCCAGTCAGGGTTATGTGTCCATGTACTTCCTTGTTCCGAAAGGGACGGGAGGCTGGCACCCCATACTAGACCTGCATAGTCTGAATCAGTTCATGCAGAAGTTCAAGTTCAGTATGTTTACCCTAAATCAGATCATTCCGCCTCTGGAGCAGAGCATGTGGTTCTGCTCCCTGGACATGTTGAATGCAGTCTTGTACATCCCAGTTGGTCAGTTCCACCGCCAGTACCTTTGGTTCTGTGCAGAAGGGGTTCTGTATCAATGCCAGGTCATGCCCTTTGGTCTTTCATCCATGCACAGGGTCTTCACCAAGTACATGGCAGTGGTAGCAGCCTTCTTGTGTTGCCAAGGCATCAGGGTGTATCCTTACCTTGATGACTGGTTGCTGGCTGGGTCATCCACGGAGACTGTCGAGAGGTCCAGAGCTCTGGCTGTCCAGACCTGCCATGGTTTGGGTCTGCTGATCAGCCCTGGACAGGTTCGAACTGGTGCCCTCACAGGTGATCAAGTTCATCAGGGCAGAACTAGACACCATGCAGGCCAGGCTGACTCCCTGCGGGCCAAGGCTTGCCTTCCGTCACCCCCAGCAGATTAGGCATTGGATCTTACCTTCTTTGCCTGATCATTTCAGGTTGGGCTCTCCTGTCCTGCCTAGGATTTCCTGAGGCTGCTGGTGTATATGACGTCCTGCACCAGCATGGTCTGTTGTGCAAGCTGGAGGATGCTCCACCTGCATTGGGAGTTAGGCTGTCAGTGGTCCCAGTGCCTAGGCCACTTGGATAAGTGGGTCAAGGTGACCCAGCCAGTGTGTGATGCCATCCAGTGATGGCTGGTCCCATAGCATCTGGAGGAAGGAATCCCATTTGTCTGCCCAGAGCTGACCATCATGCTCACACAGTAGATGTGCTTTTGGTGGGGTGAGGAGCACATTTTAGGAGCCCACATGTCCTGGTCACCCTGGGAGTACTAGCACCACATAACCTGATGGAGCTCTGTGCAGTGTGGGTTGTGCTGACGGAATTCGCTGCTGTAGTCAGGGGTCAAGTTATGAATGTCCAGATGGACAACACTACGACCATGTTCTACCTGAACAGGTAGGGTGGAACACACTCCCTTCTCTTGTGTCAGGAGGCCTTCCTCACCTGGGTCTTCATGCGTAGCCTGGGTGCAGATCTCTTGGTAATCCATGTCGCAGGAGGGAACAGTCAGATGGCAAACGTTCTCTGCTGGGTGGGAGAGACATCGCACGAGTGATCCCTGATTCAGGAGGTGGTGGTGAATCTTTCTGAGGAACTCCATCAGGGAAGGGTCCTTTGTAGGGGACTTGGGAGATTTCTTTGGTTTAGGTTCCTCCAGAGTAGGGGACTCATAATCTGAGCCTGATGGAGAGGAAACTGTCTCTGATTCCGACATCGGACTCCTGTCATATATTCTGGCCTTAGGAAGTGGAATCTCAGTAGTCACCGGGAGCCCCCTGGAATGGTCCGGCAAGGTGACGGTCTCGTGAGACCTACCAGAGGTCGATGAGCGAGACTTCATTGGTGAAAGAGACCTTGTCATTGGTTCTGAGAGGACCATCGAAGCGTAGCCACTGACTAATGTCTGTCCAGCTCAGAGGCAAATTGTGTCTTGGCTTCATTCCACCAAGAACTTAATATCACCAGCAAGTCCGCCTGAGGCTGGGGTGGTGGAAGTGGAAGTGGAGGTGGTGGGTTCGGTTGAACAATGGAAGTATACCCTGACAGAGGATAACTCGGCACATGGTATTGAGCCGTCGGGTATCCTGGCGTCGGGTGCCCCAGCGTAGGATATCCTGGCATCAGATAGCTAAGCAATGGATAACCTGGCATCGGGTACCTGGGCATCAGGTAGCTTGGATCGGGAACCCTGGTGACAGATACCTTGGAGAAAGATAATGCAGCACCGGGTAGCTGAGCGTCGGTTAGCTCAGCGGAGGACCCATTGGAGGAGCCAAGGGACCTGGTTGAGGGTCCGATGGACCTGGTGGAGGGCCCAATGGCAGAGTCGAGGGACCAGGCACAGGGTCCGATGGCACATTGACAGGACCTGGTAAGGGAAGGTCTGGCGTCAGACCTCCAGGCAGACAAAAAAAACACCATAGAGCCTGTTCCCCCTTCCTCAGAGGGGCGGAGGCTTTTACTTCCATTTTTTTTCTCGACACAAAATGGACAGGAGATCTGCAACCCATTCTAGATCTGAGAAACCTCAACCCCTATATAGAGTACAAGAGGTTCCGGATGGTTACATTACAAACACTTCTACCTCTTCTGAACAAAGGGGATTAGCTCTGTTCTCTGGATATGAAGGATGCCTACCTCCATATCATGATCCACCCTGCTCACAGACATTTCCCTCCGCTTCTGTTTTCAGGGCTGCCATTATAAGTTCTGGACCCTCCCATTCGGTCTCTCTCCTCGGCCCCCTGGGTTTTCACAAAGTGTCTGGCAGTGGTAGTGGCTGCCCTCTACAGGAGAGGATTATATGTCTTTTCCTACCTGGGCGATTGGCTTCTGACAGTCCCATCCAGCCCTCAGTTGACTACCATGCTATCCCAAACTCTTCAGATGTTCTCTTCTGTGGGAATCACAGTCAGCATGCCCAAATCCAAGATGGATTACACCCAATGTCTTCAATACATAGGGACTGTTCTACACACCTCCAAGGGGTTGACCTTCCTACTCAGGGATCAGGTGGATAAACTACTGTAATCCTGTTAGCATCTCAGATGGGAGATGGTCACTATGTCTCAGTTCAGGACTACCTCCGCCTTCTGGGACACATGGCGGCTGCTATTCACACTGTCTCTCATGTCAGATTACACATGCGGGTCCCCCAATGAACGCTGAGGGTCCAATGGGACCAGACATCAAATAGTTTTGAGACCCAAGTCCTGATCTCATCTCCAGTTCTTCGCAAATTACAATGGTGGATGTCTCTGGATCACCTTCTGTGCGGTGTTCCTTTCCAGGCTTCCATTCCTTGCCTCATTTTGACCACGGATGTCTCCCCCCCGAGGTTGGTGAGCCTATCTGGAGGCAGTTCAAACACAAGGGAACTGGAACACAGTGGAAGCATGCCTACATATCAAAATTCTAGATATGAGAGTGGTCCTGTATGCCCTACAGGCTTTTGAGACTTCCTTCCCCAGGGTTGTCTACAAATACATTCAGACAGCTCCACCATTGTTCATTATCTGAACAAGCAAGGTGGTACCCATTCCTAGCCTCTGTGCAGGGAATAAATGAGAGTGTAGTACTGGGCAATCCAAGGAGGGATACATCTCACAGCAGTGCATGTTCCGGGCGTAGCAAACATTCTAGCAGACGCACTAAGCAGATCCAGATTTCAAAAACACAAATGGGAGATTCTCCAGGTGGTTCGGGACAGTGTCTTCCTCCTTTGGGGTCGTCCAGACGTGGACTTGTTTGCCACTCCACACAATGCCAAACTGCCTCACTATTGCTCACTAGTGCCCGGTTCTGGAACTTTATGGCTGGATGCATTATCTCATTTCCTGGACAGAAAAATTTGTTTACGCCTCCCTCGCTTCCCTCTCATACAGAGGGTTTTAGTCAAACTAGTCAAAAACAAGGCTTCCATGATCCTCATCGCACCTCTGTGGCTGAGACAGGTTTGGTTCTCATTGTTACAACAATTGACTGTCCTAGACCTTCATCCACTTCCCATTCGCCCTGCCCAAGCTCAGATCCTTGTATCTGCATGCCTGGCTCCTGTGGACATAGTCCTTTCCATGTTTCAGGTCTCCCCAAGGGTAGCGGAGGTTCTCCGTTTGGCCTGCAAGCCTTCCACTCGATCTTCTTACTCTGTGAAGTGGAAATGGTTTTCCATCTGGGCTAAAGATCATAATTTGGACCCATATTCCTGTCCCCCACAACATGTACTGGACTATTTACTATCTCTTTCAGATGGTGGCCTCAAATATTCCTCCATTAAGGTCCATCTGTCGGCCATTACGGCCTTCCATGTTTTTGTGGAAGATAAACCTTTGACTCAGCTACAGCTTATAAAAACATTTTTGAAAGGGGTTCTTCATCTCAAGGCCCCCTATTCAGGACCCCCATGGGACTTGATTTTTATTCTTAAAAAACTTACGTTATGTCCTTTTGAGCCTGCAGCCTCATGCGAGCTGCGATTTCTCTCCTGGAAAACTGTTTTTAGTTGCGAGTATGTCAGGTCGGCGTATTTTGGAGTTATATGCATTGATGTGCAAGGAACCCTACCTGACTTTTCACAAGGGTAGGATGTCCTTACGCACTAATCCTACATTTTTGCCAGAAGTGGTGTCTGAATTTATGTTAAATCAGGCCATACACTTACCTGTGTATTATGCGGAGCCTGCTAATCCAGGAGCATCCTTGCTACATACATTAGATGCACATAGAATGTTACGATATTACCTTCATTGCGTCAAGCTTTTGCGCAAATCCATGCAACTTTTTGTTTCTTTTGCCCCTGGAAAAGAGGGCATTCCTGTTTCAAAGCAGTGCTTGTCCACTTGGCTGGCCAACTGCATTACTTTTTGTTATAATAAATACAATAAGCCGCTCCTGGGGGTGATAAGGCCTCACTCCATGAGGAGTATGTTGGCCTCAGCGGCATGCTTTAGAACGTTTCAGCAATGATATTTGTGAAGCTGCTACCTGGTCCACTGTACATACCTTCACTAAGCATTACTGCCTGGACATTGCATCCAAAAAGCGAACTAATTTTGGCAGGGCTGTCCTTCAGGGACTCTTGTCCTAAGTGATCATGTTTCCTGCCTCCTCACTATTTGCCTCCCAACTGCTGGGGACTCATTCCTATAAGTGGGATTTGCTGCAAGAGATTTCCTGGAGGAAGATAGTACAGTTGCGTAAGAACTTACTGTAACAGTAAATCTTCGAAAGAATCTCTTGCAGCAGGTCATGCTGCCCCTCATTCCATCCCCCTTGCTTCCTGTTGCAGGATGGTGACTTGCTCCTGCTTTTTTGCAATAGAAAATTGTCTCTAGGGGCTCCCTGCTCCTCCTCGGTTCCCCTCAGATGACCGGCCACTCATTTGTCTCGTATACAGTCACCAAGGTGGAAAAGAACCAAGGAGCTTCTGGGACCACCCCCTTTTATACCTGCCATGACACAACACGTGGTGTTATGAGGGGGTGGTCCCAGGTTGACTGCTGATAAATTATCCGGATGGAATGATGCCTGCGGCTAGATATTCCTGTAAGTGTGACCTGCTGCAAGTGATTTTTTCGAAGATCTACTGTTACAGTAAGTTCTTACACAACTGTACTATCCCATTCCTCATTTGTAGTGCTAAGTCTCTCCTCTCCCATCCTGCACTCTATCATAGGGTTTTTTTTTCCCTATGTGCATTATTTTGCATTTTGTTGCATTGAATTTTAACCATCAGACCTTTGACTACCCCTCTAACTTGAGCAGGTACTTCTGCATATTCCTTATTCCTTCTTCACTATCCACCCTCCCATATAGTTTTGTCATCTGTGAAGAGAGACAACTTGTCCTGGATTCCTTCACCAATCTCAATAATGAACATGTTCAAGAGAACTGGACCCAGGACAGATCCCTGTGGAACCCTGCTCCTTACCTCCCTCTCTTCTGATTTAACCCCATTGACCACCACCCTTTGTCGCCTTCCTGCTAGCCAGTTACCCACCCGGGTTACTAGAGTTTTAGCTGCACCCAGGTCTTCCATTTTCTTAAGCAAGCTCTTGTATGGTACCAACTCAAAGGCCTTACTAAAGTCAAAGTCTCACACCAGAAGCACTGAACACTGCCATCCACAGTTCTGTGGTCTCTCTCGCAGACTACGGTATTGTCATTTATGGTGCGGCTACAGACACTGCCCTCCAATGTATCAAAATGCCCTTAAATAAAGCATGCCACCTTCTTACTGGTGCCACAAGCTTGACATACACCTGCGATCTTTATGCCCAAGTTAGCTGGTTACAATTTGACAGCAGGCTCAAGTACCAGTCGTGCCTGCCAGCAAAAAAAGTCACCTTGGAACTGCTACTCCCTAGCGTAATGGCCCTTCTTTCCCCCTGCATGTAACCCACGTAGTTCCAGAAGCTCTGGCAAACAGACTTTCAGAATCCCATGGTGCCGCACTGCCTTTGGACAACGTGCATTTGCATACAGAGCTCTGCAGTGGTACAACTCTCTGCCTCCTGACATAACCAATTCTACTTTGCTGGGCTCCTTTAAGAAAAGACTCCAGCAGCATCTAATCTCACTGGCAACATGTGACTGCTACCGCTAATTTGCCTTTATCTTGCTCCTACCATTTGCAATCTCTGCTCTCTATGATTAGTAAAATGTTATGCTTCTTGTCCATTTCTTGGACCCCGGTCAAGTTAACACTTTCATGGGCTTTCTACCCCTGCCTAAATTATTTATTTTCCCTCCTACCTCCCTCCATATCCTCTTCCCTTTTTGCCCGTCCGTCATTCCATACCTCTTTCTCCATACCACCTTAATACATCTTCATCATCACCACACTACCTACACCACCTTGTCTTCCTTACTCTCCTCCTTTCCCCCACCCTCCTCCCCCTTTATTCCACTTTGACTACATAGCTATTCGTCCCCTTTCCCTCCTATCTATCCCCTTCCTACCCCCTCCCCACCTCTGCTTGCCTTCTCCCTTCCCGCACTTTCATCTTCCCTCCCCTGTCCCTCTGTACTGGTACAAGACCTTCCTTCTTTCTTTGACTCAGGCACAATCCAATTGTCTGCATGTGTTGTTGGTTGTACAATTCTCCTTTTAAACAAGTGTCCTCATGTTATGTTACCGTTACCTAGTGAAATGTTAGTCTTCGTTTTGGCTCTGCACCCTGTACGTGCTTAGATTGTTTAACTATTGTTAGAATTTATGCCTTGCGACAGTTTACAATTGTTTCATCCTGTATCTGCATCTGTGGAACATATCTGCTTTCTTGTTTGTGTCAAACTTGACATGGAACCTATGAAAGAGCTTTCTGCTCAAAGGTGTCAATCGAAGATCTCAGCAAATAAATAAATACAAGTCCACTGCATGGTCCTTGTCTATCTTGTCACCCAGTCAAAAAAGACTATCAGGTTGGTCTGACAAGACCTTCCTGCGACAAAACTGTGTTGTTTACTGTCCTGGAGTCCGTTGCTCTCCAGGTATTCTATGAGGTCCTCTTTAATCAGAGATTTCCATCAGCTTCCCCCACAATAGAGGTCAGACTAACAGGTCTATAATTCTCTGGTTGCTCCCTATCCCCACCTTATGTAGTGGTACTATTGTCTACTAACTTCCAATCACCTGGGACTTCCCCAGACCTGAACAAGCTGTTGAACAGCCCGGTTGGTGGTTTAGCCAGTTCCGTTGCTAACCCTCTCAGTATCCTCAGGTGCAGCCCATCTGGACCCAGGGCCATATCAGTCTTGAGGGCTGCCAACCCTTTCAGGACTCTCACTAGTAAACAATGGCTGACTCATTTCTGGGGTTGCCTGTGAGGCCGCTTTGATGTTGCTGTCAGGCAGGGGCCTGCCTTCCTCCTTAGTGAAGACAGAGCAACAATAGTCATTCAGAATGGCGGCCTTTTGCTCGTCCTCTATCACCCTACCCCCACCAGCTGTGCGATTCCCCACCCCACCTTTTGTTTTTCACTATTATATCTAAAACTGTTTTCTCCATTCTCCACCCCCTCCATAATCGTAGTTCTGCCTGCTTTCACCTCCCTGATGGTCCTCTTTGCCTCTCTGGTTTTCTGAAGATATTCCTCCCGTTCTGCTTCTCTAAGTGCTTACTCTTATAAAAGGCCCTCTTTTTGGCCCTGACCACTTCCCTGACTCTGGATGAGAACCATAGTGGCTTCTTGAACTTATTTTTCATTGTCACAACTTTTACACGTCTTCGATGCCTCAAGGATAGCTTCCTTGATTATCTTCCATTTCTTCTCTGCCCTACATATGCCTTCCACCCATACTAATTTCTCCCTGACCAGTTCCCTCATCTTATCAAAGTCCGCCCTTCTAAAGTCAAGGACTTCAGTTCTCAAATGTGGCTTACCAGCCCCTAGGGCCAGTTCAAACCACACAGAACTGTGGTCACTATTTCCCAGTGGTTCCCCCACACTTATGGCACCCACTAACTCTGTGTTAGTGAGTACCACAGCAAGGACTACAGACTGCCTGGTGGATTCTTTAACTTGCTGTACCAGCAGACAGTCCTGAAAGGCATCCAGTGTGACTGACTCCTGGTGCTCTTGGCCACTGGAACCTCCCAGTTGATGTCTGACACATTTAGGTCCCCCACCAGTACCACCTCCCCCTTTGCTACCGCTCTTTTAAGTTACTTCCTAAGTTCTCTGTCCCCTTCCTTCCCTTGACCCCGTGGGCCTATAGACTGCCCTTGTGTTATTTTCTTGTCAGAGGCCACTGTGAATGTCACCCATATAGACTTGGTTTCCCCATCATTATCGCTAATGCCCACTTCTTCAGCCACTTCGGTGCCCTCCCTGACACAGAGGGCAATTCCCCCCCCCTCTACCTGTCCTACGATCCTTCCTGAAAAATGTATAACCAGGGACCACCATCTCTCAGTTGTTATTTTCTGTGGCCTGTGTTTCTGTGATGGCAGCATGGTCCATCTCAGTGTGTGTGCCATCATTGCCTGGAGCTCACTGAGCTTGTTCCCAAGGCTCCTGGCATTAAGACACACCCCCTTCCACCTGACCCCTGCTCTGACTCTGCTACTGTCCATTTGCCTGCTACGTTAGCTAGTTAGTTAGCTAATTAAAATGTTATTTTTAGACAGGATATAACTTTAGATCAAAATATCTATTTTCAAAGTTGTCCTGTACATAAATACATATGTAACAATGACAAAATTAATAAAATATAAAATCATAAATACAAAGTCATACACTTTACTTGACATATATCTACAAAGACACACAACAACAGACCAACATAAGATTCTTATTACAAAGACAATTCACCTATTATGATTAATAAAACTTATATGTCAAAGATACTCTACTTCATTGTTCATAATTATGGGCAAGAACATTCCTGGGTAAAAATCATTCCCAGTTCAGATTTAAAAGTCGACAATTTTGTCAAGTTTCTCATTTGTGGTGGACTCCCATTCCATATTTTCGCTGCCTAAACTTGTAGTGTCATCCTCCCATATTTTGAATTTATTTTGGGAATATTTATGCCCCAATGTTTCACCTCCCTAAAATCATATCGCTGTGTCTCACAACCAAAGTGAATATTTAGATTTCCCTTTATCAGCCCTTTATTGACCTTAAATAACAAAATTGAATATTGTTTTTTAAACCGTACTGCCAGACTATCCCAGTTTAATTCCTTAAACATTAGACAGTGATGTGTCCTGAAACTACACTTTAGTACAAATCTTGCCAAATGATTATGATTTTTCAACTTTATCTAATTGTTTTTGTGTGGCTAAACTATAAATAAGATTCCCACACTCCAGTACTGGTAGCATCAACTGGGTCGCATTAATTTCCATGTCTGATAGGGCAAAATTTGGGAAGATCTCCGCAGAGCCACTGTTGTTTACTTTCTTTGTGATATAATCTATATGTTCACAGAACATTAAAGAGCTGTCTATTATTACACCCAAATATTTATATTGGTTTGTAACTGATAACTTTGTACCCCCTCTTGTTTGTATTCTGTTATGCTGTGGTTTGTTATTTCTGGGTTTGGTTGATGTTTTATTAAAAAACATAAGCTGTAGTTTTTCTCACTTAACACAAACCCAGAATTTGTAAACCAGTCTTGAAGGACATCAAAGTCCAACTGAAGCCTTTTTATCATTTTGTCATGCGTTTTAGCTGTTTTGCCAATAACACAGTATTGTCTGCATATAAACTTATGTGTGTATTTTGAATATTCATTGGCAATTCATTTACATAAATAAAAAACAACAGTGGTCCAAGGATCGACCTTTGGGGCACACCTCTTGATATGGTACATAAGTCAGATAATTGGTTATTTATTTCAACTTGTTGTTTCCTTCCCCCTAAATAAGATTCAAACCACTGTGTTGTTCTAGGAGCGATCCTGATCCTCTCCATCCTCCCAAACAGGATATGATGGTCCACTAAATCAGTGCGCTGGCTCCCTCTCTTGTCAGGTGAAGCCCATCACCTTTAAAGAGTCATCTGTCCCAGAAATCTCCCCAATCCTCTGCAAAGTAGTACCCCATGTCCTGACACCACCCCTTGAGCCAACTGTTGAATTCCGCTATCTCAGTACCCCTAATCCTGTTCTGGCTTCTCACCGCCTCACACAGGGAGGACTTTGGAGAAGGCCAGGGAAGCCGAGTGTGCCGTCAACCTGCACCCCAATCTATGGAAGTTCTGCTTTACTGCCTCTACTAACTGGTTGGCCAGATCATTGGTGCCCAGGTGCACAGCACCCCAGCTCCCTACCTCCACCCCACCATACTACCTGTTCTGTCTTAAGTCCTGGTTGGCTGATTCTCCAGACAAGCATTGGACCAACCCTCCTCCATCTGCCCCCCTCCCAGAATCTCCTATGTACCCCTAACCATTTAGTCCCCGATCACTAGGACCGTCCTGCCGGAGTCTCCCCCCTTGCGGAGTAAGGAGCTTGAGCCTCCTCTGGGGGTGTGAAGTGATTCGCCATCTGGATGTAACTGGGCTGGACAGCCTCTTTAAAGGGGAACTGTCAGCAGTAAGAGCCTCACACCCAAGTGTGAGGCTGATCCCATTTGCACTTTCTGTACAAAAACATTTTTTGCTTACTGTTTACTGCAGTATAGTACAATGTATTAGGCTAATTTTGCTGACTTCTAAGACCAGGGTCATGTCAAGATGGCTGCCACACTGGGCTGCTGCCTGTGTGAGGGAGTCTGTAGAGTTAGGAGACAGATTTTTTGTTTTCTAGTGAGGTCCATTTACATGGAGCAGATTTAACTTACCTATGATTCCTGAGATTTTAGAATAGCAGCTGCACCCAGGAGAGCAGCAGCAGCGGAGCCTTTTATGAAGTTTGCTGTGTGGCCAGTGGAATGCCGGTAGGAGAAAATGAGGACGAACCTAGGATTCCGTAGTATGCTACGTGTCCATGGCTTGGAGGACTGGATGCCAGAGTGGCAAAGAAATTCACTGGTCCTAACAGTTACGCTGGACTGAACATCATTGGGAGATGGTTTGGGGATGTGTGAAGCCTCCCTACATACCTCTCAACTGTCACACATTATGAGGTACGTCACTCATTTTACCGCTCAGAAACCCTTTGTCCATCATGGGGAAGGTGACATTCCACATTCCCCAATGAGACTTTAAAGCAGAAATTCATAATAATCCATTATGCTCAGTTATACAAAAACATTATGAACATTAGTGCACTGATAGCTATAGTGTTCTGAGCTTCCAGTGCCATGTTAGACGATATGTCACACATTTTGCTCATTTGTCACACATCGTGTCACACATTTTGGTAAAGAAAGGTTGAGAGGTATGCCTCCCTAGGTTTATTATTTTAACTGAGTTTCCCAAATTCTGTGAGAAGGGAGACTCAGAACTACCAGTCCCCTGGAGATTTCTCTTCAGACTGTTGTGTGGCAGTGTACTTTCCAGGCTGTTGTGGAGGCCGTGGATGCCATGGAGATGGGAGAGTGCTGTATTCCATTGATCTGGCTGGACTCTGACTGTGTGCTGCTCCGAATAGTTGCTTCCCAGACTTTTGGAAGTAAGGGGAGCTCATCTGCTAAACTGTGGTGCTGTCTGCCCAGAAAATGGGTCTATTATCGGAAAAGGTGTAAGCTTGTCAGCTTGAATGGGACTTGTGAGCTGGAATGGGCGGCTAGTAGGCTGTGAGAGGGCCGTTACTAGCATCTGGGATCAGTATTGACTTGGACTTTTTCTGTCCAAAATATTGTTAAAAGCTGAGTCCAGGCAACGTAGGACTCGGAGGTCAATAAGTGGTTGAGGGGCTGGTGCCAGGCCAAGGGGTATGGGATGGTGGGGGATTGGGGATTAACTTGAGAGGACAAGGAGCTGTTCGCTAGGGACAGACTCCACCTGAGCGTGGTGGGGAAGGAGGTCCTAAAGCAAAAGCTGGGCGAAGTTATAGGAAGTAGGTGGGGTTTAAACTTGTAGCGGGGGGAGGGCTGGGGCTTGTGGGACAGGCGGGCAGTCTCAGCATGGGAGGGCATAGGCCTTTCCCCCCGAGCAGTTTCTGCAGATGGTAGAGTGGGGCAGATGAACTCGCACAGGATCTTGGGAATGGGGGCAGGGGGCGGGGATAAGGAAAGGGACTGGGTGGAGGGTGGTCTTGATCAGTACGAGAAGTCTGGGGAACAAAATGCCTGAATTGCAGGCACTGATGACTGAGGGGAAGGTGGATGTGGCTGCTTTCATGGAGACATGGGCCACGCAGCTTCACGACTGGGAGATGGGTATTCCAGGGTGCACCATTATTCGGAGGAATAGGAAGACAGGCAAAGGCGGGGGGGTGGCACTGTATATTAGGCATGATATTAAATGCAGCAGGGAGGAGGTAGCTGAGGGACGCATTGAGGCTTTATGAGTTACCCTGCAGGATGCTAAGGATAGGAGGATCAGGCTGGGGGTGGTGTACAGGCCACCTGCCCAATCAGAGGATCTCAACGAGGAATTGGTGGACAACCTGAAATCCCACTGCAGCTCAGTCAGGAGCAAGACAGTGGTCTTGGGAGATCTGAACATGCCTGGGGTTGATTGGAATACCATGGCATCATTGGTGGCAAGGGAGCAGCGCCTTCTGGATGCCTTCCAAGATGCATTCCTATCCCAACTGGTGGGGAAACCAACCAGAGAGGGATGTGTTCTGGACTTGGCACTGATGGATGGGGACATGATTAAGGATTTGGTTGTGGAGGATCCTTTGGCGGGACGTGATCACACCACAGTTTGGTTCTCCCTAGACCTGGGCAGAATTGGGAATCGTACAAAAACAACAGTGGTGGATTTCCGGGGGGCAGATTTTGCGGGCATGCCGGCAGTCCTGGAGAGGCACCTAGGTGGGATTCGTCCAGGCATGGACATGGAGAGCAAGTGGTAAATAATAAAGGAGGGTCTTCTGGAGGCCACAAAAGTCTGCACTAGGGTCATCCATAAGAATGGTAGGGCTAGAAAACCGAGCTGGTTGACGAGGGAGGTGCGAGAGGAGGTGAGAGAGAGAAAAGGCTGGCCTTCTGAAAAATCAAGTGGTTGAGAGGGGATGCGGACAGGGAAGAGTACCAGAGGCTCTCCAAACAGGCAGATATAGTGGTGAGAGCAGCAAAGGCAGATAAGGAACTATGGTTGACACAGGGGATCAAGGAGGGGAGAAGAGTTTTTTCAAGTATAGCAGGGACAGGAGGAAAGCGAAGGGGGGGCAGATTGACAAGTTAAGAAAAGAGGGGTGTGGGCCCAACCAACTCCACAGGGGGAAGGTGGAATATGGGCAGGGGTGGAGGAGGCACTCACTGATGAGAAGATATCATTGGGGAGGGAGAGAGAGGCTCTAAAGTCCCTGAGGTGCGATAAGGCTCCGAGTCCAGATGGGATTCACCCCAGGGTATTGAAGGAACTGGGGGATGTCCTGGCTGCACCACTGACAGACTTATGTATCTCCTCCCTTCAAACTGGATGGGTTCCCCACTACTGGAGGGAGGCACATGTCGTGCCGCTCCATAAGGGCAGTCCGTGGGAGGAGCCAGGAAACTACAGACCAGTTAGCCTAATGTCCGTGGTGGGGAAGCAGCTGGAGACCATCTTAAAGGAAAGGATGGTGGAGTTCCTGGAGGCCCATGGTCCCCAAGATGAACGCCAGCATGGGTTCGTCTGTGGAAGATCATGTCAAACGAACCCAGTTGAACTCTACGACTGGATCACAAGGTCTCTGGACCAGGGGAAGCCAGTGGATGTCCTGTACCTGGACTTCATTAAGGCTTTCAACTCGATGCCGCACCATAGATTGTTGGAGAAGTTGAGGAGCTTGGAGATGGGGGAGAAGATACTGGGGTGAATTGGGAATTGGTTGACTGACAGGTATCAGAGGGTGGTGGCTGGGGGTGAAGTCTTGTCTCTCAGAAGGGTCGTTAGTGGGGTCCCCCTGGGATCAGTGTTGGGGCAGGTCCTATTTAACACGGTCATCTCAGACATAAGGGTTGGAGTTAGAAACAGGCTGAGTCTATTCATGGATAACTCCAAACTGAGAGCAGTGGTAGACAAGGAGAAGGGGAATAGGATGCTACAAGAGGACTTGGAAACGCTTGAAAGGTGGTCGCACATTTAGCAGCTGAGGTTCAACGTCAAGAAGTGCAGTGTACTCCACTTGGGGTCCAGGAACCCTGGGTACAACTACAGTCTCTTTTTTATTGTTCTTTCTTAACTGGGTAAGGCCCGCTAGGCACAGGTGCCTGTTTTCAGGGGTGACTCGGGAGCACTGGGGAGGTTAAGTGACTTGCTCAGAGTCACACAGTATGCAGGTGGAGGTTGTGGGAATCAAACCCAGGTCTGTCTGCTGGATATACTAAGCTCATTCACAGCTCATTACTCTACCCTCTAGGCTACACTGCCAGTCTCGGAGGGGTAAAGCTGTAGGTCTCCCGGGAAGAAAAGAATCTTGGAAGGGGCAATAGACTCCAAAATGAATAATTCAGAGCAGTGTAGAAGGGCAGCTGTGAAAGTGAATAGGATTCTAGGGTGCATAGCCAGAGGGATAACATCAAGGGGGGAAAAGAGGTCCTACTGCTCCTGTACAACTGTCTGGTTAGGCCGCACCTGGAGTACAGTATGCAGTTTTGGCACCCATAATTGAGAAGAGATGTTGCCCTTCTTGAGTCGGTCCAGAGGAGAGCATTTTCGGTTTAAATGCTTCATTGGCAAGCTTTTAAACTAGTCAAGGGGGGGGAGGTACTGATAAGCAGCAGGAAAATCCCAGCCTTTCCCTACAAAACAGGGTACTAAATAAGAAAAAGACCGAGGTAGAAAGGTCAGTGGGGAATGCTGCAACAGAAGGTAAAGCCATCAAAAAATAGAAAGCAATGAGTACCAATGCCCGTAGTCTGAGTAACAAGCTTCCTGAATTAGTGGCCTTGATGGAGGAGGAACATCTGGATATCGTGGCAGTCACAGAAACATGGTTCGCACAAAACCATGACTGGGACGTAAACATACCAGGATACACTATCTACAGGAGGGACAGAGAGGGTAAAAGAGGAGAAGGAGTAGCTCTTTACATAAGGGAAGGAATCAAAGCAACAGAACAAAAGGGAAAACAGGGAGGAGGAGAAGAAGCACTGTGGGTAAATTTGGAGACCGGCAATGGCACCACAATCCGCACAGGGGTTGTATACAGACCCCCTTCTCAGGGGGGAGGAAATGGACAAGGAAATGTTAGAAAGTATACTTAGTATGGCAGAAAAAGGGGAGATATTGCTGATGGGCGATCTGAATATGCCAGATGTTAGCTGGAGTGCAGTTGCAGCAGCCACTTCGAAGAGTGGGGTTATTCTAGATGCCCTACAGGGGGCATGCCTTAGACAACTAGTATTGGAGCCCACTTGAGAGGGAGCAATCTTAGACTTGGTTCTCTCAAATGGAGATGAAGAGAGGATCACAGATGTAGAAGTGGGTAGCCATCTGGGAACTAGCGACCATCGAACAGTATGGTTTACAATAAACACAGCAATAGAGTCTAGCCATACAAAGCCAAAGGTACTGGACTTTAGGAGGGCTGACTTTGCCAAAATGGGTGAGTGTCTAAGGAATGCACTAGCAAATGGGCAGGAAGGAGGGGTGGAAGAACAATGGAGAATAATAAAAACTGCCATCACAGAGGTAACAAGCCTTTGTGTGAAGCAAATAAACAAAACTAAACGATGTAAGAAACCACTATGGTTCTCAAAGGAAATGGCAGTGAAGGTTCAAGAGAAAAAGAAAGCTTTCAGGAAGTACAAGGAATCACAGAAGGAGCAGGACAGAGAACTGTATCAGTTAAAGCAAAAGGAAGCTGGGAAGGCAGTCAGAACAGCAAAAGCCCAAACCGAGGAAAAGATAAGCAACTCAGTTAAGAAGGGGGATAAAACCTTTTATAGGTACATCAGGGAGCGAAGGAAGACCAAGGAAGGGATAGTGAGGCTTAATAAAAGGGGGGGAGAGAGGGCAGAGGGTGACTGTGAAAAGGCAGAGATACTAAACAAATATTTTTGCTCAGTATTTACAAAGGAAGAGGGGGAGGTACCTAAAACAAACAGTAGAAACACTCTGGATACAGAAGTTGATACCAGCCCATTTACAGAAGAAAGGGTTCTGAAAGAACTCTTAAAACTGAAGGTGGACAAAGCAATGGGGCCTAATGGGATTCATCCCAAAATTCTAAAAGAACTAAGGGTAGAATTAGTGACACAACTGACTACCCTGTTTAACAAATCATGGGAGAATGGGGTGGTACCCGAGGACTGGAGGAGGGCAGATGTGATTCCCCTTCACAAAAGTGGGAGCAAGGCAGAAGCAGGAAACTACAGACCTGTTAGTTTAACCTCAGTGGTAGGGAAAATGATGGAATAACTTCTGAAGGAAAGAATTGTCGAGTATCTAGAGGCCAGAGGGGCACAGGACCCAAGGCAGCATGGATTCACAGCAGGAAGGTCATGCCAGACAAATCTGATAGATTTCTTTGACTGGGTGACCAAAGTAGTAGATCAGGGAGGGGCTGTGGACATGGCCTACCTAGACTTTAGCAAGGCATTTGACACAGTCCCACACAAAAGATTAATATACAAGTTAGCCAGCCTGGGAGTGAGTCCCAAGATGACAGCCTGGGTAAGGTGGCTGGAGAATAGGACACAGAGGTAATAGTAAATGGAGTCCACTCTGAAGAAAGGGGTTACTAGTGGGGCACCGGGGTTCAGTATGAGACCGGTCCTCTTCAATGTCTTTATAGGCGACATTGCAGAGGGACTGGAAGGAAAAGTATGTCTCTTTGCAGATGACACTAAGATCTGCAACAGAGTTGATGCACAAGGTGGGGTGGAAAGGATGAAAAGGGACTTGGCAACTTTAGAGGAATGGTCAAATGTATGGCAGCTTAGATTCAATGCTAAGAAGTGCAAGGTAATGCACCTGGGAAACAAAAACCCAGGGGAAGAGTACACAATGGGGGGTGAGATACTAACAACAACAAAAGTGGAAAGGGACCTGGGGGTAGTCATATCAGATGACCTAAAGGTGGGCAAGTAATGTGAGAGGGCAGCAAGGAGGGCTGGGGGGATACTGGGATGCATAGGGAGAGGCATCACCAGTAGAAAACAGGAAGTTATTATCCCTCTGTACAGACAGCTGGTCAGACCCCATCTGGAGTACTCATGCAGTTCTGAGACCCAGTCTTCGCAAAGACATAGACAGGATGGAAGCTGTCCAGAGGAGGGCAACTAAAATGGTGCAGGGTCTGCACCGGAAGACATATGAAGAGAGATTTAAGGAGATTAATATGTATAGCCTCGAGGAAAGGAGGTAGAGGGGGGACATGATAGAAACTTTCAAGTACCTCAAGGGAATCAACAAAGTCCAAGAGGGAAGCATCTTTCAAAAAAAGATGTGTGCAAGAACAAGGGGGCACAATTTGAAGATGGGAGGCGGCTCAGGGTAATTTAAGGAAGTATTTTCACAGAGGGTTGTGGATGCATGGAGCGGCCTTCCGGAGGAGGTCGTGGAGTCAAAATCAGTGGTGGAATTCAAGCATGCATGGGACAGTCATAAGGCAATTCTAGGGGGTTGGGGTAGGAAGAAGTAGGCTGCTGGTTAACTAGGATCTGCAGCTTATCCAGTAGGCAGGGAAATGGGCAGACTGGGTGGGCCAAGCGGTCCTTATCTGCCGTCAAATTCTATGTTTCTATGTCAAAGATGATTCACGGCCTGAGGGACCTGTCCTATGAGGAGAGACTAAGGGATTTGGACATGTACTCCCTGGAGGAGAGGAGGAATAGGGGGATATGATAGAGGTCTTTAAATATTTAAAGGGATTAACCAGGTCAGCTCTGATGGTCTGTTCAAGTTGAGGGAGGACGGGACCACAAGGGGGCATAGCCTGAGATTGGTGAGGAGGAGGTTTAAGGGGGAGGCAAGGTGTCACTACTTCACAGAGAGGGTGGTGACAACTTGGAACGCCTTGCTATCGGAGTTGGTGGGGATGGAGACAGTGGGAGGATTCAAGACGGGGGGGACAGATACAGGGGTAAAGTCCGGGTAGGGGGAGTGGGGTATGGAATGGGGACACAAAGGTGGGGCAGCCACAGTGATAGACTGTAGGGCTGCTACTTGAGCAGACTAAATAGACCATTAGGCCTAATCTGCTGGCAGTTTACTTTGTTAGTATGACTAGAAGGGAACCTCGATCAGTGAGAGTGGCTTGAGGGACCCTATATTTCTGGGACAGACTAAAGAGTAGTTTAACCTTAGGGGTGAGAGACCTAAGATGGTTGGTGCTTGGACTGTGGAAGATTCTTTGGACCCTCTTCTTTTGAACCCTTTTCTGGAACGTGTTGTCTCAGAAAAACAGTTTATTGAGAGGTAGCCCTGTGAGAGAGGAGGGTGCCTTTTGATACTAAAGCTGTTTGGGCTAACAACTAATTTTGAGAACTGCTCCACGGGTTTATGGACTCCCTGGAAAAGAAAATTGTTTTATTAGTAATTAGTTTTGGGAGGGTTGGGGAGATTTTTGGGGTTGTTGTGTGAGAGTGTGAGTGATTTAGATGTGGAAGTGAATGGTGGTTAGTTATTGTTTTACTACTGATTTAATGGTTATGTACTGGTTTTGATTTATAGCTGTTATAGTAAAGTTAATAAGTTGTTAAGATGTGTTGGTCAGCAGCTCCCAGGGGAAGGTATTATTCCCCCTCCAGGCTGTGCGATGTCCGACCTTTTGAGTGTACCACATTAACAGCTGAGGTATATAGGCGCTATAGAGCACTGGGGATAGTGCGTAGTGGAAGGAAACAGAGATTTGCGGAGTCTGGTGGGGGAAACAGTGAAGGGGGGTGGATTTAGGTGGTGGGGACTAGGAGATGCCCTGGGGCAAAATGGGCGTAGGGCCTCATTACGCTCCTGGGCGGTCCGGTATTTCCCAATAATGCCCACCCTGTCAGGTATTATTGCTTACCTACACACCATAGATTATTTCCTCTGACCTTTTCTGTTCTTCATTTTTAAATATGGGGTAATATCAAAATGGTCATTAAGACCAGGGAAAGAGAGAGCCCCAAACTGGAAAATCCAGAATGCTTCTCTACAATCACAGTTTTTTTTTTACACTCTGGAGGGCAAAATTGCAAGTGCACCATTTTTTACTTTTTTTATATTTTTTATTATGCTTTTTGAAATCCATAAGTTTATTCACAAATGCCTGAATTAAATAAGCTGATTATGATGTCATTTAATAACTAGCTATAAATATGAATCATGATACAGTATTAAATCTTCAATTGAACTATATTGGTCAAATTATGGCAATTTGCTAGTGTTAAGGCATCAACTGTAAGCAGTCCTTTACCTCTTGTTTTGTGTTTTTAATATGTACATTGTCACTTTAAAATTATGACACTATAAAAATGTATCCACTTGAGGTGTGGGCCATCCCTGAGCAAGCACACATGCACGAAACCGGTTGGGCCTGGTGAGGAGAGGGTTCACACTACATGGCACTCGCTTTATTTTTGTTTTATTTTGCTGTTGTACCTGGCAATAAGCAATTATAAAATGGGAAGGGACGATCCCGTTAGATGATTGGCTGTTACCTGTGTATTAGATCCCTCTAATTCACAGGTTAAAACAAGTGCTGGGAAGCGGCATGCAGCAGTAAAAGAAAATCAATCCATCAATTTGGAACGTTCGCTTTTTTCCGAATTTTAGCAGACGCCATCTTTTTTTTAAAAAATCTGACAAGTCTGAGCCCTGAAAAACACAGATTGAATGTCCCACAATCTCACGCCCCAGTTTATCAGAAAGTACCAAGATCATACTATGTAGTTGACTTAATTTTGTTTGAAGTTTTTAAATCAAAGCACAATTACCAACCGCCCGGTACTGCGGCTGCTAGTACTTGCTTGTTTGAGTCTGTGTTTTCAAATCTGTCACCGGCTTTCGCTCACCTCAAAGACCTGCCTTGCTTTCTTACTCTCCTCATCAGACATGCAACTGCCCTGGAAGATCCTTGGTGACGATTTACTTTCTTTATACATATACATAATAAAAATGAGACAGACAACCAGCATTTCAGCAGCCGTATCAGTTCAGATGCTTTTAATGTACAGTACTTCCTACATTTGGAGTGTGGCTTTCATGTCCTGCGACTGCGCGATCACTTGACCCAGTCACAGCAACTTTAAATGACTTAAAAAAAAAAGTGAGACAAAAATGTTAAAAGCTCAACTCTTGTATTGAAGTATATTTTGTACGTGCATACTTATTGGATAAGATTTCACATTGGAATTGCTCATGGAAAATTAGACAGAAAACCAGCATCTCAGCAGCCGTATCAGTTCAGATGTTTTTAATTTACTTCCTACATTCAGACTGTGGCTCTCGTGTCCCATGACTGCGCGATCACTTGACCTGCTCACAGCAACTGTAAATGACTTAAAAAAAAAAAAAAAAGAGACAGAGACATGTTGATAAAACAATTTGGAATGCTTACCACCACAGAAATTGTTTTCTAAGCTGGGCCATATATCTGTGCGTGTTGGGGGAGTAGGCACCATGACAACCCTAGTCAAACTATAGAGGCCAGAAGAGCTCAGAAGTGCTAAGGGGGGGGGAGCACCATAGGTGGAGGAACTATTTTACTATAAAATGTTGTAAATATAGCAATGTTTTAATAATATTTAAACATAAAAATTAAGTTTTTTTCACACATGTAAAATACAGTGCCTCATTTTCTAAGCACAATAAGACACTTCAGGGGTGTGCATTAGACATTTCTAATGCACAGCCAGGGGCTGAACACACTCGGTCTGCAGCCTCGTGCCTCACTGTGCCCCTGGCCGTGCATTAGAAATGTCTAATGCACACCCCGTCGTCTTATTACTTACATAAGCATTTGAAACTTTACCAGTGGATGGTGCTCTTATTTCATGAGGCTGTATTCTGATCACCAAGGGATGAGGGTGCATCTGGTCAAGTCTCTGGGCTGCGGCTTGGGGACTTCCAGTTGCTCACCTCGGATCGAGTAAAGAATCTTCGCATTGTTTTGGATCACGGTGTGATACTTAAGTTACAGATGTCAGTCATGGTCCAGACATAGAAACATAGAATGTGTCGGCAGATGGGGTCCGTGTGGGCCATCTAGTCTATCTATGTGTACTACCATCCCCTTCAATCAGGTTGCTGTGTTCAAGTTTTCCACACTGTCTGTCCCATGCCAGCTTGAATTCTCTGACCATCTTGGACACCTCCACCTGTGGGGGGAGGCCATTCCAAGGCTCCACCACCCTTTCTGAAAAGAAGAACTTCTTTGTGTTGCTCCTGAACCTGCTCCCCTTTAAGCGCATGTCATTACCACTGGTCCAGGTACAGTTATTTACCTGAAAGAGATCCTGTGCCTGTACCTTGTTGATGCCCTTCAGGTATTTAAACATCTCTATTATGTCCCCCCATCCCTTCTTTGTTCTAGTGAGTACATGTTGAGCTGTTTCAGCCTTGCATCATATGGTTCATGATGCAGACCTTGCACCATCTTTGTTGCCCTTCTTTGTATAGTCTCTAGTCTTTATATGTCTTTCCTAAGGTGAGGCCTCAGAATTGGACACAGTACTTCAGGTGAGGCCTCACCAGGGACCTGTACAGTGGCATAATCACCTCCTTTTTTCTACTGGTTATGCCCCTTCCTATGCAACCCAAGATGCCACTGGCCTTTTGTGCAACCTTTTCACATTGCTTGCCAACCTTCAGGTTGTCTGCGATGATCACCCCAAGATCATGCTTGTGTTTTGTTACCGCCAACCATACCCCATTTAGAAAGTGATTTCTCCCTGGGTTGCGTCTTCCTAGGCGCATAACCTTACATTTTTTGGCGTTGAACTTCAGCTGCCAATTCCCTAACCATTCTTCCAGTTTCCTAAGGTCTGACTCCATCTTTTGTGTCCCTTCAGCCGAGTCCACCCTATTGCAGAGCTTTGTGTCATCCACAGATAGGCACACCTTCCCATTTAGGTCATGAGCTATGTCGCTGATGAGTACATTGAAAAATACTGGTCCCAGCACTGAACCCTGTGGAACACCACTTGTAACTCTACCCTCCTCTGATAGTGTGCCATTTACCTGTACCTTCTGGGTCCTCCCATTGAGCCAGTTTTGGATCCAGTGTACAACTTTTGGCCCAGTGCCTACGTGGTCCAGATTGTTTATTAGCCTCCTGTGTGGAATAGAGTTGACAGACTTGCTGAAGTGTAGGTACACCATGTCTACTGCACCCCATTATCCAACATTTTTTGTGACCCGATCAAAGTATTCAATTAGATTAGTCTGGCAGGACCTTCCTGCCATAAAGCCATGTTGCTTTTGGTCCAGCTGTCCACTATCTTCTAAGAATGTCACCGTCCTCTCCTTTAGTAGGGATTCCATCAGCTTCCCTACCACTGAGATGAGGCTGACTAGGCTATAGTTTCCTGCTTCTTCTGTACTGCCACTTTTGTGTAGGGGTACTACTATAGCCCTTTTCCAGTCTTCATGGACCTCCCCGTTTTCCAGTGATTTGTTGAAGAGCTGCGCCAGTGGGGCTGCTAGTTCCTCCCCCAAGCTCCCGTAGTATTCTTGGGTGTATTTCATCTGGCCCCATTGCTTTGTCAGCCTTCAGTTTCTTCCAGGACTCCTGCCTCTGTGAAAGGACCTGTATCGGCTCCCTTGAGGTGGTTTGCCTTTCTGCGGAGAGATGGTCCTTTGCCTGCTTTCTCCTGTGTAAAAACTGAGCAGAAGTATTTGTTCAGAACCTCTGCTTTCTCCCCATTGCCTTCTGTTTGCTGGTCATTGTTCTTAGCCAATCTAACTATTCCCGCTTTGCTCTTTCTTTTCTCTCTCATATACCAGTAGAACGTTTTGTCGTCATATTGGACTCCCTTCGCTATCCTTTCCTGTTTGAGCTTTTGCAGTCCGAATTGCCTTCCTGGCCTCTTAAGTAATTCCCTATATACCTCCTTATCACTGTTCTTTTTTGTTTCCTTGTATCTCCTGAATGCTCTCTTCTTCTCCTTGAGACCTCGTTTCATCATCTGAGAAACATCGCCAGTAATAAGCATCTGTTCTAGGATCGTGGATATGTTGTTCTATCCACACTGTTTGGCTTGTCCTTTCCCTTTAAGAATCTTGCCGGAAGGTCTTGAAGCTGGCTCCTCCCACGCAGCTGGGTGGTATAATCCTTGGCTCCACCCCATGACGCCAGATCTTCCTTTCCGCTGGAAGATACAGGTTCCCTCCTTACCGCTGTTGCGTTCAGTAGGCCCTGGCTTCAAAATCCTCGGATTTGCTTAAACTTAAACTCATCAGAGTTAACAATAATTGCTTTGCGATCTCGACCGTCATGGAAGTCAAGTCTTCTCCCGGTTTATGCCTCTACCCATGTGGGCGAAAGATGTCTTGCACAGACCTGAATGCCACGTGCGTATACTGCCTGGGTGTCGGCCATGACACCCAGGCCTGCAATATGTGTTGCGCATTTCACCCGAACATCTTGGATGATCATGTCGCATGGTTAAAATTGGGCAGACCGGAGAAACAGAACCCGCCGGTCAAATCTAAGGAAGCCCGATGGGCGGTCTCTGTGGCTGCGGGGTCTGCCGAGCAGCTGGAACAAATGAAGGCTTTCAAGGAAGAGGCAGCTCAGGCCATGGATCAGTCCTCAAAGTCCTTTTGCGTTCCTCTCAATTTGGGCTCCACCTTCTCCGGTTCCTTTCAAGAGATGTGCCAATCCCTTCCCACCAAGGGCGAGGGGCCTTCGGGCATGCATGTGTCTCGGTCCTGTAAAAAGGGCAAGGAACCAAGAGAATCTTCATCTCACCAACGATGTTCCTGGGATCATGAGAGATCTCAGTCTCAGGAATCACCTGTCTCAACTTCAGTCGAGGTTGCAGCCTTGGACGCTGGTTTCACGGTTCCACCATCAGGCCAGCCGGCTCAGACACTGGACGATGATCTGGTTGAGATTATTCTCGACCCAGTCGAACCATTGTCACTCAACGAGGCTGACAGCTCCTTATTCAGGACCCCGGTCCTGCCTTTTTCCCAGTGAGGAGACCCAGCTTGCTGGGAACCCCACCGAGGAAACGGTCCCAGATCAAGAAGAACCACCGTTCTCCCTGGTGCCTTCCGATCGACCCCATCGGTCGCCCCAATGATTTAGGTTGAGGTCTTGGCTTCTTCGACTGACAGGCCGAAGAAGGCGCACAAGCGCTCTAAGCAGAGGTGACGCCGACACTCTTCTTCGCTCTCCTCGGATGAGGAGAGGCTTCTACAGAAACTCCATTGATGCTGTGAAGATTTGATGTGGCAACAGCTGATCTTGTCCAGTCAAAAGCCAATTCCGGCTTCCACCCCAGCCATTACTTGGCTTTCGCTTCCCAGGCCCGAAGCCAACTCCTCTGGAGCCGGCCTGCACCATTCCTCCTCCCACAGAGCTAGGCAGAACCTTCCCAGTTTAGCCAAAATAGACCTCTTCACCGATCTTGGTAGAACCACCACCTAAACAGCCCCCGGTGGGGGTGCCTACCAGAGAGTCTCGGCCTGTTCCGGGCCTCCCGCATAGGCTCTCTGTTACCCTCACTCCTGACCTCCCCAGGCAGGTGGAGGGAGACATAGGTGGCCGGCCAGTTTATCCAGACTCTTTGGAGTCCGACAACTTGGACCTACATTCCCATCCTTTGGACGATGAATCGATCAGTAGTCTCTCAACGGAGGAAGGCCCCTCTTCCTTCATGGGCATCTTCCATCTGATCTCTCGAACTCGTCCAAAAATGGGCTGAATATCCCCTCACGGATATCCTCAAATGGGGGGATTCACTGATGGAAGCCTTTCCAGTGGCCAAGGCCATTGCTGGTTCAGCTTTGGAGCTATGTTATGGCAGCATCCTGCCTCCTGCCCTGCGCCTTCTGCCCAGATGGCCGGCAAATACGCGGTGCCCATTTGGTCCCTTTCGGGGTTCACAGCGCACCCCTCTGTGGAGGGTTTGGTGACCGAATCTGTGTTCAGATACTCGGGTAGTTCGGCAGATACAGATAGACCTCCGGACAAGGAGTCCAAAAAAATGGACTATTCTGCCCGCAAAGTCTATGCCGCCTCTTTGCTGGGCCTCCGTCAGGCAAGCTCAGCCGTCATCATGGCGCATTTGTCACACGCCCTTCTAGGCTCCCTTGATGAGGTTCTCCTTCACTTCCCCACAGACCTCCAGACCACACTCAGTCAGATCCAGGTCCAGGCTCGGGCTGTCATGAAGCAGCAACTCCAGACAGCCCTGGACCTTGGGGATCCATGCGCCCGTTCAGTGGCAGCCGCAGTTGCCATGCACCACAGGGCTTGGTTAAGGGTCTCCACCTTCATGGTGGACACCCAGCACAAGCTAACGGATGTCCCTTTCCTGGGTACCGATCTCTTTGGCCCAGGTGTGGACGGGCACCTCTAATGCATCGAAAAGTCCAGTGCCACCTTGGACTCAGTAACTTCTGCACAAAAGGAATCTCAGGGTTCCAAAAAGCAGAAGAAGAAGGAGGCATTTCAGCACTCTGCCCCAGCAGCCGAGCAGCCCCACTTCCAAGCGGGGCAGCAAAAGCAGGCACAACCTTGGTGCCCTCAGCCCAAGTCCAGGCCTCCGGCGGCCCGTAAGCCCAGAGGACGGGGCTCCTGTGGTCCCCAATCTGGACTCTGTTCCTCCAAGCCTGCCCAGTGACGGGATAGGGGTGGCCACCCTTATTCCTGTCATGCAAGCTCTGGTTCCTCCCGTGGGGGGGGTCAGCTCTGCCACTTCCTTTCTGCCTGGTCTGCTGTTTCCACGGACAGGTGGGTTCTAGAAGTGGTCGGCCAGGGTCTGCCTCTGCAATTCGAGCAGTACCCTCCAGTTCGAGCCTGCGCCCCACTGGAGGAAATGGTGTCTGTACACACTTGGTCGGTTCTCAGAGATGACATTGCCCAATTCCTCCACAGGGTGGTGGTGGCCAGAGTCACGGACCCCTCGGTTAACCCAGGGTTCATATCTGGGTACTTCCTGGTTCTGAAACGGATGGGGGTTGGTGCCCCATTCTAGATCTGCACGACCTGAACCAGTTTCTCAGGTCACGCACCTTCAGGATGGTAATTTTGTCCCAGATCATACCACCTCTCGAGCAGAACATGTGGTTTTGCTCTCTGGATCTCCAGGATGCATTCTTTCACGTCCCGATCCGTCCATCTCACCAGAGGTTCCTTCGCTTCTGGGCAGGAGGAGCCCTATTCGAGTTCCAAGCCATGCTATTCAGCCTGTCATCAGCCCCACGGGTCTTCACCAAATGCATTACAGTGGTGGCAGCCCATCTTCGGCGTCAAGGGGTCAGAGTTTATATCTCAATGATTGGCTCTTGGCGGGTTCCACCAAGCAAGAGGGGGAGAAGTCCAGGGACCTGGCCCTCCAGACCTGCACCGACTTTGGCCTCCTGATCAACGAGGCCAAGTCAGAACTTATACCTTCTCAGATGATATGTTTCATTGGGGCAGAGCTCGACTCCTGCCGAGCCAGAGCCTGGCTCCCGACGGATAGGGCGGAGGTTCTGTCCGACTTTGCTCAGTCATTTCTGGTTGGGCACTTGCGCCCTGCCCGGGACTTTCTGCACCTTCTGGGGTACATGACGGCCTGCACCACTGTGGTCCATTGGGCCGGTGGCATATGCACCTGCTCCAACCAGTGGACTCAGCGTCATGGTCAATTCGACCAGCTGGTCACTGTGACCCAAAAGCTCTGGGACACTCTCCAGTAGTGGACCATCCTGGATCATTTGCAGGAAGGGATCTCGTTTGTCCATCCTGAATTAACAGTGGTCCTTATGACTGATGCCTCTCTCACAGGCTGGGGAGCCCACATGGGGAACCACAGAGCCCACAGGTTCTGGACCCCCGAGGAATCCTGATATCATATCAACCTGCTGGAGCTCAGAGCAGTCAGACCGGCACTGTCAGCATTCGCTCCGCTTCTTCAGAGTCAAGTGGTGCAAGTCCAGATGGACAATACCATGACCATGTACTACCTCAGCAAACAGGGCGGAATGCACTCCCGGCTGCTGTGCAGGGAAGCGCTCCACATCTGGACCCTTGTGAGCCAACTGGAGGTGGATCTCCTAGCCATCCATGTGGCAGGAGCCTCAAACCAACTGGCGGACGCTCTCAGCTGTGTGGGCAAGATGTCCAATGAATGGTCTCTCCATCCAGAGGTAATTCACAGCCTGTTCTCCCACTGGGGTAAACCTCAGGTGGATCTGTTCGCCTCCAGGGAGAACACCAAGTGGAGGCTGTTTCATGCCTGCCCTCTTCAGCAGGGCTCGCTGCATGGAGATGCCTTGTCGAGGCCATGGACCCCAGGCCTCTTGTATGCCTTCCCTCCACTTCCCTTGGTTCACGAGGTGATTCTCAAGGTAAGGAGGGACAAGGCACACGTGATCCTGGTAGCCCCAGATTGGCCGCACCAGTTCTGGTATCCAGATCTCCTCAGCCTCAGCTCCAGGCCTCCGAGGTGTCTTACAGTATGCCAGGACCTATTATCTGTCAATTAGGGGAAGGTATTCCATCCGGACATTCAATCCCTGCACCTGACAGCTTGGTTCTTGAGCAGCTAGAGTTCCAGGCTTTGGGTCTCTCTGAGGATGTATTCACTGTAGTGGAAGCATCCAGAAAGGAGTCGACCAGGAGGTGCTATGCCTTCAAATGGAAACGGTTTTCCATTTGGTGTCAGGGTAATGGCCTGGACCCTTTGTCCTGTCCAGTGGCTAGCATTCTAGACTACTTTTGGTCTCTGTCCAAAGAGGGTCTTCGGTCTACGACCCTTAAGGTGCACCTGGCAGCCATCTGTGCTTACTGGGCGCAGGCCGGTCAACAGACAGTGGCACAGGAGAAGGTGGTCTGGTGTTTCTTTAAAGGCCTTGACCACATATCCCCTGTGGTGCGTGAACCTCCACTTCTGTGGGATCTACTGCTGGTACTGGCAAAGCTCATGGGCAAGCCGTTTGAACCGATGCACAAGTGTGAGATGTCACATTTGTCATGGACGACTTCATTCCTGATGGCCATCACGTCAGCCAGAAGGACTGGGGAGCTCCAGGCACTTTCAGTTGAGTCTCCTTACCTGGTCTTCCACAGGGACAAGGTTATCCTGTGCCCCCACCTGAAATTCCTTCCAAAGATGGTGTTGGAGTTCCATCTTGACCAGGTGATGACTCTGCCTGTGTTCTACATGAACTACACCTTGGAGGCCGAGTACAGGCTTCATACTCTGGACCTAAGACAAGCACTCTCTTACTATAAGGAGTGGATGGCGGAAGTTCGGGGAGAGGTTCGCCAGCTGTTTGT
This sequence comes from Neoceratodus forsteri, assembly GCA_016271365.2. Classification (NCBI taxonomy): domain Eukaryota; kingdom Metazoa; phylum Chordata; order Ceratodontiformes; family Ceratodontidae; genus Neoceratodus; species Neoceratodus forsteri. The sequence continues at coordinate 506,933,064 of CM028137.1, forward strand.
CACCTGTGCTGAAGCCGCACCTGGCAGACCTACAGCAAAGCGGATGATTGGCAGATGGATTACATCCTGCATTGATCTCTGCTATAGTTTGGCGGGCAAGGAGCTTCCCAGAGGGATACGAGCTCATTCTACCCGGCACACCACTGCCATCAGTGGCTGCTTCCAGGGACATCCCTATCTAGGAAATCTGCTGGGCTGCCACCTGGAAGAAAGCATACACCATCATTACCCACTACCGCATCGACCTAGAGTCACGCTGGAATGCTGGTTTTGGGGCCTCAGTTCTCCAATCTCTGTTCCCCAAGTAAGTATTTTGGGGGGGGTGCGCCTTGCCTCCCTCCTCCCAGAGAACTGCTTGGAGTCTGCCAAACAGTGTGAATAGAACAACATATCCACGATCCTAGAAAAACAGGTTACTCATCTGTAACAGTAGTTCTAGGAGTGGTATATGTTGTTCGTCCACACAAACCCACCCAACTTCCCCAGGTTCGATGCACAACCTGAGTTTCCAGCAGGCTAAGATCTGGTGTCATGGGGCGGAGCCAAGGGTTATACCAACTGGGTAGGTGGGAGGAGTCGGCTTCAAGACCTTCCGGTAAGATTCTTAGAGGGAAAGGACATGCCAAACAGTGTGGATAAACAACATATACCACTCCTAGAACTACTGTTACAGGTGAGTAACCTGTTATTCCTCCTGGTGATATGCCAGCACTGGTCCATGCCTTTCTAACCTTGCACCTTGATTACTGCAATGCCCTATACCTAGGGCTGTCAGGGGTAGATCTTCACTGCCTGCAGCTAGTGCAGAATGCGTCGGCCAGGCTGTTGACCGGCCTACCCAGGTTGTGTCATATTAAATGTGTGCTGTGCTGTCTGCACTGGATGCCAGTTAGGTGGCAGATCTCCTTCAAGGTCAGTTTGCTGACCTATACGACCCTACACGCTTCACAGATGAGGGATTGCTAGAGGTTCCTAGGGTCCTTTTGAAAACATTGGGTGCCTGCACTTTTTCATTTGCAGCCCCCACCCTATGGAACTCTCTACCTCACTATATCCAAGATAGTCCTACCACTTGATTTATTTAAATGGGAGCTAAAAACTTATTTATTTAGACAGGCCTTCCCCGAACTAGGATAATGTGTTATTGATCAGTTCAATAAGAATTATCTATTTTAGGTGACTGTGTTATATTTATATTGGATTTTAATTGTTTTAGATATTGTGAGTAAAGCGCTTTGAATCATAATGAGAAATGCACTATATAAATAAAATTTGAATGAATAAATGAATGCCATTTCCTGTAACCAGAAATCCCCAAATCCCCTGCAGCTGACATCCCAAGAGGACTGCAGAGCTGGGTGATTCAGTAGCCGCAGTATACATGTTAAGGATTTTGTAAGCTAAAATCAGATGTTTGCTGGTCCTACTGTGCTCATGGGGCTTAGTACAGTCCTCTGTGACTGTGCCTAGCCCCAGGAGAACAGCAGACCTGCAAACAGAAGATTACAGCTTATAAATAACTCTGACATTCATTGCAAACTATTGAATCTCCCACAGCTGCAGCACTCCTCTGATGTCAGCTGCAGGGGAGACTGGCATTTCTGGTTACAGGAAATGTCAGCATACAAGTCAATGAAATTAGCCTGATACAATCTACTATGCTGCAGTAATAAGTAAGTAAACAAAGTGTTTTTGAACAGAAAGGGCTAATTGGAATCAGCCTTACACTTGGGTGTGAGGTTCTTATTGCTGACAGTTCCCCTTTAAGGCTGCCCCTTCTCCCCCTCCCATGCTCCACCACCCTCCTGTACCAGAGGGTCTCTGGGGTGAGGGGGGCAGTCTCCTGCTGAGCTGAGTGCCCAAATGGGCAATTTCCATCTTGGCTGTTACCAGAGAACATGGAGCTCCACTATGTCCTGGAGAAGGGGCAGCGCCCCCTGCTCCAGAGCACGTCCCTGGAGAAGACTGCCCCACAGTCCTCACAACTGAGTGCCTCACCCCTGAACCACATCCAACAAAGAAATGTTTTGGTGAGAGAGAAATTTAAGTAGTACCAACTAAGATTAGAATGTACTTCCCACCCAGGTGGGAGAATCTGTTAACACCAGTTGTTTCAGCTGTATGTTGACAGTAATTTATACAAGTTTAAAAGTGTCTCCTGGAGTTGCTGGGTGTTCAGGCTAAACCACAGCTACAAACAAGAGACCATCAACCCTACAGAATCCCTCCACCCCAAGAATCAGACTCCCAAACAGCAAAGGGAAGAATTTCAAGCACCACAATACCACAACTCTGTAAGAGTTTGTCCCCCACTACCATACAACCATTAAAACCACCGAACCATAGAAATTTCCCACTGAACTTAAGATGGACAGTTGAAGCATCCCCCCACCACTGTGCAACCTTGCAACAACCTGAGTAGTTTATTTAGAAGAGTTCCTTCCCACCAAGAATCAGCCTCCCAAACAGTAGAGGGAAGTATTTTAATCACCACCACAATACTATAATGTTGAGATTTTGTCCACCCTACAGAACAGGCATTGGAAAAAACATCTAACCACAGAAAGTCCCCGATAAACTTAAACAGAACACTTCTAGTAACCCCCATCACTGTGCAACCTTGCAACAACTTAGCAGTTACTTCTTACCCAATGTGACCCTACTCTTACCTCAGTGTGACCGCCCTAGGATCAACTGACCATGACTATGCAACTTGTAGTCAATAGTTTGCATCATTTCCCCACCACAGTGCACCCCCTCACGCTGCGAATATTCCTAGGATCCGAGTAGTAGGGGTCCACCTGGTCTTCTTGGGGCAGCTGAGGTGCAGAGTGTCTGGCTGCCTCGTTGGGCTGACTCCAGTGGGCAGGCTCCGACTTCCTTTTCGTGCTGGATCTTCACATAGTGGGATGCTTGGTGGCCTGTTCCTTTTGTAGCTGGCAATGTTTTGACGGGCACTTGAATGGGGCGATCTGATTGGTCACCTGATGGGCTGGGTGCATGTCGGTGAGAGCCAGTTGGCTCACCCACTACCCCTGCTGTTGTTCACAAGCTCTGGTGCCATTACCTGGAAAAAGAAAAATCAGCTGCCTTGTGGATGTCAGGAGGGAGGGCTCCCGGGTTGCACAAAGCCTCCTCCTGTAACAGCGATCCGGCGGCAGTTTGCCAAGAAGAAGTGGACGGAGCCAAGTTTAATCCCCCCAGATAATTTCCTGAGGTTCAGGCTCCCTTTGTTTCAATTGCTCGCCTAGTGTGCTGGTGGGGTTTCGGGCGCCTATTGACACACCCACTATCCCTAGTGTTGCTGGCAAGCTCTGGTGCCACTGGCCGGAGAAAGAAAGAAAAAACTCAGCTCCTTTGTGGATGGCAGAATGGAGGGCTCCTGAGTTGCACAAAGCCTCTTCCTGTAGCAGCGATCTGGTGTCTGTTTGCTAGGGAAAAGTCATAGGGGCACAAATCTATTCTATCTTCAGTTAGCACTGGAGCAATGTATGATTTGCGAATTGGAAATTGGCCTCAGAAAATAGCACTTGTGTCATTATGTATGTATTTTGCCAATTTGTAACTCACAAATTGCATTTGTGCATTGTAAACACTTGGAATATGCGGTCCAGCAGGTTTACAGAAAAAAAAACTTATTTACAGGAGCAGAAGTTAGCAAAACAAATAAAAAGTGTGCTTTAGATAGTGTAAGATAAAAGAAGCCCTTTCATTTCAGCTAGGGGCTGTGCTACAAAACAGGCTGCTGTAAGTCAGAACTTCGAGAGGGCAGTGCACCACAGCAAATTTGGGTCCTGAATTCAGTGCTGGATTAGTGCAGAATTCCATCAGTCTTTCACTCTGGTCTCCACCTTACATGCAAACTAATGTCACATAGAAGCTGCTAGACATTTAACAAATAATCCCTACATAGGCTTCCAATCCAGCCAGACAATGAACAAGTCCATAATATGGGGTGCAGGTGCTTCTGCATAGAGGGTGTTCTTTTCGTAGTAACTCAAATTGTGCTTATTGCACTGGTTGCTTTGTTGAGTTCAGCTTATCCTATTTTCTGAGTGGCTCCTAGTCTCACCTAGTGCTAGTCTCTGGTGCCATCTGCTGGAGAAAAGACCGACGTGATCCTGGTTTTACTGTGAGAGGTTTATTTATTTATTTATAAATCGGATTTACAACCTTTGAGTCACAGACTCATTTACAAAGGCACCTCGTCGCAGGGAGGGTAGACAGCATATGACAGCGGAAGACAAAGAGGACGATACAAGTGTGGTACAGCAGAGGTAATACACACAGCAATTCCATAACTACATAGAAGAAAATAGGTTTGCAATTAATTACAGATTCAACCAAAACATTCTCAAGATGGTATAATAGGCCTGCTCTAGTGTATCTATGGATCAGGTACCTGGGGAGGGTGAGGACCATGACCTTTGGGGAGGCAGTCTGAGAGGACATTGTCAGATACAAATCTTTAAGATAACTTACTGTGCTTTTTCTGATCAATGTTAAACTCCCTTACATCTGCGGGAAGGTATGAGAGAGATAATCCAGATTTTAAGTATACTGCCCTTCAGAGAGTAAAGGGATCATAATTTTGTGCCCAAGTGACAGCCAGACGATCCCTTCCACTTCCCGATGCATCACCTCTGCATTCAGATGTTTTGTGATGATTGACCAGACAAAGAGCATGGGGGGCAGTCTTTAAGTCTGTGGGTTTTTTTTTTTTTTAATCCTTTGTTTTTGCTGCTCCATCCTCTGGTCCCTGTGGCACTCTTAGCCCCATCAGTGACCTTCCGGTGGATGTACTGGTTATGCACCACTTAGCCAGGACCACACATAGTGGTAGGTGGCCATCCACATCAGTCGTGCAGTACCTGCAGGGTGTGGCAGATCATTTTGGGGCAGTTTCCCCCTTCAGTTTTTCTCCGTAGGATGCCGGCATCCAGGGATGTGCATGCATGCAAGAAGTGATGCTCATGCATGCCAATGTCTGGTGGCAGCCCTTCCCCTTTTGGTGCACTGTCTCATGCTGCCACATGGTCTTTATCAGGTGGCAGTCTCGCAGCTGGATGCAGAGCCCTCCCACCCCAAGGGAGGACATCTGTCCCTGGGTTGGATGCTCAGTCCTCCCTCCCTTCCTCCTTTCAGCTAGCCTCCAACAAGCCAAGCTCAATTCTGAACCCGCGTCACAAGCAGTAAATCTACCACTGCACCAATGAGCTGTCCTATGGGGTGTGTTTGTAACACTTCTTAATGTTGCATATCCTGTGGCATAAATCAGAGACACTGCATAACTAATAAGAGCTTTATTAGTTAAGAGGTGGCTTTGATTTATGCCAAAAGATAGTGTAATGTATTAAAGGTGACGTGAAAATTAAATACTGCAGCCTAGACTTTAGCAAGGCATTTGACACAGTCCCACACAAAAGATTAATATACAAGTTAGCCAGCCTGGGAGTGGGTCCCAAAATGACAGCCTGGGTAAAGAATTGGCTGGAGAATAGGACACAGAGATTAATAGTAAATGGAGTCCACTCTGAAAAAAGGAGGGGGTTAGTAGTGGGGTACCACAGGGTTCAGTATTAGGACAGGTCCTCTTCAATGTCTTTATAAGTGACATTGCAGAGGGACTGGAAGGAAAAATGTCTCTTTGCAGATGACACAAAGATCTGCAACAGAGTTGATGCACAAGGTGGGGTGGAAAGGATGAGAAGGGACTTGGCAAGGTTAGAGGAATGGTCAAATGTATGGCAGCTTAGATTCAATGCTAAGAAGTGCAAGGTAATGCACCTGGGAAACAAAAACCCAGGGGAAGAGTACACAATGGGGGGTGAGATACTAACAACAAAAAAAAATGGAAAGGGACCTGGGGGTAGTCATATCAGATGACCTAAAGGTGGGCAAGCAATGTGAGAGGGCAGCAAGGAGGGCTGGGGAATACTGGGATGCATAGGGAGGCATCACCAGTAGAAACAAAGTTATTATCCCTCTGTACAGACAGCTGGTGAGACCACATCTGGAGTACTGCGTGCAGTTCTGGAGACCCAATCTCCAAAGACATAGACAGGATGGAAGCTGTCCAGAGGAGGCAACTAAAATGGTGCAGGGTCTGCAACGGAAGACATATGAAGAAAGACTTAAGGAGCTTAATATGTATAGCCCTCGAGGAAAGGAGGAGAGGGGGACATGATAGAAACTTTCAAGTACCTCAAGGAATCAACAAAGTCCAAGAGGGTAGCATCTTTCAAAAAGAGGTGTGCAAGAACAAGGGGCACAATTTGAAGATAGAGAAGGTGGGCGGCTCAGAGGTAATTTAAGGATATTTTTCACAGAGAGGGTTGTGGATGTATGGGCCTTCCAGAGGAGGTTGTGGAGTCAAAAACAGTGGTGGAATTCAAGCATGCGTGGGACAGTCATAAGGCAATTCTAGGGGGTGGGGGTAGGAAGAAGTAGGCTGCTGGTTAACTAGGATCTGCAGCTTATCCATCAGGTAGGGAAATGGGCAGACTGGGTGGGCCAAGCGGTCCTTATCTGCCATCAAATTCTATGTTTCTATGTTTCTCCCATCTCACATACATTTTAAAGCTGTGGTGGGAGTCCGTGGCTGCTATCAGGAACATTTTCAGAATAATTTGTGTATTTCAAAATACCACTGAAACTTTTCGGCGAATGCCGAAGTGCCGCCTGGGTCCTGATCGAGAAGGGCAAGTTGTCATGAGTATTCTACTCATTTAGTGACATTGCAAACACTATTGCTCTCAGTGTAATAGCAGTGGAGGCGGGGGGCTTAATATTCTTATTTTATTGCTTCCACAGAGGTCTTGATGCCTAAAATAATTCTTATAGCAACGACCCGTCCAGGTATTGCTCTAAGTATTATTGTGGCATCGAGACCTCTGTGGAAGCAATGAAATAAGAATATTAAGCTGCCCTCCACTGCTGCTACATTGTTCAAGTTTAAGTTTATTGGCAGGAAAGCTCTATTGAGAACAGTGGTGTTTGCAATATCACTAAATGGGTGGAATACCCATGAAAACCTGCGCTCTCTCAATCGGGACCTGGGCAGCACTTCCATATTCACCGACAAGTTTCAGCAGTGTTTTAAAATACACAGATTATTATGAAAATGTTCCTGATAGCAGCCATGGACTCCTGCCACAACTTTGAAAGGTATGTGGGATGGGAGTAGGCTGCAGTATTTAATTTACACGTCATTGTTAAAAAAAAGTTAATAAAAACAGCCCCACAGACTCATAAAGAGTGTGCCTCCCCCCCCCCCAACTCTCTGGCCAGACATCACAAAATGTTTGAATGCAGGTCTAGAATACCAGGAGGTGGAAGGGATCATCTGACTGCCTCCCTGGGGCCAAAGTGTGATCCCCTTGCGTCCCAAAGGCCAGTACACTGGATTATCTTTCTAATGGACTCTCACAGAGCTAAAGCAGTTCAATATTTTATCCTAAACATTTCCTTTAATAAACACAAATGACAGCAGAACTATAGTTGTTAGTCTTCCATCCCACAGCTAAAATGTCACCTCTGTAAAGGAAAGAGGTCCTACAGCAATATCTTGTGTACATGCTCAAATATGCTTTAGTGGCTGAAGGAACTGTAACATTTTTGGCAAGCCTGGAATAATAGCTCTAACAGGAATGTTATGTATGATGTCACACTAATTCATCAAGTCCATGCCTGTATTATGCCGTAAGAAAGTCTGCATTTCAAGCCATTTTAGTGCAGTATAAAAATTGCTAATCATCAAATAGGAAAATCCTGAACCCTGATTGGCTTAACATACCTAGCTTGATTACACTGCAGTTTATCATCCCAGCCTGTAATTGTGACTTTAATTAAGAGACCCCTGAGATCCATGCATCACAGTATTACATTTCAGGGCATGAGCCATCTCAGATATCATGATATCTGATAACTCAGATGGCTGAAGGCACTCGGCTTTGCCTCACACATTACAGCATATCTGAGTCATGACTAAATCCCATCATATCATGTGCCCTATCACTGCACATGCCGAAGGTACAAGATGGAAGTATCTTTCAGAACAAAAGGTGCTCAAGGACGGGGGGGGGGGGGTTGCATGATAAGAAGCTGGAAGGTGGTAGATTCAGGAGAGATGTGAGGAAGTAATTCTTCACAGAAAGAGTGGGGGATTGCTGTAACAGTCTTCCAGCAGAGGTGGTGTGGGTGAAAACAGTGATGAGGTTCAAGAATGCATGGGACAGGTATAAGGGAATCTCAGGGAAAGGGAAAGGGGTGTGTGAATGAACCGGAGATCAAATAGCATCTGCAGTGATACTATAGGGAAGGACAAATGGGCAGACTAGGTGGGCCAAGCAGTCCTTATCTGCCATCTTATTCTGTGTTTTTATGTATTATATATTACTGTGTAATATATTTGCATATTTTCATTTCTTTGGTATGTACAATATGTACTCTCATATAAATCAAGTCTTTAGTGCCAAAACAGACATTAAAGACACTAAAGATAGTGGCCGCTACTTATACTTGAATTGGATTTACCTGCGGAGTGTTTGTTTTTTTACTCTCATTCGCCTACTGGTAGGCTTAGAGAAGGAACACGAGCTCAGGACTGCATGGCAGTGGGGAAGTTAATTACAGAGGACAGCTTCCCAGCAGGAGTGAAGTGCAAGGGCAACACGATGTGGATATGGATACTGTCTGGTGAGAGTGAGTGTTAGTGTGATGCTGCAGTTATGAGAACGTTGACATTTTTTATTCCAGTAATTAGATTAAGAACTGCTTCAGGAAATGGAGGAGTGCTGCAGTGCGGTGGTTAGTACTGCTGGGGTGCTGTTGTTACCATAAATGCCACATCGCGATGGGGGCAGCTGAGTGTGGTGTTTTAGTACAAGATTAAGGGATAATGAGGAGTGGGGGGTTACAAAGGAGTGTTAGTACAGAAAAGTAGTTTGACAGTATAGTAAGTACGGTTAAAGGGGGTCAAGCTATATGTGAGGTATATGCATAAATACCAAAATCACATGGAAAAGGGGGGATTGACATATACACAAGGTCAACTTATATGCAAGTCTATACAGTATTAAAGAAGGACTCTGCCACTGGCAGAAAAGAATCACAGTTGCCGTCTTGAGATATAGCATCAGCCGTGTTGGTGCTGTGGAGCTTCTTGAAGCCATGTTGCTGTACATACTGGGCACTGTACTTTTCGAGGCATGTGACAAATTGATCAGAGACCATTCTCTCAAGGGCCTTGGATGGGTGAGAGAATAGAATAGGCCTGTAACTGTTAAGAGTAATGCTGTTACAGCTTTTGAAAACTGGTGTAACCAGTGGGGATATGGCTATCTACTTTTTGGGGAAATTCAAGTAGCACAGGGAAAAGTTAAAAAATCTAGATATGGGTGGGAAAGTTCCTCACCCACAAGGGCAAGAATTTTCATATTAACCGAATCACTCCCACACCTAGTTTTGCCAAGTACCCTACTGATGTTTTCAAGGTGTCTTTGACTGAAACAGCCTTAAAGTATAATTTAGGGTATCCTGCTTCAGAGCTCACCATCTGGGAGGTGTCAGGATCGGGTTCTCTGCAAAGGAAATGGGCAGACTCAGTGGGGATGTCAGAACTGAGGTCATTAAAGACTGTGTTGAAGTAATTGGCAGTTTCGGTGGGATGAAGGACCTCTCAACCATGCACCATGAACATTCGAGGAATGGTTTTAACTCCCTTACCAAGGAGCTCTGAGACATTCTCCCAGAATCTTTTGTTACTGCTGCAGTTCTGGGTCTGCTGATCTTTCTAGAAGTCAGATTTAGCCTGTCTAATCATGCTGGCGCACTTATTGTGGGCCCCATCACCTTGCAACAACTTAGCAGTTACTTCTTACCCAATGTGACCCTACTCTTACCTCAGTGTGACCACCCTGGGATCAACTGACCATGACTATGCAACTTATAGTCGATAGTTCACATAATTTCCCCACCACAGTGCACCCCCTCACACTGTGAGTATTTCTTGGCTCCGAGTAGTAGGGGTTCACCTGGTCTTCTTGGGGCAGCTGAGGTGTAGAGTGTCTGGCTGCCTCGTTGGGCTGACTCCAGCGGGCAGACTCCGACTTCCTTTTCGTGCTGGGTCTTCACATAGTGGGATGCTTGGTGGCCTGTTCCTTTTGTAGCCGGCAATATTTTGACGGGCACTTGAATGGGGCGATCTGATTGGTCGCCTAGTTGGCTGGGTGCATGTTGGTGAGTGCCAGTTGGCTCACCCACTACCCCTGGTGTTGTTCGCAAGCTCTGGTGCCATTACGTGGAAAAAGAAAAATCAGCTGCTTTGTGGATGGCAGGAGGGAGGGCTCCCTGGTTGCACAAAGCCTCCTCCTGTAACAGCGATCCGGCTGCGGTTTGCCAGAAAGAAGTGCACAGAGCCGAGTTTAAATCCCCCGGATCATTTCCTGAGGTTCAGGCTCCCTTTGTTTCGATTGCTCGCCTGGTGGTCTGGTGGTGTTTAGGGTGCCTGTTTGGCACACCCAGTATCCCTAGTGTTGCTGGCAAGCTCCGGTGCCGCTGGCCGGAGAAAAAAAGAAAAAACTCGGCTCCTTTGTGAAAGGCAGAATGGAGGGCTCCTGAGTTGCACAAAGCCTCTTCCTGTAGCAGCGATCTGGTGTCGGTTTGCTAGGGAAAAGTCATAGATCACAGCATAGGGGCACAAATCTACTCTATCTTCAGTTAGCACTGGAGCAATGAATGATTTGCGAATTGGAAATTGGCCTCAGAAAATAGCACTTGTGTCATTTTATATTTATTTGGCCAATTTGTAACTCACAAATTGCATTTGTGTATTGTAAACACTTGGAATATGTTGTCCAGCAGGTTTACAGCCAAAAAAAACCTTTTTACAGGAGCAAAAGTTAGCAAAACAAATAAAAAGTGTGCTTTAGATAGTGTAAGAAAAAAGAAACCCTTTCATTTCAGCTAGGGGCTGTGCTACAAAACAGGCTGCTGTATGTCAGAACTTCGAGAGGGCAGTGCACCACAGCAAATTTGGGTCCCGAATTCAGTATTGGATTAGTGCAGAATTCCATCAGTCTTTCACTCTGGTGTCCACCTTACATGCAAACTGATGTCACACAGAAGCTGCTAGACATTTAACAAATAATCCCTACATAGGCTTCCAATCCAGCCAGACAATGAACAAGTCCATAATATGGAGTGCAGGTGCCTCTGCATAGAGGGTGTTCATTTCATAATAACCCAAATTGTGCTTATTGCACTGGTTTCTTTGTTGAGTTCAATTTATCCTATTTTCTGAGTGGCTCCCAGTCTCACCAAGTGTTAGTCTCTGGTGCCATCTGCTGGAGAAAAGACCAAAACTGAAGATGTGATCCTGGTTTTACTGTGAGAGGTTTCTTTCATGTGCATTGTGTTTTTTTTTTGTTTGTTTGTTTGTTTAAGGAAATGTTTAAGATAACTTACTGTGCTTTTTCTGATTAATATTAAACTCCCTTACATCTGCAGGAAGGTATGAGAGATATAATCCAGATTTTAAGTGTACTGCCCTTCAGAAGGTAAGGGGATCATAATTTTGTGCCCAGGAGACAGCCAGACGGTCCCTTCCACTTCCCGATGCACCACCTCTGCATTCAGATGTTTTGTGATGATTGACCAGACAGAGAGCATGGGGGGGGGGGGGAGTCTTTTAAGTCTGTGTTTTTTTTTTTTTTTTTTTTATCCTTTGTTTTTGCTTCTCCGTCCTCTGGTCCCTGTGGCACCCTTAGCCCCATCACTGACCTTCTGGTGGATGTACTGGTTATCCACCACTTAGCCGGGACCACACATAGTGGTAGGTGGCCATTCACGTCAGTCGTGCAGTACCTGCAGGGTGTGCCAGATCATTTGGGGGCAGTTTCCCCTGCAGTTTTTCTCCCTAGGGTGCCGGCGTCCAAGGATGTGCATGCATGCAAGCAGTGACACTCATGCATGCCAATGTCTGGTGGCAGCCCTTCCCGTTCTGGTGCATTCTCTCGTGTTGCCACATGGTCTTTATCAGGTGGCAGTCTCGCAGTTGGATGCAGAGCCTTCCCACCCCAAGGGAGGACATCAGTCCCTGGGTTGGATGCGCAATCCTCCCTCCCTCCCTCCTTTCAGCTAGCCTCCAACAAGCCAAGCTCAATTCTGAACCTGCGTCACAAGCAGTAAACCTACCACTGCACCAATGAGCTGTCCTATGGGGTGTGTTTGTAACACTTTTTAATGTTACATATCCTGTGGCATAAATCAGAGAAACTGCATAACTAATAAGAGCTTTGTTAGTTAAGAGGTGGCTTTGATTTATGCCAAAAGATAGTGTAACATATTAAAGGTGACATGAAAATTAAATACTGCAGCCTGCTCCCATCCCACATACCTTTCAGAGCTGTGGTGGGAGTCCGTAGCTGCTATCAGAAACATTTTCAGAATAATTTGTGTATTTTAAAATACCACTGAAACATTTTGGCGAATGCCGAAATGCCGCCTGGGTCCTGATCGAGAAGGGCAAGTTTTCATGAGTATTCCACCCATTTAGTGACATTGCAAACACTACTGCTCTCAGTGTAATAGCAGTGGAGGCGGGGGGCTTAATATTCTTAGTTTATTGCTTCCACAGAGGTCTTGATGCCTAAAATAATACTTACAGCAACGATCCGTCCAGGTATTTCTGTAAGTATTATTGTAGGCATCGAGACCCCTGTGGAAGCAATGAAATAAGAATATTAAGCTGCCCTCCAATACTGCTACATTGTTCAAGTTTAAGTTTATTGGCAGGAAAGCTCCGTTGAGAACAGTGGTGTTTGCAATATCACTAAATGGGTGAATTACCCGTGAAAACCTGCGCCCGCTCAGTCGGGACCTGGGCAGTGCTTCCATATTCACCGACAAGTTTCAGCGGTGTTTTAAAATACACAGAGTATTCTGAAAATGTTCCTGATAGCAGCCATGGACTCCTGCCGCAGCTTTGAAAGGTATGTGGGATGGGAGCAGGCTGCAGTATTTAATTTACACGTCATTGTTAAAAAAAAGTGAATAAAAACAGCCCCACAGACTCATAGTGTGCCTCCCCCCCCTCCCCAACTCTCTGGCCAGACATCACAAAATGTTTGAACGCAGGTCCAGCACACCAGGAGGTGGAAGGGACCGTCTGACTGCCTCCGTGGGGCCAAAGTATGATCCCCTTGCATCCTGAAGGCCAGTACACTGGATTATCTTTCTAACGGACTCTCACAGAGGTAAAGCAGTTTAATATTTTATCCTAAACATTTCCTTTAATAAACACAAATGACAGCAGAACTGTAGTTGTTAGTCTTCCATCCCACAGCTAAAATGTCACCTCTGTAAAGGAAAGAGGTCCTACAGCTATATCTTGTGTACATGCTCAAATATGCTTTAGTGGCTGAAGGAATTGTAACATTTTTGGCAAGCCTGAAATAATAGTTCTAACAGGAATGTTATGTATGATGTCACACTAATTCATCAAGTCCATGCCTGTATTATGCCGCAAGAAAGTCTGCATTTCAAGCCATTTTAGTGCAGTATAAAAATTGCTAATCATCAAATAGGAAAATCCTGAACCCTGATTGGCTTAACATCCCTAGCTTGATTACATTGCAGTTTATCATCCCAGCCTGTAATTATGACTTTAGTTAAGAGACCCCTGATATCCATGCATCACAGTATTACATTCCAGGGCATGAGCCATCTCAGATACTGTATCATGATGTCTGATATCTCAGATGGCTGAAGGCACTCGGCTTTGCCTCACACATTACAGCATATTTGAGTCATGACTAAATCCCATCATAGCATATGCCCTATCACTGCACATGCCGAAGGTACAAGATGGAAGTATCTTTCAGAACAAAAGGTGCTCAAGGACGGGGGGCACAATAAGAAGCTGGAAGGTGGTAGATTCAGGAGAAATGTGAGGATGTACTTCTTCACAGAAAGAGTGGTAGATTGCTGGAACAGTTTTCCAGCAGAGGTGGTGTGGGTGAAAACAGTGGTGAGGTTCAGGAATGCATAAGGGGAATCTCAGGGAAAGGGAAGGGGGGTGTGTGAATGAAAAGGAGATCAAGTAGCATCTGCAGTGAAACTATAGGGAAGGACAAATGGGCAGACTAGGTGGGCCAAGCAGTCCTTATCTGCCATCTTATTCTGTGTTTTTATGTATTATATATTACTGTGTAATATATTTGCATATTTTCATTTCTTTGGTATGTACAATATGTACTCTCATATAAATCAAGTCTTTAGTGCCAAAACAGACATTAAAGACACTAAAGATAGTGGCCGCTACTTATACTTGAATTGGATTTACCTGCGGAGTGTTTGTTTTTTTACTCTCATTCGCCTACTGGTAGGCTTAGAGGAGGAACACAAGAGCTCAGGACTGCATGGCAGTGGGGAAGTTAATTACAGAGGACAGCTTCCCAGCAGGAGTGAAGTGCAAGGGCAACACGATGTGGACATGGATACTGTCTGGCGAGAGTGAGCGCTAGTGTGATGCTGCAGTTGTGAGAACGTTGACATTTTTTATTCCAGTAATTAGATTAAGAACTGCTTCAGGGAAATGGAGGAGTGCTGCAGTGCCGGTGGGTTAGTACTGCTTGGGGGGGGGGGTGCTGTTGTTACCATAAATGCCACATCGCGATGGGGGGCAGCTGAGGTGTGGATTGTTTTAGTACAAGATTAAGGGATAATGAGGAGTGGGGGGTTACAAAAGAGTGTTAGTACAGAAAAGTACTTTGACAGTATAGTAAGTACGGTTAAAGGGGGTCGACCTATAGGTTCATAGGTGTGGTACAAGTTAAGTGGGTAATCCCATTACAAACTCGTCTCCTATTGGCGAAATTGAAATTTCTTGTCCCCCATATGATTGCCCAACTCGTGTTTAAATTGTAACAAATTGTTACTGGAAACAATATATTGGTAAGTTGTTCCATATTTTAGGTATCCTTTGTATGAGAAATTTATTTCTCTTTGAGTGTTATTTATTTCCGTTTTAAACTTTCATTTATGTGAACGAGTATTATGATCTGTTATAGATTTCTGAAGACAGAGTGCCTCACATAAAACTACATCCTTCGTAGATCTATATGCAAGACACATATCACCTCTATATGACCTATATTCGAGAGAAAATAACCCCAAGGATCTTAATCGTGAACTGTAATCTAGATCTGTTAAACCCCGGACTTTTTTTGTTAGTCGCCTTTGTACCTTTTCTACTGCTACTATACCACCTATAGATGTTGGAGTGCAGAAGGGAGCGCAATAGTCAATTTGTGACCTTATAGGCTGGTATATAATGGTATCAACACTTCAGGTGCTCTGCTTTTTATATGTCTAAATATACAGGATAATGTACCATGATATTTTTTTATGATGTTATTAGTATGAGATGTAAACTTCAGATCATTCGTAATTGTAACTCCCAAATCCCTTTCAGATGTAATAGATTGCAAAATACAATTATAGATTTTGTAAGTTGCTAATACATTATTTTTACCCAGGTGCATAACTTTGCATTTGGCAGAGTTAAAGGTAATTTTATTTTCCATAGACCACTGAGCTAAGTTATCAAGGTTAGTTTGTAAAGTGCCCACAGCATCAGGGTTGTTTACAATGCAGCCAAGCTTGCTATCGTCTGCATATCTGTGGATCCAGATGTTGTTAGTTGTTTGCATATTAGCTATTAACAAATTAAACAGCAAAGGGCCTAACACAGAGCCCTGTGGAACACCACTGGTCACATCACCCCAATCAGAACAATATCCCTTAATATTGACACGTTGTTTCCTGTCAGTAAGCCATGAGTCAGTCCAGCTAACTGTATTAGTATTAAAACCCAATTTTACCAATTTGTTAATCAGTATACCATGAGGTACAGAATCAAATGCCTTTTCGTAATCCAAGAAGATTATATCCACTGGAAGGCCTTGATCCAGGGTGATGCTTACTGGCTTGAAAAAAATTGTCAAATTAAGTTGACAGGATCTTCCTTGTACAAAACCATACTGACTAATATCAGAGAAACCTATATTTTGCAAGTACTCTAACATTTTATTCTTTAATATTCTCTCAAGTAATTTACCTATACAAGATGTTAGGCTAATAGGCCTATAATTACTAGCAAATTGTTTGTTCCCGTTTTTATGTATTGGCACCACGGTAGCAATAGTCCATTCTCTTAAAGCATAACCTTCTCTAACAGATACATTAAATAGTAAAGTAAGTAAATCAACTAAAACAAAATCTAATTTTTTAATAAAGACAATTGGAATATCATCCAGACCTGCAGAAGAATTGGATTTAGTAGCATGAATTGCAGCCTTAACTTCTTCTGATGTTATCAAGGGGTAATTATTACCAAGTTTAATGTTACCTGTGCAAAAATTATCTTTAGATTTGAAGACTGTAAGAAAAGTTTTGTTAAATTCTCTAGCCATATCTGACTCATTTATAAGAAGTGTGTTGTTTCAAAGTAGAGGACCAATGGTAGGGGCCCTTCCCCTTAGTGATCCAATATAACTATAGAATTGTTTTCTATTATTTTTTGTAGTATTAGCCAATTTTAGTTCGTGGGTTTTCTAAGCGCTTCTGATGTGGGTTTTTTTGCACAAATTGGAAATATAAACATAGAAACATAGAATTTGACGACAGATAAGGACCGCTTGGCCCACCTTGTCTGCCCATTTCCCGATCTAACGGATAAGCTGCAGATCCTAGTAAACCAACAGCCTACTTCCTCCCAACCCCCACTAGAATTGCCTTATGTCTGTTTCATGCATTCTTGAATTCCCCCACTGTTTTTGACGCTACGACCTCCTCAGGAAGGCTGTTCCATGTATCCACAACCCTCTCTGTGAAGAAATACTTCCTCACATTACCTCTGAGCCATCCCTCCTCTATCTTCAAATTGTGTCCCCTTGTTTTTGCACATCTCTTTTTCTGAAAGTTGCTACCCTCTTGGACTTTATTGATTCCCTTGAGGTATTTGAAAGTTTTTATCATGTCCCCTCTCCCTCCTTTCCTCGAGGCTATACATCTTTAGTTCCTTTAGTCTTTCTTTATATGTCTTCTGATGCAGACCCTGCATCATTTTGGTTCCCTCTTCTGGACAGCCTCCACCCTGTCTATGTCTTTGGAGATGGGGTCTCCAGAACTGTACACAGTACTCCAGATGTGGTCTTACCAACTGTCTGTACAGAGGGCCAACAACTTCCTGCTTTCTACTGGTGATGCCTCTCCCTGTGCATCCCAGTATTCCCCAGCCCTCCTTACTGCCTTCTCACATTGCTGGCCCACCTTTAGGTCATCTGATATGACTACCCCAGGTCCCTTTCCATTTTTGTTGTTGTCAGTATCTCACCCCCCATTGTGTACTTTTCCCTTGGGTTTTTGTTTCCCAGGTGCATTACTTTGCACTTCTTTGCATTGAATCTAAGCTGCCATACATTTGAGCGTTCCTCCAACCTTGCCAAGTCCCTTTTCATCCTTTCCACCCCACCTTGTATATCAACCGTGTTGCAGATCTTTGTGTCATCTACAAAGAGACATACTTTCCCTTCCAGTCCCTCTGCAATGTCACTTATAAAGACATTAAGAAGGACCGGCCCCATTACTGAACCCAGCAGTACCCCACTAGTAACCCTCCTTTCTTCACTGTGGTCTCCATTTACTATTACCCACTGTGTCCTGTTGTTCAACCAGTGTTTTACCCAGGCTACCACCCTGGGACCCACTCCCAGGTTGGCTAATTTGTTTATTAATCTTTTGTTCAGGACTGTGTCAAATGCCTTGCTAAAGTCTAGGTAGGCCATGTCCACAGCCCCTCCCTGGTCTACTGCTTTGGTGACCCAGTCAAAGAAATCAATTAGATTAGTCTGACATGACCTTCCTGCTGTGAATCCATGCTGTCTTGGGTCCTGTGCCCCACTGGCCTCTATGTACTCAACAAATATTTCCTTCGGAAGTGATTCCATAATTTTCCCTACCACTGAGGTCAAACTGACAGGTCTGTAGTTTGCTGCCTCTGTCTTGCTCCCACTTTTGTGAAGGGGAATCACATCCGCCCTCATCCAGTCCTCAGGTACCACACCATCCTCCCATGTTTTATTAAAAAGTGTAGTCAGTGGTGTTACTAGTTCTTCCCTTAGTTCTTTTAGAATTCTGGGGTGATCCCATCAGGCCCCATTGCTTTATCCACCTTCAGTTTTAAGAGTTCTTTCAGAACCCTTTCTTCTGTGAACGGACTAATATCAACCCCCCTATCCAGAGTGCTTCTATTGACCGGATTAGGTATTTCCCCCTGCTTTTCCATTGTGAATACTGAGCAGAAGTATTCGTTCAGTATCCCTGCTTTATCACTGTCACTCTCTGCCCAACCACCTTCCCCTTTGTTCAGCCTCAGTATCCCTGCCTTAGTCTTTCTTTGCTCCCTAATGTACCTATAAAACGTTTTATCCCCCTTCTTAACCGAGTTGGCTATCTTTTCCTCAGTTTGGGCCTTTGCTATTCTGACTGCCTTACCCATTTCCTTCTGCGTTAACTGGTACAGTTCTCTGTCCTGATCCTTCTGTGTTTCCTTATACTTCCTGAATGCTATCTTTTTCTCCCTTACCTTCCCCACCACTTCTTTTGAGAACCATAGTGTTTTTTTCTTTCATTTTGATTTGTTTATTTGCTTCACACAAAGGCTTGTTGCCTCTGTGATGGCGGTTTTGATGTTTCCCCATTGTTGCTGCACCCCACCTTCTTGCCTGTTTGCTAGTGCTTTTCTGAGGCACTATCCCATTTTGACAAAATCAGCCCTCCTGAAGTCCAGTACCTTCACTTTTGTGTGGCTTGGCTTGTGGAAATCCTGGTATATTTTTGCCATTTCTCCACAGATGGGGCCTTTTTATATTTTATATACCTCTTTTTCTTTTTCCTAATTAATTTTTTAATTTTACTGTTTAACCAAAGGGGAACTCTTTTATTAGTTTGGGTATATTTCTTGTTTTCGGGTACCCAGGTATTAATACAGTAATACATATTACTTTTAATAGCATCCCAGATTTGCTCACAATTCTTATTATGTAGTTCAGACTTCCAATCCCATTCACTAAAGTGATTTTTAATGTCCTCATAATTAGCTTTATGATAATTTTTAATTCTGGTAATGCCGTTATTAACATAAATAATAAAATTTTTCAAACTCCAAAAAAACATGTTATGGTTGCTATCTCCCAAAGGCTTGAGAACTTCTGGTAAATCTTCAATATTAGTCATAGTTGTTAGAATTAGATCTAATATATTTTCTTTCCTTGTGGGTTCTAAAACAAGCTGATCCAAGTTATGCTAGAGGGTTAGTTCAATAAATCTATGATTTAATTTAATTTTACCGGTAAGTGTTAACCAGCACATAGTTGGTAAGTTAAAATCTCCCATTAAAATTACATTTCATAATCTTCTAACTGCTCAATTGTTTGAAAAAACATTTTGTTACTATCTATGTCCAAATTTGGAGATCTATAGTATAAACCAATTGTCAATACCCTGTCCGTGTCTATTTGGACTAAGATGCTGTCAGTGTCCTTATGAGTAGTTAAGGCACTGGTGATTTGCCTACTTTTTAAACGGTTATTCACATATAGAGCTACACCTCCACCTTTATTGTTTTGTCGATTTTCTGAATATATAGAATAAACCGTTATATTAGTTCCCAAATAGAATCCGTGAACCAGGTTTCCAAGACACCACATATATCTATATTGTCTCTTCCTAATGTATGTCTTAGTTTATCAGATTTATTATTCAAGCTTCTAGCATTAAGCAACAGAATATTCAAGTTACTACATCAATTTTTGGGAGGGGTATTATTTACTATGTCTGCATCTCTATTCAGTGAAGTCCCAAGTTGTAGGTCCTTAAGTTCTTTATCTTGTTGAATATTTTCCCCACCCACCCTTTTATTCAGTTTAAATGAGACTGTATGTACTCATTAATTTGTTCACATAATGTTGTATTACCAAATTTATTTAAATGTAAACCATCCCTACATATCAAGCCAGGTGTGTGTGCAAAGTCCTCCCAATGTGTACTACAATGTATACCCTGTTTTAGACACCAAAAACGAAGCCAGTTATTCAGTAATTTTATTTTTTCATTTGAATCTACGGAAGCCTTAGGAACGAGGAGAATCTCAGAAAATGCAATCTGACAATCAAAATCTTTTAGAAGATTATACATTCCTACGATTTCTTGTTTAATATTTTGAAGATCTTGATTAAATAGATTGTTAACCCTGGCATGTATTATGACCAATGGATTATTTCCCCTTGCTTTCAAAGTATTTCCAAGCATTTTTGTGATATCTTGAATTTTAGCGCCTCTAAAGCTGGAGAGAGTATGGTTTGCTTTGTCTTGGTTACATATAAACCTATCTATATTTTTTATAATGGAGTCACCCACTACAAATTTTTGCCTAGACTCCTCAGGTTTGTTTTCTGTAATATCTCTGGGTATGTGAACCATGTTTTCAGGTTTGTTAAACAGATCAGTCAGGTTCTCTGAAATAACTGGTGTATTTGTATCTATTAATATAGGTGATAGATTATCGGCAGTAGTTGTCGGGTGTTTGGAGAAGGAATCCCAAACAGTAACACGGTTATCTTAATCTAATAAATATATTAAGGGATCAAATCAGTTTTGAGAAGGCATTTCAAACAGTGCTGCTTTTCTGCCTTTTTTAGCCGCTTTCTTGTTTGCTACCAAGCACCAGGTATTCTCAGTAAGCATGAGGTCGTCATCCTCCCTTACATGTCTTCTAGTGGGAGGATTTATGGAGAGTAAACCCTCCTGCCCATGGGAATCCCCTTCTTCCTATACTGATGGTATACTATTACTACAGTTTCCTGAAACAGTCGAATCAACTTGAAGATATGATCTGTTTATTCTGGCGATGGTGTCTGCATAACTGCTCTCTAAAGTGGATAATCAATCATTAAACAAACTGATTTCCTGAGTCAGATTTTCATTTAATAAACATTTACAGCATTTAATAATATTCTCCTGACCTACAGTAGGTTCTGTACTGTACATTACACATGCAGAACACATATACATGATTTTGCCATCTTGTGTGGTTAAAGTACCAGCTATTATTACAATTACTAATTCACCCTATTATAGTACTTACGTGACACAATAAAAACTTAAGAGCCACGTTTTTCCTGTTCCCTACTCACCATGAACATAGAAATACGCACAGGCCGTGCGCTTGACCAGCCTTCGCCCTGCTACTTACATGAGCGGAGCTTTAACTGTGTAAAGACCCAGAAGTAGAGATCGAGGGCACGAGTAGCCCCAAGCAGCAGAATAAAAACTAAAAAGTGTGGCTCAAAGTTCTATTGTGGAGTTACTATGAAGCCTAATATTAATAAAATGCCCAGGGGGAGTAGTTAGCCCAATAATCCTAGCTTCTATAAGCTTTTGTAGTTCGCGCTGCGGTACGCAAAAACTACAGCTTCTCTACCTCTTCCTGTTTTGGAAGCAGGGCTCAAATGTACCATTTCACATGTGAAAATCACAGCAGTATAAAATGCATCGACACAATTCACAGTTTAAAAAATGTTTCATTCAGCACACACTTGCTGCGCAACCTCAATACTGGGTAGCAGCAAGTAAAAATAAAGCGCTTCGCCATGAGGCGGGCTTTAACCGTATAAAGACCCGGAAGCAGAGATCTCGGGTCATGAGTAGCTCCGAGCAGCAGAATAAAAACTAAAAAGTGTGGCTCAAAGTTCTATTGTGGCATTACTATGAAGCCTATTACTAATGAAATGCCCAGGGGGAGTAGTTAGCCCAATAATCCTAGCATCTGTAAGCTTTTGTAGTTCTCGCTGCGGTACGCAAAAACTACAGCTTCTCTACCTCTTCCTGTTTTGGAAGCAGGGCTCAAATATACTGTTTCACATGTGACAATCACAGCAGTATAATATGCATCAACACAATTCACAGTTTAAAAAATGTTTCATTCAGCACACACTTGCTGCGCAACCTCAATACTGGGTAGCAGCAAGTGAAAATAAGCGTTCGCCTATATGTGAGGTGTATTCATAAATACCAAAATCACATGCAGAAGGGAATATTGACATATACACAAGGTCAACTTATATGCAAGGCTATACAGTGTTAAAGAAGGACTCTGCCACTGGCAGAAAAGAATCACAGTTCCCGTCTTGAGATATAACATCAGCCGTGTTGGTGCTATGTAGCTTCTGGAAGCCATGTTGCTATACATACTGGGCACTGTATTTTTCGAGGCATGTGACAAATTGATCAGAGACCATTCTCGCAAGGCTATTGGATGGGTGAGAGAATAGAATAGGCCTGCAACTGTTAAGAGTAATGCTGTTACTGCTTCTGAAAACTGGTGTAACCAGTGGGGATATGGATATCTACTTTTTGGGGAAATTCGAGTAGCACAGGGAAAAGTTAAAACATCTAGATATGGGTGGGAAAGTTCCTCACCCACAAGGGCAAGAAGTTTCATATTAACCGAATCACTCCCACACCTAGTTTTGCCAAGTACCGTACTGATGTTTTCGAGGCGTCTTTGACTGAAACAGCCTTAAAGTAGAATTTAGGGTATCCTGTTTCAGAGCCCACCATCTGGGAGGTGTCAAGATCGGGTTCTCCGCATAGGAAATGGGCAGACTCAGTGGGGATGGCAGAACTGAGGTTATTAAAGGCTGTGTTGAAGTAACTGGCAATTTCGGTGGGATCAAGGACCTCTCAACCATGCACCATGAACATTCGAGGAATGGTTTTAACTCCCTTGCCAAGGAGCTCTGAGATATTCTCCCAGAATCTTTTGCTATTGCTGCAGTTCTGGGTCTGCTGATGTTTCTAGAAGTCAGATTTACCCTGTCTAATCATACTGGTGCACTTATTGTGGGCTTCCATGTACCTTTGCAGGTGGACAGGGGACCCTGTTTCCCTGGGCAGTGCCCACAGATTGTCCCTGTCCCTCATGCAGGCAAGGAGATCAGGGGGTTATCCATTCTGATGGTGTTCCTCTTGCCTTGCGTTTTTTAAAGTGTATGAATTTATCACAGGCATGGGTGAACTCGGAGACAAAGAATTCTAGGGCAGAGTCAATATTGGGAAGGGCATCTAAGAAGCACTAATCATTTTGGGCCAAATAAGATTTGAACTCAGGCACATTCCTTTGATTTAGGACTTGACTGACTGTGATCTGGGTGGGGGTCAGGTGGCCTTGTCTAACTGCCCATAAAACATTGCACTGGGGAGTGGTCACTTAGGGTATCTGGCAGAACTTTGACAACTTTAACCCTCTCAGGATGTGTAACTAGGACCCAATTAAGTAGCATCATGGTGCCTGTTTTCATAGTTGGTCCTGGTGTGCTTAGTGACCATTTATGTGAGAAACAGGCTGGACATCTTATCTTTATGACCTGTGCTGGACTTAAATTTCCAATTGCTGTTAAAGTCACCCGTAACAATGTATCTTCTTCAAGAATATCTCTTTCATCGGGCCACACCTATGGAACTATAGCCCCCAGGCACTAGGACCACACGGAAATTTTATTGCAAGCAGTTAGCTAAGGGCCATTCACAATGACATCCTATGTTGGCTCCTCCCATATAAATGTGAGCGGCCCCTTCCCTCCTCAGTTCTTTTCCCACCTTCGACCATACTCACCGGACCTTCCACGGAGACGCGCTGCCACAATGAACTGCTAGTTAGTGTTTTACAGAATTTCTCTTCATAGTTTGCCATCACTTTTTAAAAAGTGATCATTGTCATAGTGTATGTTGTCTAAAGAACCTGCTAAACTCTTTAGATACTGCGAATGTGATGAAAATATTTACTCTGGTGACCTGTATGATGTCTGCGTGTGCTGCCTTGGTGCAGACCATAATGTTAAGGCCTGCAGACTTTGCCTTTAGTTTAATACAGCTACCAGGCGATGCAGGAAGAATGTCCTGGAAACCCATCTTCTAAAACAGCAAGTAGTCATGATGGAGAAAGATCTCTGCCATGTCACCGGCCTGTTGTTCAGGGCTCCCACTCGTCAAAGTCCCGGGAAAAAAACACCGGGCAACATAAGCACAAGCACCGGGCTCTTCGGGCTCCCACTCATCAAAGTCCCAGGAGAAAACCCCTGGGCAACATGAGCACAAGCACCGGGAGAGAGAAAGGAGTAAGGAGAAATCCTCCCCAGTCCCTTCTCAGTCGTGCCTCTCTAATCCACGTGACCACCACAGCACTGTCAACCGCCTCAGCGATGATGCCACTGGCCACCAAAACCTCTGATTCCTCAGGGTCGGGACAGGCTGTGACTACCGCCAGGCCTAGCATGACTGGCGAAGGACTGTTGATGTTGGGGGCTGCACCTTCTCTGTCGACACCCCAGAGCACGCCTGTAGTACAGGCAAGCATCGACATACAGGCAGTGTTTTCGTCCTTTGTGGACATGCTGTGGCGCCTGCTACCTCCTCGTGCCACAGCAGCAGCATCGACAGGGCACCCCAGACAAGCTCCACCACTGACACCTGTTTGGTTGACCTACCCACTCCCTTCGAGGGCATCAATAACGACTTCTGTTCCTTCCTTGAGGCCTACATAAGCCATCGATGAAGATGAGGAATATAATCCTGACTTCATAATGCAAGAGGAGGAGCAAGAATATGTGGAGAGCTCTTATGAGAGGTCTAGCTCTACCATCTGTACAGGATGTGAGGACTCGATTGTGTGCACCCCAAGGCACCCCCCGAAGACCCTTCATTCATCTCCATGATGCAGCAACTCCAGTTTGCCATGGGGTTTGAATCTGAGGAGAAAGGTATCACCAAAAGGAATCTGATAGAAGTTTTAGAACTACCTGATTCCCCACCTGTTGTGATTCCTCCTCTTTTGCCCACCTAAGAGGTTGCCACCCTGGCTGCCTGGCACAGGCCTAATATGATTCCTGCCATTCCTAGGAAGGCAGATAAGTTACACCAGGCCCCCACAGGAAAGCCCTTCTTTGCAGGCCAACCTGAGGCAAACTCAGTTGTGATAAATGCAGCCCATGATAGATCTAGGGTGCCTAAACATCTCAGTTCTCTCCCTCCTGACAAGGAGTCTAGTAGATTAGATGTTCTGAGGAAGAGAACCATTGCTTCTGATACCTGGGGCCTGAGGATTGCAAACTATCAGACCCATATGGTAAAATACTAGAATACCCTCTGGAGGAAGGCCAAAGCAGCGGCCCAAGCCCTCCCTGGTACAACAACCCACAAGAGACAGGGCTATCCTAGATCTAGTACTGACTAACAGGGAAAGGATTACAGATCTCCAGGTAGAAGGTCACCTGGGTGCCAGTGACCATCACATGGTATGGTTCAGTTTGGCCACTAGAACAAAATCATCCCATTCCAAGGCAAAAATATAGGACTTCAGAGGAGCTATGAACATACGAAATTTGCCAGCAGATAAAGGCCTAGAGGTCTATCAAGTCTGCTCGAATGTGCAGCTAGCACCCCTTATTCTGCAGCTGCCCCTCTCTTCTACCCTTCCCCTTCATTAACCCTCCCCCTTGTTCTGTCCCATTACCTTTTGAAGCAGTCCACTGTTCTACTGGATACCACTTCTGTAGGTAACGCATTCCATCCAGCCACCACCCTCTCTGTAAAAAAGTTTCTCCTCATCTCCCTCCTGAACCTTCCTCCCTCCAGTCTCATATCATGGCCCCTGGTGTCCCTCCCCTCCCTTACTTTGAACAGCCCCTCTGTACCTGTCTTGTTTATTCCTTTCATGTACTTAAAGGTTTCAATCATGTCCCCCATCCCTCCTCTCCTCCAATGAGTACATGTTCAACTCCTCAGCCTCCTCTCGTATAAGTCCCCCAGCCCCTTGATCATCTTTGTTGCCCCTGCGCTGCACCCTCCAGTAACTTAATGTCTCCTTCAGATCGGGCACCAGTACTGCATGCAGTACTCCAGGTGCGATCTAACTAATGACCTATACAGTGGCAGAATCACCTTCTCCCTCTTCGAGGATATACCCCTTGCAATACAACCCAGCATTTTGTTGGCCTTTGCAGCTGCCTTCCTACATTGTGCCGAGTTGTTCATTGACCCTGTAATGAGCACCCCCAGATCCTTCTCCCCTCTGTCTGGGCTAGCTGCACTCCCTCCAGCTGGTAACTCCTCCTTGGGTTCTTTATCCCAAAATGCAGCACCTTGCACTTTTTGGCATTAAACCCCAGTTGCCAGGTGTCTGACCAGGTTTCAAGCTTTGCCAGATCATCCTGTAACCCCTGCCATCCCCCTAGGTCATCCACCACCACCCCTACCTTGGTATCATCAGCAAACAGACCGATCTTGCTCTTGATGTCCCATGATATGTCTGCAATGAATATCCCAAACAACACTGGTCCCAACACTGAGCCCTGTGGAACACCGCTCGTCACTACCCTTGGGTGTGAGAGCTCCCCACCCCACCACCACCCTCTGTTGCCTTCCCTGAAGCCAGTTTCCTACCCATCTCACCAGCTGTGCACCTGCCTCTGTGCCTACTAACTTACTTCCCAGCCTTCCATGCGGCACCGAGTCGAATGCCTTACTGAATTCCAGATACAGGACATCCACTACATGGCCGCTGTCTAGTTGCCTAGTTACCCAGTCATAGAACTCCACCAGGTTGGTTTGGCAGGATCTGACCCATATGAAGCCATGCTGTCTGCTGTCCTGTAGTCCTGTGGCCTCTAGGAGGGCCACCAGCCTCTCCTTCAGGATAGTCTCCATTGGCTTACTGACGATGGATGAGAGGCTCACTGGTCTGTAGCTTCCCGGTTCATCCTTGGGGCCACTTTTGTGGAAGGGCACCACATGAGCCATCCTCCAGTCCTGAGGTACACGCTCTGAATGTAGTGAGACATTAAATAGGTCTGCCAAAGGTCCAGCAAGGACCTCTGCCAGCTCCTTCAGTACCCTGGGGTGGATGCCATCTGGGCCTGGTGCCTTGTCCACCCTCAGTGCCTTCAAATCCTCCCGAACTCTGCCCTCCATGATTTCC
Organism: Neoceratodus forsteri; assembly: GCA_016271365.2. NCBI lineage: Eukaryota > Metazoa > Chordata > Ceratodontiformes > Ceratodontidae > Neoceratodus > Neoceratodus forsteri. The sequence continues at coordinate 506,960,161 of CM028137.1, forward strand.
CCATCTATCACCCCCCACCGTTTCTACCATTTCTCCCCTTGGGTGTCACCCCCTTCTCTTTAGTAAATACTGAGCAGAAGTACTCATTTAGTGCTTCTGCCTTATCGCACCCTGCTTCCACCCAACCCCCCCCTCCTTCCTAATCCTTACTATGTGGTCCTTACAGCTCCTTTTCTCCCTGATGTACCTAAAGAAGTCCTTCTCCCCCTTCTTAATGCCTTTTGCCAGCCTGAGTTCCATAGTTGCTTTGGCTCCCCTTACTGCCCTTGTCACCTCCTTCGATTCTGACAAGTACTCCTCCCTGTCCTCCCCCCTCCCTGTTTTCTTGTACTTCCTAAAGGCAGCTCTATTCCTCCTTACCTTTTCCATGACTTCCTTGCTCAACCAGCTCGGTTTCTTAGTCCTAGCCTTCTTGCTCTGGGCCTTGCAGCAGGTTTTGGTTGCCTCCACTATCCCCAGCTTTATGAGCTCCTACCTCTGGTTAGTGTCCATACTAGATTGAATTCTGGCCAGGTACCCTTTTAGCACTTCCCCCCCATCCTCCCAAAGTTAGCCCTCCTGAAGTCCAGCACTCTGGTGCCAGATTCCACTCCTTCCTTGCCCATGTCCAGTGTGAGCCATACTGAGTGGTGGTCACTCCCTGACAGCGGTTCCTCCACTGTAAGTTCTCTCACAAAGTCCCCATTTGCCAGCACAAGGTCAAGGGTATTCCCTAACCTGGTTGGTTCATTGACCATTTGCAGCAGGAAGCTGCCCTGGAAGGCATCCAGCAGTACCTGCTCCCTTCTGTTCCTGGTTGTTGGGGTACTCCAGTCCACTCCTGGCATGTTGAAGTCCCCCACAATCACCACACTACCCTTCTCGCAGTTCCTCCAGATTTGTGCCGCTAGTTCCCTGTCTAACTCCTCCGTCTGAGATGGTGGCATGTACACCACTCCCATTCTAAGAATCCTATTCTTGGAATCCTGGATTTGCATCCAAAGTGACTCCGTACTACCCTCCTCCCCTTCCTCCCTCCCTTACACACTTCAGTCCTTCCTTCACATATAGTGCCACACCCCCTCCTTTTCCAATCACCCTGTCCCTATGAAATAACCTGTACCCTGGTACAGACAGGTCCCAGTCATTGTATTGGGTAGCCCATGTTTCTGTGATGGCTGCAATGTCCACCTCTCCCTCTGCCATGAGCACCTGTAACTCTGCAGTTTTCCTCCCAAGCCTCCTAGCATTAAGGGTAACCACCTTCCACCCTCCCCCATCCTGCCCTCCTTTACTAGCATCACCAATAGTACTTGCCATTTGTCCTTTGTCACTGTTATGAGGGGTAAGCTCATATGGTTTCCCAACCTGTGGTCTCTGCATATCTCTTGCCCAATTGCCACCCCCCACTCCTAGTTTAAATTCCCAACTTCCTCTATGTACTCCTCCATCCTCTTTCAACACTTTCTTTCCCTCCTCACTCAAGTGTAGTCTGTCCTTGGCATAGAGACTACTGTCCTCCCAGGTCCCTCCCCAACCCCCAACAGCCCATACCCTTTAGCACAACACCAGGTTCTTAGCCATCCATTAAATTCCTCTATTCTCAGCTTTTTTGTTGTGCTTGCCTTGGGCACTGGAAGTATCTCTGAAAAAGTTACTGATCTTCCTGCCCCCTCACACGATTGTGCTAGTTCCTCAAACCTCCTCTGGACTATATCAACTGTCTTGTCAGCCAGGTCGCTCATCCCAAGATGTATAATTAAATGAGGCTTGTCCCTACCCCTTCTAGCATATTTCAGAACAGATTGTCCCACCCTTTCCGCTGTCATTCCTGGCATGGCCTCCACCCAAATGCGACTATGCCTCTCCCCCTTGCTACCCCACCTGACTCCTCTTAGTATTGAGTCCCCCAGCACTAAGATTCCACCACTCTTACTCCCTGCTTGCTTTCATTCATCTCCCTCTGTCATGTCCAGCTCCTCTTCTTCCTCCTGCACATTATTTCCCCCTTTTGCCCCTGTTGCAATTCTTCCAGCAGAATTTCCCCCCCCGCTCCGGTTTGGTCCAGGCATTTATCAATTACTCCTCTAATTTCATCATTTCCCTCCTCCACCTTCTTCCTCTCTAGCAGTGCAAAACTATTTTCTGAAGACCCTTCACAAATGCCCGCTCCTTCTCTCTTCATAGTAACCTGTTCTCTCCTTTCCACTCCATGACTTTTGCCACTTCTTCGCCTCCCCCTCACAAGTCCCTATCTCCTCCTTCCATTTGTCTTTTGTCTCCTGACCTGGTTTCCCTGGCAGTCGTTCTTCCTGGCCTGGGCCCCTTTGTCTCTGCTTCCCTTCTTCTGACCTTCTCCTCACCACTGTTGGCTTAAATCGCCCTCCCTCATCTCCCCTTCTTCCTCCCTCCAGTATTGGGCTAAACCCACCCCCAATCTGCCTTGCCTGTCTTAGTTCCTCCTGCAGACCCTCGATATCCTTTCTAAGTTTCTGTATGTGGTTGCACACTAAACATCCTCCCACATTCCAGGCAATTTTTAGAAAGATTGAGCTGATTTTGATAAGATGGGCAACAGAGTTAAGCTAGCCCTGGCAAAAAGAAATACAGGTGAGGGGGTACAGGCAAAGTGTGGGCAAGCATTAAAGATGCATTACTTGAACTAACATCCCATTGTGTTGGTGAGAAAAGGAAGTGTAAAAGAAGAAGGAAACCACTTTGGTTCTCAAAAAGAGTAGCAGAAAAGGTCAGAGCCAAAAGGCTGGCCTTCAGAAAATATAAGGGAACGCAGCAGGATGAAGATAAGGAGGCATATCAACCTTCCCTAAGGGAAGCAGGGAAGGCAGTAAGGCAGGCAAAGGCCCAAACCGAGGAAACACTAGCACAAACAGTAAAAGAAGGTGACAAGTCTTTCTATAGATACATTAGTGAAAGGAGAAAGTCCCAGGCATGTGAGGAGGAGGACCATGTAAAAGCATCTATCCTAAATAGATACTTCTGCTCAGTATTTATTGAAGAGAAGGTAGGGCAGGGCCCACAGCTCTGCACCATGGACACAGTGGGGAGGGAGGTATGCACTAGTCCCTTCACAAAAGAAAGGGTCCTACAAGAGCTCGATAAGCTCAGGGTGGACAAGGCAATGGGACCTATGGTACACATCCCAGGGTACTAAAGGAGCTTAAGGGTGGAACTAGCAGAACCATTATCAGAACTGTTTAGTGAGTCTCTGAGCACAGGAGAGGTCCCAGAAGACTGGAGAAGGGCTCATGTGATCCCACTCCACAAGAGTGGTAGCAGGGAAGAGACAGGGAACTACAGACCAGTCAGTCTTACCTCAGTAGTGGGCAAGATTATGGAGACACTCCTTAAGGAAAGGATAGTAGAACACCTGGAATCCATAGGAGCACAGGATCCAAGACAGCATGGGTTTACAAAAGGAAGGTTCTGTCACTCTAATCTCATAGATTTCTTTGACTGGGTAACCAGAGTGGTGGACCAAGGGGGAGCAGTTGATATTGCCTACCTTGACTTCAGCAAAGCTTTCGATACTGTTCCACATAGAAGATTGGTTAATAAGCTGGGTAGGCTCGGGCTAGGTCAGACGTTGGTCAACTGGGTGGCAAACTGGTTGACAGGCAGAAAACAGAGAGTGGTGGTAAACTGTATACAGTCAGAAGAGATGCAGGTCACAAATGGGGTACCTCAGGGATCAGTCCTGGGGCCAGTGCTCTTCAATATCTTCATCAGTGACATTGCACATGGACTGGAGGGTAAGGTTTGTCTGTTTGCAGATGACACCAAGATCTGCAACAGAGTAGATGATCCAGATGGAGTGGGCAGAATTAGAAGAGATCTGGATAAACTAGCAAAATGGTCGGAAGAGTGGCAACTGGGGTTTAACTCAAAGAAGTGCAAGATCATGCACATAGGGAAGAGAAACCCTGAAGCCACCTATAGGCTGGGATGGGAGTTGTTGGCAGTCACAAGAGAAGAAAGAGACTTGGGCATCATCATCACCAATGACCTAAAATCATCCAAGCAGACCTCTAAAGCAGTAGGTAAGGCTAGAGGGACGTTGGGGTGTATTAGTAGGGGTATCACAAGTTGGAAGAGGGAGGTAATAATCCCTCTTTACAAGACACTGGTTAGGTCCCATCTGGAGTACTGTGTGCAGTACTGGAGGCCACACCTTCACAAGGACATTAACCAAATTGAGGCAGTCCAGAGAAAGACAACCAAAATGGTGCAGGGACTGCATTAGAAAACATATGAGGACAGATTAACTAAACTCAATATGTATACCCTAGAGCAAAGGAGGTAGAGAGGTGATATGATTGAACCATTCAAACACCTTAAGGGCATTAACAAGGTGAAAGAGTCTAATATGTTTCAATATAAGAAAAATAGCAGACAAGAGGACACAGCATGAGATAGAGGGAGGCCGATTAAGGAGTAATGTGAGGAAGTTCTTTTTCACAGAAAGGGTGGTGGATTCATGGAACGGCCTACCTCAGGAAGTGGTGGATATGAATACAGTGCAGGGCTTCAAACAGGCATGGGACAGGTATAAGGGAGCTATAGAGATGAGTATGAATAGATAGGCCATTGACAGAGCAAAAGGCCTATGGCACATTCATAAGGTAGAAAAAGAAATGGGCAGACTGGATGGGCCTTACGGTCCTTATCTGCCGTCAACTTCTATGTTTCTACCAGAGGGGTACTTCAAAACAGGAGCTTCTAAAGGTCCTCCAGGCAGGAGCAGATGTAGGAAAACATCTGTTGGGGTCTACTTATGACATTTCTGATGCTTCTGCTAGGGCAGCAGCCTCCGGTGTCTGCTTAAGAAGGCATTCTTGGTTGAGGGTAGCAGGATTTGCCAATGATGTGCAGCAATCCATCCTAAATGCCCCATTTAGAGAATACAAACCGTTCAGAGTAAATGTTGAGGATATCCTCTCAAACCTACAGGCAGGACTTTAAAATCAGTAAAATTCCACTACCACACACAACCAAGAAGTAGGTAGAGGGTGCCTGTTTTGTCCTGCAAGCAACAGGCACCATTCAGGAGCCAGACAACAAGGTAAAAGCAGAGAAGGATCAGCTCTGCCTGCCCTAGGACCAACCCCAGGTGCCCATTCAAAAGTCCCTAGAGGTGGAAGTGTGGCTATAGGCGCAGGATCTACATGACTCCTTACTAGACCCCTACACACCAGCACCTTCAGGGGTGGTGGTAGGGAGTCGCCTTTCCCTCCACCTGGACCAGTGGAGGAAGATCACTTCAGATGCTTGGTTCCTGCAAATAACAAAACAGGGCCATGCTCTAGAGCTTCTGGGGTTACCTCCAGACCATCCACCAACCCCTTCGGCCTATCCTCCAGAACACATACCAGTGCTGCTAGAGGAAGTACACACCCTAATGCAGAAGAGGGCCATGAAACCAGTCCCTTGGGAACAAAAGGTCAGGGGATTCTATTCTCCCTACCTCCTAGTCCCCAAAGGCACAGGGGACATAAGGCCCATTCTGGATTTAAGAAATTTGAACCTATTTATTCAGTACAAGAGGTTCAGAATTGTCCTTCTACAAGGCTTGTTGCCACTACCGCAGGTAGGGGACTGGATCTGTTCCCTAGACATGCATGCATCTTACCTGCATATCAAGATCTGTCCCTCTCACAGGAAGTACCTCAGGTTCCTCTTCCAGGGGGAACATTATCAGTTCAGGGTATTGCCCTTTGGTTTATCATCTACACCATGGATCTTAACCAAATGCTTAGCCATAGTTGCAGCAGCCCTCAGGTGAGAGGGACTAAATGTATTCCCTACATGGATGACTGGTTGCTCAAAGCTCATTCCAAAGAACAGCTTTACCAGACTCTAGCATGCAGCAGGCACTTGTTTGATGCCCTAGGAATCACAGCCAATGTGCCAAAATCAGTCCTGACCCCTTGTCAGCACCTGCAGTACATAGGAGCAATCCTGGACACAGCACAAGGCTTAGCCTTCCTGCTCCAGGACAGGGCCAAATGCCTGATTGCACAGGCCCAGATGACATACAGCAACAGGTATGTCACAGCCAGGACATTCCTGAGACTTTTGGGCCTGATGGCAACATACATTTTCACTGTACTACTGGCCAGAATGCATATGTGGATTCCCCAGTGGACATTAAGAGTCCAGTGGAACCAGCGCACCAACGATCTAGAACAGAAGGATTTAGTAACATCTCCTGTCCGAAAGATGCTTCAGTGATGGATGAAACACGACCATTTGCTAAAGGGGGATCCTTTCCTGATTCCCTCCCTTCATCAGATCCTTATAAAAGATGCCTCTGGGATGAGCTAGGGGGCACGTCTGGGGTCCCATCAGACACTGGGAACATGCACAACAGTGGAAAGTAACCTCCACATTAACATCCCAGAAATGTAAGCTGTTCTGTATGATCTACAAGCCCTCCAGCCCCATCTGTACCCGGGACATCTGCTGTTGCAAACAGGCAACATCAGTGTGATGCACTACATAAACTAACCCCTATGAAGGGAAGTGATGAGGGTTTGCTATTGGGCTTTAGAACACAGTCTAGAACTGTTAGCAGTTCATGTTCCAGGTGTCCAAAATGTGTTGGCAGACAGGCTAAGCCAGTCACAGTCCAGATTGCACAACTGGGAACTGCTGACCTAAGTCAAAGAAGACCTGTTTGACAGGTGAGGTCGTCCAGAGTTGAACCTTTTTGCATCCCCACAAAATGCAAAACTGCTGCTTTTCTGCTTGCTTCTTCCAGGGCCTGGAGTTTTCTGGCAAGACGCATTGTCCCTCTCTTGGAAGGGAAGATCTGACTTCGAGGAAGCTGTTGCAGCAGGCCAACACCGATAGGACTTCGCCACCAGGTGTCAGGACCACACAGAAACTTTCTAGCTACTATAGCAGTCTACCACGGGGGACCGCCAACGTCATTCTCTGATGTCAGCTTGTCATAGAAGGGCGGGCAGTCCCCCACAACCTTCTCAGTTCTTTCCCACCATCACCCCACACACGTTGGACCTAAGCGGACGCTGCAACTACAGTCAACCACCATTACCCACGCTTGCTGCACTTTATTTTTACTATTTTCTTTAGTTTTAACATCACATTTTCAGTGTTACCGACATCAAGTTTTTATCTTCTCCATCTGCCTTGTCTTCCGACCACTCCACAAAGTGTGCCTGTGGAAAACATATTCCTGAAAAACTCTGCTTGCATTATGTGACTAGGCCCCAGCCATGATGCTGAAGCCTGCCAGATCTGCCAGAAATTCAACCAGGCCACTCAGAGACATTCCCTAAAAATCCTGGAGAGCCATGTCATCAAGTAGAAGCTCATCACGATGGAAAAGGAGCTGCAGGCCAGGAGTTCTTTGGCTTCACCAGCCCTGTCCTCCGCAGCTTCCTCCTCTTCTCAGTCCTGGGAAAAATCTGACGGGTAGCATAAGCACCTGGACAAACACTGGGACCAGGACCTGTCTACTTCCCACTCACGGTCTCCTCATCAACCTTCGACCATATCTGTGTCATCCTCCCATGGAGGGGTCTGCCACTACGGCCCCACCAACCCTTACTCCTGCAGGGTTACTGGTGGCCCCGCCACCCGCCCTTATCTCTGTCCAGCATAGCAGCTCCTCAGGGCAGGGGACTCTGTCTCCTGCTCCCCAGACCCTGACGCTCAGGCCTCTTACTTCCATGGGCTTTCAGTCAGGAGGCTTGGCCGATGCGGGTGTATCTGGTATTGGCTCTTCTGCTATTGCCCCACTGGCCCCTGACGCTGCCTGCATAGGTCCCTTTTTGGGGGCCATCAGCAGTCCTTCTTGGCAGTGCCCTCAGCAGGCTACCAGTGTCTTTCCAAGACCGGTGTCACCTCTGCCTTTGCCAGGGGGCCCCCCACCAAGTGCATGTATCTTCTCTCCGAACTCCGGTGGATTCCCCTTCTACTTTCTAGGCTTCCTTGGCCAGCACCTGCTGGACTGGCACCAGTATTGCCTCTGCCCACAGGCTGCACATGCCAGTCCTCCATCAGGGTACCCTATGCCAGCCCCGCCTGGCCCAACACCCCTTTTCCTTACCTGGCATGGCCTACCCCTGTCCACCGGTTTACAGTTACCCTGCACCGGTGGACTACAATGTTCTCTTTCACGCCCCAGGAAATTTTTACTGTATTCAGACATATGCAGTTAGCCTTCACCATTCAACTGCCCCTGAGATGAAAGAATTAATGAACCTGTGCAAATAGTAGAACACTGATAGGCTCAAGCTTGGTTTTCAAACTGCTGTCCCTGGTGCATTCTGTGTAACCGTCAGATTTTTTACTCTGTCTGCCAAAATTAGATGCCTCAGAGATTGCTCCTTCAGCTTGAAGATTTTACTTTATTCTCGGTTTTTTTCAAGTTACCGTTTCATTTATTTTCTTTTTCAAAGTATTTTCCTTAGTAAAATCAGGTAGATTAGTCTACATTTAGCTTCAGTTGGGTAAGTCCATGGTTTCTCCTCGGTTTGCTGAACCGGTCAGGAACCGAGATTTTTCTACTCTTTTGAGGTAAAAAGTTTTTAGTTTTATTAATAATTACTAGTAAGTATACTCGCCAGTTCCTGCTTAACTGTGCTGTGTTCCTGAACCAGGAATTTTCTCGTTTTTTCCCTTTGTCTCTGAACCAACCAAAACCAAAAAACAATATCTTACTAGTATTTTATTATTTCTTAGTTGGCATAGAACCGGCATTTTCTTGCTAAAAGGTTATGTCACAGAAGCCTGAAAAGACATCTGGCCCTACCGGTTTTCAGCACTGTATTCTGTGTGGTGAACCGTTTGCTAAGGTTGACCCCCACCCAAGCTGTGTTGTTTGCTTAGGGTTTGACCACCTGAATGCAGACTGTGAAATCTGTAAAGCTTTTCCCTCAGTCTATACTTGATAGGCGCCTGAATAGACTGAGAGAAGAGATGTCTGAAAAAGCTGCTGACCCAGCTCCTGAACAACTGGTTCCTTCCTCTAGCAAGGAAAAACCGAAGGAACCAGAGGGAAAGCCCTCTGATAAGGGCGGAACCTCCCCAAAACCTAATAAGACAGCAGAAATGGCTGCTGATCTGGCCCCTGCCAAGAAGAATAAAAAAGAGAAACATACAGGGAAGGAACCGCAACTGAAGGTTACGGAGGTTCCAACTGCTGAAGAAATAGAAAACGCTATTAAAATTATTCAGTTGCTGCAGAATATTCCCAGCGGTTCAGTTCCGGTGCCTCAGCAAGTTCCTCAGCAATCACTGGTTCAAAATCCAGTTCAACCACTCTTCATACCAACGGTTGCTTCTTCAGTTCCCGGTTCAGCTTAACTGTACCCCTATTATAAAGAGGAGGAAGGCGACAACCTTGGGGAGCCAATTGAGCCAGACCAGCAGGAGTTTGAGTTTCCCACTCGACATCCTGAAGATTTCTCTTCCCACTTTTCCTTTATGAAACAAGTGGCAGAATCTCTGGACCTCCCCACTCAGGAGACCACTGAGGAGGAGGAGGAGGAGGAACCAGATTATATGGAGCTGATGGATCTGGCAGCTACTAAATATTTACTGCTCCCCATCCACAAGTCACTGAAGAGGCAAGTCCTGAAAATCTTAAAAACTCCTACTTCTGTCCCTCCAGTGGACAAGAAAATGGAAAGGAAATACCATTTGGCTAGAAGTGGGACTGAATTTCTCTTCAGTCACCCCAGCCATGAGGGGGTGGTACAGGCAGCTGCCTGTGACGTAGCAAATGTGCCATTGTCATCCCATCCCCCTGATAAGGATTCCTGGAAAATCGAGTCTGTGGCAAAGAAAGGCTACTTGGGAGCCTCTTTGGCCATCAGACAGGCCACTTATATGGCTTATGTATCCAGATACCAAAACAGTCTCTGGAACTCAGTCTTGGAGCTGGCCAGCATTGCTCCTCCTGCACTAGAAGATGATCTAGAGGAGACTGCCAAATGTGGCATTGGGGCTTCCAAGTACCAGTTCCACATGGCAGTGGATGCCAGTGATATAGCTGCCAGGCTTATGGCAACTTCAGTATCCCTGAGAAGGTTTGCTTGGCTCAGGGCCACTACCCTTTCTCAAGGTACCCAAACTAAGGCATTAGATTTTCCTTGTGAGCAGAATTCTCTGGTTAACAAAGGGAAGCTTACATGAAAAAGATGGATGAGTACAAGGCAGCTTATAAAAGCGCCTCTGCCAAAGAGAAGGCATCCATCTCTCTGAGGCACCAAAGTAGGGAAGGTAGGGGGAGATCCTATACCAGGCCTTTTTATCACTCTCAGGCTCTCCCAGACTACCAGCAGCAACGTGGCTACTTTAGAGGCAGGGGTAGAAGGGGTAACAGGTGCTCTGACCCGAGGCCCCAGGCTAGAACACAGGCAAAACAGAACCCCTGACATGCCTGTCGGAGTCACCTCCCCAATACCGGTAGGTGGCAGACTGGCTCACTACTTCTAGGCATGGCAATCCATCACCACAGTCAAGTGGGTCCTGGAAGTAGTGAGCCAGGATCTTGCTCTCAGTTTCAAGGGCATCCCAAAATTGAGAGCAAGGCTGTTCAAACCTGCAACCCCAGTAGAAAAGGCCTTGCTAGAATCAGAAGTAGCCAGCCTCCTACTGGCAAAGGCAGTAGAACTTGTCCCAACCTCTCAGAGGGGAAAAGGATTTTACTCAAGGTATTTCCTAACCCTAAAGAAGAATGGGGAGTGGTGACCCATACTGGACCTCAGAGCCCTAAACAGATATCTGACCAAGCCAAAGTTCAAGATGGTCACCTTGGCAATGATTCTCTCCACTCTCAGGCAGGGAAACTGGTTGGCATCCTTACACCTCAAGGATGCCTACTTCCGCATCCCCATCAGACAGTCTCACAGAAAGTACCTCAGGTTCAGAGTGCCATCAGGCCATTAGCAGTTCGGAGCCCTGCCTTTCGGTCTCACCTCTGCCCCAAGGGTGTTCACAAAGTGCCTGGCTGTGGCAGTGGCACATTTGAGAAGGCAGGGGTAACAGTGTTCCCTTACCTAGACAACTGGTTAGTCATTGGGCAGTCCCCTCAGCAGGTAAGGAATGCTCCAGTCCTCACACAAGCTATCCTGCAGTCTCTAGGGTACCGGTGAACCAATAAAATTCAATTTTGTGGCCGGTCCAGCTTCTGGACTTCATAGAAACAGAGTTGGACACTCAAAGAGGGAAGGCATTCCTTCCTCAGGAAAGGGTGGACAGCCTGGTACAGTTGGTAAGCTCCTTCCAGCTTCACATCTCCAGACAACCAAGACATTTTCTACAACTGTTGGGCCACATGGCAGCCTTAACAGCAGCAGTGCCAGGAGCCAGGTTTCAGATGAGAGACATCCAGTTCCACCTCAAGTCCCACTGGTCTCAGAAAAAGGACTCCCTATCAAAAATAGTACCAGTCATAGAGATTCTCATTCAAGCACTGCAGTGGTGGCAGGAAAGGGACAACCTCAGGGAAGGAGTACCATTCCAGCAGGAGTCTCCAATAGTAGTGTTGACTACAGATGCCTCCCTCCTAGGATGGGGCACCCACCTGGGAGAGCACACGGTACATGGTCCCAGCAGGAAACACTACTGCACATAAATCTGTTGGAGCTCAGGGCAGTCTTTCTGGCCCCTTGTCATTTGGCTCACTGGTCCAGGACAAGGTGGTGCAAGTCAGGACAGACAACATCACTAGCATGTACTACATAAACAAGCAAGGAGGCACAAGGTCCACCCTGCTGTGCACAGAGGCTATAAAAATTTGGAGTCTGTCATATTCCCTCAGGGTCTCTCTCTCTCTCAGCAGTCCATCTTCCAGGGAAGGACAACATCCTAGCAGATGCACACTGAGCTGGATCAATCAAAACCACCATGAGTGGTCTCTGAACAGACAGATCCTGCAAACCATCTTCAGAAGATGCAGCACTCCAGAGATAAACCTCTTTGCAGCCCTAGACAATCACCAGCTGCGACAGTTTTGCTGCAGGCCTCCTGCAGTGGGCACGGTGCCACTGGATGCACTAATACTGGATTGGACAGGGAAGTTCCTGTACGCCTTCCCTCCATTCCCCCTGTTGCTCAGGGTGCTGAACAAGCTCAGATCCCAGCCAGCAACAATGTTCCTCATAGCTCTGGATTGGGCGAGGCAGCCTTGGTACTCCCTACTTTTGTCCCTGTCAATCTCCATACCAATTTGCCTCCCCACGAGGCACAACCTGCTGACATCCTCCCAGGGAAGGATCTTTTACCCCAGCCTCAAGTCCCTCAGGCTCATGGCCTGGTTCTTGAGGACTCAGAGTATGCTAATCTGCACCTTTCTGAAGGGGTCCTCGAGGTCCTAAGGGTCTCTCGGAAGCCCTCTACCAGGAAAACTTACACCTCTGAATGGAAGAGGTTTTCCATTTGGTGCCAACAGAAGGTCATAGACCCTTACCAGGCTGGACTTACAGTTCTGTTGGACTACTTAGTTCATCTTCATTCCCTAGGCTTTAAGCCATCTACCCTCAAGATACACTTGGCAGCTGTCTCTGCCTACCTATTAGCAGGTAGGGGCACTTCTTTGGCTTCCAATCCAATTTTCAGGAAGTTTTTCAAAGGATTGTTTCATTTGCATTCCCCACATAGGGAACCAGCCCCCTCCTGGGACTTGAACATATGCATTGCACAGCTAATGCAACCACCATTTAAGCCCATATTCTCAGCAGATCTCAAGTGCATGACTTGGAAAATAGTCTTTCTAGTGGCAGTTACTTCAGCCAGATGGATTAGTGAACTCCAGGCTTTGTCCACAGAGCCTAACTACATTTCAGTCCATAGGGACAAGGTAGTACTAAGAACCAATAGTAAGTTCCTCCCCAAAGCGGTGTCTGATTTTCATCTCAACCAGTTTGTTATCCTGCCAGTCTTTTTCACTGATCATTCCAGTTCAGGGGAACACAGGCTGCATAGTCTAGATGTAAAGAAGGCTATCCGCTATTATTTGGACCATACAAAGGGCCATATACAGAATACTACTTAGCTCTTCCTGACCTATGGAGAAGTGGGGAAAGGCAAACCAGGTTCAAAAAGGACTGTTGCATGCTGGATTATTGCATGTATTCAGTTTTGTTACAGCAAACTGGCAAGGAACCCCCAGTGGGCCTCAGGGCTCATTCCACCAGAGGTACAGCTGCTTCTATAGCAGCTGCCAGAGACATTCCTTTGTTAGAAATGTGTAAAGCAGCCACCTGGAAAACTGTTTACACCTTTACTAAACACTATTGCCTGGACACTCAGGCTAGAAGTGATAACAGGTTTGGCACAGCAGTACTGCAGCACCTGTTTCCTAAATAGGTTCTATGCCTACATCCAAAGGTACTGCTTAGTAGTCTGCAAATGTCAGAATACAGTAAAGATTTCCTGAGGCTTGAAGAAAAAATTACTTACCATATTAATCTTGTTTCTTCCAAGGGAATCTTTACTGTATTCTGAGCTCCCACCTGGCCTCCCTACTAGAACCTGGTGGACACTGCACTCCAGCTGTTCATGTTTTGTTGTTGAAACTTGTTAGGTTGGTGATTTTTTTTACATCTGTGACCTGAGTCTTTTCAGATGTCCTATTCAAAGGGTGGACTGTAGTTCTTAGGGGGATTTAGCTCTTGGGATAGTATAGATACTGTATTTTTTTGTACGTGCTTCATAAGAATCTGATGGTTACATAGAATGCACCAGGGACAGTAGTTTGAAAACCGAGCTCGAGCCTATCAACGTTCTATTATTTGCATAGGTTCTTTAACTTTTTCCACTCCGGGGCAATTGAATGGTGAAGGCTAACTGCATATGTCAGAATACAGTAAAGATTCTCGTGGAAGAACAAGATTACTATGGTAAGTAATTTTTCCTTACTGCATGGTGGTCTTTCATACAGAAGCCGATTCCCTCCCCTCAGGGACCGCTTCTGGCATCCCCTTAGCAGCCCGCCGGGGATCTTCTGCCCCTGGACCAGGCACGTCTGGGTCCCAGTACCCCCTGTATGCCGGGGCCCAGACCCGATGCCGGTTCCGGCAGGCACCAGAACGGGCATCCTCCAGCTGAGAGTGAGCTAGATGAGGAGGATGAGGAAGACTCGGATTATTCCAAGTCTTTCTCCATTCCGTGGGAAACTTGAGGCCGTAAGAGTCTAGTGTATGTACCTCCAGAAGTCCCTCCTGATGGTCCATCCTTTATGGACATCATGAGGCACATCCAGGCTGGAAAACTGAGGAGCAGGATCCAGAGCGGTGTCGGCTGGCTATTTATTTGAGGCAGCCTGATGCCCTTCCCTTGGTAGTCCACCCTTTAGTGACTTACGAAGACGTCACCAGGGCGACGTGGAATCATCTCTCTCTTCAACCCCAGCAATGCCTAAATAAGCAGATAGGCTCTACCATGCTCCAGCTGGTAAGCCCTTTTGGGGGGGGGTCAACCTAAAGCTGACTTGGTGATCATAAAGGCAGCACACAACCACAATAAGAAACCCAAGCAACTCAGCGCTCTTCCCCCTGATAGGGAGTCGAGGCAGCTGGACCGCCTGGGGAAGCGAGTCTTCGCCTCCTCCACCATGGCCATCTGGGCCATTAACTATTTAGCCCACATTGTCCAATACCAGAACATCCTTTGGGACCAGGCCAGGGAACTGGCTCAGGCTTTGCCCAACAACCCCTCTAAGAAACAGCTCACCCAGGTTCTCAAGGCAGGCTCCGATGTGGGATCCCACATTCTTCTGGCCTCCTATGATGTTGTAGATGCCTTGGGCAGAGGAGAGTCCACCAGCATCTGTCTCCGGCGCCATTCTTGGCTCCGGGTGTCCGGCTTTGCTTCTTTGGTGCAGTTCAGTATTTTGGATACCCCCTTTTGTGGTTCTGTCCTTTTTTTTGGGGGGGGGGATGTCCAGGATCTATTTTCCTCCCTTCAGGAGTTGGGCCAGGACCTCTGGTCCGTACACTCACTGTACCATACCCAGCCTAATCAAACAATCCCAACGTTTGGCGTACGCACTCCAGCAATTGCAGGCAGGTGCAGCTAAGGGGTGGCTAACCCTTGAGGTGACAGCAAGAATTTCAGACAAGCTGCACTCTAAAAACACGCTTCCAAAGTAGTTGTACATAATCAAAGTCCTTTTATTCAGGGCTTGCTTTACATCACAACTTCAATTTCACTGAGCGAATAACCAGGGCTGGTTGTTAGCTCAGTGAAATTGAAGTTGTGATGTTGTAAAGCAAGCCTTGAATAAAAGGACTTTTTGATTATTTACAACTACTGTGGAAGCGTGTTTTTAGAGTGCAGTTTGTCTGGAGTTCTTACCATACCCAGCCTATGACAGGTCAGCGATCGCCCTTTCACCGCTCCTCCCGCAGACAGGACTGCCCACCCGCCAAAGGTCAGGGCAAATGCAAAGCGGCAACAGCCCCATCCATAGCCACCAGAGCTCTTCAACTGCCCGTGGCCACCCCTCCCTGAGCCGGTTTCTACAGAAGGCGGAGACCAGGGTGGCATGGAATCCCTGTCAATATGAAATGATCGGGTAGGATCACCCAGCTCTTCTGCCTCCTTGGCCAGCCCCCCCCCAGAAGTGGTTCTGGGGAAGTCAGTCGGGGTTCGGTTCTCCCTTCATCTTGACAGGTGGTGGGCCGTTACCGTGGACACTGGGTGCTGTAGATCATAGAACACAGCCACACATCAGAGCTACTTGAGTGATCCCCTGAAACTTCTCCGGGCAACTCCTCTTACCCCCACCAGCCCATTTGTCCCTTGTGTGGGAGAAATACAGGCTCTTTTGCAAAAAAGGGCCATAGAGCCCATCCCTCCAGCTCATTGGGGCAGGGGGTTCTACTCCAACTTCTTCCTGGTCCCCAAGGAAACCAGGGATCTCCGGCCCATCCTGGATCTGAGTCATCTCAACTTGTACATAGAGTACAAGTGCTTCAGGATGGTAACCCTTCAGGGTTTTTTGGCCCTCTTGCACCGGGGAGACTGACTCTGTTCTCTGGACATGCAGGATGTGTATCTGCATATCAGAATTTTTTCCTTCCTATCAGCGCTTTCTCCACTTCCATTTCCAGGGAACCTATTTTCAATTCAGGACCCTCCCTTTTGGCCTGTCCTCAGCCCCCAGGGTCTTTACCAAGTGCTTGGCAGTGGTAGCAGCTGCCTTGAGGCGGCAGGGCTTCTATATATTCCCCCACCTGGATGATTGACTCCTAGTGGCACCATCCAGGGACCATCTTGTCCAGACTGTGGAGCATACCTTCCACCTTTTCCAGGCCTTAGGTATCACCATCAACCAACCAAAGTCCTTCCTGTTTCCCTGCCAGCCCCGCCAGTATATAGGGGCGGTCCTGGATACTGCCCAGTGCATGGCCTTTTTGCCATGGGCAGGGTGGAGTGCCTGATGGCACAGGCTCACCTGGTCTCCAGTTGCCAGATGCCCGCCAGGGTCTTCCTGCGTTTCCTGGACCACATGGCAGCAGCCACTGTCGCAGTTCCCCTCACCCCCCTTCACATGAGGATACCTCAGTGGACATTGAGAGTCCAGTGGGACCAATGCACAGACAGTTGGGACCAAATGGTTATGGTCTCCAATCCGGTCAAAAGAATCTTGTCATGGTGGCTAGAGCTGGCCAGCCTGCTTGGGGGGGGTTCCTTTCAGATTTCAGCCCCATGTCAGACCCTAACAACGAATGCCTTGGGTCTGGGCTGGGGAGCTCACTTGGGTGCTCACCAGACTCAAGGCACCTGGACAGGTGTGGAAGAGAGTCTCCACATCAGTGTTGTGGAGATACGTGTAGTTCTGTATGCTCTGCAGGCCTTCCAAACTCATCTCCTTCCCAGTCCAGTCTTGGAGCAGATGGACAACATGTGCATGGTGTATTACATCAACAGAAAGGGGGGACTCAGTCTTACCCCTGTGCAAGGAAGTGATGAGGGTTTGGTATTGGGCCATCAAGCTCGGTCTGCAGCTCTCAGCCGTCCATGTTCCAGGCGTCCATACTGTGCTGGTGGACAGTATAAGTCACTCCAGGTCCAGGGCTCACAAGTGGGAGCTTCTGACTCTGGTGGTCAAAGATCTGTTCGACAGATGGGGTCAGCCAGAGTTGGACCTTTTTGCTACCCCACTCAATGCAAAACTGCCGCTTTTTTGTTCACTCGATCCCAAGCCTGGAGTTTTCGGGCGAGATGCATTGTCCCTCTCCTGGAAGGGGAGGTTTCTGTATGCCTTCCCTCCATTTCAGCTCCTCCAGAGGGTACTTCACAAATTTCAGTTGGGGGGCAGAGATGATACTCATAGCCCCCTTCTGGCCATGTCAGATCTGGTTCCCCTTGCTGCAGCACCTAGCAGTGTGACCTCCAGTGCCCTTGCCCCTGTGTGCCAGCTTGCTATCCCAGGACTAGGGCACCCTGGTCCATCCAAATCTAAAATCTCTGCATCTCCATGCATGACTCCTCCGGACTTGGCCATTGTCCACTTTGAGGTTTCCTCTAGGGTCGCATATGTCCTGGTGGCCATCAGAAAGCCCTCCACCAGGGCTATTTACGCCATGAAATGGAAGCGCTTCACCCTCTGGGCTGCTTTACACCAGCTGGACCCCTTCACCTGTCCAGTGAATCAGGTGTTGGAGTATCTTCTCTCCCTCTCAGACTTGGGCTTGGGGTACACCTCCCTTAAGGTGCATCTTTCTGCCATCTCTGCATACCATGCACCTATTGAGGGCAGGGCCGTGGCTCAGCATGATGTGTCTCACACTTTCTGCAGGCATTTTACATCTGAAACCTCCCATGCAGGACTCAGACCCTCCGTGGGACCTCAATTTTATGTTGGAGAAACACATTACCTCCCTTTGAACTGGTTGTGAGTTGCGAGCCGCACTTTCTGTCATGGAAAGCACTCTTTTTAGTTGCCATTACTTCTGCTCGAAGGATTTCTGAGCTTCAGGCTCTTATGTGTAAAGAGCCTTATTTGTTTTTTCACAAAGTCTTTGCGTTCTAATCCTATGTTTCTTCCCAAGGTGGTGTCGGAATTTACTTTGAACCAATCCATCCACCTTCCGGTTTATTTTCCTGAGTATTCTAATCAGGGAGAGGTGTTGCACCATACTTTGGATGTACATAGAATCTTGCAATACTGTACGCACCAAACCAAGACTTTTAGGAAGTCTGATCAGTTGTTTGTTTCCTTCACCCCCAAAAGAGAGGGCGCTCCAGTGTTCAAACAGTGCTTATCCAGTTGCATTGACTATTGCCATCATAAGTACAAGTACCTTCCAGGAGTGGTTAAGGGCCATTCCACTAGGGTATGACCACCTCCGCAGCTTGTTTCAGAAATGTGTCTGCTGCAGACATCTGTGCAGCCACCGCCTGGAGTTCTGTCCACACCTTCCAAGCATTATAGTCTGGACATTGCTTCTAGGCGTAGGGCCAACTTCAGCCTCACTGTTCTGCAGAGCCTTCTTTCTTAGGCCAGTGGCTGCAGCCTGTCCTCATCCTTATGCTGCTTCCTTTATTCTGTCGGAACTGCTTGGGACTTAGTCCTGCTGGTGTTGGCTTGCTGCAGGAGCTTCCTCAAAGTAAGCTAGTACAGTTACATAAGAACTTACCATAGTAGTAGATCTTTGAGAGGAGCTCTTGCAGCAAGCCATGATTTTCCTTCCCCTTCACTTCTTCCCCCTTCTTTTTATCTGCTGTATCCTCTTCCATTTGCGTGGGGTTTCTGCTTTCCTTTTTTCCTTCATGGCTCTCAGGAACCTCCTCATTTTTTTTCTTCTACTGCCCACTTCAGGTCTCCGGTGGGAAAACTGAGGAGAGTGTGGGGAACCCACCCACCTTTACAGGATAGGCCGATGTCAGAGGGTGATGTCGGCGGTGGGCAGTCCCTCGTAACTAGAAAATCTCCGTGTGCTCCTGGTGCCTGGCGGTTAAGTTCTACCGGTTCTAGCCTGTTGCTAGAGCTTTCTCTCAAAGATCTACTGTTATGTTAAGTTCTTATGTAACTGTATGCTTCCTTTACGCCTTTCCTCCCTTCCCTCTACATCAGAGGGTGTTAAGCATACTCCAGTTGGAAAGTGCATCTCTAATACTCATTGCTCCCCTTTGGCCTTGTCAAGCAAACAAGTACAAATTTATTGATCAGCTATTGCCATTTCAATTAAAATACATCAAGATACATCAAAAATACATCCAGACATACATAATACAATATATTAAAATTCTGAGAGCGATTTAAAATTGCATCAGAGATGTTTAGAACAGCTATCACAATGCTCTATTATTGCACATACATTCTAGTTTGATGGGCTGAATCAATATATTACTGGGATCTCAATATCTGTCTAAGTTTAAGTATTGCCAGGAAATATTTGGAAAGTTTATCCAAAGACCATAGATCAGCTGTATGCATTAAAATTGAAGTTAAGTCATTTATATCAATTTCATAACCATTATCAATAAATGTTCCCAACCAGAGATTCCTTTCTCTGAGGTACCATGGGCAAATCCAAAGCACAAGAATCAAATTTTCTTTTTCACCCATTGCACAATCACAAGCGTTCATGTTTTCTGGTGATTTGTTATAGCGATAAAGAAGAAGGTTACTAGGAAATCTTTCAAATTTAAACATAATGAAACTTTGTCTTGAATCGGGATTATCCAGGATATCAAGATATTGTTTGAAACCAAAATTCTAATTATTGTCCGCAAACCATTCTGAATAATGTGAGTTTTTAATTGTTTCTAAGTCTTCCTTTTCCGAGTAATTGGCTATTCTTTTGGAAATGTATTTTTTATATTGTTTACTTAAATTGATTCTGTGGTCAACTGCTTTTTTTTTGAAGTCAGTAAATTGTGCTTTCCTAGTACTTCAATTATCGATGTATATCAAAATTTGGTTTTAAAATCGAGATTATGCCATCATTCTTTTTCTGAGAGACATAATTTTGCCAGTGCAGTATCTTTAAGGTAGTTAAACACAACCAAAAGTTTATTTTGCGTGATTCTATCAGTGCAGACATATTTATCAGGCCAGTTTCAGCCCTGATGTAGGCAGCCAGGCAGGAATGTCCCAGTTTTAGTAAGCATCTCAGCATTTTAAACATCAGATTCATTAGTTTCTTGGTATTACTGGGTTCCCAGATCTCAGCCCTGTAAAGTACCTGAGTTTCCAATTTTGCTTTTATTACCATAATTGTGCTCTTTATTGAATGACCTCCATATCTGTAATTAAATCTTGTTATCCCACCTAGAGATTTGTTAAGTTTGTCCGTTGTTAAGTCTGTATGTAATTTCCATAAGCGGTTTGTTGATAATTGTATTCCGATAGATATATATATATATGTATGTATGTATATATATATATATATAGAGGATGAAGTCATTTCTGTCTTTTGTTCTCCAATTCTACAATTGCCTTTTGTTTGTTTTTTGCTACTAAAAATAAGTATTTTTGTTTTATTGAAATTAATCTTTAATTTTAATTCTTCTGATTTTTTATATAGGAGGTCTATTTTTTTTTTTTTTTGAAGACTAGATATAGATAGTGCAAACAATACTATGTCATCAGTATACACTAATGCTGGACATTTTGTGTTTTGGCTTTTCGGTGAATCCGCTGGAAGTAACATTAAGTCTTTCAGTAAATTATCACGGTATAAAGAAAATAAAAGTGGGGCTAGCACGCAGCCTCCCTTGTTAGTCTTAAAAGGGTACGACAATGCTCCTCGAGTGCCAAGTCTAATTGAAGACCACGTATTACTATACAATCCCGCAGTTATAGCAACAAGGTTTCTATCTATTCCTCTTGATAAGAGGTGGGACCATAATACGTTTCTCGACAGGGAATCGAAAGCAGAACTATAGTCAATGAAAATCATATAGACTTCTTGTTTTCTCAGAAATACATATTTTTCAAGTATATATGTCTTAAGATAAATATGTTATCTAACGTTGAACATTGAGTTCTGACTCCCACTTGGAGTATTGATAGACCACCTGTAGCTTCAACCTGTTCTTTAAGTCTTTCTAATATAATTTTTGAAAATAGTTTAGCATTGATATCAATCAGGCTTATCGGCCTGTACATCGCTGGCTCTGTTACTTTCCCTTTTTTGTGAATTGGGACTATGTTTGAGCCCAGCCAAGAATGTGGATAGTAATTAGAAGCGATACATTTATTGTAATATACTGTCAATGTTTTGCACCATAGACCAGTTTTACATAGATATACTTCTGCCGGTAGCCGGTATGACCCAGGAGCCTTATTAGTTTTAAGTGTATTGATTGCAAAATAAACTTCCTCAAATCCTAGTGGTTTGAATGAATCCCAGTCTGTTTCAAGAACGGTGGGGCAATCTGCAATATTGGGATCATAAAAGATCTTTGTAAAATAGTCTACCCATGTATGTTCTGTAATGTGAGTCTATCGTATTTTTACATGAAGTTGTTCCTTTCGCAACTAGATTCCAGAAAGCTTTCCTATTTTTAGTTCTACCTGCATTTAACATACATGACCATTGTTTATTAAAAAAATTTAGTTTTTTTGTTTAATCATATCTTTATACTGTTGACTGTATTGCTTCAGAGCATTCAAATTATCAATATCGTTTTCCTTTTTAACCAATCTTAGCATTTTGTTGATTTTAGCTTTATACCTTTTGCAATCCTTATCAAACCAACCAGTTTCTTGTAACCCATCCGTAACTTTAAAGGGGTACTCTAATTCCCTCCTGATAGCATCAAAGAGATTATTAATTTCAGAATCAAGCTGATCAAGCTGCAGGGCAAGAACTGCGGGTAGTTCACAGGTCATGAAGGAGTTTGTCAACAGGTGGCTATTTCACTCACCAAATTTTTGACGTCATATGATTTTTTTATTTGCCCATATTTCAGAGAAAGGAACCTCTGTGTTTATATTAATTCAAGCTGTAGTTCTGGATTGTGTCATCTCTAGGACCATAGGTATATTGTCGCTCTCAAATCTAATAGTGATATGCATTTTTTTTCCCAGACCTTCTACTCTCCTGTCCAAAATACAAAATCGATTGTTGATGCACCTCTATTAGAAATATAAGTAAAATTGCCATCATAATCACCTTCAGTCCTTAAGGGATAAAAGTTGATATCTACCAATATCTCTATAAGCTTTTTCCCAGAAGCATTGACTTTCCTCTCCTTAGCTTTCCTGACTGGAAAGTCTTTATTTTCTAGTTTTGCTTCAAGGAAGGAATTATTATGTAGACCCTCAAACACACCTATATGAGCATTAAAATTTCCTTCCATCCATATATCGATTCCTGGATAGTTACTCAATATATAATACAGATAGCTTCTCAGATCCTCCCATATCACATGGTCATAAAACCTAGAATTACTTGGAGGTACATAACAGTTAATTATTATAAATCTCTGTATTGCCATATTCACTAACACTGCCAGGAAGTTTGAATTCTTATGTAAGAATTTCACTTCCTCACAACTACCAGTTCTAATAAATATTACCAAACCACCAGAATATCTACCAGCAGTGTGGTTTTTTTTCACTGTCACTTGGAAGCATTCCAATCCAGTGAACATCAGACTTTCTCCTTATTATGCCATGTCTCCAGTATATATAAAACATCCAAACCTCACAAAAACTTGTTAAGTTCTTCATTGGACCCAGTTTTACTCCAGTCTGCAATGTTCCATGATAAAATGAAAGGGGCCTTTATGAGTTTCAGTTTGAGTCCTGGTTAAGGAGTTATCTGTATATAATAACCGGTTTCCCCTTTTTCCCATAGGGAAACCATGGCGTAATTTGCCGTAATAAAGGAATGTTTATTATGGCAAACACGTGCATGGAATCCCCTCACTCTGCACATGCACCTGCAGCTGTTCCTCGATTCCCCAAGAATATCATCTAGTTTAGCCCTTTTAACGGCCACTTCTGCCCTTAAGGCATCCGGTAAATCTTTATTTATGATTAATTGCTCCATTATCAGTAAGCTTGCATGATATTGATTTCTCATAGTAAAGATTAAATCTTCACTTAAACAAGTAGGCCACCCAGGGTTATACCACCCATCTTCCAACGTTCTACTTTGATGTAGCTGTGCTGACAATTCTGCATTACAGTTACAGTTCCTTCAGTTTTGTAATTGATTCATTTTACTTTCATATTGCTTTAATCCATTTACTGTAGTCTGCAGGTCTTGTATAACATCAACTAGGGCATGATTGAGACCTTGTGCAGTGTTGTCTACCCCTGAGGGGGACATCCACATTTGCAGTAATTTTTTCCAAATCTTTAGTATTAAAAGATGAAGATTCCTCTTTATTTTGACAAGAATTAGGTCCAGAGGCAGCATGAACTATTTGAGACAGGTCATTTACCTCGACATCTGAAACCAATTCTAGTCTTCATGTACTTAGCGGAATGGGTGTAGAAGTTTTACTTAAGCTACCTTCATTTTTATTAATAACATTCAAGTGATGCATAATTTTGGTTTGTTTCACACAGCTTTTACCCTTTTTTTCGGGGCAGTTCATTGTGGAGTGGAGATAGTTCAGGATGCAGGATTCTTTGTAACCTAGTATTCACCATGTTTCTACTTATAGTCCTATCTATTGTAACAAATTGAACTTAATACATTTTCAGTGAACTTGTGGGAAATTAATTTCAGTTAGATATAATTGAGTCAGGAGTCTGTGAAGTAAAAGTGTAAAGTCAGATATTAGCAAGCATCAAGTATCAAATAAATTATTAAACATATACAATATTTTGTGTCCAATGTTCAAGGAAAGGGTCTGATGGAGTCCCTCAGTGTTCAACACCTCTGAATCAAGCAACTCTGAATAAAAGTGCCCTTACAGTATCTTCTACACCACAGGACTGAGTGTAAAAAAAACTCATAGAAGTACAGTAATCCAAGTTTGATCCAGTTTTGTGGTTAATTTGGTTAACTTAGTCCCACTTCATCAAGTCAGTATGATTTACTTGAAGTAGATAGCAGTAGAAAGTAAATAGTAATAGTAACATAGAATTTTTTTTTTGACGGCAGATAAGGACCGCTTGGCCCACCCAGTCTGCTCATTTCCCTACCTAATGGATAAGCTGCAGATCCTAGTTAACCAGCAGCCTACTTCTTCCTACCCCCACCCACTAGAATTGCCTTATGACTGTCCAATAGCCATAGTAATCCAGCACCTCAGTGTAATCCACTCATCCAGGAATATAACCCAAGGGATCCCTCTCAAGGCCCAGTGGCTAAAACTAGCATGGGAATAGTCTAAAACAAAACATAACAGTTTTGGTTAAATTATCTTAAGAGTGGATATTTCAAATTCTGCTAGATTAAAATATAAAAAAAAAATAGAACCTGGTTCTGGTGATGTTTGTATTCTTAACTGAATATCCATCTAAGTTCCAGTCAGAATTAACAATTCATTCAGAGCAGTTCAGGTTAGTTTGAATGCATACTTACTCCTTCTTGTCTGCATTCTGTCTTATCTAGTCCACCGCAAAGCACAGTAAGTACAAGCTGCTGGGGGAGGGGGAGGAGTAAAAATTCCTTTTTGCTTATTCCTTCTTTTGTCGGTCTTCCTAAGGCTTAGCTCTGAGCCTCAGCACACGTTGCCCCCATTTTCCATCTGACCAGCTCCCTTGTTGCGCTCCTAGCTCTGGCTCGCCGCCAGTATCTCAGCCTTCTTCCCTAGGAACAAACAAAGAGAAAAGGGATAAAGACCGACAGGAACGAAAGTGCAGTAAGATCTACTGGTAAAGGTTACACTCTTCTCAACATAGATGGCATACCTTTTCTTAATATAAAACAAGCCGCGTAACCCTACTTCCAGCACTTACTCCGCAAGTGCTGGAGCATGTAGCACTAGCATCCTGTTTCAGCCAGGTGGAAGTGATCCGACTAGCAAAAAAAAAAGATGGATTGATTGAATATGAGTTTCTTAAAGTAGTGTTCTAATTTAGCAATCAGTAGTTTACGAGTAGTTTCATTTCCATGTGTCCTTGGCCTTGTCAGATCTGTTTCTCCTTGCTGCAGCAATTGGCAGTGGAACCACCAGTACCTCTGCTCCTGTGCAAGGGCTTGCTGTCACAGGAACAGGGAACCCTGGTCCATCTGGCCCTCAAGTCACTCCATCTCTATGCATGGCTCCTGAAGGCATAGTCATTGTGAGGTTTGGGGTGTCTCAAAAGATGGCTGATGTTCTGGTGGCTGCCAGAAAACCTTCTACTAGAGCCACTTATTCCATGAAGTGGAAGCAGTTTACTTTGTGGGCCACTTCTCATCAACTGGATCCTTTTACATATCTAGTAAAACAGGTTCTAGAGTATCTGCTGTCCTTATCAGATGCAGGATAGCACTACTCTTCTATTAAAGTGCACCTGGCTGCCATTTCAGCTTTCCATGTGCCTATTGATGGTTGTACAGTTGCTCAGCAGGAGGTGGCCCATACATTCTTGAGAGGCATTCTGCACTCGAAGCCTCCTATCCATAATCCAATCCCGGCTTGGGACCTGAATTTTATGTTAGAAACGCTTACTTTGGCTCCTTTTGAGCTGGCCTTAACTTGTGGCCTATGCTTTCTTTCTTGGAAAGCATTATTTTTAGTTGTTATTACTTCTGCTCATAGGATTTCAGAGCTTCAGGCTCTAATGTATGACCTTCCTTACTTAATTATCCATAAAAACAGTGTGTCTTTACTTACCAGTCCTAAGTTTCTTCCTAAGGTGGTGTCTGGGCTTACTCTAAATCAAACCATCCACCTGCCAGTTTATTTTCCTGAGTATGCCAATCCAGGGGAAGCATTGCTGCATACATTAGATATACATAGAACACTCAGGTACTATATGCACCACATGAAGGACTGCAGGAAATCCCCACAGTGTTTTGTTTCCTTTGGCCCTGGGAAAGGGGGCATACCAGTTTCTAAAGAGTCTGTCCAAATGGTTGGCCATCTATGTTACTTTTTGTTACAGAAAGTACGGTAAGGATTTCCTGGGCTTGTTCGTGGCTATTCCACCTAAGTCATGGCTACTTCTGTTGCCTGTTTTAAGAATGTGTCAGCTGCAGAGATTTGTGCTGCTACAACCTGGAGCACTGTCCACACCTTCACTAAACATTACAGTCTGGACATTTCCTCTTGGAAAATGCAGGCTTTGGCCTAGCTGTACTTCAGGGCCTACTTTCATAGGCCCGTACGCTCCAGCCACCCAGACTGTTTTGTTGCCAGTACTGTTTGGTACTCATTCCATAGGTGTGGTCTGATGAAAGAGATATCCTCAAAGAAGATAGAACAGTTACATACTTACTATAACAGTAGCTCATCGAGAGAATCTCTTACATCAGGCCGTGCCATCCCACCCTCCATCCTCCTCAGACACAGAGCTCTATAATTCCTGTCTCTTTCTCCAGGATGGTCTACTTGCTTTTTTCAGTCTTGCCTGGTAGCTGGAACCATAAGCTCTCTCCTGGTTCCCCAGAGGGAGGTCCTCTGAGCATGATCTCTGACAGGGAACCGAGGAGGGAACGGGCCACACAAATTTAAGTGGGAATTGCCGACATAGGACGTTGTCGTGGGCAGCCCCTAGCAGACTGCTTGCAAGAAAGTTTCCGTGTGGTCCTAGTGCTTGGCGGCTATATTCCATAGATGTGGTCTGATGAAAGGGATTCTCTCAAAGATCTACTGTTACGGTAAGCACATAACTGTTCTATTCTCACTTCTGATTGTGTTGCATGAAGTAGTGAGTAAGTGACTCAGTGCCTAGATTCTGTTTACCCGGTAGGATATATACAGACAGGAAGACAAGAGATTTGTGCCCTCACTCTATCAAAAGCTTTATTGTTAGGCATTCACAGTTTCTGCCTAATTCTTTGATCATGATTTTAGAGACTTGCAGGTCTGATCTGAGTTACATAAGGTCACTCCACCCTCAATTGCCTATTCTATCCTCCCTGAAGATCTTGAAACCTGGCAATGAGATAATTGCATCAGGTATGTGTGGACTGAGCTAAGTATCAGTTGGACAACTAATGTCTGGTTGTACTAACTCAACCCAGGCCTTGAATTGGGCAAATTTAGGTAGAAGACTACCATCATTTGCTGTGGGTTAGACCCAGAGCTACCAGCAGGGCCTGGGTTGAGGTGGGCATTGCTGGACAACAGGAGTGACATTATTGTACGGCCTCTTGTGGCTCTGAGGTAGTGCTTCAGTCTCCAGGTTTTACTTCTAGGAAGGAGGGGCATTTGTGTGGTCCTGGAGCCATGGCCATGTCGGGCAAACCCGTAGCACTATGTAAGTGCCACCAAGGTTAGGTGTCCAGTGTGAGAGGGTATATGGCTGGGGGTCTCAGGTACTGTAGGGTTGTTCAGGGGATCAGTAGACCTTGATATCAGCGTGGAAACAAGGGAGCTAGTTGTCTTAATCTCAGAGGGATGTATAGGTTCAGATAGCAGTGCTGTGGGTAAGCAGATCAGCAGTATTAACCCTTAGACTGCTGACAGAATTAAAATGTATAGGAATTTTGGACTGATATATCAGTCTGCGGCACAGCAAGGGTTGATATTGCAAGGATCATGTTTGTAGCAAAAAAAAATAGCATTAAAAAATGGGTTGGGAAAATCCTGAAATCTGATTGATGGAGAACCATGATATATATTTAGCACAATCCCACTGTTCAGTATTGTTTCAAGGACCCCCAGCCTAATTACACTACTAAATCACCTCACCTGTGCCACTGTTTCAAGACACCCCAGACACAGCAACAGGAAAACTCAGTTTGTTTCAAGGAATCCCAGCCTAATTGCACTGCAGAGTCACTTCTCCTTTTCTACTGTTGCAGGGCAAGCATCCCAACCACAACAGCAGGGAAGAAGTTCCATGTTTCAAACAGATGTCTCTCTGTTTTTTTCCCTTTTGTCACTTTTTCTTACCTTTTACTTAAAGAGCAATAATCATTTTATAAGTGCAGCAACACACACCAAGGTTTGTGGATCATGTCCAGTATAACTTGGATATGGCAGTCCGGCTCAATGGCACTGAGGGTTGAGGCACTGGATGCCACACCTCATGCTACGCCGGTGACCTGGGTTTGGAAATGAGCCAGGGTCATCGGGGGTCAACGGGGAGGGGGGCTGGGAGCTGGATCGAGCAGCCGGGAGGCAGCTCTCCTCTCCCGCTGAGGGTCCCTTTCACTCCTGCCGCACGGCCGCCACTGGGTGGAGGTCCGGTGACAGTGCAGGTCGGGTGCAGCACGCACTGGGTGGGTGTCACGGGTCTGCAGTGAGCACGTGCCTCCACACGCGCATGCGCAGCCATGACTGGAGATGGGAGAAAGCAGGTGGAAAACTGTGCCGACCAGCAGGATGATGCCGGTCCCCCGCAGGCTCCACACCCGTCCAGCTGTGCTCCACTGTGCCATCAAGGTGAGTCCCAGTGAACATCCGTGTGACGGGGCTGAGGGACCAGTAGAAGGGGGCTGATCGGCACGGGGTGCATAAATAATAAAAAAAAAAAAAAAAGAAACATGGATATGGCGATTGAAGCCATTCAGCTTCACTGGATGGAGCCATTGCCTGTATCCTCAGTATATTGAGTATAAGCCACACCCTGTCATGTGTTCATGCTTACGTCTTCTGCCTGCCCTCAACTGTCCCTGTTGCACTCACCATGGTGACCTCTGTTCATCCCTTTGTTGGCCTTCCCTTAAGGGTCACCATCACCTGCGTTCTGCTTTGTTGAAATTTAGGTACTGATGTAACTGATATAATTATTAGGTGGCTGATGGTTTCTGATCAGCATTGCAACTGGCCTGACCCCTTATAGAGTATCCCAAAATTCATATGTCCTGGAACAAGGATACTATGATAAAAGTGTGTTATTTTTCATTTACCTGTCCTGTCTGCATGATGCCTGCTCTGCTGGTTCACACTGTTTGCAGGGGGTCTCTCTGATAGGACTGATAACACTGATGAGTTGTGTTTCTGCTGTAAGCTCTGTAAGAATTGCAAGTATCAGTGGATCCTATCACACATCATCTGAAAAACCATTATTGTTTTATACAATGTACTCAACCAGGAATGCCCATCTGAGATATAACCTCTCATTTCTTGTGGTATACTGAATTTACCCATTTCTACAGCTGGATTGACTGGAGCACTGAGAGATTATGTGACTTGCTCAGGATCACACAGTGACTGTTTGGCACTGCTGAGGTTTGAATCTGTGATCCCTAGTTCTCATGCCAGTGCTATAACTACTAGACTACACTGCCTCACATTACACAAAACAATTTCAGCACAAGTTATACAAGATGGCATCATTGCCAAAAATATGGAAATTGGCACTGGCACGAAAATGATTTAGCATAGTACTAACAGTATCACATTTTGCAAACCTCACAGGCACAAATCTGTTCAGTAAATGGAATATTATAAAACAGTATACAAAGCAATCAAACCACACACATTTTGGAAACTGGTGGCACTGGCTTTATGAAAAAAATTCTCAAAATGCTACAAAATGTATTTCCATGAAAAAGTGTATTACAAATCTACAGCTTCACAGGAATTCTGGTGCCTAAAAATGCCATCAGCACAAGTTATTAAAAATGACAGAGTCGTGGGGATCAGGAAAGCTTCAATAGGTATTACTGGCAACACAGTATTTTACCTCTTTATTCCCCTTCTCTGATGTCATTTCCTTTGCTAGTGACATAGAAAATGGATACCTGAAGCTGTAAAGAGAGGAGGAACTACACGTGTTAAGTTTTTATAGCCCTAAAAAGTTGCAGGTTTGTGCAATAGCTTGTTTAGAATAGATTTTCCTTGGCAACAATATTATCATTTGTCTTTGTATGTGAGTGTTCCTCTTTAAGAACTGCATCTGTTTTGAGATCATTCAGAAATGTAAAGGTGACAAAATAAGATGTACAGCAACATTCACAATAAATCCACTAAGGAAATAATGTGTTTTGTAAGTATCATATCATTTTTTTTCTTGGTTGACAGGAGGTTCTGGCAACAGGAGACCACCACCATATGGCTTTAGTCTTCCACCTGAGCAACCTACACTAGAAGAAATCAGAAGACAGAGACTGTCCAGATTTGACAGATAATAAAATGAGGTCTTCCAGCAGTCTGCCTAGTGCCTTCTGCACCGTCAAGCATATTTCAGATTCAGATGTTCAGGGATATGTAAAAAGGATCTTAAGCAGTCATTCAAGACATGACCAACTTTTATTTGATCTTAAGGATATATTCTATTTTTTTACATTTTTGGGAGCTATGTAATAAATTTAGCCTTGGGTTATGATTCAAATTAGTATTTAAAGGAAAACTCCACAAGTTAAAATTCCCCCAGGGGTACCACAGTAACTGTGATAATTTTTATTGATGATACTGATATTGTGTCTGTGCATTGTGATAACCATTTTTCACGATATGCCATTCTACTGTGTATCATGATAAAGTATGAAGAATTCAGTTTCTCAGGCTACTACCTGTCCCACTACCAAACCTTAAGGTGTGAAGGGTCCCTCCCACAAAAAGCAAACCAGACATCATAATATCGTGATAATAAGATAACCGTAATTATTTTTTCAAGATTATAATATCATGCATATTTTAATATTGTGACACCCCTACACCCCACTCCACCCCCACTGCCCCAAGGCTATGCTCTGACAATCAATGGCAGAACTTGCAACGCATATTAGTATACATTGAGTGATGGAAGTGTGCTATGCAGATAATACACATGATTTGATTCCTGTTGTTTTGAAAGGAAAAATTCCACTGAGCATACAGAAGTCCTTGGATACAAGTTAACAACTGTATACTGTACACTGTTGCTTAAGTAGAAGCATTCATGCACAGTAATGTGCAGAGTACTACACTCAGTACTGCTCCCTGTGATACGGTAGAGAGATGGTAAGGCATTACCGCAGTATGGGATGCATCATTGTAGAAGATGTTTAAATGAGGTTCTTCAGACATCCACGGGATGGCTACCACAAGCCATCGCAGCAGTTGTGTGTGCCCAATGTCAAGTAGATTTTGTCCACACACAGAATTCACCAGCAGATGGCATTCTGGCCTATTTTGAATAGTATAGTTTGAACACTATGCAGGAATTATTCAGTGCTGTACATTTATTGGGTCCTGATACAGCATCTGTAGGCTTGGTGTTGTAGCGCAACCTAAGTAGGTACAGAGCAACATACAGTAATTGGAATTCCATGCGTAAATTTATAGTAGTTGGGGTTGGAATCTTACTTAACTTGCAGCTTGCTGGGAATCAGCATTCAAGTCCTGCTTTGTCACTTTTTATTTTACTACTTACAGTCAGTAAGTTTACCATTTGTCATTATCCATACAGCACATGCTTGAGTCCCGTCACTGCCAGTATCATCTAACATACTGTACAATATTCTCTGTCCCAGTATCCAAGATCCTAGATTGGGGCAGTTATGCATATCAAGTATATTTAGCTCAAATTAGATCTAAGTCTGATTATGAGCATGGCATGATCAGCACCATGCTGTCTGATCCATACCCCTAACAGGAGCCCATGGGAGGAGACCTCATGGAGACAGAGTACTGTACACCAAGTTATATTTTAAATTTCAAGGAGGTAATTGTGTACTGTACAATTTAAAAAACCATACAGCAGTTGTAGAGCAGCCCTCTTACAGTACATCATCCCCTGATCTAGTGTAAGGCCCTTATTACATGTGTGTCTGGGACAGGGGTAGGATATGGAAGCAGAAATGCGTAAAAATGAACCTTGTTTTTTGTGTGTGTGTGTGTGTGTTTGTGGGTGTATGTGTCCCACTTGTTATCACTGCTACCTGATTACCATTGGTAATGTACAGCATGTTCTCCTATGGTAAAGTGTAGTACTTCAGATACAGGATGTGATAGAACTGCAATGACAAATTTTACTGCCAGTACCAATCACTTTTTGGTAATCATCCCACGTAGCAGTGAAAGGTCTAACTTAGATGAGGAGAAAATAACATGTGAGCAATGCTGTCAAAACTCAAAATGCTTGCTCACTACTGTTTGGTAATTAGTGCAAGTATCAGGGTGATGCACAGTTTCTAAAACAACAATTTAGGTGCTCTGCACTTGATCTGTACTATGTGCTAAATACCAGCATGTAAGGTTAGATGGCAGAAATTAACATTTCAAGAGAGGACAGTAAAATTGTGGGAATTGTAGAATAATTCAATAAATCCGGGTTCCAGATATATCAGGAGTGATAGATGAATTTGCTCCACTCTCCAAACAGCAGCTTACCAGTAAACATCTCATTCTAGCACATCCCCATTCACAAGCACTGTCTAACTGTACTGTATCTAAAGCACTACGATCACCACCCAGAAATCTCTCCTCATGACAACGTTTCCCATTGGAACATAATACCCATTTATATTTCACATGGGTATGTCATACTAATTAACATACCAAACTATCCAGTCCCCTGTAGACATTTTCTTCCTTTTTATTTAAGAAACTAACTCATATTGTCATTGCTCTGAGTAATTCAAATTCATCTATTGCCCTTCTTTGTTCTATATCATACACAATGATAAATTTTCCAACAGTGACCAGCAAATACAAGTTATAACATACAGAATAAAGTATGGGTCTGGGTGTGTAACAAGAATTTGCACATACCCGAGGGGTTTGATGCTACATAAACCCCTCGGGTGTGTGTAAATTCGAGTTTTCACACACCCAGACCCATATTTTATTTTATGTAATTGTTGAGTTTCTCTTTTTCCCCTCAGCCATTATATAATATAAGGCTGCTGTGCCGCTGCAGTCTGATCATGTCATGGCGCGCAGTCAGCTTTCACTTTCATTTTAAACATTTTCCGACTATTATGAGAGAGTTCGAACCAGAAAATGAGGAACATCAAAGTTTAGTTGAAACTTTATTTACTGCTGAGTGTCCTTGGCAGTTTCGTTACATGTTGGGTCTGCGGTTGGGAAGGAGATGGCGATCGAGGATTGAGGAACGCGAGGAGGCGCATGCACAGAGTGGGGGAAACTGTGCGCGTGTTTGCCGTTATAAACGCTCCTTTATAATGGCAAATTACGCCACGGTCTCCCTATGGGGAAAAAGAGGAAGCCATTAATTATACCACAGTCTCACACATCTATCTTCTGATGCAAGTAACTATATTTGTAAACCATTTTTCCTATCACCTTTAACTTTACTGGGCATCATCAACACAGCTCTGTCACACTCCATGTTCCAGTACTTCAGAATCAGGCATTTACAACTGCGTGGTTCTAGAGAAATAGTAAATATGTTTGCAGTCAGGATTTTTGTTAGCTTAGTTAGAGTGTTACATAGTTACTATTTCTCTAGATACCAATCATTTTTTTTGGTAATCATCCTATGTAGTGGTGAAAGGTCTAACTCCGTCAAATGAGGAGAAAATAATAACATGAGCAACACAGCTCTGTCCCACTCCACCATTCTGGTACTTCAGAATTGGGCATTTACAGCTGCGTGGCTGTAGAGAAATAGTTTGCAGTCAGGATTTTTGTTAGCATAGAATGTATTTGATGCTGAATTTTTATACAGCCATAATGGGGTGCCTCAGTGATCAGTGCTTTCTGCGTTTGAAAAAAGTAATGATCATAAAGATTAGTTATTTAGACAAGGCTATGCAGCCAATAATTAATTAAAAAATAATAGCTGTTTAATACCATTATTAATGTATGTGCCAAGGCATGGGATCATAACCTCACAGACACCAATAAAAGCTACTATGCAAGCATGCAGCTTCTTTGCTAATATACAGCTTTTCACCAAAGCAAGGTGCAGCTTTACCAGAATCTTGATCCCTCAAAGTCACTCGAACAATGACTCAGAGCAATTAAAGAAGGCCCAAGCAACAGTGGTGTACTCTGCAGGCATCAGGGGTCGCGGGGGTGGGATGAAGAAATGAGCCTACTGAATGTGAGGAAATCGTCTCACCCTCTCCTGCCCCATCACACCACTACATAAACACCACTGCTATCTACCAACAATAGCAATTCACAGCCTATTGTTTTCAAATCAGCCCCGTTGCTTTCCTCCATTCAGACTGGCTATGGGGGGCTTTTATGTGATAATGAAATGAATTTCACACTGCCAGCAAAAGAAGGATCTACTATGGCTTGCAATCTGATTTTTTTTGTCTGGGCAAGGGTATGTGTCCTGAACATGCGATACATGTACTGTGTCTTACAATATGCATGCACGTGAAAAAAGAGGAGTGGGGGCACACAGAGTTAACAGATAAAATCTGAACTTAAACACACCAATATTATTTAACGTATCTGATTGCAAGTATATGAACTAAATTGCCCCCATGTTGGAGTTATAATGCTTTTAAAATAAGTGAGTGAGTGCTGATCCAAGGGGAGGTCATCTTGAAAGGATTATACTGTAAGTCAGAGGGAAAGTTTCTGGATTTTTGAACTACTGTACATGCTAGAGAAGGTATGAGACTTAATGATAAAATTGATTTGGCACTTTGTTTTAATACATGTGGCTCAGTGTGTTTAAATATTGCTCATTACTGGAAACTAAGTGCACCTTGGGTCCCTTTATCCCAGCATATTGTGAAAACTGTAGTATATGACGGAAAGATATTTATTATGAAGGGTTTTCATTTTTTGTAGCATTATAACTATTGTAGATATAATTGCAACAAAATGCAGAGTTAGGAGTCATGTATTGTACCCTATGCAAGCATTTTATTTCCAAAATGGCAGTACAGAGAGGTCTTCCCATCAGAGCTTTTCCATTCTCTACTATTTTGAAACCTTAATGCTTTTTCATAGTACTTATGCACTTCACATCTAAATTTGGGATTTTGCATAACATAGGTGGAACAGTGCTCCATATGTTTTGGTATGAAAAAGCATTAAGGCTTCAAATAGTGAACAATATATTCTAATTGTTTTTTTTTTATTTTGTTCAGCTAATTAGCCATTGAAATTGCAAATGACAACATCTCCCACTAAACACTATCTTCTGACATGTAGAAAATGAAGGTAAACATGGGTGTGTACTTTTTCACTATTGTCGATGACAGTGGCCCTTTAAGTTATCAGCTGCATCTGGTAGCTGTGCAGCAAAATTCTCCTTAACTTTTGCAGTATATAGATATATAGCTTATGTAGCTTTAAATTGCCATTTTTTAGTAGCTAAACACTCCTAATGGAAATAAATGATTTAATGTTCCCTTTTGAACACAATACCCATTTATATTTCACTTGGGTATGTTATACCAATTAATATAGCAAACTGTCCAATCTACTGTAGACGTTTTCTTCTCAGGAAGTGATCAAAAATGAAAAAAAAACCTACTGTATGTCATGGACATGTTGTTTCCTTGTATTTCTCACTTTTCACCGAGAGAGTACATAAAATAATGATTTTGCCCACAGAACAGTTCTTTGTAGTTAAGAAATTTAAGTAATTGAAATAACTCCAAGTAATTCAAATTCATCTGTTACCTTTTGTTTATTCTCTCTCATAAACAAATATAAACTTTCCAGCTGCGACCAAAAATACAAGTCATAATACCACAGTCTCACAGATCTATTTTCTGATGCAAGTAACTATATTTGTAAGCCATTTTCCCTATAACCTTTAACTTCACTGGGCATCACCAACACAGCTCTGTCCCACTCCAGCGTTCCAGTGCATCAGAATCAGGCATTTACAACTGCGTGGCTCTAGAGAAATAGTAAATGTGCTTGCAGTCAGGATTTTTGTTAGCATAGTTGGAGTGTATTTGATGCTGAATTTTTATACAGCCATAACGGGGCGCTTCAGTGATCAGTAAGTAATGATCATAAAGATTAGTTGTGTGGACAAGGCTATGCAGCCAATAATGAATAAAAAAATAGCTTTTTAATATGATTATTAACATATATGCCAGGGCATGGGATCATAACCTCACAGACAACAATAAAAGCTACTATACAAGCATGCTGCTTCTTTGCTAATATACAGGTTTTTACCAAACCAAGGTGCTGCTTTGCCAAAATCCTGATCCCTTAAAGTCACTTGAACAATGACTCAAAGCAATTAAAGAAGTTTTACTCTTTGGCTTAGGTCCTAATCGCCTCAAAGTCGCTTAGTATTTAGTTAGAATTTCTTACTTACTTACAGTCCCTGTTTTAGTTGCTTTGAAGGATTCAGGTTTTTGAAAAGCAACACCTTACTTTTGTAAAAAGTTGTACATTAGCAAAGAAACAGGATGCTTTTGTAATAGCTGTTATTGCTGTTAATAGAGGTTATGATCCTGTATTATCCATGTCAAAACAGCAGTTGTGATCTGTAACTTGAGTCTTTTAGAGCACAATTGTGAGTCAGATGTCAAGTTTGACAGCTGCAGACAGTGCCAAAACAGGCGATAATTTTAAATAATAATAAAACCTTTTATGAAGTTGGCACTGTGTAAAAATAAACTGTGCATTTTCTCCTCATTATGACTGAACAGAAATAAATTGTGGGGATCTTCATTGTACATTTGCATGCAGTGTATTGTATATTGTACTGTACCTTTTGTGAATAAACTCTGTACCTCAAGAGCCTACTCATAGAAAAAAAACATGTTCTAGGGGTGTGGATATGTTGTTCTATCACACTGTCTGGCAGGTACCTTGCCGCTTTAAGATGGGCCAGAAAGTCTTCAAGCTGGCTCCTCCCAACCACCCAGGTGATGAAACTCTCTGCTCCACCCCATGACGCCAGATCTTCCTTACCGCTTGGAAGCATCAGGTTCCCTCCTTAGCGCTCTTGCATTTTGCAGGCCCTGGCTCTACAAACTTTGGATTTTTTTTCCTAAACTTACTTTGAAACTCATTCAAGTTCAGTCTTCACCCTCTTCCCTCATGCCTGCGATGGAAGACAAGACTGTCCCCAGGACCGCGGGGGCCCCTGCAGGCAAAAGATGTCATGCACCAACCCCCACGCTTCATGCGTTTATTGCCTCAGACCATGATCTGCAGGCTTGCGAGATGTGTCTGTCCTTTTCTCCCACAGTGCTCGAAGACTGTGCTGCCCGATTCCAGCTGGGGCGACCGGAGAAATGGTACCCTCTGGTCAAATGGGCCGTTGGGTGGTGTTCACAGTGGCTGGCTCTGTGAAACAACTGGAACAGCTTGAACAGCTCACTGCCCTCAAGGAGGAGGCGGCCCAGGCTGCAGCGAGCTCCTCTTCGGCTTTGGCCTTTATTTCGCTCCAACTGGGCTCCTCTTACACAGCTTCCTTTCAGGAGCTGTGCAAGTCCCTCTCGACTAAAGGGGAAGGTCCTTCTGGGTCTCACACCCTTGGTCCTGGAAGAAGGATCCAAAAAAAGGTAAGACCCACTGTTGATGCTCTTGAGAGTGGGAGAAATCTTGTTCTCCGGACCGTCAGCTCTCGACTTTGGTCGATGTTGTGGCCCGGGCCGCTGGTTTCTCGGTGTCCCCATCAGACCAGCCGGCCGAGACGTCTGTTGACGCGGCCGAGATTTTTCTCAAGCCCACCAACAGGTTGTCAACCAAGAAGCAACTCTCTCTGTTAGACACCGGTGCTTCTGGTGCCTTCTGAGGACTTGCCTCAGACCACTGAGCCGAAGTCTCCAGCCCTGGACCCTGAACCAGAGGGGTAGCAGGTTTCCCCCACTCCTTCCTCGGCTCACCACCAGCACTGCCGACGGTCTCAGTCTCTGTCCTCTTCGGGGGAAATCCCGCCAACATCGGTGGTCTTGGTCCCGCTATCGTGGAAGGCGGTGCCGCTGTTCTTCTTCCTCAACCTCCTCGGCTAAGGAGAGGCTCCAGCGCAAGTTACATCTGCGCTGTGAGGATCTAATGTGGCAACAGCTCATTTCTGCCGGCAGCAAGCCGACACCAGCTTCCACACCGGCAGTTAAGTGGCTGTCGCCCAAATGGCCGAAGCTGACTCCCACTGCCAGTTCCCGAGTCGAGGACCTGGCGCCGACGGCTCAGCCAAAACCAGCTGCCCTGCCCATTGTGGAACCACCGTCTCCCAACCGAAAAATAGGGCACCAACCAAGGATTCTCGGTCAAATCAAGATTTGCCCCATTGGTTGTAGGTCACTCTCACCCCCGATCGCTCTCGGCAAGTGGAGAGTGGCTCAGGTGGTCACCAGCTGTATGTGGACTCTTCGGAGTCCGAAGACTCATCGTTGTATTCCCGTCCAGTCGACCTGGAATCCTCGGGGGGGGGTCTTTCTGTGGACGAGAGCCCCACCTCATTCCTCGGTATCCTTCAGCTCATCTCGGAGTCCACCAAGATACTACTCGAACCCGTGCAGAAATGGGCCAGATATCCCCTTATGGAGATTCTGGACAAGGGGGACTCCCCCACAGAGGCCTTCCATATAGCCGAGGCCATTGTGGGCCTGGCGTTAGAACTCTGGCAACGCCCAGCCTCCTGCCCAGCGCCATCGGCCAGGATGGCCTGCAGGTACATGTTACCTACTGGCTGTCTCTCTCTGGCTTCTCATAGCACCCCTTGACTGAGGGGTTGGTGGCAAATTCTGTCTTCAGGCACTCAGGCAACATGAGGGACATGGACAAGCCCCAGATGAGTCCAAGAAATTGGACTACTCGGGGAGAAAGATGTTCGCTGCCACCTCTTTGGGCCTTCGCCAGGCCAGCTCGGCTGTTATGATGGCACACTTCTCTCACGCCCTGTTGGGCTCCCTGGATGACGTGCTCCCTCATCTCCCAGCCGACCTCCAGACCACGGTCAAGCAGGTCTAGGATCAGGGAAGGGCAGTAGCAAAGCAGCAGCTCCAGATGGCTC
The DNA here is from genome assembly GCA_016271365.2 of Neoceratodus forsteri. Classification (NCBI taxonomy): domain Eukaryota; kingdom Metazoa; phylum Chordata; order Ceratodontiformes; family Ceratodontidae; genus Neoceratodus; species Neoceratodus forsteri. The sequence continues at coordinate 506,999,000 of CM028137.1, forward strand.
TGGATATTGGAGACTCTTGTGCCTGTTCAGTAGCAGCAGTGGCCATGTGCCGCAGGGCTTGGTTGCGGATCTCGACCTTCACGGCAGACACCCAATACAAGCTCACAGATGTGTCCTTTCTAAGCACTGACCTGTTCGGGCCCAGTGTGGAGGACCACCTCCAGCACATTAAAAAATCCAGTGTCACCCTCGATTCGGTCACATCTGCACAGAAGGACAAAGGCCACCTTCAGCAGCATAAGCCCTTTTGTCCCTCCGCTGTTGCGGCAAGAGCTGCCCAGCAACACCAGCAGCAGGACAATGGGCTCAAACTTGGCACTCTAGAGTCAAGTCCATTGCTTCCTCAGTCAGAAAGCCCAGGGGGAGGGCCCTGGTGGCTCCTCAGCCAGTCTGTCCTTCTCCAGGCCTGCCCAGTGATGGGTTGCGAGGTGCCACCCCCAACCTTGTCTCACCTCCCCTTGGTTTCCCCATGGGTGGCCGGCTCGGCCACTTCCTTTCCACCTGATCCGCTATCACCACGGACCGCTGGGTGCTGGAAGTAGTCAGCAGGGGCCTGCCTCTGGAGTTCGAGCAGGTCCCTCCCTTTCGAGCCCAAGCCCCCCAGGGGTCTACCGGGTCCGCAGCCTTCCAGTCAGCATTCCGAAATGACATCGACCAGCTCCACTGCAAGGGGGTAGTCAGCATGGTTGCGGATCCTCCTCCATTCCCAAGGTTTGTTTCTAGGTACTTCCTGGTTCCAAAACGGATGGGGGATGGTGCCCCATTCTCAGTCTGCACGACCTGAACAAGTTCCTAAGGCCGCACACCTTTTGGATGGTACCCCTGGCTTAGATAATACCATCCCTGTAGAAGGGCATGTGGTTCTGATCCCTGGACCTCTAGGACGCGTTATTTCACATCCCAGTACATCCATCTTATCAGCGGTTCCTCCGCTTTTGTGCAGAGGGAACCCTCAGAGACCATGTATCTTCACCAAATGCATCGCTGTAGTGGTAGCATTCCTGCAGTGCCAAGGGGTCCGGGTCCACCTTTACCTGGACGACTGGTTGGTAGCAGGTCCCTCCAGGTTGGAGATGGAGTGGTCCAGAGATCTGTCCCTCCAGGCTTGCTCTCAACTTGGCCTCCTCATCAGCGGGGCCAAGTCGGAACTCGTACTCTCGCAGGTGATTCAGTTCATCGGGGCAGAGCTCGACTGTCTCCGAGCCAGAGCCCGGCTCCTGGCAGACAGAGCCAAGGTCCTTTCCTCCTTTGCCCAATCATTTCTGGTGGGGCAATTGCGCCCTGCCCGGGACTTCCTGCACCTTCTGGGTCTCATGGCGGCTTGCACCAGCGTGGTCCATTGGGCCTGCTTGCATATGCACCCCCTGCAGGATGGCTGGCCCGCCAGTGGTCTCAGTGCTCAGGTCATCTAGACCAGCCAGTCTCTGTGACCCAGGAGATGTAGGACAGCCTGCAGTGGTGGCTCATCCCAGCTCATCTGTGGGAGGGAATTCCATTCGTCTGCCCTGAGCTGACGGTCATCCTGATGACTGACACCTCTCTGATGGGTTGGGATGCCCATCTGGGGGATCACAGAGCCCACAGACTCTGGTCCCCTCAGGAGTCCCAATGCCACATCAACCTGCTGGAGCTCCAAACAGTCCAGCTAGCCTTGGCCACCTTTGCTCAGTTTCTTCAGGGTCAAGTGGTCCAGGTCCAAATGGACAACACCACGACCATGTACTATCTCAACAGACAGGGTGGGATGCACTTCTTGCCTCTGTGCAAGGAAGCTCTTCACATTTGGTCTCTCGTGCTCAGCCTGGAAGCGGATCTCCTAGCCATCCATGTGGCAGGAGCCTCGAACAGTCTGGCCAATGCCCTCAGCCGCATAGACGATGCATCTCACAAGTGGTCTCTCCTACCAGAGATAATACAAGACCTGTTCTCCCACTGGGGCACACTTCAGGTTGACCTGTTCACCTCCAAGGAGAACGCCTAGCTGAGGCTGTACCATGCCCGGCCCCCTCAGCAGGGCTGGCTGCAGGGGGATGTCTTCTCTAGGCCATGTACCCTGGGCCTCTTCTACTCCTTCACTCCTCTGCCCTTGATCCATAAGGTGCTCCTCAAGATCAGGAGGGACAAAGCGCAGGTGATCCTGGTAGCCCCAGACTGGCTCGCGCCAGTTCTGGTATCCTGATCTCTTCAGCCTCAGCTCCAGGCTCCCAAGGCAGCTTCCAGCCTGCCCGGACCTGCTGTCCGTCAACGAGGGGAAGGTACTCCATCCGGACCTTCAGTCCCTGCACCTGACAGCCTGGTTTCTGAGCGGCTAGAGTTCCAGGCCTTGGGTCTTTCTCTGAAAAGGTCTTCAACATCATTGAGGCGTCCCGCAAGGAGTTGACCAGAAAATTCTATGCCTTCAAATGGAAGAGATTCTCCATTTGGTGTCAGGGCAAGGGGTTGGACCCCTCGTTTTGTCCACTGGCTAGCATTCTGGACTACCTGTAGTCCCTTTCCCAGCAGGGGCTTCGGTTGATGACCCTCAAGGTGCACCTGGCAGCCATCTCTGCTTGCCAGGTGCGGGCAGACAAGCAGAAGGTGGTCTGTCACTTTTTCAACGGCCTACATCATATATCCCCTCTGGTGCGTGAACCACCACCTCCGTGGGATTTACTGCTGGTATTAGCCAAGCTCATGGGCAAGCCATTCGAACCAATGCACAGGTGTGACATCTCTCACCTGTCATGGAAGACTGCCTTCTTGGTGGCTGTCACGTCAGCCAGAAGGATTGGGGAGCTCCAGGTGCTTTCCATCGAAGCTCCCTACCTGGTCTTCCATGGGGACAAGGTTGTCCTGCGCCCATACCCGAAATTTCCCCCGAAGGTGGAGTTTCACCTGAACCAGGCGTTTACTCTGCTGGTGTTCTACCCCAGTCACACCTCGGAAGCCGAGTACAGGCTCCATACTTTGGACCTGAGAAGAGCGCTCTCTTACTTTAAAAAGCACATACGGCAGACATTCGGGGAGAGGTTCACTAGCTGTTTGTCACCTACACTGAAGCCGCACCTGGCAGACCTGCAGCAAAGCGGATGATTGGCAGGTGGATCACTTCCTGCATTGATCTCTGCTATAGGTTGGCGGGTAGGGAGCCTTCCATAGGGCTTAGAGCTCATTCCACCTGTCATACCACTGTGTCAGTGGCTGCTTCTAGGGACGTCCCTATCCAGAAAATCTGCAGGGCTGCTACTTGGAAGTCAGCACACACCTTCATTTCCCATTATCACATCAACCTTGAGTCACGCCGGGATGCTGGTTTTGGAACCTCAGTTCTCCAGTCCCTGTTTCCTACGTAAGGGGTGTGCGCCTAACCTTCCTCCTCCCGGAGAACTACTAGGAGTCTGCCAAACAGTGTGGATAGAACACCATATCCAGGCCCCTAGAAATACAGGTTACCCACCTGTAACAGGAGTTCTAGGAGTGGTATATGTTGTTCATCCACATGGACCCACCCAACCTCCCCGGCTTCCGCACACAACCTGGCTTCCAGCGGTCTAGATCTGGCATCATGGGGCAGAGCCGAGAGTTTCATCACCGGGGTGAGTGGGAGGAGCCAGCTTGAAGACTTTACGGCCCATCTTAAAGCGGCAAGGTACCTGCCAGACAGTGTGGATGGACAACATATACCACTCCTAGAACTACTGTTACAGGTGGGTAACCTGTATTTTTATGCAGTGAGCAATGATACACCCACTAGCACACCTCCCTCCTCCCCCCATAGCACTAAAAGCACCAAATGTTGCAGACAGTAAAAAAATAATATCCTTTTAATATTATGGGTAGCAGGTGGGGGTCACTCATTCCTTTTGGCAAATATGAATGAAAACAGGTCCTCCTGTAGTAGTTACACCTGACTGGATGGCTGTTGGCCAGTCAGTGTTATGTCTGTAGGAGGGCATCTTTTCATTCATACTTTCATTCACACTAAACATAATGAGGAAGTGCCCAAGCTAACAACAAAAATTCTGTACACACACACTAGCCTCACCTCCCTCCTCCCCACAGCTCCAAAAGTAGCAGAGTGTAAAAACAAAATATAATTTTTAATGTTATGGGTCTCCAAATGTCAACCACCCAGGGAATGAAGTCATGTAGAAACAGAAACATAGACTTTGATGACAAATAAGGACTGCTTGGCCCACCTAGTCTGCCCATTCCCCTACCTATTGGTAAAGCTACAGATCCTAGTTAACCAACAGCCTACTTCCTCCTGACCATGAATTCAATCTACTGAAAGATCACAACAGACCACAATCCGCCCCTATTTGTGGGTGCTCTTGTACATGAGAGACATATACAAAACCGCCCACATTGTAAAGCAAATGCCACCATTCCCACACTCATGATATGAAGAGTAAAAAAAGAAATTGAAGCATGTGTGGCTGGGGTGGGGGTGGTATTCCTTTACTGCATCTGTCCTTTCATAGCTGTATACTGTAATTGGGTAGAGGCAGGACACCAATGATTGTAACTTTATCAGCTTTAAACAACTTATAAAATCTTAAGAACTGAGCAGATGCATAGTAACAGTCCAGCAGCTAAATACTGTATAAACGATAGTGCACTATATCACAAATGCTATGATATTAGATCTACTGTACAGTATGTGAACACCAACTCAGAGTTATTGCATGATGTTTTTAACAATTGAAAATGAGATACTGCATCTCATCTAATCGGTCTGTGGTAAATACACTGTACTGTAAAAATGTGTAAAAGTAGGACACAGTACAGCAGACCCCATTGGAAAATGTGCATCTATGCTGCTCAGTCCTGGAAAAATACATTTTAAGAGACGTACCCCAAGGAAATTGTAAAAGTACCTCTCACTTGGGCTATCCAGGGTAAATATATTATAAAAATGTGTAAAATCATGACCCCTTTGAAAACAAGATATGGTAACTCTGTTGTGCAATTCTGGATAAATGCAGTGTAAACTGTGTCCAAGCTGGACCCCAGTGAAAACAAGGTATTGCGTCTCAACTAGAGTAGGTTGCCTTGGGTAAATATATTGTTAAACTGTGTACTGTAAAAGCAAGACTCTGCAGCAAACCCCACTGAAAAGGAGCTGTTACATGTAAGCTAGTCTGGCCTGAATAATATATTGTAAAAGCAGGACCCCACTAAAAACAAGATAGTGCATGTCTCCTCTACTGTCCTGTGTAAATACATTGTAAAAAGGTGTATAAGCTGGGCCCCCCTGGAAATGAGATATTGCATTTCACCTCAACTGTCCTGTTAACACACATTAGAGTGTCAGTGTTTATGGCTATGACAGACTTACAGCCTTTTTGGATGCAATACAACTCTGCTGCATCTCTCTAGTGTTGCTTTTAAATACTTCAGAGTTTTAATAATTTCCTTAAGTGCAAAATAAAAAATATTTTCATTACATTTAAAGCATTGCAGAGACTCTTTTTAGGTTGTTTTAATATGGGTTTAATTCCATGTCTTCTTTGATGACCGATGGTTAAGTCATGTGCATCACCATAACATTTTATTAACCTGGCCGCAGGTGCATCACATCACACACACAACCTTTCAGATTTAATGTCAACCTGCACATTACACACAGTGTTTGAAAATTTGCCAAAGCAGCAGTGGTGTACTCTGCAGGCATCAGGGGTAGTGGGAGTGGGATGAAGAAATGAGCCTACAAAATGTGAGGAAATCATCTCACCCTCCCCCACCCCATCACCCCACTACATAACCACCACTGATATCTACCAACAATAGCAATTCACAGCCTATTGTTTTCAAATCAGCCCCGTTGCTTTCCTCCATTCAGCCTGACCATTGGGGGCTTTTACGTGATAATGAAATGCATTTCACACTGCCAGCAAAAGAAGGATCTACTGTGGCTTGCAATCTGATTTTTACGGCTGCGTGGGTGGAGCTTCGCAGATGTTTTGCCATCACTGTAGTAGAATAGATGGTCGCAACCAGAACAAGACCCTGTGTTCTGTTACAGTGATGCAGCAACATCTGGACAGCACTGACTCTGTTGGTGCTGTCCTCCGTGATGGAGCTCCCCTCCACTGCACAGTCACCCCCCACCCCACGGGAGCACTACTTAGAGAACAAACTTCTGGGAAAGCTGCGCATTCGCAAATATCACGTATGCACAGTTTTGTCGCCGCTGCCATCTTGTAAATGGCAAAGCATTGCAACTCCGACAGCTGTGCCATTTGCTAAGACACCACTGCTCCTGCTGCTCTGATATCACCACTGCCACCGCTTCGAGAGCTGTGCTGCCACTGTACAGCCAGGCAAGAGCTCGGCACAGCCATGTCGGCTCTGCCCAGAGTTTGTTTTACTGGGCAGGGGTGTGTGTGTCCTGAATATGAGGTACTGTGTCTTACAATATGCATGCACATGAAAAAAGGGGAGTGGGGACACACAAAGTTAACAGATAAAATCTAAACTTAAACACACCAATATTATTTAATGTGTCTGATTGCAAGTATATCAACTAAATTGCCCCCATGTTGAAGTTCTATTATAATGCTACTAAATATTTAAAAGCCTTCATAATAAATATCTTTCCATCACATACTGAAGTTTTGCACTATATGCTGGAACAAAGTGAGTTCGGGACGCACTTAGTTACTAGAAGGGATCTATATTTAAACACACTGAAAAGCTGTCAAATTAATGGGCAATGAGTAATGTGCCTATGGTGTACTACATGGAATCACATTTGAGGGGTTGTAAAGAGTGAGCGTTGATCCAAGGGGTGGTAATCTTGAAAGGGTTACACTGTAAGAGGGAAAGTTTCTAGATTTTTGAACTACTGTACATGCTAGAGAAGATATGGGACTTAATGATAACATTGATTTGGCACCTTTTTTAATACATGTGGTTCAGTATGTTTAAATATTGCTCATTACTGGAAACTACTGTAAGTGCGCCCTGGGTCCCTTTATCCCATCATATTGGGAAAAACTGTAGCACGTGATGGAAAGATGTTTATTATGAAGGGTTTTCATTTTTCTGTAGCATTATAACTACTGTAGATATAATTGCAACTAAATTCACAGTTAGGAGTCATGTGTCTTACCTTGTGCAAACATTTTATTTCCAACATGACAGTATAGAGAGGTTTTCACATTCCATTCTCCACTATTTTAAAATCTTAATGTTTTTGCATAGTACTTATGCACTTCACATCTAAATTTGGGATTTTGCGTAGCATAAGTGGAGCAGAGCGCCATGTTTTTGTATGAAAAAGCATCAAGGCTTCAAATAGTGGATAATGAAAAAGCTTTAGTGTGAAAAGATCACTTTACTGCTAGTTTGGAAACAAAATGATTGCATTGCTTACTGTACATGAGCTGCTGTTATGAATGTTGACAGAGTACTGTAGCAACAGTAATTGCAGTTTCATGAAATACAGTAGTAAGGAGATAGGGAACGTGGAATGGTGGAGGGGTGAGGTACCACTATACTGCCAGGGATTTTTTTCTTTTTAAAGGGGATGCTAGATTGGAGGCCAGTGCATGGCCAGAACAACTTATTCTATACCAGTTATTGGACTGACTGCACTCTGTTTTTTGCATTCCAGCAGACTCGCACTCCACTGAGCTATGATTTATAAGGACAGCTGCCAGGAAGGAAAATGGGTAGGGGGTGGACAGCACGTAGCTGGAGGGTGGGGAGGGATAATTGAGATAATACGGGGATGGGGAATGGGGAACGGTGGAGGGATGAGTTACCACTGCCAGGGGAAGGTTTTTTTTTTTTTGTAAAGTAGGGCAGTCGGAGGCCAGTCCAGCTTTTGTGTAGTCTTTTGTTTCCCCAGGGCTATAGCCATACTCTGCACTACCCATTTAAACGAATAAGATATATTTTTATATCTGGTAGGATAATATTTAAGGACTGCTGCCAGGACAGGTAATGGGGTGGGGAATTCTTTTTTAAAGTACACCAGCATAAACAACTGTAAAAATGGGTGAAGCCAAAATGTCACTGTAAATGAGGTGCTGCATCTCGGTTGGCCTGTCCTGGATAAATACAGTGTGAAAATCTGTTACAGCAGTATTCCAGTTAAACTAAGATGTATTATCACTGTCCTCGATAAATGTAGTGTCAACATGTGTGAACAGGACACCAGTGAGATATTTTTTTGTCAGCTGGCCTTTCGTGAATAAATACATTGTAAAAATTGATAAAGGCAAGACTCCATTGAAAAAGAGAGAGATCGTCTTTTGAATAGCGGCATCCTCCTCCTTCAGATTAAATTAAAAAAGTGTTTTTTTACACAGACGTATACATTTCAAAACACAGTTCTGTGAGTTTAAATTAATTGGTATGGATAGTTGGGCTGTCTAAATTGCTTGAGTGAATGTGCCAAATTTATAAAATTTTGGTAATGCTGCATAATTACAGTATGCAGAATTCTGTTTGCATGAACTCTGAAATTAAGAAATATATTTATTTTTTAACTGAGGATAAGTAATCAATAGTGGCATGAACAGAGAATTAGTATTGGTAGGGTAACCTAAACTACCGAAACAGTTTCCATAAACCTAATTATATAATACATGGGATATTTTTGTGCAGTTTAAAGTTAGAGAGAGACCAGTGACACTTAAGTCACCACCTAAGAAAAAGCTTTTGATTATCACTGGGTTATTAAGTGTGACACATTTAGGGACTTGCAGCTTCAAAAGTAGTAGCAAGTCTTTGTAAATTACCTTTTAAGATTCTGTCTCAAAATACTCAGACTCAGACTAGAGATGCTAAGAAATAAAATTTATAAAACATATACATACCTCAAAAAAAGTTTATTTAGGGTTTTCACTGTGGACAAACACAGTGTAGTGCACTCATGTCTGCTCATTTCGATTTCATATAGTGGTACTGTAGTTCTTACATTACTAGATCAGAAAAAAAACAATTTCATTTTGCATTCAGTATCATAAATGTTGAAAAAAGTTGCCATTTACAGCATTAATTCATAACAAGAGTTTTTTATATAAATGATATTCAGTGAAGCATCTTACTGTGCCTACAGCATATCTTTCAGCTGAACAATTCTGTATTAAAATGAAAACTGGAGATTATAGGCTTCCATCTCTGGTAGGGACTTTGAATATAACGGAGTATTAAATAATCATAGTTGGAAGCTTTATGTAGAAGAAGCACCACTCCCGCCCATTGCACACAATAAATAGTACAATGCAAGAAGCAGGCAGGCAGTTGGTGTTCAGTTTTATAGCATGTGCTATGGTAGTGTCTGTGTAGGAAAAATTAGCAGTATATGACTCAGAGTAGGGAAGTACTGTGTTTTTTAGTTTCTGGACCATTGTGAGCATGTGATATTTTATGTATTGTATGTCAAAACAGTTTTAAAAGCCCCTCTGAAAATGTTTCCTGTGTTCAGTACATCGCATAACTCCCTTTAAAGTGACATGCATTTTTTTGATAAGTTCAGCTGCTAGCCACTGTTTAGTGACAGAACTCAGCATTTTCATGAAAAGCTGTGGAATGTTACAGAAGGTTACACAACTAAGATGAAAGAAAGCCCTGCAAAATACAGTATATGCAGTGAAGGCTATTTTTTAGTAAAAGGAGCACCTATGCATATAAGAAATTTTTCACAATAAATACATGAGTTTTGAACTGCGAATTTTGCTAAACTTACTGTACTTACTGATCTCTGACTTTTGTCACTAAGAAGTGGCCAGCAGAAACACTAAACTGAAACCATTGGACCATACTAAAGTAGAAGTGCATTATATTTGACATATGAAACAAAAATAGCCGTTATGCACAAGGTTTTGCATTAACGCTGTTTAAAATGCACCATGCTTTTTAATGTTTACATTTGCATTCTAAAAATCATGCTGCTTTGTAATGATTCTTTGCTTGAATTGCAGCATGTTGGCACATATTTTCACCCTGCATTACAGTTCTTGCTGATTTGCAGTGTTTGTACCACACTGTACAGTACTCATATAAAGTACCTATCCTAACCATTGCAGCGTGATAACTGCAAATTATGATTATCTGCAGTGGTGTGCTGTTACTTTGTGTGTGGAGTTACAGTGTTTAGCTAAACGTGTAACTGTCCTCTTTGGATAGCTTACCTGTCTTTAGTCAAGAAGGTTAGAAAGTCTTTTTTTTCTACCTATTTTATAGGACTACCCTATTCTTACACTGAACAGTAACTCTGTGTGCCATCAGATCATTCTGCAGTCAAATAAGTCACATTTAATTTTTTTTATTACAGTAGTTGAATTTAAAATCCAAACGTTATGTATTTATCTCATCTCACATTCGACCATTAGACCACCTGTGATGATGAGACTCTCTCAATCTATTTGGCGGGGATTGAGTGGAAGTGTGCATATGTGTAGGGGAGGGTTGGATTGGGTACGTGTGTGTGTGTATTTGGGTCTGTGCGTGCATGTGAGTATGTGTGTGTTTGCGCTCAAGCATGTGTGTTGGGGTTGGTGTATGTGATGTTTGTCTTTGACACGTCAGTAATCTTTGAAAAAGAAAAGAGGAAGATAGTTGTCCATAATATGATAACATGTAGACCTCAACTTGATAATCAGCAGCCCTGACCGCACAACCAGTATGTTATTAATATACAGGTGCAGTATATGGTTCGTATCCACAATTAATAACATCCTGATTGGTAGGCAAACATTATCTTTGTCCATGGACTTTGCGGCAGTAGTTTTTAAGAATTTGAATTTTGCCAAATTATTGCTAGTGATATTGTTTTCTGTGACTTATATTTCAGTATAGCCTATAGATTAGAGGAACGAGGTGTGAATGATCTTGGTACATCCAGTAGACCAGACCTGAGTTTGATTCTCACAACCTCCACTTGCATACTGTGTGACTCTGAGCAAGTCATTTAACTGCCCAGTGCTCCCAGGTCACCCCTGAAAATGGGCACTTGTGCCTAGTGGGCCTTACCCGGTTACCATACACTAAAATAAAAAATATATATTGTTGGTAGCTGTTTCATTAATTCAATCAGCACATTTACATTTTATTCTCTTCCCTACTGAACCTGAACATTGTTCATATACGATTTTCATATTACCATAGTCAGTGTAATTTCATACTCATGACATTATCATGAGTTCAAATCCTACTACCGCTACCTGAATGATATCTGTAATTGAGCAGGATACTTCCTTTTTTGTGTACATTCCACAAAGAGAGAAGAGACAGTATGCACACCAGTTATCATATATACAGAATGGTCATGTGGTGATGGCTCTCTACGCTGTAATTTACACCTGACTGCACCAGGCATGCTTGTATCACGAACTTGAACTGTTATTAATAGGCCATTTTGATCCTTTGATTTGTACTCTACCTACACCTTTATGAACCTGATTTGCAAAATACTGTGCAGACTACCTGGCTGCTATTTCCTTTTTCTAGCATGCCCAGTAGGAAATCTCAGTAATTTGAACTTGTGTATATGCCATGATCAGGATGTGTGTGGAAATTATATAAAAAATGGAAGCTTTACTATTAGAAGAATTATTTTTGTTCTCAATTTATTTCTAGCGCAATAGTGTCATTTTGTTGCATGGTTCTTTGTATGCCTGAGCTACAGACAGAGTGTATTCGCCAGGTGCTGTGTGAGTACACACAGAAGTGAATGTTCAACTGTACAAAAAGCAGAATCCGTTATATTCAGAAAACAGGAAAGTCGATTTAAAATAAATGTTGCAGCACACTCTTATGCTAAGTGGCACATGGCTCTGTTCACACCAATTTTGACTTGTAAGATGAGATGCCAAACTCAAATAAGGAAAGGGAGGTGACTCAAACCACGAAAAGCTAAGACACAGAATTAAAAAAAAAAACTTAAAAGGGTAGTGCTAGTTAACTTCATTCAGCTAATATCAGGTGCATAACTTCTGAATTGCTTTCAGACCCTATCAGCCGAGATAGGTTAAGTGATTGAAAATGTAAACTGTACATTCATTCTGATTTGCTTTTTCAATGTTGAAAAGTTAGCTATTGCAGTTCAACTATACATGGAGAGCTGCATGATGTCCAGGAACAAAAACGGAACGTTTGGGTAAATTGCTATAGATAACCTGTACTAACAGCTAAAAACCAAAGCAAGATTTTTCAACAATAATTTAAAATACAGATCCATGGATTACAATAATCTTTCACGGTAGTATCAGGTATTCATGCTTGTAGATATTTGATACCACTCACATTCATTTATACATTCAGTTTTTTTTCAATCGCAAACTAAAGCCTAGCTGTTACTTTGATATCAGAATACAGAGGAAGTCTAATTATCGAACTTTGTGTATGCCGGAACAGGACTAGCTGACAAGTAATGTGGAGTGTGGGGACACCTGCTGGATAATTGAAACTCATTACAATAAATTTAACTACAAACAGTGCCACCTAGTGCATGTCAGCTGCTGCAGATGAGGATTAATTACCGCATTACCACATACTTACCGCATTCCTGAGTGGTACAGGATATTTCTTGGTACTGCTTAGTGCACCGGTCGGTGTACCACGCCCACCAAGGAATACCTTGTTACCGATAAACTTTTCTGTAACAAGCACTGTATATATACATAGTGTCGGCAGATAAGGGCCTATGGCCCACCCAGTCTGCCCATTTGAGCTTGTAAGTTCAGTTTGTTTTCCTAGTAGTCTGTTGCCCCTTACCCCTGACCTCCAGAATTCCTTTATGTCTATCCCATGCATTCTTAAATTCCGTGATTGTTTCAGCCCCACCACTTCCTCTGGCAGGGTGTTCCACTTGTCCACCACTTCGTTCTGTGAAGAAATTCTTTCTCATGTTTCCTCTGAATCGCTCTCCCTCCAACTTCATCCCATGCCCTCTAGTCCTGGAACATCTTTTTCGCTTAAAAATAGTGTTTTCCTGCACCCTGTTCCTCCCTGTAAGATACTTGTATGTCTCCTATCATATCCCCTCTCTCCCTCCTCTCCTCCAGGGAGTACACGTTCAGTTCCTTCAACCTGTCTTCATAGGACTTGTGATGCAATCCATGCACCATCTTTGTTGCCCTCCTCTGAACCTTCTCTACCCTGTCTATGTCCTTATGTAGGTATGGCCCCCAGAACTGTACACTGTACTCCAGGTGGGGCCTCACTAGTGTCTTGTATAGTGGAATTATGACCTCCCTTTTCCTGCTGGTGATGCCCCTGCCTATACATCCCAGCATCCTATTTGCTTTACCTGCTGTCTTGTCGCGACTGTTTCCTACCTTGAGGTCACCAGAGATGACAACCCCAAGATCCCTTTCCTGCTTGGTGCATGCTATATCCTCACCCCCAACTGATATATATTGTGCCAGGGTTTTTGTGCCCATATGCATTATCTTGCACTTTTTGCATTGAATTTCAACTGCCAAACCCCTGACCATTCTTCAAGTTTCTGCAGGTCGCTTCATTCTGTCTACACCCTCTGGTGTGTCTACTCTGTTACAGAGCTTTGTGTCATCAGCTAACAGTGAAATTCTGCCTTCTAGGTCCCAGCAATGTCACTGATGAAGATGTTGAATAGGACCCGGTCCCAGCACTGATCCCTGTGGTACCCCACTGGTCACTCTTCCTCTGTGGAGTGACAGCCATTTACCACCACCCTCTGTGTCCTGCCACCCAGCCAGTTACCTACCCACCACACTACTGTCCTGCCCACACCCATATTCCCCAGTTTGTGTAATAGTCTTCTATGTGGCACAGTGTCAAAGGCCTTGCTGAAGTCCAGATAGGCCATATCCACTGCCCTCCCCTGATCCACCTCCCTAGTCACCCAGTCAAAAAATTCAATGAGGTTGGTCTGACTTGACCTCCCCCTGGTGAAACCATGCTGCCTTGGGTCCTGTAGTCCATTGACAACCAGATGTTCCGCCAATCTGTATATGTTTCTGAAGCAAGAATTCAACACTACCTGAAATCTTTCCTAAGAAACTAGTTTGCCTAACTGCAGATAGTAGTTGATAGATTATTCCGTAGCTGCGGGGGGCTGAGTATATGAAAGACCATTTGCCAAAATTAGTTCTGAACTTAGTTGTTTTGAAAGATAGGCCAGCAGTACTTTGAAGAGAATAACTGGAACCACCGGGTATGATCAAATTTGAATTTTAGAGGGATGTTTGGCCTAAAACACTTTGTACAGTATTGAAGAGTAGAGATGCCTTGGTCTTAAGAGAAAACCACTTAAAGGTGCCCTACAAAAGACAGCAAATAATGCTGCTATTCTGATTAGTAGTAAAGCAGATAGCGCTATAATAAAGTATATCAGATCTAGATAAACACGTACAGGGAGCATTGGAGCAAATGAAATATGCATAATCTAATATACAGCAGGAAAGAAAGTAGTTAGAACCAGCTTGTGCTTTGCTGACATGTTAAACCAACTTCTGTTGTGATAAAAGAATCACAGTCTTTGCCCCAGTCTTTTACATAAGCAGGCTATGTGGGATTTGAAGGAGAGGGTACCATCCAGCCAAATCCTTAGATATTTATATTAGCTAACTACATCCAGCTTTTCACCTTTTCAAGTGGTTGTGTCAGGCAGCACTTACTATGTTGGGTACAGAGCAATCCTTTCATTAAGTCACATGGATTAATTAGTCAATGAAAACATTTCTTTATGTAAAACAGCTAATTAGGAGTATAGCCATTGGGAAAGGGGTTTATTTTCGTTTGTGGAGTTTTACTTTAAAAGGATCATGAACCCTGCGTTTATATGTTAAATGTAATTGTAAATGTGGCCATGTGTGAAGTTTGTTTAATAACTCCATTGCACTGTTTTGTGTGTTTGTTTGGATATAGTCCTATCTTTCCTTATTTAGGGTCTCTTGTTAATGCTGCTTCTTTCTGTCACCCAGTTTGTATTCTGTTTTTTTTTTAAATGATGAGTTCTGAACCTCAGTGACTTCATTTGAGCAGAAGCCTATACAGTGATGCTTTCCCGGGTAGGGATTCCTCTCAGCTGATGTCACTGGGTTCCCCCATTGCTTCATTATAGATGTCTTAACTAGTGACATCATCAGTCAGTGATTCCAGACATTAAAGCTACTTGCATGGTTGCTACTTCAATAAAAACATAGATGTTGACTTCAGAAAAAGGCCCAATGACCCATTAAGTCTGCCCAGTGCCTGCCTGTATCCATACCCAAACTAATGCTGGACAGGCGCTAGTCTGTTAGTAGTACTGACTCTATTTCAGCATCCCCCTCCCAAGTCCACTCATTCCCTTTCCTTGACTGACCACTCTCCCTCCCTCATCTGGTTTGGTCTACTTTCCTGTGCCTGTCCCATCTGTATTTGAAGCTAGCAGTGGATTCTGTGTCAAGTTGCTTCTTCTTGCAATGTAGTTCACTTCTCCACAACCTTTTCTAAAAAGAACTTCCTTATATCCCTTTTAAAGCTTCCCACCACCAGTTTTCTATCCATGGCAATTTATTACCTTGCCTTTGCTTTTTGAGAACATGGCACTGCCATCCTCTTTATTAATACACGTGAGGTACCTAAAGGTCACGCTCATGGCCCTTTTGGCCTCCAGTGTGTATTTCTTCATACATTCCCCCTGCTGCTCCAAATCATCCTGTTGTCCCTCCTCTGAACAGCTTCCAAGAGGTCCCTGTCCTTCAGATGCAGGCTCCAGAACTAGGCAGTACTTCAGTGTAAATGACATACATTTAGGAGTTGCTCTAGTTTCATTAGTGTAGCAGTCCATGCAAGTAGCAGAATCCATGTCAGGAGTTGCTGACTGATTGCAACCAGTGATGTCACTGGTTGAAACACTAATAATGGAGTAACAGGGGCTATATACATAGTTGGGTTTAATGACCAGAGACCGACAGCATAACAGAGAGACATATACAGAATGAAAAACTGCTAATATGAACTGAAAATGCTGTAGTGCTTTCCATCCCCTTTTAAGCAAAAGAAAAATGGTGGTCAGTCTTTTTTACCTGACACACTGTGATGGGTTAATATTAATTCAGACTGAAAAAAAAACAGACACTCACCACCTCCATGATTTGAGATGACACCACAGGACCCAGAAATATTTTCAAAGTGCAAAATGTGCCATTTTATTTCATGCAAAAATGCACAGACAGACAAATAGACACCCAACCCTCTCCTGATGTGTTTCAGATCCAGTGATCCTTTTTCAAAGATCAATATTAAAGTGATGCCAATGAAATGGTATAATTCCTGGCTTGTATCTGATGTCATATTACAGGTGGATAGATCACAGGTTATCCCTGACGTACAGTAGTTAAAGTCATGGGTGTTTCCCACTGTAGTAGTTGTGCATTTATTTCTTACAATGCCATGATCCTTGGTCTGATGTTTGTCAGTAAATGGCTGTCAACCCATAACTCATTGTACCCCCTTGTGTCACCTGTGGCTCCATATTGGACCCAAAATCATTCCTGCTCTGTGTGTGATTGCTGGCCTATATAATTTTTTAACATAATACCAAGCTGCACTTGTATTTGCATGATTACTAGTAGTCCGAAAGATGAAAATGGGCTCAAATATTCTGTGCACACTATCAAGTTTAGGTGAAACAGAGTTTTTTTGGCTGCTTATATTCATGTTTGAATACCAGGTTTAAAGAAAAGTAGAAGTTTATATTAAAAAAAGTCAGAAAAACTAGCCTGAGGTGGTTTACTAGAGTTTTGGGAAAATATTAGAATTAGAATTTTGGTATTAAGTCTGAAACACCAAATTTATGTTTCGAGCCCCAGGAATCACTCACTTCTGCTTATCAGCTGCAATCATTCATCTGGAATGAGCTGCCCTGGAGCTTAGAATTTTATGCTAATTAGAGAATTTTAGAATGAACTTAAAAACTCTGCCGTGTGGTCATCCCACTACTGTATTCTAAGGGCAGATTTATTTCTCCGCCTGAAGAAAGCAGTTGCCCTGAAGTCTTCTCTTCACTTTGACCGATTACAGTTTATTATTATACTGATATTTTATTACTTGAGTTTAGTTATTTGTTCGATACCTCTGTGTGTGTGTTAGGGTCTTCATTTGTGTAAATTTGTGTTTTTTATGTAACTTCTCTGGTTCCCAATTGGTTTGCAGGAACCAAAGAAATTTGTGGCGCAGTTTCCGCCTTTCAGGAATCACTTAACTTTGCTAAATGTATTTATAAAAACTCTTCAGAGAGTACCACTTTGTAGTATTTTGTATTTTTATTCTCAGTTCCTTTTTCATCAGAACTGAAATGATAATTGGCTCTTTTTGACAATTCTTTGCAGTTGGTATCCTGATACTATTGCAGTTGTTTACAAAAAAGGAACCAGACTGCATTTGTCTATTTTCTACCTATTTAAATCTTTACAGTGATTTTTTTGTCTTATTTGGGAACTGGAGCATTTCTGTAGGGTTGTTAGTTTTTGGCATGACTGACAGGCCTAAGAAGAAAATGGAACCTACAGGCTTTAAAAACTACAAAATTTGTTTCCAATTCTTGGTAAGGCAGACTGCCACAAGTTGTGTTTGAGGTGCCTAGGTCCAGATCATGATTTTGTCAGTTGTGAAGTCTGTATTAAGTTCTACCCTAAAACGCAAAAGAAAAGGTCTAAAAAAATTAGAAGATACTATGGCTTCTCAGTCTGCTTCCATGTCAGTTAAGGGCTATGGGGAATCTCATGAGCATGCCTGCCCCCCCCAAAGCTCCGGTTCCATTCCTGATGCCTGCATAGGAAGGGGTCAAGATGTACTATGTGGAGAAGGATGACGACGTAGTAGAACATATAGAGCCTGATGGCTCTCCTGAGCAAAACTTTGGTTCTCCTCCTCAACCTTCAGATGACTGTACCTCACACTATACCTTTGTGAGGCAAAAGGTAAGTGCCCTCAACCTCTCCTCACAGGAGAGTGCAGAAGATGAAATAGAATTTATGGACACGATGAGCCGAACTCCCACAAAAAGGTTATTACTGCCCATCCACAAATCCTTCAAAAAGGCCACCTTTAAAATTATGTCAGCACTCACTTCAGCTTCTGGCATAGGTAGGAAAATTGAGAAAACGTGTCAGATAGACAAGCAGGATTCTAAATATCTCTGTTCTCAGCCTGATCATGAAGGAGTGGTCCATGCTGCCGTCTGTGACAAGCCAAGGTACCCTTTTCCTCCCAGTCTCCTGAGAAAGACTCCAGGGAGTTGGATAGCATGAGTAAGAAGGTTTATACTTTGGATTCGCTGCTCCTAAGGCAAGCAGCCTACTTGGCCTACACAGTACCAGAAAGTCCTCTGGAGCTTCATTTTGGCAGTGAGCAAGAAGACTGATGGTGATCTGGCACAAGATTTGGCTGATACTGCAAAGACAGCCATGGATGCAACTAAATGCCAGTTCTACATGGCAGTGGATGCTAGTGACACCACTTCCAGGGTCATGGCACACACAGTGTCCCTCAGAACTTGGCTTAGAACCAAAAACTTTTCTCAGGACACTCAGAAGTAATGGATTTCCCTTGTGAGGGAAATTGGTGACAAGACAGAAGCTTACATGAAGAAACTGGATGAATACGAGACCACGTACAAGAGCAGTACTAAGAAGGAAAAGGCCTTCTGGAAGGGGAGGTAGAGGCAGGGGCTACTACCCCTATACTTTCATTACTTATGACTTTGTACCACAGAGGTATTTCTTCAGAGGTAGAGGCAAAAGGGGTCCCAGGCATGCGGATGCTATGCCAGCTCCCAAAGCCCAAGTGAAGCAGAACCCCTGACAAGTCTGCATAGGTTCCACACCCATTGCCGGGGGGGGGGTGTCTGATTCACTATTTCCAGGAATGGGGGAAAAAATAACCACAGGCAGGTGGGTCCTGGAAATAGCGAGTCAGGGTTTGCCCTTGTAGTTCAAAGAAATTTCCAAAACAGTGAGTCACAGTTAACCCTCGCACTCCAGCAGAAAAACTCTTGCTGGAGATGGAGATAAAACAGTTGCTACAAGCAAATGCAGTAGAGAAAGTCCCCTCCTCACAGAGGGGGAAGGGGCTTTGCTCAAAATAGTTCCTGACTCATAAGAAAAATGGAGATTGATAGTCCATTTTAGACTTGAGATACCTGAACAGACCCTTAAAAAAGGAAAAGCTCGAGGTGGTAACACTGGGATCAGTGATTCCATGACTGCAACAAGGAGGCTGGCTACTGTATGCTCACTGGATCTGAACGACTCCTACTTTCGCACATCAGTCACATCATATCATATTTTATTTATAAGAAGTGCCTTTCCAGGAGTTCAGAGCGCTTTTACACAGTAAAAACCAAACACATATGACAATCATTAAAACCATAATAACACAGCAGTGAATCATTTAAATTAAACCATATTAAAATATCTCTGTCAACAGTCTTGCAAGACTAAAAACAATCTGGAAAGGCCAGGCTAAATAAATAGGTTTTTAAAGCTATCTTAAAGCTTTGGACGATCAGACGCTCCCTCACCCGATGAGATAGAGAATTCCACAGGGTGGGAGCTACAAAAGCAAAAGAACGAGCCCCCAATATTTTCAGTAGAATCCTGGGAATTTCTAGCAATCCCTCGTAGGTGGAGGAGGCAGTAGGGGCAAAGGAGATCTTGCAAGTAATGGGGTCCCTGCTCATGTAGGCCTTTATAGGTCAGTAAACTGACCTTGAAGGTGATCCGCCACTGTACTGGCAGCCAGTACAGTCCACGGAGCACAGGCATAATATGACTGGCCCTGGAAGAGCCAGTCAGTAGCCTGGCTGCCACACTCTGCACCAGCTGCAAGCGGCAGATATCAACCCCTGGTAGCCCTAGGAAAGAGCATTGCAGTAGTCAAGGCGGGAGGTCACGAAGGCGTGGACCAGAGTTGGAAGATCATCAGGAGGGACAAGGTGCTTTACCTGGGCAGTATTCCTCAGATGGTAAAATGAGCTCTTGACAACAGCTGATGCCTGGGATTTAAGTGTCAATCCATCATCAAAAATAACACCTAGGTTCCACACCCGTTCGCAGCCCTTCCCTTTGGCCTGTCCTTAGCACCCAGAGTGTTCACAGAGTGCCTAGCCATAGTAACTATAACTATATTTACTGTTTTAACTGTTTTTTATTGATATTTGTTAATTTTCTTGTATTGTGTGTTGGTTTTATTTCACCTGCCTTTTAGTGTGTTATGCACCCAGAGCCTCCAGGATTGGGTGCCCTACAAATAAACTTTGCCTTGCCTAATGGCAGCACATTTGAGGAGGCAAGGGATGGTGTTTTTTTCATGCCTGGACGACTGGCCATTCTCAGGAAAGTCACACCAGGAGGTTGTGTCCTGCCTGTCCCTTATACAAGGTACTCTGGAGGACATGGGTTTCCTGATCAATGCCCAGAAGTCACAAATGGAACCAGTTTGGGTCATGGACTTTATAAGTGCAGAGTAAGATACCCTCCAAGGGGAAGGCATTCCTTCCCCAGGAAAGGGTAGCAAACCTGATTGTAACTGCAAAATCCTTCAAGGCATGCCAGACCAGACCTGAAAGAGATTTCTTACATTTGCTGGGGTACATGGCTTCATCCACTGCAATGGTGCCAGGTTCCAAATGAGAGATCTTCAGTACCACATGGGGATCCATTGGTCCCAGAGGTGGGACCCACTATCAAAACTAGTGCCTGTCACGAAGTGTCTTCTGAGAGCACTGGAGTGGTGGAAGGAAGAAGGCAGCCTCAGAGAGGGAGTTCTCTTCCTACAACAATCACCTAGAGTCATACCCACTACAGATGCCTCCCTTCTAGGCTAGAGGAACTCACTGTAAGTGGTATATAGAGCCCATAGGAGTCTTAGGAGTACATAAACCTCCTGGAGCTTAGGGCAGGGTACCTGGCAATGCGGACCTTTTCCTCCCACAACAAGGGTCAGTCCATCCAGACCAGAACAGACAACACCACTACCATGTATTATATAAACAAGCTGGGACGAACAAGATCTTCAGAACTGTGCACAGAAGCAATGAAGATCTGGAACCTAGTTTACTCCCTGGATGTGCCGCTCTCAGCAGTGCAGGTGCCAGGTAAAGACAACATCCTGGCAGATTCTCTAAGCAGAACCAGCCTGGGAAACCACGAATGGTTACTGAACAAGCATGTGCTGGCTAGAGTGTTCAGAAGGTGGGGTACACCAGTGATAGATCTGTTTGCATCCTAGGAAAACAACAAGCTCCAACTGTTGTGTTGCAGACCCCCCCTTGGTGGGTACAATCCCAGAGGATGCCCTAGTCCTTGACTGGTCAGAAATTTCTCTGTGCTTTCCCGCTGTTCCCACTTTTACTGAGAGTGCTGCTAAAACTGAGAAGGGAATCAGCAACAATGATTCTCATAGCTGCAGACTGGGCCAAGCAGATTTGGTACTTACTTCTCCCGTCCCTCTCCATCAAGCTTCCCTTGAGGTACAATCTGCTGACTTTGTTTCACGGCAGGATGGCATTCCCAGATCCAAGAACCCTACACCTCAGAGCATGGTACTCGAAGAACTAGAGTTCTCTGGTCTAAACCTCTCTGAGAAAGTTTTGAAAGTGCTTAAGGTTTCCAGGAATCCAGCAGTGAGGAAAACCTACATCTCAGAGTGGAAAATATTTTCCCTTTGGTGCCCCTCTAGGCAATCCATTTTCAAGAGGTTCTTTAAAGGTCTTGCTCACCAGTATCCTTGAGTAAGTGATCCTGTCCCCCCATGGATGTGAATTTGTGTATCGCTCAGCTGATGGAGGCTCCTTTCAAGCCTATGGGAACTGCTGCCCTGAAGAATGTTACCTGGAAAACAGTTTTCCTGGTGGTACTCGCCTCTGTCAGAAGGATAAGCAAGCTTCAAGCCCTCTGTATAGATCCTAACTATATCATATTTTACAGGGACAAGGTAGTCTTAAGAACTAACATAAAATTCTTGCCCAAAGTGGTGTCTGAATCAGTCAGTCACACTTCCAGCATTTTTTTACAGCAAAGCCCAGCCCAGGAGAGCAAAAGCTCCACAGTCTGGCTGTTAAGAGAGCTCTGAGATACTACTTGGACCACGAAGAGGTTGTCGGGTCCACCAGTACTGTTATTTCTCACCTACAATGAAGTAGACAAGGTAAACCAGCATCCAAGAGAACATTTACTATTTGGATAGTTTCCTGCATTAAGGGTTTTTTTTTTTTGCACATATTTTTATCCTCTGCTCCAGGCCAGGCAGGGACCTCCTTCCTCCTACTGCCAGGTGCACTTATCCCATCCTAGTGAGATCCTGCCACCTGTCCATTCGGGACTGCCAACCCATCCACAACACACCGCTGTGTTGTCCCCCTGGCTTACTCCCTAGAGCCGGGTACACTTTCAGCTCCTTCGGCATTACTTTCCTGCATACATCTGGCCACACATGACTGAGGTGACGACTGGTACTGTCCTTGGCAGAAGGTGACTCAGACATAGTGGGCAAGCAGAGGCTTCATCCTCCCAGTCTTGCACCTCAGATTTTTTCCTTTTCTGTCCCACCCACCATCTAGGAGTACACACTGTGATTGATTGCTGGCAAGCCTGATTCAGCCAACCCGCAAGCATCCCCCCTCGAAAGTTGCAAAGTCCCTGCATCACCTCTTGTGGTCACCCATGTGGCAGTAATGCAGCGGGACACAACACCCTCTTTCCCCAGAGGAGAAGAGTGCAGTGGGACATAACACCCTCTTTCCCCAGAGGAGAAGGGCATCATATGTGATGCTTCTCCTTCCTCCCCCCTGCCAACCTTCCGAAGGCCCAGGCTCATTCCCAAATCCGGGTCGCCGGCACCACAAGCAGCAGCTCTACCGCTGTGCCTGTGGGCTGGCCTGCAATCAGTTCTGTTATGTCAAAGCTGGCAAGTGGCCATCTGAAGGCCTCAGGGCCCAGTCAACAACTGGCACATCTGCCTCTGTGGCAGCTTCCAGGGGTGTCTCCCTACAAGAAATCTGTAAAGCTTCTACCTCGAAAACAGTAATACTTTCACAAAGCACTACTGTCTAGACAGGATGCCAGCTTTGGCACTGCTGTCTTGCAGAACCTTTTCCCCAAGTAGGTTCTGTACCCAGTCTCCCAAGGTACTGCTATGGAGTCTGCAGTTGCTAAACATAAGTGAGAGATTCCTGTGGCTTGAAGAAAAAAATTACCATAGAAATCCCTCATTATGCTTAACAGTCCCATTGCTACCTCACCTCCCAGAACCTGGAAAAGGTTCATTCAAGAATCCGTTCTTTTCTGTTTTGCATGAGCATTGTTACATTACTATAATTAATGGTGTTCATTTTTTACTATACAAAACCCGTAATGTAATTTGCCATAATAAAGGAGTGTTTATTGCGGCAAACATGCGCTGGGTTTTGTTTCTACTGCGCATGCGCCAGGCTAGCACTACTCACCACTCTTCCGCATTCCCCTAACCCCAGCGACCGCCACTCTACCTCAGCGGTAAGTACATTATTTAAAAAAAAAAAGAAAACAACTGCCCAAAACCAATTCAGCTGCCTCCTACCAAGAGCGGGGAAAAAAATAAAAACTAAGACCCTTCCTTCCAACAGCCGCATCCAGCCGCTGACACTGCTGAAACTCGGTTGGACCGCGGCTGCACCAGACGTCTTCTGTTTATTTTATATAATTGCTGTGGAGAAAAAATGAATCCCAACAATTATATAAAATAAAATATGGGTTGGGGTGTGTAAATTTCTCGTTATACACCCTGACCCATACTTTATTCTATTTTTACAATTGCTGCTCAGTGATCTAATATTTCAAGACTGTTTCATTATGGTATTAAAGATTTATTCTTCCATGTTAAAATGCTTTGGGAAAATTTATATTGGTATATATGTTTGATAGCCTTTTAGCTAGTTTAGTGGTCACTGCTCACCCTAGCTTTAGAAATAAGTCTGCCATTAGAACACAGAGGTTAGTGACCACACAGCAGGGTTTTTAATTTCATTCTAAGATTCTCTAATTAGCATAAAATTCTAAGCTCCAGGGCAGCTCATTCAGGATGAATGATTGCAGTTGTTAAGCATAGTGAGGGATCCCTTCAAACATACATTACTGTGGTGAGTTGTTTATTCTTTTAAAGTACATGAATTTAAAACAGATAAATGTCAGAAGCTTAAAACGGAAACAGCTGAATCATGACTTTGTTTTATTCACAGTGTTTTCTCACATTAATTCCTATTACTTATGATTAAGTTCAGCTCCTATCCATTTATGAAGTAAGATAAAGTTTATTGCCCTCATGTTCCAGACACTCTGCAGCCTATCTTACTTCTGAGAATGTCCCCTTGCTGCCCCATTTGCTAGCTCTAGTTAGGAAGAATGATTGGGCTTATTCCCTTTCCACTTCCCCCTTAATTAGTGGCCTGTATACTTCATTTTTATGTTTTTGTTACTGTATTCATAGCATTCTGGGGCAGGTTTTTTTTAATTTATGTTTTATGGCCCGTTTTTCCCCCATTTTTGCCCTCCCCATGCCTGGTCTTATGCGCACATGTGGAGTCACATGCACGCCGTGGTGCTGAGGCATCCTCCATGCTAGTTTGTCCTCCCAAGCTGCTTACACTGCCAGTCTGACCTCCACCCAATGGCAGCAGAACTATGGGTGTGGGGGGGGCAACATAGATCCTCTCCAGGAGAGGAGAGCTGCTCTTATGCTGCTCAATCCTGCTCCTTCCCTCCCCCTCCCCCCGGCCAGCTTCCCAGTGACTGTGGCTCATTCCTGAACCTGGGTCGCCGGCATGGTACAAGGTAAGGCGTCCAGCACCTCAGCCCTCTGCGCCACTGGGCTGGCTCGTTCTGAGGCAATTTTTGATGTGAAAAGTTCTATTGTATATGAAGTTGCATTGTAAATGCTGCATATATGGCACTTTATTGTGGATGTGTCAATGTGTACCTCTCCTTCTGTCTGTCTGTCTTTACATTATCCTGCATGCAGAACCTCTCCAGTCAGAAGGCAGAGCTACAAATTATTTACACTACAGTAAACTCACAAGTGTAATTTTATTCTCAATAAAAAGACAGGAGTGACATTATCTTACCTTGCATTCTAACAAGAGAAGTGGTGCAGGAAAAAAGGCATAACAAGTATTTTTTTTAAAACATGAAGTATAATAGCAATAATATGATAGTGGATTCAGTATCCTTGGCAATAATCTAATTGTATCCTGGAAATAAGGTACAAGTTGTAGTGAAAGAGAAATAATGGATGTGACCTACTGAGAATTGAAACCAGGCTCCTGAATACCATCCCGGTGTTCTAATCACTGAGCTACAGGCTCACATGTTTGGGCCTGGGGTTCCTGGACACACTTCCTTTCTCTGGTATTTATTATCTGGGAAGCCAGGTCCAACTGTGTGAGCCTGTAGCCCAGTGGTTAGAGCACCAGGACAGTATTTGGGGGGCCTAGGTTCAATTCCCACTAGGTCACATTATTGCTTTCTGACTACAGTTTGTGATTTAAATTGCCTAGCAGTGGCTAATACTGCACCAAGAACATCTAATTGTCATTGATTATTCCTAGATGCAGGATATGCAAAGTACTAGAGAAAGGAAGTGTGTCTGGGGACCTCAGATCCAACCATGTGAGACTATAGCTGTGATTAGAGCACTGGGATGGTATTCCAGGGGCCTGGGTTCACTTCCCAGGAGGTCACATTATTTCTTTCTCACTGATATTTGTGATTTAAATTGTGGGTCATATTATTTCTTTCTCAGTACAATTTGTGATTTAAATTGTTTAGCAGTGACTAATACAGAACCAAAAATCATCTAATTGTCATCTTGATTATTCCTAGTTGCAGTATATGCAACACCAGAGAAATGAAGTGTTTCTGGGAACCCCAGGTCTAACCACGTGAGCCCATAGCTCAGTGGTTAGAGCACCAGGACATATTCTGTGGGCTTGGGTTCAATTCCCAGTAGGGCATATTATTTCTTTCTCACCACAGTTTGTGATTTAAATTGCTTAGCAGTGGCTAATACTGCACCAAAACATCTAATTGTCATCTGGAAATAAGTTCTTAATCTTCAACCTCATACTTTATCCACTCCACAGTTGGATTATTGTCTCATATAGTGAATCCACTGTCAAATTATTACCCAAATGACCTCCCATTCTTATTGTGTATATCGACACCCACCAGTCATGTCCCCATGTCTGTAAGTGACCTTTCTGGTGCATGATGAGAAGTATACAAGAACCCCAGTTCAGGAGTTGGTTGTTGGGGGGAGATAATTATGTTATCAATCACAAGATGTTCATTATAATACTGGTGTTGTTTTGTGCTGTAACCTCCATGAATGTTCGCTTATTTATCCTCTCATGTTGGGTTTCCATAGGCATGATTCTGCCGTTTGGCCTCGGTTTCTGGAGGACAAAGCACAGGGAAGGCACCTCGTCCCCAGGTCCAGAGTGTTCATCATAGTCCCTGACCACCTCTGACTGGATTTAGTCTTTGGATTTTGCACAAAAAAATTAGTTGGCCAAAATCTCTTCAAACCTGCCTATGGGTGTCATGCCCGACGTCCTCTTCGCCCATTCAGTGGGAGGTAGAGGCACCCTCAACCCAACCTCCTAGAATCTGTTATCCTCTCATGTTGGCTTTCTTCCTGGTATATTTTATTTATCATTAAAAAATATTACTTGGTTCTACTGTAGTTTGCGTGTTTGTTTTTACATATTAATTGTATCTTCATGAGCATTTGTTTTACTATGCAAGCACAAAACAGCAGCCTACTAGTATAGTGGGGCCTCTAACCAAGAACACACTACTATACACAGAAAAGTCAGAGCCACAACACCTCAATACCAGCCAAAAAGAAAACTTGTACCACAGTACTACATATAAAGTGAACTTTTTTTTTTACCTGCTACTGCTTATGAGTATGCACTTTTTTTGACTATTAGCCACAATAAATTTCACTTCATATGTAGTATTGTGGTACATTTTTTTTTTGGCTGGTGGTGAAGTGTTGTGGCTCTGCCTTTTCTTTCTGTTTTACCATACCTAACAGCAACTCTCTGTTGTGACACTACTTAACATCAACATATTTACATGAAAGCATTCTAAATGTGTATTAAATACAGCGACAGGGTGGCAGTGTGGCACATGCATTAACTCTTTAAATTATCACCTTATAGAGTGAAACCTAACAGGAGGGAGGTTCAGGAAGGATGCGAGGAAATGTTATTTATTAGAAAGGGTGGTGGAGCTTTGGAACAGGCTGCCAGCTGAGGTGGCGGATGCAAAAACCTTCAGTGGTTTTAAGCATGGCTGGGAAAGAATGAAGGGTATAGTGGTTGCTCAGAGCATCAGAATCGGGGAGGAGAATGGAGTGGGGTGTGGAGGGCTAGGACCCTGGAGGAACAGTACGTCCCAGAGCTAAATAGGGAACACCTTTGGTCTCTTTCTGCCATCATTGTCTATGTTACTGTGTTACTTCCACCTGTGTGACTGCAGGTGGTGGTGCAGGGGCTACATGAATGGTAGGAGGGGACCACTGGAGCACATCCACGGCTTGGCTGCTTTAGGCCTCACCAGCAGCCAGTCCTGATGCACACTCATGGGGAGTTGTGGGAAAGAAATCAGAAAATGGTGCAGGATTTGGAGGATGAAACCTCTGCCGGCCCAGAACGTCCCACAGCAGACTCAAACCACCATCTCCCAGGGACACTATCAGTCTTTACCTTTGCTGAGGGTGGCCAGGCTTATGCAGGGAAGAAATGCTGTGGAGCTGAAGGCATACCAGGCCATGTGGGGCAAGCAAGGGGGCAGCACAGTGGTGAGTTGCAGGTAGGCTGGTGATCCCAGGAGGATGGGTGGTAGAGTCTCAGCTGGACAGGAACTTGACACATTGGCTGAAGGTGGAAGGAGGTCCCACCTGTATCAGATCTATGTGATAACGGCGAAAGCCTAAAGGCGATCGCCGTTATCAAGAAGTCAAGTGCCGAAAAATGTTTTCGCCACTCTGACGCGATACACAACACAATGGTGCAGGACTTTTACTTTTTATTGTTTTATGCAGAGGCTGTGCCCCACTAAAGATTCTCAGCTCCAGGGATGCATGTCAGAGGGGTGAAAACAGTAAAATAATAAAGGTTCGGGCCAGGCGCACAAAAACGCAGCAGCGCCCGGACCCAAACCCAGTACCCTGCCAACCAGCACCAGCAACCCACCCACCATGCCACGGGTCGGTTCAGCAACCGACTGCGGCTAACCCTCATCCCCTTCTGCCTTGCTGTGTGCTCGCTCCCCCCTGCGTGCGTATGGCGACATCCCGTCGCTGTATCCGACCCCGCATACGGCCGCCCTACCCTAGCCCTCCAGGGATGTGCTGGGGAGCGGGTCGCCATTATTGTCTGCTCCCTTTCCCCGTCACCCTAATCACGGGTACTCCCTGTATCTGGGGAGCATAAACAAAATGTAAAAAAAAAAATGTAATTAAGAAGCTCAGAACACTCTTGACATTTTGCCTTCAAGCTTGTAATGTTTATTGTTAATTGAATAATACATTTTCATATTAATTTGCTATGGATCTTTGCTTTAAAATCTTAACATTGAATGTGGGACAGGTCCTCTCAATGTGGAAGAGGGAGCGTTTGTGAGGTAAAATGAGGAACTGTTCTTCATAATGTGGGACACTTGAGAGGTATGGTTGGGTCAGTTAAGCAAAATCTAATTTAAAGTGTTATCAGTTTCTGAATCTAGCAGGGTTTGTGAGCCTTATTTAAAATTCATCAAAAGGCCTTACATGCTGTAGAACCAGAACAGTGTCTTCACATTCCGCCTCACATGCTGTAGAACCAGAACAGTAAGTGACATTACATTCCATTTTTATGTTGCTTGCACGCATGTGCAAGAAACATAGTGCCATCATCGGAGATTTCGGAGGTGTCACCTCCTCCTCCAATTCAGTCAGTGTGTTGGCAGGTGCGGCCCCTGTAAGCCAATGCATTTTGGAGCTGTCTATGACACGCTCCAAAATGCAGTGGCATACAGTTGAAAGGGGGAGCTACGCTTCAGTGAGCACCAATAAGATATCAGCTGTTCCGCGCGCAGCTCCCCCCACAGACACCGCGGGCATCGGCGCCCCATTCCCGCATGCACTGTATAGACGAGAATTGCCCAATCCCGTCGGCTGAGCCGATCCCCAGTAGTAAGTGCCATGAGGGAGCCCACCCCAGGCGTGGCAAGCGATCCTTGGCCGATGGGGGTGCCCAATCCCCATCGGCTGAAGCGCCCCCGTCCTTGTGTCATGCTGGGGCCCACCCCGAGTGTGGCAACAAATGCACCATGGCGGCCAGGGGTGCCCAATCCCCGTCGGCTGAACACCTCAACGTTTGTGCCACGCTGGGAGCCTACCCAGCGTGGCAAATGTCCCACATAGTCATTTAAAAAAAAACCTGTAAAACAAAACGGTCCTGGCGTGCTCCGAACTCCTCCCACTACCCGCACTCCACCCACTGCGCACTCCAGTTTATTACCCCCTCACCCCATATCACTTACCCGACTCTGGCATGACGATCTTCGTGGACCGGAACACGTCTGCACTCTTCAAAGCGACAGCGAACTGAGGAAATGCCGGTAAGCTGTATAATGGGCTAGATAGGGGGTTTCAACTTGTTGCATATCTCGGGCATTTTGGAATTTTTGCCCAAATTTTCAACATGGGGTTTTGGACCCTTCTCATGAATGATGTCACTGTCATGGGCGTTATTCGGGCCTGAAGGGTGATTTTGCGGTCACTTGCGCAGTCACTGCCAAAATCACCCTTCAGGCCTGAATAATGCCATGACAATGACATCATGAGAAGGAGTCCTAAAACTCTCAATAATTTGGTGCCAAAATTCAAAAAATGACTGTTTTCTGACGTCGTTGCGGCAGTTCCTCACAGAGCTCGTAAGGTCGTGAATTTTCAATATTTTCCTCCAGATTTCCAACATTGCCATTTTATCAC
Organism: Neoceratodus forsteri; assembly: GCA_016271365.2. Classification (NCBI taxonomy): domain Eukaryota; kingdom Metazoa; phylum Chordata; order Ceratodontiformes; family Ceratodontidae; genus Neoceratodus; species Neoceratodus forsteri. The sequence goes on from CM028137.1 coordinate 507,028,985, forward strand.
CCTTCTTATGAGTAGTACAGCTGCCATTTTCATCTCACCCAAAGCGTGTTTCTGCCCATGTAGCACACAATGCGCAGTCGGTGTCGCAGATCAAAATGCGGGACAAATTAAGAAAATCACAGTGACTCTGTTGATGAGCTCAGGTGTTAAAATGGCTATGTTGAAAATGTGGTGAAAAAAAATTCAAAAAAGTGACTATTTTACAGCGTCGTGGTTAATACAATCCTATGCACACTAGTAAGTTAGCAAATTTTCAATATTTTCCTCCAGATTTTCAACATTGCCATTTTACCACACTTCTTATGATTAGTACAGCTGTCATTTTCACATCTCACCCAAAACGTGTTTCCGCCCATGTAGCGCACAATGGCGCAGTTGGTGCTGAAATCAATGTCAGGGACAAATTAAGAAAATCACAGTGACACTGTTCATGAGCAGAGGTCTTAAAATGGCTATGTTGAAAATTTGGTAGAAAAAATTCCTTCAGATGTTCTGCAGTATTACTAATGAAGACATTGAACAGAACTGGCCCCAGGACCAATCCTGCAGCACCCCACTGGTCGCCCCTCTCCCTAGACTGCATACCATTTACCACCACTCTCTGCCTCCTGTCTGTTAGCCAGTTTCTAACCTAGTTTACCACCCTTTCCCCCATGTCCAACCTACCCAGCTAGTTTATCAGCCTCCTATATGGGATGGTGTCAAAGGCTTTGCTGAAATCAAGGTAAGCGTTGTCCACTGCCCCACCCTGATTCATTTCCTTTGTCACCCAGTCAAATAAATCAACCAGATTTATCTGACATGATGTCCCCACTGTGAATCCATGTTGTCTATGGTCCTGGGTTCCGATGGCATCTAGATGCCCCACTATCCTTTCTTTAAGCAATGTCTCCATGATCTTCCCCACTACTGAGGTGAGGCTGAATGGCCTATTGTTCTCTGCCTCCTCCCTGCTGCTGGACTTGTGTAGAGGGACCACATGTGCCCTCCTCCAGTTCACTAATGTTGAATAACTCAGTGAACATGGCTGCCAGAGGTACTGCTATCTCCCTTCGCAGTTCTATTAATATCCTTGGGCGTATGCCATCCGGTTCCATCGCTTTGTCTACCTTCAATTTAGTGAGCACTTGCAGGACTCTTTTGCCTTTGAATGGACTATTGTCCACCTCTTCACCCCCTTGGCAACTGCTGTACTGCTGTGGACTTGCCCCTTCCACTCTTCTGTGAATACTGAACGGAAAGACACAGTGGATGTCTTGGGAGGAAGGCATGAAACTGTCACTTCCAAATACCTAAACAGCACATACAAGCAAGCAACATTCGGCATTAACAAATGCTTGTTTTCAGAAGGCATAGCAGCATCAGAGGTTAGAGGACAGGGAAGGATTTATGGATTTATCTTGTTGGCAGTGACTGTGGAGGTCCTCCCTCTGCAACGGAGTGGAGACCTGCAGTGAGCAATTTGTGATAGTGCTTTGCAGCATATGGGGTAAAACGGAAGGAATAGGAACAGTACTTTCCAAGTTATAGCCCTGCAGTGGAGTGGAACAGTCATCTCCATACACAGTTCTGGACTTAAAATATATTGTGGATTACAAAACTGAACCTTACAGCAATAAGTAATCATTACTGTTTGTGTGGGGCACTAAGGAGCTACACTGGGCACTTAAGTTGTTTTTTGGCCCACCCCCTCCACCTCACATATTAAATGCTCAGCTAAAAGGGGTGGAGCAATTGGGTACCACCTATAGGTGGTCTTTGTAATTTAAAAAAATTATTTAAAACTATAAGGAACTGCTTTTTAGGGATCTAAATTATATTCTGAAAATATTACATTGCAAAACTGTTTTGGCTGGGCATAAATTTTTGTGAGAAAAAGAAAAGGACAGAGGGATAAGAAAAGTGCATGATAATGGATTTAAGAAAATGTTAGTAACTTTTTAATTACAGTATAGCTAGATAGAAAGTATATATACCTTTTTAGCTACAATATTCATTGTACTGGTGTAACATGAACAAAACTAGAACTAGACAAAGGGAGGATGCATGGGGTGTGATGGGCTTCCTTCTGAGAGTATTGGGGTGGGTTGCTGGTGGGCGAATAGAGAGATGGGTAGGGCAGTAGGCTATAACAACTGCTGAGCGCGCCAATCTTTCTTAGAATTTCGTGGAGAGTGAGGGGTTGTTTGGTGTGCAGGCAAATAATGCAGCTTAAAAATGAGATCAGAGGTCTACAGGAGGAGCTTAGGAGGGAATGGTGGGCTGCAGTGGATAATGACCCAAAAGGTGGAGTAAGTAGATGGGGAACTGAGCAGGATGGACAAATAGAACCAGTAGGGGTAAGGAGTGGGAAAAGGGTGGTGGACAGGGAACAAAGACAGGGGGACACAAGTCAAGGGTCAAAAGAGAACAGAAAAGGGGAAGAATGGAGGATGGGGGAGGGGGAGATAACGGACATAGAAGCAGTAGCAAAGGGGGCTGGTAATAGGAAGGAGGAAGTATGTGGTAGTGAGGGTACATTTTCTGAAGCCCCACCACCCGTCATCGTTGTCTGTTTCCTCCCCCCGACAAACCTCCCTATACAATTAAATGCTAATCACCACCTACACTGTCTCCATGCCCATATTCGTAATCCCCTCTGTTACCTTATATATATGTAAAAAATGTAAATATGTGAATTATGCCAGTGTGTCATGTCTATTCACAGATATTCATGTGTTGGTATCTGTAATGACTGTATAACCTGTTCTATCATTGTATTTTGTTCCTTGCATTGTACCATATATTATGTAACTGACCTTGATCTAACCAGGTCCATCTTGCAAATGAGCACTGCTCAACGATGTTCACCTGGATAAATAAAGATTTTGATTGATTTATTGATTGACCTTACTAATCACTGGAATACCAAATTTGCACTGTTATACAAATGCATGCCATATACAATGATATGCTATAATCTCTGGTCAATCTCTGCCTAGCTGTGACCCTGGGTGACCTCTGTCATAAATTGTACCAATATCCCAGGTGGCATAGAAAGATATTGGACTGTGCATTCCTGTGTTTGTTAGCTGTGCCAGCAGCGGGGGAGCGGGTCAGTGTCAGTGACCAGAGAAAGGATAGTGGAGAGCTGCGTGGAGCTGTGGCTGCAGTCAGCAGCGGGGTCGAGGTTGGTGATCAGAGAAAGGAGAGCTGAGCTGTTTGGAGCTGAACTAGCAAGGGACACAGGTGGCCGTCCGGCGACTAAAGCAGGGCTGGCCAGCCAACCGCAGACAGTGATGTAGGATCAGGCCAATCAGGGAGAGAGGTGCCAAGGCAGTTGGCTTTAAAAATAGCCAGCCAGACCAATAGAAGGACTAAAAGTGGGAGCAAGGAGCATCCTGAGCTAAGGAAATCACTAAGAGGAGCTGGTTTGCAGCAAAGGAACTGGGTCCTGCATTTCTCCACAGGGGACTTGGACTTCATCCTCGGTGGATATGGGAAATTGATACAGACACTAAGAAATCCTTCCCAAAAGAGCTAAAATTGAGGTGAAACAAACTGGGTCAAGACTACTGACACTGGAGGTGCTGGGAACTTGATCTTGGACTACTGACGCTGGAGGTGCTGGGTATTTGGACTTGATTTGAGGTGAAATTAACTGGGTCAAGACTACTGACACTGGAGGTACTGGGAACTTGATCTTGGACTACTGATGCTGGAGGTGCTGGGGATTTGGACTTGAACTTGGTGGCTATGGTTATTAATTCTTGATGCCTGTGGTTTGCACATGCTTTATTATTTCTAAAAAGTCTTGACTGTGGGTTGAGGCTGAGGAGGGGGTGAGGGTCGAGGGCCCAAAAAATATATAAGGGTGATTTTAGGACTGTATCTAAGTATCATGGAAGAAATGGTAGAGCAGCACAGAGGAAGGGGCGACCAAGGGAGGGGGATCTTTGGTAGGGTGGTGGGGTGCAGTGGCTGTGGAACGGCTATGATCCTAAATTGGACTTGGAGGATGGGGGGTTGTATGATGTGTAAGCAGCTCACTCAGCTAAGAGAGGAAGTGGTGGGGCTTAAATGGGGGGAAGCTGGGGAAAGGGGGTTGAGAGACAGGGACGGTATAAGCCAAGGAAGGAGTGGGAAGGGCTGAGTGGATTCACTGGAGGATCAGATACACTGTTCCAGAAGTCAAGGGCTTGGGAGGGAAAGGAAGAAAGGGGATCCATAGGGGATAGACCAGAGGTGGTAACAGACAACAGCAAGTCCAGATTTGGGACAGGGACACCCGAGACAGGAGGAAAGGGGTCAGTGGGAACTGACAGCAGAAAGTCTAGAGGCACAAAAATGATGCCTGTAGCTAGAGAGGGGTCAGTCAGGGATCAGGAGGAATGGAAGACAGTAGCCTCAGGAAAAGGCAGACAGATGCCCAGTATGAAGGACAATGCAGGCATAGGAGAAATGGGCCAGAGGATGGAAGTAACAAATAGTTTTGGCCTCCTAGGTATTCTAGTCAAAGACATTGGAGAGGAAGGGGTCCGGCAGGGGCCATCAGAGAAGGGGGGGTTCAGAGCAGCTGGGGGACATGGGGGAAAGATCTCAGGTGCAGTGGAAGGGGGGAGGAGGGGCAGGCACATCGCATGCAGGAGAAGGGGTGGAGGAGGGGACGGGAACATTAGGGACATGCCAAGAGGTGGTACTAGGAGAACTGTGGCATAAGAAAAGGGGTAGGAAGGAAGCACTGGAAGAGCTGGAGTTGAGCTCCTGGGAGGCTGAAAATGAGCTGGAGGAAACCCTGCAGGGTAGGAGCTGCAGTAGGAGGCTGGGGCATGCACCAGGCAAGGTGCAGGAGAGGGGAAATATGCAGACAGGGCAGGTGGTAAGGAGGTAGACTTCCCCAAGTGGGGTATGATGCTCAAAACCTTCTGCAAAGATGGGCAGGACAGGAACAGTTGGAGGGGGATCTCACACAGTTGGCACAACCTCACACAGTGATGCAGATGAGGGAAGGCCAGGAGCAGTTAGAGGGGGGTCAGGTGAAATTGGATCATGCTCAAGCAGTGATGCAGGAGGGGTCTACAGGGATGAAAGAAGCCAGGCGGAAGTACAAGGGATGAAGAGGTACTGGAAGGGGGAGTCTAATGAAAGGCTAAAGGGAGAGGGTGAAGAGGAACAGATGCTGGGTGTGGGTAAAAATCAGGATAGGCTAGGTGATGGGGAACAAAAGATGAACAGGGGAAGAAACCAAGTTAGGATGGAACATGAGGAGGAGTCCAAAGGGAGCCAAACCCCACGACACAAAGCTAGAGGCCAAAAGGACACCCAGGAAGCAGGGGGCAGTAGGGTGGCACTCTTGGGGGACTCAGTAATTAAGGGACTAAAATGGGGAAGAAAGGGAGCAAAAAACAATGCAGTATGGGTACAGTGCATGCCAGGGATGACGGTGATGGCAGTGAGGCATCATATTCCTTCCTAGGGTAAGCAGCAGGATGAAAGGACACATCTGGTGTTTCACTTGGGCACAGATGACTTGGAAAGGAACAGTCTGATGGAGGTACAGGCAAGGTTCGAGGAACTTGCTAGGTCCTGTAGGAGCAGCACTCTTTTTCCTTCCATTTCCTTCTCTGAGGTGTTGCCAGTACCAAGGGCAAGCACACTGAGAAAGGAGAAAATAAGGGCACTCAACAATTGGCCACAAGGTTGGTGCAGTCAGATGGAGTTCAGCTGGATAGGTGACTGGGGCTCTACATGGGAGGAGGAGGGGCTGTATGCCCAAGACAGGCTGCACCTGAGCTCTTCAGGAGCAGCTGCACTGAAGAGTAAACTGGGGGACTTCATGGCAAGGAAGTTCAATTTAAACTAAATAAGGGGAGTGGCTAAGGACAGGGCCAGCCTTATGTGAGGCAGAGCAGAGCAGAGAGGCTGTCAGCCTGCCCCCCCAAGTCACAACACTCATCAAGGGAACTCTTAGCAGCAGGGAAGGATGGGATGGGGTTACATGTTGGAGGGCTTTGGTTGCAAATGCCAGGAGCCTGGGGAACAAAATGGGAGAACTGGAGGCCACCGTGATGGATGAGAACCTAGACGTTGTAGCAGTGAGTGAGACTTGGTGGAATGAACATTACACCTGGGAGACGGTGATCCCAGGGTTTCAGTTGTTTAGGAAAGATCGGGAGGGGAAGGGGGAGGGGTGGCATTATATATCAGGGAAAGGATTGGGGCCATAGAAGGGCAGGATGAAGAGGGGGAAAAAGAGATAATGTGGGTCACCCTAGACAGGGGACGGGGAAAACTTGCGTGTTGGGGTAGTCTATAGGCCTCCTATGCAGGGGGAGGAAGGGGATAGACACTTTGTAGAATCAGTAGCGAGGATGGCAAGGAAAGGGGAAATTGTGCTAGTTGGGGACTTAAACCTTCCGGACATCAACTGGGAGGCCCAGATAGCAATCTCTGCAAGGAGCAGGGGCATCTTAGAGGCTCTTCAGGGCATATCCCTGCAACAAAGGGTCAGTGAGCCCACTAGTGGTGTAAACCTGTTGGATGTGGTCCTCACAAATGGGGACAGGGTGAAGGTGGGGGAAGAGCTTGGCACCAGTGACCACAGGGCTGTCAGGTTCAGGGTGAGAGTGGGCAGGGAGAGGGTTAAGACAAGAACCAAGGTAATGGACTTTAGAAAGGCTGACTTTCAATGAGGAAGGTAGGTGGGGAAGAAATTTTGAGGATAGGGGATGTGCAGGGGTGGAGGAATTATGGGCAGCCATCAAGAGAGGGGTATTTAAAGCCATGGACTCATGTATAAGAAGGGTAAGAAAGAATAGAAGACAGAAAAGACCTCTATGGTTCACTAGAGAGGTGGTGTTAGGGGTCAAGGAGAAGACTAGAGCATTCAAGAGGTACAGAGGGACACAAAAGGATGAGTACAGGGAAAAAAGAAAGGAGGCAGGGCAAAAGATAAGGAGGCCACTGAGGAGAGGATGGCGAAGCAGTCAAGGAGAGGGGGACAAAACCTTCTATAGGTACGTTGGAGAAAGAAGAAGGGCACAGCATGGGATTGGAAGGATAAGGGGGGAGCTGGAATAATACTGGAAGGGGACTTTGAAAAAGCAGAGGCATTAAACAGCTATTTTGCCTCAATCTTCATGGAGGAAAGGGAGGGTAGGAGACCAGGATGGGGTGGGGAGGGTGACAGCCACAGGCAGGTGGCTGTGGCAGAATTCACTGCTGAAGGAGTAAGGGAAGAGCTGGGTAGACTTAGAGTAGACAAGGCAATGGGGCCTGATGGAATACATCCAAGGGTTCTCAAGGAGGTGAAGGATGAACTGGCACCGCATCTAGCGAGACTGTTTAACTTGTCCTTGGTCACAGGGGTGGTGTGGTGCCAGTGGACTGCAAGAGGGCAGAGGTAGTCACACTACACAAGGGGGGGGCAGAAGGATGAGGTCAAAAACTACTGTCCTGTTAGTCTTACCTCGGTGGTGGGGAAGGTAATGGAAACACTACTTAAGATCAGGTTGATAGACTACTTGGAGATGAATGGCATGCAGGATGACAGGCAGCATGGCTTCACCAAGGGAAGGTCCTGTCAGACTAACCTGATAGAGTTTTTCGATGGGGTGACACAGATAGTGGACCAGGGAGGAGCAGTGGACATGGCCTATCTGGATTTCAATAAGGCCTTCAACACCATTCTGCATGGTGAAATGGTACATAAGCTGAACAGACTAGGGGTGGACAACAGGATCACCAGGTGGGTGGAAAACTGGTTGAAGGGAAGGAGTCAGACAGTGGTGGTAAATAGGACACATTCCAGGGAATGGACAGTGACCAGTGGGATGCCACAGGGGTCAGTGCTAGGACCAATACTCTTTTAACATCTATGTTAGTGACCTAGGAGAGGATCTGGAGGGATGGGTGTGACTGTTCGCAGATGATACAAAGGTCTGCAATAGGGTGGATTCATCTAGTGGGATGCAAGCCATGAGGCGGGACCTGGAGAGGCTGAAGAAGTGGTCTGACACCTGGAAATTGAAGTTTAATATACAAAAGTGCTCGCTGATGCACCTGGGGAGGAAGAATAGGAGGGAAACATACTCCCTTGGGTTGGTGATTAAGGAGAGGGAAACAGAAAGGGACCCGGGGATTATGGTATCGCGTGACTTCAAGGTGGGCAGCCAGTGTAGCAGGGCGGTGGGAAAGGCAAATGGAATGTTGGCCTGCATTGTGAGGGGTTTTAATAGCAGGAAGAGGGAGGTGCTAATGCCATTATACAAAACCATGCTTAGGCCGCATCTGGAGTATGGGGTGTAGTTCTGGAGGCCTCACCTATGAAGAGATGTTGAGCTGATGGAGAGGGTGCAGAGAAGGGCAACCAGAATGGTACGAGGGATGCAGGATGTACCCTATGAGAGAAGATTGAGAGGGCTGAATTTGTACCCTTTGGAGACTAGGAGGGAGAGAGGGGACATGATTGAGATCTTTAAGTATCTGAAGGGAATAAATAAGGTAGAGGGTAATAGCTTGTTCAAATTGAAGAAGGGAGTGAATACGAGGGGACATAGCCTCAAACTGGAAGGTGGGCATTGCAGAGGTAATGTCAGGGGGCAGTTTTTCACGGAGAGGGTGGTGGAGGCATGGAACAAGCTGCTGGAGGAGGTAGTGGCAGCTGAAAGGGTGGAGGGGTTCAAGAGGGCTTGGGATAGATTTAAGGGGTTGGGAAAAGAGGGTGGAAGCATAACAGAAGGGGGGAGGTAGGGTGTTGGGCAGACCTGATGGGCCGTGGTGCCTTTCTCTGCCATCACATTTCTGTGTATCTGCATATCTGTGTATAATCACCAATTCATTTAGAAAACCAGACAGATTGTGAAATTACTATAGCAGACTGAGATCAAAAACCATGGAGACATGTGAAGCACATATCACAAAAGAGAACAGACTCACTGGGTGGGCATAGGTCATCACATCCACTAATATCATATGATTGTGTGCAAAGCCTCCAAAGAACAGTAACAGTAGAGTTCACACACACACTGTTATGTTTGTACATACATGGTACTCAGTGCTCAACTGTAAATTACACCATGGAGAGCATTTCAAAATCTCCCTTTTAATGATACCAGATGTGTATAGACCAGAAGTCTGGAGACCCACTTCAGCTGGTCTACAGCTCCTAACACATCTCAACACCATCCTGGGGCAAGGGATGCTAGAATCTATTATCCTTGGAGACCTCAACCTCGATTGGCTGTCTAATGTCTCAGCACCTCTGTCTTCCTTTTGTGATACACATGGGCTAATGCAACTTATCAACGAACCAACACATGTCAACAAAAAGAACCCTGGCAATAGCTCACTACTGGATGTTATTTTAGTAAGTAAACCGCATCTCTTCTCACATGCTGGCACCTTTTTCAGTGACATTAGCGATCACTGCTTCATCGCCTGTGTAAGGTCAATCAATAAACCAGCATCCTCCCAAAAATTCTCAGACAAGAGATCCAGGCAGAATTTTGACTTACTTGCCTACATCAATGAACTCAAATATTCCCTGCATTGGCATGATTTCTATTTGGCAAAAACTGTACAGTCAGCTGACGATATTTTCAATGAAATAATCTTAGGGGCCTTAAACAAATATGCTCCCATTAAAAAAGTCTGCATATCAAAAAAAACTTGTTGATGGTTCACATCGGATCTTAAAGCTGCACTATTAGAAAGGGACAAGCTATGGAAAAAAGCATGAAAATCTCAGACCCCTACAGACTGGTGCCACTTCAAAAGGGCTAGGAATCTATGCACCAGCATGATTAGAGATGCAAAAGCGGCCTATTATCGCACTGAATTTGATGATGCCACCAAAAATCCATCTAAATTCTGGAAAACATTTAAGGATCTGTCTGGCCACATGCCGGGAAACTCTCTACCAGATAAGATCACCTCTGGCACTGGTATTATTAGCGACAGGCTGAAGATACTGGATTCCTTCAACAACCGCTTTGCGTCTGCAGGCCTTGCATTTGATAACTCTCCTGCAAACCTACTATGCCTATAGCTTGGCGACCAAGATGCGGAACCTTGTGTCACTCACTCAAGATTCTCCCTGCATCCTACCTCTCTCAAAGAAGTTGAAGATATGCTATTGAAGCTGGGTACAAAGAAAAGTGCTGGTGCCGACTCTCTCGATCCTTATTTTTTGAAAGTGGTACAACGTGTGATAGCTGTGCCTGTTACTCACTTATTTAACCTATCCTTATCCCAAGGGATCATACTGTCCATTTGGAAAATGGCACATGTCATTCCTCTGTTTAAATCAGGAAATCCCGATGATCTCAACAACTGTAGGCCTATTTCTATTCTTCCTGTCCTATCTAAACTATTGGAAAACATTGTAAGTAATCAGTTAAGGCTATACCTAGAAGATACAAATCTCCTAAATCCTGTCCAGTCAGGCTTCAGAGAAAAACATAGCACTATTACAGCTCTTGCAAAGGTGACCAACAACTGGCAAAGAGAATTGGACAATAGAAACTATGTGCTGTATTTTCAGACTTAAGCAAAGCCTTCGACACTGTTGACCATAGTCTGCTACTCTCTTCCTTGCAAACAATAGGTCTCGACACACTTTCATTGCTATGGTTTAACAACTACTTCTCAGACCGTCTCCAGCAAGTAAAGGCCAAAGGTGAATTCTCAACCCTCAAACCACTTCTAAGAGGCGTTCCTCAGGGATCTATATTAGATCCTATTTTGTTTGCTATATATATCAACAACATTGATGTCTCTATAACCAGAGCCAACATTCATCTGTTTCCAAATGATACTGTACTCTGTTTGAGCCGCTCTACCCCAGAAGCTGTATGTAATGACTCGTAAGTTGAATTCAGCTTACTACAAAAACAACTCCTAAACAAAAAGCTTTTGCTCAATGCTAAGAAAACCAAAGCGATGCTTTTCTCTCCCCTGGTTCATGCAGCCAACCTGGTCGACGTAGGACTAATGCCGCAGATTTCTACAATCCTCGGAGAAAAATTGAATTTGTTTCGAAATTCAAATATCTGGGAGTTTGGCTGGATCATAGGCTTTCCTTTATAGAGCACATAGCGGATTTACTAAAAAAACTACGACAAAGATTAGGCCTTTTTTTTTTTTTTTAGGATTGGCCACTACCTAACAAAAGATGCTAAAATACATTTGGTCCAAACAATGTTTCTCTCCTTGATCAGCTATGTGGATTTCTTGTACAGTCATTGTCCTGCCTCTTACCTCTCAAAACTGGACACGTTGTATCACAGATACCTGAGATATATTACAGGGCTTTCTTTCGCTATGCGCCACTGTACACTATATGCAGCCATGGGCTGGACTTCCCTTCAGTATAGATGGAATAGAAATGCTGCCCTGTGGACTCTTAGAGCAATCTCCAATAAGTTCCCCAAATACATTGCTGACTGCCTCCCCTTAAACCAGCTAGGCAAGTATGCCCTGAGGAGCTTTATAACCATCTCCTTGACAGTCCCCAAAGCCAAATCACACTGTGGTAGACCAGCCATAAGCTTTGTGCTGCCCTCCATATGGAACAATCTTCAGAAAGCACTGAAGCTGAGTACTCCTGTCAGTGTTACTACTTTCAAGACCCTTTACTCTCATCTGATCAAGGAGGCTTGTAATTGTCTCCCTTGATCCTAATCCTGCAATTGTCTACCTACCCTGTGTTGTAGGTCTCCCTTCTCCTTACTCCTTGCTTTTATTACATCTGTAAAACCACCTTTAATACAACTGTTGGTTTTGCCTTCTAGCTTCTCTGTCCAGCCCCCAAAGCTCTTCTGTTTATTTCCCCTTCCTCCCTCATTATGGTGGATGTTCCCTATTTCAGCTAGCAGATCGAGCTGTATGTCCCTTTTCCTTAGCTCCTCATTATCACCCTTCCTTCACTACCCTTATCACCCTATTTCCCTTAGCTCACCCCCTAGTATCCCTTACCCTAATGCCTTCCACTGTACCTATGCCAATATCCCTTCACTCTTCTAACCTAATGCTGCCCGATCCTGGCCCCTGGTTCTGGTCCTTAGGACTCTAACTTATTCACTCCAACTGAGTTACTACCTTTCACCCACCATTCTTCCCTTCCCTGCCTCCTAAGGTACATGTCTTCATGCAGTGCTTGGAAACTGGCTCCACTGGGTCATGCTCCACTACTATAGCTATATATGAATATTGAAATTGGTATATGATTCTCCTATGATAGTTCCTTTTTGTATGTCGTATTATCTATTGCACCTTATTTCTTATGTATTATCAGTGCATTGTGATCATGTATGCATATATATATATATACACCTATGTATGATTTTTCCTTTTGTACATGACCTTGTTATACCCTGGTCCATCTTGCAAATGAGACTCGCTCAATGATGTTCGCCTGGATAAATAAAGATTTTGATTGATTGATTGATGAAGTAATGTTGCAGACTGAATAATGAGATTTGGCTGTCAACACCACCTCTATAAATGTAATCTGCCTTCAGTAAAACTGATATACATCACTTGTGTTTTAAAATGCATGTGTGCAACAAACAACAGATGATTAATGTAGCCCACAACACAGAACATGCAGAACCTTCCTTGTGTTGGGCCCCAGCTACAGGCTGAGCCTACTGAGGGAAAGGTCTACAGTTTATCAACCTGTCCTAACTCAATCTTGTCAATGACAGTCTTGCTGTGCCACCTAGTTACATAATTTCCATGATAACAAACAACATGCTATATCACCATTATTATATAATTGAGAAATAATTAACCATGGCACTTCATTAGTCATACACACAATGTTATATATACGTGTTCAAAAGAATCTGTGCAAGGTCAGCATTAGAGGTAATGCCAAGTTGAGTGTAAGCCACTGACTGTGCTGGTTCCCAGTCACAATTCTGGTCTTGCCACATTCCTTCTCCAAGGTCTTTCTTCTTTTCCTATCTGAGTCTGTCCTGAAACAAGGCTTCCCACATGTATAAATTGGAATAGACATTGCTGAAATGAGGCCAATGTGAAAACAGATCAGTTGATCAATTTTGCCCAAAAAAATAACATTGACTATAAAAATCTCACACAAACTTAACATTCCAGTTGAGGTTATTGCCAGTCAAATAAAGAGCAATACACAAAAACATTGGCAATAGGGAAAATGTGTTAGAACAAATCTAAATTCAGTTAAAGAACAGGCAGAAAACAAATGACCATGCGGTGTCTACATGTTAGGTACATTAAAAAAAAAAAGGTTTCAGCAATAACACATCGCTGGGTATAGGCAGTGCTGAGGTAACCACACACACACACACAGAGGCGTAGTGAATATCGAAACCAGAGGCCAAGTGCATTCAGCCTCTTGGTGTGCAGGTACCTCGTCACTACCATCACCCAGTCATATGTGAAAGCTATGCATTACTTCAGTGGTATAATGCCCCCCCCCCCACACTCAGAATGGTGACATGGAGTACACAATTTCAAAATTCTTCAGGGTACCAGTACCCAACAGACAAGGGCAAATACAAAGGCCTTGAGTGGAGCCAGAACCTCAGTTTTGAAAGTTGCAAGTTAAGAAGCAGGGATTTCTTTGACAAAGAGGTAGGGACAGGAGTGGGATTTCTTTACTGGTCAGTGAATAAACACCAGCAATGGAAACTTTGTATAGTCCTTGATTTTAAAAATGTGTGCATGTCTCAGATGGGGGCTCATGAGCGTACATCGCGATAAAAAAGAAAAAAAAATCGAAAATTAATACCTATATGTACAGCTGACAGTCTTTCTCATTATGAAGCACTACCATGGTGTGGATAATATTACAAGCAGCATTATACACATAAATCAGCATAACGTGTTTTTTTCCTTTTTCCTGTATCCTGGTGGGTATACATACACCTCAAGGACAGCAGAGATTTGACTGTGTCCATTTAACCCCTACCCCCCCACCAAAAAAAAACATACCCAACGTACTGCAGCCACAGGGCAGGGAAAAAGCATAGGTAGGTCTCAAATAGGAGTGCACCATCCTCAATGAATTGCTGAGTAGTGTGATAGTTGGATATTGTGGAGGGCCTTCAACTGGAATATATCAGGTAAACTTTCTGTTAGAGGTTTGGCTTGGATCAGTTGGTTATTTGGCCTAGAAAAGACTGCTGTGATGATGAGGAAGAGGCCACATATCACTAAAGCAGGTATCTTTGGGAGGGTGGTTGGGTGCACAGGGTGTGGTGCGGCTATGATACTAGACTGGGCTTGGAAGTTTGGGGGATGCCAAATGTGCTACCAGCTGGCACAGCTTAAGGAGGAGGTAGAGGGGATCCAAAGGCAGCTGGGGTGCTTTGGTGGGGAGGATTGGAGAGGTAGGAGGCAAGCAGTAACCTACATGGAAGCACTAGGTGTGGGGCCTCCCAAGCTGGGGGAGGAGTGAAGAGAGGTGCTCACACTAGGAGAGGAGGGAAGGGAAGGGGGGTACACAGGGAGCTCTAGGGGACCCTGGCAGGTGGGGCCCAAAAGGTGGAGATTTCCACAGCAGTAGGCAAGAGTCTGGGGGTCTCCAAAGGAAACCGAGAGGGGCAGTAGGGATGGGGGGCACTGGGGAATGGGCTAAGGCTCACAAATTGTTTTAACCCTCTACGCCCACTGGTAGAAGAAGGGTGTGTGGGGGAGGAGGAGTAGGATGATGATGCTGGTGAAGCTGGGGCAGGGACGGGTAGAAAGGGTGAAGAGAGCAAGAGGCAAGGGCGCAATAGAGGGTGTCCCAAACAGGATTGGGAAGAGGGGTGGGGGGAGGAGAAAAAGGAGGATCAGGGGAACAAGGAGGAGGCTGATGGTATGGAATGGGGAACACGACAGGCAGGAAGGTGCAGGACATAAATGGGATGATAGTGAGCCGAAAGCCAAGTAGGCAAATGGATAGGATGGATGGATTAGTAAGGAGTGGGGAAAGAGATACAGAGAAAGATATTTGGGTGGGGGCAGGAATAAAGAAGGCCAGGACACGGGTAGAGCAGGTGACCAGGGACAATAGTGAAGGGGCTACCTTCAACACCCAAATTGTGGGAGGTGCAAGGAGCCAGTTGGGAGAATCTGGATGAAGGGATGAGGAGTAGCATGGAAGGAGGGAGAACCCGAGGGGTGAACAGGCAGGCAAGGGGGAGGTTAGAGTACTGCTATTGGGGGACTCCATGATCAGAGGCATCCAGTGGGAGGGGCAGGAGGAGGGTGAAACCTGTCTGATCAGAACCAAATGCTACCCAGGCCTGACGGTGCACAAGGCCAAGCATGAGTTGTATTCACGGCAAGGGAATGCGGGGGGACCCCAGACATTCTAGTGCACTTGGGGACAAATGACATAAATGGTAATAGTGAACTAAAAATTCAGGCGAGATTCTGGGAGTTGGCCAGGGTATGCCTTTTCATAGGCTGTAAGATCTCCTTTTTGGAAATCCTGTCAGTGCCAAGGACTAGTGGGGAAAACAAGATGCAGATTAAGGAGATAAATCAGTGGCTTAGGGAGTGGTGTGGGGAATTGGGGTATGGCCTGGTGAGAGACTGCGGGGAGACCTGGGAGGATAAGAGGCTGTACGGTAGGGACAGGCTCCACCTTAATTTGGAGGGGAAGGAAATCCTTAAGCTCAAACTAGCTGGAATCATCAGTGAAAGGTGGTGTTTAAACTTGTGATGGGGGGAGGGATCAAAAAAGGGGCAGTGCCAGCATGTACAATAATTGAGGGACAGCGTCTCCACTCCTCTAGGGGGCTAGGGAGAGATGGAAAAGGGTCACCAGGTTGGGTGCAGGAGCTGAGAAATGGGAGCTCAAGGGGGAGAAAGGAGAGGAGGGAAAAAGGGTGGAGAGTGGTACTGATAAATGCCAGGAGCTTAAGAAATAAAGTGCCTGAACTCCAGGTGATGCTAGTTGAGGGGGAGGTAGATGTGGCAGCAGTCACTGAGATCTGGGCCACTCAAGGGCATGAGTGGGTCCTAAATCTGGAGGGTTACACTATGTTAAGAAAAGATAGGGGGGAAGGAAGGGTTGGTGGTGTAGCACTGCTAGTCAGAAATGGCATGGGTATTGGAGGGGTAGAGGAGGCAGAGGGGAACATGGAGGCTATTTGGGTCACCTTGCTGATGCAGGGGGTAAGAGAGTAAAGGTCGGAGTGGTATACAGACCACCAGCACTGGCGGAGGTCCTGGAAGAAAGTTTGGTGGCAAATCTCGAGGGACACTGTAGATTGGGAAAGGGAAGAGTAGTGGTAATGGGGGACCTCAACATGTCAGGAACAGACTGGGGGACTATGACGTCACCAGTGGCCAGAGAGCAGAGGCTGCTGGATGTCTTCCAGGATGCGTTTCTGACACAACAGGTGTGTGAGCCAACTAGGGAGGCCTGGACACTGGACGTTGTCCTGGTGGACAGTGATCAGATTAGGGGCCTAGAGGTGAGGGACCCATTGGCGGGGAGTGATCATGCCACAGTGTGGTACTTCCTGAACCTGGGGAGGAGGAAAGCTGAACAAGGATGGTAGTAACCGACTTTAGGGGTGCAGACTTCAGGGAGATGGGAAGGATCCTTAAAGATCATCTGGACAGGATAAGGCCAGATATGGATGCTGACAGCAAGTGGGGGATCATTAGGAGGGGAATACAGGAGGTTACCAGATCCTGTACAAGGGAAAAGCATAAGTTTGGTAAGGCCAGAAAACCCTGCTGGTGGACCTGGGAGGCACAAGAGGTGGTCAGGGAAAAGAATGCAACCTATAGGTGCCTCAAGTGCTCAAGGAGTGAAAGGGATCAGGAGGAATATAAGCTGACAGTTGAGAGTCACCAGGGTGGTGAGAGCAGCCAAGGCAAAAAAGGAGCAGTCTTTGGCCAGTGGGATCCATTTACCAGGGGTGATGGAGGGGCTATGTCTTGCAAGGGGAGCGGTGATAAACTGGAGCAAGGGGTGCGACCAGTAGAGACCAGGGGCCCTGATGGGTCTGGTGAAAGGGAGTGGCCACCACAGACAGGTGGGGCCCAGCAGTGCAGGGTGAAAAGGAGGAGGATGTGGAGGCTGAAATCCCAGCACAGAGAGTAAGGGAAGCCCTCCGGTCCCTTCAGATGGAGAAAGCACCTGGGCCAGATGAGATACATCCCAGGGTGCTGAGGGAACTGGCGGATGTCCTGGCAGTCCCTCTCTCCAGCGGAGCTTTTCAACATCTCTCTGAGGACTGGGTGGGTGCCCCAAGACTGGAGGGTAGCCCATGTTGTGCCGATCCACAAGGGGGGGATCAAGAGAGGAGGCGGGAAATTACAGGCCTGTTAGCCTGACACCGGTGGTCGGCAAAGTGATGGAGGATATTGTCAAGGAAAGGCTAGGGGGGTTACTGGAACAAACTGGGTACTTGGACGATAGGCAGCATGGCTTTGTCATGGGTAGATCATGCCAGACAAACCTTGTTGAGTTCTATGACTGGGTGACGAGGGCCCTGGACCAGGGTAGGCCAGTGGACGTCCTCTTTCTGGATTTTAGCAAGGCATTTGATTTGGTACCCCACAGTGGCCTTCTGGCTAAGCTGAAGGAAATGGGGGTAGGGAGACAGTTGTTAAGATGGATAGGAAATTGGCTCTCTGAGCATACTCAGAGGGTGGTGGTTGGAGGGTTAGCCTCATCCCCAAAGTGGGTTACTAGTGGGGTTCTCCAGGGGTCAGTGCTGGGGCCACTCCTGTTCAATGCCTATATCTCAGACATCAGGAGGGGGATCAGGAGTGAGATGAGTCTCTTGCAGACGATTCAAAGCTGGGTGCAGTGAAGGATGGGGAGGAGGGGAGGGTGGCCTTGCAGGAGGACCTGGAGGGTCTGGAAAATGGAAACTAAAATTCAATGTGGGGAAGTGCAAGGTTCTGCACCTGGGAGTCAGAAATCCAGGCCAGGTGTATACCCTGGGAGGAGACAAGATTCAAGTCACGGAGGGTGAGAGGGACCTGGGGGTAGTGGTAGATGTCAAAATGATCAACTCTGAGACCTGTAGGAAGGCAGTGGCAAGGATAAATAGGATGCTGGGATGCATCGCCAGGGGGATTACCTCCAGAAAGGCGGAAGTAATCCTCCCACTGTACGACTGCTTGGTTAGGCCACACCTGGAGTATTGTGTACAGTTTTGGAGACCACATTTAAAGAGGGACATTACACTCCTAGAGAGGGTCCAAAGGAGGGCAACCAAAATGACCTGGGGCCTGGGGGAGAGGACCTATGAGGAGAGGCTCAAGAGCTCAACATGTACACCCTGGAGGAGAGGAGGGACAGGGGGGACATGATAGAGGTCTTTAGGTACATGAAAGGGATCAATAAAGGAGGCCCAGTCAGGGTGCTCCAAAGGAAGGAGGGTGGAGCAACAAGAGGTCATGGGTGCAAGCTGGAAGGGGGCAGGATCAGAGGGGAGAGGAGGAGAAGTTATTTCACTGAAAGGGTGGTGGAGCCATGGAATGCACTGCCCAGGGAGCTGGTAGAGGTGGAGACTGTGGACGGGTTTAAGAGGGGATGGGACAGGTACAAGGGGAAGGTAAATCTGACCAGGCCCAATACAGGTGGAACATCTGGGACTGGGCACAGTATAACCCAAGGAGGAGGGGGGGACACCAAAATTGGCCCTCGGTGCAGGTGCTGAAAATCGAGCAGACTCGAGAGACCATTAGGCCTATTCTGCTGGCATTTTAATATGTTAGTATGTACTCTTTTCTGCATGTACAAGCTACCACTAAAACACTTCAGGCACTTTTGACACCAAGGCACTAAGAAAGAAGCTTTTTCAGAAGGAACCACCCATCCTGTAAGCAAAAAGACATGGCGTACTGTACAAGGAATGAGATTCACCACATGCCTAAGGGCATTGTGAGGCAAGAGGCCACATTCTGAGTGCCACCTGCCAATAAAGGTGCAGAAAATTTTGTACCATAGAATACATATTCACAGGTCTGCTCAAATACAATATGATGGTGTTCACCTCCTAACATTCTGTGAACACACACACACACACAACAAAGGCCTCTACTACTGCTTACTACACAATACTCTATCCAATCTGACAGAACCAAAAGAAATAATAAGCACATAAAAATATTTGTTTTCCATTTGGCCAGTGAATAAACAGAAGTAATGGACTATAACAACAATAACAGCATATCCCATGAACACATTCTCAAATTATGTGCATCCATCATATCACATCACACACATACACAATACAAAACAAAAGAAATGCACACACCTCACAAATGTCTATACACATACGTACACACAACGGCACATGTACACAGTCCAGTACAAACTCTATAATGCACATCACTGACCAATCACATTTCATTTTTCCAAGCACACAAATCAAAGAACTATCAGCACACAACCAAAGTGTCTCAGTCACATTCACAATCACAATGTGTTAGACGTGAAAAGAGATGGAAATGTGCAGCACATCAGTCCCACTGGGCTGGCAGACACCACTACATACAATATTGTAAAAAAAAAAGTCACTAGCTGGCATGAACTAGTATCACATTCACTTAAAAAAAGCCCACTAGACTACAGAATAAATGGAGAACAATAACACAATCATATTCACAAAACATCAAAACCAGATTCAAAAACAGTTTAGTGACAGTCAATCATGACTGCAACAAACAGCTAAGATTCCTATTGCATGTATCCTGCACAGTTGCCAAATGACACACTAATTATGTAAAACTTTGCAAAACACATCAATAAGGCCCACACAATTCAATGACACCACCTTAGCCTTTGTGCCAGAACTCAAAACCCTGATTTGGCATTTGTAAACTAGATAGAGTTTGTGTGTATATGGGGAGGGGGAGGAAATTGAGATCAGGGACTAAGATTCTCCAGGAACCCGGGGATATTGCAGTTGCCTTCAACCAAGCATTTAATGACCTAAGCACTGTGCTTCCCAGTGACTACCTCACCCCGTTGCCACCTGATCAGTTCTTGGACACAAATCCTCCAGCTCCACCAAACAACAGAGTGCCGCCTTTCAATTTCAGGCAGATTACTCATGTTGAGACCGTAAGATACATCAAACAAATTCTAGAAAAGACTAGGATGGGGAATGACCTAGTAGACATGAAGATGGTTGCCTTCACCCTAAATGAGCTTGCAGATCTAATCACGAAAATCTTTAATGTCTTGCTGAGAGCAGCAGTGTTCCCCACCAAATGGAAGATGGTGCTTGTTACCCCTGTCTTTAAATCTGGGGATAGAACAAGCCTTTCCAACTATAGGCCCATCTGTAGTCTAACCCCCCCTTTCCAAAGCCCTGGAGCGAGTGGTTGCAGATCAACTCACCAAGTGCCTCGAAAAGCACAACCTACAATGCACACAACAGCATGAATTTCGGGAACAACACTCCACACTAACAGCCTTAGTTGATTTCACCTCCCAAATATATGAAAGCCCTAGACAATGGTCTAGCAGTGGAGTCTATCTGTATAGACCTCACTAAGGCTTTTGATACTGTTAACCACCAACTACTCCTGAACTGCCTACTATCAATGGGCTTATCCGCAGACACAGTGGCTTGGTTCGACAGTATCTGTCACACAGAACACAAGGTATGAGAATATGTGATAAATACTCTGAACCCAGGGAAGTGAGCCTTTGGAGTTCCCCAAGGGTCAGTCCTTGGGATACTCCTTTTCAACCTCTTCGTCAATTCCTTACCCTCTGTCTGTCAAGCAAACACTGTCCTATATGCTGATGATGCCATCATCTCAGTATCCGGCAGTAATCACGCTGCAATCACAACTGAATTGCAAGACAATTTCCATGAACTGGAGCAATGGTTCTCAAAAAAAAACAAATTACTGCTTAATTATAAGAAGACAAACAGCATGCTCTTTTCAACGCTACAGAACAAGAAAAAGTGTGGCCCTCTGATGATACAGTGATATGTCTTATACTGAAACTAGGTAAGGATAGTCAGGATTGTGCATCATACAGTCCCATATCCTTATTGAACCGTGATGCAAAGATACTGGCTAAGGTCCTTGCAGGCTGGCTGGACGCAGTCCTACCACACTTAGTACATCTGGACCAGATGGGATTTGTATGTGGGAGATGGTCATATCATATCACAATATGAGAAAGTTGGCGAACATGATTTGCTCGGCCTCGGGGGGAAGGGACTAGTATGGCAGTACTATCGATAGATGCAGAAAAAGCCTTCAATAGGATAGAGTGGGAGTACTTGTTTATGACTCTGGGGAAATTTGAGCTGGGAGAAAATTATATTGGTATGTTACAAGCCCTTTATGAAGCCTCTACAGCTAGGGTTTTGGTGAATGGCAGAGTGTCAGAGAAATTTGAGTTGGACAGAGGCATGAGGCAGGGGTGTCCATTGTCACCACTGCTGTTTGCATTGGCAATACAGCCACTTCTAATCAGGATAAGGAGCGACCCAAGAATTGAAGAGAGAAAAGGGCTCCAGCATAAAATTACGCTTTATGCTAACGACATACTCTTGTACGTGCATAGGCCTGGGGTGGGAGTGCCAGCAGTATTCTCACTAATAAAGACATTTGCAGCCTTCTCTGGGTATAAGATTAATCTCTTAAAATCTGAAATTTTAATTGGGATGGGGAGGGAGAGGGACAAAGGAACCACACTTCGGGTCTCAAATGGGTAATTACATCATTTAAGTATCTGGGGGTGCAGATTGGGAGGGAGTTATCTTGGTACAGTCTAAATTATACACCATTCATAAACAAAATTGAGGGTGATCTACGTCGGTGGATAGAGCTGCCAATTTCCTGGATGGGGCGCATAAATGTTATAAAGATGTAATATCCTACCAAGGATTCTGTATTTATTTCAAATGCTCCACATTGGGCTCACAAGGACTGATACTAAAAGATTGGAATGGACATTTACAGGATTTCTTTGGAGGGGCAAGAGACTGAGAATAAGCCTGAGAAATCTACAAGCTGATAAGGCTAAGGGAGGTCTTAATTTCCCTGATATGGGGAATTATATTGTGGCTGCACAGATTCAGTATATTGGGGATTGGGTGCACAGACCGTGAGTAGCGGGGTGGTTTAATCTGGAGGAAATGTCTTGTCAGGGCATGCTCACAGTGTATTTGTGTGTGGGGGGCCTGGGATGTTATAAACGGACTGAAAATAGGAATCCTGTGGTGGAGGCAAGACTAGTGGCTTGGGAGCGGATAAAGAAAATGGTGGGAGCACTTCAGGATGAGACCTTACTACTGCCTAGAATGGGGAACCCAGCTTTTTTGGCAGGGATGGGAGATAGAGGGTTTCAGGTATGGGAACAAAAAGGTGTTAAATGTATCAGGCAACTTTATAAAAATGACCAGGTGGCATCGGTAGAAGAGATGGGGGAGAGACGGGGAAACCTGCAAGTCACCTTTACTGGATTTTACAGGTTAGGGCATACATAAAGAGCAGAGGGAGAGGGGGGGCCTCTGAGTTGCCTCTGTCCCAGGTGGAACACTTAATACTAATGGCAGAGAAAGATAGTAAAGGGGTTGTGGGGAGGGCAGCTCAGCTGGGCAGAAGTACCCTTTCAGACCTTACACAGAGGGCAAGGTTGCAATGGGTGCAGGACTTGGGGGGAGAACATCACAGATGAGGTATGGGGGAAACTGATGGGTTCACACAGGGGTATTCTAATTTACAACAAATTTCAGGAATCTGCGTATAAGTTCACACATAGGCTGTATTGCCCTCTGGCTCTAGTGCACAAGTTTAATCCGGGTATTTTGCCGATATGTGGGAGGTGTGGAAGTGCCCCAGGGACCTATATACATTACTTTTGGAGCTGCTTTTCTCTAAAACAGTTCTGGTCAGAGGTGGCAGGAGAGCTGGGGAATGTCCTGGGAAGAAGAAGACTGGATATGGTGCCCCTGGGAATGTTATTTGGTATAGAAAAGCAGAGGGATGGGGACTGGGAACAGCTACCAAGGTGGACAAGAGTACTGTTGTTCCTGGCCAAACACTGTATTTTAAATACATGGGTGTCTGCATCCACCCCCACCCGATGCCAGTGGAAAGCACTAGCAATATGGGTACTGGCTCTAGAGAAGTTATCATATGCTGTTAAGGAAAGAGAGGACAGGTTTCTGAGGGACTGGGGCCTTTCATAGATTCCCTAACTTCAGGAGAAGCACAGATACAGAACTCAGGAGATTGAGGGCAGGGTGCCTAAGATGTATCCAAAAAGTGCTGGTGGCCTGGGAGAGTAAAGGAAGGATGAGTTGTGGAGGGAGGGAAGGAAGGAAGGAAGGATGCAGTTCTTGATAATGGGACTATAGCACAGTAGATGTGTTTGGTTGCAACATGTTTTATAGTATCAAAAGATGGAGATGTATCACATGCTTGTAATGCTGTTGTGTTGGATAAATTCTCCAATAAACTTTTTATGCAAAAAAATAAATAAATAAAACTTTTCCTGAAAAAAAAAACAGTGGAAAAATGCATTAAGCATTTTCAAGACAGAATGGCCTCTCCATCGGATCCTAGCAATCCTGCTCCTGATAAGACTAAAGAAAAAGACGTTGAATCTACAGTACTGCCTCTGAAAAAGGTGAGACATCAAAACTGAAAAGGCCTTGGAAACCAGTAAAACATCCAGTTCCGGCTAAAAAAAAAAAAGATAAGAAAAAGCATAACAAACCTCCATCTGGAAAGGCAACGGAGCTCTGGGTTCCAAAACCAATAGTACCATTGTCAGAGTAGTGGCTCAAGCTCTGCAAATATTACAAGC
This sequence comes from Neoceratodus forsteri, assembly GCA_016271365.2. Taxonomy (NCBI): domain Eukaryota; kingdom Metazoa; phylum Chordata; order Ceratodontiformes; family Ceratodontidae; genus Neoceratodus; species Neoceratodus forsteri. The sequence goes on from CM028137.1 coordinate 507,052,752, forward strand.
CCTCCAAGCTGTGACCAATCAAGGGTTACTGCTGGTTCAACTGTAACCACTATTAGGGGTATCGGTTACACTAACAGTTCCGAGTTTAGTTAACCCTATGGTTCAAAGTCCGGTTCTTATGGTACAAGATCCCACATATGAAGAGTATGATGAAGAAGGGGATGAAGATGATCTGGTGGAACCGGACATTTCTCCTGAGCAGGACTTTGAATCTTCACCAAGGCTCACACAGGATGTTTCTTCTCATTTCACATTTGTGAAACAGATGGTGGATGCCCTTGACCTCACCACACGAGTCTGTGGAGGACAAGGAGGAGGTGGAGTTCATGGAGATGACAGGATTAACACTTACCAAGTGGTTATTATTGCCCATTAATAAATTCTTGAAAAAGCGTGCCTTAAAAGTCCTGCAGACTCCTAAATCAATACCCCAGTGAACAAGAAAGCTGACAGGAAGTATCAGCTTGAGCAATCAGGGCGGAATTCCTGTTTTCCCACCCTGATCTAGAGGAGGTGGTACAAGTAGCAGCTTGTGATAGGGCCAAAGTGCCCATAACAGAGCTACGATGCCAGTTCGACAACTATTTAGTTGACCAGCATCACAGCAACTGATTTATGTCAGCCACAAGTTGCGATTGATATAAATCTGTAAGGAAACCCGTTCCGGTTTTTTTAGTGGGGGGCTCTGCCTCCTGCTCCCCCCACTCTATTAGATTATTTACTCAAAGGCAGAGTTGATTCAGGGAAGGGGAGCAGGACCAGGGGAAAGAGTGCCAGGGTCTCGGGCGGACCATTACAGCAAACTGTCGATGTTGTCGGCATCAACGTGTTTGCTGTAATGGTGTCACCATACAGGGGACAACTGCCCATAGCAACCCATCCTCCTGAGAAGGATTCCAGGATGATGGATAGCTTGATAGCATCACCAAGAAAGGCTACTTGGCAGCTTCCCTGGGCATTAGGCAGGCCAGTTACATGGCTTATGCTGCCCAGTATCAAAAATCCCTATGGAGTTCTATCATGGCTATGGCAGATAAAGCACCACCTGGTTTGGCGTCTGACTTAGTGGAAACTGCAGATGTGGATTAGAAGCCTCAAAATATCAGTTCCACATGGAAATAGATGCCAATGACAATGCAGCCAGGTGGGTGGCAGTAGCAGTTGCTTTGAGAAGGTTTGCCTGGCTCAGAACCACAAATCTGACACAGGACAATCAGGCTGAAGCCATGGATTTCCCAGCGAAGAACAACTCCTTGTTTGGGGACCAAACAGAGGCATACATGAAAAAGGTGGATAAATACAAGACCACCTACAAGAGCAATTTTGCAAAAGAAAAGGCTGCAACCTCCTATCAGCCACAGGGAAGGGGAGATGGAGGGAATACGGTAGACCCTTTTTCCAAGCCCAAGCTTACCCTGCTTATCAGCAGCCAAGGGGCTACTTCAAGGGTAGGGGTTGAAGGGGTTCCAAACAAGGGGACCAAGCCTCACAGGCTGCAGCCCAGGCCAAACAGAACCCCTGATGTGTCAGTCAGGTTCACCTCCCCAATGCCAGTAGTTGGTAGGCTGGCTTACTACTTCCAGACTTGGAAAACCATCACCACAGACAAGTGGGTGCTGGAGATGGTAAGTCAGGCCCTAGCCCCCAGCTTTAAAACTTTCCCCAGACTAAGAGCAAGGTTTTTCAGACCTTCATCCTCCACAGAAAGGGCAGTCTTGGAAAAGGAAGTGTCAAACCTGTTGCTGGCAAAGGCAGTGGAGCCAGTTCCCCTCACCCAAAAGAGGAAACAGTTTTATTCAAGATACTCCTTAACCTTAAAGAAAAATGGGGAGTGGTGACCCATTTTAGACCTAAGAGCTCTAAACAAGCACTTAACAAAGCCAAAATTCCGGATAGTAACTTTGGCAATGATTCTTCCCATGCTTCAGCAAGGAGACTGGCTGGCATCACTGAATCTAAAGGATGCCTATTTCCACATTTCTATCAGGGAATCACACAGAAAGTACCTCAGGTTCAGACTACCTTCAGGACATTATCAGTTCTCATCCCTGCCATTTGACCTCACCTCGGCTCCCAGGGCATTCACAAAGTACCTGGCAGTAGTGGTGGCACACCGGAGATGGCAGGTCATCATAGTGTTTCCCTACTTGGACGACTGGTTAGTCATAAGCAAGTCACCCCAACAGGTGAAGAAAGCTCTCATGTTCACTCAGGAGTCACTGGGGACCCTAGGGTTCTTAATCAATGTCAAAAAGTCAGTATTCCAACCTGGCAAGGTTCTAAACTCCATAGGGGCAGAACTGGATACCCTGCAAGGGAGGGTGTTCCTCCTTCAAGACAGGGTAGACAATATCCTATGGCTGGCAGGATCTTTCAGTCTCAACCAACCAATGTCAACAAGGCACTTCCTTCAGTTGCTGGGGTATATGGCTGCAGCAACAGGAACAGTGCAAGGCTGCAGATTTCAAATGAGAGACATTCAGTTCCATCTCAGAGCACACTGGTGTCAAAGGAGAGACTCTCTCTCAAAGCTGATATCAGTTCCAAGGACACTGTTAAGGCCTTGCACTGGCGGCAAGACAGAACAAACCTGAGGGGAAGGGTTCCATTCAAAAAGGAATCCCCTACTTAGGTACTCACAACAGATGCCTCCCTCCTAGGGTGGGGGCACAGCTGGAAGAGCATACAGTGCATGGTATATGGTGCCCTGCAGAGTCACTCCTGCATGTAACATTTTCTAGAACTTAGGGCAGTGCTTCTGGCACTGCAATCCTTCACATCCCTGGTAAGGGACAAAGTGGTACAGGTCAGGACAGACAATACTACCACAATGTACTACATCGGCAAGCAAGGTGGGGCAAGATCTGACCTGCTGTGCACAGAAGCAATGCAAATTTGGAGTCTGGCATACTCCTTACAGGTGTAATTATTGGCCACCCATCTTCCAGGGAAGGACAACACTCTGGCATATGCATTCAGCAGAATCAACTAAAATCACCACGAATGGTCTCTAAAGAGACAAGTATTGGAAGTGGTATTCCACAGGTGGGGTACACCAGAGATAGATCTCTTTGCCTCATAGGAGAACCATCAGCTCCCTCAATTCTGCTGCAGGCCTACAGCGAGGGGCACAGTGCCCATGGATGCCGTAGTGTTGGACTGATCGTGGAGGAGCTTATATGCATTCCCTCCAGTTCCTCTTTTGCTCAGGGTTTTGATCAAGCTCAGGTCTCAACCAGCTGCCATGATCATGATAGCCCCAGATTGGGCCAGGCAATCATGATATTTGCTACTGCTCTCCCTGTCAGTGGCCTAGCCCATACACCTCCTCCAGAGGCAAAACCTTCTGACTTCCTCTCAGGGCAGGACCCTGAATCTGAACCTTAGGTCTCTCAGATTCAAGGCATGGCTCTTGAAGACCTAGAATAAGCAGGTTTACACCTGTCAGGAGGCTTACTCAGGGTTCTTAGGGGTTGCAGGAAACACTCTACCAAGAAAATCTATGCCTCCAAATAGAAGAGGTTTTCTATTTGGTGTAACTCTAGTGGGATATTATCTTCCCATGCAGGGCTACCAGTCCTGTTGGACTATCTCATCCATCTGCACTGCAGTCACTGGGCCTACAGCCCACTGCCCTTAAGGTCCATCTGGCATTAATTTTGTCTTATGTTTCAGCTGGCAAGGGTGCTTCTCTGGCTGCTAACCCTATTTTCAAGAAATTCTTTAAGGGGTTAGCCCACCTCCATCCTCCCCATAGGAACCAGTGCCTTCTTGGGACCTCAATGTTTGCATTGCTAAGCTAATGGAGCCTCCATTTGTGCCCATGGCTACAGCACATTTAAAGTTTGTCACTTGGAAAGCCATATTCCTGGTGGCTGTCATTTCAGCTAGGAGGATAAGTGAGTTACATGCCCTGTGCATTGAGCAGAACTATATCTCCTTCCACAGGGACAAAGTAGTGCTCTGGACTAACAGAAACTTCCTACCAATGGTACAGTAGGTTTTGACTTCCACCTGAATCAGTCTATCACCTTGCCAGTCTTGCTAGTCCAAAATCTTGGATTTCAGGAGGGTGGACTACAGGAAAAAGGCTGAAGTGCTAAGGAGCCATCTGGCAGGCATCAAAGCAGATATGGGGGTGGACCAAAGGTGGTCCATCATTAAAGAAGGAATACTGGTTACCACAGATGAGTGTGTTAGACTCAGGGGTAAGAACACAAGGGCCAACGCTTTTAGCTGGTTCAGTTTTGGGGTTGCCCAGGCAGTAAGGGAAAAGAGTCTGGCCTATAGAAAATGCGGGAAGACCAAAAGAGAGGTGGATAGGGAAAATTACCTAAATTTGGCTAGTAAGGCAAGTGAGGAAGTCCATCGAGCAAAGGCACAAAAGGAGCTGCAGATTGCTGAAGGAATTAAGAAAGGGGAGAAGGCTTTCTTTTGCTATATAAGTGAGAAAAGGGAGAAGGAAGAAGGGATTGTAAGGCTTAAGAAAGGGGTGGAGTGGGTGGAGGATAATGGGGAAAAGCAGAGATACTGGATGAATACTTCTGTTCTGTCTTCACCAGGGAGAAGGACAGACCAGTGCGTTCAGGAGGGAAAAGAGGAGCAGGGAGGGAGGGGAACACAGATGTAATGATAGAGAAGGACAGAGTTAGTGAGGGAGGGGCTGCTGGCATTGGAGGTGGACAAATCACCAGGCCCAGACAGAGTACATTCAAGGGTACAAAGGAACTGGCAGAGCCAGTTTAATAGTTCACTAGAGTCAGGCATGGTACCGCAGGAGTGGAGAACAGCACACGTAGTGCCCCTCCACAAAAGCCGTCCTAAGGATGACCCAGAAAATTACAGACCAGTCAGTCTGACCTCCATTGTGGACAAGCTCATGGAGACCATACTAAAGGAAAGGTTGGTGGAATATCTAGAGGAGCATGGTCTCCAGGATGCAAGGCAGCATGGGTTCATGGGAGGGGAGATCGTGTCAAACGAATCTGATTGATTTCTTTGACTGTGTCACTAAGACAGTAAACAGGGGCCAAGCGGTAGACATCCTCTATCTTGATTTCAGCAAGGCCTTTGACTCTGCTCCACAAAAGGTTGATCAGGAAGTTGGTGAATCTTGGGGTTGGGGAAAAGATGACCAGATGGGTAGAAAACTGGATGAGGGACAGAACCCAGAGGGTGGTTGTAGGGGGAGAGTTATATGGTACCAAAGAGGTAAGCAGTGGGGTCCCACAGGGTTCTGTGGTGGGGCTGGTGTTGTTCAATGTCTTCATCAATGACATTGGGGATGGCATTAAGGGCAAAATGTGCCTATTTGTGGTTGACACCAAGTTCTATGGGACAGTGAACACCACTGAAGGGATATAGAACCTACAGGAAGATCTGGAAAAGCTGGAGAGGTGGTCCAGGATCTGGTAGCTTGGCTTCAATGCCAAGAAATGCAAAGTTATGCATATTGGAGCCAAGAATCCCAGGACAGAGTACTACCTGGGTGAAATCCGAGTATCTGCATCAGAGGAGGAGAAGGATCTGGGAGTGATGATCACTACTGACCTGAAGCACTCCACACAGTGCAAGAAAGCAACAGCAAAGGCAAACAAGATGCAGGAATGCCTGTCTAGGGGGATCAGTAGTAGGAGAGAGGAGGTTATACTGCCCTTGTACAGGTAACTGGTAAGGCCGCATCTAGATTATGGCATTCAGTATTGGAGCCCGCACCTCAGAAAGGACATTAACCTGCTGGAGAAGGTCCAGAAGAGGGCTACAAAGATGATAGTGGGTCAGCAAAGTAGGGCATATGAGGCACTCAACATGTACTCCCTGGAAGACAGGAGACAGAGAGAGGGGACATGATTGGGACCTTCAAGTACTTGAAAGGGATAAATAAGGTTGATAAGGAGAGTCTCTTTAAGCTGAGTGGCAACCGTAACACTAGGGGGCACAGTCTTATACTGGAGGGTGGGAGGTTTAGGAGGGAGGTCAGGAAGCACTTCTTCACAGAGAGGGTGGTGGCCACTTGGAATGCACTGCCAGAAGAGATCATCTCATTGAGGACAGTGGATACCTTTAAGAGATGCTGGGATAGGCATTGGAGAAAGTAAGGATCATGGGTAGGGAGGGAGGATGAGAGGAGTGGGAAGGGAGGGCAGGGGCATTAGCTTAAGCTGTGGACCCTGCAATACGAGCAGACTTGATAGACCAAATGGCCTTCTTCTGCTGGCTTCTTCATATGTTTACTGAATACTCTAGTTCAGGGGAACACAGACTGCATAGCCTGGATGTCAAGAGGGCTCTTAATTATTATCTTGACCACACTAAGACCCACAGGCAGTACAGACAACAGCTGTTCCTGACCTATGGGGATGTGGATAAAAGAAAAAAATGCTTCAAAAAGGACAATTGCACACTGAATAGTGCAATGTATATAGTTTTGCTACAGTAAAGCTGGTAAAGAGCCCTCAGTGGGCCTGAGGGCACATTCTACAAGGGACATAGCTGCTACAATAGCAGCAGCAAGAGACATTCCCCTACTGGAAATCTGAAAAGCAGCTACATGGAGAACAGTGCATACTTTTGCAAAGCATTATAGCTTGGATACACAATCCAGAAGTGATGCCAGGTTTGGCACAGCAGTGCTACATAGTCTGTTCCCTAAATAGGGTTCTGTGCCCACCTCCAAAGGTACTGCTTAGTAGTCTGCTAGAGTTAATCATATTGAAGAATTCCTGGGGTTAAAAAAAAAAATTACTCACCAAAGTAATCTTGTTTCTTTCAAGGTATTCTTCAATATGATTAACTCTCCCACCCTACCTACCCTTCCAGAACCAGTTAGCCTCTGCATTACAGCTGGTGTTTTGATTGTTATAAGGGTCTTGCACTGGGTATGTTCAGTCTGAAAATCAGGTGACTCTGTTTTTCCTTCTTATGGTCCTGTCTGGCATTACCAAGGGACAGGTTAAAAAGAGGGTTGTTATTGCTAAAGATTTTTTATCACTAGTTCACAATAGATCAGTAAGGGGTCTACTTCTGCAGGCTGCAATGAATCTGAGTGTTACAGAACGCAGCAGTTGGTAAGGGCAGCAGTTTTAATCATGGCACGAGCCAATAGATCTTCCATCATTTGCATAAGTACCATTTATCTCCAGAGCAGTTCAACACAGGAGGCTGACTGCTAGAGTTAATCATATTGAAGCGTACCATTGAAGAATCAAGATTATTTCAGTGAGTAATTTTTTCCTCCCCACCCATCATGTCCCAGAAGAATACAATGAAGGATTTATGTGATAACGGTGATTGCTGTTAGGGCAACGGCACATTGCTGAAAAAATATTTTGCCGATGTACTCCCTGGTGTACAGCAAAACGGCGCTGGGGAGTTGGGATTTTCTACTTTATGCAGGGGGGGGCTGCACCACTGCCCACACACCCACCCAACAGGGGGCTTCACCCCCTGCACCCCCCTACTTAAGGATTCTCAACTCCAGGGGGTGCATGTTGGGGGGTGCACAGATGGAAAAAATAAACATTCGGGCAGGGCACAACAAAACATACCTGCACCAGGACCTGAACCCACCCAGCACACCACAGAAGCAGCTCAGCAGCTTGCCGCAGCACCACCCCGTACAACCCCTCCCACTCCATGCTCTTGGCATGCTCGCTCCCCCCCCCGCACACGTAGGCATGTAGTGACAGGATGTCGCTATTTCACGCTCCCTCCCATCCAGTCGTCCACCTTCCCCAGTCAGCCCGATGACAGGCACCGTGACCGAGTCACCCTTTCAGCAGGCACCCAATCGAGGTCGACAAAGTCATGGAATACCTACAAGGAATACCCCTCCCACTGATCCCCTCCCATCTGCTGATACCCACCCAAAAATAAATACCCACCCACACAGGCCCAGAAATAAATGAATACTCCCCCCTCCCATCTGCTGAATATCTACACAGTCCCAGAAATAAACGAATACCACCATCACCCCCATCTGCTGATACCAACCCTGCCACACACTCTGGATGATGCCTGCTGTGCTGTTGCTGTCCTTGTTGATACCACTATCACCATGCTGCTTCCTCGGGGTACTCTAAACTACCAGGCAGTACAAACTTGATTAGGGACATTCTTTGCATGCTGCTGCCATGCTGTTATCATTCTGAGGCTGATCATTCCCGCACTCACTGTCTCATGCTGCAAGCATGGACACGCACACTTGAACTCCTGCGTAAGAGAACGTGAAACAGGTGGGAGAAAAAAAACAATATTTTTTTGTTATTGTGGAATCAGGGGGGTGTTTGGCAGAAGGGAGATGGTACTGTGTTTTTTTAATAAATGGTGTAATTATTTTTTTGCTTAGCAGAGGGTACCCGGTCAGTTGAGCGATACCAGAATAGCACCGCACTATACGGCACTAGTCTGGTAAGCACACACATGGACAGCAAGTAGGGCTTTACAGTGCTAGCTGTAAGCACTCCCCTGGTCACTGTCCATGGTCCTGTACACAGGACAAGGGCTGCAGGGAACAGGAGGCTGACTGAGCTGCTTCCATAGCATGGAGGGCTGGGGAATGGAGCAGCTTGGCCAGTGGCAATGGGGACCAAGGTTCTAATCCTGGTCTTCAACATTTTCTTGCATGTTGGGACTAAGTTTGTTTTGCATGGGGCCATGGAAACAGTATTTCACAGCCCCATGAATTTTAACTTTCCCCAGAATCCACTCCCCCTTGGAGAGGGAATCCTCGAGAAGCGGGGTGCGAGGGGGGGGGCAGAGCAAAAAAAAGGACACAGTTTTGACTGCATGCACCATGCTGACGCTATTATTGTCAGCACTGTTTGGACCCAGTGCCTAGCAGAGAGTGTGAGGTGGACCCGGTACACCGCCAGCCAGTTTGGAGCTACCCAAGTCCGACAGACATTGTGAGATTGGGGGGGGGTTCTTATTTTTGCCGTACTGATCCCCCATGCCTAATATTTAGTTTGCAAAACTTCCTTTTGTAAAAAGATAATGCAGACATTCTCTATCTTGTATCATCAGCCACATCAGTAAAGGGCAACTGGTCCAGACATGTAAAGACTGTAAGTGTTTCAAGGCAAAATTTGATCTGCCAGTTATTATTTGATCTTGGGCACCGGGACCAGTAAACAGCAAACTGTAACCATTAATAGGCCCTTCTATAAGAACTTAAAATGTGCTCTCCTGTAGCTGCTCCCCTGCTCTGATGCCAGCTGCAGAAGCTTCTGGGATGCACCGCTAGAGGCACTCGGTACAAAATACCGGACGAGAGGGATGGCAGCATCAGCTAGATAAAATATAAATACTACTACACATGTAAGTAAAATAAACATTATTTCTACATCAAAACATTAATATGAGGCTGCTCCACACTGAGATGTGTCTCATATCTAAATGGACATTTCCCTTTAACAACAATTACTCAGTCACCAGCTGTTACTGATATTTACTGTGTGGATTTATTTCACCACACCTCAACTGTTATCACAGATCTGGTAATCTTCCTGTATATTATTGTTTTGTAGGTACTGATGCTGTATATTTCATATTGATCAACTTGGCATGGATCCTGTAAACCATTGTTTGCACAGATGATTGTGTATTAACTTGCTATTTTATGTAACTATCCCACATCTGCTTTCCCAGGGTCACACCTGAAGATGAGGTTTGGCTCAAGAAATTTTGAACAATTCACTAAATAAATAATTTAGCATTTCTGTATTTCTTGCTCCCTTATTTGTTTTAGAATGACACTTGACATGAAAACAGGTTCTTTGTCGCTCAGGTTTCCTTTACTCTGGCTCCTTATTAATCATCTGTATTCCTAGTCATCTGCTTGTGGCAACACAGTTATCTCCAAGGCACAGATTATGATGTTGTAATGGAAAATTATGATTTAGGACCTAACTCACAAAGGCTCTGGGTGGCTTAAGCAGCCATGTAGCAGTAGTGAATAGGCACTTCAATGCCAAAGTTGTGGAAGTCAGTCAGACACCAACACATAATGCACAAAATACACTATGTAGAAGTACTGTGCACACACATCCGCACTGCACAGTAGTGCTGCTCTGCAGTGCACTCGGGAGTTCCTGGAAATATGCATGAGTTTAGATGCAGACCCATAGTGCAAGACAGACATTTGCATGTGTGGCTCTCTGGTCCAGAAACTAAGCCACTAGAGGAGCTGCAGTAGTGACAACATCCCATTCACAAATGTATGCAATATGTACAAACCTATATTTGTACACTGTGCACATGTAACATTTCTGTGTCACTCCACATTATCAATGGGCAAGCTTTTCACATGTGTATATATGCACCCTGACTAGGAGTCACTGATACTGCTATAGCTTTTTTTTTTTTATTTTGTTATTGAATTTTGCAAATTACACACACGAGACATAAGACTTAAAACACACATTACTACTAGGATTCATCAGTACAAATTATGTAAATCAAAGAGTACTTGCACAGTATCAGCTTACACAATACTATGAATATTTCTTATCATATAGAACAGTCTATGATGGAATACATTGAATTGCTACAGGGAATGTAGTTACAATACTGTGGGCTATTACTGTACAGCTATATCATTTCCAACAAGTATATTATATAAAGGTCCCCATCTTTGAAGAAATAAGTCAAATTTGTTATGAATACTTGCTGTTGTTTTTCTGTCTGAATAGCGTGAGGGATAAAACCAAGTCATTTAGTATATGTGATTATGTTTGTGTTTATCCGTTTCTTTAGGACTAGTTTTTTGACACACATTGACACCATAGATATCCAGTACTTCATCATTTTAGTCAGCTCAGGAGGAAATTTACCAACTAGACATACTTCAGAATTGAAGGCGTTTTCAAAACCCATCCTTTTCCAACTTTTTCTTGTAATATATTCTGTTGTGGTTTAACCTTTGGACATTCCCCAAATATATGTATAAAGGCCTCCAGGTTGGTGTTCAGATCTAAAGCATTGATTCTCTGCACCCAAAGTTTGCTTATTTTGTTTGGCAGGGTTCAATATGCATTATGTAAAATTTTGATCTTTTAATCTTTTTTAATATTTTAATTGGTGTTAGTCTATGGTTATCTAATTTCAGATATTTATGAGTGTGCAGCTATAGCTTTAAGAAGCTGTGCCAAGTAGCTTGGAATGTCAAGTCCTCAGTGTTCCAAGACAGTGTTTTCTTCAGTCTTTCTGTACCAGTGACGGGGTGGGCATATGTAGAAGGGATTCCTCTAAAATTTGCAAACCTGCTTCCTCTATTACAGCTCTATATTTTTTCTATTGTTCTGTTTGTCCCTGCTTGCTGCAGTTTCCCCCTCTCCCATCCCCTTGTTGTGCTGCTGATTTTCTCATCTTGTATTTTCTGAGGAAGGAAAATTCAACTGGTTGGTATTAAGCCCAGTCAGGCAGGTCCATTGTGAGCTTGGTGCTGAAGAGAGTGCTTTCGCCTGGAGACAGTGTGAGAAACTGACCATGTAAATCATTATTTTGTTTTGTTTTGTTCTGGTGACTCTTAGTAGCTCTGGTGTAATGCCAAGTCTCCCCATGAAACTTCCCTGCACTTGTTTTTTTGTTTCTCTTTTTGTTGGTGGTATAGTGTGTCTTGGCCGTTGGTAGTACAAATGCTTCTTTCATGCCCTCTCTAATACCCGAGATGTAGCCTCATGTACTTGTGTGACTTCTCCCCTTCAGGTGAGCACATACTCACCCTGTTTCTCTCACACATGCTGGCAGCATCATAGCGTGATTTCACCATGCACTATGCATGAGCAGCACACCATGAGCCTTCAGGATGGGCCCAGCTGCTTATCTTCTTTAGCCCTGGACCCCTTGCTTTTTCTCATAGAGAGGCCTTGTTGTTTCTCTGGGTTTCTGGCAGAAACGTCTGTGCTATGTTCAGCTCTGTGACCCATTTTTGGGCTACAGGCAACAGTGCTCTTCACGGAATACTTGAGGTTCTGGCTCAGAGAGGAAAGTTGGCAGTTCTTGCAGAAGCAGTACAGCAAAATGGTTAGAACATCAACTGTATTCTGTATGCTTTCAGTCTAGTTTTAGGAAGTCTCACTCCACTTCTACATCTCTACTTCGACTCACTGACTCTATTCTCTCAGGTATGAACCAGGGTCTGATTACGTCTGCCATTTTGTTGACCTTGCTAAAGCTTTTGACACAGTGGCACACCCTTTCCTTCTGGACATGCTTAAATCAGCGGGTCTTTCTGACTCTGCAGTCAGCTGGTTCCATTCTTACCTTAAAGGTAGGCCTCAAGCAGTCCAGATAGGTAACTCAATTTCCTCTCCACTCCCTATCTGCTCGGTGTCCCTCAGGGGTCTGTCCTCAGTCCTATTCTTTTTTCCATATTTTTAAATGACCCCACCATTTCTTCTTCTGCGTTCATTAATATGTATGCTGATGATACAGTACTCTGTGCATCTGACTCCTCTGCTTGTGATCTTACCTCACAATTACAGCACTGTAAATGTCTCTATCATATACTCTCTCTCCCTCCCTCCTCTCTTTCAGGGTATCTATATTGAGGTCCTTTAGTCTCTCCTCATAGGGCTTTTGATGCAGACCCTGAACCATTTTAGTTGCTCTCCTCTTCTGGACCGCCTTCACTCTGCCTATGTCCTTCTGGAGATGTGGTTTCCATAATTGGACACAGTACTCTAGGTGGGGTCTTCCCTTCCAACTCCTCTGTAATATCACATACAAAATCATTGAGGGTCAGTCCCAGCACTGATCCCTGAAGCACCCTGTCCCAGTCAAACCCTGCCCCATTCTGCTCAATGCCAGGGTCTGGAAGCAGAACTGATATGCATAATTTATAAAAGAAGTTATTCTAGAAGTTCCAGTTCATATATATCTTTACAGTAGGAGAGAAGAATGAAGGAGTATGGCAGCTTAACGCAAAGCTGAGTTGGGACCCCTTTCACATATCCTTTAATGCCTTCCACACTTCTTTACTATTTACACTAACTACCAAAAAAGAAAACATACAAACACTTGGAACCCTATTTTCACCTTTTGTGTGTCACACATGCCACACGTCTGAACATGTCTGTTGTGGGCCATCTCGCATGAGGTGTCCACTTTGGGTGTCTTTTTAGGAGCGCAAAATAAACCTGCTAATTTGCTTTTACATGGAAGACCTGAAACACACCTGTAATGCCACCTATGCCACACTAACCTGAATTTTTCTTTCCTTAAGATGTACCAACCTTCGTAAACCCAGATAAACTCTGATAGCAGGCTGCTTGTTTTACTGATTTACATAAACAGGGTCAGATGTGCCATGAAAGATATGATTGAAGGTCTGAAGCAGGTTCAAATACATATTTCTGTTTTTTTCTCTGTAAACACAAAGAATACTGGCTGGGCAACTGTGCGCAACTAGCTTGTGCTGCCACCGAGGGGTTCTGATTCTGTTAGACCTTGAGAGCGACGCTTGAGAGGTCACACAGAGTCAGAACCTCGAGGTAGTAGCTCAGGCTGGTTAGGCACAGTTTGCCCAGCCAGTATTTTTTATAGTGTATAGTGACCCCACAAGTTCTACAACAAAAACAATAAAATAAAAAAACTTGAAATGATTTTGAATTCAATGCGACCCACTGCCACTTTCAGAAAAAAACATTGATGCCATCCTGTCAGAAAATTTACTGTTCGAATTCTGAGATGTGCATACAGCGGTTTTTCCTTTAGTTAAACTGCTGGCTTGTGCCCTCTCAAAACCAGCCAAGATGTTGTACCACAGTATTGTATTATTGTGTTCCATTAACTTTGAATTGTGGTACAACAACATTTTGACTGCGATGGATTTCTGTGTGTAACAAGGGGTCACTATACATTATAAATATAACACATTTTGTGGAATGCCATGGTGTCCATGAACAAAGAACTCACAAACCCCTTTACCATTCTGGAATCTTGAAAATGCTCTGCTCTGCTATATGCCCAGACTAATACAAGTACTTCACACTGAGGCTTAACTAAGGCTAATAAAATATCTCCCCATTGGTACAAATTCTCATTCTTGCTCCAGTCAAACACCCATACTAAGAAAAGGCCAGATGAAAAAAGAAAGCTCAGAAAAGTGGAGTTGTTGGAATTTATTTATTGCAAAAGTTTCACCAGGAAAGACATACTGAGCGGATAACAGCTCATTTCCAGATGCATCATGGGGGAAAGGGGAAGTGGAAGGTCATAAGCAAAACCAGCAAAACAGTCATAAAATCAGCATTAAATGAATGAATGCAGAAGAGCAAACGGTGGGACCCGAAATTTCCAACAGTCATTTCTTATGATCAAGAGATGTGGAATTTTTTAAAAATCTTATCAGGAAGGATATTTTGCAGTGTGACTGTGAAAACAAGTTTCAGAGGAGATTTGAAAAATGACACCTGTCATGTTCAGGAGGTGGGTAGCACAAGGGATATGTTGAACATTAGGGGCCAAACTCTGTAAAAATAAAGTTATGAGTAAACATTGCAACAAGTCAACATTTCTTCATAACTTATTTTTTTCACATTTTGACCCCAAATTTTCAAGTTTATTATGACCACTCCTTCTGAACATGACAGGTGTCATTGGTAAAATAGTGGTCAAACTGGCATTTTGTGCCACAAATGTTAAAACTCATTTTGGCCAGGATTAGAACAATGACAGCTATCACGTTCATGAGGTGGGGTGAAAAAAATTATGTTAAAAATTTGGGGTCAAAATATTGAAAATTATCAAAGTTGTGAGCGTGAATTGAAAACAGTTTCAATGTACACTAATTACTTTTTTTTTTATATTTTACTCAAATTTTCAACATAGCCTTCTTATGACCCCACCTCATGAACAAGGGCAGAGCAACTTTTTGAAATCCTGCCCAAAAGGTGATTTTGTACAGCGACTGTGAAATCATCTTTCAGGAAGGATTTACATAATTTCACTGCCCTTCTTCATAAGGTGGGGTCCCAAAAAGGCCATGTTGGAAATTTGGGGGAAAAATATTCAAAAAATTACCAAGCTATGAGGACATATTCAAAACTCATTGAAATACATTGAACTGCAAGCCTGATTTTCTCAGTTCCTGGTCTGGCAATGAAGAGTGAAGATGGGTCTCTGGTCCAGAGAGGATTATGGCATTGGACTCCAATAGGTAAGGGGTAGGAGGGTGGATGCTAAATGGGAGTTTTGAGTGGGGGGAGGGTAATGGCAGTGGTGTGCTGGCGGCAACAACAGATATCAATGGATGTTTTTCCTTTTTACAGGCTGTATAAAAATAAAAAAAGACTATGAGGGATGGTTTTCTTTATTTCAGGTACTGACAGTGGGGATTGGGTACCCCAGTGTCAGCGTTATGTTTGTTGGCACTCTGGGTGGGCTCCTCAGTGTCACACAGTGAAAACAGGTGGGGTGGGGTATACTAGCCAGCTTCAGGGATTGGGCACCGTCGTGTAAAACAAAAATTTAATGTTTTGTGGCACCATGGGTGGGCTCCTCATAGTCACACAGTGAAAACGGGTGGGGTGGGGGGTACTAGCTGTCATGGTGGTGGCAACAGACATCAATGGACAGTTTTCTTTTTTAGAGCATATGTCAAAATACAAAAAGACCATGGGGGATGGTTTTCTTTATTTCAGGTACCAACACTGGGAATTGGGCACCCCAGTGTCAGTGTTATGCTTGGCAGCACCAGGGGTGGGCTCCCCAGTGTTGCACAGTGAAGACAGGTGTGGTGGGGGGTATTAGCCAGCATTGGGGTTTGGGCACCCTAGTGTCAGAAAATTAATAAGGGGGAGCAATGGGAGGTGGGAGAGATACTTGTCAGAGGGTTGGAGGAATTGTTTTTACATTGGTGGGGGGGTGACAGATGGCTGATCATGACTCTGATCAGCTCTGCTTGCTGGGCAGCTTATGCAGATCAAAGTAAAAAGCCATCCTATGATTCAGATGGCTCTTTCTTTGAACTTCATGAAGTTTCCACCCAGCAAGACCGGAAGAGTGTCATGATCAGCTTGGATGATGATTGGTCTGACACTGTCAAGCCTCTTGTAGGTAGGTAGGTAGATATTTATTGATCGGCTTGTAGTCTTTACAATGAAAAGTACAATACATAAATAAATATACATCATTAAAATCATGTACAAATTCTCTCATAACTCAATGATTACAATATTTCCAAAAATACTTATGTTCAATGATAAAATCCTCAGTATCCAAGAATTCATAATTTTGAAGCTTGAAGAAATCTATACATAGAATCTAAAACATTAATATCAGTAGTATTAAATAAGTAGGTAATTTACTCTTCGGAGGGGAGACCAAGGGTGCACAATATTGGAGCCAACCACTTTTCCTTTTTGACCTCATATTGAGGACAGTGTAGTACAATATGCTTCAAATCATCCTAAGAACCATTTAAACATTTGCATTTTGGACTTAAGACCTCTTTCCTTTTCTGATCATATCAAATATAATTTGCCATATAAAGTTCTAGCCTAAACCTTGTTATAATCCCTCTCTCTTCTGGCTTTGATAGAATATTTAAATACGGTTCTACTTTATGATGTGATTTAATAATTTTAAACCACCTGTAGTGACGGAGACTGTTTATTTTTTCCTGCTCTTAGGAACTTGCTATAGCTCTAACCCTTGTTTTTACCTGGGATACTGTTTCCTCAGGGGAAGAGCATAGATTTCATGCAAAAGATTTCTGAACCCATATGGGAGAATATTCTCCTTAATTAATCTAATGTTACTCGAAGTGACGTTCCTTTGATGATATTGAATTTGTTCCTCAAGACACATTTTAGGGTATCTACTGTCTTGAAGAAGAAAAAGGTTTAATGTGAAAATGCTCTTTCTCTTTACTGCCAAAGTTGTTAATGAAATTTGCCTCAATTCTTTCCTCAATATTTCTGCGGGCACAGATTGTTGCACCTTTAATATATATTAATGTACTGTAGTAATCTCTATTTCCAATAATCTTATATTTGCCAGGGTCCATATTTCCACCCCATAAAGTATACTCAACTTTATTTTGGTATTTATTACATTTAGCAATATTTTAATTGATGTTTGCTCCATTTTCAAATTAAACCTTTTAAAGGCATTAAATGCCTTTTTTAATTTTTGAGTCATTGTTTTAATATGTGATGTCCATAAAATACTATTCAAAAATCTGAGACCTAAATAATCATGGTGGGAAGTAGTTTTGATCTTTTTATCTAAATAGAGGGACTCAGATTGTTTTTATTTTACTGCCAAATATAACTAAATTTTTCTTTAATCACCAGTTGATCTTTTTGACAAAGTTCCCCAAAATATGTAAGCTTCCTTTGGGGGCCTAAAAACGAGGTTGAAATCAGGACTACGTCATCCGCATATGCCAGACATGAAAGTTCATGTGTTAAAATATTTGGTGAATGAAAATCTAGATTTTCCAATTCCATTAAGATTGTATTTATATATAAATGAAACAACAAAGGGGCTAGCAAACAGCCCTGATGGACTCCTAGATTAGTTTTGATATTAAAAGTTAAGTTTCCCTGTTGACTATATTTGATTTTGAGCCATGTATCACAATCTAGTTTTATCAATACATCTATGATGTCAGGGTCCACATTATAATTTTCAAGTTTTTCCCAGAGCATTTTCCTACTGATTGAATTGAACACTGTTTTCAGATCTACAAAACATCAATAAAGTTTAGATTTTTTAATTGTTATGTATTTCCAAAGAAGATGCTATAGCACAAAACAGTGCTGGATAGTTGATCGTTTAGTCCGAAACCCATTTCGACATTCCATTAGAATGTTATTCTGTTCAACCCATGATTGTAACCTGTTTAGGACTATTCTGCAAAAGATTTTCTGAGATGCATCTAGCAAACTGATTGGGCGATACATGGTAGGGTCTTTTGTATCTCCTTTTTTGAAGGATCGAACAAACTAAACTTCCCTTCCAGGACTCGGGGAACTTATTTCACTGGATACAAAAATGATACAACTTACATAGAATTGGTAACCACCTGTCCTTAAATGATTTAAAAATATCTGCTAATATAGCATCTGGTCCTGGGGCTTTATTTGAAGATACTCTTTCTAATGCTGCCTTAATTTTTAATTGTGTGATATACAATGCTTTTGGAAACAATTCTGAATGTTTTTAACATGGCTTTGTCTCTCATCTTCCACTAGAGAAAAATATAAATGTTTAAAGCGTTGTTCCCATATAAATGGGATGATAGCTGCTTCAATGGTATTAGAAAATACTTATCATACCAAAACTGTTTAATATCTTTGTCAATTATCAATTTTCTTAGTTTATCCCAATCTCCTTGTTGAAATTTTAACCTTTCGTTTTCTAATGTTTTCTTATATGATTTCCTTGCTTCATTTAAGATTTTATTAGTTACCTTTACACAGTTATTTTTATGCTGTCTGACCAGATTATTCATCTCCCTCTTGGCCTTTCTACACTTAAAATGAAACCATGTTTGAATACTCTTTCTTTTTTTAATGATATTTTAAAAAAGAATGGTCTAATATAGAAACAGATATACTCCCTGGCCCAGATATTCAAAAGGGTTGCACATGGCGCAACAGTGTTGCCCCATGCACCAGCCACTGATCGCCCCCGCGTGATATTCAAAAAGGGAAAAAGTCGCCCTTTTAAATCACGATCGCTGGAGAAGCGCATCAATAATGTATGCAGGCACAGGTAGGGCGTGCCCATGCATAACCTGCACAGCCCGATATTCAGCCCGGGATATGCAGAGTCATGCATGCGCAACCCCTCCCTGCGCCTGCACAAAGTTAATCCCAAAAAAAAAGGAACAAGTGATGACCACCCACAGGTGAGCTGCCGCATTGCAGGGTGCAACACAGCAGCTGCCACGTGTGGGTGGCCACCTGAGTTCCTGCCGCACCTGGTGGCTCCCCCATGCCCCATCATGGGCATCCCTGGAGCAAAATCCCCCCATCCATGTGAATGATTCATTCATATATCTGGACTGAGTAGTACAGTATGGGCTGCATGCCCATTGGCTCATGCTGTGAACCAATGGGTGTGTAGCCCTACTGAGCTGTCAGTCAGTGGGTGGCAGGGCAGCAGGCAGGTGGGGTGCTGCTATCCGCCCGGCTGGCGGGGAGGCGGGCGGTGGGGCTCAGTGGGTGGGTGGGAAGGGGTACATTAGACCACCAGGGTAGTAGGGGTATGTTATGTGTTACAGATGCCCGCAATCAGGTAGCAATTGGTCCACTGGACCACCAGGGATATTGGATGGGGGGACTATACTGATGCCCGCGATCGGGCACATAGAGGTCTACTGGACCACCAGGGATACTGGACAGGTTTTTTTTTTATTTTACAGGAATGCCCACAATCGGGCTGCAGGGGGCGTCGGTCCCCGATGGCTGCTGTCTGGCAGGGTGCCAGGCGCAAGTCATCGGGGATCGGTGCACCTGCATGCTAATGGCATGCAAATGGGGCTGTAATGAGATGCAAATGGCCCCCTGTGCACCTTGCATAAATTATGGCCCCATTTGCATGTCCCCTTTTGAATATCGCAGATGCTGTGCATGGCGCAATGGCACTTGCGCTAGCGCATCTCCATGCTCTACTCTGGCCACTTGCGTGGTGCAGTGCCACTGTGCCATGCACAGTGGGAGTGGCCAGGGTGCGATATTCAAAGCTGCTGCGTCATAGTGCAGCTCCGTTGAATATCGCCCAGGCTACACCCCTGTGCAACAAAGTTGAGCTGCGCCCAGGCTTGCGCCACAGCCTGGCGCAGTTTGAATATCCGGGCCCCAATATATAATAGTGTCAATATCCATATCTATATTCAAACTTTCACTTTTTAGACCATCCATGTACCCTGAATTTAATATTTCTGTAAACTGAGATATGGTTGAGTATTGCCATCTAATTGATTTAGAATTTATCAATTTATTTCTTGTTGATGGGGACCAACCCTTACTCCCAGGTTTAGATTATTAGAACACCATCTTGTATGAACCGGTAAATGAGAGGACTCCAGCCTTTAGACTGCTTCCATATCTTGCGCCTTATTAAGTGCCTCCATATTTCCCCAGACCAAATCAATTACTGATGATCTGAGGGGACTCAAGTAAGTAAAATTCCCATTTGGGTCACATCTGGTACGATCATCAATCAGACAAAAACCTGAGTTTGTTAATAGTTCCCTTAATTTTTTCCCATTTGTGTTAATTTTGTCCCTTGAATTATGCTTATAACACAAATGCCCATTAATTATATTAATTCTACCAGCAACACCTTCAACCATATACTTTTTGTCTGTAATTCTGGCATTGAAGACTCCTAAAAAGATTATTGTTGATGTTTCATTCTTTTCTGATAGATTTCCTAATGTTGTTTGGAATTGTTTCCAAAACTCTTCTTTGGACTTATTATTGGATGGGGCTATATACATATTAACTAGTATTATTTATATATTTCATTTGACCATCCTCAGAGCTTGACAGTTATGTAGATCTATTTTTATTGATTTAACATCTAAATTTAACAATGTTTTCGCAAATATTGTCAAGCCAGCTTTGGCTCTACCTCTTTTCTTGTGCTTAACTGCTGGAAACATATAGCAAGAAAACCAGGGAATAATGGGGGTGGGGGGGGATGCTCTCTTCTACCAGCCCAGTTTCTTGAAAGCATAATATATCTGATTTCATTACAAAGGCACAAAAATCATCATCAGCTAATCTATGTATTAAGCCTTTTATATTCCATGTTAATATGTATATTTCACCGGCATTAGACCTCTGCTCTTCCCCATGGCTGAATTCAGTCATCCAACAGTTAAGTTAGAAAGTGGAGCAAATGAATTTTAGGTTCTCAGCCAAGTTTTATTTCCTGCCTCAGTGCTATTTGTTTGTTTCTCCTTATACCAAGCCAAAGTCTCAACATTAGTTAGATAAATTAAATGGCGGTCAAGAACACGCTATGCTTGCAGAACCAAATGTGCTAACTTACTTGACTGAAAGGTAATATCAATCTGGGGGAAATTAGAGATAGCCTGATGAACATGAATATATCTAATATTACTTCTGTAAATGTTCATTCCTAATGCACAAGACAGAAATGTACCAATCTCTTTTTTTATTGTTCCAATTGTGTAGCCCTTGGGTACTTCCCAACCGAAGAGAAACAGTGTTCTATTTTCCCACTCATTTTCCCTTGTGGTGGTATATTTAGTGATTACATCTGTTACTTTTTCCACCCAGGAATTATTCATTGTTCCCTCACATTTCTCCTTGACATCCTCATCATAAGGAAATGGTACTAACTGAGGTGGTAGCACATAGATTCCTTCTGCATACATCTCTTTTTCTAGGTCCCAGATTTTCTGTGCCCATTCTTGTTGTGTGCTATATATCAGCACACAATCTTTGTACTCTAAATTTGGAGGTATCACTATGAATATATCCATAACAGAATCAGGGATATAGAGTAATTTATTAACCCACTCATTTAGTTTAGATGGTGCCTCTTCCCCAAGTCTATGTATCCTGTACATTTCAATTAAAAAGTCCTTATTAGGGGGAGGTATATTTTGTGATTGTCTTTCTATATACCGATTTTTACCATTGTCTAATTTTCTGGGCTCCAAAATTTGGGACCTTAGAAGGCACCCCTTGATCTCCCCTGCAAATAAAGTCTGGTCATCTGTACATTCTTCATTTGATTTTAGATTCTCCACAAGTTGTTTCTGACAGTCATCCAGAGCTTTAGTAGCCCTAGAGCCCTCAGTTTTCCAAATCACTATAACATCAGCATGATTCATTTCATTAAACCTATCTTGATTGATAGGACTACCTTCCAATGGGGCACTTGGATTATCAGTTTCCTTTTCATTTCCCTTCTTCGAAGGTTTTTCGTCCTTATTTAATTCCCCCTTCTCCTTCGCTCATTTTTTGTTTTCTTTTCTTTTTGCTTTTATGAAGTTTCCCTGAATTATTTACACTGAGCCCCAGTGCACTAAATTAAGGGATAACTTCCATACCTTTCTGGAAAGGAGGAGGTAAGTTAACCTGGATTGCTTGATGGGCTATAGATTCCTGGGGACATTTTCTAGGAGTCTCTTCTTCTTTTGGAACTCAATCTGTGATTATATTATTCTTTGGGTTAACTAATGAAGCCAAGATTGCTCTATTGTATGTGACATCTCCGCTTTTCTAGTACTTGTTTAAGGGCCCACATATTTTCAAGGATGACTATGTTAGCGTAATACTGATTTTTAATAATCTCGAATATTTGAGGTGAGAGTGTAGAACTTGAGGTAAAATCCCCTTTATCGGTAAACAATTCCTTGTTATATTTTATTCTGCCCTTTCCTATAAGAACTTCTGGTGTATTAACTGATTCCTCCAATGCAGAGGAAGCAGGAGAAAATCTTAATGCTGGTGATACCGATAAGGAATCCATTTCATCCTGACTTGAAGCCAACTGCTTCTGGCCTTGTAATGTCTGATTTAGTTCTTTTAAAATGAGAAGGCAGGTGTTCAGGAAAGAGGTTTAGTTTATCTTCTGTTTTAACTGAAATATTTGAATAGTTTGTACTTGAAATTAGTTCTGCGTGTTAAAAATTACTACTTTGAGTTAGAACTTTTATTTGGGCTGTGATATTGTAACTATTGGGGCTTATGTGCTGGTTGTGGGAACACTTGTTTGGCAGTGATAATTAGAGTGAAATTTAAATGTGATGTTGACCTGGTGGTGGTAGAGCCCTCGCACTCACCCTGTATTGTAGACTTTCTTAAATACCGAAAAACCACTGGGGGTTGGGATTGAAGGGCTGTGCATTTCTGTTTGTGACTGATACTTGCAGCAACAGGAACTGGCGGCTTGTGACATCATATGGTACCTGATGTCTGCATTGAAGGGCTGTGCATTTCTGTTTGTGACTGAAACTTGAAGCAACAGGAACTGGTGGCCTGTGACATCATACAGTACCTGATGTCTGCATACACACACTGTTAGCAGGACTGGACACACACTGGACTGTATGTGTTTGTGAGACTTGGGAACATTATTGGCAGGGTTGAAATTGGGTTTGTAAACAACTGCGGTCAGTATAGAGAGACTGTATTCCAAGGGGAAGGGACTGGGAAAAGTGGGAAGTGCCCATTATGAATAGAGTGGGTCAAACAGGGTGGCCTCATTCCATCACAGCAGGCATCTTCAGAAGGGTTGTAGGCTGCACAGGCTGTGGGGTGGCAATAATTCTCAATTGTGCCTGGAGAGAGGGAGGCTGCCCACTCTGTAGACAGCTATCTTGTATCAGGAGTGAAGTATATTTGTTAAGGAGTAAGCTGGGGGAGTTGGGGCGGGCGTCCAAGGATAAGGGGTATGGATATGGGTGGCAGAAGGGTGGGGTTGAGGGGAGGCTGGATCAATGCTCAGAAATTAGAGGAGGCTACATTACAGCAAGCAGGAGGGGGCATATTAGGGACAGAGGACCCTTGGATAGGGATGTTGACACTAAGGGGAAAACTTATGGGGTAAACATTCCGAATATAAGGAGAGTGGAGGAGGAAGAGTCAGAAGGGGCTGTTGTAGGGAAGCCTAGAAGAGCAGACAGTGGGAAGGGAGGGGCTGTTGTGGGGAAGCCTAATAGAGCAGACAGTGGGAAGGGAACTCCTAAGAAGGATAGGGCAAGAGGGGAGGAAGAGGAGCAGCTTAGAGGTGCAGTCGGGGGAAACTCAGGTCACTTGATGGAGGCTGGCATAGAGCGTTACAATAAATTTGAGCTACTAAGCAACCTAGAGGGGGAGGAAGGGGTTGGTGGAAATGAGGAAACTGATACAGAGTCAGGGGGAGGGGTCAGATTCCCATAGGGCATCACAGGCTGGCAATGGAAAGGAAAGAAATAGTCCCAGAGGGAGAAGGGGAAACTTAAATGTTAAGCAGATGGGGGAGCTGCAACACATTGCAGATATGAGGAAGGAGAGCGCGACTGGAGAGAAACTGGGAGACAAGGAGGTGGGTCCATACCAATGATGGGGCCCTAGGTAAAGGGGACCCACAGAGGGCCTCTGGAGGTAGAGGTACTATCACAAGGGGGGAGGATGGCAGTGTGGGGAAAGGGGAAGTGATCTGGGCCAGGAATGGCTCCGAATAAGAGAAGGTTAAAGGGGACACTTATTCGGGGGGGGGCCGAGTTAAGTGGGCAAAATAATAAGGGAGGCAGAAAGGGGAGGGTGACAAGGGGGTCTCTCATAATAAGGCAGGAAAATTCCTATGGAATTGAGATCACGGATAAAGGGGGGAAGGGGGTTGAGGGCGCATTGTGGAGGTAACCATAAGGATGATGACGGTGTTAAGGTTCTGTTACTGGGAGACTCGATGATTAGGGGTATCCATTGGGAGGGACAGGGAGGGGGATACCATAGCCAGGTGAAGGTAGTGAGTGTCTCTGGGTTGACGGTGCACAGAGCAAAGTTCATGGTGTACGAACTGGTTAGGGATTGTGGAGGGAAACTGGATTTCCTGGTGCATTTGGGGACAAACGATGTAGAGGGAAATAGCATTTTTGAAATCCAAGCAAGGTTCTGAGAACTTGCCAGGGTCTGTCGGGATAATCGATACATTTCCTTTTCGGAAATATTGCCGGTACCAAAGGCCTCAATGGAGAACAAAATGAAGATAACAGAGGTTAATGACTGGCTCAGGAAGTGGGGTGAAAACAGTGGGTCGGGGGTGTTGGGGAACTGGGAAGGAGTTTGGGAGGATAAGGGACTGTATGCCAAGAACAGGCTTCACCTTACCCCGTTAGAGAAGGAAGTCCTTAAACAGGGGGTGGCAGACTACATTCAAGAAAGGTGGGGTTTAATCTTGTGTGGGGGAGGGATAAGGAAGGACTGACCAGAAGTCCTCTCTCTAGATGAGGGAATAGCCTTCAAACCCAAGGGAGGGGAAACAGACTGGGGGAGGAGGTTTCAGGAGGGAGCAGAGGGAGGATGGAAGTATAAGGAACCCAGTTGGGGTTCGACAAAGGGAATCAGAGATAAGGGGTGGGTGGTGGTGGTGTTAGTAAATGCCAGGAGCTTGGGAAACAAGTTGCCAGAGATCCAGGCCATGCTGTTCGGGGGGGGTGGTGTGTGGATGTGGTGGCGGTCACGGAAACGTGGGCTAACAATAACCATGACTGGGACCTAAATGTGAAGGGGTACACTATGCTTAGGAAGGATAGAAAGGAGGGCAGAGGGGGTGGAGTGGCTATGTTCATTAGAAATGACATAAAAATTGCTAGGATAGAAGAGGCAGAGAGAAACATGGAGGCCTTATGGGTTACCTTACTAACCTCGGCAGGAGGTAAGGTCAAGCTCGGTGTAGTATATAGGCCCCCCTAGGATGGGTGATGTTCTGGAGGATGGTTTGCTGGACAATATCATTGCCCAGTGTGGACCAAAAGGGGAGGGAGCAATGTTGATGGGAGACCTTAATATGCCAGGTACAAACTGGGGAACCATGTCCTCTAAGGTGGCCAAAGAGCAGAGGCTGCTGGACAGTTTCCAGGACGTATTCTTAACGCAGCACGTGATGGAGCCCAAAAGAGAGAGGCATGTCCTGGACGTGGTTCTGGTGGATGGGGATCTGGTAAGAGACCTGGTTGTAGAGGAACTCCTGACTGGGAGTGACCACGACACTGTCTGATTTCAAATAAGCATGGGGGGAAGGGGAGAGAGCTCTAGGACACTGGCAGTAGACTTTAGGGGGGCAGACTTTGTAGGCATGGGAAATACTGTATAGCAGGTTATTTGTACGTTCTGTTTATTTTCGCTATATTCACTATTGGCAAAAAATCAGTGAAAATAACATGAATGCGATAATAATCTGAAACCTCATGTTACTATATCAGCATGAGAACAAGCATTTTTTAGTGCAGCACATGGGATGGAGGGTCAGGTGAAAGAGAACACATAGCACACAGACTTGCAGGTTGGACAACAACGGAGTTGGAAGGAGAGAGGAGGGACAGTTGGAAGGTGGAAGAGAGCACTCTGAAAGAAAGGAAAAACCTTCAATACAAAATAAAGATGAGATCAGTATGGCGTCACAAAAGATATCACTCTCCAAATTGTGATGAGTAAGATGAAAACAGCGGGAGTCAGGAGGACCAAGGAAGCAGGAGGGAGCACTCGAAAACAAAGAAATTGTAACTCAATTGGTGTTTTGCATTATAGTTTTTGTCAGTAAGTTGTCTCATTCCAGTTGTTTGTTTACTTGCTCGCTAATGTCGGTGATTCCCACTGAATGATTTCTGGCAAGTGACAACGAGTAAGGAGGGAGGGGAGATGTACAGTAGTCTCATTATCAATCATTTGTAATCATGAAACGCAAACGGCATTAGCTGAAAAAAAAGTCCTTTCTATTGCACAGTCCTCCCGAGTCAGTAAACAAACCACCGGAACGAGGAAAGTTACTGGCAAATTACTGACTGTGGTGCACATAACTAAGAAATGAAGAATGCAGGGTGTGTCAGTTAACTGCCGGCAAATTGACAGCAGCTGAAAACTGTATGGGCTAATTAATATTGAGACTGACAATTTAACACTGAAGGCAGATACCATTGTAAACTGCATTTACTGGTACCGCAGAAGCGCTAATTCTAGCAGACGCGAATAGGTCAGGCAGGCTGGATTACGCAAAATCTGGAGGACATGAATTTAACCTGCTATACATTATTCTCAAGGATCATGTGAAGGCGATTACAACAATGACAGATGTGGAAAAGAGATAGGAGGTCATAAAACCGGGACTTTGTGAGGCAGTCAGGACCTGCGCTAAGGTGAAGCGTAAGGGAGCAAGGTCACATAAACTGTGCTGGTGGTCCAGTGAGGTTCAGATAGCTGTCAGAGAAAAGAAGGCTGCCTACAAAAATTACAAAACAATAAGAGGGGATAGAGAAAAGAAAACGTACCACCTTGCATCTAGAAAAGTTACCCAGATGGTGCAGGGGTAAAAGTCCAGTAAAGAGCAGCGGCTGGCACAGGGAAAAAGGGGTTCTTCCGGTACATTGGGGAGTGGAGAAAAACTAAGGGCCAGCTCGGCAAATTGAGATCAGAAGGTGGGTGGGTGGAAGAGGTGAGGGACCAGGCGGAGGTATTAAACAAGTACTTTGTCTCTGTGTTCACTAGGGAGGGGGATTGGATATTTACAAAGCAAGGCATGATGGGAATAGAAGCGGTAGTGTGTGGGATTGGGGGAGCAACAGAAATGGAGCATGAGGGACGGAGAGGTACCCCAGGGGTGTCACATCAGGAAAAGGATAAAGAGGCCAGTAAGGTGGAGGGGACAGATGATGCTATCCCTACAGAACAGGTGTGGCAAGCCCTTAAGGCCCTAAAGAAAGATAAATCTCCTGGGCCGGATGGCATTCATCCTAGAGTACTATGGGAATTGGCAGACGTACTGGCTGCACCCCTGGTGGAGCTCTTCAACAGGTCGCTTGAGATAGGGAGGGTACCTAGGGATTGGAGAGAGGCACATGTGGTGCCAATCCATAAAGGGGGGTCGAGGGAAGACTCAGGTAACGATAGACCCATCAGTTTGACCTCGGTGGTGGGAAAAATAATGGAGCGTATACTAAAGGAACGATTGGGGGTGTACTTAGAGGAGGTGGGAGGTCTGGATAGTTGGCAACATGAGTTTGTGCCAGGTAGATCATGTCAAACCAACCTTGTGGAGTTCTACGAATGGGTAACTTCAGAACTGGACATGGGAAAGCCTGTGGATGTACTGTTCTTGGACTTCAGCAAGGCATTTGATTCGGTCCCCCACAATGGTCTGGTGGAGAAACTGACGGGGTTGGAAGTGGGTCCTTTGATGATCAGATGGATAGGAAACTGGCTAGCTGTATGCAGTCACAGAGTAGTGGTCAGTGGGGAGCTCTCAAACCCTAGAGAGGTCGGTAGTGGGGTACCGCAGAGCTCAGTCTTGGGTCTAATCCTGTTTAATGCATACATATCTGACATCATGGAGGGTATACGGTGTGAAATGAGTCTCTTCATTGATGACTCCAAGATGGGAGCAGTAGTTGAGGGGCAAGAGGGGAGGTTGGCCCTGCAAGTGGATCTGGATACCCTGGAAAGGTGGGCTCACACCTGGAAATTAAATTTCAATACTACCAAGTGTAAGGTGTTACATCTTGGGTGGGGAAACCCTAAACACAGGTACACCCTGGGAGGGGAGGTGCTGGAGGCCTCAACGGGGGAAAAAGACCTAAGGGTCATGGTGGATGCACGTATGAATAACTCTGAGAAGTGCAGAAGAGCGGCTAGCAAAGCAAACAGGATGTTGGGATGCATCGTAAGGGGATCACCTCTAGGAGCAGGGAAGTGATTCTGTCGCTGTACAATGGATTGGTTAGACCACACCTTGAGTACTGTGTTCAGTACTGGAGACCACACTTGAAGAGGGACATACAGCTCCTGGAGAGGGTACAGAGGAGGGCTACTAGGATGATTCGAGGACTAGGGGATTTGACATATGAGGACAGACTTGAGGAGCTTGGCCTGTTCTTATTGGAGGAGAGGAGAGACGGGGGGACATGATTGAGGTTTTCAAGTACCTCAAGGGAATAAATAGGGTAAACACGGAGGGGATCTTTAGATTAAAGAAAGGAGGTATCACCAGAGGGCATGTTTTGAAGTTGGAAGGCGGAAGGATAAGGGGGTAAAAGAGGAGGAGGTTTTTCACTAAGAGGGTGGTGGATCCTTGGAACGTGCTGCCTGGTGAGCTGGTTCAGATATCCACGGTGGAGGGCTTCAAGAGAGGGTGGGACAGATACAGAAAGCGGATGTATCAGATGATGGCCTGGCCCGGGGTGGAGATGGATGATAGGGTTTCTGGAACACAAGGGGGGGGGGGGATCTTGGTACCCAACTAGGGATCTGAGGTTCGAGCAGATTCTATAGACCATAAGGCCTAATCTGCTGGCAATTAGTATGTTAGTATGTGAAAATCTGCTGTATATTTTTTGATGTTTTATTTTTGTTTTTAATACAAGTTTTACCATAATTGGATAAAATTGGTGAATTTACCGATCTGGGTTGAGGAGGAATTATATTTTTGGTTTTATTTTTATTATTACCCTTGAAATTGAGGTCTAATGTACCACCATCCTTCTGTTTGATTTGATCTTTACCTTTAGCCTTACTTATTATTTCTGGGATAGAAAAGGGATCAGAATCATAAAAGGATTCAGAGTTTATTTCTTATGATACCTCTAATTTAGTTGATCTTTCTGACCAACTACTGAAACAATAGCTGTCAGATAAGATCAATTCATC
The DNA here is from genome assembly GCA_016271365.2 of Neoceratodus forsteri. Lineage (NCBI taxonomy): Eukaryota > Metazoa > Chordata > Ceratodontiformes > Ceratodontidae > Neoceratodus > Neoceratodus forsteri. The sequence continues at coordinate 507,082,088 of CM028137.1, forward strand.
CTGGAAATTTTCTATATTTTTATTTGCATCCAGTTTGACATTAGTTTCACTTCTCTCTATTTCATTTGCTGAATTAATTACTCTAATCTTTTCAGCTAATGTTGGTGTTGAACTGCTGTACATATCTAACTCTAAATTTTTAAAATAAGATGTTATTTTAGACTGTTTTACAATGTTAAGCTCAGCCAGTGCTTTAACTTGTTGTAGTAATTTAACCTTGTCCTGAGATTTATGTATGACTTCATTTGACACATCTAATCTAATTTTCCTTGTTTTTTTTTTCTTAGGCATTGAGTGTTGTTTCAGAGAACATGACAGTCCACTTTTGGTATTAACCATTTTCCTGAGGTAGTTTTCACTTCCCAAAAGTTCTGCACTAACCACCAGTAACAAGCCCTGCCTCAAAGGAGTACAGATTCAAACAAATCTGAAACCTTCTTGTCCTTAAATTATTCTTGAATACAGATACGCTCTATACAAAAATAGGGGCTTATGATTTAAATGTGCAAATTAATAATTTTAGCAGCTCATACCTTCACCTGTGCAAATTAACAGTTAAGCAGCCAAACTTTGAGTCCCAAGTCTCAAAATAGGAGCCGAATATTGGAGCGGTCTTCACCCAAGGTCCATAAATCTTTACCACTGTGAGAAAAATAATTACACTAAATCTCACAAAAATCTCAATTATTTTAATTGCAGTAGCTGCCCTTTAAGTTTTAACAATTTAAACTACGTTCCTCAGTTTCTAGCTCTACTACCATTAACCCAATTAATCCAATTAGCTATTTATTGTTGTCAGAAGTGAGTTAAGTAGTGGAAATCAAAATGCTTGTCTTTAAGTACTTAAAAATTGGTATTTAAAAATATGTGACTATTCAAACTATTTAAAATTCATATTCTTTTATTGTACATTAGCTGTCCTGACAGCCTAATCTCACCAAAGAATTCTCCACTCTTATACTTTTATGACTTTAATATGGTGTATGCACCAAATCTCAGCAGAAAATTCAATATTTACTTACGTACTGATGATTGTAAAAAGCTATGTTAATCTGGAGTCCTGTTAGCTGTGGACAATTTTCAGTCAAAGGACCTCTCAGTATATACAGTCACTACCGAAAGCCATGTCAAGATTTTATAAATACTCGTTTTGCCTCACAGAGCACTCACTATGTGTTTTAAATGCTGACAAAGCTATGGCAAAATACTACAATTGCAATAAGCCCAGGTGATTTTAAAAATTAACTTTTTAGATCTATCAGATTGTTAGTACAGTATTTCACCAGCCTGAGATATCAGAGAGTAGCACGGCTGTCCTTGTACAGTAGTAGCCATAGGCATTGCCAGCTATTTATAAAATATTTTGCAAAATTTCTGAAGAGTTTCTCTCTGCTGCCCCTGCTGTGGAAATGCAGAAAGCAAGAGATTTCTCTAGAAATAGTACAGACATTTCGGGAAATAGCTGGCAATGCCTGTGGCTACTACTGTAGTTAAGTTGCCAGCAGGCTCTTGCAAATTGTGTGGCATAACGATGTTTGTAGTTGCGTTTAAGTTTGGCATCTTCTTTCTCTCTCACGACTAGGCCTGCCTCATCTGAAATGCCACACGTGCATTACTTGTAGCCAGTCACAGACTACATCATCTGTGTCAACTGGTAATGTCCACTAATAGCCTATTAACATATATTTTAGCATGTATTTAACATATACTTAATATGCGATCAGTTCTTCTTTAAGATATATAAAGAATAGATCATCTCTTACTAACTGATCAAATTCCACATTAAGGTTTGCCCTTCCTTGTCTCTTACATAAAATTTATAAATAAAATTCTAAATAAAATCTGAATAATGGTATTAATTATAATGTTAGAAGAGGGGAAGAGGGTTTGCCTTAATGAGCTCAATTGGACTCAGTCCTGAGAAAATCACCCTAAAAACCCCAAAGTTATATTAGACATCTAGTTCATAAAATCTTGTACTATAATAAATATTCCAAACACAAGATAAATGGGATAGGTATTTGTATGTATCCAAGGTGTTTAGCTCTTCAACTCCTTTTAACATTTTCTGCGTCTTCAACATCTCTTAGTTTCAGCCATCCCGAATGGCCTCTTTGCTACTGCCACTGTCCCGCTCCACTTCAGGGGAAATCCCTGGCTCCACCAACTGTGGTCCTTCCTCCTGTAACAAGACAAAAGACATGGTTAAACCTGCTGAAAGGACCACATTAAGTTGGTCTGGAAAGGAAACAGTCTTGCAGGCAACAGTGGCATACCTGTTAAAAATATAAAACTTGCCAAATTTCCCTGCTTCTCTGTCTTTCTCCTCAAGGCAGAGAGCATGTAGTAGTCCTTCAGCTTTCTCCAGTCATCCATCCAGTATGTCCCAAGTCTCTTGTAGACTGGCCTTCATTGGACCGACAGTGACACACCTCTGAAAATCCACTATCATACCAATACGTTTACTTTGTGCAAGCACAAGGGTGAACATAAAAAAAGGAAAAAACTTGCCCACTCTGACATCTGTGCTAGGAATAGGGATTATATCTCTATTTATCTAGCTTCAAGGTCTAGTGAATCGCTCTCTGGTATTACCTTCTCCTGTACAGCACTGTCTGTACTGGTTGAGGATCATAAGTCCAGTCTGCATAAGAGTTAGGACTTACAAGAACAATTTATTAACCCCTCTTTTTATGTTTCAGGGTGGCATTAATTCTGTGAGTCTGTTTTTTTTCTATGTTGTTTGTTTTTAACAGTTGGTCACAGATCACATCAGACTTGTGGTGCCTGAATATCGTCTCTATGCAGTAGGAGTCCATAGCATGCCTGCAGATGGTTGTTTTATTTCTCAGTATTCAATGTTTGTTTAACAAAAGAAAAAAAAAACATCACCAAGGAGAAGTGCAGTGGACATCCAGTCATGGACTTTATGGTGCCCAGGCTGCTCTGACCTCCAGAGTTTTCTGGACATTGCCATTCAGAACCAGCACTCCCTGTCACCCTGGCCCCTTGCCAAGATTATTCTCTAGGGTGACTGGAATGATTGTGGCTCCTCTCAGTAATAGGTGTACCATTTTTTTTTTTGCCTTGCCTGGACCATCTTTTAATCAAAGCTTCATCAGACCAGGCAGCAAGAGCATAGGTAGTCAGGACCTTTCAGGTTCTGAAGCAGCATAGATGTTTTTTTTAGAGGGGTAGGAGGAAGTAAACTGTTGATTAACTAGAATCTGCAGCTTATCCATCAGGTAGGGAAATGGGCAGACTGGGTGGGCCAAGCGGTCCTTATCTGCCATCAAATTCTATGTTTCTGTGTTTCAAATGGGGAGAAGAGCTTTATTTTCCTGTCTCAGGGACAGGACATTTTTGGAGTCTTTTTCTGCTGGAGAGATTGGCAGAGTCTTTTGCTATCCGATCCTACAGTGGCAGCTACTGTATATAGCAGGGCATAGGTACCTCAGGACACAGAAAGTGTTTCTATGTCACGCCATGTTCTCAGTGCTTATAGACTAGGGCTGATCCAGCCTCAATAGAGCTAATCTCTTGGGTTTTCTCCACATGAGGCCACTTTAGGTAAATTTTTTGTAATGTTTGCTTGCACGCATGTGCAAGAAACATAGTGCCATCATCCGAGTTTTTGTAGGTGTGGCACCTTGTCTTCCAATTCAGTCAGTGTGTTTGCAGGTGCAGCCACAGTTCACCAGTGAATGCTGCAGCTATCTATGACAGCAGTTGAAAATGCAGTGGCGTACAGTTGAAAGGGAGAGACCGCTTCAGTGAGCAGTGATAAGATAGTGTTGATTAACATACTGACGGCAATCCTGCTTACATACGTCTCTGCTTTCTCTTCCTGGAACATAAATTCAGATAGAAGTGAACTTTTCCGAGGACTATCTTTCCAGGAGGAGGAGGCAAGTGAATAAAATGACATCCTTGGAATGTTTACATAAAAAGATCTAATTGCCATCCTTGGAATGTTGAGTCAGAGTTCAGGGTAGGAGCGGCATTGACAAAAGCAGGAAAACAGAACCCCAAAGAGAATGAAAAAGTAGACGCAGTTTTCGTCTGTTGGCACACCTAATCAGTATTGTAATAATATTCCCCAACCCTCTGAGTGTCTCTGAATAGCCCCCTCCGGCCGCCGCACACAGTATGGCTGACAGGGGTGCCCAATCCCCCGTCATCTGTGTGTCCACCCCCCAGAGCTCTAGGTGCCATGCTTGGAGCCCACCTCAGCATGGCATAAGTCAGAATGGTGACGGGGGTGCCCAGTTCCCCATTGGTTCAATTAAACACCCCCAAAAGAAACAGACTTCCAGTTGCCATGCTGGGAGCCTACCCCATCGTGACACACGTCTGTTTGGCCGAAGGGGGTGCCCAATCCCCCGTTGGCTCCACTGATGCTCTCCCCAAAAATCTTCCAGCTGCCATGCTGGGAGCCCACCCCAGCATGGCACAAGTCCTGCATCATCTTCCTAAAAAGGAAACAAACACCTGAAAAGAAAAAAAACAGTCCCTCATTGATTGTCTTGCCCCTAACCCGCCCACCCTCTGTGCATCCACCTCCCCACACCCCCACCTTACCCCATACTTACCTCCAGAGGCCGGCGCGATGATCTTCGGTGGACCGGGAACACATCTGCACTCTTCAAAGCCAAACGCGAACTGAAGAAATGCACCAGCATTTCAGTATAATGCAAGCTGTATAATGGAATAAATAGGGTTTTTTCAACTTTGATGCATATCTCAGGCATTGTTTGGAATTTTGGCACCAAATTTTCAACATGGGGTTTTTGGGACCCCTCCTCATGAATTCTGGCACTGTCATGATGTTAATCGGTCCCAAAAGGTGATTTTGAGGTCACTGCACGGAACCACCTTTCGGGACCATTTTATGAAACAACAGTGTCACAGTTCATGAGGTAGGTCCCCAAAAACCCTATGTTGAATATTTGGTGAAAAATTCCAAAATGACTGATTCTGAGCTCGTTGCACAGTTCCGACGCATGCTGAAGTTCTGATTTTTATATTTTCACTCCAGATTTTCAACATTGCCATTTTACCACACCTCCTTATGAGCAGTATAGCTGTCATTTTTCACATCTCACTCAAAATGTGTTTTCGTGCATGTAGTGCACAATGGCGCAGTTGGTGTGCAAAATCAATGTTCGGGACAGGTTAAGAAAATCACAGTGACACTGTTCATGAGCAGAGGTCTTAAAATGGCTATGTTAAAAATATGGTGACAAAAGCCCATAAAATGACTGTGTTATGAGCGAGCATTGCGCAGTTTCCACGCACCCTCATAAATTCATGAATTTGTGATATTTTCAGTCCAGATTTTCACCACTGGCAGTTTTCCACACTTCCTTATGAACAGTACAGCTGTCATTTTTCAAACCTTGGCTGAAATGTGTTTTCGCACTTCCAGCACAGAAATGCGTGGTTGCTGTGGGAAATCACTGCTTGGGACAGATTAAGAAAATCACAGTGACACTGTTCATGAGCGGAGGTCCCAAAATGCCTGTGTTGACAATCTGCTGAAAAAATCCACAAACTAATTACATTATGGGTGTGCGTTGCACAGTTTCTATGCACGCTCGTGACTTCACCAGTTTTTTTAATATTTTCACTACAGATTTTCAACATTGCCATTTTTTACACCTCCCCATGAACAGTACAGCTGTCATTTTTCACATCCTGTTCGAAATGTGTTTTTGCACCTGTGATGTCAAATGACGTAGTCACTGTGCAAAATCAGCTTTCGGCTAACAAACTGATATTGCCACTGTTCATGAGGTGGGGGTTACAAAAAAATCATGTTGAAAATTTGGAGTGAAAACACCAATGAATGCCTGAGGCGTTAGGGTTTCCGACCATAACGCCCCACCCTATAGAGACTGACAGGCATCAGGGGTGTGACTTGGGATTGTCGCCTGTAATGCTCATACCATTCCACCCACACCCACACCCTGCAGCCAGTGAGAAGCATTGAGGTGTGCCTTGGATTTTTCAGCCCCAAAGTTCACCCCATTCTCCTGTACAGCACTCATCTCACCATATTTCCTGATGGAATGGGGTGAACATAAGGGCCAAAGACCCCAAAGCACACCATGACACTTGTCGGTGTCTGCAAGGTAGGGTGTGGTGAAATGGCATGGCCATTATGTCTGACGACCCAAAGGCACACCCCAATGCCTGTCAGTATCTGCAGGATGGTGGTGGGGTTGTCTTCAGTTTAATACTTCACTGCCATTCCTATTATGCAGGTATGTAACTCCTACACTACCAATGCCAATGCCAGCAAGCAAACATTTGCCATTGACAAACGCTTGTTTCTATTGGCTTGTGTCTCCAGAGCTGTGTCAGAGCTCTTCTTGGCTTCCCCAAGCACTGTTTCAGATCTGATAAGAGCAACCTGACAGTTAAAAAAAAAAAAAAAGGAAAAAGGATCACCAGTCAGGATACTTAGATCAACATGTTGGAGATGACCCTCCTATCTTACAAGAACAAGTCAAGTTTTAGGCAGTGATGGTGCAGTCTGCCACCACCATAACAGTCATCAAAGTAAACAATCAAGTACAAAAAGTAGAAACATGCTTCTGGAAGCTCATAAAGGCATTTATTGTGCAGAGGGGAATCTTCTGTCCCTGTGAACTAATGTCATCAGTGGGCATCTTAGCATACATGCAGACTGCCTTAGCCACAATATCAACCCTCAGGAAGGGTTCTCTCCTTTGAGCCACTAGAATGTGAGGCCTTCAGTAAGTCTATTGTATTCGGGGGTAAATGCTCTGGTCCCTAGATTCTTCAGTCACTCCTGATGCCTTTTTTTAGGTGCAATAACACATGCTGGGGTGTGCTCCATAGATTTACATAGAAATTGCCAGCAGATAAGGACCACTTGGTCCACCTAGTCTACTTATTTTCCCTACCTACTGTAACACCGCAAACCCTACTTGGTCACCAGCTTTATCCCCTCATTCCTTTATGCCTATCCCATGCGTTCTTGAACCTGTTACAGTCTTTGCTTCAACCACCTCTGATGGTAGGTTATTCCAGGCATCCACCATTCTTTCTGTGAAGAAATATTTTCTAACATTACCCCTGAACCTACTACCCTCCAGCTTCACAGCATGTCCCCTTGTTATTGAGCATCTTTTTCTCTGAAAAATGCTTTCCACCTGCACTCTATTTCTACCTATGTGATATTTGAAAGTCTTTATCATATTACCTCTCTCCCTCCTTTCCTCAAGGGTGTACATATTGAGGTCCTTTGGTCTCTTATCATAGGGCTTTTGATGCAGGTCAAGCACCATTTTAGTTGCCCTTCTCTGGACCACCTCTATTCTGTTGTCCTCCCAGAGATGTGGTCTCCAGAACTGAACACAGTACTCCAAGTGAGGTCTTACAGTACCAATGTTTTATACAACTATACAACTACCTCCTTTTTTCTGCTGGTTATACCCCTCCCTATGCCCCCTAGCATCTCACTAGCTCATCCCACTGCCCTATCACACTGCTTGGCCACTGTTGTCAGAAATGATTACCCCCAGATCCCTTTCCTGCTTAGCAGCCATCAGTACCACTTCCACCATCTTGTTCTCAGCCCCTGGGTTTCTGTGTCCTAAGTGCATGACCTTGCACTTCTTTACATTAAACCGCAGCTGCCACACTTTTGACCACTCCTCAAGCCTCCTTAAATCACTGTTCATTTGTTCCACTCCCGCTGGAGTGTCTACCCTATTGCAAATCTTTGTGTCACCTGCAAAAACGCACACCTTCCCTTCTAGCCCCTATGCAATGTTACTAATAAAGACATTAAAGAGGACTGGGCCCAGTACTGATACTTATGGCACCCCACTGGTCACACTCTCTTCCTCTGAGTGAACTCCATTTACCCCTACCCTCTGTTTACTATCCTCCAGTTGATTTCTTACCCAGTTTACCACCTTTGGACCCACTCCCAGTTTGCCCAGTTTGTTTAAAGTCTTCTGTGTGGAACAGTGTCAAAGGCCTTACTGAAATCTAAGTAGGCCATAATCTACGGCTCCATTCTGATCCACTACCCTGGTTACCCAGTGAAAGAAATCGATCAGATTTGTTTGACAAGACCTCCCTGTTGTGAATCCATGTTGCCTCGAATTCTGTAAGCCCCTGTTTTTTAGATATTCTACAATTCTTTCTTTCAGTAATGATTCCATCAATTTTCCCACCACCAAAGTCAGGCTCACTGGCTTGTAATTTCCAGCCTCCTCTTCGCTCCCACTTTTATATTTGCCCTCCTCCAGTCCTCCGGAACCACTCCTGTCTCCAGTGAGTGGTTGAATAACACAGTCAGAGGAACAGCTAGCATCTCTCTGAGCTCCTTCAATATCCTTGGATGTATCCCATCAGGTCACATTGCCTTGTCCACTTTCAGATTTGCAAGTTTCTTCATGACTCTCTCCACTGTAAATGGACTTGTGTCCACCTCCTTTCCCTCAATGCCCCTGCCCCTAACCTGAGATCCCTCACCTTCTCTTTCCACTGTGAACACTGAACTAAAGTATCTGTTTAGGATGCCTTCTTTTTCTTGGTCCTGTTTTGCACACTCCCCCCTGCCCCCTTAATCTTACTATCCCTCCCTTGGTCTTTCTTGTTTCACTTACGTATCTAAAAAAATTTAGACCCCCATCTCAGGGGGAGGAAATGGATAAGGAAATGATAGAAGGCGTCCTTAAAATGGCAGAAAAAGGGGAGATATTGTTTATGGGGGACCTGAATATGCCAGATGTTAACTGGAGTACCATTGCTTCAGGCACATCCAAGAGCAGGGTCATTTTTGATGCCCTACAGGGGGCATGCCTCAGACAGCTAGTGTTGGAACCCACTTGGAAGGGAGCAATCTTAGACCTGGTGCTCTCAAATGGGGAAGGAAAAAGGATCTCAAATTTATAAGTGGGTAGCCATCTGGGAACAAGTGACCACCAAACAGTGTGGTTCACAATAAATACAGTCATAGAGTCAAGCCATGCAAAAACAAGAGTATTGGTCTTTGGGAGGGCTGACTTTGGGAAAATGAGAGAGTGCCTTAGAAAAGCACTAGCAAACAGACAAGAAGGAGGGGTGGAGGAACAATGGGGAATAATCAAAACAGCCATCACAGAGGCAACAAGCCTTTGTGTGAAGCAAATCAACAAAACAAAATGAAGGAAAAAAACACTATGGTTCTCAAAAGAGGCAGAAGGGAAGGTTAAGGAGAAAAGGATAGCATTCAGGAAATGTAAGGAAACACAGAAGGAGCAGGACAGAGAACTTTATCAGTTAAAGCAGAAGGAGGCAGGGAAGGCAGTCAGAATACAAAGGCACAAACTGAGGAAAGGATAGCCAACTCTGTTAAGAAAGGAGGATAAAACCTTTTATAGGTACATTAGGGAGTGAAGAAAGACCAAGGGAGGGACACAGAGACTTAATAAATTGGAGGGAATGTGGGCAGAGGGTGACAGTGAAAAAGTAGGGATACTGAATGAATATTTCTGCTCAGTATTCATAACGGAAGAGGAGGGGGAGGTACCTAAACCAAACAAGAGAAACACTCTCAATAAGGGGGTCGATACCAGTCCATTCACAGAAGAAAGGGTTTTGAAAGAACTCTTGAAACTGAGGGTGGACAAAGCAATGGGGCCTGATGGGATTCACCCCAGAATTCAAAAAGAACTAAGGGTAGAACTAGTAATGCCACCGACTACTCTCTTTAACAAATCATTGGAGGATGGGGTGGTACCTGAGGACTGGAGGAGGGCAGATGTGATTCCACTTCACAAAAGTGGGAGCAGGGCAGAGGCAGGAAACTACAAACCAGTTAGTTTGACCTCAGTGGTAGGGAAAATGATGGAATCACTTCTGAAGGAAAGAACTGTTGAGTACCTAGAGGCCAGTGGGGCACAGGACCCAAGACAGCATGGTGTCACAGCAGGAAGGTCATGTCAGATGAACCTAACAGATTTCTTTGACTGGGTGACCAAAGTAGTAGACCAGGGAAGGGCGGTGGATATGGCCTACCTAGATTTAAGCAAGGCATTTGACACAATCTCACACAAAAGATTAATATACAAGTTAGCCAGCCTTGGATTGGGTCCCAAAGTGGTAGCCTGGATAAAAAACTGGCTTGACGACAGGACGCAAAGGGTAATAGTAAACAGAGTCCACAGTGAAGAAAGGAGGGTAAGTAGCGGGGTACTGTAGGGTTCAGTACTGGGACCAGTCCTCTTTAATGTCTTTATAAGTGACATTGGAGAGCACCTAGAAGGAAAAGTATGTCTCTTTGCAGATGGCACAAAGATCTGCAACAGGGTTGATACACAAGGTGGGGCGGAAAGGATGAAAAGGGATTTGGCAAGGTTGGAGGAATGGTCAAATATATGGCAGCTCAGATTCAGTGCAAAGAAGTGCAAGGTAATGCATCTGGGAAACAAAAACCCTGGGGAAGAGAACACAATGGGGGTGAGATAACAACAAAAATCAAAAGAGACCTACTGTATGAGTAATTATATCAAATGACCTAAAGGTGGGCAAGCAATGTGAAACAGCAGTAAGGAGGGCTGGGGGGATACTGGGATGCAAAAGGAGAGGTAACAACAGTAGAAAACAGGAAATTGTTACCCCTTTTACAGACAGTTGGTGAGACCCCATCTGGAGTACTTCGTGCAATTCTGGAGACCCCATCTCTGCAATGACATAGACAGAGTGGAGGCTGTTCAGAGGAGGACAACTAAAATGGTGCAGGGTCTGCACCAGAAGACATACGAGGAGCAACTAAAGCAGCTTAATATGTATACCCTTGAGGAAAGGAGGGAGAGAAGGGACATGATAGAACCTTTCAAGTGTCTCAAAGGAATTAACAACGTACAAGAGGGTAGCATTTTTCAGAAAAAGAGATGTGCAAGAACAAGGGGGCACAATTTGAAGATAGGGGGGGGGTGGCTCAGAGGTAATGTTAGAAAGTATTTTTTCAGAGAGAGGGTTGTAGATGCATGGAACAGCCTTCCTGAGGAGGTTGTGGAGTCAGGAATAGTGGGAGAATTCAAGAATGCAGGGTACAGACATAAGGCAATTCTAGTGGGGGGTAGGAGGAAGTAAGCTGTTGATTAACTAGAATCTGCAGCTTATCCATCAGGTAGGGAACTGGGCAGATTAGGTGGGCCAAGTGGTCCTTATCTGCCATCAAATTCTAGGTTTCTGTGTTTTCCCCTTTCTTTACTGCCTAGGTTATTTTCTCCTCCATTTGTACTTTTGTGCACCTGACTGCTTTCACTGCCTCCCTCTGCTTCTCCTGATACACCTCCTTATCCTCCTACCTCTGCGATTCCTTATATGTCCTGAATGCTAACTTTTTTGCCCTAACCTTACTAGTCACCTCTTTTGAGAACCCTAGCAGCTTTTCTTCTTCCTCTTACTTTAGCTAACTAGCCTGATACAGAGGTTTGTTTCCCTCATTATGGCCCTTTTCCCACTGTTCCTCCACTCCACCCAAAACCTCTAGTGCTACCCCAGCACATCTGAGGCATTCCCCCATCTTTGTAAAGTTGGCCCTGTTGAAATCTAGGACCCTTGCCTTTACCTGGCTTGATTCTGCCACAGTTCTTATAGTGAACCACAATGTACAGTTATCACTGGTCCCCAAGTGGCTACCCTCTGTAATGTGCTCCATGCTCCATGTGCTTCCATGCTCTGACAAACACACTTCTGGGGTAGTAAGGCACTCATGCCTCACTACGCCACTAGTTTTGCATCTGTCAGAGCACAAAGCACACCCCGTTGTGTGCCACTGTTTACATAAATACATTTTCAGTGTAAATATACTTTAGAAAAAAACAATCACAGTAGTTTAAGACCCTGGACAAAGTCACACTCAACTCTACAGTTGTCCTCGAACCAAATCCACTTATTTGCTGTTATATTAATCAATGACCCATGGCAACACCACAGCAGAAAAAGGCAATTTGGGATTCACAAGAAGCTTAGTAAGCTGAATCCTTGAATTTGACACCACGGATGCTGTAACTGTGTATATAGTGGTGCAAACATGACTTTTTTCCCTCCTTTTATTATTTAGAGGAAATGAATACACATACAGGCAAACAACGTACAAAAATCTCACAAAAACCTCACTTTTGATCCACCTTTCCAACGTATCACCTCCACAAACCATATAAAACTACAAACAGGTATCTGCCTCTATCTCCAAAATCAAACAAAGGGGCAGAGGACACTGCAGAGCGGGACACTGCAGCACAGGAGCTAGCACAACAAAACTCACCCAAAACAGGGACCAAAACAAAAAAAGCAAAAAGGAAATCCAAAACAATTATGATCATAGGAGGCTCCATGATTCGGGGAGTTGATACCTACCTCTAGTCGGGGGTAATGGTCAGATGTCTCCCAGGTACATCAGCGTGGAGAGACACTGACCACATTGCTAAAATCATGCAGGAAGCAGGAGAAAACATTGATGTCCTGGTACACATAGGGACTAATGATCTCACCAGCCGGTCAGTTGTGGAGACCAAGGAACACCTGACCAGGCTGGCTGACAAACTGTCATCTATTTCGTCCGGCATCTCCTTCTCTGAGATCCTGCCAGTCTGGGAGAGGGGGTCAGATGAACAGAAGGTCAGAGAAGGGTAGATAAGGGAGTTAAACATGTGGCTCAAGAGCTGGTGACAGGAAAAAGGACACAAATTTGTAGGTAACTAGCAACAGTTTTGGGAGCGAAAATTCTTTAAATTTGATGGACTGCATCTGACTAAGGAGGGAGTCAGTGCATTGGGGCAGACGTTTAACATCTTTGTAGAATATTTAAACTAGCAAACGGGGAGAGGGGTGCAGCACCCAATACGTTGAATGGGAAGAACACCCCTCTCCCCATAGCTAGTGATCAATCAGGAGTTCAGCATGCTTGTAGTTCATTTGCATCACCAAGTAAGGAAAAAGGTCTGGCTCCCCATATGACACACAGGGGAAACACTGGACCTCACCAAACAACTAACACACTGAAATCTGGCCAATGCAAAATCATGTACACAAATGCTTACAGTCTGGGAAACAAGATCCCAGACATGCAGACAACAATGATAGAGGCTAAACTGGACATAGTAGCCATTAGCAAGACATGGTTCACCAGTAACCACACTTGGGAGACTTCCGTACCTGGCTATGTACTGTTCAGAAGAGATTGAGGTTCAAAAAGAAGGGAGGGGGGGTGGAGTGGCCCTTTATGTCAATGAAAATATCAAAGCTACAGAAATTCAGAATACACATAAGGAGCCAGAAGAACTGTGGGTCACCCTGGAAACAGGAAATTGGACTGCCATATGAACTGGGGTTGTTTACAGGCCTCCAGACCAGGGGGAGGACATAGACACATTACTGTTAGAAGATCTACAAAACATGACTGCTAAAGGGGAGGTTCTGATAATGGGAGACTTCAACATGCCAGATACAGATTGGTCAATACCAGCAGAAATATCTGCCAGAACTAGACACATTGTGGATTCCTTGCAGGGGGAGGGCCTCAAACAACTAATAGAACAACCCACAAGAGACAGGGCTATCCTAAATCTAGTACTGACTAATGGGGAAAGGATCATAGATCTCCAGGTAGAAGGTCACAACGGGACCAGTGACCATCACATGGTATGGTTCAATTTGGCCACTAGAACTAAATCACCCCATTCCAAGGCAGAAATATGGGACTTTAGAGGAGATGACTTTGATAAGATGGCCAACAGAGTTAAGTTAGCCCTGGCAAGAAGTAATACAAGTGAGGGGGTACAGGCAAAGTGGGCAAGCATTAAGGATGCAAAACTTGAAGCAACATCCCATTGTGTTAGAGAGAAAAGCAAGAGCAAAAGACGAAGGAAACCACTTTGGTTCTCAAGAACAGTAGCAGAAAAGGTCAGAGCCTAAAGGACTGGCCTTCAGGAAATATAATGAAATGCAGTGGGACAAAGATAGGGAGGCATACCAAACTTCCCTAAGGGAAGCAGAGAAGGCAGTAAGGCAGGCAAAGACCCAAACCGAGGAAATACTAGCACGAACAGTAAAAGGAGGTGACAAGACTTTCTATAGATACATTAGTGAAAGGAGAAAGTCCAGAGGGGGTATTGCTAAGATCAAAAGGGATGAGGGGGAGTGTGAGGAGGAGGACCAAGGAAAAGCATCTATCATAAATAGATACTTCTGCTCAGTATTTATTTAGGAAAAGTTAGGGCAGTGCCTACAGCTCAGCACCATGGACATGGGGGGATGGAGGTGTGCACTACTCCCTTCACAAAAGAAAGGGTCCTAAAAGAGCTCGCTAAGCTCAGGGTGGACAAGGCAGTGGGACCTGATGGCATATATCCCAGGGTACTAAAGGAGCTAAGGGTGGAACTAGCATAGCCATTATCAGAACTGTTCAGTGAGTCTCTGAGCACAGGAGAGGTACCAGAAGACTGGAGAAGGGTTCATGTGATCCCACTCCACAAGAGTGGCAGCAATGAGAAGGCAGGGAACTACAGACCAGTCAGTCTTACCTCAGTAGTGGGCAAGATTATAGAGGCACTCCTTAAGGAAAGGATAGTGCAACACCTGGAATCCATACTAGCACAGGGTCCAAGACAGCATGGGTTTACAACAGGAAGGTCCTGTCAAACTAATCTTGTAAATTTCTTTGACAGGGTAACCAGAGTGGTAGACCAAGGGGAAGCAGTTGATGTTGCCTACCTTGACTTCAGCAAAGCTTTCGATACTGTTCCACACAGAAGATTGATTAATAAGTTGGGTAGGCTCGGGCTGGGTCAGAAGTTGTTCAACTGGGTAGCAAACCAGTTGACAGGCAGAAAACAGAGAGTGATGGTAAACAGTATACAGTCAGAAGAGATGCAAGTCACAAGTGGGGTACCTCAGGGATCAGTCCTGGGGTCAGTCCTCTTCAGTATCTTCATCAGTGACATTGCAGATGGACTGGAGAGTAAGGTTTATCTGTTTGCAGATGACACCAAGATCTGCAACAGAGTAGATGATCCAGACGGGTGGGCAGAATGAGAAGAGATCTGGATAAACTAGCAAAATGGTCGGAAGAGTGGCAACTGGGGTTTAACGCATAGAAGTGCAAGATCATGCACATAGGAAGAGAAACCTGAAGCCACCTATAGGCTGGGAGGAGTTGCTGGCAATCACAAGGAGGAAGAGACTTAGGCATCATCATCACAGATGACCTGAAATCATCCAAGCAGACCACTAAAGCAGTAGAGTGAGGCTAGAGGGATGTTGGGGTGTATTAGTAGGGGTATCACAAGTCATAAGAGGGAAGTAATAATCCCTCTTTACAAGACACTGGTTAGGCCCCATTTGGAGTACTATGTGCAGTACTGGTGGCCGCACCTGCATAAGGACATTAACAAAATGGAGACAGTCCAGAGAAGGGCAACCAAAATGGCGCACGGACTGCATCAGAAAACATATGAGGACAGACTAACGGAGCTCAATATGTATATCCTAGAACAAAGGAGGGAGGGAGAGAGAGATGATATGATTGAACATTGAAACAGCTTAAGGGCATTAACAAGGTGAAAGAGTCTAACATGTTTCAATATAAGAAAAACAGCAAGACAAGAGGACACAGCATGCGATTAGAGGGAGGCCGATTAAAGGGGAATGTGAGGAAGTTCTTTTTCATAGAAAGGGTGGTGGATGCATGGAACGGCCTACTTCAGGAAGTGGTGGATATGAATACAGTGCAGGGCTTCAAACAGGCATGGGATAGGCATAAGGGAGGGAGCAATACAGATGAGTATGAATAGATATGCCATTGACAGAGTACAGGCCTATGGCACATTCGTAAAGGTAGAAAAAATGGGCAGACTGGATGGGCCTTGCGGTCCTTATCTGCCATCAACTTCTATGTTTCTATGTTTACAGAGTCAGCTTGACTTTGTATAGGTGCAAATATGGTCTAACATAGCGTACATTTCCATACATAGTCTGATATATTTTGTTACAGAAGGCATACAGGTTTTGTTCTAATTCACATATAGTTTTTATTCATCTAGTTATTTTCCCATATGATAAATATCCAGTGCACAGGGACCCTCTAACTTAAAATGATATAGCAGTAACCTAAACCTTGAAAGGGGACAGGAAATGTGTGTTAATTGATAGCAGTTAGTACTGTTCCTAAATAAGAGAAATGAAAAACATTCCTCAAAATTAGTCTTATTTAACTGTACTTGAATTAACACTGATGTGAAAAACTGTGCTTTCAATTGTTTTCTTTTTATGGACAACATTCTGCAAAGTTCTCTTCATTGAAACAGTAATTTGGAGTTGTTACTATGTCATGGTGTTATACAGAATGCTAAGTATGAGCTATTGTTCTATCAGAAACAGGCTTAGCGTTATGTGCACAAACCATGAGCTAGTTAAAACTCAGATCACTGGATCTGTGAAGAGGACTGTAACAGAATGTTGCCCTTTAAAACCAAAACAATGCAAAATACTTTTTTCACATGACTTTTTATTCAGGTACAGTTAAATGTGAATCATTTAGTCTTGTGGATATGATTTTTGTAAATGGGAACATTATAAACAGCTGCCAATTGGAAATAATTTCCTGTCCTCTTTAAGTTTAGATCCTTATTTAAGAACCATGGTAGTAAATAATAGCCACATTTGATCAAGTTTTTCTTCATTTCTGTTTAAAAAATGTAGCATCCTCTCTTGTTTATAAACATCAATCATTAAGTTAAACCAGGTCTGAAAAGCTGAATGTTTAGCATCTCCCAAGTCATTAAAACACATACATACATATATATATATATATATATATATATATATTTACAGATTCTCGAAATAATCTTTTGAATCAGAGACTCATTTACAAAAGCTACATGTCTAGTTGGACAGAAGGCAAGTTACAAAAGAAACAACAATGTATAAGTGTCCAACAAGAAGTTACATGGTCAAAAAAAGAAAATGGGTAGCAGTCAAAGAGGCATTGCCAAAATCGATATATACAAGCTGCTTAAACACAGGGTAAGACTTGCAATATAATGTTTTTTTTGGTTTGTTTGTTTTTTTATATATTTAGTTGTTTAACCAGGAGTAGCACACTGGTTAGTACTGGTCAGTATGTAGGTGGAGAGTTGTGTTCAACAGTTTGCAGTAAGTTGCAGGAACAAATATTAGGTAGCAATCAAGAGACATAGTCAAAAGGGGCATATAATAGCAAATGAGAGATAGGGGAAGGGGGAGACTGGGAATGGTATGGACAAAGCCAAAGGAGGGAATATTAGGGTAAGGATAGGACAGAGGAATAAGAGGGCCTGGGGTGATTAGGAGCAATCACCAGAGCTGCTTGCTAGGAGGTGCAGCCTTAGTTTAGCTTTGAAGGGTCCCAGTTTTTGTTCTGCCAGGACATCAGCTGGTAGGTTGTTTAAACAAATTGGAGCCCTGTACATAAATGACCGCTGACATTGGGAGGTTCTACACCAGGGGACAGTGAAAGAGGCTTTGGAGGCACTTCTTGTTCTTTTGGGAGTGGCTGCAGGTGTAATGAGTGACCATGTGGAGGGTGGAGTGAGACCAAGAGTGATTTTGTTAGAAAGCAGGCATGACTGATACATGAGCCTGCTCTGAAGGTTCAGCCAGTTAGTCTGAGTGTAGAGGTTGCACGTGTGAGTAAGTCTGTGGGCACCAGAGACTAGTCAACTCGCTTTATTGTGGGCAACCTTTATTCTGTTGAGTACTGTATCTACAGCACAGCCATAAATAACCAGCCTATAATCTATGTCGGACAGGATAGAACTAGTTACAGCCAGCCTGATTGCGTTGGAGGGCATTCATTGTCTGTGTCAGTATAGGGAACCAATCCTAAAATTGACAGCTTTACAGACCAGATTGACATGCTTGTAAAAGGTTAGGGAGGGGTCAAGGGTAACTCCAAGATACTTGAACCAGCTGACTTGCTCAAGTGTCTGGTGAAGGTGGCTGAGGATGTTGAGGCCCGAGCCTTTGAGCTTATTCTGGGGGTTAGCAAAGACCATAACTTTGGTTTTTTTGGAGTTGGTGTCACAAACCCACTCAGCAGGTCAGCCCTCTACTCCCAAAGTGCCAACCTCTGAGTATAGAACTGTGAACAGTTTAACAGAACAAGGTAACCCTCTTGTCTGTTTTGTGGGTTCGAGTCACCTTTGTCCCAAGTTCTGAAGGGATTCAAACTGATAACCTCTTGTTAGTGTACCCAATTGTCTGGCTCAGATAATTCTGTCTTCGGTGGGGCCAGATATCTTTGCCTACGAGCACCTAACCAGGTATAACAAAATGAACCCTTAGAACTCTATGCAAGACCTAGAGAACTCTTATCTGTTTTCCAGTTTGGTATTACAATAACCACATGCACAGTGTCAACTATAACCATCTAAGCTTCACTTATATAAAAACAAGTTTCAAGGCACACCAGGCAGTTTCTGTTGTTAAAATATATACCTTTACTTTAAAATGGGTAAAACAGGAAAACAGTAAAATACAGAATGAGATATGCCAACACATACAGCCTTAAAAACAAAACAGGTTTAAGAGTACAAATTCCTACAATACATCCACTCAGACTGGTCTTATCTTAGGTCTCCTTACTTCTTAGTCTTTCAGTGCTTTGTTGTTCCTCTTTTCTCAGTCTGAAATAATGTCTCTGTGTAAGATCTGCTCAGTATTTTAAAAGTAGTCTTGAGCCGGCCTTTTGTCTGAGGTCACCTAACTCCGTCTTGGTGTATTAAAGCTTATATTTTATAACACAGGATGTCCTACTAAGATGTTTAAAAAAATAATAGGTGACCTAAATAATTCTCCTCTCTTCATGTGACTTGCCAAAACCAGTCTGTGATCTGCTTCACAGACATCAAAGCCTCTTTGATGTAATTCTGGCTTCCTTAGATGACGCCTCCCCCCCAACACATGCATATTGGACTTCTTGAACCAGTCTGTGATCTGTTCCACCCAGACATGAAAAGTCTCTTTGATGTAATTACTGGCTATCTTGGGAGACACCCCAACACATGCATATTCTCCTTCCTTCCTGACACTTAGTTCAAATCAAAGGATTTCCCTGAGGACGTCATGAATGGATATTTTATTTCATTGGGCTTCAAAGAAAACTTAACAAAGTAATTGCATTTCAGATATCTGCAGTTTAAGCTACCTCCTGTCCTTTGAACTTATCCCTGGTGGGGTTTGATGTGTCAATTTCAGCAAGACAGCATTTTCTCCTGACAGACACTTCCTTACATATTTTATAGTGCAGAAAAAATATCATATTGAAATCAGAACCAGCTGTCCACATGCCACAATCCTCCCCACCAAGACTGAATTTGGGGGGGTCTATCCCCTGCATGGGATGAGCTTCCCAAATCAGTTCACTCTTCATACACACGAGACAGCCCATCTGAGTTCTGTTTGGTCGCTCCAGCCCTATGTAGAATGGTCATGTCATATCCTTGCAAAGCAAGACTCTATCGTAGCAATCTGCCATTGTTTTCCCCCATCTGTGTCAGCCAAACCAGGAGGTTGTGGTCAGTCTACACCACAAAATGCTGCCATTACAAGTATGGCTCCAAGTTCTTTAGGGTCCACACTATGGCAAGACACTCCTTTTCCACCGTGGAGTATGCTTGCTCCCTGGGAAGTAACTTTTTACTTGTATAGGCTATTGGGTGATCCCTTCCTTGGCTGGATGTCTGGCTCAGTACTACTCCAATACCCACGTCTGAGGCATCAGTCTGAACTATAAAAGGTTTGCTATAGTCAGAACTTGTCAAAACAGGAGCACTGCACAGTGTCTCCTTTAATTTGGAAAAGGCTTCCTCACAGGCTGGGCCCCAGGTAATGTTCTTGGGCATCCTTTTCTTTGTCAGGTCAGCTAGGGGAGCAGCCAGGGCACTGTAATTGGGTACAAATTTTCTATAGTACCCTGCTGTCCTGAGAAAACTCCTGACCTGCTTCTGAGTTTCTGGTCTGGGCATGCCTGGATTACCTCTATTTTTATTTGGTTAGGATGGAGCTGTCCTTGGCCTACTACATGCCCGAGGTATGCCACTTCTCCCATGGCCACCAGGCACTTCTTGGCTTTGACAGTGAGCCTGGCCCTCTGTATCCTGCCCAGCACTTCCCTAAGGTGGGATTGGTGTTCCTCCCAGCTGGTACTAAAGATGGCAATGTCATCCAGGTACACCATGGTGTACTCCTCAGCACCATTTAACACCTGGTTCACCAACCTTTGGCAAGTGGCCGGGGCGTTCTTCATTCCAAAAGGCATTACTTTAAACTCAAATAAGCCTATCGGAGTGATGAAGGCCGACCTCTCCCTAGCTCTGTCCGTCAACTCTACCTGCCAATACCTCTTTGTCAGGTCAGTGGTCGCAAGGTAGGTCGCCCCTCCCAACTTGTCCAGGAGTTCATCTGTCCAGGGCATTGGGTGGGCATCTGACTTCATGACTGTATTCAGTCCACGATAGTCTACACAGAAACAAGTCGAGCCATCTGGCTTGGGTACAAGGACTACGGGTGAGGCCCAGGGACTGTGGGATCTCTGCATTAACCCTAAATCCAGCATCTCTTCCACTTCCATCCTAATGTCCTTTTGGACAGCCTCTGACACCCAATATGCTATCCACCGTAGAGGCATCTGTGTCCCTGTCTCCACATTGTGTGTCGCTAAAGGGGTTAGTCCAGGCTTGGCGCTAAACAAGGGGGCAAAGTCTTCTAAAACCTCCCTTACTTTTCTGGATCTGGCCCGGGGTCAGCTGGTGAGACAGTTTTACTGCCTCTTCAGAGGACTCCCATTTACTCTTTTCCAGCAAGTCCAGAAGGGGGTCTCCATCGTCCGTCCCCTCCCCATGACTGCACACTGCAAACTCCATGTCAGCCCTATTTGCATATGGCTTCATCATGTTGACATGGTACATCCTTTCTGTCTGTCTACGGTCAGGTAACTCCACAATGTAGTTCACGTCATTTACCTTTCTAACCACGTTGTACGGTCCTGCCCACTCAGCCTGCACCTTGTCTTTCCGGACCAGAATAAGGACCATGACTTCCTGACCCACCATGTACGAGCAACTACTGGCTGTCCGGTCGTACCACACGTTTTGATTCTGTTGGGCAGCTGCCAGGTTGCTCTGGGCTGTCCCCATAAGCTCCTTTAGCCTTTCCCTAAACCTAAGGATGTAATCCACAGTGGGAGTTCCCTGGGTGGTGTACTTGCCTTCCCAGTCCTCCTGGATCAAGTCTAGGGGCCCACGTAGCCGGCATCCATATAAGAGTTTGAAGGGGGAAAATCCTGTTGACTCTTGGGGCACCTCTTTGCATGCAAGCAACACGTGGGGAAGGTATTTCTCCCAGTCCCTCCCATGCTGTTCAGCAAATGCCTGGAGCATTGACTTTAGGGGACCATTGAATCATTCAACAAGCCCATTGGCTTGTGGGTGATACGGTGTCATGCATTTCTGCACCACCCCACATTTCTCCCATAAACCTTTCATCAGGTCCAACATGAAGGAACCCCCTGAATCGGTGATTGCCTCCTGCGGAAACCCAACACAGGAGAAAATCCCAAGTAAGGCATCTGCCACTTTGTCTGTCCTCAGAGAGGATAGGGCGACTGCTTCTGGGTACCGGGTTTTATAATCCACCACAGTCAGGATGAATCTCTTCCCTGAGGAGCTGATGGTATATAAAGGCCCCACAATATCCATTCCCACCCTCTGGAATGGCTTCTCCACTATGGGCAATGGAATCAGGGCAGCTTGGGTTTTCTTGCCCGCCTTCCCTATTTCCTGGCACTGGTGACAAGACCTGCAATATTCCTTCACCTGCTGGGTGAATTTAGGCCAGTAGAAATTCTGGGCCAACTGCTGCGTAGTGTGTGCGATTCTCAGATGACCAGACAAGGGAATATCATGTGCAGTTTTCAGCAATTGCTCACGATACTCCTGGGGACCAACAAGCTGCCTGCCTAGCATCCCTCCCTCTGTCTGCACAGCCTGAGTATACCTAAGTCCATTTTACCAATAAACCTTATGTCTGCCGTCACCTTTCTGAGTTCCGTCAGAGTCTGCCCAAGCCCTCAGCTTCTCTAAACTAGGGTCACTTCTCTAAGCAGCTGCAAACCCCTCACACAGTCCCAAGGCATGGGACATGTCCCCTTCAGTCACTAAACTAGGCTCCCTAGCACTAGCGTCAGGGCCCTCGGGATCACTGTCAATCCCAACCCCCTGACAAGGAGTCACCCCTCCCTCTTCGGAGTAACCCTCTGTAGCTGTGTGGTTACTGGCTACTGGGGAAATTTCTACCCCCTTTTTATCAGTCTCCTCATCTGGAGACACATGCTGGGGAACCAGCCTCTCAGTGGTTTCCACACTGCTTTCTGTGGGGTTCAGGGAGCTACAATTTTCCCTTGCCGCGTGGCTATGGGTAACTGCACATACTATCCCCTGCTAGAGACTGTAACCCAGGATCACATCCACTGCTAATGTTTTGGCTATAGCCACCTGCTGCACAGTTTCCCCTGTTTCAACCCAGTCTAGGAGAAACTAGCGAGGGGCAATGTTTTCTCCCCGCCCGCAAAGTCCTGTACAGTGATGTATTTATTGGGTATAAGCCGACCAGGCTGTACCAGATCCCCCTTTACCAATGTCAGGGATACCCCTGTGTCCCTTAACCCCTGCGTCTGTACACCATTCACCATGACTGGGTGCATGTGCTCCTTCATGTTCACTGGCATGTTTCCAGGGACACACAAACAACCTACTTCTTTTCTAGCACCCGGTTGTGTATTATGGCTCGCCTTTTTGGGACACTATCTGGCAATATGCCCAATTTCTTTACACAACCAGCGTTCATTTCTTCTCTCAGAGAAATCTTTCCTCTGAAACCTGGGGCTAACTGGTTTCAGTGGAGGCAGTGAGGGTTTTAGCTGCCCTGAAGGTGCGCTTTTCCCTTTCTGTGCTGCCACACCCACCCCATTTGCTCTCAGAGCAGGTCTGCTCTTGGCATAGCAGTCCGAGAGTTCAGCAGGCTCTTGCACTGTTTTGTGATCTTGGTCCTCTAGCCAGGTTTTGAGCTCTACTGGGTATGCCCAATAAAACTGTTCTAATAAAATCGCATTTTCAATTTTATCAACAGAGTTTGCTTCAATTCCTTCCCACCAATGTTTTAAAAACTGATGCTGTTTCATGGCTAGCTCCTCATAGCTCATATCAGGGCTTCTTCTGAGTTTACGGAATTTAGCTCTCTATGATTCAGCAGTTAATTCAAACTTTTTTAACAGTGCAGCTTTTAGTTTGCTGTAATTATAACTGTCCTCATTGTCCATTTCACCCAATGCATCCTGAGCTTTCCCGGTAAGTAGTGGGGATAGCTGGAAGCTCCAGGACTCTCTAGGAATTTTAGCCTGAATACAAGCTTTTTCAAAAGAATTTAAAAAGCCATCCATATCCGCCCCCTCTTTAAACCCTGCTATTTATTTGGAGTTCATTTTGTAACCTAGTCCTGCAGTCCCAGTTAAACCCAAGCCACTTACCTGCTCTGGTGCCGCTGGTTGGGGTCGTAGCTTCTCCAGTTCGTGTTGCCTTTGGTACTCCTCTCTTTTCTCCTCTGCAGCTTGCTGGTGCTCACATTCCTCATGGTCTACCTCCCGCTGTTCCCTTTCTGCCTCTTGCTGTTCCCACTCTGCCTCTTGGTCCACCTCCCGTTTCTCTCGCTCCCCCTCCTGTGCAACTCAGTTTGCAGCCTGAGTACTTCTGGATTCAGGATACTGGTGACCATCCCCTGCTGCTGTGGCCCTTCACTAACAGTGGCCCTGCTGTCCTCCTCACTGGACCTGGACACAGCACTGGCCGCTAAGCCTGCCACACTCGAGGTTTGGTGCATTTCAGTCATGGTTGGTGACTTGATGCTCTGGATATCTGCTACCATCAGGGCCTCTATGAGGTTCTGCTTTTTGGCTGTCACCTCGAATGGGACTCCTCTGTCCCTGCACAACTGGTTTAAGTATTCTATAGTGTGCCTCCTGTAGTTGGAAGCCATCTTTCCTGACTACTGCTACTCTAACTGACACTTTAGAAAGAAAATAAAATGGGTAGGAACTTGACTGTAAGCCAAGGGATATAGTTCTGTTTCCTTTTGAAATAAAACACTGCCTTTCTTTTTTCCAAGTAAGCTGAACAGCCTCAAGCTGACACACTGAACAATAAAGCTTATACCACCAAACTTTTTCGCACCACTGCCAACCAATCTGCCACAAACCCACTCAGCAGGTCAGCCCTCTACTCCCAAAGTGTAAACCTCTGAGTGTAGAATTGTGAACAGTTTAACAGAACAAGGTAACCCTCTTGTCTGTTTTGTGGGTTAGAGTCACCTTTGTCCCAAGTTCTGGAGGGATTCAAACTGATAACTTCTTGTTAGTGTACCCAATTGTCAGGCTCAGATAACTCTGTCTTCAGGGGCCAGATATCTTTGCCTATGGGCACCTTACCAGGTATAACAAATTGAACCCTTAGAACTCTATGCAAGACCTAGAGAACTCTTATCTGTTTTCCAGTTTGGTATCACAATAAGCACATGTACAGCGTCAACTATAACCATCTAAGCTTCACTTATATAAAAAGAAGTTTCAAGGCACACCAGGCAGTTTCTGTTGTTGAAATATATATCTTTACTTTAACATAGGTAAAGTAGGAAAATAGTAAAATACAGAATGAGATATCCCAACACATACAGCCTTAAAAACAAAACAGGTTTAAAAGTACAAATTCCTACAATACATACACTCAGACTGGTCTTATCTAAGGTCTCCTTACTTCTTAATCTTTCAGTGCTTTGTTGTTCCTTTTTTCTCATTCAGGAAATAATGTCTCTGTGTAAGGTCTGCTTAGTATTTTAAAAGCAGTCTTGAACTTGCCTTCTGTCTGAGGTCACCTAACTCCGCCTTGGTGTATTAAAATTGATATTTTATAACACAGGATGTCCTACTAAGATTTTCTAAAAAATAATAGGTGACCTAAATAATTTTCCTCTCTTCATGTGACGTGCCAAAACCAGTCTGTGATCTGCTTCACTGACATCAAAGCCTCTTTGATGTAAATCTGGCTTCCTTAGATGACACCCCCAAACACATGCATATTGGACTTCTTGAACCAGTCTGTGATCTGTTTCACCCAGACATCAAACGTCTCTTTGATGTAATTTCTGGCTATCTTGGGAGACACCCCAACACATGTATATTCTCCTTCCTTCCTGACACTTAGTTCAAATCAAAGGCTTTCCCTGAGGACGTCATAAATGGATATTTTATTTCCTTGGGCTTCAAAGAAAACTTAACAAAGTAATTGCATTTCAGATATCTGCAGTTTAAGCTACCTCCTGCCCTTTGAACTTATCCTGGGGGGGTTGATGTGTCAATTTCAGCAAGACAGCTTTTTCTCCTGACAGACACTTCCTTACATATTTTATGTTGCAGCAAAAATATCATATTGAAATCAGAACCAGCTGTCCATGTACCACAATCCTCCCCACCTAGACTGAATTTGGGGGGGTCTATCCCCTGCATGGGATGAGCTTCCCAAATCAGTTCACTCCTCATACACACGAGACAGCCCATCTGAGTTCTGATTGGTTGCTCCAGTCCTATATAGAATGGTCATGTCATAGCCTTGCAAAGCAAGACTCCATCGTAGCAATATACCATTGTTTTTCCCCATCAGTGTTAGCCAAACTAGGGGGTTGTGGTTGATCTGCACCACAAAATGCTTCCCATACAAGTATGGCTCCAATTTCTTTAGGGCCCACACTATGGCAAGACACTCCTTTTCCACCGTGAAGTACGCTTGCTCCCTGGGAAGTAAATTTTTACTCAGGTAGACTATTGGGTGATCCCTCCCTTGGCTGGATGTCTGACTCAGTACTGCCCCAATACCCACGTCTGAGGCATCAGTCTGAACTATAAAAGGTTTGCTATAGTCAGGACTTGTCAAAACAGGAGCACTGCACAGTGCCTCTTTTAGATTGGAAAATGCTTTCTCACAGGCTGGGCCCCAGGTAATTTTCTTGGGCATCCTTTTCTTTGTCAGGTCAGATAGGGGAGCAGCCAGGGCACTGTAATAGGGTACACATTTTCTATAGTACCCTGCTGTCCTGATCAAACTCCTGACCTGCTTCTGAGTTTCTGGTCTGGGCCATGCCTGGATTACCTCTATTTTTATTTGGTTAGGATGGAGCTGTTCCTGGCCTATCATATGCCCGAGATATGCCACTTCTCCCATGGCCACCTGGCACTTCTCAGCTTTGACAGTGAGCCCGGCCCTCTGTATCCTGCCCAGCACTTCCCCAAGGTGGGATAGGTGTTCCTATCAGCTGGTACTAAAGATGGCAATGTCCCCTTAAGTGACTAAATTAGGGTCCCTCGCACTAGCATCATGGCCCTCAGGATCACTGTCAATTCCAACCCTCTGACAAGGATTCACCCCTCCCTCTTCGGAATAACCCTCTGTATGTATGTGGTTACTGGCTACTTGAGAAATTTATACCCGCTTTTTATCAGTCTCCCCATTTGGAGACACGGCATACTCCTCAGCACCATTTAACACCTGGTTCACCAACCTTTGGAAAGTGGCCGGGGCGTTCTTCATTCAGAAAGCCATTACTTTTAACTCAAATAAGCCTATTGGAGTGATGAAGACCGACCTCTCCCTAGCTCTGTCCGTCAACTCTACCTGCCAATACCTCTTTGTCAGGTCAATGGTCATAAGATAGGTCACCCCTCCCAACTTGTCCAGGAGTTCGTGCGTCCGGGGCATTGGGTGGGCATCTGACTTTGTGACTGCATTCAGTCCATGGTAGTCTACACAGAAACGAGTCGAGCCATCTGGCTTTGGTACAAGGACTACAGGTGAGGCCCAGGGAATGTGGGATCCCTGGATTAACCCTAAATTCAGCATCTCCTCCACTTCCCTCCTAAAGTCCTTTTAGACAGCCTCTGACATCCGATATGCTGTCCGCCGTATGGACATCTGTGTCCCTGTCTCCACATTGTGTGTCCCTAAGGGGGTTAGTCTAGGCTTGGAGGCTTGGCACTAAACAAGGGGGAAAAGTCTGCTAAAATCTCCCTTACTTTCTGGATCTGGTCCAGGGTCAGCTGGGTAGACAATTTTACTGCCTCCACAGAGGACTCCCATTTACTCTCTTCCAGTAAGTCCAGACGGGGGTCTCCATCATCCGTCCCCTCCCCATGACTACACACTGCAAACACGTCATCCCTATTTGCATATAGCGTCATCATGTTGACATGGTACATCCTTTCTGTCTGTCTACAGTCAGGTAACTCCACAAAGTAGTTCACATCATTTACCTTCATAACCACTTTGTACGGTCCTGCCCACTCAGCCTGCAGCTTGTCTTTCCAGACCGGAATAAAGACTATGACTTCCTGACCCATCATGTATGAGCGAGCTCTGGTTCTGCGGTCATACCACCCTTTTTGTTTCTGTTGGGCAACTGCCAGGTTGCTCTGGGCTGTCCCCATAAGCTCCTTCAGCCTTTCCCTAAACCTAAGGATGTAATCCACAGTGGGAGTTCCTTGGGTGGAGTGCTTGCCTTCCCAGTCCTCCCGGATCAAGTCTATGGGCCCATGTACCCGGCGTCCATATAAGAGTTCAATGTGGGAAAATCCTGTCGACTCTTGGGGCACCTCCCTGTATGCACACAACAGGTGGGGAAGATATTTCTCCCAGACACTCCCATGCTGTTCAGCAACCGCCCGGAGCATTGACTTTAGGGTATCATTGAATCATTCCACAAACCCATTGGCTTGTGGGTGATACGGTGTCATGCATCTCTGCACCACCCCACACTTCTCCCATAAACATTTCATCAGGTCTGACATGAAGGAACCCCCTTGATCAGTGATTACCTCTTGCGGAAACCCAGCACGGGAGAAAATCCCAAGTAAGGCATCAGCCACTTTGTCTGTCCTCAGAGAGGATATGATGACTGCCTCTGGGTACGGGTGGCATAATCCACCACAGTCAGGATGAATCTCTTCCCTGAGGAGCTGGGGGTATTTAAAGGCCCCACGATATCTACTGTCACCTTCTGGAATGACTCCTCCACTATGGGCAATGGAATCAGGGCAGCTTGGGTTTTCTTACCCGCCTTCCCTATTTCTTGGCACTGGTGACAAGACCTGCAATACTCCTTCACCTGCTGGGTCAAGTTAGGCCAGTAGAAATTCTGGGCCAACCACTGCATAGTGTGTGTGATTCCCAGATGACCAAACAAGGGAATATCATGTGCAATTTTGAGCAACTGCTCACGATACCCCTGGGGAATGACAAGCTGCCTGCCTAGCATCCCTCCCTCTGTCTGCACAGCCTGAGTATACATAAGTCCATTTTCCCAATAAACATTATGTCTGCTGTCACCTCCCTGTGTTCTGTCAGAATCTGCCCAAGCCCTCAGCTTCTCTAAACTAGGGTCATCTCTCTGAGCAGCTGCAAACCCCTCACACAGTCACAAGGCATGGGACATGTCCCCTTCAGTCACTAAACTAGGATCCTTAGCACTAGCATCAGGGCCCTCAGGATCACTGTCAATCCCAACCCTCTGACAAGGAGCCACCCCTCCATCTTCGGAGTAACCTTCTGTAGCTGTGTGGTTACTGGCTACTGGGGAAATTTCTACCCCCTTTTTATCAGTCTCCCCATTTGGAGACACAGGCTGGGGAACCAGCCTCTCAGTGGTTTCCACGCTGCTTTCTGTGGGGTTCAGGGAGCTACAATTTTCCCTTGCCACTTGGCAATGGGTAACTGCACATACTATCCCCTACTAGAGATTGTTACCCAGGATCATATCCACTGCTAATGTTATGGCTACAGCCACCTGTTGCAGAGTTCCCCCGTTTCACCCCAGTCTAGGAGAACACTAGCGAGGGGCAATGTTTTCTTCCCGCCCGCAAAGTCCTGTACAGTGACGTATTTATTGGGTATAAGCTGACCAAGCTGTACCAGATCCCCCTTTACCAATGTCAGGGATACCCCTGTGTCCCTTAACCCCTGCGTCTGTACACCATTCACCATGACTGGGTGCATGTGCTCCCTCATGTTCACTGGCATGCTTCCAGGGACACACAAACAACCCAATTATTTTCTAGCACCCAGTTGTGTATTATGGCTCGCCTTTTTGGGACACTATCTGGAAATATGCCCAGTTTCTTTAGAAACATAGAAACATAGAAACATAGACTTTGACGGCAGATAAGGACCGCTAGGCCCATCTAGTCTGCCCATTTCCCTACCTACAGGATAGGTAGCATATCCTAGTTAACCAACAGCCCCCTTCCTACCCCCACAAGAATTGCCTTATGTCTGTCCCATGCATTCTTGAATTCTCCCACAGTTTTAGACCCCACAACCTCCTCAGGAAGGCTGTTCCATGCATCCACTACCCTCTCTGTGAAATAATACTTCCTCACATTGCCCCTGAACCGCCCTCCTTCTATCTTTAAATTGTGTCCCCTTGTTCTTGTAAGTCTCTTTTTCTGAAAGATGCTACCCTCTTGGACTTTGTTGATTCCACTGAGGTACTTAAATGTTTCTATCATTCCCACTCTCCCTTCCTTCCTCAAGGGTATACATATTAAGCTCCTTTAGTCTCTCCTCATATGGCTTCTCTTGCAGACCCTGCACCATTTTAGTTGCCTCTTCTGGACTGCCTCTATCCTGTCTATGTCCTTGGGAGATGTGGTCTCCAGAACTGGACACAGTACTCCAGATGGGGTCTCACCAACTGTCTGTACAGAGGATAACAACTTCCTGTTTTCTGCTGCTGATGCCTCTCCTATACACCCCAGTATACCCCAGCCCTCCTTACTGCCTTCTCACATTGATTGCTAACCTTAAGGTCATCTGATATGATTACCCCAGGTCACTTTCCTTTTTGTTGTTGTTACTACCTCCCACCCATTGTGTATTCTTCCCTGGGTTCTTGTTTCCCAGGTGCATTATTTTGCACATCTTTGCATTGAATCCTAGCTGCCATACTTCTGACCATTCCTCCAACCTTGCCAAGTCCTTTTCATCCTTTCCATGCCTCCTTGTGTATCAACCCTTTTGCAGATCTTTGTGTCATCTGCAAAAGGCATCTTTTCCTTCCAGTCCCTCTGCAATGTCACTGATGAAGACATTAAAAGGACTGGACCCAATACTGAACCCTGCGGTGCCCACTAGTAACCCCCTTTCTTCAGTGTGGACTCCATTTACAATTACCTTCTGTGTCCTGTTGTGCAGCCAATGTTTTACAGGCTACCACCCTGGGACCCACTCCCAGACTGGTTAATTTGACTATTAATCTTTTGTGTGGGACTGTGTCAAATGCCTTGCTAAAGTCTAGGTAGGCCATATCCACAGCCCCTCCTGGTCTACTACTTTGGTCACCCAGTCAAAGAAATCTATTAGATTCGTCTGACATGACCTTCCGCTGTGAACCCATGCTGCCTTGGGTCCTGTCGCCACTGGCCTCTAGGTACTCAACTATTCTTTCCTTGAAGTGACTCCATCACTTTCCCTACCACAGAGGTCAGACTGACAGGTCTGTAGTTTCCTGCCTCTGTCTTGGTCCCACTTTTGTGAAGGGGAATCACATCCGCCTTCCTCCAGTCCTCGGGTACCACCATCCTCCATGATTTATTGAAAGAGTAGCCAGTGGTTTCACTAGCTCCTCCCTTAATTCTTTTAGAATTCTGGGGTGAATTCCATCAGGACCCATTGCTTTGTCCACCTTCAGTTTTAGGAGTTCTTGCAGAACCCTTTCTTCTGTGAAAGGACTGGGATCAATCCCCTATCAAGAGTGCTTCTGTTAATTGGATTAGGCACTTCCCCCTCCTCTTTTGTGAATACTGAGCAGAAATATTCGTTCAGTATCCTGCTTTTTCACTGTCCCCCTCTGCCCACCCACCGTTCATTCTATTCAGTCTCACTATCCCTCCCTTTGTCTTTCTACGCTCGCTGATGTACCTATAAAAGGTTTTATCCCCCTTTTTAACTGAGTTGGTGATCTTTTCCTCAGTTTGGGCCTTTGCTATTCTGACTTCCCTCCCTGCTTCTTTCTGCCTTAACTGGTACAGCTCTCTGTCCTGCTCCTTCTGTGTTTCCTTATACTTCCGGAATGCTATCTTTTTCTTCCTGACTTTCACAGCCACCTCTTTTGAGAACCATAGTGGCTTTTTCTTTCATTTTGATTTGTTTATTTGCTTCACACAAAGGCCTGTTGCCTCTGTGATGGCAGTTTTGATGATTCCCCATTGTTGCTCCACACCTTCTAGCCTGTTTGCTAGAGATTTTCTGAGGCACTCTCCCATCTTGCCAAAGTCAGCCCTCCTAAAGTCCAGCAATCATTTCTTCTCTCAGAGAAATCTTTTCTCTGAAACCTGGGGCTAACTGGTTTTGGTGGAGGCAGTGAGGGTTTTAGCTGCCCTGAAGGTGCGCTTTCCCTTTCTGCGTTGCCACGCCCACCCCATTCGCTCTCAGAGCAGGTCTGCTCTTGGCATAGCAGTT
Organism: Neoceratodus forsteri; assembly: GCA_016271365.2. Lineage (NCBI taxonomy): Eukaryota > Metazoa > Chordata > Ceratodontiformes > Ceratodontidae > Neoceratodus > Neoceratodus forsteri. Next base: position 507,113,707 of record CM028137.1, read on the forward strand.
CAAGAGTTCAGCAGCCTCTTGCACTGTTTTGTGATCTCGGTCCTCTAGCCAGGTTTTGAGCTCTACTGGGCATGCCCAGTAAAACTGTTCTAATAAAATCACATTTTCAATTTTATCAACAGAGTTTGCTTCAATTCCTTCCCACCAATGTTTTAAAAACTGATGCTGTTTCATGGCTAGCTCCTCATAGCTTATATCAGGGCTTCTCCTGAGCTTACGGAATTTAGCTCTCTGTAATTCAGCAATTCATTCAAACTTTTTTAACAGTGCAGCTTTTAGTTTGCTGTAATTATTACTGTCCTCATTGTCCATTTCACCCAATGCATCCTGAGCTTTCCCGGTAAGTAGTGGGGATAGCTGGAAGCTCCAGGACTCTCTAGGAATTTTAGCCTGAATACAAACTTTTTTAACAGAATTTAAAAAGACATCCATATCCTCCCCCTCTTTAAACTCTGCTATTAATTTAGAGTTCATTTTGTAACCCAGTCCTGCAGTCCCAGTTAAACCCAAGCCACTTACCTGCTCTGTTGCCACTGGTTGGAGTCGTAGCTTCTCCAGTTTGTGTTGCCTCTGGTGCTCCTCTCTTTTCTCCTCTGCAGCTCACTGGCACTCACATTCCCCATGGTCTGCCTCACGCTGTTCCCACTCTGCCTCTTGGTCCACCTCTTGTTTCTCTCACTCCCTCTTCTCCTGGAACTCCAGCTCCATCCTGCGCAACTCAGTTTGCATCCTGAGTACTTCTGGATTCAGGATACTGGTGACCATCCTCTGCTGCTGTGACCCTTCACTGACAGTGGCCCTGCTGTCCTCCTCACTGGACCTGGACACAGCACTGGCCACTAGCCCTGCCACACTCAAGGTTTGGTCCTTTTCATGGTCAGTGACTCGCTGCTCTGGGTATCTGCTACCATCAGGGCCTCTATGAGGTTCTGCTTTTTGGCTATCACCTCGAACAGGACTTCTCTGTCCCCACACAACTGCTTTAAGTATTCTACAGTGTGCCTGCTGTATTTGGAAGCCATCTTTCCTGACTACTGCTACTCTGACTGGCACTTTAGAAAAAAATAAAATGGGTAGGAACTTGACTGTAAGTCAAGGGATATAGTTATGTTTCCTTTCGAAATAAAACACTGTTTTTTCTTTTTTCCAGGTGAGCTGAACAGTCTCAAGCTGACACACTGAAGAATAAAGCTTATACCACCAAACTTTTTCACACCGCTGCCAACCAATCTGTCACAAACTCACTCAACAGGTCGGCCCTCTACTCCCAAAGTGCCAACCTCTGGGCATAGAATTGTGAACAGTTTAACAGAACAAGGTAACCCTCTTGTCTGTTTGGTGAGTTCGAGTCACCTTTGTCCCTAATTCTGGAGGGATTTAAACTCATAATCTCTTGTTAGTGTACCCAATTGTCAGGCTCAGATAATTATGTCTTCAGGGGGCCAGATATCTTTGCCTATGGGCACCTAACCAGGTATAACAAAATGAACTCTATGCAAGACCTAGAGAACTCTTATCTGTTTCCCAGTTTTGTATCACAATAAGCACATGAACAGTGTCAACTATAACCATCTAAGCTTCACATATATAAAAAGAAGTTTCAAGGCACACCAGGCAGTTTCTGTTGTTGAAATATATATCTTTACTTTAAAATAGGTAAAATAGGAAAACAGTAAAATACAGAACAAGATATCCCAACACATACAGCCTTAAAAACAAAACAGGTTTAAAAGTACAAATTCCTACAATACATACACTCAGACTGGTCTTATCTAAGGTCTCCTTACTTCTTAATCTTTCAGTGCTTTGTTGCTCCTCTTTTCTCATTCAGAAGATAATGTCTCTGTGTAAGGTCTGCTCAGTATTTTAAAAGCAGTCTTGAGCCGGCCTTCTCTCGGAGGTCACCTAACTCCACTTTTGTGTATTAAAATTGATATTTTATAATACAGGATGACCTACTAAGATTTTTTTAAAAATAATAGGTGACCTAGATAATTCTCCTCTCTTCATGTGACTTGCCAAAACTGGTCTGTGATCTGCTTCACAGACATCAAAGCCTATTTGATGTAATTCTGGCTTCCTTAGACACACCCCAACACATGCATATTGGACTTCTTGAACCAGTCTGTGATCTGTTTCACCCAGACATCAAACATCTCTTTGATGTAATTACTGGCTATCTTGGGAGACACCACAACACATTTATATTCTCCTTCCTTCCGGACACCTAGTGCAAATCAAAGGATTTCCCTGAGGACGTCATGAATGGATATTTTATTTCCTTGGGCTTCAAGGAAAACTTAAAGTAATTGCATTTCAGATATGTGCAGTTTAAGTTTCCTCCTGTCCTTTGAACTTATCCCTGGCGAGGTTTGATGTGTCAATTTCAGCAAGACAGCATTTTCTCCTGACAGACACTTCCTTACATATTTTATATTGCAGAAAAAATATCATATTGAAATTAGAACCAGCTGTTCACATGCCACAGTTGGTTACTAGTTTATGGTTAGAGAACCAAGTTTCAGCTTCAGTGAAACTTTTTTGAAGTATACCCTCATGATGGACGCAGTCAGGGTGACTGGAAAGGACAGCGACATCAACGTAAAGAAGAAGGTTGCTAGAGCAGACAGAGGGGAGAGAGCTGAGGAAAAGGCTGAAGAGAAGAGGGCCCAGAATTCAACCTTGTGTGATTCCAGAGCATACAGGGAGGATGGAGGAAAGGGTATCACATATCTTGATGTGCTGGGTTCTGTCACAGAGATAGTTTGAGAACCAGGTTGTAGCATCAGGTGAGATGCCAAGGGATGAGAGGATGGAGACTATGAGGGCATGGCTGACTGTGTCAAAAGCTTTTGTGAGGTCTGTGTACACAGACCCCATCAGGTGACCATGGTCCAGGGCCCTGTGAGTGAAGTCAGAAAATTCTAGAAGGGCAATGGAAGTATTATGTCCCTTCCTAAAGCCATGTTGTTGGGGGCATTGGAGGTTGTGTTTAGTGGGATAGTCCAATAATTGATCTGAGACAATCCTTTCTAGAGCTTTTGAAAGTGGAGGGAGGATAGATATAGGATGGTAGTTACTGCAGGAGGCCATATCACCACTTTTGTGGATGGGGATTCCTACAGCAACTTTCCATTGCTGTGGGAATTGGCTGAGACAGAGGGACCAACTAAGCAGCCCAGTGAGGGGGAGCAGGACTGCATCAAGAGCTAGACATAGAAGTTTCAAATCTAAGGAGTCACTGCCGCATCTGGATTTACCTAGGACATGGAGGATGTATCTGTTCACTTCCTTGGGAGAAATGCCACCTAAAATCGAGTAGTCCTAGGTCTCGCACTATAGTTACAAAAATGAATTCCCCCATTTTCCCAGCCTTTCCCCATCTAAAGTACCATCCCTTCAACCCCTCAACTATTTCCAAACCCTTCCTCAATCCCAACCTTCCAGCCCACCCCCTTAGTACACAAACAAAAGATAGCCTAGTTTTCCACTTACTGCTGGGTGAAGAGAGCAAGTCTGCACATACCTGTAATAATATTCATTCCATGGAAAATAAATGGCTTCTCTTTAAGACAGATAGAACTGGACAGAGAGAAGTCCACAAAGAATAACTTGATTCACGACTGGCAGTCAGGTACAGCTCTGGATAGAAAGAAGAACTTCCTGATCTAGGAGAGGGGGAAAAATAAAAAAGTTTATTATACTGCCATTAGTTTTAATCTTACTATGGCAAACTAATACAAAGTACAGTAAAGACCTAAAGTCTGCTACGTATCCCTTATATATTAAGTCCTCTTTTATTATCATTTTCCCTTTTTTTATTGCTTAATTGTCCCTTCCACCTTCTTCCTCTTTATCATTCTATTACCCCTTATTATCCTTTTTTATTTTATTTTTCTATTTTCCTTTTTCTTTTCTTTCATTCCTTTACACCATTTTACTTCTTTCTCTTCCTTTACTTTTTACCCTTTTCAAAAAGTTTTAGTGTAATAATTCAGTCTGCATTTAGTCCTACATTAGCCAGTGTAGCAAAGCTATTTTTGAGTTTGAGGGTTTGGCACAAGGATAATGGTAGACTGGCATGATTCAGTTTGTTGCATGAGGCCTGGTTAGTTGTATCTTCTGAGTGATTTTGTGGTCACCCTCTTTTAATAGAGTCATTGTCTTTTTTGGATCCACAAAATATGTCATCTTCCCCTTATAATAGAGCCTTCATTTTTTTTTTATTTAGTTTTTGTTGACCGGGTAAGTGCACTAGGCAAATCCTGCCTATTTTCAGGCATGACCCGGAGTAGGGGGATACAGATGAATGCCAACTGACCTTGAACCAGATTAAGCTGTTGGTGGTATTTTTCATGAATGGAGGAAATTTGGCCATTGCACCAGGGAAATTCCCCTACTTCCTGCTTCCTGTGAGCAGGGGGGACCCATTTTCTGGTGGGACCAAGATGGCGGAGGAGGAGGACAGTGGAGGAGCTTCACATGGGGCTGCGATAGCCCAGAGTAATTCCTTACCTGTTGATTTCACCGAGTCTGGAAATGCTGAAATGGTGGCTGGGATGCACCTGCGGTGGCCAGCAAAACGCCAACTCAAGTGGTCCTTCAGTTTTCTGTTGCTACGTTTGGGCTTGGTTTGTTGGAAAAACAACGCTGTTTGGAAGAGGAACTTCTTCATGTGAGTGCATTATTGGTACAGGAGCATTAGGAACCTCGCTGTGGAGGACAACAGAGCGGAAGAGATCGGAGGTTCACAGCACTGCAGCAGCAGTGGGGCCCAGCAAGTTGCATCCAGCTACTGAAAGGCCGAAAGTCAGTGAAGTTTCGACTTCTAAAGATTGGGGAGATCTGGTAGATGAATTCTGGTCTCCAGAGCATGCGCTGCTTGGGGCTGGCTGGATTCCAATTTCAGATGATTCATGGAAGCCGGCTGATGGATCTTCAGCACTACCGGAGTCTGCAGCGATAAGTACTGTGGCTTTAACAGTCCCTTCTCCTGTTGTTTTAGTCTCTGCACTTCCAGCCTCCCCTTTTCCTAAATCTACTACTGATTCTGGACTACCCTTGGACAGCCTGTCAGTGGAAATGGCTGCAGATGTGGCTACTTCCTCTGTCATACAGGGGCCAGCTTTGGAACCTGTGGAAAAACCTTCCTATGCCAGTCATTTTAGGCAACCTCTAGAATTAGCCCAGCGACGAAATGCCATTTGTTTGTGATATGTTGGCCCCAGGGATAATCCCCCTGATAGATTTTATGTTGGAAAAACTTTATTGAAGAAAAGTATGTTTTTTTCCCCTTCTGAAGTCTACGCCTTGATCCTTGTTCCTGGAGAGTTCACATTTGATGTCAGTTTTCACACCCCAGCTCTTTTGGAACTATTCTGGAGTCACTATTTAAATCTAAAAACTAATCCCCTGTGGTCGGACTTTATTGTACTGCCTCTTTCAAAACAGGCCTTTAGGGTCATTACGATCATGTTCAGAAATGAAGGGGTTAATGTCGTAGATATTGTTAACTGGTTATCTAAAAGATGTGAAATACAGGGAATCCTGTTCTATCCTGGATGCAGAGGATTTTGGAATGGGGGTTGGAAATTTAGGATTAAACTCCACTCTACTGATTCTGATTTGGTGCATCTCCCCAACTGTTATTTTTGGGGAGGGATAAGGGTTCTTTTTATCCAGGTCAGCCAAGGGTTTGCTTCAAGTGTGGGTCTCGGACTCACATAAGACCTCTTGTGATGTGCTAAAATGTTCTTATTGTGGGAGTCTGGTCATCCTAGTGCTCACTGTTTCCAAACCTCTAAATGCAATCTTTGTGATGTGGTGGGTCACACATTTGAACTTTGCCCTTTGGCAGCTAAAACACACAGGAAGCTGATTTTGGGGTGGGACCATTATATTAGGGAGCAGTTCGACTTGGCATTCCTACTGGAGAAGGTTGGATCCCAGTACCTCTGAGGCTAGTCTCCTTTGCCCGTGTCAAGTTTGATTGCTAACTCTACCTCAAGCACAGACTCTATACATATACCTGAAGTGGTGACTCATGAGGTACCAGAGATAGGACAAGGGGAGTTATTTGCCAGGATTCAGTATTGTCTAGTTTGGACCCTTGGTAGACGTTTTACTATGGGTAGTGGCAAGAAAGGAAATCTGTTAAAGGAAAGGGAAGATGGGTAGGAAAACAACTTTACCTTCCATGCATGGTTCTATTGCTGACCCTAATACCTTTGCAGTATTGGTAGAGGACTCCAGAGCAGTTTCGACATGTCTCTACCTTCTGCATCCCAAAGCCTGAGCCCTTGGAACCTGCCGAAGGACAGATTGGCCCTAAGCCATTAGATGGGAAAAGTGGAAGGGTAACAGAGCATCTAGCAAAGTAAAGTGACTTTACCCTTTCATTAACTCATGGTTCCCTTTTACTTTAGAGTGGCAACTTTAAATGCAAATAGCATTAAATCTCCTGTTAAACGTCAGAGCACTTATTCTCATTTTTTATATGAAAATCTGGACTGTGTTTTCCTGCAGGATGTTCGTTTGCATTCTCCTATGGAGATAGAGGCTGCCACTACTGGTTGGGTGTGGGGAGATTGTTTTTGGTCTTTGGGAAGTGATTTGTGTAGTGGGGTGGGGATTTGTTTTTTTCATTCACATATAAAAGTAATTCATCAGATAGAGATTTTAGCCGGTAGGGCCTTGGTTTTGGATGTTAAATGGGGTTCCTTACCCTTACGGTTACTTAATGTTTATGCACCTCAATCTAAATTTGATCGAGTAACCCTTTTTAATTCATTATATCCTTTTCTATGCACCTCTTATGTTACTATCCTTGGGGGGGACTTTAACTGCTCCTTGCCTTCCAGTGTTTCTTCTGGAATGAGGAAGAAAGTGTATAGTGATGTGGCAAGCTTGTCAAAATTTCTTGCAGATACTGGTTTGAATGATGCTTTTGGGCCTCCCTCTAATGGGTTTGGAAATACTTATTTTTGCGGAACTAGAGCTTCCAGAATTGACTATTTTTTTCTTTCACTAGGGGTTGTAGTGCAATCACAGTCCTTGCAGGAGGTGCCACATCAGATCATAAAATGCTTAGATTAGTGTTATGTGACATGCCTGAAGTTTGGAGAGGGCCAGGTTTTGGAAATTAAATGTTATCTTATTAGATATCCCTGGTGTGGCTAAAGGTCTACATTCCTTTTTTATACGTCAGTCTGTTTTCTTTCTATATAAGATTTAAATACTTGGTGGGAGGACACGAAATGTGAAGTCAGACTCTATTTTCAAACCATAGGTGGGTTTAAATGGGAGATTCGGCATGATGGACTTCAATATCTTAGAAACGACTTCATTTTTGTCTACTTTCCCCAGTCTTTGGGATCTGCAGGTTTGGATCAAATTAAAAAGGTAAAGGAAGAGTTGGCTAATTTACAATCTCAGGTTTTACAGGATGTGGAGAGAAAGCATAAATATGGGATTAGTGGTACAAAGAAGGATACTTTACCTTTTGAAAATCTGAAACTTCTTAAACACTCCCGAGCTATGATGTATTTAAACACCTCAGCTGGGGGGCATGTTACAACAAACACTGGTATTTTAGATACGATACATGACTATGTTACTGCATCCTTTAAGAGTAGATTGCTCCCTGAGACCCCCATTAATGATTGGTTTCTTAGAAGACCAGTCCCTGTTTTGTCTATAGATGAGCAGTCTACTTTGGTCCAACACTGACGGTAGATGAACTAAAGACTGCAATTTGGTCTCTGAAGTCGGGAATTACTCCAGGTGCTGATGGATTGTCCCATGAAATCTATAAAAGTTTATGGGAAGTTTTGGGTACTGAACTATGTCGGATATTGAATGCTGGGTTACAGGCAGGGTCTCTACCTAAAAGCATGTTACAGGGTGTGTTGCTTTTACTGTATAAAAATAAAGGGGCGTGGGATTTAGATAATTGGAGGCCTTTGTCTCTTTTGAACACTGACTATAAGATCTTGATGAAAATCTTTTTGTATTAGATTATGGGGTGTATTGGGTTCTTATTACATCCATCACAATTTAGTGGGTGCCACATCGAAGGGTTCAGGATGCACTGATCCTACTCAGGGGCTTATAGCTAAAGGAGCATCTGGAGACATGTTTGGGCATCTGGTTTGTCTTGACCAGGCTAAAGCTTTTGATCAAGTAGAATATAGTTATCTGTGGGAGAGTTTGAGGCAGGTATGGGTTTCCTCACAATTTATAAACTGGCTACGATACCTGCTATACAGACATCACTCTGATACCTAGCATAAATGGATGGTTGGGAAGAGATATTGAGGTACATAGGGGAGTACGGCAGGGGTGTCCACTAAGTCCCTTACTCTATGTCTTATCCTTGGACCCCCTTTTTCATGCTTTAAATAATACAGATGATATTGTTGGATTATCAGTTGGTTATATGGACCCACAGATAGTGACAATAGCATATGCAGATGATTTGGTTTTAGTTCTGTCAGATAAAAATTCTGCTGTTGCTGCACGGACATTATTGTACACCTTTTCAGCTATGTCTGGTTCCTCTATTAATAGGTTTAAAAGTGGGATATTGCCTTTGGGGTATTGGGCCACTGATATGGCATTGATTTGGGACATGCCTGTTAAAACTGGCTATAGGAAGATTCTTGGTGTTTATTTTGGAGGTGTGGATGATCATCGGTACAATTGGGAGAGCCAATTATTGGAGGCACGTAATAGGGTGTTACTCTGGAATAAGGGCCGAATGTCTAAAGTGAAGCAAATTTATTTGATTAAAACTTTTTTGTTGCCATATTTTTTGTTTATAGCTGCAGTTTTTCCCCCTCCCCCTTCTTTAGAAACCTCCCTTTATGATGTATTTTTTCTTTGTTTATGGGGTAATAGATTAAATCCGGTGAAGAGGGGTATCACTTATTTACCTATTGGCAAAGGAGGTTTGGGTATGGTGAATCTGGTTGTATTCTTGCATGGTATATTTATCTTTTATAATTTAGTTCCTTTGCTCAAGGGGATTGTTAAGATCTGGTCCCCGTGGGTGGCTGATAGTATAGATCCCCTTCTTAGGCATTGGGTTCAGGATTCCTTTTTGGCCCGGCAGGTATGGCTATGTGCATTGACTAGTCACTTTCATATGATGTTTCAAAAGTTGAAATCCTGGCATGTTGTCAGAAAATCCTTTCTTCTTCAAACACGTCAGCAATTCTATAGTACTATATTGCAGGATTACTTTTTTGTGGATCCTTGGTTTCATGATTTACCAGTTTCTGAGCAACATTCCAAATTACAATTATTAGTAAGCAAGAGGGTACCCCGCTATATGTGGGATTTTTTATGGCTATGTCTCCACAAGAGATTAGGGGTAAAAGGCAATATGAGGCATAAAGAACTCTTGGAGAGGTTTTGTCCCAGGGAAGAAACCTGCTTAGGGGTGGTTGAAACTATGGAACATTTTTTTGTGGATTGTCCCTTTGTAGTTTCCTTTTGGTCCCAATTTCAGGATGTGTGGCCTTTAAATCCTTTTCCGGGATCACCATCACAGATCTAGGTGGAAGGGTTCTGCCAGGCTCCTGGGTGACTTATGATGTAATCACTATCGCCTGTTAATGGGTCATATAGGCTTTCAGCTGTGCAAACACGGTGTAATTTGACACTTCAGCAGAAATTACTCTCTGCATCCCAGATTATTTATAACATTAAGAAGGTAGTACTTAGCTGGAGACTTCAGGAAAGGGAAAAAGTGCATCCTGAACTGTTTCGATTGTGATGGAGGAAAATGAACTGGCTTGACACAGGGTAAAGGTTATGGTGCTATGTCCAGGCTTTCTTGAAAAGTGCTGGGTATCCCTGCTTGCAAGGCTAGAACCTCCTTTTGGGGTAATTTTGGTGGGGACTGCTATTTTCTGCATACATGTTAGTTTTGTTTTAGACCCACTTCCTCGTTCTAAGGGGGGGCATTTGTATCTTCTGGTACTATTTGTTTTCTTAATTTTCCAATCATTTTATGATGCTGTTTTGTTGTGCATACTTGGTTTCTATGCTTCCTGTACATCCCATTTCTATGCTAGTATACTTGTTTTGTTTCCATTTGTTGTGCATTATGATTTCTACTGTATATATTATTGTTTGATTGTTGCTTTTTAGTTGCAAATACTCCCCTAATCCTTTTTAGTGGGGATGTTTTCATATTATTTCTTTTACATTGCTCTGACATGGTATGTTGACAATACTCATTTGTTTTGTTTTCCATATGATTTGTTTATTATTTTATGTGACATACCACAGTTTATATTTCACTTTTGGTCTACTGTTATGATAATAAACAAGTCCCTACTATTTTAGTTGGGGGGGGAGTTGGCACTGGTTAGTTTTTTGGGTCGCTAAACTGCTGCTGATTTTTGAATGTATGATGTAATACTTATTTCTGTTAATCCTTGTTTTATATTATGATTTTGTGTGCTGTAAACACTATTTTGTATATATTTTGCTTTCTGGTTGTAATAAAACATTCCCCTACTCTTTTCAAGAAGTGCCATGGGATCTTTAACATCCACCTGAACTACCACCAGAACAGGCAGATGGGACCTTGGTTTAAAGTCTTATCCGAAATATGGATTTTGCTGATGGAAGTAGTGCATATTTAATTCTTCTGGTTCCTAAAAGTTCCATTAGTTGGCCAAAGGCCTTTCTGTCACTCATTGTTTCAGCACTAAAATTTGGAAAGGCCCAGAATTTCATATCCTTTGCAACATGCCCTCATTCTGCCCTATCTTTCCTGAGCAAAGTCTTTCAATCTTGAAAATGCTGGAGTTTAATATACACAAAATGTGAGTAACTAGGGTTGAGATTTCTGGTAGAGCTCACACTCTTATGGGTGCGATTTAGTCTGATTTTTTTCTCTGGGTATTTTAGACCTGCAACTTCATCAAGAAGTTTCCCAAAATAAAGCAGTGGGTCCCCATTTCCTTCAGCACCCTCTGTAATATAGCCGAGCTTCAAGTTACCTCTCCTGCATCTGTCCTCCTGGTCTTGTACATTTTAAAGATGATTTCTAGTAGAATACTGTGTGTAGTGATGGTTTTTGTTAAGGGGGACACTGTGTCTTTTTTTTTTATTTTATTTTTTCTCCCAGGAGAGACCTTCATGCTGTTTATCCACCCAGGTCATGGCCCCTGGAGCTCCCACCAACTGCCCATTGCTGCAACTCCCAGTTACCCCAGGCTTACCTCCCAGAGGGTGAGGCCGCAGCACTGGTTCCCCTAATTCCAGTGCCATGGGATTAGTGACTGGTTGGGAGTGCAGCGGCAGTGGCTGATTGAAGCCCGGGGAGGGCTTCATGTAAATGGAGGCTTTCCCCTCCTCCATTTTCTTGTTTTTTTCCTCCTGGAGGCGGGGACGTGCAATGACGTCCAGTGTCCGCCCCGCCTCCATTAGCTGCGAGTGTCGGTAGCTGTGGGACCCCCGGCCTCTGCTAGAGGTCCATCACGTGCCAGACACTTCCCCACCCTCTCCCCGGAGAAGGAGAGCTGTCCATGGGATGCTCTATCCTACTCCCCCGGCCGGTCTTCTGGTGACCTGGGTCTGTTCCTGAACCCGGGTCGCCATCGTCGAAAGTGGAATTCCAACCGCTGTGGGACACTGTGTCTTCTAAATTGCTCACTCAGCTTTCTGCCTCCATAGTTCTTGAGGTTAGGGCTTTTAGTTTAGAATTTACACATGCAATAGCAGCTGAAAATGTAGACAATATAGCTTGAATTGCTGAAGTGTCAGTGAGTATTTCTTTTTTAAAATTTTCAGAATGCAGTTGTTTCTGGGTTGCACTACATGTGTTAGTATTACCTTGAGTTTCCTTCTCTGCTCTTTGTACTTTGGACTGTTCCCCTGGTAGACCCAGTTCATAATTTAAGGTCTTAGCAACAGAATCAATTATAGGATTAGTTGTGGAGGGTCCTATACTGCTGCTGACAATGCTTCATGTTGCAGCAGTAGTTAGAGAGCAAGGGCATTGAAGCAATAGTGCTAGAAGCAACAATAGTAGTAAGGACTGTAATAACAAGGGTGGTGGTATTAGTAGTGTTAGTGGTACTGGTTGCAAGTTGTAAGTTCTCTAAATCTAAATCTGAGTTGCTTGAATCTAAGCCAGTCTCATTATGCATCAGTATCCCCTTTATGCTTGCAGGAGTATTGAACCCTGTATTTGGTTTCCTTGCAGTTCCATTATAGCAATAGCAGGTGCAGAGTCTATATGAGGAAGAACAGCATTCTTAAGCGTAGACTGTGGCATGTTTGACTTGACAAGTCATGTACACAAATGCCCGTAAGTCTGGGAAACATGATCCCAGACTTGGAGGCAACAATGACAGAGGCTAAACTGGACATAGTACCCATTAGCAGGACATGGTCCACCGATAACCACACTTGGGAGACTTCAGTACCTGGCTATGTACTGTTCAGAAGAGACTAAGGTGCAGAAAGGGGGAGGGGACCCTTTATCTCAAGGAAAATATAAAAGCTACAGAAATTCAAAATACACATAAGGAGCCAGAAGAACTGTGGGTCACCCTGGAAACAGGAAATGGGACAGCCATATGAACTGGGGTTGTCTACAGACCTCCAGACCAGGGGGAGGACACAGATACATTACTGTTAGAAGATCTACAAAACATGGCAGCTAATGGGGAGGTTCTGATATTGGAAGACTTCAGAATGCCAGATACAGATTGGTCAACACCAGCAAGAACATCCGCCAGAACTAGACACATAGTGGATTCCCTGCAGGGGGAGGGCCTCAAACAACTGGTAGAACAACCCACAAGAGACAGGGCTATCCTGGATCTAGTACTGACTAGCGGGGAAAGGATCACAGATCTCCAGGTAGAAGGTCGCCTGGGGGCCAGTGACCATTACATGGTATGGTTCAATTTGACCACTAGAACTAAATCGTCGCATTCCAAGGCAAAAATATGGGACTTTAGAGGAGCTGACTTTGATAAGATGGCCAACAGAGTTAAGCTAGTCCTGGCAAGAAGAAATACAGGTGAGGGGGTACAGGCAAAGTGGGCAATCATTAAGGATGCAATACTTGAAGTAACATCCCATTGTGTTAGGGAGAAAAGCAAGAGCAAAAGAAGGGGGAAACTTCCACTTTGGTTCTCAAAAACAGTAGCAGAAACGATCAGTCAAAAGGTTGGCCTTCAGGAAATATAAGGGAATGCAGTGGGATGTAGATAGGGAGGCATACCAAACTTCCCTAAGGGAAGCAGGGAAGGCAGTAAGACAGGCAAAGGCCCAAGCCGAGGAAATACTAGCACGAATAGTAAAAGAAGGGGACAAGACTATCTATAGATACATTAGTGAAAGGAGAAAGTCCAGAGGGGTATTGCTAAGATCAATGGGGATAAGGAGGAGTGTGTGGAGGAGGACTAAGGAAAAGCATCTGTCCTAAATAGATACTTCTGCTCAGTATTTACTGAGGAGAAGGTAGGGCAGGGCCCACAGTTCAGCACCATGGACACAGGGGGGAGGGTGGTGTGCACAAGTCCCTTCAGAAAAGAAAGGGTCCTACAAGAGCTCGCTAAGCTCAGGGTGGACAAGGCACTAGGACCTGATGGCATACATCCCAGGGTACTAAAGGAGCTAAGGGTGGAACTAGCAGAGCCATTAGCAGAACTGTTTAGTGAGTCTCTGCACACAGGAGAGGTCCCAGAAGACTGGAGAAGGGCTCATGTGATCCCACTCCACAAGAGTGGCAGCAGGGAGGAGGCAGGGAACTACAGACCAGTCAGTCTTACCTCAGTAGTGGGCAAGATTATAGAGGCACTTCTTAAGGAAAGGATAGTGGAACACCTGGAATCCATAGGAGCACAGGATGCAAGATAGCATGGGTTTACAACAGAAAGGTCCTGTCAAACTAATCTCATAGATTTTTTTGACACGGTAAGCAGAGTGGTGGACCAAGGGGAAGCAGTTGATGTTGCCTACCTTGACTTCAGCAAAGCTTTCGATACTGTTCCACATAGAAGATTGATTAATAACCTAGGCCGGCTCGTTGGCGCAGCGGTTGGATTTCCGCTTGCGACGACGGCGACCGGACCGGAGCGGACTCGGGTCGCTGGAGAGGCCGGCTGGGTGGAGTAGTTCAGCGCCCCACCGACTGCTCATCACTCCAGGGGTGGGAGGGTAATCAGGACCACTGCATGGTACCCCTGGCGGAGGCCGGGGGTCCAGTCGCAGCGAGCCTGGACGTTGGGGGCATGGTGAATGTCGGCTATGCCTTGACATTCATGGCACACCACGCCCCCAGAGAAAAGCGGAAATACCAGCCTCCGGGTTCGCCGGATGATGGCTGCCCACTCGCTGACCGAGGGTCCTGTGCCTCGATCCACCTCAGCGGCGCCCAGGGACTGATACCTGAGTACACTAGACACCCCCACCCGGTGTCTTTCCCCTTGGAGGAGGGGGACCCACTCGGCAAAGGGATATGCCGGGCCACCCCTGGGTCAGCTGCGATGTGAGGTGAGGGGAGGGGGGACAGGACGAGGGGGTCACGAGTAGCAATGTACAGCCGGAAGGAGTGGCAAACCCGGAGGCATGACCGGAGGGGAAAAAAAAAAAAGATTAATAACCTAGGTCGGCTCAGGGTGGGTCAGAGGTTGGTCAACTGGGTGGAAAACTGGTTGGCGGGCAGAAAACAGAGAGTGGTGGTAAATGGTATACAGTCAGAAGAGATGCAAATCACAGGTGGGGTACATCAGGGGTCAGTCCTGGGGCCAGTCCTCTTCAACATCTTCAGTGACATTGCAGATGGACTGGAGGGTAAGGTCTGTCTGTTTGCAGATGACACCAAGATTTGCAACAGAGTAGATGATCCAGATGGAGTGGGCAGAATGAGAAGAAGTCTGGATAAACTGGCAAAATGGTCAGAAGAGTGGCAACTGGGGTTTAACGCAAAGAAGTGCAAGATCATGCACATAGGGAAAAGAAACCCTGAAACTACCTATAGGTTGGGAGGGGAGTTGCTGGCAGTCACAAGGGAAGAAAGAGACTTGGGCATCATCACAGATGACCTGAAATCATCCAAGCAGACCACTAAAGCAGTAGGTAAGGCTAGAGGGATGTTGGGGTGTATTAATAGGGTATCACAAGTTGTAAGAGGGAGGTAATCCCTCTTTACAAGACACTGGTTAGGCCCCATCTGGAGTACTGCCTGTAGTACTGGATGCCGAATCTGCACAAGGGCATTAACAAAATGGAGGCAGTCCAGAGAAGAGCAACCAAAATGGTGCAGGGACTGCATCAGAAAACATATGAGGACATATTAACAGAGCTCAATATGTATACCCAAGAGCACAGGAGGGAGCGAGGCATTATGATCAAAACATTCAAACATCTTAAGGGCATTAACAAGGTGAAAGAGTCTAACGTGTTTCAATATAAGAAAAATATCAGGACAAGAGGACACGGCATGAGATTAGAGGGAGGCTGATTAAGGGGTAATGTGAGGAAGTTCTTTTTCACAGAAAGGATGGTGGATGCATGAAACAGCCAATCGCAGGAAGTGGTGGATATGAATACAGTGCAGGGCTTGAAACAGGCATGGGATAGGCATAAGGGAGCAATACAGATGAGTATAAATAAATAGGCCATTGACAGAATAATGGCGTATGGCACATTCATAAGGTAGAAAAAATGGGCAGACTGGATGGGCCTTGCAGTCCTTATCTGCCGTCAACTTCTATGTTTCTGTGTTACCTGCTGTCGATTCAGTCTGAATGGGGATAGATGTAGCTGTGTCTTTAAACTCTTGGCTGCACAGTTTGTCTCCGGTAGTGTTCATTCCTTTTCCTACAGAAATCCCTTCATCTGCTTTGCCACAGGAAATGCCAGGGCCTTACAATACTTAGTTTTTGCATTATTCTCAGGGGCTGCTGGGTTGTTTTTTTTTTTTTTTTGTTATTGTTAGTGGCCAATGTATCAATTTATTTATTCATGGTAGCTTCCATAACTTCATGTGCCACTAGTCCTCGTTCAGGCTCTTGCGCTGTATTCTAGGTCCCGAGAAGTAGAGAATGAATTGTCAGTCTCAGCTACTGCTGTTGAACTAGGCATCCTTTTCCCTGTGGAACCTCTCATCTCAAGCAGTGTTAGCTGCTGGGGACTAGCAGCAGTAGGTGTAGACGGGAGTAGCAAAATGACAGTCGGCAAATATATTAGATTGTTTTGCACAAATGTGCTTCAAGTCTGTAGAGTCACTCAAGAAAGGCTGTGGCAGAAGCAGCTGTACTGGGTTTCTTCTCATTCTTTGGGCCTACCACTACGTCAGTAGGTCTTCTTTCAAGTCTTTGATCTGCCGATGCCTCCTGGACATATGTTGGTCTGAATGCTTCTCAGAGTAGTAGAGTAGTCAGTCCCTGGTACCAGCTTCCAGATTAAAAACATAAGTCTTTTTCCAACTGTCACAAAAGAGGATAATTCAGATATATTGTTCTCATAATGTTAGCATGACTTTGGTAACCACCAAAACAGTTTACGAGGTGAATGATATGTCAGAGCTCCTAATGCGATGCCTCCTCACCAGCTATCTTGGATCTCAGTCTATCACTCCTAATGCCCTCAGTCAGGGGAAGCTGTTGTCTTCCACAGGGTGGGACTGCAGAACAGCATGATTGTCCCTCCGATCCTTTGTTTTTTCATCAAATGCACTACCAGACATTATGTGGTCAAGAGGAAGCTTCCTCCTGCTAGATCTTAAATGGCTAGATGGCTGTGGTTCTCGGTTTTGATAATTCTTGTAATACAGGAGCGATTTCGGCTTTGTGATGCAAGTAACTGCTGAATCAGGGTTCACTGTATTTATCTTATCCCAGGATCTTTTTGGTTGACAGCCTCAACCTGGAGAAAAGACACTTATTAGAACAAAGCATGCCTACTAGGTTGTGGACACCTGTATGTCATCCAGCAACCCTTCTCGTTGTAGTTGGTGTTCCTTCTGGGCCAAAGAGGGAGGTGTCAAACATGTGTAAGCAATAATACCTGACATGGTGGGCATTATTGGGAAATACCGGACCACCCAGGGGCATAATGAGGCCCGACGCCGCAGGAGGAGGGCCTCATAGCCCCTGGAAGGCTAGGTATTTCCCAATAATGCCCACACTGCAGAGTATTATTGCGCTTAGAAAATGGGCACTGTAAAAAATACAAGTCTAATAAGAAAAAGTTAAGGAAAAATTATTTTAAAGTAGCTTTTGTTATGACACAGTTCTTCTACCTGCATTAGAATTTTTTATGTTGTCTGTATACTGGTATTACTGACACTAGAGGGCACTGAATCTGTTGTTTTGAAAGCCGTAGTCTGGGTCGCAATCTCCTTTATGTTGCCATGGTGAGTAGAGGTCAGAGGTAACAAGAAGAGCCTTTTAGTTAATGAATGTTGTTTTATAAATCATTTGAATCAGCGAGCTGTCCCCCAACCTCCGCATAAGGAAATGCACTGACGATTGCGGTGTTGTTAAAGCGTAGAGAGAAGAAGACTGCATTAAAAGAAGATGTTAAGGTACTGGGTTGTGATTAATAAAGAAAATTAATATTGTTTTGTTGGTTTCTGCATCGAGCTGAGTTGGGAAAAGCTGTAGTAGTGCAACGGCTTTCGTTTAGTTTTTGTCCAGTGCGGTAGTGCGAGAGGCCGTAGTAGTGCAATGACTTTCGTTTATTTTTTGTCCAGCATGGTAGTGCGAGACAAAGGTCAGGAGAGTCATGCCAAAGTAAAGAAAATTTATTTATTTACTCTCCCGACCGTAAAATGATTGTGTTTTCTTTTCTTTTATTGAGGCAGGCAGCCAGCACTGAAGTGGTGTGGGGAGCGGGACCTGTAGCTCTCGCTAAATGAAAGAAAAAACATCATCCTACAACATGGTTGCTATTAACTTAACAGCATTACACGCTGCATTTTAAAACTGAAATGAACTAAATATGTACTCTTTGAGTCAAGTACTAGTGCTGTACTTTTCAAAATGTTTGCGATATTTTTTTAATTACGTTGTCGTTGGCTTGATGCTGTATGAGCTCCTTGGTCACATGATTGGTGCAATACACATAATCTTGAAGGATTCTGCTGCAGCAAAGCCCACAGAACCACCTGTATGTTAGCAACAGCTGATAATCATTAATAATGACCGCAAGTAACCCATGACAATGCACATTGGTTCCGTGGACTGAGGTAGCATGTCATTCATGCCCACCGAATTTATTACCCTTTGATTACATAGAGGATAATGGCTGGGGATCGGGTGATAACCACGCTGTAATCACCTCGATTGGTTGCTAGGACAACATGGTAAACCTTGAGAGTGCAGCTCGAGAGGTTTACTGTAGTCCTACCAACCACGAGAGGTGAGTTTAACGTGGTTGTCACCCAATCCCCAGCCATCATCTTTTTTAGTGTATGGTCAAAAAACACTGTTTGCATTCTATGTGTGAGAATTATGAAACTCTGGTGCATTCTATTTTGTTATGTAACTGTTTGGAAGTTCCGAAGTGTGGTTAACAACTTTTAAAATTCTAAACAGTGCATAACAAAGCTGTGTGACTGCTGATTACGGTGGTTAATAGGCACTTACCATACATTATTAAATAAATATTCATGTAGGTCAGGCGCCAGGAATTTGACAGTGAGACTCTTATGAACCGTACAGCCGGGATATGAGACCACGCAGCAATTCCAAGTCAGTGAAGTGAGTTGTGTTGAATAGTGCTTTACATTAGGTAAATTGTGTAAATTATAGAGTTCAGGGAAGGGTTTTGGCTACTAGATGTTGAACATAGTGGGGGAACATATGGGGAACAGAAACAAAGCAGATGTTAGTTTAGCTTGCGATACACTACCATGTGAGTAAATTTACTATAGCTAATTTTACATGCAGCAATTTGCCCACAATGACCGCGGTTAAATTATCTACACTGAGGTGACTTGGAACCGTAAAAAGCTATCTCAAGAGTTCATTGGAATTACGTCCTTCGCAAAGCCTCTTTGCCCTTGACACAACAAACCAGAGCGAAAGAAGCCTACAGGGCCATACTGGCATGGATCTGATCATGCATAGCAAAGACCTCTGTTGCAGTCAGTTTCTTTTTTTCAATAAAAGTTTTTATTGGCTTTCAAGAAGAGACAAAAGAACAGTATCATACGATACAATCAATAGAGGTATAAACGTTCACAAATAAGCATAAATACATGTCATTGCATTAATAACCATTCATATTTTTTGTATACCATGAAAAATCGAAATATGTTCTCAGTCACTACTAAACATAATAGTCACTAAATTTGTTTCAGAAAACATGGAACTAATATCCATGTCCATGTTTGGAACGGGATGATAGGCTGCATGATATGTCACATCTTTAGATTACTTCTCCCTGCAGCGACTGTGAGTGGAAAAGGGCAACTTGACTCCAGGCAATGTAAGACAGACTTTTTTCTTTATTTCCTTTATGCAGGTACATCAGAGTAAGACTGAAAGTTCTTATTTATGTGAGCACATTAGAGTCGTTGGTGTAATTTATAATTAGAAACGTTCTGGGTAGCTGGTTTTCACTGCATTGCAATATGCGTTGACTGAGGAAGATGCTGTCTTGGAACATGGAGAACACTAACATTCTGAGCTGCTTGGCACTGCTTCTTAAATTTGTACCTGTACCAATGACCCCTAGTCAAGGTGCATATATATACCCATGTGTAAAGATTGCCCATTGACAATGTTGGAACTAACAGAAAAAGAAATTACAAGAAGTCTAATAGAATTTCTTCTTTTGGCATCCCTGTTCCCACACACATGCCCCTCCTGAGGGAGTACAGTCGGGTGCCCTAACACCATTCTGACCAATCTCACTGTATACTACAGTTGGACAATGTACACACCAATAAATACACAGACAAAGATACCAATATAGAAAATATGTATTGTATCATGTAGACATCTAACAAACATGATGTATATGATGGTGGGTCCATGAATGTTTGTTCCACTGTATGTTTCACCTGGGTCTATCTCGTACCTCACTGGGACAACACTGACAATGGCCCATGTGTCAGCCTCGGTGTCTGGGACACAGTACACCATGGGTCTTGCTGGGCATTGCAGGTCTGTTTTGTGGCATTAGGTATACACACCCAGATACCCTACTTGACAGAGATTCAGCTGGTAGATAGAGTTTCAATCAAGCTCTGATGACTTAGTTCTTGTAAGGTCCAGGCCAGTCATCAGGGTCCCTGTCCATGGTGGGGGTCATACTGTCAATGCTGGTGGTTGGAACCTCTGGAACATTGTGTGTTCTTCCTCAATGTAGCGTAATAGTGCCCACATTCCTGTTGACTCCCTGCAATGACAGTTGGAGGTAGCCATCACTGCACTATGCAGAGTCACACATGCTGACACATATTGGTATGCTGTACTGTGCAATGTACTCACCCTGGGTGACTCCACTGCCCTCCAGTGCCCACCTTCCTGGTCCAGATACATGGGATCACCGAGGGTAAGTGTAATGAGCAGTCAGGGCCCATAAAGCACAAGCTTCAGATTTGTGTTCTTGGTCTTCCCCATCGCAGCATCAAATGCTGTGCCAGTTGTGTGTATGAGACACACAGTAAAGGGAACCTGTTCCCTTTGAATACTCAAAGGTAATGCACAAGACAGCATACACAGCAGACCTTAAGGAGCACTCCCCACAGTCCAGTGCACTATGTTTGGTAATTAATGTCATTGTACAGTGCATGTACCAATAGGGATATGAGTTTATGGGCTCTGAATCTGCCCCTGAATGTCCAGTAACCTCTGACATCAGGTACTAAGGTTACAGTATATGCACCACGACTCCACTGCTGTAGTGGGATAGATGTGTAGATGAAGTGTGGCATTCTCAACTGGATGTAATTGGGTGTAATAAATTGTGACTGCTGCTATTCCTGAACTCCCAGACCACTATACATTAGCTTACTAAGCCTACACAGGTCGAGGTACATTGAAAACACCCCAGAGGCTCAAAGGGCAGTGTTCTACACCTTGAGTTGCATGTACTGTTATAAATTACATATGGAATATGCAGATGTATGTAAGCAATAGGACATGATGGGGTGTTCTTTGTGCTGGTTTCTCCACATACCCCAGGGCATAGCACGTCACAAGCCACATACTGAGTGTCTTTGGCACCTGGAAGTGCAATGAAACCAATACAATCAACACCCTGAAGTGTCTTACTGCCATATAAAATTGGCTGCTAGGCATGTTTAGAAAACTAACACTCTGGGGGGGGGGGCACTATGGAACCCGAGCAAGATGGCCATCTGAGCTTAGAGTGCTGAACTTAACTTCAAATTAAAGTACTAGTAATACACTTTCCAGCAAAGGAATTCCTTGCAAGTGCACAGTGACATGGTAGAAATCCCCCAGCTAGCATGGATAATCCTCATAAGGATAAATCGGTGCTGACAGCATGAAAAGCAAATCTACTGCAGGAGCTCCCACCATGAGGTTGACCCAGGAGAAAGTAGCTGAACATTCGGGAGAGGCTGCAAGAGAAATGCTACAGACATTGGGTATCAAAATCAACCATCTCATTCACGCGGTCTCTGGCTTGGCTAACAAATTTGACACTCTTATCAACCGAGAAGTCATTCTGGAAACAATGTTGGATTTTATCCAGTCTTCCACAGCAGAGGCCAGTAAATGAGCTGACACAGCACTGGGGACAGCGGCAACTTTAACAAAAGAAAATGTGTATCATCATGTGCGCCTCGAAACCTTAGAAAATCAAGCCCACTCTGCCAATATATGTCTGGTTGGCATGTCGGAAGGGAGTGAAGGAGATCATCTCTCCCCGTTTCTAACAGACTGGCTAAATCAACAACTCAGGGAATCTGTAGCCACTCACCTGATACACATTAAGAAGGCATGCCAGGTGACTTGACGAGGCAGACCTGACAGCATGGAGGCCCCCCCGAGCCATCATTGTGATAACAGACAGAGTGAGCAGTAGATATTTTTTACTGGCTCTAGCTCATCAAAAGGGCCCTTCATTACACAACAGGCAGACTGCGAGACTGTACCCAGACTTAAGCTATGCCACAAGACAGAGATTTGATGGGGTCAGAGCTATGCTTAGGATTACTGAGATAGCCCATGGTGTAGTATTTCCTGCATGACTCTGGATCGTTCACAACAGAAGGGTGTTTCTTTTCTTAGACCCAGCTGATGCATTGAAATGGACACAGAAGTATAATTTAAACTGACTAAAGGGGAAGGGGCTAAGCACTGGGCAGCAGCCAGAGCCACAAGGAAAGGGAGGCCATGCACCTCCCCCCCAGCTAGCAAGGAGGGGAAGGGGGCAATCAAAAAGCAGAAGAGGTAAAGGGGAAGGGAGTATTGGGGTAAGCAGGGGATCCTGCTGGAGGGTGGTGTCACTAAATGCAAGGAGCTTGGGGAACAAAATACCTGAGCTCCAAGTATTAATGGGAGAAGGGGAGGTGGATATAGCTGCCATCACCGAGACATGGGCCAACCAGCAGCATGACTGGTACATCATGTTACCGGGATACAGACGGTATCACAGGGATAGGACAAAAGGGAAGGGTGGAGGGGTGGCTTTATTTGTGAGGGAAGGGATAGTGAGCAGTATGGAGGAGGGTGGTGAGGGGAGGCCAGACGCCTTATGGGTTCAACTGCAGAACAATAAAGGTAAAAGGGTCAGACTGGGGGTTGTGTGCAGACCACACTCACAGTCAGAAGACATCGACAGAGAACTGGTAAATCAGTTATGGAAACACTGTGGAAGGGGTTGGCACTGTGGTGGTCGGGGATTTCAGTCTACCAGGGGTGGATTGGAAAACCATGTCTAGCACAAGCACCAGAGAGCAGGTCATTCTGGATGCCTTCCAGGACGTATTCCTGTGACAAAAGGTGGAGGAACCAACAAGGAAGGGGAACATCTTGGATCTTGTGCTGACTGATGGAGACTACGTGCAGGGCATATGGACTGAATACCCCCTAGCAGGTAGCAACCACCAAACAGTGTGGTTCTCCCTGGATATGAGAGGGGAGAGGAGGTCTACAAAAACTGAGACAGTGGACTTTAAAAGGGCTAACTTCTGCAGGATGGCTAACATCCTCAGGGGGCATTTGGCTAGCATCATCCCAGACATGGATACCATCCAGAAATGGGCCATCCTGAAGGAAGGTCAGTGTTGGGTAAGTTACTTTTTCTACTACTTTCTATTTCGTTTAGAAACTTGATCCAGGAAGCTCTGCACAGTCACTAGCAAGGTTGGAGACACACTAGAAAAAGTAGTACACCTGACAGTTACAGTTACTTATTTCTGTTTATACAAAAACAATACAAAAATAATAAAAAACTGTAGCAGATGACATTTATTTGAAAGCAATAAGTTAGTTACTAGTTACTTTCAAATAAATGTGATCGGTTACAGTTACGTATTACTTTTGTATAAAAAGACATAAGTAATTGGAACTGTAAGGTGTATTGCTTGTTCCAGTACTTCTACATCCTTGCTAGTGACTGCACAGAGCTTTCTGGAACAAGTTTCCAAAAGTAATAGAAAGTAATAGAAAATTAACTTACCCGACACTGAGGAAGGTCTGTTAGTGGCCACAGATACCAGCACAAAGGAACGCAGTAAGAAGGCAGGGACCAAGAAGCCACGTTGGTGGTCAAAGGAGGTGCAGATAAGGGTGAAGGAGAAAAAGACTGCCTTCAGAAAATGGAAGGGGTCCAAAAGAGAGGAGGACAGGGAGGAGTATGCAAGGAAAACCAGGGAGGCGAGTAGAGCTGTGAGGGCTGCCAGGGCTTCAAAGGAGCTAAGGCTAGCAGAGCGGGATTAAGGAGGGGACAAGGCCTTCTTCAAGTACATAAGGGAGAAGAGGAGCTGCAAGGAGCAAATCACCAGGATAAGGAAGGATGGAGGTTGGGTAGAGAAGGGGGTTGAACAGGCAGAGGTGCTGAATGAGTACTTCTGCTCAGTTTTTACCAGGGAGAGAGATGGGCCATTACCACAGCAGCAGGGTAACACTGGCCTGGGAGGAGATGGGATAATGGATGGGGAGATCCCTGTGAGCACAGTGCTTGAGGGCCTTAAGTCACTGAACATGGACAAGGCTACAGGGCCAGATGGGCCACACCCTAGAGTCCGAAGGGATTTGGCTGAGGTCCTGGTGGCACCACTGGCAGACTTGTTCAGTACCTCCCTGCAGATGGGGTGCATGCTTCAGGACTGGAGGATGGCACATGTGGTACCCCTGCATAAGAGCGGTCCCATGAATGAGCCTGGTAACGATAGATCAGTCAGTCTGACATCCATTGTGGGTACGCTCATGGAAACGATCCTAAAGGAAAGGTTGGTGACCTTGGAGGTGAACAGTCTTATGGATGACAAACAGCATGGGTTTGTTTCCGGGAGATTATGTCAGACAAACCTGATTCACTTTTTTTGACTGAGTGACAAAAGCACTAGACACTGGTTGGGCGGTAGATGTCCTGTATCTGGATTTCAGTGACTCAGTACCGCATGGCAGATTAACTAGTAAATTGAGGAACCTGGGAGCAGGGGAGAAACTGGTTTAAGTGGGTTGGTAACTGTTTGGGGGACAGACATCTAAGGGTGGTTGGGGGGGACTCTCAACTCCTAGAGCAGTCACCAGTGGGGTCCCACAGGGTTCATTGCTGGGGCCCGTGCTGTTTAACATCTTCATGGCCAATATAGCAGTTGGAGTTAAGAGCAGAATCAGCCTGTTCGCTGATGACACCAAGATAGACGCAGTTGTGGATGGGGTAGAGGGAGGAAAAGGCCTTCAGAAAGATTTGGGAAGACTTGAGCAATGGTCAGACACTAGCTAGCTGGGTTTCAATGCTAAGAAAAACAAGGTTATGCACTTCAGAGTGAGGAATCCAGGGTACATTTACCATCTGGGAGGGATTCAGTTGTTTGTCTCTGAGGAGGAAAATAATTTTGGGGTAATGATCACAAAAAATATGAACCACTCATCTCAATGTAGGAAAGCAGCGGCAAAACCCAATAGAATGCTGGGGTGCATTGCTAGAGGAATCTCCTCTAGGAGGGAGGAAGTCATTCTGCCACTGTACAGATCACTGGTGAGGCCGCACTTGGAGTACAGTTCTGGAAACCATACCTAAAGAAGGACATCAGGTTACTGGAGAGGGTACAGCGGAAGGTGACTAAAATGATCAGAGGTATGAAGGGGAAGCCTTACGAGGATAAATTGAGGGACCTCAACATGTACTCATTGGAGGAGAGAAGGGAAAGCGGTGATATGATCGAAACCTTCAAGTACTTAAAGGACATCAACAGGGTTAGTACAGAGGGTATGTTTTGATTAAAGGAAGAAGGGATTACTAGGGGGCACAGCCTGAAGTTGGTGTGGGGTAGTTTCAGGAGAGAGTTTAGGAAGCATTACTTCACGGAGAGGGTGGTGGGGATGGAATGTGCTTCCTGAAGAAGTGGTATCTCTTAAAACAGTGGAGAGCTTTAAAAAAGGGTTGGATAGGGTCAAGGGCAAGATACTAGTAGTGGGAAACTGAGGGGGGGAGAGAGGGAGGTAAGGGGTGGGGTGGGGAGCAGCAAGAGTCTAACCTCTGTGCTGTACAATCGAGCAGATGTGATAGACCATTTGGCCTGTATATGCTGGCATTTTCATAAGTTCATACAGAAGACTGCTGCTCCACCACAAGCTTCAGCGGTACAACAGGAGTCCTCATCTGAAGATGAAGCAACTTGAATTCTGACTCTAATGCTTTTCTTGTGTAACCCCTCAACCCTGCCTTTTTAGCAAAACGACAGGTGGCATGCTGTTGAAGCTGACAGCAGTACCTGGTGGGGACTGGGTTCGGAGAGGATGAGGTTACTCGGCACAGGGGACCTAGGTTTGGCTACTCTGCACAGGGGCACCCAAATAAATCCAAACACAGGAAGCAATAACTGTAATGTCCAGAACCAGGAATGGGATTCTTCAGTGTGGCTTTTATTCACATCCAAGCTGAACAAACAAAGCATAGATGGACCCCCACGGGGCTACATTCCTGGTAATGCAGATTATAGACTACAGAACACTTTATCACCATTTCCAGCCCTCAGGCTGTAAACCCACCAGGCACACAGCCCAGACTTGCATGCAGCTTTGGGTACACAGCCCGACTTGTACACTACTCTGGTTTTCCCCACTGGCCCAGCTCCCCCGCCGGCCACTTGATCCGTGGTCCATGTGAGGAATGAACCAATTATCCTGCTGTGGCTCCCCAAACCACACTAGAGCCTTCAACTCCTAGAGAGAATTTTCCTTACAATCCCATGTCTGGGTACTTTCCTCATCACTGGCCAAGTGCCTGAGGTAAAGTAGAAATCCACAGAAGAAATCCGTAGAAGTGGACCTGGTCACTAAAGATGGGGGGTCACCCACCTCCAGCTCCCACAGCCCATACTCGGCTATTTCTCTGGAAACTGAACAATTCCTTTACTGAACTTTCAAATGTAGATTATGGGTAGACGTCTGTCACATCTCCTCTACAAATCATTTGTATCCCAACAAGCTCTGGACTTGAACCTACTTTTAATTTGCTTAGCCCATTACTCTAGGCTTCCACTATTGTAGTAGTTCAATCCCCACATTGTCACACAAGTCCCAGGGTGAAAAACATAGGCCCTTTTAGCAAGAGCAGACACTCACCCTCATGTTGCAGGTGCTCCACAGGTGACTCACAAGTCTTCTTGTTCTCCCAAATAAACTCTGGAACACATACGCAGCTTTTCCTTTAGTAGCAGAACTAGGGGGTTGCCCCAGGAATCTGCAGGGAACCCTTTCCTGCCCCCCATCCCTGAAGGGAGGGGGCACTGAGACCCGAAAACAGCGGTCTCCACCACTTCAGTTATCTTCTGTGTCTCTCTTTAAGGTGGAGACGCACACCCTTTTACTTAAAAGCAGCCCTCTGTCAGGGCTGAGGCTCCTAGAGCCTTACTGAGCTGCTTACTCAGCAAGCTCCCAACATCAACTCCACACTGCACTGTCTCACACTGACTTCAAAATCTCCCAACGTCCTATACCAACTCCCTTGCTGCAGATTCCAATGTGGCTCATGCAGCTGAGATAGTTCTATTGGTGATGTCATCCCTCAGTCTCAGATGAGACTGAGAACAGAGTGAGACAGTGTGAAACCCATTTAACTGGAGTTTCACAAGCTGCCTTCCCTGCCTACCACTAGGTCTTACTGGGATTCTAGTAACCCCAGGTAACAAGGGGGTTACACTTGCCCTTAGTTGGGATGGTATGGTGGGTAAGTGGCTTGTCCACAGTTAAGGTTCTTTGATACAATTGTTGCCTCTTCATTTATGTTTAGAATGTTTCCCTTATCTGGGGTGGCCCGCTGCCATACTTTAAAAGGAAATTTTGTTCCTCTGCTAGAGGTTGTTAATTTCTTAGTTACTGCATTTATGGTTATCTAATTACAGTTAATTTACAGCTTTTTGTTGCTCAGGCCATTTGTACTTATTTTGTACCAGTTAGTACATGTAGACAATGACATAGCATGGTATATATCTCCTTTCCTCTGGGAGGGGGAGAGAACCTGGGACTCTCTGAATAAGAATGGACTTTTAAAACTGATCCATGCAGTTCATGGACTCTGTCAAACAGCAGTGGACATTATTGAACTTTCGAGGATTATAATTATTGTTTCTTCCTCAAAGTGGTAT
Source organism: Neoceratodus forsteri (assembly GCA_016271365.2). Taxonomy (NCBI): domain Eukaryota; kingdom Metazoa; phylum Chordata; order Ceratodontiformes; family Ceratodontidae; genus Neoceratodus; species Neoceratodus forsteri. The sequence goes on from CM028137.1 coordinate 507,141,485, forward strand.
CAATACTGCACCACTCTGCAGTTCTGAGCATATTAAGTGGAGTGGCACCCTCATTGGTTGTATTGCACTGAATGTTTGGTGTTTGGAGCATTGCTTGTATATGCATTTGTTGTAAAATAATAAAGTATAAAAAAAGAAAAAAATTCTAAAATGTAAAGAACACACAAAAATAAATAAAATATTGCTAAGAAATGTAAAATAGTACCTGTGCAGACCAGTGGTGGCTCCAGCTTCTGTTGGTTACCAGGACACTGGGTGGGCACCACTGTTGGAAGCCAGGGCACCCATAGAAACCAGAATGTAAAATCATACGTGTAAATTCCTGCGTGCCCATCTCTGTTTTTTTTACAGTCTGAAAAAAAAATGAATGCTATATTTTAGAAATAAAAAATGCCATTTCAATTTTATGTTTTATAGCTTTTATTTTACATTTAAGTATGCATATACAAACTTTGTAAAGAAGTTTGTCTGCTCCATTGTCTCTCCCCCCCCCGTCACATTTGCCACATGCTGAACTGGTTTATGGATTTGTTTTGAGCATTGTATTTTTCAAACAGCATGCTGGTGCTCCCTTCAGAAAGTTGGATGGTGCCTAAAAATATTTTATTAATTAAAGTTCTCCTGAAGTTCTTGTGCCTGAAAGCATTTGAACAAAAAAAAAAAAGGTAGACTAAATAGTAAACTGAACTACAAGCGCCTGACCATTTCACGCATGCAATACCACTCTATAAATAGTCACATTTCATAATAAAGTAATTCTTCTGTTGCTATGTAGTTTGGCAAAATGTCCACCACACTGTCCATGTCCAAGTCCTGTAAGGCCCTTCATTAATAGAAAGGACTGCCAGGTTGCTAAGTCTCTCATTTGCCATTCTATTGTGAAGGTATGTTTTAATCATTCTGAGTTTACTGAATGAACGTTTACATCCGGCAGATGTGACTGGAAGAGTAAGTGCAATGATAAGCAGGCGATATAGTTAAAAAAAGGCATCTCTGTATGGCATCAAATAATGACTCAGAGCATGCATACTATTTATGTCCTCATCAGGGTTCCTTTCAAGAAGCCTCTTTGTTGCATACAACTCAGCTGACAGATCTCGCACGTTCAATCCATAGTGGTGTGCCATGGGAAGTACATTCTCTTCCTGCAAAAAATCCTTCCTCCCTGGAGTTAATGCAGCAACTGCTTTTAGAATTTCACAGTTCTTGTCATCAAACCATCTGTCCAGCTCTCCAATGATCCTGTCAAGAGCTGGCAAGAAGAGGTGTTTCCTAAAATCATCCTTGCTTTGCAGAACATGACGTTGCCCTGTTGTGCTCATTGTGATACGATCCTGATGTGAAACTGGTCTTCTCTGAATACGAGCCCTCTCAATTGGCTGAGCCTGAGGCAAACCGTTGTCCTGGATTAGCTTTTGTGCTTCTGTCCAAACTGTAGACCATAAACCAGATTCAGATTCGCTATCACATCTGGCTTCCGATAATTCTTCTTGTAAGCTTGCTAACAGTTGTACAGCACAGGATAGTTGCAGATCAGAAGATTGCAAACACTTTGCAACAATGCTGGTCTTTTTGAGGATCAGTTCAAACATAACAAGATTAATGGCAAATGTGCTAGTTATTATATGTACAAGTGCCTTTGCCTGAATTGTATGCTCAGCATTGCCTCTCTCCCCCACATAGTGATGTAGTGTCTCCATGATGGCTGGCAAAGTTTTATGCACACTGTTGCATGCAGCATATTGGCAGGTCCACCTTGTGTCAGATAAACGTTTGAGTTCCACTGGCACCTTTCCAGGCACAATTTCTTTCTGCATTTCTATAAAGAAAGCATGAACTGCTGACCCACTAATGAAATTGTATAAGGTTTGTAACAATGAGAAAAACTCAGCTGCCATCTGAATATTTTGACACAATCCACAACTACAAGGTTCAGCCTGTGGCTGTAGCAGTGTATATAGATAGCCTTGGGAACTTCTTCACGAAACTTAGCCTGCACTCCAGCTGCTTCCCCACTCATAACACTGGCACCGTCATAGCACTGTGCTATGCATGCGTTATATCTATGCTGTTATCTGCAAGTGTCTGCAGTATTATCCTGGTCAGGATGTTGCATCCAGGCCTTTTGTTGTGTTGAAAGCCAAGGAATTCTTCATGTATTTTGCCACCATGCACATAACGCACCACAAAAGAGATTTGCTCAATCTTTGAAATGTCCTTTGACTCGTCCACTTGTATTGAGAATGCCCCAGCAGCTGCCACTTCTTCTGTAATTTGCTGTCGCACAAGCTGTGCCATAATATTAAGGAGCTGGTCTTGGATGCTGTGATGTGTATATTTTGCATTTCTTGCACCTGACCATTTTTTTTTGACTATGTCATCACGCATTGCTATCAGATTCAGAATGTCAAGAAAATTGCCCTGGTTGACACTTTGTTCACCTTCTCTGTGTCCTCTCTGTGCAATGCACTGTGTAGCAGTCAGCCTCAATATCTCTGCTATTGTTTTTATGTAATGGCGATTTTCTTTCAAAAGTTTGCTGTGATCCTCATTGATCAGATTCTGTATGGTCCTTCCTTCCTTTGCATGCATCTCGAAGTCACACCAGGCTGTATTTGATGCTTTATGGGACTTAGAGTTGTCGTGCAGGGTTAGTGATCCATCCTTTCCAGTCGATCTTTTCCAGTTCTGGAAACCATTTTTAAGGAACACGGTGACATTTTTACTGGTTTGAGGAAAATGACGACATGCAAAGCAATATACAGCATCTTCAGACTGCGAGTATTCAATCCAGGGAAAAATGCTGTACCAGTTGGGATTGAATGCCCTCCACTTTTGGCCAAACTTCTTTTGTGGAAATGCACTCAGCTTTGGTTGCACAGGCATGCAGTCTTTATTCTGGCTTAAATCAGAGGGGCCTGGAGGTTTTTTCAGTTGTGCTGTACAGAACTCAGCGATTCTGAAACTTCCATCATCCTCGGAGTCTGATGCTGAAGTATCACTATCGGACTGCATACTATCATCACCATGTTCCCATTGAGGCATGGTGTTTGAGCATGGCACAGCTTCAGACTGTTGTGAACTACTACAGTCATCTTCCAACTCATCAGCCTTTCGTTTTCTGGTGAGGAATCCCCGGATATCCATAATCTAAAATGACAGCATTGTTTCCTTTCAGTCAAATGTTTATATTTTCAATTTGAACTTCCACAAATTAAAAGCAAAACTACTACTACCAGTGACACCACTGTTTAATGGAGTGGTGTCACTGGCACTACTCAGCACAATACTAGTGGTTGATGGCACGAGACATGCCAACACCTCCAGCAACTTGAGGCCACTCACTCTGACACTACACAGCCAAGAGGAATACCAGCCATTGATGGCACGAGACACGCCAACACCTCCAGCAACTTGAGGCCACTGACTCTGACACTACACAGCCAAGAGGAATACCAGCTGTTGATGGCACGAGACACGCCAACACCTCCAGCAACTTGAGGGCACTCACTCTAACACGATACATGGTCCTTATCCAGTAGTGCAGTTTTGCTTAAGTGTAGTCTGATTTGAGCCATTGAGTCCTCACATATTCTTAAAACTGATAGTATCAAACCATCCTGTTTTGGCTGCATGTCCAGGTTACAGAGAAGATGTGATGTCACACAGACCTTATTTTGTAAGACCATTCTTTCTTGGAGGTGTTAAGTGCATTAAGACCATTAGCAGTAAATCAGCCAGTATTTTGAATTCTGAATGTTAACTATGGCCTTTAACTGCGGTGATATTTTTATACCTTTATATGCGCTTCTGTATTCCCTTTTGTTTTGTTTGTACTATAATCTTTCTAATAGGTTTCAGTGTCAGACATTTTTATTGCCTTTGTCACTTTACGGATCCCTACCAGAGTCCTCAGCAGCTAGTGCTCTCATTTTTCATACCACCTGGACATTCCATAGTATTAGTTACCCCATCACAGGCTGTTCAGATGTTCAAGTATAGAATGGTGTGTCAGCCTTGTGGAATATCCAAGAAATATGAAAAGAAACAGTAACTGTGATAAAGTGAACACAATATGCAAAACTGAGGGTGACAGTAACACAAATATAGAGGACTAACAAATAAAAAGAAACACATGAGGATGTTTAGCATAGGTTACAGCTTTTGGTTCTCAAACAGTCTTAATGAGCTTCCCCCCAAGATATGAAAGGAAAAAGTCAGGCCTCCCCATAGAATCAATACCTTGCAATACTGTGCCCTGTACACCAGAAAAAACTTGAGATGACACTGAATAAATGACAGAGTTATTCACCTCGGACTGTTTGCATTCAATTTCCCCCATCTTTTCATACCAAACAAACACAGCAGTGCAGGTAACTATAAAATATTGATTTACTTTTTATTCTGTTTTAGATCACCCATTTCTCTAGTGTTGCGAGAAACACTATCTTTTAGCTTCAGAATTTCTGAGAGCAGAACTAGCCAAATGAGAACTGTTTTTAAATTGGCTAGCCTCAGGTTTTCTGGACTGGACCGAATAATGTTTTTTTTTTTTTTAACTACACATTTAAAAGCACTTTGGCACTATGGTAAACTAGTATGCAACAGACTCTGCTCCCTGACTTTAATGGACCGTGGGTGTTCAAAGATAGCTAGCTATGAATACTGCTACAAACCTGGGGCTAGCCATATTGAAAGAACCCCCCCCTTCCCCCCAAACAAAAAATGTATTTCTCCCTTTTCCTCAATCCACGGGACTTCCAGCCCCATGACCCCAACATCCACTGGGGTTACCACCAGGAGGATATTCTCATGGCTTGCCCCCAGGCCACGGGGTTAGCAGGGTCACCCAAACCGCTCAGATGGGATCCAGTAGCTGGACCAACGAACCCAGCTACTCAGGTGAGGGGTCTTACACCATCCTGCCACTGAGGTTTCCCCATTCCCATTTCCCCTTTTTTCTCCCCAGAGATGCAGCATGCAATGGCACCATGATGCACAACCTGTGTGCCATGTGTCTGCCTGCCTGTCCCTCCCCCTACTCACTCTGCAGCAGTCCAGAGGTGCTCTCCCCATTGCCACTGCTAGGGGAAAGTGTACACCAGGATCTGCGATTCCCCTTCCCCAGAGGAGAGTGGTCCTCCAGATGCCAATTCTTTCTCCACCTGGCTAGCCCTCTGGTGGCCGAGCTCGCTACCAAACTCAGGTCACCAGCTTCACTAGCTGTTGCGCTATTGCTGCACCAGAGGGCCACATATGAAACCCTCCTTTTTAAATTACTTCAAATTGAAAACCAAAAGCTCAACCTGTTGAGCAAAGCCTTTACAAGACAAGAGAAAAGGGGTGATCTAAAATAGGAAAAAAACCAAAAACAAAGGTATAGGTTCAAAATATTCACAACAACCTGTACTGATGCTTTTGTTGTAGTACATTATTAGAATGGACAGGGTCTCCCATGGGACTGGCTGGGGCCTCCCCAAGAAGGCTGGCCTCACCATTTGTGAAACCCCCTGGGTTACAATCATGAGCTATTAATGAGCCTAAACATCCTGCAGGCCCAGTTTTTTTTCCTGCAGCCTTCACTTGCACACTCTGTGACCCTGAGCAAATCACTTAACCTCACTGTTCTGCCAGTTCACCCTTAAAATGGGCCTTATACCTAATGAACCTCACCAGTAATTAGCAAAGAATAAAAATATACAATAAAAAACTAGTTTACAAAAATGTATTTATTTTATTCTTTGGTAACCGGGTTAGGCCCACTAGGCACAAGTGCCTGTTTTCAGGGGTGACCTGTGAGCACTAGGCAGTTAAGTGACTTGCTCAGAGTCGCACTGTGGAGGTTGTGAGAATCAAACTCAGGTCTTGTTTGCTAGATGCATCAAGCTGATTCACAGAGTTCCTCTAATCTCTAGGCTATACTGCCATACCAGAATAGATATGATTTCCTGTCACTTAAGGTCTATTCTGCAGGGTCCCCCACCAACAGGCCACCCCTGCAGCTAGGCTAGTAGATTCAGTTGACTCAGTTTTTCTGGTTCAACTTCTGCAGACAGGCAGCTTCTTGTGTTGTTGATTGCTGGACAGGGACTCTGTGCTGCACATTGTAAGAGTGCAGATGAGTAGTGCATCCAGATCCAGATACAGGTCTGGCTGGGCAGATGCTGTTCTCTGGCTCCTAACCTTTTACCAGTACCAGGGAGGCTATACCAGGAGGAGGACTGATGTACTTCTGCCCCCCCCCATGTAACAATAACCCAAGATATGCAATGCCCCCCCACACACACACACCTTTTTCTCTTCTTAGAACAAGCTCAGATTATCTCAGCATAAAATACAATTCAAATATGAACTTGACACAATCTGCAAGCAAAGAGCAAACCCAATGTTTTTCTGCAGTAAAGTATTTAAAGTTAGAACTGAAAATACCTTTATGGAGCCCAACACTGTATACATTTTTTTTTGGGGGGGGGGGCATGCTAACAAGATCATCCAAATCATAACTGAAGCATTGACACAGCTAGAAGCACATTTTCCCTGCTCATTATGTCGTTAATGAGAAAAATATAAATATATATTAAACAAAATATGCAAAACACTGAAGTACCCTCCATCTTAACATGAGCCCCCCCCCCCCCATCCAACAGTGTCAGTTTCCATGAAGGTATGTACAGTATAATCGTAAACGTTAGTATACCCCCCAAAAAAATTAAAATCAAAATTGACATTTAATTACTGTATAATAATAGGCTATAGCAGCAGTTATATAAATACCACCAGCTTGAGCCTACCTCGGAGAAACTCTGTTGCAGCTTGCTCCTGAAGATAATCTGACACAAACAGTGTGCAGCTGAGGTTAAAGAACACTGGCAGTCTAGGGCTCAAAAAGTGTTCGAGGTCCTGGTTCTCTCTGTCGGCTGGTGGGAGTTGGGCTGGTCGGTTGGTATAGCTGGAGATCCAGATGATAACTGTCTTCTTCCTCTTTCTGTTCTTGTAGTAGTAGTAGTAGTAGTTCTTCTTCTTCCCATTGGTGTAGGTCAGTCAGATGATCAAAATCTGATGCCTGGCTGAATAGGGCTTTACAGCCCCAATTTATAGTGAAAAGGAGCCAAGTGTGCCCTCACTGCCCTTTGTTGTTTTCTTTTCCCAAATGTTGTGATTGGCTCTTCTAAATGAACCAATCACAAGCCTGGTCTGCCTCCCCTACTCTGATTGGCAGGATTACATTTTGGGGCTCTGATTGGTGACTTTAAGCCATCACTTTCAACTCAAGCTGTCTGCTGCTGCTGCTTGGCGCTCCCTTTGAAACTCCTCAGTTTAGCAGCAGCAGGCAGCTTAGCAATGCATCATCTATGCTAGCCAGGATCCCTCCAAGCCAAGCAAGCCAGCAAGCAATACTTGTTTTTCTATCACTGGCTCCCCTCCCTCCCAGTTATTTGCAGGTCTTTGCCGTTCCTGAATCCTCCTGGGTCCCAGTCTGTTCATTGTCCTGTGGGGCTTGCAGGATCTAGCTACAAGTGGCCAGCTTGTTAGAACTGCTGCTGGCACTCGAACGATCGTGAAGGAAGTGGAACATATGCACACTGTGACGACCGTTGAAAGTAAAAGTTCCCGGTGCACAATTTAGCTAGTACTTCAGGCACCGGGGACATAGGCTACTAAGGCTAGCAAAGCAGAGAGGGAGCTAAAAATAAATTGTAAGCCGCCCTAAGCGCTGCCTCCAGACTCGAGCACCAAAGGTCAGGGGGCAAGCAAGAGTGAGGGCAAGTTGGGCAACTTGGGCAAGGAATACCATTTTGAAATAAGCCGCTGCAGTGCAGAGTCTTGTAGGGGCAGTGTAGTGTACTACAGGAGCTGCGACTCCCTGGGGACTGCCTAGTAAAAGTTCCCGACTTCCCAAGGGTCCTGGTTCACAATTTAGCTACTGCTGGCACCGCGGCACCGGGGGACATAGCAATGCAAAGCAGAGGGAGGGAGCTAGCTAAAATAAAATGTCAGCCGCGGCCGCCGTAACTCCAGAGCACAAAGGTCAGGGAGCAACTGGGCAAGCAAGAGTGAGGCAGAGCAAGGAATGCCATTATTCGGAGTTTATGGTCGGTCGGAGCTTCCTTGAGAACGGATTAGCTTCTGTGCAGCATACCGATGATCATAATGATAGACTTTTGAATAATTTGCCTAATGTTGAAGCCTTCTGACTCTTCTGAGGGATTTGAACCTGACTGAGAGACATGTGGGGAAGACGCAAAGGAGGAGGCTACGGCGCTATGTTAGCACAATCGAACAGGTAAAAAAAAAAGTTTTTCGGACTCGGAGTCAGAGCACCGGGGCACGAACCAGGGCACAATATTTTTTGACCAGGGCACGTGCCTTGGTGTGCCCCGGTGTAGCGCCGCCACTGGTGCAGACTGTTTCCAGCTGTCAGTCTTCTGTCCTTCTACACATTCAGTACATGATGTGCTTGTTTACCATGGAATACATGAATTTGAAATTCTGCAGCATTCCTCTAGCAGAATGCTCACTCCAACCCCCTTCCCCCTGCCCACACACACACAAACAAATGAAATGGTAACATGGAATACATGAATTCAAAATTCTGCTGAATGCCACTGGCATTTAAACACATGGACACACACAGATCTCCAGGGGAGCCAGAGCCTCAGTTTTATCTGTGGCAGGGTAAGCAATAGAGGTCTCTTGCAAACTAGAAGAATAGGAGGGGGATTTTTCATGGTCATCAAAGAAACACCAGGGGCTAGATTCACAAAAAAAATCACAAAGCACAACACAAATGTTTGCATTGCACTCTATGATTGCTCAAGTGTCAAAGGTTGCTATTAACATCCAGATAACACACCGGCGTTGTCCGAGTGTGGCTAGGGCCAAGACAATTCAGCATTAACCCCATTACTGCTACCGCTAACCCCACCAGCACTGGCACCACATGCAGCCAGGAGTATGGCTCTGCAATGAACAGCGCAGGTATGAAATTTGGAATTCACAAAAGCAGCCATGTAAATGAGCCCATTGGGCATGCAAGGTGCTATGTGGCTATTTGCATGCTCGTTATGGGCCCATTTAAATAGGCTGCACTGGAGTTTAGTGTGCCCACCCCCCGTCGATCGCCAGCCCAGTAGGTAAAATATGTCACTTTCTCTGGTGCTAGTGTGCACTTGCCGATCATCAGCCCGATATTTAATAAAAATATTTCCCTGGTGGTCAGTGGTCCCTCCCTCCACCCAATCCCCATCCCCAGTGTGACAGGCCTCCACCACCCTCATGGCAATCACTGGACTGCCACTGCCTCCAGGATGTCCCTGTTATATCAGCCATTGCAGTCAGTCAGTGCAGAGATGTCATATATGTCCCCCAAAAGACAGCCCGCTCCATTCCATATATCTATGTTCTTCACCGACCCTCATTGGTGGTTAGTGGCCTCCTTCCCAGTCCCTGTATACTAAACAATCCATGTCCCTGGTGGCCAGTGCCCCCCCTCCCAGATTTTCCTGCATATAGATTTGTACATCCCCAATCCTGCTCTGGCAAGTGCCCACAGTTATATTTCATTCCCTGGTGTCCAGTGACCCTCACTGCCCCGTTCCCCCCCAGTTCCTTCCCTGAGCTGGCGACTGGCACAGCCTTCCACACTCCACCATAGCCAGCCGCCGACTGGGCTGTCAATGAGTGTTCACTATATACAGTATGTGCTGACTGATTGACAGCTCAGAGATGAGCGCATACTATATACAGTATGTGCTCACTGACAGCTCAGTCGGTGGTTGGCCATGGTGGAGAGTGGAGGGATGTGCAGGTCACCTGCTGAGGGAAAGGATTGGGGGGGAGAAGCTGGGCGGGCACTACCTGTTGGGGATGGCGAGTCCACTGGATGCTAGAGAATGAAACATGTGGGTATGCACCAGAGGGGGGTTGGGGAAGGGGGTCCACTAGACTCCGGGGATGTACAAATCTATATACCATCAGATCAGAGATTGGCGAGCAATAGCCACCAGGGACATGGATTATGTTTACTATACAGGGGATCGGGGAAGGGGCTCACTAACCACCAATGAGGGACAGGTAGGGGGTGAACATTGATGTACAGGAACAGGGATGGGGCTGTGTTTTGGTGGGGGCACATATATGACAGCTCTGCACTAGCTTACTGCAATGGTTCATATGATGATAGGACCTCCCCAACGGCAGTGGTGGTCCAGTGATTGCCATGGGGGAGGTGGCCTGTCACACCAGGGGCACGGATGGGGCAGAGGGAGGGACCACTGACCACCAGAGAATTACATATATGTTTATCAGGCAGGCATCTGGTGGGAGAGGGACCACTGGCCACTGGGGAATATTTGTTACATATTGGGCCGGAGATCAGCAGGGTGGGACCACTAGCACCAGAGAAGGTGACATCTTTTACCTATTGGGTCGACAACTCACCGGGGAGGGGCTCCGCAGTCACTCTTCCAACCACTAGGGTTGCACGGGACAAGGCAAGGTCTTGGTCGGTGGTATTTGCTTTGTGCACTTGGACCACACACAAGGCTCTTGCAGAATCGGACTGTGCTGATATTCAGGTCCCCTTCCCCTCATTTGCATTGTGCCCCCCTCCACACTTTGCCCCAGCACAAACCTGGTTTGAGCGAGCAAATCAAACGTCTGTGAATACCAACTTGCTGCAAAACCAAGTTTGCTCGCTTAAAAACAGATTTGAGCAGGGGCAACGTTTTGTGAATCCTGGCCCCAAAATTGAAACTCTGAATAGTATTTTATATTTTTACATTTATGTGTGTAAGGAAGGGATCATGAATTAAAAGAATATTCAATTAGTTATTGAAAGTTTTTACATATGTGTAAAGGAGGCAGCCATGTTTGTGATGGCAATCAGAAACGAATGGAATATCTCATGAATTCTGTGAGTTGCCCAAATTCCAAATAAAACTGCCACTCTCTTTTTCTGACCCTTGCAGTTGTGGGGAATTAAGATATGGGTATCAGAACTTGTTTAACCAATCAGGAAGCAGGAAATTCCCAACCCATTTTATAAATTGTCCTTCACAGGCCCCGACACCATCACTTTGGTCACGTGCTTGCAGGGTGAGAACAAGGACTGATGTTGGAGATGAGGGAAGGGCTTTGAGATTGGCAAGCCATGGCCGAGTACCAGTGGCCCTTCCCGGTAGACAGCACTTCTGAACACTCATTCCTCAATATAATCCCGAACAGCAAGACATACAGGGACCCATATGGCCATGTGCGGTCACTTTTGGGATATTCTAGAAGTAGAAACACACAGATTGCTACAGTGCATTTGAATTTGTTCATTTGTGTGGTGTGGTACAAGGGGTACATTGTGGACTGGCATGCACATTGGTACACATGCTGTAACTGTGTCTTCCAGATGAACAACGGGCACATGGTATGGACCCTGACCCTGGTAGAGGGAGACATGGAGAAGGACTTATCCCAGTTACCTCTGTCCACTGACCCTGTAACCACCCCTTTCCTGCTGTTAGGCCCCCATCCATGTTACCTTACTGACCCCATTTAATAAATAAATTTTCATTTTTACTCATGTTAGCTTGTCTTTTCACTGTACATCCCTCATACAATATGCAGTACAGTGGGTTTCTGATGTAGACCCAAGTGTGCATTCAAGTGCAGTCCTGTTGTTCATCTAAGGGATACACTGGATTGCATGTATTTGGTGCCATACTTGGTTCACCTTTCAGAGGTGCTGTTTCAGGAGTGGCCACCACACCATGGTGTGGATGGGTGTGTGTTATGGAGCACCAGTATGGGAGGTCAGAAGGATAAGTCACATGTTATTTACAGTATGTTAGTTTTTAGGTTATTCTAGTCAATTTTACCAACCAGTGCCAAGCTCCTTGGGCAGAATGAAATGGGTACTGTTTGTTTTTTATATCAGCCACACACGAGTAACACCAATACATAATAAAAAAAAAATATGTATAAGATTAAACTCCATAGATGAGCCTGGGTTGAGCTTGCTATGTCCTTAATTACCAGCTCTCTGTCTGCTTTTCAATACCTGGTTAACTGTACATGTGCCGTACAGGTTCAGTCTGCAGTGGCACTAGTGTGGCATATATTGCAGTACCCCATGTGATATATGTAACACTGCCACACTACTGGCATGCTATGTGCCCATTCTCCAAGAGACCATTTGCTGGTCTACACTAGTGCTTGGCTACCTCGATAACCACTGCTGGCCTGTCTGTGTTGCTTTGGCTGGTTAGCTCTGCATCTTATATACTGGGGTCAAAAGGCATTCTATGGGAATGTTCTTCAATCTGTGGATCCAGAGTCTACTCCATTAGTGCTTTTACGCACCCCCATATGTACCTGTCAGTCCAACCTACCACCTTTGTGAATCAACGAGGTGCAGAACTATAGTATGACTGGTTTACATGAATTTAGCATGTATCTCCAGATCTTTGTGGTTCAGGCTCTTAAGTCTGGGAATAAACAGCAGGAATGGATGAATCCTTCTAGATAACAATGCTGTTTTCATGTAAATGTCATTAGTATCAAGGAATAAAGGGAAGACAAAATAGACCAAATATAAGCTAAAATATGTATCATAACTGAGAGACATCAGTTGCTTTTCACTACAATTTGTAGTCTCATATGTTACTTGTATACTTTTCTCCAGAAAAATATACCTCTTTGACTCTGGCAAATGGAAAACATTTGTACAAACTAGTAAAGCTGAGAAGTTACTTCAAAGTGTTTAATATAATATGATTAGGAATCCAAGATGGCCACTTTGTGCTGTAGCCACACTTACAGAGATTCTAAGGATGTACTAGTAAAAAAATCTTCTGTATTCCTCCACGTTATCAATGACAAGTTAATACATAAGGGCAATGAGCACCCCTACTGGGGTAGTGGTACAGCTCAAAGCTGTCCATCAGCATAGAAAGTTCAAAAGCGACTTGTGGTGATGTCGCCAATCATGTCGGTAGTCTGAAGGCATAGCTCTGCTACAGCCCAGGACTTCAGACTCTAAAAACAGCTTGAAACCATAATAAACTTACGGGGCAAAGACACCTGTGTGTGACGGATGATGGGTTCAACACGAACAACCATGACTAGCACCACCATGAGCCTCCACTACCAGCAGCATCCATGAAGCCTGAGCTGTTTTCCCCTCCAATAGGTCTGTGTCACCTGCTGCCTCTATGGATGATGCCGACCTGAACTTGCACAAGGTTACTAACTCCCAATTGCTGCGGGAGCTCTGGCATATAACTTGCATCCTAGGCAGGGTGGATTCCACTGTCCCAGAAATTCATTTGGAGCTCCCTTCCACACTCCCTATACCCTGCATTCCCTGGCTCACATGCATATTATATGTTTCTAGCCTGCAGAACCCCCACTGGCTTCATCTCTACAGAGGTTCTTACTGTGGACTGCTACATGCTTTTCTGCACCTTTGTTTGGCCAAAAGGCACACAGTGCCCCCCCCCCCCGGGGAGAACAGTATCATCTGATTCTCCCATATAATGGCACAAAGGGCCATGGGCCTATGGCCTAGAAAGGTCAGCTTGGCAAATGCTCCCCTCTTTGTAAAAGGCCTTATGTTCTGTTGGTGTCTTGATTTATAGAACTTTTAATTTACAGTGAAGGAATGCATAGCTCACTAGAGAGCAGCAACACACCACTTTCCTTTCTTTACCATTATTCTCTCAGCACTTTTGCATTCTGCCTCTTCTGGAGCATAGCTACTGTTATGGATTTACATTGGGCCATAATAGCACTGCCTCCTATAGCCTAGCACCAGTGGCTGTATGGACGTTGGGGACTGTCAACAGTGTGTGTATATTTCTTTTTCCTTTTTTTCCTTTTCTTCAGAGGCAATGTCCTGGTTAAAATAGCACCTCATCTTATTACCATGGTATGCATAAATATATGCGGACACACAGTTTGATTATTTCTTAAATGTTGAAGACAGATTGTTGTAAACATTACAAGTGGGCCCCAACCCTCACAGGCTTAATTTCCCATTTAGGACTTCCTTTCTCATAGATAATCACCTTTTAGTTTTGCATGAAGTCAAGTGTAACTACTTTACATTTTGTTTATATGTCCCCAATACGTGAATCCCCCTTTTCTCACCCTACCAGACAGGTCTAATAGCCTAGGCGGCATACCTCTCAACCTTTTGTCCCCCAAATGTTGAACATTGCCTCTCAAAATATGGAACAAATTATCAAAATGTGGAACACTTATGCAAACCATTACCTAGGAGACTCAGAACACTGTTAAAATGTTTGTATTTATGTTCAGAAAGCTGTTAATTGAATAATATATTTTTGCATCATTTACTATAGAGTTTTGCTTTAAAATGTTAATACTGAATGTGGAACAAGTCCTCACAATGTGGTACAGGGAGCTTTTGTGAAGTAAAATGAGGAACGTTCTTTGTACAGTTGTACTGTGGTACTGTTGAGAGGTATGCTAGGCAGTCTCCACTTTAACAAACAGTCTGCAGTCCACCATGGGTTATCCTCAAATAGAGGTGATGGCACGTGCACATCTGATATCTTCTTATTCTGTACCAGGTTTGGAGCAGAATGGCGAGAAGAAACCACCCCAGGTTGGTGACATTGTTTGGGTGTTAAACGCCTGACACATATCCTTGAGAGCAGATACCATCACAAAAGTGAGCTGGAGCTAGCCCTAGTAAATTAACTGGTGTAAGCACAAGTTAGTTTAAGTTCAGTGTTACAAGGTTTCGTAATTGCTTCCCTGTTGGAAGCTAGTTAAGGTTTTGAACAAAAAAAAATATGCAGCTTCTTTAGTTTGTTAAAATCTGTTGTGCTTGATGTGATGTCTTGTTACTTGGCTTGGCTATCTGGAATGTTAGTTACGCATTGAATGCTTAGCATTATTGTTCAGGGTCCCATAAAAAAGTGTCCAAATTGTTTCCTATAATGTAAAGGTCATTAATTCTCTGGTAAAAGGCATTAATACCTTTAGAGAGTGCTCATGTTTTCGAGGTACTGTGTGCTTTCTACATGAATCCCATTTAACACAGTTAGAACCTCAGAAACTGGCAAAGGGTTGGGTGGGTCAAGTATATTCATCTGCATACCATTTGCCATTTGAATATACATCTCACACTGAAGACACAGAAGGATGCTACATTAAGGATCTTGGTTCACTGTATGACAGTCCATTATGTTTGTTAAACACATATGGTCCCAATGTTGATAAACCCATGCTTCACTTGGAGGATCTTTGGAGAAATCTCTGATGATGCCCATATTATTACTGTGCTGGGTAGTGACTTTAATTGTGTCCTACAAGCCTCTAAAGATTGCTTTTTTGTAAGACACCCTACCAATGCAGGGATGTCTCCTTCTCTAAATTTGCCCTCCTTGGAGAATGGATTTTCAGATATCTAGAGGCTATATAAGGGGTCAGAGAGGGATTACACTTTTTATTCCAACCCTTATTCCCAAATTGACATGCTATTAAGCCAGACACAACATTTATACAATAGGTGTGAGACCAAAAGCCATTGAATAAATCCATTTATTTCCACATATGTGGGATAAATCTAACCACCTTAGATTTATCCCACATATGTGGGATAAATGCAAACTGTCAATCAAAGCTTTTTTGTTCACTTTTTTGACAAAGAAAAAATGTGAATAACTTTAAAACGAAAAGTGATAGCATAGTACTGTGAGCACGAAAATGTTCAGGACAAAATATCTACAAAATGAGTGGTGTTTCATTTATAGATACCTTTAGTTTTTTATAATTAGCAAAAACAGCAAAAAATCCTATTTTCTTTTCACTTTTCAGACAAACAAATATAAATAACTTTAAAATGAAAAATGATAACATGGTACTGTGAGCACGAAAAATGTTCAGCACACAAATATCTACAAAATGAGTCATGTTTCATTCATAGATACCTTTTAGTTTTTTCATAATTAGCAAAAAACAGCATAAAATTCAATTTTCTTTTCACTTTTTCGACAAACAAATGTGAATCACTTTAAAACTAAAAATGATAGCATGATACTATGAGCACAAAAAATGTTCAGCATGAAAATATCTACAAAATGAGTGGCGCTTCATTAATAAATACCTTTTAGTTTTTTTTATAATTAGCAAAAAACAGCATAACGTTAAATTTTTGTTTCAATTTTTCATCAAACAAATGCGAATAACTTTAAAACAAAAAAGGTAGCATGATACTGTCACCATGACATTTGTTCAGCAAGAAGTTCTCTACAAAATGAGTGGTGTTTCATTTAATAGCAACCACCCCGCTAGGCGGACATACACCAGGAAAGTTAATCGAAAGTCCCAGAAATTATCATTTAAAAAAAAGAAGATAAACAGTCAAAACCAAATGTTCCCACACTGATAAGAAGCATCCCTATTGCATAAATGAAATATACAATGGTGAGCTGTCAGATAAATGATTTATCTACACTTGAACTGTTTGACCTCGGACACCTCACTCGTGGCTTATGCCACTCCTGAAGTTACCCGAGGTCAAACAGCACTTGTGTAGATAAATCATTTATCTGACAGCTCACCATTGTATATCCCATATTTACATCTTTTTTCTGCCCAAGAAATTCGCTCCATTAAATACAAGGACCATGCCCCAATCTCGCTTCATCTACATACTACTGGTCCACAGCGTACTCCTACCTGGAGATTCAACAAATCCCTTTTGTCAGATACAGCACTTAAAGGTGATATGAAACAGCGTTTACACCTATAGAAGCTCTCTAGTTGTTCTTTTATTGGCTACCCAATATTCTGATGTGTTTTGACCTTTTTTGTTAAATCAGTAATCTAATTTTGTTGCCTTTTTGAGGACCCTGAATCCCTCTCTCCTCAGCAGTTGCTGCTCTCTCATTTCCTTCTGCCTGAACATTCTATGACATCACAAACACCTTTCCGTGCCATTCAGATGAATAGCATGGAATGGGAGTTTCTGACATAACAGAAAATATTAGAAATATGAAAATCAAGAACAGTGTCTAGTGAGCAGAGTGGAACTCGGTGTAAATCTGAGAGCACCCCAAAGCTAGATTATTTATTTATCAAAACATCATCAAAGCATATCAGAATACATAACTGGCTAGAATTACTAGACCTCAGTCAACAGAAAGTGGACAAACAATTGCGCTTTTGCAACCGGAGATACTATTAGGAGGATAATAGGGCAAGCTTTCTGCTAGCTATTCACTTGAGGAAGCAAACAGCGGACTAGCAGATAGTTAAAATACATCCTTCTGTTACTTCTGCAGTTTTGTACACCCATCCCTCCTGAAATACTTTGGCTATTTAAGGAGTACTACTCTAACCTTTATACATCAGGTCCCAGTCTTAACCCCCAACCTGTATGTTACAGTTTCTTTTTTTTAAATAACATTTTTATTAGACAATTATACACATAGTACAAATATCAAGAGGAAACACAAATATAACTAAAAAAAAACCATCTTTGCAAGGGCATAAAAACCATACTTATAGATTAGGGACTAAAAGAATAAATTGTCGGCTTAGCTCCAATATAGTTGATACAACAGTGAGAATAAGTAACATGAAAACAGTTAAAAGAGACACAATTTAATAACTAAACAAAAATATCAAAAACTATGTGAAATATACTAAACTAAACTGGGCCAAGTCCACCTCTACAAGGAGAAAAAATATAAACATGCAATAAATAAATCCCCTTAAAAAAATCCCCCTTAAAAAGCTTGAACAAGGCATAGCAGCCTAATTCCACTTGTTGAATTCCATGACATATACACGTATATTAAGGAACAAATGGAGGGTCTGTCTGTACCCTGTACATAACCCAACATTGCCAGATATCCTGAAAAATAGCTACATGACTTAAAAAGTGGTATGTACAATTTTCCAAATGATAATGTCCACCAACTGCATCCAGCGAGAAAATTGTGGCAGATGAGTAGACAACCAAAGTTTCATGATAAGTTTCTTGGCACAAGCTAATAGAATAATCAGTAGTCTGAACTGTCTACCCCATACAGGCATGGCCTCTACAATGTGTAAAAGCACCAACGAAGAGAGTAAAAGCAAGGGAAAGTCAGGAAATAAAGTCTTTATAACTTGGGTAACTGCATCCCAGTAGGGGCCAAGGAAAGAACACAGCAAAAATATGTGTGCATGGTCCACCAAGGGCTCCCCACAACCCCTCCAGCAAGAGATAGACTTAGTACTGTTAATCTGAGCTGAGATATAGGGGTCCAAAAGGATTGCATGTAACATTTCCATTACAATTCTTTCAAATATAATGAATATGTCAATTTATAGGACATAGGGAATACTTTTTCCAGTCTTCAAAGGCATACTCAGTATTAAGATCGGCATCCCATCTCACCAGTACAAATGATGTAGATTCAGAAGATAAAGAACAGAGTGTAGAATGTACAGTTCCAAATAAGTGGGGTTGGAGCCCTCCAGTCTGGTGGACTATTATCAGTGTAGTAAGAGCAGATAGAGTATCGAGAAGTCTCCTGCAATTCTAGGAAAGAGTATGAATGTAGTCTCGCAGCTGCAAATAACGATAATAGTCTGACTGCAGCAAATCACACATACAATGAAGATCTGAGAAAACTCAAACCTCTTTTTATCCAATATTTGATGATAATACACAATACCTAATCGCGTCAAATGGGCAGGAAAATATCAGTTACAGTAAGAGGGTTCTGATTATCCCAAACCAATGACCTTAAATAAAACAATTCGGGTTGCGGTATGTTATGTTATATTGTACAGCCAAAGATAGTATCTTGGGTGTATCGCTGAAATTTAGTGAAAGATAAATGGAAGGGGGGAGAATACAGCTTAAATCATGCAGATCATTCAAAGTGAACTCTATATCCTTCCAATGAGCACTACAAGCAAAAGAGAGCCAATAACAAACCACTCATAGATGACATGCTAAAGAGTACCAATACAAATTAGGAAAATTTAACCCTTCCTGAGTTACCAGCAACTGCAAAACTGAGAGCCTAATCCTAGGGTGCCATCACCCAAAAAAAAGCTTGATAAAAGCTGATGCCAATCCCTAATATAAACTGAACTAGGATATAGTGGAAGCATTTGTAAGAAAAAAAAAAGAATATGGGGTAGAATATTAAGATGGATAACACCTATCATTTGCAAGAAAGACAAGCAGAAAGAAGACCAGCTAGTTAAATCTGTTGTAATAGCCTGTGTTAAGAGGCTCTAGGTTAAAAAGTTCAAAGTGATCTAAATTTTTAGGAAGCTAAATTCTGAGATACTTTAAAGAATTTCTATTCCATCTCACAGGCAACAGAACATGGATAAATGGTGGTGGATCATAATGAAAAAACAAAAGGTCAATCTTATCTTTATGGTACCCAGTTAGAATAGCACTACCCGAATAGTGCCAGTCTACAGAGCACTAGTATGTATAGTGCTAGCACTGACAGCGAAAGGGGATCTACAGTGCTTTCAGTAAGTGCTCCCCAGGTCACTGTCCATGGTGCTCACCACAAACAAGAGCACCAGGATCCAGGAGGCCAGCAGCAGTGGAGACCATGGTTCTAATCCTGGGCTTAAAATAAAACTGACAGCATTATTGCCATGCTGTTGTTGCTGACAGCATTGTGGTCAGCGCTATTCTGACGGAACCCCAATAGAGCTCCAAATAACTCAATAACCTGTAAAACTGATGGAATAGAAATAGAAGGGTCAGTTAAGGTAAGTAGGACGTCATCCACAAAAAGAGCAATTTCATAGTCCTGACCACCCAAAGAAATGCCATGAATTAAAGGGGGTTTCCTAATAGAGACTGAAAAGGGTTTGATGTACAAAGCAAGCAAACCCAGAGATAGAGAGCAGCCATGCCTAGTGCCCCTACCCAATGGGAAAGAAAAAGAGAGAAGCCCGTTCACCCTAACCATTACCAATCCAGCACTATACAGATGTTGCAACATCGTAATAAATTCTAACAGAAAACCATAGATTTTCAAGGTATACCACAGAAAAGGCCATGAAGCAGGATCAAAAGCCTTCTCTGCATCCAGGCTGGCCAGGACCATAGGAATAGAACATTAATTAACATAATCCAATAAGAACTGAGTTCACCACACATTATCATGTGCTTGACACGTGTGAACAAACCCTGCTTGGTCCTGTTCCAGCAAGGAAGGGAAAAGGCTCTCTAATCGAAACACTGAGATTTATTTATTTATTTATTTATTTATTCAATTTTGGTGACCGGGTAAGTCTACTGAGCCCTGGAGGTCCCTTTTTCAGGGGCGACCCGGGTGTACATAAAACAAGAGATAGAATACAGCTTTAGTTCGGGTTACAGGAGTCCAAAAAACACAGTTATGATGGCAGAGCAGGAGCTTAGAAGTGCACAATGGAATATATAGGTTGATCAGCAGTGTTAAGCATTGTGTGAAAATTAGCAGTTTGACTTGGAGTTAAGCAGTGGTGGAGGATAAAACCTGGTTATTGATTTAGCTTTGGAGTTTAAGCAGTGGTGAAGGATAAAACCTGGTTATTAATTTAGCTTGGGGTACCTATCAGGAGCCAGTACAACGGCAGGAGCTGATGACTGCTAGGTGGGCCTTAAACCTAATGCGGATGTTTTTGAGAGTAGGGGCTTCCTGCACCCCAGGAGGGAGCTGGTTCCACAGTGTGGGAGTGGTGAGTGCAAATGACATACCACCCGCCTTGGTTGTGACCCTGGGGACATCTAGGAGAGTTCTTCCAGTTGTGCGGAGGTGTCGGTGATTGGCAACAAGGCTAGAGAGAGACTGGGGGGGTGTCGGGCTGGTTAGCTTGTATGCTAGGTAGAGCAGGGGGTACTGGAGGTGTGCATCTAGTGAGGGTCAGTTTAAGAAGGATAGGGCGTTAAAGTGGTGATCCCTGGGGTTGGCCTGGGAGGTGAAGCGAGCCACCTTATTGTAGAGCACCTGGTGTCTATTCTTCTCTAGCTTTCCCAGCCCCTGCATTACTGGGGCAGCATATGTGAGTGTCGGGAGGAGGACACTGGTGGCGATTGAGGTTCTGGCTTCGGGTATGAACTGGTCTTTAAGCTGGTATAGGATGCCTAGTTTCCCATGTAAAGTTTTGGTGACTGAGTCCACGTGTTTTAAATAATTTATAATTAACATTTAAGACCGAGATCAGGCAATAAGAAAGAGGAGAGGTAGAATCTTTAGCTGGCTTAAGAAGGGGAGAATAATGGTATAATGGCAAGAAGAATGGGTGCTTGATCTTGCTGAAGGGCCCAAAATAAACAAAGCAATAAGGATTGAACTAAGGTAGTTAAGGATGGGGACTTAAAGAACTCCAGCAGATACCTGTCCATTCCAGGAGACTTACCAGATTTGGCCCTTTGAATGGATGTTAAGGTTTCAGTCACAGTGATAGGTTGCAGTAGAGATTATACCTAGTCCAGTGTAAGCTGGGGATGGCCCGACTGCTCTAAAAAGGTAGAGAAACAATGTGTAGGAGGAGAGGACATATCTGAAGTGTATAAAGTCTTATAATAATCATGAAAGCCAGCAAGAATTTTAGTGCCAGTGTAAGTTAAATTGCCCGAGGCTGTATGATGAAGTTTAGTGACCATGGCTGCTACTCAATAGGTTCAGAGACACCTAGCTAAATGACAGGTCCCTCTAGGACCACCTTCAAAAGAGCACTGGTGAAGATAAAACAATGCATGCTCAGTTTTGATATTCATTAGCTTCTGAATCTGTGCTTGGATATCTACAATGAAAGAGCACAGAGAGGCATCATCTTGCATCCATCGAGTTTGCAAATTACAAATAGAAGAATGAAGATCCTGTAACTTTTTCTCATGATGAAGAGCGGTAGCATGTGCCATTATAGTACCACAGAGATGACCTTCAAGGTATCCCAAAGTATACTGGGCGAGGTATCCCCTTTGTCATTCCCCCATAAAAACTAAGGGATATGATCAGCTAATTTGTTTATCAAGGTTGAATCCTGTAACAGACTGGGATGTAATCACCAGAGAGGTTTTCATTCAGAATTACCAAGGGAAAAACGTCACGACAACCGGAGAGTGATCAAAAAGATGTAAGGGACCATGTTCAATAATTTGACTCATATCCAGGTGCTCCATCTGAGTAAAAAAGTAGTCAAAATGGGCAAAACTCCTGTGTCATGGGGAGTAATGTGTGTATTCTCTTTGTTTGGGATGCCAATAACGCCAAGTATCAACTATGCCCAAACTTTGTAGGTGTTTATTTAAATATTTGTTGACCACAGAAAATTGGAAAGCCCTAGGGTTAGAAGAGTCCCATTTAGGAATTAGGGTTAGGTTTAAATCACCTCCCCAAAGCAAATAGCTATGCAAACAATCCAAGAGGTGTGAGAAATGTGAGGTAACTAATCTCCATCCCACGCCCGGAGGGAAATAGTTATTAAGCAAGGTACAGGTCTGGCCATGGAGTTTACTCATAACTATATGGTACCATCCCATGGGGTCAGTAACAACTTGTTGGGAAAACGAAAGGGAGGCCCCAGCGGCATAATATCATGACTCCCCTTCTGTGCCCAGACTTATGACTGGAGAAAAAAATATGATCAAAGCCCAACCTTGAATATTTTGTATGTTCTTTTGTTTCTTGCAAAAATATAACATAGGCATGTTGCTGCTTATGTACCTCATTATATGATAAAAGTTTTATCACAGATGCCATAGTGCACAAGGGTAGACTAACTTAAAAAGAAAAAACTGAGAATAATTTAACAACAGCAAAGGTATTGCAGAATAAAAATAAAACATGATGAGAATGAAACTTAGCAGCATAAAAGTGAACCCAGCCCAATTCAAAATCATTTTTATTGTTATGACAGGCAAATTTTGTAAAAAGAGGAGTATACCCAAATATTCCTGGAAAACATGAACAATAAAATAAAAATTCAACAAAAACATAACCACCCCCCTCAGATCCATTATCTTAATTGTAAACCACCATTGCATTCTCAGGTTATTGGGAGAAGATGGTAAAAATGAATTAAACCAAAAAAGCCAAAAAAAGGAGCCCTATGTAATTGAACTATAAACTTTGAAAACTATATGAAGAACAGGGAATAATTACCCCCAAACAAAGCTTCGATGCATACCCATATCCCTGCATCCACAGAGTAGACCATCTATACCAAAAATCAAAGACTCCACATCAAAAATATTCCAATAAACCTGAAATACAGAAAAAATGCAAAAATCTACTAAACCCATAGGGTAACTGGTTAACTAATAGTGTAATCCAAGCTACATATCTGCAAGGAGCACTTCTATTCACTAAACTAATAAAAATATAGAAAACTAAAATAAAAGGTCCAGTTAATACATGAAGTTTAGATCCAGTTTACGGTTTTTACTTTAACAACCCTAGAATATCCCCATCCTGGCTGACCCAGTGGCGCTGAGGGCTGAGGCGCTGGATGCCTTACCTCCACACTGCGCTGGCAACTCATGTTCAGGAATGAGCATGTGTCGCTAGGGGTTGGCAGGGAGGTGAAGGATAGAGCATCCGTTGGACTGCTCTTCTCCTCCGGGGTGGAGGGGGTCTCACTTCCCCATGCCTGGCAGAGTCTGGGTGTCAGGGCACTGGGTGACAGCATCAGGTGGAGTCTGGGCAGATGCCTGGGGGAGAGCATGTGGATGCATGCGCCTCTGTCTCTGCCAGCATCATTGCATGCCCACGGCTACAGCAAGGAGGGGTGGAGCAAGCAATGGAAAAATGTGGTACCTCTCGCGTGGCTTGATGGTCTTCCGTGAGTGTTCATTGGGAGCAGGAACCTGAACTGGATCTGTGTGGGTGGGGAGTTAGGGGGCTCCCTGCCGTCTCACTGTGGGGGGCAAGCTGCAGGGGTTTCAGGGTGCCAGTGGTCCCGGTCGAGATGGACGGCGGACGGATCCCAGGCAAGGATGTGAGGTCTGGGGGGGCAGAGAGGTGGCCCAGGAGGATAAATAATCTCACAAAAAAAAAAAAAAAGAATATCCCCCATCCCAAAGTCAAGAACCCAAAACCAGAACAAAGTTAACCAGTTAAAACTAGCAATCAGAACTATGTACAATATAAAAAATAACCAGCTGGTGCCAGCTGAAGATAGCCTAAAAGGAAGAAAGAAAAATAAAGAGACAATGCCTAGAAAAATAAGATGTAATGCACCAGGCCAGCAAAGGGGGCAAGAAAAAATATGGTAACTTCCAAGGAAGGGAGCGAGCATATCAGCTATGCTTCTGGGTGAAGTCAAGGCACCCCTAGGCTTTTCGGGGTGGGGGGTTTAACTGGCTCTGCCTAACCCCCCCCCCCATTTGAAAGGAACCAGAAAAACAAATCAGAGGTAAGCCCAATAGAAAGAAAACATTATGGGTATCTATCTCCAAGCCCACACTAGTGAAAAAGTGAAACAAAACAGCTCCGTGGGAACCCAAAATAAAAAATTCTCAACTAAGAAAAAGAAGAGGGGAGGGAGGGTGGGCAGAAGGTGACTGTGAAAAGGCAGAGATACTAAACAATTTTTTGCTCAGTATTTACAAAGGAAGAGGGGAGGTACCTAAAACAAACAGTAGAAACACTCTGGATACAGAAGTTGATACCAGCCCATTTACAGAAGAAAGGGTTCTGAAAGAACTCTTAAAACTGAAGGTGGACAAAGCAATGGGGCCTGATGGGATTCATCCCAGAATTCTTAAAGAACTAAGGGTAGAACTAGTGACACCACTGACTACCCTCTTTAACAAATCATGGGAGGTAGGGGTGGTACCTGAGGACTGGAGGAGGGCAGATGTGATTCCCCTTCACAAAAGTGGGAGCAAGGCAGAAGCAGGAAACTACAGACATGTTAGTTTAACCTCAGTGGTAGGGAAAATGATGGAATCACTTCTGAAGGAAAGAATTGTCAAGTATCTAGAGGCCAGAGGGGCACAGGACCCAAAGCAGCATGGATTCACAGCGGGAAGGTCATGCCAGACAAATCTGATAGATTTCTTTGACTGGGTGACCAAAGTAGTAGATCAGGGAGGGGCTGTGGACTTGGCCTGCCTTGACTTTAGCAAGGCATTTGACACAGTCCCATGTGTCCCAAGGATTAATATACAAGTTAGCCAGCCTGGGAGTGGGTCCCAAGATGACAGCCTGGGTAAAGAATTGGCTGGAGACTAGGACACAGAGATTAATAGTAAATGGAGTCCACTCTGAAGAAAGGGGGGTTACTAGTGGGGTACCGCAGGGTTCAGTATTAGGATTGGTCCTCTGCAGTGTCTTTATAAGTGACATTGCAGAGGGACTGGAAGGAAAAGTATGTCTCTTTGCAGATGACACAAAGATCTGCAACAGAGTTGATGCACAAGGTGGGGTGGAAAGGATGAAAAGGGACTTGGCAAGGTTAGAGGAATGGTCAAATGTATGGCAGCTTAGATTCAATGCTAAGAAGTGCAGGTAATGCACCTGGGAAACAAAAACCCAGGGAGGAGTACACAATGGGGTGAGATACTAACAACAACAAAAATGGAAAGGGACCTGGGGGTAGTCATATCAGATGACCTAAAGGTGGGCAAGCAATGTGAGAGGGCAGCAAGGAGGGCTGGGGGGGGGATACTGGGATGCACAGGGAGAGGCATCACCAGTAGAAAACAG
This sequence comes from Neoceratodus forsteri, assembly GCA_016271365.2. Lineage (NCBI taxonomy): Eukaryota > Metazoa > Chordata > Ceratodontiformes > Ceratodontidae > Neoceratodus > Neoceratodus forsteri. Next base: position 507,167,179 of record CM028137.1, read on the forward strand.
GAAGTTATAATCCCTCTGTGCCGACAGCTGGTGAGACCCCATCTGGAGTACTGCTTGCAGTTCTGGAGACCCAATCTCCGCAAAGACATAGATAGGATGGAAGCTGTCCGGAGGAGGGCAACTAAAATGGTGCAAGATCTGCACCGGAAGACATATGAAGAGAGACTTAAGGAGCTTAATATGTATAGCCTCGAGGAAAGGAGGGAAAGGGGGGACATGATAGAAACTTTCAAGTATCTCAAAGGAATCAACAAAGTCTAAGAGGGTAGCATCTTTCAAAAAAATAGGTGTGCAAGAACAACGGGGCACAATTTGAAGATGGGGGGGCGGCTCAGAGGTAATTTAAGGAAGTATTTTTTCACAGAGAAGGTTGTGGATGCATGGAACAGCCTTCCAGAGGAGGTTGTGGAGTCAAAAACAGTGGTGGAATTCAAGCATGCATGGGACAGTCATAAGGCAATTCTAGGGGTTGGGGGTAGGACGGAGTAGGCTGCTGGTTAACTAGGATCTGCAGCTTATCCATTAGGTAGGGAAATGGGCAGACTGGGTGGGCCGAGCGGTCCTTATCTGCCATCAAATTCTATGTTTCTGTGTTTCTATGAAAAGGAGGATGCCCTATTAATACCTAGAGAAATAACCAGGGTTTCATCCCATACCCCACATCCAGAGCAAGAATCATGGAAGAGAAAGAAGAAAAAAAAAAACACTCCTAAACAGTGATAAAGTCCAGCCTAGTAACAGCCTATATCACACCCTCCACCCAAAAGAAAAAAGAAAATACTGTATACAGAAATGCAAATGCCAAAATTAAAGAATGAAAGTGGTAGCAATAAAAGTCCTTACCACGGAACACCACAGGAGGGCGACAAAGACCGTATAATGCCAGGTCTAAAACTGCAAAGAAAGGGCTAGAAAAAAAGAAGCAGGGAAAAAAAAACATCTTTATTATGTAAAATATCCTGGAGACTATGGAAGATTTGATACCTTTTATTGGTCCTTTTATTTTAAAATAGCCTGCAAACTTATATTATAAAAAGAGGTATGCATGCAATACGTTAATGCTACTGAACCCTACTTAAACTAAAATGTATTAAAACACTCATCATTGTTTAACAATACAGAAAAAGCCCAAACATCAGTAAAATCGCTGAAAGGAAAGGAGCAAAGATATAAAAGGGGACTAACAGTAGACTCCATAGGGAAAACAACATAGAGAAGGACAGGACAGACGCACTGAAAGAATGAAACAGTCCAGAAAAATAAACATCCAAAAAAAGGAATGAGAACTTAAGATCTTCCTGGACATAAAGTCTCCACCACTCATTCACACTAATGGAATCTGTGCCAGAGGCACTAGGACCCAGCGGGAGCAAACTTTTTTGCTGGAGGGGCGGCGCCAGAGATGGAGCCATGAGTAGCGGCACAGCGAGCCTCAGCTCGTGCGATAATGACTATCTCAGCATCGACCCTCCAACCACCTCAGTTCCTTTTTTCTCACCGTCACCTGCGCTTCAGTGATGATGGCGCTCGACCACCGGGAGTCAAACTTCAAACTAGCAGCTTTGTTTTTCAGTTTTATTGTCTTGTAGTAATATCTCGAATAAGTATCGCTTAGTTTATTTATTCTTAATTTAAGAAGTCTCAGCCTACATTGACGGAGTCGACCATGAGTGGGTCAGGTGAGGGTAGGGAGACTTCGTATGAAAGCTGTTCAGTCAGCCAGGCTGGGTCCGGTCCTCCGACTTCTCCAGAAAGGGGGGGGGCTGACAACAGACAGTCCAATGCCCAAGGGGGTGGGTGGTCCCCTCGAAAGCATAAAAGTAAACGGCCACACTCTCTGCACTATTCGGCCTTGAGCTCTTCTTTGACCCGCAGGTCAAGAAAGAACAGGCATCACTCAAGGTTGCCCTCTGATATGTCTGTGCGTAGATGGTCAGTTATTGGGGCTAGTTGCCAGTCTCCTCCTTTGGAGTCGCCGGTTTCTGTTTCTGGCAGCCGACGTCTTCGACATTGGAGTCCTACCCCGCCTTCTGGTAGGTCTTCAGATGAGCAGTTTCATCAGTGGGCCACTCTTATGGAGCAATGGGCTCGGAGGGTGGTCCAGCTGCCTGGCCCAGTCACTCAGGGGCCTGTGGGCTTCTTGGGAGATCAGGTATGGTGGTTGATTCTCCCTCGTCGTGCGGCGCTGTCTTCAGTGCTGTCGACTCCGCGCTTAGGTGTTTTCCCCCCTCACACGGCTGCAGAGCAGAGGGTCACACTGATGCCTTTATCTCCTGGTATTCATCCTTCTTTCTACTCAAATCCTGTTTTTCGGAGTCTTGGGATGTCTTTGATGCCCTCAGCATCGATGGCTTGCTTGGCGCTGTCTTCGGTGCCGATGCGTCTGTCGGCGCTGTCCTCGGTGCAGTAAACTTTCTCGATGCCGTGTGCTTTGTCGGCACCATCCTCGGTGTCGTGTGGCTTCTCGGCGCTGTCTTCAGTGCCATCCGGCCCTTCGGCACTGTGTGGCTCCTTGGCACTGTGCGGCCTCTCAGTGCTGTCCGGCCCTTCGACACCGTGCATATTTTTGGTGCTGTGTATTTCTTTGGCGCCGAGGCCTGTTAGGATGTCATCCAGCCTTCGGGACTCCTCTTTCAACCCTTTTTCTTCCTCATTTCCTTCTGATTTTCATTCCTTTCCTGTCCATACAGTTCCTCCTGGACTGTCAGGAGATGACATTGAGCCTGACCCAGACCTTAGACTGGGTGATGATGTGGAAGGAACATGATCTATTCCTGCTGCAGAGCCTGTGGTCGAGGACCTGTCTTTTAAGTCTCTGCTGAAAAACTTGATTTCCACTCTTTCGCTCCAAACTACAGATATCGATCCTGGGAAACTGTTAAGACTCCAATACCTTCATGTTCCGGAGATCCCTATGGATTTGACTCCTCCGGTACAGCCCTCCTTTGAGACGCTGTCTCAAATGGTATGGAATAATCCTGCTCTCATTCCTTCGGTGGCTAAGTCCATAGATAGGAAATATGCTGCTCCCAAGGATTGACCCATTTTGGCATCCCAAGCTTTTGTGGATCCTATTATAGTCTTGGCAGAGAATGATAAGGTCATCCTTCCCCAGACTACTACAGCTCGACTTATTAACAAAGAATCTCGTAAGACAGACACTTTAGGTAAGAGAGTCTTTGTTGCTTCCACCCTAGGCCCTAGGTATACGTATTGACAGCTACCAAGGCTATTTATCTCAATATGAGTATATCCTTTGGCATTCACTCAAACAAATGGTTGAAGCTCTACTGGAGTCAGACACAAATTCAGAGCTTCTTCAAACCATAATCAGGGGTATCAAGTCCAACAACCAGCAGGTTAAAGCAGCTATGGACGCTTTCGATACTGCTTCCTAAGCGGCGGCGGCTGGCATTTGTACCCGCCATCATTCCTGGCTGTGCACTTCAGGTTTCACGAATGATGCACAGCAACAGGTAATGGCGTTGCCTTTTGATGGTGTGTACCTCTTCGGCCTTCAAGTAGAACAGGCTCTAGAGGCTACACAAAAGACTAGGTCAGCCATTAAATTGGCTCGACCTCCTCCTCCTGTCCCCTCTCAAGGGGGCGTTCATAGATGCCAGTTTCATAACCGTCAGTCCTTACGAGGCAAAGGTAGGGGAAGTTTCAATAAAAACCAAGCCCCTCAGCCTCAAAAGAAAATGCAGCAGAAGGCGCGCGCAGAGACCCAAAGCACCCAGTGCCACCTTCTGACTTGTTGGCCCAAGTCCCACCTCAGCTGCCCTAGGTGGATTCTTCCTCAGTGGTGGGAGGTGGTCTGACTAACTTCTACAATCAGTGGAAGTCCATAACCTCAGACAAGTGGGTCCTCCGGATAATCCGTGAAGGGTATTCACTCAATCTTTTGGAGACCCCTCTGGATCATCCCCCCCCCCCAGACAACAGTCCAGGGTGTCAGCTCTTCAGTCATATTTTCTCGCCTCTGAGATACAGGGCCTTCTGAATAACAGGGCAGTGGCAGTAGTTCTGCTGTATCAATGGAACACAGGGTTCTACTCCCATTACTTTCTGGTTCCAAAGAAAACTGGCGGCATGCGTCCCATTTTGGACCTCAGAAAACTAAACAAATTCCTTCCGAAAGAGAAATTCAAAATGATATCACTTGGAATCCTGTTACGTTTGCTTCATCAACACGACTGGTTAGCCTCCTGACATGCAGGTTGCTTACCAGCACATTCCTATTCACCCAAAGCATCACAAATACCTAAGGTTCATGGCTATGGGACAGCATTATCAGTTCAGAGTCCTGCCCTCTGGGCTATCCTCGGCGCCGCAAGTTTTTAAAAAGTGTTGTGCAATTCTCACAGTACATCTCAGAAAAATCAGAATACAAGTGTTCCCATATCTGGACGATTGGCTTCTAGCAAGCCCTTCCAGACAGGGAACTCTAGACGCCGTAGCCACGGCTTCACACTTTCTCACATCCATGGGAGTCCCGCTAAACCTCAAAAAATCGCAGCTGCAGCCCTCCCAGAGGCTTTTTTTCCTTAGGAACCCTTCTGGTCACCTGCTGTGCGAAAGCATTTCTTCCAGAGAATAGGAGGACTGATATCCTTCAGATGGCCCGATACATCGGAGAGAGCAGCTCGGTTTCAGCTCTTTTGATGCAATGGATGCTAGGTCTCATGGCATTCTCGGTGTTCACTGTACCCCTAGCATGCCTCCACGAGAACCTCTCAATGGATGCTCAGTACTCAGTGGTCCCCGACCACTCACCCTCAGTCCTTTCTCATCAAGGTGCCAGAACCTCTGAAGAGATCACTTACCTGGTGGTCGCAAGAGGATCCTCTGGATCATCAGATTTCCGTTACCACAGATGCATCCCTGATGGGGTGGTGAGCTCACTGTCAGACTCTCCACACTCAAGGTACGTGGACTCAGGTCGAGTCCCAGCTTCACATAATTGTCTTAGAAATGAGAGCCATCCTTTATGTAGTCCGGGCTTTGAAGGACATTCTCTGTCACAAGCACATTCTCCTTCAAACGGACAACAAAGCAGTGATGTATTACATCAACAAGCAGGGCGGTGCTCACTCTTACCCCTTATGCAGGGAAGCAATGAAAGTGTTTGAATGGTGCTTGGAGCACAAGGCTCTAATTCAAGCGGTCTACCTGCCGGGGGTGCAGAATGAACTGGCAGACAATCTCAGCAGAACAGAGACAGATCCTCACGAATGGTCTCTCGACTCAACCATAGTTCAGTCACTATTCGCAGAGTGGGGAACTCCAGACCTGGACCTTTTCGCATCCCCACTCAACACAAAACTGCCTCTCTTCTGCTCCAGAAATCCAGGGCCTGGCATTTCCTGTCAGGATGCGTTCAGGCTGCAGTGGACAAAAAGCTTTCTATACGCCTTTCCGCCTCTTCCTCTATTTCAGAGGGTACTTCTCAAGTTTGAGTCCCAGGGGGACAAAATGATCCTTATTGCTCCCTTCTGGCCTCAACAGATATGGTTTCCACTACTCAACAGTATGTCAGAAGCTCCTCTGAAACCGCTTCCCTTTCAGACAAACCTTCTGACTCAGGGGTCTGTGGTCCACCCCAACCTGAGATCGCTTCACCTTCACGCTTGGCTCCTGAAGAGATAGAAGTGAACAGGTTCAATGTCTCTTGCAGGGTTTTAGATATTCTTCTGGCTGCGTGCAAGCCAGCCACTAGGAAAACTTACACAGCCAAATGGAAGCATTTTTCCCTCTGGTGTGCAAAGTCTTCTTTGAATCCCTGTTCCAGCCCACCAGATAACGTTTTAGAGTACCTCTTAGACCTCTCAAATTCAGGTCTGCAATACTCTACAGTTAAGATTCACCTGTGTGCCATTTCGACTTATCATGAGCCAATACTTTCTTTGTCACTGGCTCAGTTACCTGTGTTTAAGAGGTTTCTTAAGGGAATTCTGCATACCAGACCCCCATAAGACGTCCGGTTGCAGCCTGGAATATTAATCTTGTGCTAGATATGCTCACTCGAAAACCTTTCGAGCCTCTGGCTACCTGTTAGTTAAAATTTCTCACTTGGAAAACGGCCTTCCTAGTGGCTATTACCTCGGCCTGCAGGGTCTCTGAGATACATGCCTTGGTCACAGACCCTCCGTATACTATGTTTCATAAAGACAAAGTAGTTCTTAGGACCCATCCTAAGTTTCTCCCTAAGGTTGTTTCAGAATTCCATCTAAACCAACCCTTGGTCCTTCCTACTTACTTGGCGAACTTCCAAAATGAAGGAGAGCATTCTCTTCATTCCTTGGATGTCAAAAGAGCTTTGCATTTCTATCTAGATAGAACAAAAGACTTTCGCAAAGCTCAACAACTGTTTTTTTCCCTCAGCGAGACTTGGTTGGGCCAACCTGTCACTATCAGATGTACAGTATTTCAGCATGGCTAGTGGCATGCCTTCGCCACTGTTATTCCATGGTGCAGGTTAAGCTGGAAGGTAGAGTGTACGCTCACTCTACTAAAGCAGTCGCGTTATCCCTAGTGGAAATCAGCAACGTGCCCATTGCAGATATTTGCAATGCAGCTACCTGGAGCTCAGTGCATACTTTCGTCAAACACTATGCCCTGGATGTCCATGCCAGACAACATCTTTCTTTTGTCAGAACCATCCTTAATGGACTCCTGTCCTAAAACTGTGAGCTCTTGGTCTCTCCTGCCGCCCTCTTGGGGGATTATTAGCTCGGTACTCTCCCATTACTGTGAATGAGTGGTGGAGACTTTATGTCCAGGAAGCTGTGGAAATTTACGTACCTACCGTAATTCTTGATCTTCTTGGATGAGTCTCCACCACTCATTCACATGCCCACCCTCCATCCCCCGAGCTCACCTCTGTTGTTGGTTTTCACTTCCTCAATCTTAGGCTATGAAGACTTCTTTGTTGACCCTTCTTATACGGGTCATCCGGACTATCTTATGTCCAGTTTTTGGTTGGGCTATCTTTCTAGGTTAGTTACGCTGCACCTCCTCGGAAAAAGGTACTGAGGCAGTTGGAGGGTTGACACTGAGATAGTCATTACCACACGAGCTGAGGCTCGTGGTGCTGCTCCTCGCAGCTCCATCTCTGGTGCTGGCCCTCCAGCAAAAAAGTTTGCTCCTGCTGGGTCCTAGTGCCTCTGGCGCAGATCCCATTAGTGTGAATGAGTGGTGGAGACTCGTCCAAGAAGATCAAGAATTACGGTAGGTACGTAATTTCCATATATCGGGTTCAGCCATGCAAATGCAAGGTTGTAAGAGCTACAGAGCCAGAACAGAAAAGATCAGAGCGACGGTATGGGGGGAGATGGAGAGAGACATGAAATGGAATGTTGTCATGAAAGAAAGAACCCTTCTCTCAGGAAACTGGAAATAAAAAGAAATGAACATCATCAAAAAATAACAGGCAGGTTAAGACATCAAAATACAAACCATCGCTACCCTGGGGCATAAGCTGCAAGCGCGATAGCCTCCATGTCCACCCTCAACCAAAAGATGGACAACTTTAACGGTCGGGTGTTAATCCTGGAAATGGCAGTGGATGGCCTTAAGGGCGACCTCCAGGAAGTGCGCAAGCAGGTCGAAGCTTCCTCCAGTGTAACCATGCTGATGGTTAAAGAAAACCAACACTTGAGGGCACAGTTGGAGGCCCTAGAAAATCAAGCCCAAGCAGCCAATGTCATGATAGTCTGGCTACCCAAACGCTCAGAAGAGGACCACCCATGACCCACCCTTAACATTAAAGAGTGGCTTACCAAAAAACTCTCCCCAGAGGCACCAGAAGTGGATTGGGAGATACACAAAGTCTACAGAGTTACTCTCTGTGGTTGCATGCAGAATCAAGAGGAACCCGGTATCTTGATGTTGGTCACCTCGGGGGTTGCAGCCTGAGACATAATCTTGAGATATGCCCGTAGTGCAGCACCCTTATTTCAAGGGGATCAACAGGTCCACATATTTCTGGACATTAATTATGTGACGAGATAGCGCCACAAGAAATTCGAGGGAGTGAAATGGGCCTTACAAGACCTGGGAGTGCTGCCCACTATCATTTTCCCAGCTCAGCTTCAGATCGTGTTTCAAAGTAAAATGTATCTTTTCTCAGATCCTATCGAGGCCGGCAAGTGGGTAGACCAGAGGGCTGCTGAATCTCGTAGGCACACAGAAGGTTCTGACGATGAGGATGATGAGGCAACACCTTGAATGTTATTCCTCAGGACACTGAACACTATTTTCAGGGGTAACTGTATGTATAACATTAAATGCAGTTCTCTAATAATGTTGGTTTGAGAGATTTACGAATCTAGCTTTAAAATTCCCATAAGAGACCTGAGAATCTTAGTTTTCTTGATTTTACTATACTTTGCTGCCATTTAGAAGATGAACTATCTGACTTAATATAATTGCAATGGGAATATTAGTTTCTTGTTCAATGGGGGATTAACTAAAGGGGAAGTGGGTAGTTCTGTTCCCTTCAACTTTGTCTAAATACTGTGCAGCTATTTGTTAGAGAATGGAATATTTTACATCAGGACTACAACATGGCACTAATTGTCCCTTTCAGGGGCGCTGCTTAATTTTTGGACTGGAATTGCTGGACAATTAAATTACATCTGTTTAGCCATGTAGCTCGTGGGCTTTTTAGTCAGCACATAATGTTGTTTATTTCATTTTAGAACTATTGTAGAATCCCTCTAATGTGGTATCCCTATATGGAAGATGCATGGACTTACTTTGATTAAGGGAAGTTTTTTCTTTCCAATGGTAAAAGCTAACAGCATATTGGACTGTCTGCTACATGCTCTATTTATGTCTTGTATATGATAAAATGAAAAATAAAGTACAAAAAAAAACTGTTTTTACCCATTGACTTTGCTGGGATTTTTCTTTGAACTTGCCTACAGCCTAGGGGGTTTGCTTGTTTGGTATGAAATTTTCAGGACAGAAAGGGACTACCACACAGATGTACCTTTTACTAGTCTGGTTAGAAAATAATAAGCCATTTTGAAGTTATTGCAATTAAAAAAATATGAAAAAATTGTTTCTGAGCATGCTCAGTAGGCACTTCAATATACTGTAGTTGTATGATACAAAAGAGGAATCCTGCATTGTATGGGAAAATTCCTCTTTTGTATGGCCCTCATTTTGTCTTTAGTTAGCCTGAAATATTCAAATTTGGAGACTCCGCCAAAATAATGACCTGGGGAGGAACCAACACATGTATCTTGTTTATTGGGATCCCTTAGGTGCATTTTGCACGTTACTGCTTGAAAAATGTCCCTAAAATGTGTATTATTCATTATTTATATTCTTTTTTCATATGGGTGTCATATGAAGTAGGATCCTAGTTAATATGATGAGATACAAACTAGGATCCTACTTCATGAGCTGAAAAATCCCCAAATATGCATTTTTAAAAAACAAAAATGTTGTTGCCGACATACCGAAGGGGTGCCCAATCCCCCTGTCAGCACTAGATGCCAGTCCCCAATAGTCTGCCACATTGCCAACATCAGGGTGCCCAATCTCTGTGTAGGCAATAGCCCCCCACACAAGGTGGGACTCTGGGGAGCCCACTCCCAGTGTCCCCAGTTATGTTTTATACCCCCCCAACACCACCAGTACTGTACCTGAAACAACAGTCCCCCGATGTTTATTTACATTCGTTGTTCATATGGGCATCATGCAAAGTAGGATCCTAGTTCATATGATGAGATACAAACTAGGATCTTACTTTGTGAACTGAAAAATCCCCAAATATGCATTTTTAAAAACAAAAATGTTGCTGCTGAAATCGGGGTGCCCAATCCCCGTGTCATCACTAGATGCCAATCCCCAACAGTCTGACACATTGCTGACATCAGGGTGCCCAATCCCTGTGTCAGTAATAGCCCCCCACACAAGGTGGGACACTGGGGAGCCCATTCCAGTGTCCCCAGGTATGTTTTATACCCCCCAACACCACCAGTGCTGTTGGACACTGGGGAGCCCATCCCCGGTGTCCCGTAATGTTTCTTTACATATACTGTACCTGAAACAAAGAAAACAGTCCCCAACATCTTTTTTTTTGTAATGCTGTAAAAAAAAGAAAATGGTCCCTCATCATCTCCCTGTCCCCCTCCCAAATCCTCCCACTGAGCAACCCACCACCCCACTTGCCATATACTCACCACCGGAGGTCTTCTTCAGTCATCTTCTGTGGCCCACAACACGTCTGCACTCTTCAAAGCCGAACCACAAACTGAAGAATCAAGGTAAGCACTGTATAATGGCTTTCAATGGTGTACATAGAAACATAGAATTTGATGGCAGATAAGGACTGCTTGGCCCACCTAGTCTGCCCATTTCCCTACCTAACGGATAAGCTGCAGATCCTAGTTAAGCAACAGCCTACTTCCTCCTACCCCCCACTAGAATTGCCTTATGTCTGTCCCATGCATTCTTGAATTCCCCCACTGATTTTGACTCTACGACCTCCTCAGGAAGGCTGTTCCATGTATCCACAACCCTCCATGTGAAGAAATACTTCCTCACATTACCTCTGAGCTGTCCCCCCTCTATCTTCAAATTGTACCCCTTGTTTTTGCACATCTCTTTTTCTGAAAGATGCTACTCTCTTGGACTTTGTTGATTCCCTTGAGGTATTTGAAAGTTTCTATCATGTCCCCCTCTCCCTCCTTTCCTCGAGGTTATACATCTTAAGCTCCTTTAGTCTTTCTTCATGTCTTCTGATGCAGACCCTGCATCATTTTGGTTGCCCTCCTCTGGACAGCCTCCACCCTGTCTATGTCTTTGCGGAGATGGGGTCTCCAGAACTGTACACAGTACTCCAGATGTGGTCTTACCAACTGTCTGTACTGAGGGCCAACAACTTCCTGTTTTCTACTGGTGATGCCTTTCCCTATGCATCCCAGTATCCGTCCAGCCCTCCTACATTCGTTTTGAACTTATGTTGATATCTCGGCCATTTTATGTCATTTTTTTCACCAGATTTTCAACATGGGCCTTTTGGGAACCCACCTCATGAACACTGGCACTGTCATCTCATTAGTTGATCCCAAAAGGAAATTGTGTGGTCAGTGCGTGGAATCGACTTTCAGGACCGATTAACAAAATGGCAGTGCTAGTGTTCATGAGATGGGATCCCAAAAAGCCCTGTAGAAAATCTGGTGAAACAATTCCCCAAAAGAGCCATGTTATGAGCATGTATTGCACAGTTTCCATGCAGGTGCATAATTTCGGTAATTTACAATGTTTTGACTACAAATTTTCAACATTGCCATTTGTACACACCACCTCATGAACAGTTCAGCTGTCATTTTTCATATCCTGCCCAAAACATGTTTTCACTACTGTGGTGCAGAATGGCACATACACTGTGCAAAATCCTCTTTTGAGGCTGATTAATGAAATGACAGTGCCACTACTCATGAGGTGAGGTCCCCGAAAGGCCATGTTGACAGTTTGGTGCAAAAATTCCATAAAAGGCCCAAGTTATGAGCATCTGTTGAATTAATTCAATGCACTCATATAACTTTGGCACTTTTACATATTTTGCCACCAACTTTTCAACATAGCCATTTTTTCACACCACCTCATGAATAGTACAGCTATCATTTCCCACATACTGCCCAAAATGTGTTTTCACACCTGTGGCACAAAATGGCATTGTAGTTTCTCATAATTACATTTTGCCTTGTATTTCACAATTACTCTATACATGAGGTGGGGTAATAAGATGTCCATTTGGCAATTTGGTCACTGTTGTTTGACACATGGAAGTGCAGGGCCCTCACACCTACATACATATGTGCATCTACAGCTATTATACTATCCTATCTCAAAAAAAGAAGGGAAATTCATTGCAAACTGTCCATTAATGCATCAGTTAGGGTTTCTATTACAATGACAAAAGTATGGAAATTCAATGTTAGGGTTACCAACCCTGCCACCCCACTCTTCCACCCTCCACACACCAACAGGCATTGGGGTGTACCTTGGGGGTCATTGTGCCTAACTCTCACCCCATTCTCCAGTACTGTACCATATCAGCTTGCTTACACATGGGATGGGGTGAGACTTAAGCCCTATGACCCCAAGTCACGCCCAGGCGCCTGTTGGTGTGTGGAGGCTGGGAGGGTGGGGGCAGGGTGGTAGGGGTTGGTAACCCTAACATCAAATTTCCATACATTTGTTGCTGTAATAGAAACCCTAACTGATGCATTAATGGAGTTTTTTGCAATATATATATATATGTCTCCACACTTCGAGACACTGTACTCTGTTATCTGTGGAGGCAGTATAGCGCAGTGGTCTAAGGCTCTGAGCTGCAAATTTGGTGATATCCAGCAGACCAGACCTGGTTTGAATCCCACAGCTTCCACTTGCATACTGTGTGACCCTGAGCAAGTCACTTAACCTCCTAGTGCTCCCAGGTCGCTCCTGTAAAAAAGCTTTCAGCTTAGTGTGCTATACCTGGTTAAACTAAATTAAAAAAAATTAAAATATCTGCAATACACTGTATTAAGGATGTCTGAATACTAGTGTGTCAAGTTCAAGCATTTTCACCTTTTTCTTTTTTTAATTCTTTAATCTTTATTAAATTTGTAAAATACAAACAAATGCACTTACAGAGGGAATACAGAGGCTGATATATGCAGTAGATGGTAAATAACAATTATTAAACAAAACCCCTTAAAATAATTAACACCAATACATAGTACATAAAATACATGCATAAGAACCCAACCCAAACCGACCTTCAAGGGACCCCACCCCCGGAGACCTAAAATTCACAGTTGAAGTACAATATAAGTATGAGGAGTTCAAAATAATGTTAATTTAATTTATGTATTTGTTGACCATGTAAGTACACTGCTACAGTGGATCTTTTTCAGGCATGACCCGTGCCATCAAGATGGCACACAAATGCACAATACAAAACAATATGAGCAGTGGTACATCACAATAGAAGCTATGATTCTACACTGGTACATACAGAGAGAGCACATAAAGTTAGAACCATCAACTTTCAATGTTTAACCCATGCACAGAGAAAAACAAACAGAGCAACCCAACCTCATCAGGTAGCTCCAGGATAAGCACTCTTATAACCTTAGACATTCAGTCAGCTGTCTTACAGTATCAGCAGTAACTTGGACCAAAGAAGTTTACCTTAAGCCTTTTCTTTACTTCCCAGTCTCACGGCAAGCTGTCAATATACATTCTAGTGCTTAGTTGAGATTGAATGGATTTTGGATGGACTAGTACTTGCAGTCTGCGTTAACCATTAGGGTCTTCTGGAAGTGCAATTTGAAGGTAGTAAGGGAGTTTAGGGACTGGAGTTTAGTGGGGAGAGAGTTCTAGAACTTGGGTGCATCACTAGAAAAAGCTCTCTGTCCCATGACTGTAGTACTTTAGGAGCATTCTAGGACTAGACACAAGGATGACCTGAGCTGTTGAGAGACCCATTTTGTCGTAAGCATGCCCAAGAGTGGTGAGTCAGTCCTGTTACAAAGTGCCTTACAGTTGAGGTTCCCATACAGGAGGTCCCTGCAAGCTTGGGGGAAGGGTGCAGTTATCTCGAATGAATCAAACTTGTCCTAATCAAATCAGAAGTGCCAACGCTAGATTTAATAGAGATAATTGACTCATAAAGCTTACCCATTTAGCAGAAAAAGCTTTGAGATCATGCTTCAGACTAGCAGACATTTTTTCTAAGATTAAATAAAAATCCCTGCCTCCATTCACTGAAGAAATTAATATATTGATCCTTCCAGTGTTTCAAAATAACTTTCTTTGCTGATAAAGTTATAATAGTTAAATTGTGCTTCAACTCCAAGGAACCTAAGCTGCTAAGATCTCCCACAATGCATGTGTTAGGCCTAATATATTGGGCAAGTTTCAGTTCCCTACCCAAGTTATTTTTAATACTTATTCAAAGGGGTTTAGACAGCTGACAATCCTAAAAAATATGTAGAAGAGTACCCTCTGACGTCTCACATTTAATTCAAGCTTTTGTGGATAATAACCTATATTTAAAAAGTTTAACCAGGATGTAACATATATTATGTAGGATTTTAATTTGTATTAATCTTAAATTATCACTAGAAATGTATTTATATAAATCATTTCAAATTATAGACCAATCTACTTCTTTAAAATAAGGTAAGTTGCACCAAAAAATAGAAATCAAAGGTGACTCAGGTGAAACAAAGGAAAGTAGGAAATTATAAAGTTGAGAAACAGAATGAGGTTTTGTGATCTTGTTAGGGGTCTCTACTATAAAATATTTATTATTATTATTATTATCCCAATGTAATTAACCAAAGTGAGCTAATAAAGCCTGTTTCAGAGTAAATAATTTAATGAAGCAGACTTTGCCCAAATCAAGTTTTGTTCTAATTTCTTCTAAGGGTAGGAAATATCAATTAGAAAGAAATACTTCAACTGAGAAGTTAAGAGAAGGGAACCAACAGTTAGAAAAAGGTTTCTTATTAAGTGCAAAGTTATAATTATTAAGCAAAGGTTGATTGATATCCTTCACTAAGGGGAGGTTTTAATAATTACACAATTGTTCATGAATTCTAAATGAAACTTCCACTGTAGAATTTTTCAAGGCTGGAGGTAAATTCTTGAATTTGATAAAATGTACCAAAAGGTGGAAATATTAAATGCAGTCAATAGTGAATGTTCTATACTTAGCCCGCTAGATTGATATTGAGGTTCATTATTAGAAGTAATCACCCATCTAAAATACTTATTAACATGGCTAACCGTATAATAAAGAGCAAAATTAAGAATTTTAAAACCACCTTGCTGTTTGTTAAGGGTCATTTTCTTGAATGAAAGTCTGGGGGATTTATCACACCATAAAAATGTTACTAAAAGCAAATGTAAATTATTAAACCATGAAAGGGGTAAAAATAGACTTAGCATGTTTAATGGATAAAAGACTTTTAGGAAAATATTCATTTTAATTGTGTTAACCCTACCAGTTAAAGAAAGAGGAAGCATTTTCCATCTTTCTAAATCTTGTTTAATGATGGAAAGTAGGTTATTAAAATTTAAGGATCTCATTAATGATTTATCTTGAGAGATCTATAGTCCCATATATTTAAGTAACTAGGAGACCAGTGGAACCCAAATTTGAGGATATCCTCTTTAGACATGTTATTGTTCAAAGGCATTACTACAATTTTCATCATATTTAATTTATAGTTGGATACTCTTCTAAAATTCCCGATGGTTTTAAGAATAGCCAGAACCAAAATATTTGGTTGAGAGATATGTAGCAGAATATCATCTGCATAAGCAAAGAGAGTTAGCACATGTGAATCAATCTTAATTCCATTAATATTAGGATTGTGCTTCAAATAAAAAAGGAGGGTCTCTAAGTGAAAATTAAATAGAATAGGGGAAAGCAGACAACCTTGTCTTGTGCCCGAACACAAATTAATAACTGAAAAGAAAACTCCATTAGCAAAGATTTTGGCCAAAGGGTGGGAATAAAGAATATTAACCATCTAAGAAAGATTGATGAAAAGACACATTTTTAAGGGCTTCAAATAAAAAGAAACTATTAACTCTATCAAAGGCTTTCTCTGTGACCAGGGACACAAGGGCCACAGGGATCCTTGAATCCCTGGATGCAGAGAAAATGTGTACTAGTTTTCTAATATGCTCAGATGGTGATCTACCAGACATAAACCCTACTTGCTCTGAAGAGATTAGGCCAGACCAGCATTTCTTAATTCTGAAAGCTAAGATTTTAGCAATTATTTTAAAGTCTTCATTAATAAGAGAAATAGGTCTGTAACTACTTAACTTGTCCCTAGGTTTATCAGGTCTGGGAAGCAAAATTGTTAAAGCTTCTAGCAAAGAGCTGTCAGCAATACCATGCTTTAAAATTTAAATTAACATTTTTTTAAGAAGAGGGCAATGTCATCACAAAATATTTTGTACAAAATTGGGGTTAGACCATCAGGGCCTTGAGATTTGTCTAATTTTAGGGTATTGATAACATTAGTAATTTCTTGTATTATAGGGCACACCAAATCAGAGATCATCTCAGAAATTAAAGTAGGACAATGACATTTGTCAAGATAAATCTGATCATCTTTGTTAGTTAAATTTTCATCAGCCGGTTTGTAAATGTGTTTGAAATATTGCATGAATTCAAAATTAATATCCTTCAGTTGACATTCAATAGTATTATCATTAGCTGATTTTATAGCCATAATATAGCTATTAGATTCCATCTTTTTAAGTCTATGGACAAGTAATTTACTAGGGTTGTCACCCTGATCTGAGTAAATACCTCTGGTTTTTAAAATTGTGTACTCAGCATTTTCTCTGGTGATATCATAATACTTGTCTCTTAAATTTTTTAATCAAAATAAACCTGGCTCACTGGTGTTATTAAAATACTGGACTTCTTGTTTTTTTCATTTCATCTAAGTGTTCAGTTAATTTACTTAATCACTGCTTCTTGCATTTGGAGGCTAGATGTGTAAAAAGCCTGCGAATAAAACATTTAAAGGAAGCCCAAATTATATCTACTCTATCAATAGAGTTGAAATTATAAAGAAAGAATGCATTTATTTTTTGTTTGATATAAGAAACAAATGTAACTGTCTTTTAATAACTGATTATTCTGTCTCCAAATTGATGAATTCTCATAAGGTGAACTACCAGATGAAAATGATAACTTAATCAAAGAGTGATCCGAGATTACTCTAGGTGTAATAATTGAATCCATATCTTCAGGGTTTAATTTGTTACTTATCAAAAAATAATCAATTCTATAAAAGGCTCATTGAGCAGCTGAATAGAAAGAATATTGTTTATTATTTGGGTGCAATGTTCTCCAGGGATCTACTAGATTGAGGCAGTCTACAAATTCCAACAAAGTCCTATGGTCAAGAAGTAATCTAGGATCAGGGCCAGAGGATCTATCCAAGTTTAAATCAAATGGTAAATTCCAATCTCCCCCCAATATAAAATTATAATTAGCATAAGGTACTAAGATGCTAGTTATCTCTGTTAAGAAGGAGGAAGTGTTATGGTTAGGGCCATAAAAGCTGCCTAACAGTACTTGAAAATTATTAATAGCTCTCCCTAACAACAAATATCTTCCAGCCAGATCTGAGATTGTAACTGAATGACTAAATGGCATATTCTTGCTGATCAGAATGGCCACACCTTTTTTATTAATCGAGTCCCCTGTACCAAATACTTGGGAATTGCCCATTTTACCCAGGAGGTTAACTTCAGAAGTCAAGAGATGAGTTTCTTGTAAAAAAAAAAAAAAACATGACAGTTAAGATGTTTTATATGCTTAAGTATTTGCATTCTTTTGGATCTAGATATGGCACTCTTGATGTTCTGTGGTGCAAAATTTATTGAATTAAGACATATAAGTAAATATTATAGTTGGTAAAAAAAGAAAACATATAAGAGATCTGAAGTATAAACTGAGTTCCCAACTATAATAGGTCTCCAAAAAATAACCCCCTTCAACCTTATGTCATTAAAAAACATAAACTTAAACCCAAGTGCCCCCCCCAAAAAAACACTAAGAACTCCCCCGGTCCTAACCAAACTCCAACAATACTGCTTTACAGTAATGTTCAATCTCAGCCCTCAAACTCTCAGGATCACCATATAAATATTAAAAATTTTAAACACTCAAACATTTAACAATAAATGAAATGACAGAGGAAGTTAAGTCTTAATTTGCATGTTTACAAAAACCAAGCTACTGTAAAATGTAGATTATAAACTGCTGGAGTAAAAACCCATTCGTACTTAACTCCCCTAATAAAAAAATTGAAAATCCTACCATTTTAAGCAAGTGAAAAAAGTCATTGCATCTGGATAAATATTTATACCCATGGTTAAACCAAATAACATAATATAAAACTATCTCAAGCTAGAATTATAGCTATAGAGACAAAACTAAACATTGACCTTAGAACCTGGTGCCACATTAAAAGTAAAGCTCCTCTCTCCTAAGGAAAAGAGTCACTTGCTTGTGTAGCTTACTGATACAATGGAAAGATGTAAGGATACGATCAAATAGAACTAAATTTATTTTCACTAAAATGTAACCCTAAGAAGCCTGTTTTATAAGAATAGCGTAATAAACACTCTTAATAACATCTAAGGGCATTAATTTAGGACTTCATGAACCTGAGAGACTGGATTAAACTGTAACACTAGCAGGTCAACAAAGAAGCTTAGGGAGAATAATATTGTTTAGCAAAACGCAAAACTGATATTGCTACACACTAGACTGCCCGACTTGTACGCAGCTAACTAGCTCTGTATATAAGGTGGCAGTCACCATCAAATAACATAAAATAATGATTAAACAGATCCCAATGTAACAAATAAATGCATCATCCAACACCAGAATTTAAACAATGTTGAATGTAAATGTTCCAGTAAAAAATGAGTGAAACCAAGAAAATCCAGCCCATAGTGAGTTTGTTTTACATACAAACATACAAAATTGCCATCAGAAAAAGGCCCACAGGTCTATATCAAGTCTGTCCAATTGTGCAGCTTTTACTTCATATCACTACAGCTGCCCCACCCCACCCCACCCCCAAACCACTCTCTTCCTCCTCTTTTCTGGTCCTTCCTCCCTTTGTGTTTTTGTCTGTACTGACCCTGCCCTTGACTCTGTCCCAACCCCGCTTAAAGCTATCCACTGTCCTGTGAGCAATTAACTCCTCTGGCAGTGCGTTCTAACATGACACCACTCTCTCTGTGAAGTAGTGCCTCCTCATCTCCCTCCTAAATCTTCCCCTGTCCAACTTCAGACTGTGCCCCCTAGTGACCATTCCCCCTTTAAGTGGAACAATCCTCTCCCCTGACTTTTTTTATACTTTTCAAGTACTTAAAGGTCTCTATCATGTCCCCTCTTACCCTTCTGTCTTCCAGCGAGTACATGTTGCGCTCTTTCAATTTTTCCTCATATGGCAACTCCCCTAGCCCTATGATCATTTTTATAGCTCTATGCTGCACCCCCTCCAGTAATCTTACATCCTTTTTGAGGTATGGGCACCAGTACTGCACACAGTACTCCAAGTGTGGCCTCACCAGTGATCTATAAAATGTCAGGATGACCTCCTCCTCCCTTTGTGAGGTGATCCCTCTGGCAATGCACCCCAGCATCCTATTTGCCCTTGCTGCAGCTCTCCTACACTGTGCAGATACCTTCATGTCCCCTGTGACTATTATCCCCAGGTCCTTTTCCTCCTCTGAAGCCATTACCTGCACTTCCTCCAGCCAGTAGCTGTTCTTGGGATTATTGGCTCCAAGGTGCATGACCTTGTACTTTTTAACATTAAACCCCAACTGCCACTCCTTAGACCAGTGTTCAAGTTTAGCTAGATCCTCTCTGAGTGCCTGCCTCTCTTCCTCATTGTCCACTTTTGCACAAATCTTAGTGTCGTCCGTGAACAGACAGATCTTACTCTTGACCCCCTCTGCAATATCTCCAATGAAGACATTGAACAATATGGGGCCCAGCACTGACTCCTGCGGTACTCCACTCATTACTGACCATGGCTTGATGTCTCCCCCCTTACAACTACCCTCTCTTGTCTGTCCTGCAGCCAGCTCTCAACCTACAAATGTCTCCCAGACCAACTTCTGGATGAAGTTAATAAAGTCTTAAGCTGGGCAGGTTAACGGGGGGGGGGGTAAACAGCAAAACCTTTAACCCATGCCACTCCGAGTTCCAGTTCCGAACTGAAGATAGACAGTTTTTCAGCAACAAGAAACCATCTCTGCATGGAGGACCCAAGCCAATTCAATTTTCAGATGATTCCACAGGACAATGACGTGTTTTCACTAAGACAAAAAAGTGCCAATAGAAATCAGCTGCAAACAACAAACTCAGTCTTTTAAAAAAAACACTGTTATACAAGAAGCAATTACATCATTTGAAGGTAGACATCTGTTCAGCTGCCCATATATTGCAGGTCTTCACTTCCTGAATTTAAAATCTACTACTCATAACAAGTTGGGTCATCATTAGATGGACAGCTCCAGGAAAATAATAGGCAACAACAGAGAGGCATAGGGAGAATAAAACCATTTAGCCCCGATATAACAGAAAACTGATACTTTTACACACTAGACTGCCTGATTTGTATGCAACTAACCATGCTCAGTACATAAGGTGGCAGTCACCATGAAGCAGCATAAAATAATATTTAAAGTGAGCCCAATGTAATAAAAACATCATCCAACACCGGGACTTAAACAGTGCTGAATATAAATGTTTCAGTAAAGAAATGAATGAACCCAGGAAGATCCAGCCCAATGTGAGTTTGTTTCAAATATCAAACGTCTCCCCGATCAACTTCTGGGAACAGTTAATAGTCTTTAACCGGGCAGATTAACAGAGGGGAGGGTAAACAATAAAACCTCTATCTAATACCACTCCCTGTTCCAGATCCAAACTGAAGCCAGACAGTTTTTCAGCTACAAGAAACCATCTCTGCATGGAGGGGCCAAGCCAATTCAATTTCCAGAAGGTTCCTGCAGGACGATACTGTATTTTCACAAAAACAGAGCGCCAGTAGAAATTAGCTGCAAACATCCAACTCAGTCTTTAATAAAACACTGTTATACCTGAAGCCTTTACACCATTAGTAAGTATACATCTGTTCAGCTGCCCATATATTGCAGATCTTCACCTCCTGAATTTAAAACCTACTACCCATAACGAGTCGTATCATCTTGAGGTGAACAGCTCCAGAAAAATAATAGGCAACTCGTTTTTGATTTTCTCCAAGGTGTCTAAGGTGTACCGCAAGTTGTTTTTCTGAACCAACAATTTTGCAGGGTATAACATTTTAACTTTAATACCAGCTGCAATAATTTTGAATCTACAGGGAGCATGTTCTTGTCTGTGAAGTCTGACCACTTGTAGAAGATCCTGGGACACCCTGATTTTGTTTACATCCCAGCTTAAATTTTGTGTTGATTTCTCCATAGACAAGACATGCTGATGGTCCAAATAATTAAGAAACTTGACAATAAAGGGTCTAGGAGTTTCACCACTTTTGGAGACCAGTTTTAAAGCTCTATGAGCTCACTCAATGATGTACTGTAGCTTTGGCTATTAGGCAATGATCCCACTATGTTTTCGCATATCACTTGAGCAAAGTGGATAGGATTGGTACCTTGAGAATTTAGGGATAGATCGTAGATAATAATATTATTTCTACGGCTTCTACCTTCTAAGTCTTCAAGTTTTGACTCTGGTTTAGCAATTTTATGCCAAATAGCTAGAAATAATTCTGGTTCTGCTTTTTGACACCAGTCTTCCATGGGGGAAATTCTAGCTTCTGCGTCGGACACCCACTTGGTGAGTTACTCCATTTTCAATCTTATCACTTTGGTATCATTCATCAATATATGTAATGCTTCTTTTAATGGTGCAATCTCAGAAATAAACTTCTCCTCTGTACGTACTGATGACCCAGGATTAGCTGGATTCTGTTTAGCACAGGTTTGTTTCGTCCGTTTAGGCCCAGAAGAACGATTGGGAGTCAGTGGTGGTGTATGTTTAGGAAGTGGTGTTTTAATTTCAGCATTCATCATTGTAGAAGTCTTTTTTAGATTGTAGATTATTTAAGCAAGGTAAAATTATTCCTTCTGTGTCACAAAAAATGGAATTAATTTGAGCATTTAGTAAAAAAATACTAATGGTGATTCAAGAGCTGCTGAAGAGCTGCTACTCCACCGGAACCATCACCGGAAGTCCAAGTATTTTCACTTTCCTTGATAACAGTAGGCGAGAGCTGCGTTTCTAAGGGCATAGATACAGTTTGCATCCATAGTCTGGCAGTTCCTCTGGAAGTGCTGATTCATCAGATGTCTTCAAGCTAAGCTCCTCCCACCACCCAGGTTGTATATCCTCCGGCTCCGCCTTGTGACAACACATCTTTTTTTCCATTGGAAAGGACAGGTCTCCTTCGACACAGCTCTGCAGCATTTGAGGTCCATCATTAGCGCTTTGGCGATAATTTCTTCAAAACAAGCCACTTCAATTGAATTCTTTGATCCCATCCTTTGCTCCTTCATTCTGGCTCACTCATCCATAGACATAGGAAAGCCATCTTGTGGCTTTATGTTTTGTGTAACGTGTCAACAAGATATTGAACAATGATCCCCATGAGTCCAGCATTTATTGCCTTAGCTTGCAGCACATTATTGGGGCATCTGGCCTTTGTTAGGTGATGCTTCCTGCTTCACTGAAACATCACTTGTCCAGCCTCCTCTTATGTTGACCAGCCATAGGGGACTCCATGCTTCAACCTAAAGGCTACAAGAAGGCTTCTGCTGTGGCCAGATCAGCAGCACAATGGGTAGCTTTAGAGGAGAAGAAGACATCTGCCTTGGTCAGTACTTAGTTGTCCTTTGTGCTGCTCCTGCTTGGGGCTGGCATTGGAGGGTTCTTCTCAGATGGGTTCTGAGATATATGTCAGGCCCTTCAAACCTGGGGGACAGACCTGCTTACCATGGTAAGAAGCATAAGCACTGCCATCACCGGTCATGGGATTGGGAGAGATTGCAGTCCTTCCACTCCCTCAACTCCCCTGACCCCTCGACTCACGTTGAGCACTTGACTCTGGTCAAGTTCTCCTCAGTCAAGAGATTGGTTGACAGTTCCTCAGTGGCCCTGTCAGGCTTGACAACCACAACAGAGGTGAAGCTGCTCTCAAGATCTTTCTCTAGCCTTTTGACTAGTTGTTGGAGATCGATGAGGAGTCAATCTCTCAGACCCCAGTTCTGGTCCTTACCCAGTAGGACGTGGGTCAGTTGGTGCCCCCAACTATTTCCACTCGGTACCAGCCTCCACTAGTGATTGTGCCTCCTAAGCCAATGCTTGTCAACATGGCTCAACACATGGTCTACAATGACCCTTTGGAGGTTTCTCCTCAGTGTCAGCCCTCGGGTTGACAGTTAAGGACTAGGCACTGTTCATGCTGTCAGTCCCGCTCAGCCAGTAGGCACTGCCATTGATGCTCCTCAATCTTCACATCTTCAGGCAAGGAGAGGCATCATCGCAGCATGTTGTGGTGCTACAAGAAGCTCCTCAGCAGCAGTGAAGCACTGCAGGACACGGTAGGGTTCTGCCCGGACCAATGGTCACCTGGCAGCCATCAGTGATGCCCATGTCGGCCCACCCTCGACAGCTGTCTCCAGCATCTGCCTCTCCACTCCTGTAGGTGGAGCTGCCTCCACTTCAGCCTTTGGTGGGAGCCCCTACTAAGGACTCCCGTGCTGCAGCTGGCTTGCCTGGTTGGCTGTTGGTGGAGATCACCCAGTTGGAAGACACATGGATTGTCCATGACAGCAGATGGTCCAGGGCCATTTCTGAGGAGTCTTCAGATGGGTCATCCTTGTTGTCCTCAAGGACCCATACCTTTTACTGGACTTTAGCTAAGGAACTGTCCAATGAGCATGGGCCAGTGTCATTTGGGGCTGTTATCCACTTTATGTTGGAGTCCATGGATGTGTCCTTGGAGTCAGTCCAGAAGAGGGTTAAATACCCCTGTACAGACATCTTGGACAAGGATGATTTCTCAGGGATTGCCTTTCCTGTGGCTATGGTCATCTTGGGATCATTCCTGGAGCATTGATATCATCCACCTTCCTGCCCGACACCCTTCTCCCATATGGTACACAAGTACACGGTCCCCACAGGGTTCCTTCTGGGGTTCTTGGACCACCCCTTAGCTGATGTATTGGTCTTGGACTTGCCTTTCAGAAATCCAGAGGTCAAGGAAACATGGACAAGCTCCCTGATAATGAGTCAAAAAAGCTTCACCATGTGGCCAAGAATGTCTACATAGCCTCGTCTCTGGGCCTGCATCAGGCCAGTTGTGCTGTCCTGATGGCCAACTATGGTCACTCCTTGTTTGGAATGCTAGATGAAATTCTCCCTTACCTCCCTGCTGACAAGCAGTTCCTAGTGAAGTTGGTCAAAGACCAGAGTCAAGCACTGGCTAAGCACCAACACCAGATGGCCTTGGCATGGGTGACTCCCATGCCATGGCAGCAGCTGTTTCAATGTGTTGCAAGGCGTGGCTGAGGTTCTCTGCCTTTATGGTGGCTACTAAGGACAAACTGGGCAATGTCCCTTTCTTGGAAACCATACCTCTTTGGCCCTGGGGCTGATTGACATCTCACCAGAATAGCAAAGTCCAGTACCACCCTTGATTATGTGGCTTCATCCCAGATGGATCCTAAAGCTTATAAGCTAAAATGAATACCTTCCAATACAAATCTGTTCAGCCCCAGCAAGGGCAATGCCAAGCCTGGCATCCCAAGTCCAAGTTCAGTGGCCAAGGACCATAAAGAGGTGGGGATAGGGGAAATGGTGCCCCACCAGCCAATGCAGCCAGTGTCCCCTCCAAAGCTGCCTAGTGACAGGTGGGCACCTCTCAGGTTGCGAGGTTACTACATGTGGCTTCAAGTTTCCTGATGTACCTATTTAGAGTGTTTCAACACTTTCTCCTCAGAAGTGGACTTTAAGTGTAAAAACCCTACAGGTTTTTATTTTAGCTTTTTTCATGAGATGTAACTTTTGTTATTTCTAGGAAAAAATGTTGGTTGTGCATTGTAACTGCAGTATAATAAAAAGTCTTATAATGTTATACCGTTGGAATTAGGTGGTGGAACTCAGTTCAGTTTTGACTGTAGTCTGGTTTGAATCCCACCACTTTAGAGCTTTAACATGGGATTTTTTCCTGTTAAAAGGAGTTCACTCTTTGTATAGCTCACAGTTTAGTCTGATAATTGATTATATGCTTTCTTTTTCTTCATCTCCCTGCCTTTCTACCAGCATAAATGGATTATCAAAAAGTATTTTAACACAGTAATCCTGGTAATGGTCCTGTTTTTAAAGACTATAAAAAGAATGTAAGGAAGTTTTTTCCAGGGAGACGACAAAAAAACTTTGGACCATTTATAACAATGTCTGTAAATTAAACAGGACAGGAATAGGTTTCTGTGGTTATAAAGGACTGTTTGTCTAATTGAAATAAGTGAGGGAGATGAGTGTTTGTGCTTTTCCTGTTTTACACACTGTTTTGATTGCATTATTGATATTTGCACCTGGTTTCAGTATTGCACTAGCACTAGCACTTTAATTGTTATTAAGTGATTAAGTATAATGTTAATTAAGTGATTAAGTATAATGTTAATTAAGTGATTAAGAAATATTGTATTTAAACAAAGTGTTCACTAGGGGGCACTATCTTTGCTAAAGACCAAGACTAGTTGAAACGTTAGAAGGTTGCTGTTATTCTCCAGGTGGTGTTGCACTACTGCTGTGGTGGCCAAAATAAATATTTTAAACTTTGGTTAAACATCTGCTTGCTTACTTTCATTTTGTGTGTATGGTGTACCATGACTGTTTAGCTTTCAGTTACTAGTACTGTCATTGAGCACCCAATACTTAGAGAGGCTCCCCAGTTTTTGTGTTGAGGGGACATGAAGTGTTGGTTGGGTCATGGAGGCATGAGGGTAGGAGCGGGTTGTCTTGGGGGGGAAGGTGTGAGAGGACCCAGTATTGATTGAGGAATGTTGGTTGGGTCAGGGAGGGGAGAGAGAGGGGGGAGAGGGGGAAGGGGTTATCCGGGGGGGGCAAGTACAAGTGGTGAAGAAGTGTTTTATAGAGGAGGCAGTAGATCCTGGATCATCTCGATCAATACTTTAGGTGGGTGTAGCGGTGGATCGAGAAGTGGTACCTAGTAGGGAATGGAGAGTCTTCCAGAATGCTGCTGGGGAGGGGCGGCTGTCCTGTAGCTGTGATTTGAAGAAACTAGCTTTGGTGGGACGTGCAGCCTTGGTGCAGGCATTCCTTAATGATCTGTAGTTTTGGAGGTCAGAGGCATTAGAGGAGGCTTTGTAGACTCTCCAAGCATGGTTTCTGTTTTTCAAGAGTCTCACCAGATTGGGTGAGATCCAAGGGAGGTGCCAGCACTGGAGCCTCAGCCTTTTGGGTCAGGTGTGGTAGTTCCACACATTCAGGAAGGTAGAATTGAAGGCTGCTAGAGCAGAGTCGATATTTGGTGCGGTGAAGACTCCAGACCAATTGACCAGAAAGAGGTCAGCCAAGAGAGCCTGCTGGTTCAGTGACCCTAGGGGTCTGAACTACATGCACTTGGGTGGGGCAGGGGAGGGCGGACTTCCATGGCAGTGGGTGATGCAGTGGTCACTGAAAGCATCGGGGAGTGTACTGTCTGAAGAGAATTTTGGGGGTTGAGAAGCTAGAATCCAATCCAACAATGAGTGGTTGGAGGAATGGGGATTGATCCTAGTAGGATCTGAGATAAGTTGAGTGAGGTTTAGGGCCTCAATCTCCTGGATGAATGCTCTGGCTTGTGGGGCAAGCCAATTAAGTTTGAAGTCATCCATGACTAGGAGTTCTCCAGAAGCAGCAGAGGAGACAAGGGTTTCCAGACTGGAGACAATTGATGCGGGGTTAGCTTTTCGGGAAAAGTAGCACACTCCGATAAAGAGTGGGGCGGAAAAGGGGAGCACCATCTTGGTGAGTAGAAGCTCATGAGATTTGTGGGCAACCTCCTGGAAGACAATGGAGTCACATAGGGACTCATGGAAATAGGTGGCAACCACACCACCATACTTGCCCCTGCCTTGGTGGAATAGAGCGTAGCCAGGGATTTTTATCAGTGAATCTGGGACCTTGGTGGAGAGCCATGTCTCAGAGACACAAAGGATATCTGGGAAGCATTGGGATATCCAGGTCTTGATGTGGTCAAATTTGGGAAAGACACTCCTGGCATTTATGTGGCAGATGCCTTGTTGCCAGTTTGGGGGATGAAGGCAGGGCTGTTGGGTCTCGGGTTAGGGTCTACATCACCAGCAAGTAGGAGGAGCAGTAGGAGGAATGGAGCAAGGTATTTGTGGAGGTTTGTTTTCCTGAGAGCCAGATGGGTGGGACCTAGGTTTTAGGGCCGGGAGGGGTGGTCTGCAGGGAGAAAGGGGGGCATGTAGGGGGAGGGACAGGGTGCCAAAAGAGGAAGGGAAGAGTGGGAGAGCTGTGAAGGATGGTGTGGCTGGTGAAGGAGGGTAGGGAGATGCAATTTTCTGGGTGTGGAGGAGGTGGTAGACAGAATGGGACCTGGGGATTGGGGGATGAGTATTGCCAAGAAAGTGATAAGGAGGAGGAGGAGGAGGGAAGGCTGTGGGAGGGGAATTTGCATTGTTTATGCCAGTCATTGGGTTGAGAGATTGGGAAGGGGGGATAGGGAGTATTGTAAAGGGGGCTGTGAGTACTGGATTCTTTGAGCATTTAGATTGGATGGCGAGTAGGCACAGTGTCACCAGTATGCACGACTAGGTAAGTGGCTGACTACAGTGAGCTGAGGAAATTGGGGGAGGGGGGCAGGCGGAAAAGATAAAGGGGTTGTACAGTCACAGTGAGTCTGAACTTCTGAGATAGCCCAGGGGTTAGGGTTGCTGCATAAGGTGTAGAAGGTTGGAGGTCCGAAGTCAGGAATGGAAAGGAGGAGGAACCATAAGAGAGGGCAGAAAGTACAGGTTGAGCTCTGCAAATGAGGCACTGTGATAAGAGTTGATATATTTATGCTAGGTAGCTGGGATGATAGAGTGAGCACAACAGTGACTTCTAGTGGCCGTAGAGTATAACCTGCAAATGGAAGATTCTGGTGATAAGTTCCAGTATGGCTGGTCAAATGACTTGGCCTATCTATAATTTGCTCCTTTTCCGTGTGTTGTGGCATCATGCAACAGTGTGATGTCACCACACCTGCACATGTCCAGTCCAATGTGTTTCTGAATCTGCCCAACACTACAGCAGGGGCAGAGCATGTCAGTGCAAGCTGCAGGCATTGCCTAGAATGGCTGGCTGGATGAGCGACTGTTTGACAATAAGCACTGGGGACAGGGTGCAAAGGCTGTTTCAGTTTTTGTACCCGGGGAGGTATATTCTGAGGCACAACAAGTGGGCCATTTGGGCTCGCCTGCAGGGGATCTGTCAGTGTCACGTTTGGTGGACTCTTGTGCAGTTGTTTAAACTGCTTGCTGCAGCATAAAATCACAGGATTGACTCAGTACTACCTGTGGGTGTATAAGGGTGTTTCCTTTATTTTCAGGCTATTAGGCCAGTGTGAATCAGTGACACCATGGCTTATACTGACCAGTAGTGATTAAGAGATGTAACCCTGCAGGTGAATAATGAGACTCTCTTCTTTGGGGTTGTACTGCCCTAATTGTGTAATGCAATCTAACATGTCTATTTTGGGTCCCCCTAGCTGAACCTTTGAGCTGGGGGGGGGAGGCGCACCTGTGTTACCGACTAGCAGTGGTAAGACCTAGTTGTGCAAATCCCTTTTACTACTCTTAAAGGAGTTGCTGAGTTTCAATGTCCTGCAGAACATCCCCACCAACACATCCACACCCAAATCGGGCCCCTCAGGTCAGGTGGCACCCCATAAGCACATCCAGGTGCACCAGAATAGCATGCTTCTGCTTACCCAAATTTGCAGGCAACCCCGGACCTTGATGACATGGTTGGTCAACATGTGGATGCAGGGGGCCATGGGGGAAAATCCTGACCTGACAGCACTGGAGCAGTCAGATAAGAAGAAAAAGATCCCTCAAAGGAGGAGGAGGAGTGGACGGAACCTACGAAAAAGATTCTTATCACACCTTTGTTTGATGCAAAGTCTTTGTCTTATAATGGAAGCATGTTGAACGTTGCAGCCAAAGGAGGTGCAGGACATGAAGTCCCTGGATGTGAATCCTATCCTGTCCACCGCAGCCTCTCTGCCGAAGTGTTTCCCAACCATTTTACACTGCAGCCAGATTATTGAGGAAGAATGGGCTGGGGTGGATAAGCAGAAACAGCTTCCTAAGCGAAGGGTGAGATGTTACCCATTTCTGGAGGAGAGCTTCAAGAAGTGGGATGTTCCTCCAATGGCAGACAAGGCTGTGTACAATTCTGGCAAGCACACAACTGTATCTATCGAATGCACAACGACCCTATCTGACACCAGTGACAAGAGAGTGGATGTTTCATGCAGAAAGGCATTCACCTTGAATGTGGTGAACCTTTGAATGACATATGGATCTTTTATTGTTTTCAGAGCATTAAACTTGTTGGTCACTGCCTTGGGTAACTACGCCCCTCCACAGTTATAGGGGGCAAACATTTTGCAGCTTGTGTCTATGGCTTCCACCTTCCTAGAGGATGCAGTGGTGGACAGCTTCAGGATGTCAGCTCACTTAGCATGTCATATTATGGTAGCTATATGGGGGTGTCTGACTTCGACACTGGATTGAAAACCAGGCATCCAAGTCAAAGCTGTTTAACCTGTCCTTTGCAGGAGGCTTGTTATTCGGCCCTGAGTTGGATGATATTCTGAAAGCAAGACAAGAAGGGATAACTACTGGTGTCCATACGCCAACAGAAGGTGAACACAGCCTGAAGCTTGTTAAGGAACCTACTAGGCAGAATGCAATCCTTGATGTGGTGCTCACCAACTCAGAGATGGTGGGTGCTGTGGGAATAGGGGAGTCGCTAGGGAACAGTGATCACAACTGTGTGTGGTTTGAATTGGCCTTCGGGGCCAGCAGCCCACAATCAAGAACCGAAGTCCTTGACTTTAGAAGTGCAGACTTTAGTAGGTTAAGGGAACTGGTCAGGGATATGTTAGTAGGGGTGGATGACATGAGGGGTAGAGGAGAGGAGAGATGGGTGGCAATAAAGTGAGCCATCCTCGAGGCATCAAAGGCACGCATAAGAACAGTGTCTAAAAAAAACAGGTTGAAGAGACCACTATGGTTCTCAGCAAGGGTCAGGGAAGCAGTTAGGGCCAAAAAGAAGGCCTTCTATAAATACAAGGAAAAGCAGGGGGAGGCAGAAAGGGAAGATTATTTGCAGAACAATAGGGAGGCAAAGAGGGTCATTAGGTAGGTGAAAGCAGGCACGGAGCTCTGTATTGTGGAGCAGGTCAAGAATGGAGAAAAACAGTTGTTTAGGTATATCAATGAGAAAAGGATAAAAGGGGTGGGCATCACCTGGCTAGTTGAGGGCAGTAGGGTGATAGAGGATGATGAACAAAAGTCAACAGTCCTGGACTGCTGGTCCATGCCAGAAGGTGGCATTAAAGCAGTCACTAAGGGAGTCCTGGAAATGAGGTAGCCAATATTTAATAGTGAGAGGGTCCTGAAAGGGCTGGCAGCCTTTAACATAGACAAGGCCCCAGGACCAGATGGAATGCATCCAAGGATACTTGGGGAATTAGCAGCAGAACTGGCTGAATCACTGGCTGGGCTGTTCAACAGCTCGCATGGGTCTGGTGAAGTTCCAAGGGATTGCAGAATGGCAGACACTGTATTGCTTCATAAGGGGGGATGGGGATAGGGAGCAACCATGGAACTACAGGCCTGTCAGTCTGACCTCCATCATGAGGAAACTGATGGAATCAGTAATCAAAGAGAACCTCGGGGACTACCTAGAGAGCAAAGAGCTCCAGGATAGTAAACAACGGCATGGGGTCATTATGCCTAAAACAAAAACAGGGCTGCAATGTACCATGCTGTTAATACAGCGAGTACATTGCTAGTGCTCGCACAAAAAGCCAAATAGTAAATTTGGCAAACAAGGCAGTAAAATCTTTATTTTTTTGCAGGGGCTCTGCCCCCCGCAACTTTCATTATAAGTGGCTGCGCCCACCAACCCCCCATTTATATAATCAACTCTGGGGAGGGAGTACAACATGGGGATGGGGAGAAAGATGGGTGGGGGGACCAAATAAATTGCACACACACTTAAAAAACAAACAAAAAAAAAACAGTTAAAACAAATAGTCTGGGACTGGGTCTTGAACCCCAGTCCACAGAGGCATAGCTTCCCTCCAGTACCACGGCTCATCCCTCTGAGCCATGGCAGCTGCTTAGCTGAGCACCTCCCCAGCAGAGGTCTTATCCTCTGTGTCACTCCTTACCAGTCATGCATGACAGGGTACAAAACCATGACTGCAACATTTCTTTCGTGCGGTGTTCTGTACCCTGTCACTCTATCTCCCCGCACTGTGTGTGTTGTGTGGTTTTGACTATGCCATATTGCATACAGCAGATTGACCTGGTACTGTAAACAAATGGTTTTGTGGCATGGAGGTCTTGTCAGAATAACTTGATTTTTTTCTCTGACCTGGTGACCAAGGAAGTAGACAAGGGCCACACTGTGGATCTGCTGTACTTTGACTTCAGCAAGGTTTTTGATTTGCTGCTACACAAAAGGTTGCTCAAAAAGATGAAACACTTGGCTGTGACTAAAACTGTAGTGAACTAAGTGGGTAGTTGGCTAGAAGGGAGGCAGCAGAGTGTGGTGATCAATGGGGTTAAATCAGAGGAAAGGGAGGTTACGAGCGGGGTTCCACAGGGATCTGTCCTGGGTCCAGTCCTCTTCAACATGTTTACTAGTGACATTGGTGAGGGAATCCAGGGCAGGCCGTATCTCTTCACAGATGACACAAAACTATGTGGGAGGGGCGATAGTGATGAGGGATTAAGAAATATACAGAGGGACCTACAAAAACTAGAAGGGTGGTCAAAGGTCTGGCAGTTAAAATTCAATGCCAAAAAGTGCAAGGTAATGCACTTAGGGAAAAGGAACCCCAAGACGGAGTACTGGATGGGAGGGGTGAGACTTAGCACTACAGGAGAGGAATGGGATCTAGGAGTTATCATCAGTAACTCCCTTAAAAAAATGAGCCAGTGCAACAAAGCCTATAGCAAGGCTAACAGAATGCTGGGATGTATCAGGAGGGGTATTGATAGCAGAAGAAAAGAGGTAATAATTCCCTATGTAGATCCCTGGTGAGGCCTCACTTGGAGTACTGCGTTCAGTTCTGGAGCCCTCATCTCAGAAAGGACAGGGATAGGTTGGAGACAGTGCAGTGCAGAGTAACAAAAATGATTTAGGGCAAGCAGTGTAGATCCTATGAGGAGCACCTCAAAGCACTAAATATGTATTCACTGGAAACCAGAAGCAAGAGGGGAGATATGATAGAGACTTTCAGGTTGCTTAAAGGAATTAACAGGGTAAACTGTGGGGAATTATTTATCCTGAATACCAACTCGAGGTCACGTGATCATGAGTGGAAATTAACAGGGTGGTGGAACCTTGGAACAGACTGTCAGCCATGGTGGTGGGTATAAACACAGTCAGGGGATTCAAGCAGGCATTGAATAGAATGAAAGGAATAGTGGTCACCTGGGGTGACAAGACCAGGGAGAAGAATGGGGTTAGGATGGGGAGGGTTAGTACCCTGGAGGAATAATAACTTCCAGGGAAGGTTCCAGGGATTATAGGGAATATGGGCAGACTGGATGGACCTCTAGTCTTTTTCTGCCATCATGGTCTATGTTTTTGTGTTTCAAGAGGACATGAGTTTTGCTGGCAGCGGCAGGCCAAAGGTGATTTTTGTCCCTTCCAGAATTTTGGAAACCAAAGGAATAGGGGAGCTTATTCTGAATTCAGAGGTAACAGTAACAGAGGATCTTTCACTCACAGATGTAATAGAGGTGCAGGAAGAGAGGAGTTGCCTCTCAGTGAAGGTACGTGGTGGAAGACTGCAGAATTTTTACCAGCGATGGGCCCAATTAACGTTGGATGGATGGGTGTTGGAGATTATGGTAATGGGCTATGCCACAGAGTTACCCACGAAAGGTCACTTCCTACCATCTCCAGGACCACAAAATTAAATAAAAAGGCTGGTGGTAAGTCAGACCTTAGATCACTTGAAACAGATTGAGGCAATTGTTCCACTTCCCCCAAATCGGGGAGCCAGGGATTCTACTTGATTTATGTTGTCCTCCTCAAGAAATTGGGGGGGGAAGGGTGTCTGATCGATTTTGGACCTCAAACATTTAAACAAATTTGTCTGCCACACAACATTCAAAATGGAGTCTTTGTGGTTCATCAGGGTAGTACAACCAGGGAATTATTTGGTGTCCATAGAGCTGAAGGATGTCTATCTATATCTCCATCCATCAGTTGCACCAGAAATTCCTGAGGTTTGCGATTCAGAGATAGCAATTCCAGTAAAGAGTGCTCCCCTTCAGCCTGGCAACAGCACCCAGGGTAGTTTTAAAGATTCTGATTGTACTGGTGCACAGCTGAGGCAGAAGGGGTATCACATATACCACCACTTGGCTGACTTGCTCATCTGGGCTATGACTGCATGACTGGCAGACAGGTCTGCAACAAGGACCTTGGAGAGTCAGGAGACTCATGGTTGGGTCGTCAATCAGGAGAAGAATTCTGTGATACTGTCTCAGAGGCTGGACCATCTGGGTCAGTGTTCCAGACAGATGACTAGAAGGTTTTCCTCTCCTAATCCAGGGAGGAGGCCCTAAGGTGAGAGATTCAATGGCTTAGAACCCAGTGCTCATAGGCCAGCCCAGTGGTGCTGGAGGTTGAGGCGCTGGTCGCTACACCTCACGCCATGCCAGCGACCCAGGTTCAAGAACAAGCCCGGGCCGCTGCGGGTTGGAAGGGGGGAGAGAGGATCAAGCTTCCAGAGGACTGCTATCCTCTCTCGGAGGGAGGGAGACTAGTCATCCCACTCGCTGACTGTCCTCTGGTGGTGGCTGGAGGGCAGCATGGGTCAGGAGGCTTGATTCGATGTCCTCACATTGGAAGGGAGGGGGGATGGGCAAAAATGGAGGAAAATGAGCCTGGCAAGCTCGATGATGGTCAGCCACTACCAGGGGCTGTCCCTGGATTCTGGATTGGGACTCAGGAGAGGGGGAGAAGCCAGCAACCTCCTTCTGGCCCCACTTTGGGGGCAATCTATGGAACCACCGGGACTGTGGGCACGGGAGCTGGCAGGACCAGAGAGAGAGAGAGAGTCCCTCCATCAGGAGGGCTGAAGCCACCTGCCAGGGCTCTGAAGGATAAAGAGATAATAGAAAAAAAAAAAAAAGAACCCAGTGCTCACAGTCTTCTCCAGATTCTACTGTAGTGATACAGCTTGTGCCATGGGCTCAGTTACTTATGCAGCCTCTTCAGAACAGCATGCTGGAGGTATGGGCACTGGACTCAGAGGACTACCAGGTTATCATCCCACAGTCTCAATTGGTTCTGCAGTCACTGGTATGGTGGGAGAACCAAGAGAACCTTGGCAAGGGGGCTGTCCTGGAAGTCCCACAAGAACTGATTCTGATGACCGATGCCAGCCTATCAAGCTGAGAAGTGGTCATTTACCAAGTCCCAGTTCAGGGGATCTGGAACACCTGGGAACAGCAGCTCCATATAAACATGTAAGAAATGAGAGCAGTGTACCATGCTCAGCTTCACTTTCAGAGCAGTGTGCAGTCCAGGGCTGTGAAGGTAAGGTCAGACAACGCCATCACTGTAACATATGTAAACAATCAAGGAGTCACAAGAAGCCAAGGTATGTTAGCAGAAGCAACAGAGGTTCTGCAGTGGGCAGAGAAAAACTTCTGGCTCTCTATACAGTTAATCTGGCAGGGGAACTGAGTTTTACAACAGTTTTATCAAGGATAGTCCAGCGGAGATGTAGCATCTCATTTGCATGTGCAGGCCAACTGGCTAAGTCGACAGAGAGTCCATCCAGGTGAATGGATCCTGAACTCAGAAGTTTTTGATCTTCTGTGCATAAGGTTTGGTCAGCCTCAGATCAATTTCTTTGCATCAAGGGAAAATGCCCAAGTAGCAAGGTTCTTCAGTCAATATTGATGCCCTCAGGCAGAGGTGGTGGATGCCCTGTCCCAGCAATGGGATTTTCACAAAGTTGTTTTCCCTGCTCCCACTAGTATCCAAGGTAATTTGAAAGATAAGGTCAGGAGGAAGCTTCCTCCTGATAGTTCTAGAGTGGCCAAGAAGCCCATGGCTCTCAAACCTGGCCCAGCAGGCTCCTTTTCAGCTTGGCAAAGCACAAAACAAAGGCACTCCAGGTACTCCAAAGCATGGGTGGCAGCCAAAAAATGTTTCATTAATGCAGAGAACTCACAAAATGCTCACATTGAAACAGTAGCACTAGAAACCCCGGCACATTGCATCCAAGGTGAGACACTTCATCTGAGACCTTCTTAATCAAGGCCCCATTCTGCATCCAAACCCAGAAGCAATGAAGTTTACAGCATAGCTCCTGAAAGGAGGAGACTTTTGAAACACAGTTTCTCAGAGAAAGTGGCAGATACCTTAATGGCCTCCATGAACTACATCTGCAGCTTATGACAGTGTGTGGAATACCTTGTCCTGTTGGGCCACAGAGAGATATCAGGCCATCTAAGGTTATGATCCCACAAGTATTAGATTTTTTACAGGCAGGGGTAGGCAAGGGTCTAGTGTTGAGTACCCTGCGGGTCCAGGTGTCACCTCTTGGGTTGTGCCAGGAACATACATGGGCTCTTCCTTGGGAGCCAACATGGATGTAATCTGCTTTTCAGGGCTGTAAGCAGAAACCACCCATCCTTTTGATCTCTGGTGCCACCATGGGGCCTGAACTTAGTGTTGCACATCTTGTGTAGGGCACCTTGCGAACCACTCTTGTCACTGACTTTGGACATTTTGTCCTACAAGGTGTGCTTCTTGATTGCAGTCTGTTCAGAAAGAATAGGCGAACTTCAGGCTCTGCCCCATAAAGTACCTTACCTTGTAATATGTAAGGAGAAGGTAGTGTTGAGGATGATTCTGTCCTTTGTACCTAAGATTCTAACAGCTTTCCATGTAAGTCAGGAAGACAGTCTGCTGTACTTCTGTCCCAAGCCAGCAAATCCAAAAGAGAAAGAATTTCACAAGCTGGATTTGGGCAGGATAGTTAAGACATATCTAAGGATGATAGAATATTTTAGAAAAATCTGACAGTTTGTCTGTTGTGTTTGGAGCAGAGAAAAATGGTCAGAAGGCTTCTAAGATCACCTTCGCCAGGTGGGTGAGGGTTTACATCACCAAGGTGTATGCAGCTAAGAAGCTATGCACCTGCCCTCATCAAGGCTCACTCTACCAGGGCTCTTGCTTCATCCTGGGCAAAGAGAGGAGAGGCCTCTGTGTTGGAAATGTGCAAAGTTGCAATGTGGTCCTCCATTCACACATTTGCTAAGCACTACAGGTTGGAAGTCCAGAGTTCTGCTGATGCGGCCTTCAAGCACAGTGTGTTACAGGCAGTGGTTAGCAGATGAGTATTTTTACTTAACCTGTATGGATTATATATATGGGACAGTATTCTCCACCACCGTGAGTTGGAATGGATACTATTTTTCAGAACCCATATGTATCAAATCCCCATTGACAACGTGGAGCAATACAGAAACAAGACATTCCTTCATACTTACCGTAATTTCCTTTTCTGTTAGTTTTAGCATCTTTAATGGGGCTTCTCCTGTGAACCCCTGGCTCCTACTGGAGAATACATCCGATCTATCTAAGGAATTTAGATTTCAGCAAAGATAAATTGTTATTAAAGCTGGATATCATAAACTGCCTAATAAGCATGGACATCTCTACATTTCTATATGCCCAGTTTGCAGGTTAACAGGTTATGATTTTTGAGTATTGTTTGGTGCTTCACCATGCTACATGAGTCCCTGCACCCTAATTGATACCCTCAGGGGTACACCGTAGACAGCTAATGGTTAGGCATAGGCTATACTAATACATAGGGCTAAAGGCATCTACTGTATAAGAGTAGATGTCAGGATATGAATGCATATTGCTGTAACCCACTTTGCTTGGCTAATGCACACATATTATACTATGTATTTTCTGTCTATTTCTTACTTGTCAGATGCCAAGACACCTGTCCTTGAAGTAATTGTAATATGTAAGGCAACATTGCCATCCTTTGGTGATGTGCACCGCTTCACCCTGTTATGTAAAACTCTGTATAAGAACATCTTTGTTCTAAAACTGATGACTTTACAGAATTATATAATGTTATCTTGGACCGTGGAGCCACCTCTAATTTAGCCAATAGGGCTCATCTCTGTAACTAGAAATGTTTCTATCTTTTAGTAACCATAGTAATTATCACAGGTATATAATGTTATGCACAGGCTTTACACCTCGGAGTCCCGAGAGATCCCAAGAGACTACAAAGAAACCTCGAGGTGTAGGGAACGCTTAGCACTGGCTCCCGGTTCGTATTGGTAAGAACTGCTTAGGGCAACTGTGATTTATCTCTTCTGTAGTAATAAACTTGTTTATTACTCGAATGCAACCTGTTTGTGATTATTCGCATTCCCAATATTGCCAAGAACCTGAAAGCGAGGTTCAGACCTCTTACAAACTGGCGACCGTGTGCAGGCGATATTTGGTGTTTGCGAGTTTTCACTTGTTGTTATACACTTTCCTTTTCCCCACGGGGACTGCAGGTGTACACTCCCGTACCACCTCTCCTGTCTTTTCTACCAGTTTGTAGATACTTGCAAAGTCTGGCTGACTTTTTGGGTGTGGTCAATGCCGTCTCGACCCACTCCATAGCAGCTTTGAATTGCAAGCCTACAACTTATACAGTAGCCCGGCTGTGTTTAAAGTACTCGTGTTGTGGATCGATACGCAACACGCGGTCTTTTTCACAGTTTGAATTTTCGTTCCCTCCCACACAATGGCCACAGTATCAGATATCTGCGCAGAATTGAGACTCGATGTCTCTAACTTTCTTACCTCCCATGGAGGATGGGCTGACTTCGCGCGGGACGCAAGTCAATCTGAAAACCCTGTACTGGGGATTTCAACCCAGTATGCAGAGACGCGACAATCAACCAATAAGCGTTGCGCTAAAGGGTTGATGGTCGCCGCTCTCTATGCTGCTTTGGAAGCCTCCAAAGCGAGGTTTCATACCCTTGACCTGCAGATCTCATCTCTTAAGCAAGAGATGGGTTTACAGGAAACAGAATGTGTTCGAATACAGCACAACCTGGAGTCAGAACTCCAATCTCTACGTAATGAAAAGGATCCACTATTGCATCATTCCGCACAGGCTAGTGAACAAGAAATGTGTACTCTGAAACAGGAGTGTGAAAGTTTGAGACAGGATAAGAGTCAGGTTGTACAAATGAATGATTTGTTGAGTGCTGCGAATGCACAGTTGAGTGATGAAATGGGTGAACTTCAGGACGAGATCAACCAGGTGCGTAACGATTTAGAAATAGCCTATAGGGATAATCACGAATTGAGCGCCGCGTACCGTGTTTTGCAGAAGCAGAAACAGGATCAGGTTGATATGGATGTTGTAAGTGTGAATCATGATGAATGTAAACTAAGATGGATAAACTGCGCCATCAGCGAGAGGTTTTGGCTGGCCACGTTAAGGCAATGAGAGGCGTGGCCCCTGCCTTTCACTCGTCATCAGAAGGGGAGCTATTTGATGATGACGTCTCACAGTACAACACCCAGTCATGCCCCTACTATGGCCCAGATTCCCCACCCAGCCATCCACAGTATGGCGGGTACCCGCCCACTACTCCCCAGGTCACACGTCGATGACATCATGATGCTCATCATTGGAAACGCCATCATGGCGGCGCCCAAGATGGGGGGGAGCAGGCCTAAGCCTGGTCCCAACGGCGCCTCCAGTAGCCGTTATTAGTGTGGAAGGCAGGCAAGAGATTGAAACCATGATTGATAGAGCATTAGGTAATGTTCCCCTTCCTGAAAGAAGTATGAAAGCCATTAAAAGTCAGATCCAACAAATTTTCCAAGAAGCTGGCACTCAGGAAGGTGTTGTTCGTACTACGGATGAAGCTGCAGCTCGTGCAGCATTGGACAGTGCGAGAGACGCATTACCTCTGCCTGATCGACCACCGACTAATCCCCTACAAATGGCCTACTCTGTTCAGCAAATTGCTGACAGCATTGGTCGGATGAGCCCGTCCGACAACCTCAGCTGCCATTTGGAAAAGGTGCGCTCCAAATGCAAGATGCTTAGCCTCGCCGCAGAATATCAGGTCCAAATACTACGCCAGACCATCGATCCTGGTTTATGGGCCAAACTCCCCGAAGCAGTTCGCCAGGATGGGAACGCTACCTTTGACGAAGTCGCAGCTGAGCTCATCTCCGCTCACAGCCCTGGTGTGGTTGGAGTAATGCTGGCATATCCTGTGAAGCAAAATGCTAAGGAAAGTCCAGCGACCTACCACCAGAGACTCTGGATGGCCTACCAAGCAGGGAAGCATCTGGCGTAAGAAGCTGCAGATGTAGATCTTATTGAATATAAGACCTTGTTCCTTAAGAACATGATCCCAGCTGTAAGACAGAAGGTAGAGCCAACCACATACCCAAATACGGATAGGTTTGCTGATATTCCTCGGAAAACCGAGAGGGTGTATCAACTGTACATCCGTGATTTGGGTTCCGGTTCCAAAAAGGTTGCCGCCATGGAACCCGCTTCCGGGACCACGACACATTACACCGTGGAAGGGCAGGCCCAGCAACAGCAGCCTAAGCATCCATCGGCCCCTCCAGCTAGCACCCAGCAAAACCCCCAACAGGGCCAACAACAACAACAGTGGGGTGGGAACCGGAATTGGCCCAAAAACAGAAGGCACAAGGGCAGAGGGAAACCATTACAGAGATTGGGTCCCTCATACAGGAAGATAGCTGAAAAAAATCGAAAATTTCAGGAGCTCCTGGGGCAAGTGTGCTCCGTAGCGGACGCTGATCCTGCACAGACCCTTGCAGCAGTACAACCGGTGACCCATGCCACCACTGGCCATGGAGACACAGGAAGTATGAGCTCTCAGGCCCACACAAGCCTGAACCCGGAAGCTCCTCCCTATATTGCATCAGTGCAACACTGTGAAGTCATCCATGCAAGTCAAGCCCAACCTCTGCATGCCTCCAGCAATACGGATTGACAATTACAGACCCCAGTCCGCTTTGTAAACAAGCTGGTCTTGGATACAAACGGAAGGCCCTGCACCGAGGCCGAGGTCGGGGGCCGCCAACTAATTGTCTTGTTAGATACAGGTGCGGCTGTATCGGTGTTACACGATGAACACCCGGACATGTCTCCTTGGTCTACTGGATGGAAGACCAATATGTCAGGAGTTGATGGTGCTAGGCTACCTGCATACTGTTCTCTACCCTTACCGGTAGAGCTAGGCCATTTGAAGGCCTCACATGCTTTCCAACTGATGGTGCTGCATGATCATCCTAGTATCATTGGGATTGACTTCCTTGCACCACACGGCTGTGTGGTGGATCTGGCAAACATGTTGCTGATACAGATCCAGGGTCAATACCATACTGTCTTAATTCCTGACTCACATGCTGTGGCAACAATATCTATCAACAACAAAGAGTATGATGTCATAGAGTTGTTCAAGAACCATGAACTTTTCCCAAAACTCCTACCTATTCTGCAACAACATTTGGAAGCGTTTGCAGTTAACAAGCATGATTGTGGCAGAATGCATACTGTTATTGAGGTGCCAGATCCAGCACATGAGAGACAAAGGCAATACCCGTTTCCCACTGAAGCCTTACCCTCTCTCCGAGAAACGATCAAGTCACTCCTTAAACAAGAAGTAATCAGAACCTGTGTCTCCACTGCCAACTCTCCTGTCTGGCCTGTGAAGAAACCCACAGGCACCTGGAGACTTACTATTGACTACAGGAAACTGAATCAGGTTACTCCCAGTTGTTCTCAACTGTGGCGTCGCACCAGATGTGCTTCACTTTTAACACCAGATCAGAAATGGTTCAGTGCCTGGATATCTCCAATGGTTTTGGTCATTACCATTGGCCTCAAGAGTCAATATAAGTTTGCCTTCACCTTTGAAGGACGACAGTACACGTGGACTTGCTTGCCACAGGGATTCCATAATAGCCCATCCCTCTT
The DNA here is from genome assembly GCA_016271365.2 of Neoceratodus forsteri. Taxonomy (NCBI): domain Eukaryota; kingdom Metazoa; phylum Chordata; order Ceratodontiformes; family Ceratodontidae; genus Neoceratodus; species Neoceratodus forsteri. Next base: position 507,208,101 of record CM028137.1, read on the forward strand.
CCATCTTCACATGATGGATGCCCTACAAGGTTTCTCAGCCCCCCAATGTCTCTTACAGTACATAGATGACCTGTTGTTGGCCACTGCCACGCAGGAACAACATCTGGATCTCTTGGACGAACTGCTGACTCTCATTCAGAGAGCAGGTCTGAAGTGCAACCCAGCAAAAGCACAATTATGTCAGAAAGAAGTACTCTTTCTGGGTTTGAAAATAACTGACCAAGGCCGGAGCCCTACTTTGAAAAAGATTCAGGGATTACAAGACTTGCCATTACCCACCAGTGTGGCAACTCTTCGAAGGTTTCTAGGTATGGTAAACTATTCCAGAAATTTTATTTGTGATTTTGCTCAGAAAGCCGCTTCTCTGTATGATCTACTCAAAAAGGACGTTCCATGGAATTGGGGCCCTGTCCATACCCAGGCTGTGATGTCACTGAAGCAGGCTTTGGCCTCTGCCCCAGCACTGTTAAACCCCAACCCAGCACTACCATTCCATCTGGAGTGTGCCACCTCTGACATTGCTTTGTCAGCAGTGCTGGCCCAGAAGGTGCATGGCACCTTGAGACCTATTGCATATGCATTGCAGCTCTTGACCCTAGTGGAACAGAAGTACGGCCTTTGTGAAAGGAACCTTCTGGCCACCTACTGGGCTGTCAAGCACTTCCTGTATATAATTGGGTACTCACCACTGATTCTCAACACTAATCACATGCCCACTACCTTTCTGCTCTCAGATAGAGTGAAGGATGGGTCAGTCTCCAACACCAGGCTGACACATTGGTCACTTCTCCTCCAGGATAGGGATATCCAGGTCCACCAGACCAAAGTTCCATCTCTGCTAGCTCATGGTCTCCTTTTTCAGGGGGAACCCCATGACTGTACGCTGCAGTCACCTGACCTCCCAGATCCGGGTCCATTCCTCCCTGCCACCCCTGAGATACTAGAAAGTACCTCTTTGTGCCGCGTTTTCACTGATGGTTCAGCATCGTACTATCAGGGAGAACAGATCGTAGGGATGGGTATTTTGGTGGTGTATCCTTATGGGAACACTGTCAGGATATCTAAACGCTGTAGTGTAGCTTCATCGCAGTATGCAGAAATGGCAGCGGTGGCATGTGCACTTGAGTTTATCCAACATGGAACTCAGGATACCATCATTTTCACAGACTCTAATTGGGTTTGTTGTTCCCTTACAGAATTTCTCCCTTTCTGGCAGAAGAACTCCTTTCTGTCCTCTGATGGAAGCCCAGTGAAATACAAAGAATTGTAATCTACATACACCATTGGCACAGAAACACCCACACAAACTTTATGTGCACAAAGGTTAAAAGCCCACTCCCTACATGATCCTATCATGCATTCAATGACACAGCAGATACCCTTGCTAAGGAAGGGGCCTGGGGGGCATCTGGATGATGGATCATTCAGAAGCCAATGCAGCTGTACATGTTGCAGCTCTCAAAAAGAAATCTGAATCTTTTCCCCCCTGGACCTCTCAGCAGCCCAGCATTTGGACACTGAACTCAAAGAAGTGTTCAGATTCCTGAACAAGGGTACTGAAGAAAGACTTCCTACACACAACCCATATCGCAGGCATGAAGGTAAGTTACACTTAACCCCTGACGATAAACTTATTTGGTTCCAACCAGAGGATACTACCACCAAATTGTGGGTAGTCCCCAGACATTTGAGATCTGAATTTTTGCACCAGGTACATGACACTCCTACTGGTGGACACCATGGGGCAGAAAATACCCTCCAATGTCTCAAGACCACCGCCTGGTGGCCTGGTATTACCAAAGATGTTAAACAATACATTGATAATTGCCTTGTTTGTGCACAAAACAATCCCATACCTACAAAATGAAATGCCAAACTTTTACCACAAAGACACACTGGCCTTGCATGCTATTCAAATTGATTTCATTGGTCCTTTGACCAATACCAGCAGAAACAACAAGTATGCCCTTGTGGTAACCGGCTTATTCTCTAAGTGGGTTGAGGCTTTCCCCACTAAGACATGCACCATAAAAACAACTGCCAAAATCCTAGTAGAACAGATTTTCTCCAGGTGGGGCCTGCCTCTCCAAAGGTAGACTCTGACAAAGGAACCAGTTTTACAGGTGAGGCTGATGAAGAGTCCCTTGAACTCCTTGAGGGTTCAGCAAAAGTTCCACATACCTTATCACCCTCAACCTCAGGTCAAGTAGAAAGAGCCAACAGACGGATTAAGCAAATGCTTTCCAAATTAATTGAGGACAATCCCAAGACCTGGGATTCCCTATTGCTTTACTCCTATGGCAATCAGGGTACACCCTCAGCCACCACCCAGCTTACACCCTTCGAGGTAATGAAGACAAATGAGATTGCCTGAACACTTGCTCTTTGACCTACACACCCCCACTGCAGATCGTGTGTGTGTCAGATGTATGTGGAAAAGCTCAGAAAAGACCTCACACACACACACACTTGTATGCTGCAAACTGCATGGGCAAAGCCCAGCAACAGTCAAAATACAATTTGACAAACATGCACAAGAAGTGGATTGGCAGGTTGGAGATCAGGTAATGGTACTTCGATTGTATCATCCCACCCTCCTTCTCCAATAAGTGGAAGGCCCTACCCCATTGTCAACAAACTCAGTCCGGCAGTCTATCAGTTAGACTCCTCCACAACAATAAATTGACTGACAAATGGTTATATGCAAACCAGTTGAAGCTGTACAAAGGAACTTAAACTTACTTTTCCTAACCCCACTGGGCGGAATTATACTAATGTACTAATCTTTGATCTTCCTTTTCAGATACATTGACAAGATGGCTATCTTGTTCCTATCTCTCCTCCTTGCAGGAGTGATCCCTTCGCCCAAGGCTCGGTACTGGACCTCCTTCGACACCTGGATCCTCCAGCACCTCCTACAGAGGGAGTTTCCATCAAAATACCAGTTACTATGATTACTGTCCAGGAAGGTTCCGATGCATACCTCACTGCCTCGGTCGTTGCTCCTGACAAATCTACCCTTCAGATTGAGTGGCAAACCACATCACAAGGACAAATTCTCCCTGTGGCCAAACTCTCCAAGGAACTTTTCAGGGTTGGCCCACGCTAAATTATCCCCAAAATGTTCACTGTCCTTGTTACAAACTGCATTAAGACACTCTGGTTTGTACAACATTACTGCTCTGATTGATCCTTCCTATTGTAACTCTCTCTCCCAGGATTCTACCTGCAGATTCTGTGCTGTACACCACATGGCCTCTGCAGCCATGTATCTCTCTGTGTTGCCTCCCACTGAAAAAAACAGCTTTTGGAATGTTCAAACATAACCCTGGTCCCTGTAGGTCTCTACAGCCACTGCCTCCCAGGTTCTTTGATTAATAATTTGCAGTTTATGTATACCTGTTTTGTTTAACCTTACTTACTGAATATGAAAGAATTTGGTATGTGTCACAATACCAATACATCTGCATTCTATAGCACATTATTGCTTGACAGTTTAGTTGCATTTCAGATTCATACTAAGGATCCTTTACGGGTTTATTCTACTGAACATAGAGGTAACTTTGGGAGGAAACCCTCCTGGTACTCTTAATCATAAGCGTAGTAAGCGTGAGTTGACAGTTCTGACGCCTTACAGGTGCCCCAGGTACTGTCACAGGTCTTTTGGTACTGCTATGTCCATTTGGAACAAAGCAGACATTGCTATATATAGAGTCATTCTGCAAGTTCTCCACTGGTTTGGTAACAATGTTTTACCACCATTATTGCATGGTGTGGATGGCCTTAGTCAGGAAGAAAGATACACTGTATACAACATGCACGACATTGCGAAAGCTTTCACTGATTTGAAAGATAAGATTAACACACTCATACAACAGAACAATAGAGAAGGTGAAAAACAATACATTGGTAGAGAAATACTTTATTCTACATATGGTTCATACATCCTCACTACCATCAACAACCTCTTCCGTGATTTAGAAACTGGAAGAATCCCTGACATAATACATGACAGACGCATCTCTAAATGGTATTGTCCTAAATGTAAACTTTCAACTTGTGTTTCCTTATGTATGCAACAGACTTTGTCTATTCCTCTCTCCACAGCGAGAAATTTGGGGTTTGTGACCAGACACCCAAACACTGGTCCTTGCTTTTCTACCAAGAAATGTTCCATAACAGATACCATGTTTGTCTCCTTTACTGTCTCCTTACCCCATTTTGATCCCACTACAGCTTTATTTGACAAACTTGCACTGGCACATTCAATTGGGCATTTGGATGACGACAACTACAGAGAACGCCTGGATCTCCCACCTCTACTGGTCTACCACTCCTTCCTGGATGCCTGGGTGGCACCACACACGGACTGCTGTGTGAAAAAGCAATATATCTACTTGTGCCGATGTGATGTGTTTGATGTTATACGCCCTGTTTGTGGCTACTCTCCAGACAGCATTGATTGGACTTTCACCATGGATGATGACATCACTGAGAATGGCACCAACTCTTTTGAATCAACACCGTTACCAGATCAGCTCTACCAGTCCTATCGTGAGGAAGCTCATCGCCTGTCAACATGGATCTCAAAGATGACCTACACATGCCCTGTCCAGTTGCAAAAATGGAGACTACCTACTGTACGTTCACAGTACAACTCTGACGGAGAGTACTGTATAGTTAACAATGTTAAGTCTTATACATATGGTTCTGTTACTTGTTCAATTGATTACCCCAACTTTTGTTTTGTTCCCCATCAGAAAACTATTATTGGACATACCATAATAACCCCCATTCCCCTTATGGATGCAGACATTATTGATGGTAACCCCGATTACTTACTCACACTCTCAGAATACCTACCATACTTTAAAGTACACATAGATCCACTTACACTTACACTGAAATCCATGTTAGATAGAAAGGACACACACCTCATCCATATCAGCAATAATATAACCAAGGCCAATGAAGCTGTTCTTGACCTGATCAACGATGGAGATATGAATAACGCATTGACTAACACCTGGTTAGAAATCACTTTTAAAGGTTTTGTTATAATACAAGCATTTTTAATATTCACTTTGATTATTATGCTTTGCTGCCTACGATGTACACTGCGCCAACACCGTGAGCAGCTTGAGTTCCTTTACAAGGCTCGCGCGTCAGACTTGTAAACGTCCACTGCTCCTGTCCATTCCCTGGATTTGCCTGTGTTGCCCTTGGAGGCAACAAGGGGGGGAATTGTTACATGAGGTCCCTGCACCCTAATTGATACCCTCAGGGGTACACCGTAGACAGCTAATGGTCAGGCATAGGCTATACTAATACATAGGGCTAAAGGCATCTACTGTATAAGAGTAGATGTCAGGATATGAATGCATATTGTTGTAACCCACTTTGCTTGCTAATGCACACATATTATACTATGTATTTTCTGTCTATTTCTTACTTGTCAGATGCCAAGACACCTGTCCTTGAAGTAATTGTAATATGTAAGGCAACATTGCCATCCTTTGGTGATGTGCACCGCTTCACCCTGTTATGTAAAACTCTGTATAAGAACGTCCTTGTTGTAAAACTGATGACTTTACAGAATTATATAATGTTATCTTGGACCATGGAGCCACCTCTAATTTAGCCAATAGGGCTCATCTCTGTAACTAGAAATGTTTCTATCTTTTAGTAACCATAGTAATTATCACAGGTATATAATGTTATGCACAGGCTTTACACCTCAGAGACCCGAGAGATCCCAAGAGACTACAAAGAAACCTCGAGGTGTAGGGAACGCTTAGCACTGGCTCCCGGTTCGTATTGGTAAGAACTGCTTAGGGCAACTGTGATTTATCTCTTCTGTAGTAATAAACTTGTTTATTACTCGAATGCAACCTGTTTGTGATTATTTGCATTCCCAATATTGCCAAGAACCTGAAAGTGAGGTTCAGACCTCTTACAACCATTACAGGTTAGTGCTTCTCATGTTCTCTACAGGTGTATTCAATACTGATCTATGTCTAAACCTCTTTCTTTTGGAAGTGTTATTAGCAGTGAGCTAGTACGGTCAGAAGATAAGTGGCCTGACGCTGAGGAGACATGGCGAAAGGATTGTTCGGCAAGACTACTGCAGGCAGCTGTCCAAATGAGGTATATCATTCTTTTGTCATTGGATAAATTACTTACAGGTCAAAACGTTTTGGTGTTTAGTTATGGAGAGAGTTCCTTGACCTTGGTGACATGGAGATTAGTAGTTACATAGGCATGTATAGGTACTACATGGACAAAGGTGACTAACTGCTAATCTCGGAATCCTCATGTGCTCAGGGTTTTATACTAATTGAGTGTGCAGCTTAAAGATCCTGTGTGTTTCCTCACTCATCAGCTTTTCTGTGAGTGCTGCCATTGTGTTTCATTATTTTAGTGATCCAGAGTTGCTGTCCTTTTTTGTTATGTGAGCCATGGAGATGTTTCAGAAAGTGCGCTGCCAGTTTGAAAAGCAGCACAAGTGTCCAGCGCTAATGTAAGCAGTGCACAATACAACCACAGAAATATTGCTACCGACAGTGTGTTGTGGTGTGAGAAACGTTCTTTTTTTTCCTTTTACAAAATGAATAAGGTTTGACTCTGAGGTTTTACTGTGTAGTTTCTGCATGGTTAGTGCAGGAAGTCAAGGCTGCAGCTGATGCTGGTGAAGAACTGATGGGACACGGTGGTCTAGTGCCATCTGTGCCTCTGTAGTAGAGATAAAAACATGAAAAAAATAGCTTGACTGTTGACAAAAATAGAATTAAATAATGCTTTGGGTGACTATTTATATATTTTAAAGAAAGCTGGTGTGTTTTTTTGCAGGTTCTACAGACAATTGTTGGGATGAGATTTTGTTGGGGGTGCTTGTTCGCTTGCTAAATGAGCAGGAAAAAATGCCTACTGGTAAGTTTTCTAACATTCTAAGCAGCACAATGATTTTTGTAGAAAAGCAGGCTGGCACAGGGACTAGTTATTCACTGGTCTCTTTTGCCTGATAACCCACCTGGGTAAAGTGTGCTCTTAGCCAATCAGAGAGCAGGGTTTCTCTAACCCATTTTCTAATTATTTCTAATCTACAAAAACAGCTAAAGTAAACTCACAATGGGGCAAAAAGGCATAGTTACAGACAAAAGAAAAAGGGCCAGTAAAATGTATTAAAAGTATAGATACCAAATTGTCACTGTACAGTGCTCTTCCTCTTTAAAAAGTAAACTATGCTTATTAATTTTAATAGTCTAATGCATATCCAAAATTTTTCTTTTTCATAACATTACTTCACATACAAGCAATGCTGAGAAAGGCAAGAAGACGCTGGAGTCTACACAATTAATCTATGATTCTGGCAACTGTTACAATTCAAATACACTAGAAAAATATGTTGAGTTTTGGAACAGTTAGCAGAATACGTTTATTACGTATTGACTCTGTCAGACTCAAGCCAATGAGCTGGAAGTTATTTCAGAAAAATATAAATAGAAGAAAAGTAATTTTGCAGAACAGCTTGTGAGAGTTGTACAATGAACTCGTAAATGCTAGAGATTTTCCATTTTGCAGAAATCAAAGATAATAACATTTTGTGGTTAGCGCTAAATGATTTCAACAGGGAGAACTCCTTTTTCAAGAACAGCAGTTAAATGAACAAGGAAAATCCAAAGACATACGGATTTTGTAAATAAGACCTTGGGAAATGAAACCTTGGAGTTTACAATGTATATACGCAGGATGGCCCAACTGAGATGCAGCATCTTGTTTCTCACTGGAGTTCTGCTTCTACCCAGTTACATCTGGAAGAATGAAAGCTCAAGGAGGTCAAGGAAGCTGTTCAAGGTGAAACAGAGGGTCACTGGCTGTGATGAAATTCGAACCTGATATCTCTTGATTCCCACTTCTGTGCTCAAAGTATTGGATCACTCTTTCTTCCCTTTAGGTTAAGTACATGTACCATGCAAAATTCTGATTGGTTCATCTTTAACATCATTTAAATTTCAGGATTTATTTTATTGAAAATTTCAGAGAATACCTTAGAGCACAAGTGCTCTTTTACAAAGGTTGCATGTTAATAACAGAGATTACAAGTCAATTTAACAAATATAATAAGTGAGTTCCAGTGGGATGAGGTCAGACAAGTACAATATAGTCGAAGAAGAACAAATAAACAGGATAGAACAATGGCGTACAATGTTACAATAAGGCAGGTAAACAGAAACAGTGTAAAACAAGCAGAGTAATGGTGCAAGGCTGAAGAGCAAGAATCTGACACAGTTCAAAGTGTATATGGGGAGGGGCTTAGTAAGGATGACTGGAAGATACAGTTGCACTGAACTGCTAGGGTTGCCCGTACTGCTCTCTCCTTTTTTTTTTTTTTTTTTTTACACTTTCTTTATTCTCCCCTGTCTGGACACCTGAACTCTCTCCGGAGAGACACCCAGCCCGACCTTATCCCACCCCACCTGAAGTCCTCAGACTACCTTGCCAGTGGGGGGAGCCTCCACTCCACTAGCTCTGATCTTCCATCCCCCAGATCTAAACCTCCCAGGGCGGGGCCGCCGACTCCTCCTGGTGACCTTTCTGTAATCTAGTTGATCGACCAGGAGGCGGATGGAGCACTGGAGGCAGGACCCAGCGCTGGGCATGGAAGTTGACCACTTGACCCACCTTTGCCTACCAATGACCAGGGCACATTTCACTTTTTTTTTCTTGTTGCCCTTGAGGCTCGGATGTGCAATGATGTCCAGAGCACAACAGGCATTCTTCTGCACCCACTTGCAGGACATCTGCTGCAGTCTCAACCCTCTCAACGTGTTCTCACTAGTTGCAATGTCCCCAGTCTCCACTGGGAGCCACAATGGTAGTTGGAGCCACAGCCCACCCTTCCCCAGGAGAGGAGAGCAGTCCTCCAGATGCTCAATCCTCTCCTGTCCCTGCTGACCTCCGATGACACAAGCTTGTTCCTGAACCCAGGTTGCTAGCGTGGCATGTGGTGTGACGTCCATCGCCTCAACCCTCTGCACCACCAGGCCATCTCCATACTGCTCTCTTAAACTGGTAAAATTTAGGTAGATTAAAGGGACACTGTCAGCCCTTTACTTACATTTTTTGCAAGTACTCATAAACATGCCTTATAGTGTATGGTGGAATCCTGTTATGCATGGAATTCCATGCCTGGAATATGCTTGTTCTGCTGCAGTAGTGACATCATTATGTTGTTCTGCTGCATTAGTGATGTCACTACTACAGCAGAACAACTTGGAATGCTGCCACATAGTTGCTTTCCTCTATCCAATGAAGCTGAAAGTTGTTTTTTACTTGACTGTCCAGAAACATCTGCAGCATACAGTGTCAGTTAAAAAAAAATGTTAAAATTACTATTCTTTTTGTCTTCACTAGCTGGTTTTGTGTGATTTTCTGTGCTGTGACTGCCCATACACTATAAAAGATTGTGTATGAGCAGTCATACCCAAACAAGAAAATTCTTGCATCTTGAGATTCCCTTGGTAACAGCGCACCTCTCAAGCTGTGCTCTCGAGGTCATCTGTGACCAAGGAAGCCTCTCGATACAAGAATATCCTTGTTGTGTATGATTGCTCATACACAGTCCTCTATATCCATCTGTGACAGGGTGAAACCTGTCATAGTGGACACCCCTGGGATAAATCTCAACCCCTTCCCCAAGCAGTTTATATGGTTTGTATAATGCTCAACTTGCTGCTTGGCTGGTAATAACAAAACTAAGAGTACAGTTATAAAACTAAGAGGGTAGTCTTAATATAAGAATAACAGAAACTTGTGTCTGCTTTTTCTAGATGTTAGCAGCCCCCTTCTAAGATATATTTTGCAGCAGATAGCATGAGGTAATTTGCGCCTGCAAGAGAGTTTAAGAGAGTACAGAATGTTCTGACCTTGGCTCTGAGCTTTAACAATGTCGTAAACAAGTTATGTATTGTGCTCCAGGTGGCTGCCAAATAACTGTTCTCTATGGAACAACAGTGGCCCCTAGTGGCTAGTTTTATGTTATGTCTGCTATTAATCAAAAGGCAGTGGAACATTTTTCCAACTTCTAGTGAGCTTATAAAAAGTCCTACCTCAGTGCTGAGAGGAGAGACAGATAGGAAGGTGAACGACCTCCTGATAGTGTGTGCTTTCACACTGTTTGAGTCACACCAGGCTGAAGAAAAGCCTTAGACACTGCTGAAGCTAAGCAGCTGTCTGACTTACCATTTTCCTTTCTGTATATCTTACTTGATAAAAATAAAATGACAAACGCACATGTGCATTTTTTATGCACCTGATTTGTGGTCTGTCTGAAATTGGGTTATCCTAAACCCACACCCAGTGACACCATCTTGTGCTCTAATATTGATAGCAGCAATGTAGTCCCTATAAAAAAATATGTACTTTTCAGGATTTTACTAAAAAGTAAAACCCTGCTGGTCTGCTCCTATTGTCTATGCCCAGTGCCAGAGCATGGTCACATTGTAAATGGTGCTGAAGTGCTGGAAGGCTTGTGCATGGTTTATTCTACCCGAGTTCAGCTAAATACAATTGTATAATTTTTTTCTGCTGTTGCCTAATCTGTATATATGATTGTATTTCTATATGTTATTTCTACTGTATTTCTCCTTCTCCCCCCACACCCCCAGGGCTCATCTGGAATCAAGCGGTACCCTGCTCAGTATGCGTCCTGGTAAAATGCTTAAATAAATAAATAAATAAATACAGTTTCTAATAGTACAAAGTAAGCTGAACTCAGGAAAGTGTTTGTTTCTTGGAAACAGGGGCTCAAACTTAGTTGAAATCATAGTCTGAAAGTCAAGCCATGATACTGGGCATGTGCATGTGTATACACACATACCCAGTATCATGGCTCGGCTTTCAAACCATGATTTAACTAAGTTTGAGCCCCTGTTTCCAAAAAAGAAACACTTTCCTGAGTTCAGCTTACTTTGTACTACTAGAAATTGTATTTAGCTGAATTTAGGTGGACTAATCTGTGCACGAGCCTTCCGGTGCTGCAGCATCATTTACAAATGTGACCATGCTCTGGCATTGGCAATAGACAATAGGAGTGTACCAGGAGGGTTTTGTTTTTTTTGTAAAATTCCAAAAAGTATTTTTTTTTTGGGGGGGGGAGGCTATATTGCTGCTAAATATTAGAGCACATGACAGACTGCGGCAGGCATTCATGGCATGTTTATGAGTACTTGCAAAAAACATATGTAAAGGCCTGACAAGTGTCCTTTTAAGCAAGGTATCAGGCAGCTCATTTAACCAGCCAGCAGCCCAAACAGCAAATGAACGCTTGCCCAGCTGAGTACAGTGAAATGGTAGTTCAAGGGTATTCTGAGCCATGCTCCTGGTGTTGTAGAGATGGACGACAGGGTGGAAGCAATGAGTTCGGGTTGAGGGGGTTAGGCCCACTAGTGCCTTCTTGGTTAGCAGCTATGTTTGGAACTTGCTAGGTAGGGATAACCAGTTTGTTCAGGTGTAGAGGGTGCAGCTATAGGTGCACTTGTCAGCCCCAAACACAAGGCAACAAACCTTATTACAGATCAGATGTATTCTCCTGAGAATTGAGTCGCAGGCAGTTGTGTAGACAGGGAGGCCATAGTCAACTAGTGACAACATTGAGCTTGCCTCCATGAAGCATCGAGCATCAACAGTGAGGTTGACCCGGTTACGGTACAAGGTTCCCAGTCTTCTGTTTACTGTGGACACAAGGTGGTCAATGTGGGAAGCAATTATAAGGTACTGTCCAGGATCACAGCAAGGTACTTAAAGGTTTCCACTTGTTCAGGTATATGTCCCATGTCATTGTGGATGACAAAGAGGGGTACCTTTTTCTTCATTTATGGGCTTGTGAAGAGCAGCATATTAGTTTTTTTTTTTTTTTTGTAATTAGGAGCCAGTTTGTTTTGGGATAACCATTTTTCAAGGTCTTCACAATTACTCTGCAGGATAGAGGATGGAGATAAGGCTGACAAGGTCAGGAATAGATAACAGCATCATCTGCATAGAGGAGTACATTTTCAGACGCATCAAGCGGGTGGTTTATGAATAAGCCAAATGGTAAGGGACCCAGAATGGAGCCCTAGGGAATGCCAGTGGATGCATGCCTAACATCTGACTAAGGAGCCTTCTACCTGAATGCATTGAGTGTGATTAGTGAGATAACTCTGGAAGCAGGTGACTGTGTCTAGTGACAGACCTAGGCCACAGAGCTTGTAGAGCAGGAGTTTATAACTGGCCAAGTCAAAGGCTTTTGCCTAGTCGACATAGATGGCACCAGCCTTGTCTCCATTATCAAGAGCCTGAAGGAAGAGACTTGAATACTCAGTTCTGTGTTTAAAATTGAATACTCGGTTCTATGTTTAGAACAAAGTGAAATATAAATCACATTATGTGTGACTGCTGCAGATTGGGCCATTTCTTGTAGGTAAATGTAACTATTTAAGTACAATTAAGTCAAATAAAACCTTCTCCCATGCCATTAACTATCCCCTCAGCTAGGGCTCTCATGCATAAAAGTAATTTTTATGTTTGCTTGTGCGCATGTGCAAGAAACATGTTGTGACAGCGTGCTGGAGTAGCGGTCGGGTTGTGACCAAAGCCACCATGCTTTTTGGGGCTTGCCTCTGTGGCACCAATAAATGAGCATGCTGTCTATGACAGCTGCTCAGAAGCGTGCCACCAACTTGAAACAATTTCGCTGCTGCAATGAGGGAGCGCCCCCTCACTGCAGGGCGTGCCTTCCCTGGTGTAACATTTCACTAAACATGGCGGCGGCTGTTGCCGTCTGCCTTTCACAGTCCCATGGAAGCCAATGTCAGGGGTACCCAATCCCCCTGCCAGCATGCCCCCTCCCAAGTTCATCTGCCGATGGGGGAGCCCAATCCCTGTCGGCATAATGTTCCCCCTCCTGTTATTTGTCTGCCAAGGGGGGTCCCAATCCCCCTCGGTATCATGCCCCTTCAACACAGACACGCTTTCTTTGCTGACGGGGGGGCCCAATCCCCATCTGCTTCAGTCCCCCCTCCCAAAAATACAGGTGGCACACTGGGAGCCCACCCCAGCATGCCAAATGTACTTGTAAAAAAGGGCACAGGGTGAATAAGTTGCCTGGTGCCCTTGTTTAATCACCAAATGATCACTGTGATATATAAAAATGTTGGTAAAGTTGCCCCCCATAGACTATAATGTAGCGTGTCCCCACTCTCTCCCTGGGTTCACGTCATAATGTGGCTGAGTACGGGGGCAGATCAGGGGTGGATCTACAGACCGGGAAGTAAAAGTGACTCAGTGGATGAAAATTTATGAGTGCTCTCACATCTAAACTATTGGAAATTTTGGGGGCAAATATACATAGGCAGCATTTCACGGAGTTAAGGCACCAAAATATGTGGTGCATAGGGCTAGCCTGGTAGATCTCTTTCAGAAATGTCCCTATACTGGTTCAGGACTAATTTTTGCTGTTATTTAAAGGACAGCTGCACAAAATTAAGCCCCTGTCCCAGTCATTAGGTATCTTCCTGACCAGGGTTTTTGCGGAGGTAGGGCACCGAAATATGTGGTGCAATCTCCATTCATTTAACTTAGTGAGTCTCTTTAAGAATTAAGGCATGACCAGGGGTTTGGTTACCATCCATTAATCTAACCCCAGGAGAAGCATGAAGTATAACACAAAGTTGAGTACCTTATCTGTTATTCTAACCCCATGAGAAGCATGAGGTACAAGACAAAGATGAGCACCTTATATCCATGGGATTATATTTTCATTTCATTTCATTTATTTATTTCACCAGGAAGGTGGATTGGATCCAAAGACCCTTTTTCAACCACGCCTGGGGGAGGGAGTAACAGAGATACAAACACAGTAACAGAAATAACATATAACATAAAATCACTAATAAATGCTTACAAAATCACAGTCTAATACACTTTTGTTCAACAAACTTTAAAAGTCATACATCATATACAACTTCATTAAATAATGTTATTTCTCACTTAAAATGTCATCATGCCACTCCTACACACTTACAGCCAGATAGAGTTTTCCTAAAAACATTTTTTATTGCTGTCAATATCAGGCTCTTGCACCAGTCACGTGTTACTGTATGCTGATGAAGCCGTCATTTTCACCTGCAACCCCAACCCCGAACTACTTCAGAATTACCTTCAACTAGGATTTACTGCTGCCGAAACATGGTTTAAGAAGCATAGATTAATCCTCAACTACAAGAAAAATAAGACCACGATCTACTCCAGCACCCACAGCAAACACAAGACCTTCCCACTATCTATCCTGAACAACAGTTTCAATGTGCTGGACCTTGTGCAGCACTTTAAGTACCTGGGTAACACACTTGACTCCACCCTGTCCTATGCACAGCATATAGACAACACAGCCAATGCCATCAATTCCAGAATTGGGATACTCCACCACCACAAGCACAGCCTTACATATGAAGCACTTAATATGGCCATCACCAGCTCAATTGTTACCCTCATTAACTATGACATGGCTGCTTATGGTTCTGCACCTGACTCAGCACTCCATCGCATCTCCCTTGCCCTTAATAATGCCTGCCATCTCCTCACAGATGCTGCAAGGCTTACACACACCTGTGAACTCTGTTAATGGGCAAGGTAGCTCCAGCTGAAGAACAGAGTAAGTACCATACCTGTCTACTGGCCAAAAAAATAGCACAAAATCTGATGCCACCAGGAGTCCAGAATCTGTCCTATCTGCAGGCAACTGTCAGCTCTGAGGGAGGAGGTAGCCCACCTCCAGGCTGAACTGGCAAGGACTAAGGAGGCCTCCCCCACCCAAAGAGCACCACTGCCACAGAGGCTGCCAAGTATGAAGAGCAGTTGGACCACAGTGGGTTCTGGGAGGGTACGGGTGGTGGAACAGAGGCGAAGCCCCCTAATTGTACCCTCTACACAAACCATATGCCAGTCTGGCAGAGCAAGGTTCCTCTATGATGGCACCCTCAGTGGAGATCAAGAAGAATGCTGAGGACACCCACAAGGGAGACCCACAGAAGGGTGGCAAGGGACACCACAGGGGAAGGAAACAGCTTCTGATAGGGGACTCAATTGTTAGAGGGTTAGACCTGGGGAAGGGAGAGGAGAGGGAAGTAAGGTGCCTGCCTGGTGCCATGGCTTGGAGGGACAAGAAGCGAATCCTCAGGATTGCAGAAGCAGCATCACAGGAGAGGGAACTAGATATCATTGCCCACCTTGGGATCAGTGCAGTGCAGGATGAAATTGTGGAGTTGGGGAGGGGCCTCAGAGAGGTAGCAAGTACAGTTACCTTCTCAGAGGTGTTGCCAGTCCATGGCAGGGGTGAGGCTAGGGTACTACACACCATGCAGTTTAATGAATGGTTGCAAAACTGGTGCAGACCACAGGGCTTTGGCTTCATTGGGGACTGGGGGTACACCTGGAGAGATGAAGGTTTATACTGGCACGATGGTCTGCATCTGTCCATGAAGGAACCAAGATCCTAAGTGACAGGTTTAAATGCTTCCTTGGCAAGCTTTTAAACTAGCCATGGGGAGGTGCTAATAAGAGGCAGGAAATTTCAAGCCTCCCCACAAAACATGACGGGTAGTAGGTAAACACTGAGGTACAGTGCTCAACAGAGGGCAGGACAGGGGTAAATGGAAAATAGACAAGGGCAAAAGAGCAGGCATGGGGAAAAAGGATAAAGCCAACATTAAATGGAGGGCAATGAGTACCAATGCCCGTAGTCTGGGAAACAAGCTTCCTGAGCTAGTAGCCTTGATGGAAGATGAACACTTGGATATTGTGGCAGTCACAGAAACATGGTACACGGGGAACCATGACTGGGATGTCAACATACCGAGGTACACAGTCTACAGAGGGGACAGGGAGGGGAAAAGAGGAGGTGGAGTAGCTCTATACATAAGGGAAGGGATCAAAGCTACAGAACTAAAAAGTAAAGGGGCAGGACAAGATGTACTCTGGGTCACCTTGGAGACAGGGAATGGCATCACAATCCGCACAGGTGCTGTATACAGACTCCCCATCTCAAGGGGAGGAAATGGACAAGAAAATGATAGAGGACATTCTCAAAATGGCTGAAAAGGGGAGACACTGTTAATGGGAGACCTGAATATGCCAGATGTTAACTGGATGACATGTACTGCAGCCACATCCAACAACAGGGTCATTCTCGATGCCCTGCAGGGGGCAGGCCTTAGACAGCTAGTGTTGGAACCCACTCGGGAGGAAGCAATACTAGACCTGGTACTCTCAAATGGAGAGAGGATCACAAATTTAGAAGTCGGTAGACATCTGGGAACAAGTGACCAATGCACAGTGTGCTTCACAATAAGCACAACCATGGAGACAAGCCATACAAAAACAAGCATACCGGACTTTAGAAGGGCTGACTTTGGCAAAATGGGTGAATACCTGAGGAATACACTAGCAAATGGGCAAAAAGGAGGGGTGGAAGAACAATGGAGAAAAATCAAAACTGCCATCATAGAGGCAACAATCCTTTGTGTGAAACAGATAAAGAAAACAAAGCGGAGTAAAAAAACACTATGGTTCTCAAAAGAGGTGGCAGGGAAGGTTAAGGAGAAAAAGGCTGCATTCAAAAAGTATAAGGCATCACAGAAGGCTTACGACAGGGAACTGCATCAATTAAAGCAGAAAGAAGTGGGGAAGGCAGTCAGAATAGCAAAAGCCCAAACTGAGGAAAAAATAGCCAAGTCAGTTAAGAAGGGGGATAAAACCTTTTATAGGTACATTAGGGAGCACAGAAAGGTTAAGGGAGGAATAATGAAGATTAATAAGGGAGAGGGGAGGTGGACAGAGGGAGAGAGTGAAAACACAGAGATACTGAATGAATACTTTTGCTCAGTATTCACAAAAGAAGATGAGGAGGAGTTACCGAAACCAGACAATAGAAGCACTCTGGGTAGGGGGGTTGACACCAGTACATTTACAGAAGAAAGAGTCCTGAAAGAACTCCTAAAACTCAAGGTGGACAAGCAATGGGGCCTGATGGGATTCACCCCAGAATCCTAAAAGAACTAAGGGAGGACCTAATGACACCACTGACCACACTTTTTAACAAATCATGGGAGGATGGGGTGGTACCTGAGGACTGAAGGAGTGCTGATGTGATTCCCCTTCACAAAAGTGGGAGCAAGGCAAAAGCAGGAAACTACAGACCTGTAAGTTTGACCTCAGTGGTAGGGAAAATGATGGAATCACTTCTGAAAGAAAGAATTATTGAGTACCTAGAGGCCAGCGGGGCACAGGACCCAAAGCAGCATGGATTTACAGCAGGAAGGTCATGTCAGACGAATCTAATAGATTTCTTTGACTGGGTGACCAAAGTAATAGACCAGGGAAGGGCTGTGGATATGGCCTACCTAGACTTTAGCAAGGCATTTGACACAGTCCCGCACAAAAGATTAATCATCAAGTTAGCCAGCTTGGGAGTGGGTCCCAGGGTGGTAGCCTGGGTTGCAAACTGGCTGCACAACAGGACACAGAAGGTATTAGTGAGTGGAACACATTCTGAAGAAAGGGGGGTCACTAGTGGAGTACCTCAGGGCTCAGTACTGGGTCCAGTCCTCTTTTACATCTTTATAGGTGACTGCAGAGGGTCTGGAGGGAAAGGTATGCCTCTTTGCAGATGATACAAAGATGTGTAACAGAGTTGATACACAAGGGGGGTAGAAAGGATGAGAAGGGACTTGGCAAGGTTGGAGGAATGGTCAGACATATGGCAACTTAGATTCAATGCAAAGAAGTGCAAGTAATGCACCTGGGAAACAAAACCCAGGAGAAGAGTACACAATAGCAGGGAGGTACTAACAACAACAAAATGGAGCAGGACTTGGGGTAGTCATATCAGATGATCTAAAGGTGGGTAAGCAATGTGAGAAGTCAGTGAGGAGAGCCAGGGGAATACTGAGATGCATAGGAAGGGGCATCACAAGTAGAAAAAGGGAAGTGGTTATCCCTCTGTACAGACAGTTGGTGAGACCCCATCTGGAGTACTGTGTGCAGTTTTGGAGACCTCATCTATGCAAGGACATAGACAGGATGGAAGCAGTCCAGAGGAGGGCAATTAAAATGGTGCAGGGTCTGCATCAGAAATCATATGAAGAGAGACTGAGAGAGCTTAATATGTATACCCTTGATGAAAGGAGTGACAGGGGGACATGATAGAAATGTTCAAGTACCTCAAGGGAATCAACAAAGTCCAGGAGGGTAGCATCTTTCAGAAAAGGAGATGTGTAAGAACAAGGGGACACAATTTAAAGATAGAGGTGGGATGGCTCAGGGGTAATGTGAGGAAATCTTTTTTCACGGAGAGAGTGGTGGGTGCGTGGAACTGCCTTCCTGAGGAGGTTGTTTGGGCTAAAACAGTGGGGGAATTCAAACATGCATGGGACAGACACAAGGCAATTGTAGTGGGGGGTGGCAGGAAGTAGGCTGTTGGTTAACTAGAACCTGCAGCTTATCCAATAGGTAGGGAAATGGGCAGACTGGGTGGGCCAAGTGGTCCTTATCTGCCGTCAAAGTCTATGTTTCTATGTTTCTATCTGCTCACGTGCCATGTAAGCACCAGGCTGACAAGAAGCACCCACAGGCAAATTTTCAGTGAACCCAGATGCTGCACTGCACAGCATCAACATGCATTCTACTACCGCGCACCACACTGGACCAACACCCTTCCTTCAGCCGTCTCTGATACCACAACCATTAGTGCTTTCAAGTGTACGCTTAGGCAGCACCTTGCCGTGGAAGACAACTGTGACTGCGTTGGCCGTTCATGATGACCAAAGCAACTTTCATATGTTTGGATCACCGTAAAGCAGCAGCACTTAGTGTTCCACCTAATCCTAGGGGCACCTACCTTCGAAGCACTTCATTGTTCCACCCCCCTGTCTACCCCCTTCCCCTCTCTGTCCTTGCCCTCATGCCTCCCCGTCAGATGATCTCCTAGCCCCACTGTCTCCAACCTTCCTTAAGTCTATTCTTAACCCCTTACGCAGGCATACACTTCACTATGCTGCATCTGTGCCTGTTCTCCACTCTGTATCTCCCTCCACAAGTATTTATTTATTTATTTATTTGCTTTTGTTTACTGGGTAAGTCACACTAGACATCCAGGTGCCTATTTTCAGGTGTGACCCGGGAGAGTTACAGACTTGAGTTTTACAGGTACAGCGACTAATACAACTTTTACGTACAGTGAAGTGACTAATACAACTTTTGCATACAGTGAAACAACAGAATACATAGAGTGGTGACATTCAGTAAAAAACACATGTGCCCGGGGATGGTTATAGATGACCCAGAAGAGATAAGAGCTAGGGCCTACAGAGGCAGTGGGAGAGTCGAGTTTGCCTGCTAAGGGAGAGCAGACGATACCAGTAAGAGTAATCAAGTTTGTCAAAGCTTGCCCAGGTTATCAGGAGGGTAAGTGCGGTGGGCCCGGAGGGTGCAGAGGCCCCCCATGTCAGCATAGAGTGGGCAAGGCTACGAGGTGCAGGGGCAAGTGGAGGGGCCCTTCAGGAAGTTCCAAAGGGAAGTTTTAAATCCAGTATGGGAGGGGGAAGACCGTGCTAGGGATGGGAATGAGTTCCACAGTTTCGGGGCATAGTGGGTGAAGGCCCGATCCCCCGCAAGGGTGCGTGTCCTAGGGACTGGGTGGTTGAGTGCTGCCCTGGACCTAAGATGGTAGGTAGAGGGGTCAGGGTTGAGGGGAAGAGCAAGGGCAGCAGGGGTGGCTAATCTGACGATGTTGTCGATGAAGTTACCTACTATGAAGATGCGGTGCTTCTCAGGAGGGAGCCACTCGAGACGAGTGTAGAGGTCACAGTAGTGTGTAAGGGGAGGGGCAGAAAGCGCAAAGCGGCAGATGCTGTTGTAGGCCGTGTCCCATTTCAAGAGGATGGATTTTGGTATGGGGGCAAAGGTCACCAGTCCGTAGCAGAGGGAGGGGAGGAAAACACCCCTGGCTAGAGCCACTCGGGCAGCTGGGGTGAGGCAGATTTTGGCTCTGTAGGCGAGACCGAGTTTAGCATTTGTGGCCTTGCAGATGTTACGTATGTGTAGGGAGAGGTCCAGAGTGACACAGAGATACTTGACTACGGGAACCGTCTGCAAGGGCGAGCCATCGGCCCCGTGGATTAGAAGGGGGGTGGGGCAGGATTTTGTTCTGCTCAGGGAGCCAAAAAGCATGGGCTGGGTTTTCTTAAGGTTGGTGGTGAGCTTGTGCTCAGCCAGCCAGGATTGGATCCGCTGGAAGTCGGAGTTTAGTTGGGAATTGATGGAGCCAATGTCATGATCACTATGCAGGATGACAAGGCCATCGGCGTATAAGGTGGTTAGCCCATGGGTAGGGACGGACGGCAATTCGTTGATGAAGAGGGAGAAGAGTGTTGGACCGAGGATGGACCCTTGGGGGACTCCACATTGTACAGTGGTGAGATTGGAGTGGGTCTGGTTAAAGTTGGTGTATTGCTTCCTACCAGTAAGGTAATTGAGGAACAAGGCATGGGCAGGGTTAGAGAGTCCGAGGGAGAGGAGGGTGGAGCTGAGGAGGGAGTGATCGACCCTGTCAAAGGCCTTGGAGAGATCCACGAAGATCACACCTGTGAGGTTGCCCTGGTCGGTAGCTGTTCTGATCTGTGAGGTGACTACTGCGAGTGCGGTGGCCATACTGTGGCCCTTCCTAAACCCATGCTGGGCTGGAGAGAGAAGGTTGTGTACCTGCAGGTACTCGGTTAACTGAGAGGCCACAACTTTCTTTTTTTTTTTTTTATTTAGTTTTTGTTGACTGGGTAAGTGCACTAGACAAATCCTGCCTATTTTCAGGCACGACCCGGGGGAGGGGGAAACAGATGAATACCAACTGACCTTGAACCAGATTAAGTTTTAGGAGTTTGGAGGCGACCGACAGAATGGCAATAGGCCGGTAGTTAGAAGGGTCTTTGGGGTTACCTTGTTTGAGAACAGGGGTAACCTTGGCTACTTTCCAGATATCTGGGATGACACCAGTTGTTAAGGAGGAGTTGAAGATATGTGTTATGGGCCGGGCTAGGAGGTGGGCGCCCAACCTGAGCAGTTTCGGCTCCAGGTTATCGTGCCCTGCGCCAGTGTGAGGGAAGAGGCTGGCAAGCAGCCTCTGAGTCTCAGCAGTGGATACTTGTTGAAGGAAGGAGGAGGGTCGGGTCTCGGGTCTGGGTCGAGGGGTGCTGGTGGGGTGGGGTTCAGGTGGTTGAGCATTTGGGGACGTGGATGTGGCGGGGGCAGAGGGAAGAGGAGGGGGGAGCTTAGTGAACATTGCGTTGAAGGTATTAACTATAGTGCGTGGCCTGTTGCAGCTAATCCCGTCAATTACTAAGTCCGTGACTTGCACTGAAGTGGAGCCCCCCACTGCACTTCTAGTGTTCTGCCAGAAGCTCCTCGGGTTGCTGGCTGAGGCTAGTAGGGCAGTTCAGCAGTACTCACTTTTGGCAGATCTAATGGCTTTCTTACAGGTGTTTCTGAGACGCCTGTAGGCAGTGAGGTCATCAAGGCTATGGGAGGCTTTGTAGGTTTCCCAACATCTGTCCCTGAGCTTCATTAGGGAGAATAGGCCCCCATGGAGCCATTTGGTAATGGTGCCCCGTACTCTCCTTTTTGTGAGGAGGGCATGTTTGTTCCGCACTGGGATGTATTTGGTTAAGAATGCACCCAGTGCTTTATCCGGGTCTAGGGAGGCGGTGACCCCAGACCAGTCGGTCAAACTGAGGTCAGTGAGGAAGTCGGGCAGGTGGAATTTTGAGAAGTCCCTCATTTGAATCACTTTACCGGGTATTTTCGCCTGGGAGATACCCCAAGTACAAAAGACAGGTGAGTGGTCCTAGATGGCATCAGGTAGGATGCCCGAGGATGTGATCCTGTTCGGTCTATTGGTCAGGACCCAGTCGATCAGTGACCCTTTGCCCCCCCCCCGGGAGAGGGCCTAGTGGGTTCAGTGATAAGTTGGTTCAGGGCGAGGCCTGAGAGCAGCGGCTCATATGACTTCGAGTTTGAGCCTAACCAGTTAAGGTTGAAGTCACCCATGATAAGGACTTCATTTGTGCCCACCCTCTCGCCAACATTGTGCAGGAGAGAGGAGAGCCCAGGTATGCCGCCTCTGGGAGGGTTGTAGCAGCAGATCAAGTGAATTTTCTTGGTGAGCCCGAGCAGGAGAATGGTGTGCAGGAACTCTCATGTCGGGGGGGGGGGACGGAGGTCTACTGCAGACACATTGAGGTGCGCTTTATAGTAAAGTAGCACCCCACCACCTCGTTTGTTCTCCCCACGATCACTTCTGATGTGACTGTACCCTGGTAGGGAGAACACAGTATCAGGGGTGTGAGGTTTTAGCCATGTTTCTGTGATACCCAGTATGTCTGGGTTATAATGAGCAACCCAGGCGGCAAGCTCGGTGTGGTTGTGAAAGAGACTGCGGACATTTAGATGTACAATATTTAGCCCCTTAGTGGATAGCCATGAGGTGGGTGAGCTGAGGGAGGCGGGGGGTAGGAGGCCACTCTGCTTGGGAGTGGCAGTTCCACCCCTGGAGGGCCCGGGGGGTGGAGGGGGCAGTCATGACAGCAGGGAGCTTAGCAATAGCTGAAGTGGTCAGGCAGCGCTTGGGGGAGATGTAGGGTAGCTGTAGTAACCTGAGCTTAATAAGGTCGGTGCTCAAGCTCTTCGAACGTGTGAGACTTTTTTTTTTTTTTTAGTTTAGTTCATCAGCAGCGTGTGCACTAGGGAAGGAGCTTGAGATTGCTAGGTATGCCCCTAGTGGCAGGACAGTATAACTTGCTGATGGAAAACTGGGCTGATAGGTTAATTCTCAGCCCATGTGATCACTTTCTGCCTATTTAAGGGACAGCCGACCAAGAGTGGTGGCGGGGACGGTGGGGAGCCGAACACGTAGCATTCGGTGGGGCTAGGCCGTCAGGAACAGCGCGAGCAGCAGGAGATCCTTTCTCAATGTGCCAGTTCACCAGTTCACTCTGTCCAGGTCAGTGTTCCGACTGTTTCCCTTCAGTGATCTCCCCATTTGAAAAAGGGCGCCAACGCGAACAAAGGGTAGGACCGGTGACTGCAGGCGTCCCAAGCGGTAGGAATATCCACAAATTACCTGGCAAAATTTCTTGTTTCTCCTGCGATGGGCTGGGGGAGGGCCGTGGAGCACCCTCTGGACCTCCACTTCTTCGAGTCCGGTAGTCAGAAGAGAGCCGGGGGTTGGGGAGGGCCGTGGGCGCCCTCTTGACCTCCAATCCTCGGGGCTGTGAGCTGTGGAGACAAAGGGAGAAAGGGTTGGAATAAATAGGCTAGAGGGAGGGGGGAGGAGGCTGTAAGCGTATGTGTAGCGTTAGGTGAAAAGCGTTCAGCAAGGGCAGCAGGCTTTGGCAAGTGCTGGAATATCCCAGCCAAACAACGAACACAGCACCAGGTTTAGGTGAGCTTTACAGTGAAACGTTACTGGATGTGAAGCAGGCTAAGAAACCCCACATAGTTACCCAAAATGACTGCTGAATTAAATTGACCCTCCCTCCCAGAGGCAGCAGGTGCCTTACAGACAGTATTCAGCTCATGATATAAGCAGGCACAAAGTACAATAAATGAGGACAGGCTTCAAGCCCCAGATTTCTATGAAGACAGACTTTAGTGCCCCAGGTTTCCCCTCGATGGCTTTATCCTGGCTCCTCCACACGTGTTGCCTTAAAGGGGAGTACTTATATGCAGTTAAGGTAACAGTAGCAAACCCCTGTGATTAAAGCAAAGATTAGGCATTAACTGATAAAATAGACACTATCTTCATGTGTACGCCGTCAGGAACAGCGCGAGCAGCAGGAGATCCTTTCCCAATGTGCCAGTTCACCAGTTCACTCTGTCTAGGTCAGTGTTCCGACTGTTTCCCTTCAATGATCTCCCCGTTTGAAAAAGGGCGCCAACGTGAACAAAGGATAGGACCGAGTGACTGCAGACGTCCCAGCAAAGCGGTAGGAATATCCCACAAATTACCTGGCAAAAGTTTCTTGTTTCTCCTGCGATGGGCTGGGGGGAAGGCCGTGGAGCACCCTCTCGACCTCCGCTTCTCAGGGGTCCAGTAGCCAGAAGAGAGCCGCGGGGGGATTGGGGGAGGGCCGTGGAGCGCCCTCTTGACCTCCGATCCTCGGGGGCTGTGAGCTGGCAAAAGTTTCTTGTTTCTCCTGCGATGGGCTGGGGGGAAGGCCGTGGAGCACCCTCTCAACCTCCGATCCTCGGGGCTGTGAGCTGCCTAACTCTCTGACACAGGTGCCTTCTCACCAATGCCATAGCAGTTCTAAATGTTATACCTTAAGCTAAATGCCATCCCAACCTTGTAATTCACACCAATTTATTGTCTACCTAGCTTCTAATGTATTGTTTTGTACCAGTGCAATTTTGTACTTGCTTGTAATGTAATGCCTGTAATGTAATGCTATGTACCTGTTACATTTTTTTCTTGTAACTGATGTGGAACCTACAAATGAGCATCTGCTCACAGGTGTTCTCCAAGATGTCAGTAAATAAAAAAATGTACTAATAGAATACTGTTGTATTCCAATACTTGCAATAAAACATGGTTGGCTATTGTTTGTTTTACCTAAGCAATTAAACAGTTTTTGTTTCTGTATAGAAATCCCAATTTATTATTTACTTTTTGTGTTGTTTTTGATACATGCTCGTTCAAAGTTAGACTACTGTCTAACATTACTCCTAAGTAATTAAACACCCTCACCTGCTCTAGCATAGCACCATGCCTTCCCATTATGTTCAGAGTGTTACCCTCAAGTCTACATGTAAGACCAGACAACATTGTAACTGTCTTTTTCTCATTTAATAACATTTTGTTTTCCACAAACCATTTTTGAAGATCCTAACATATAGGTTGCAGTTTATCTTCCAGGTCCACTCCTGTTCTGGCTCCACAATAGATCACTGTGTCATCGGCATACATAATAACCAATGCATTATTAAAGATAACCGGTAAATCATTTATAGACAGAGGACAGGAGTGGACCCAGAATTGAACCTTGGGGAACACCAGTTTGAACACATCCCAGGGAAGATGCTATAGAGCCGATCTTTACTTATAGTATCTCTATCATATCCCCTCTCCCTCTCCTTGCTTTTAGGGTGTACGTGTCTAGTTCCAATAACCTATATTAACAAAGGTAACAAAGTTAACACTGATCCCAAACCTCACAGGCCTCTAGTCTTGATGGTGCTTTAGAGCACTTATGTAGCTATATGGAGGGGAAGTAGCTGGAGATTAGGTAGGGTCTTTGGTGACCGTAAAGGCAGGGACAAACTGGGCAGACTAAGTGAGCCATGCTGTCCTTATCTGCTAACAAATTCTGTGTTTCTGTTTCAGTAGCCTATTGGTCTGGGATTCCTGTGTCCTTCTCTACAAATCTAGGATGAAGAGATTCTATCTCTCTTAGGTCTTGGCTAACTATGCAGCACTGGGAAAGGATCACGATGTGGCCTAGGCCTCTCATAAGGCCTCTGGTTCCTCCACTGACCTCCTTCACCATAAGCAACTCCTCAGAAAGGACACAGACAAGAGCAAGGGAGGTCCAGAAAAGGGCAACTAAAATGGTTCATGGTTTGCATGAAAAGCCCTACAAGGTTATGGGAACTAAACATGTACACCCTAAAAGAAAGGAGAAGGAGAGGGGATATGATAGAGATACTACAAATACATAAAAGGAGTAAACAGAGTGTGGAAGGGGAGTCTTTTTCAGATGAGGCCAAGGAACAGGACAAGGGGCATGTAATGAAGCTTGGCGGGGCCGGGGCATTCAAGAGTGATGGTAGAAAATATTTATTCTCTGAAAGGGTAGTCAGTGCCTGAAAAAAACTGCCAGCAGAAGTGGTGAAGTCCAAAACAGTGGGAGGCTTCAAGCATGCTTGGGACAGACATAGGGGTATATTAGATGGGATATGGGGGTCGACAAAGACCAGTTTGGGTCTGTGAAAACAGAATAGGTAAGGAACATCTGGGCAGCCTAGGTGGGCTAAGTAGCCTTTTCTACCATCAAATTCTATGTATCTATGTGCGTATTTACGGTATGTATCTGCAATGCTTGTCTTAGGCAACTGCATGCTGCCAATGCCAGTTATTTTCAAGCCAACTTCCAGTCACACATACTCTGCACATGCAAATTCTGGGAGGTAGCACACACTCTCTTTGCCCTTCCCCCTCTTAGCGTCTACCTGCAAGTTGCTGATTCCCTAATCTCTGCCCCCCAGGAAGTTGCTGCCACATTTAATGGGAAGGCTTTAAGCCTGAGGTTCAATGGGCGGAGTAACAATGTCACTCCCCCATCAGGCCTTAAAAGGCCACTCCAGGACTGTTCCAGGATTCGTTTATCATATCAGCCAGAGGCCTCGTCAGCATTTCTCTTATTGCTCTCCCGCTACCTAACTCTTCTGTCATTTTGCCTCTGGACTTGTCATTGTTTCTGCTCCCTTGTGTTGCTTCCCCCATTGTTCTCACTTTCTTTCCACTCCTCGTTTCTCACGTCCTTCATTGTGTTTCTTCTGTCTGTTTCTCTCCCTCCTCTTGTTGTTCATATCCCCTCCGTTCATGCCTTCTCCACCACCCCCCCCCATTCTCTTTGTGCTCTCTCTGCTCTGTCTCCCCCTCGATTCTTTCCGGCTGCTGCATTATTTCCCTTTTACCTGCCCTGGTCATTTTGGACCTTCCTTGGTTGTCCTAGCTCCCCCTTTCAGTCTTCCTCCCTCCTCGTACCTCCTCCATCCGCTTTGCATCCTGTCTTCCCTTGCCTTTCGTTCTCACATCCAGTCCCTGTCTCCCTCTGCTGCTTACCCTTCCTGGGCTGCGTCATCCCCATGCATCTGCTGGCTGTCTTGTCCCTCGCTGTCCGGCCTGTTCTTTTGGGGACTATTCTCTGGACCTCTATTGCTCTGCCGCTCCTCTGCTTTGCAGTGTTTCCATGCTAACCGTCTCTGGGTAAACGTCGCTTTTTCCCATCGCTTTTCTTCCATTTTGCATCCTCCATTCGGTTGCTGCGTGGGCACTTATGGGTGCAGCATCATTCTGCAGCACACCTTTCCCCAGCTCCTCATCTCCACTGCTACTTGGCCTAGCCTCCTGTGTAGCATTTTTCCTCCCGTCCTCCCTCCATGGACAATCGAGTGTCCTTATCTTCCATTGTTACACCAGCATTGGAAAATTGAATTTCCGTGTGTGCTAGTGTGACAGGGATGCTGCTGTAAGGGTCTCTCCCTACCTACTGGTCGTGCAACCATTTCATTGAGCTCCTATTATGGTACCTGCATATCTTTATTGCTATTCCCATTCATGGTACTTCGAATTCCTGTCTGTTTCATCTCCTTCATTGTATATGTATTCAGCTGTCAGTACTGTACTTCCTTAATGTCTTCCCTCACCTCCGGTCCATGGTTTTGTGCTGCCGGCAGCTCCAGAGCGTGATTCCCAAGCCCCTGCTGGATATGCAAATGGGGATACTGAGACTGGAGCAATGGATCCAGTCCTCAGGTAGTAGCTCTCCACTAAGCCTGCTGCTCCTGTGTCTGTCCTCATCTGGTCTTACTCCTCTGCCATCTTCCCTCCACACTACTTCACCTGTTCATCATCCCTGCTCTGTCGGGGTCCACCTCATTCGGCATTTTTGTCTCCCTTCCTGCCCCTCCATTCTTTTGGGGTTTCTTGCCTTCTCATCCTCGCATGCACTACCCACAATCTCCTTCTCCTTGTCATGCATTCAGGACCCCTCAGATTCTATCTGCTATTCTGGTTGCAGCTTTGCTTTTGGGGCCCCGTGCCTGTCCTTCAGGTTGGGCCCCTGTCTCCCAGACCCTTGTCCTCAGCTTCGGCTATCCTCATTTGCTTTCTTTTCTCTGCTCCTGTCATTTTTCCTGGGCTCGTCTACCATCTCTGACTGTTGGCCTTTCCTCCTTCCCTTCCTCATTCCTGGCATTTCTTATTTTCATCCTTCCTGTGATTCCCCATGGTGGGCGCTCACCCTTCCTGTTCCCTCCATCCTCTCTTCCTCTCCTTCTCTGACCTTTGCTTTCTTTTGGGGTTTTCCCTATCCTGCCATCATCTTCCCTATTCACATCCTCCTCTTACCCTAGTCTGCCTGGTGTCCCGATGCCTACATCTGGTCTCAAATAGTTACCAATAATGGGTAGCTTCCTCATGACATGAGTCTGGCTCTCCTTCACTCAGTCCAACCTCAGGATCTAATCATTCACATTGATTAGTCAAGCATACCTCATTAGGTCTTATGCTACCTCATCGACTGCACTCCTGTGGTTATTAATACCATCAGTCTTCTCATGACTGCATCTAGGTATCCCTTACTTATCTGACCTCTATGTGGATCTACTCCTTCACATTGACAACTTGAGCATACTACTCTCAGGACCATATCACCTTGACTCAACCTGCTCTCCCCTTGGAGATATGCCTTTGTGTCTACTGTCCCTTTGCTTGGGGCTGGAAGGGTTCTCTCCATCATCGTACATCATTGATTTCATACCTCACCTTAACTGCACCAGGTTCCACAGCTTCACTCCATCATTGTTCATTTTCCACTTCATCTTTCACCTTAATCGTACCAGCCTTCTAGGCCTCATTTCATAATCATATCTAATCCATTTCATTCCTCACCTTAAACCATTCATGTCTTCAAGACTTCTTTCCATCATTGTACATCCTCTCTTGCTTTGAGCATCTAGTTGTAGAGCCGTTGCTCGCATCCCTCAACAGCTGTCCATTTAGAAGGATGGAGCAAGAGATTCCTCTGAATTGGAATAATTTTCTTCTCCCTCTATCTCGACTCTAAATAGCAGTAGCTGAGTCATCACTAATCATACTGTCCTTCAGCCTAGAGGGAAGGTGACCTAGGCCTTGGATCCCCAGAGGTTTCCGCCTCAAAGAGTTTTTTTCCTGTCGTCCATGCCAATGGTCATAATATTAGTCAGGGTTAGTGCTTTCATAGGTTCCTTAGTTAGGTTCCGCTGTTAGATGAAGTCAGATGGTGGCCTGGCTGTTCTCTCTCTGCTTAGGAAGTCCACCCTTCTGCATCTTGTTAGATTTCCTTTTGTTCGTTGTCCTTGCCTTATCTCATTCTTCTCCTGTCCTTCCTATCTATGTCAGTCCATTTATTTCCAGTCTAGATATCTTCTGATTTCTTGCCTCTTAGATGCTCGACACCCTTTTGGGTATTCTTTTTGGGCTTCTTCCTAAGCTACCTTTAGCCAAGGGAATAATTCCCATGGCATCTATGGGGGGAACCCTCCTTTAGGCTTCCTTGCATTGTACCCCTACAGAGTGGTATATCCCATGGATAGAAAGGCAAACAGCCACAATGTAACAAAGCCACACAAACATACATCTCATCCAGTTGCATAAGCACAATTGAATGGGAGGCTTTAAGCCAGAGGTTCAATGGGTGGAGCAACAATGTCACTCCCCCATCAGGCCTTAAAAGGCCACTCCTCCTGAGCTGTTCCAGGATTCGTTTCTCATTGCCCCACCATCCACTCCTCCTCCTCCAGCGGCTCATCTCTTTTTCCTGTGGGCTTCTTCCTAAGCTACCTTTAGCCAAGGGAATAATTCCCTCAGCACCTATGGGGGGAACCTTCCTCTAGGGTTTCTTGCATCATACCCCTACAGGGTGGTATATCCCATGGATAGAGATGTGAACAGCTACAATGTATCAAAGTCACACAAGCATACATCTCATCCAGTTGTGTAAGTACAACTGGACAAGTATTTACTAGTGTAAAAGCTCTCATCACACAGCCTCTACCTACTGCTCCCTTGCTCTCCTATAACATGTCCTACCACCACCTCTCACTCCCCTCCATCTTTTTCTTTCTCCTCTGTCTCTTCTTTTGACACCCTGATGATCTTGCAAGCTCTGTATCGCATGAACAGCAGCATCCCAGATCATCTGGACCAGGCTCTCCTCTCTCATTCTGAACCTGCAATTGCCATCCCAATCTCCTCCCTCCTAAACGTACAGTTACGTAAGAACTTACTGTAACAATAGCTAGAAACATAGAAGTTGATGGCAGATAAGGACCGCAAGGCCCATCAAGTCTGCCCATTTTTTCTAGCTTATGAATGTGCCGTAGGCCTTTACTCTGTCAATGGCCTATCTATACATACTCATCTGTATTGCTCCCTTATGCCTATCCCATGCCTGTTTGAAGCCCTGCACTGTATTCATATCCACCACTTCCTGAGGTAGGCCATTCCATGCATCCACCACCCTTTCTGTGAAAAAGAACTTCCTCACAGTACCCCTTAATCGACCTCCCTCTAATCTCATACTGTGTCCTCGTGTCCTGCTATTTTTCTTATATTGAAACATGTTAGACTCTTTCACCTTGTTAATGCCCTTATGATGTTTGAATGTTTCGATCATATCACCTTTCTCCCTCCTTTGCTCTAGGGTATACATATTGAGCTTCGTTAATCTGTCCTCATATGTTTCTGATGCAGTCCCTGCACCATTTTGGTTGCCCTTCTCTGGACTGCCTCCATTTTGTTAATGTCCTTGTGCAGATGCGGCCTCCAGTACTGCATGCAGTACTCCAGATGGGGCCTAAACCCTCCCAACCTATAGGCGGCTTCAGGGTTTCCTCTTCCCTACGTGCATGATCTTACACTTCTTTGCGTTAAATCCCAGTTGCCACTCTTCTGACCATTTTTCCAGTTTATCCAGATCTCTTCTCATTCTGCCCACCCCATCTGGATCATCTACTCTGTTGCAGATCTTGGTGTCATCTGCAAACAGACAAACCTTATCCTCCAGTCCATCTGCAATGTCACTGATGAAGATATTGAAGAGGATTGGCCCCAGGACTGATCCCTGAGGTACCCCACTTATGACTTTCATCTGTTCTGACTGTATACTGTTTACCACCACTCTCTGTGTTCTGCCCGCCAACCGGTTTGCTGCCCAGTTGACCAACTTCTGACCGACCCGAAGTCTACCCAGCTTATTAATCAATCTTCTATGTGGAACAGTATCAAAAGCTTTGCTAAAGTCAAAGTAGGCAACATCAACTGCATCCCCTTTGTCCACCACTCTTGTTACCCAGTCAAAGAAATCTAAGAGATTAGTTTGACAGGACCTTCCTGTTATAAACCCATGCTGTCTTGGATCCTGTGCTCCTATGGATTTCAAGTGTTGCACTATCCTTTCCTTACGGAGTGCCTCCATAATCTTGCCCACTACTGAGGTAGGACTGACTGGTCTGTAGTTCCCTGCCTCCTCCCTGCTACCACTCTTGTGGAGTGGGATCACATGTGCCCTTCTCCAGTCTTCTGGGACCTCTCCTGTGCTCAGAGACTCACTAAACAGTTCTGATAATGGCTCTGCTAGTACCACCCTTAGCTCCTTTAGTATCCTGGGATGTATGCCATCTGGTCCCATTGCCTTGTCCACCCTGAGCTTAGCGAGCTCTTGTAGGACCCTTTCTTTTGTGAAGGGACTTGTGCACACCTCCCTCCCCCCTGTGTCCAAGGTGCTGAGCTGTGGGCCCTGCCCTACCTTCTCCTCAGTAAATACTGAGCAGAAGTATCTGTTTAGGATAGATGCTTTTCCTTGGTCCTCCTCCGCACACTCCCCCTTATCCTGTGTGATCTTAGCAATACTCCCTCTGAACTTTCTCCTTTCACTAATGCATCTATAGAAAGTCTTGTCCCATTCTTTTACTGTTCATGTTAGTGTTTCCTCGGTTTGGGCCTTTGCCTGCCTTACTGCCTTCCCTGCTTCCCTTAGGGAAGTTTGGTATGCCTCCCTATCTTCATCCCACTGCATTCCCTTATATTTCCTGAATGCCAACCTTTTGGCTCTGACCTTTTCTGCTACTGTTTCTGAGAACCAGAGTGGCTTCCTCCTTTATTTGCTATTGCTTTTCTCCATAACACAATGGGATATTGCTTCAAGTATTACATCCTTAATGCTTGCCCACTTTTCCTGTACCCTCTCACCTGTATTTCTTCTTGCCAGGGTTAGCATAACTCTGTTGGCCATCTTATCAAAGTCAGCTCCTCTGACGTCACATATTTTTGCCTTAGAATGGGATGATTTAGTTCTAGTGGCCAAATTGAACCATACCATGTGATGGTCACTGGCCCCCAGGTGACCTTTTACCTGGAGATCTGTTATCCTTTCCCTGTTAGTCAGTACTAGATCTATAGCCCTGTCTCTTGTGGGTTTTTGTACCAGTTGTTTGAGGTCCTTCCCCTGCAGGGAATCCACTATGTGTCTAGTTCTGGTGGATGTTCCTGCTGGTATTTATTGACCAATCTGTATCTGGCATGTTGAAGTCTGCCATTATCAGAACCTCCCCTTTAGCTGTCATGTTTTGTATATCTTCTAACAGTGATGTGTCTATGTCCTCCCCCTGGTCTGGAGACCTACAGACAACCCCAGTTTGTATAGCTGTCCCATTTCCTGTTTCCAGGGTGACCCACAGTTCTTCTGGCTCCTAATGTGCATTCTGAATTTCTGTAGCTTTGATATTTTCATTGACATAAAAGACTACCCCCCCCTTTTTGCACCTCTGTCTCTTCTGAACAGTACATAGCTGGGTACTGAAGTCTCCCAAGTCAGTCCATCAAATTTAAAGAACTTTCGCTCCCAAAACTGTTGCCAGTTACCTACAAATTTGTGTCCCTTTTCCTGGCACCAACCCTTGAGCCACATGTTTAGCTCCCCTATCTCCCCTTCTCTGACCTTCCATCCATCTTCCCCCCTCTCCCAGACCAGCAGGATCTCAGAGAAGGAGATGCTGGATGAAATGAGTGACAGTTTGTCTCCCAGCCTGTTCAGGTGTTCCTTGGTCTCCACAGCTGACCAGCTGGCGAGATCGTTAGTCCCTATGTGTATCAGGACATTGATGTTTTCTCTTGTTTCCCTGCAAGATTTTAGCAATGTGGTCAGTGTCTCTCCACACTGATGTACCTGGGAGACATCTGACCATTACCTCCCAGCTGGAGGTAGGTATCAACTCCCCGAATCATGGAGTCTCCTCTGATCAGAAGTGTTTTGGATTTCCTTTTTTGTTTTTTTTTGTTTTGGTCCCTGTTTTGGGTGAGTTTTGTAGTGCTAGCTCCTGTGCAGCAGTGTCCCCTACCCCGTTGTTTGATTTTGGAGATACAGTCAGATACCTGTTTGTTGTTTTTATGTGGTTTGTGGAGGTGATACATTGGAGATCGCTGAGTGATGGGGCACTTGATTTGCCCCTCTTAACCACCTGCCAGCCTTCCGGACCAACTATCCTCTGCGGTTGAGGTGTTTCAGTTGGATGTTGGGGAAATGGCAGACAGTTCTTATAATATATTTCCGCCTGAACATGCGATTTGAGGCGCGCAATCTCTGCCCATGCTGCCTGGAGCTGAGCCCTTAGATCTCCAATGGTCCAACATGTAGGACAGTGTCCTAAATCCTGCAGTTAATAATATCCATTTCAGCTGAGTTGTTAAGTTTATAACCTGGTCTGAGTAATTAGAAGGAGGAAAATGAGAGCAAAAGTTTTTGTTTTTTTATAACTTGTTATAACAAGTTAAATTACTTGTGCCCCTGTAAGTGAGGTCACTGTGTGGATACCCCTCTGATCCTCCCCTTCCTGTTTTGCTACTGGAAATGTCACAACTGTGCTACTCTATAAAAGGAGTGTAGCATGGGGTGGTTAGGGATGGGGTGGGTGGGTAGCTAGGGCCCTTCCCTGCCGAAAAGAAAGAACCACGGATGAAACAAACATGAAGGTAAGAACAAAAACAATCAACCAACACCAAATGCAGTAGCCCTCAAAGCTTAGCCTAATGATAGATAAAAATGTAAACCCTGTTAAGCACCACCTGTAACAATTTCACAGAAGATATACCCTGCAAAAAACACTTTGCTACAGAGAAAAATAAAGTAGTAACAGAAGATATACCTTGCAAAAAACAATTTGAATCAGAGAAGATTACAGCAATAATCTGTAAGCACAAAACATTAACAAACCTGTAGGCATGCCCTGTAATAATGCAGCAGAAAGTATACCCTGCAACAGCAATTTGAATCAGAGAAGATTACAGCAGTAAAATGTAAGCAAAAAACAGTATTAAACCTTGTGAGCACAAAAGAAAAGAGTAACACACAGTAAATCTGCCTAGCAAAAAGAAGCTTTAATCTTTTTCCTTGCTCTGATAATGCTTTTCCTTGTTTTGTCCTTACAAGCAAACCTAGAAGAAAAGGGCTCAGATGAAGCTAGGTGCCTTTGCTAGCAAACCTAGTCTTCCACCTCAAAATCAT
Organism: Neoceratodus forsteri; assembly: GCA_016271365.2. NCBI lineage: Eukaryota > Metazoa > Chordata > Ceratodontiformes > Ceratodontidae > Neoceratodus > Neoceratodus forsteri. Next base: position 507,242,510 of record CM028137.1, read on the forward strand.
CCTCTTTGAGAGGAGCTCTTGCAGCAGGCAACACCAGTAGGACTGAAGCCACCAGGCACCAGGACCCCATGGAAAACTTCTAGCTAGCAGTCTACAGTGGGGGACTGCACCCGTTGATGTCAGCACGCTGATGCCCACCTAGCCTATAAAAGTGGTGGTCCCCCAGACCTACCTCAGTTCTCCCGTCGGAGAACCCGACATGCAAAGTAAGAAAAGAAGAACTGGGGCAATTCCTCAGAGCCGAGGAAAGAAATAACAAATACAAAGGAGAAGCAGCTACTGGGGAAAGGAGGGAGGGAAAGCAGTGCCTGCTGTAAGAGCTTCTCTCGAAGATCTACTGTTACAGTAAGTTCTTACATAGCCATACTATTTTACTTCGAAGGGGCTCTTGCAGCAGGCAACACTGGCAGGACTGAGTCCCAAGCAGTACCAGAACTGACTGTAAGTCAGCTGGGAGGAGGCAGAAAACAAGAAGAGAAGGCTCTGAAGGACAACTAGTTTGATATTGGCCCTGCATCTGGAAGCAATATCCAGACTGTAATGATGGACAAACGTGTGAACCGAACTCCAAGTGGCAGCTGCACAGATGTCCATAGCAGACACATTCCTGAAACATGCAGTAAAGGCGGCCATACTTCTGGTGGAGTGACCCTTGACCACACCAGGCAAGGGCTGGTTGTACTTACGGTAACAGTACATAATGCAATTTGTCAACCATTTCAACGAACACTGTTTCAAAACAGGTGTCCCTTCTCTTTTGGGGGCAAACGAAACAAACAACTGATCAGTCTTTGTAACTGGTTGGGTGCAATTCTAACCCTATGAACATCCAAAGTATACAGCAAAGCCTCCCCCTGATTAGAATATTCAGGGGAATAGACAGGCAGGTGGATGGTTTGGTTTAGCGTGAACTCAGACACCACTTTAGGCAGAAATTTAGGATTAGTACACAAAGACACCCTGTCTTTGTGAAAAAACTAAGTAAGGCCCTTTACACATCAGAGCCTGAAGCTCGGAAATCCTCTGAGTGGAAGTAACTGCAACTAAAAATAACGCTTTCTGTGACAGAAAGCGCAGCTCGTAACTTGCGGTTGGCTCAAAGGGAGGCAGGGTGAGCTTTTCCAACATAAAAAGAAGGTCCCATGGAGGGAGGGGGTCCAAAATGGGAGGTCTCAAATGTAGGATACCCTGCAAGAATGTATGGGATACCTCCAGCTGGGCAACAGCTTTACCCTCAATAGGTGCATGGTACACAGAAATGGATGAAAGGTGCACCTTAAGCGAAGAGTACCCCAGACCAGAGTCTGAAAGAGAGAGAAGGTAATCCAGAATAAGATTCACCGGTGAGGTGAAGGGATCAAGGTGATGAGGGGTGGCCCATATAGAGAACCATCTCCGCTTGATAGCATAGGTGGCTCTCATGGAAGGTTTCCTGGCAGCGATCAAGACATCAGCAACCCTGGAAGAAACTCCGGAGCTGGTGATAACTAAGTCTGCAGGAGCCACGCATGGACATGCAGAGACTTCAGGTTGGGATGGACTAGGGTGCACCACTCCTGGAAGAGCAAGTCAGTGCACAGGGGCAAGGAAACAGAAGGTTCCACTGCCAGCTGCTGTAGTAGAGAGAACCAAACCTGGAGCAGTCAGAAGGGAGCAATGAGAATCATCTCTGCCCCCTTGGACTGAAGCTTGAGGAGAACCCTCTGCAGAAGTGGGAAGGGAGGAAAGGCATATAGAAACCTCCCTTTCCAAGAGATGGACAGTGCATCATGCCAGAAAACTCCATGCCCTGGATCGAGCGAGCAGAAAAGCGGCAGTTTTGCGTTGCGTGGGGACACAAAAAGATCCAACTCTGGATGTCCCCATCTGTCAAAGAGGTCTTTGACCACCAAAGACAGAAGTTCCCACACATACATCTTTGACCTGGACCAGCTTCGGCTGTCGACCAGGAGGTTTTGGACACCTGGAACATGGACGGCTGAGAGTTCCAGGTCATACTTGATGGCTCAATATCAGACTGTCATGCCCTCCCGACAAAGGGGGTAGGGGTACCCACATTTGTTGATGTAGAATACCATGGACATGTTGTCCATCTGGACCAGTAGCAGGCCAGGAAGAATATGTATCTGGAAGGCCTGCAGAGCATACAGGATTGCCTGCGTCTTGAGCACATTGATGTTGAGATGCTTCTCCGTCTTGAACCAACTGCCCTGGATCTGACAGTTGGCAAGATGACCCACCCAGCCCAGGCTCGAGGAGTCTATGGTGAGAATCTGCTGAGGAGAAACAACACAGAGTGGAACCCCCTTCAGGAGACTGGCAGGGTTCTGCCTCCACTCGAGGGTCTTCGTCACTGGAGCCAAAACCAGCACTGGTTGATCCAGGTTGCCGGTGCACTAATCTCATTGGGTTCATAGAGTCCATTGAGGAACATGCATATGGAGGCAGGGCAGGGGAACTGTGGTGATAGCCACTGCCATATGTCCCAGAAGATGAAGAAACATCCTGGCTGTAATCTGACTACTGGAGGATACCAGCCGGGCCTGTGACATCAGGCACTCTGCACTGTCCTCTGGCAGGAATGTCTTGCCTTGAGATGAGTCCAGGATTGCTCCTAAGTATTGGAGGCATTGGCATGGCAAGAGACAAGACTTTAACAGGTGGATTGTCATCCCAAGGGTCTGGAAGAGCTGAAAGATGCCTTCCAGGGTCCACAACAAAAGAGCCCTGGAGGGGGCTGTGAACAGCCAGTCATCCAGGTATGGGAACATATAAAAGCCTTTCCTCCTCAGAGCCACAGCTACCACTGCTAGACACTTGGTAAAGACCTGTGGTGCCAAGGAAAGGCTGAAACGGAAGGCCCAGAACTGAAAGTGGTCCCCTGAAAACAAAAGCAGAGGAAGCAGCGATGGGCAGGAAAACCTGGATATGGAGGTAGGCGTCCTGCATATCCAAGGAACACAGCCAGACCCCCTGGTGAAGGAGGGGCAATAGTCACTGAAGAGTCACCATCCTGAATCACTTGTACTCTATGAAGAGGTTCAGGTGGCTGAGGTTCCAGGATTGGTCTCAGGTCCCCCGTCTTCTTGGGGACCAGAAAAAAGTGTGAGTAGAACCCTCTCCCTCTTTGATTCAAGGGGACAGGCTGTATGGCCCTTTTGTACAGAAGAGCCTGAATCTCTTCTTGGATAAGGGTGATGTGGTCCTGAGGATAATGGGAGGGCAAGGGAGGGTTTTCTGGAGGGGATCCAGGAACTCAAGGGTGTGAACCCGTTCGATAATCTGAAGTGCCCATTGGTATGAGTTTATTACGCGCCACCCGTCCAGGTCTAGGGAAAACCAACTCCAGACCACCTATCCCAAGGCTTCCACTAGAGGAGAGGGGTCCGGCAAGGAGTCAGGCAGAGAAGCCAGGGGTGGGCAGAGCAGCTGTGGGTGCTCTGGGGACCCTAGGGGTGGATCCACCGGCTAGTGGGGTGTTGGCTTTGCACTTAAAGGAGCCTTTTGACTGCTGGCCCTTGGAGGTCTGTCGAGAGGACCGGCAAAAGGACTGGCATTGGGGAAGCTGGGACTGGGAGCAGTACATGGAATGTACCAACCTCAGGGCCTTGCCAGATTCTTGAAAGTGGGAGGTATCCTGGGCATCTCCCCCAAACAAAACAGAACCCTAGAAGGGAGCATCCATGACTTTGGCCTAAACATCAGGTGCAAAACCAGATACCCTGAGCCAAAAGTGGCGGCATATGCAAATCCCTGCTGCCATCCCACACCCAGAAGCATCTACCATGTCATATGCTGCCCTCAGCACATGGTTGCCCACATTTGAACCAGATTTTAAGAGTTAGGCTAACTGCGTTTTAGTGAAATCTTCAGGGAGGGATTGAACCAAATCCCTCACCTGGTTCCAAATGGCATTCTGATACTGCACCATATGGGCCAAATAGTTCTGGGCGAGCATGACCAGAGTGGTAGAGGAATACACCCGCTTGCCCAACTGGTCCAGTTGATGGGATTCCTTGTCTGGAGGGTGGTTGCTGAGGATCTTGGGTTTCTTAGTACGGTCATGAGCCACATTCATGACCACCGAGTCCACCATGGGGCATTCACCAAAGAAGTTTTTGCCCACTGGCTCATGGTAATGGCGACCCACCTTCTTGGCCAAGGGCAGGATGGTTGAGAGGTACATCCACGTTGCCTTGGTCTCATCATCATATGAGCCAATAAGCACCAAAGGGAGGGTCTACTTCTTCTGGAGATAAATAGCCAGATGACGGCGCTCCGGGTCAAACTCCTCAGTCTCCCATCCCATAAGAGACTGAATATGGAACATCACATCAAGAAAGGAGGGATCATCGGGGGGGAGACTTCGGGGGCTCCTTGAGGGGCTTATGATCCCCAGAGGATCCCCGGGAGTCCTCTGATGAATCCAAGGAGGAAGAGGAGGAATCATCTCCTGATGGTTCACTGTGTGACTGGTGTTGAAGGGCGATGGTCATCACTGTGCTGGTCACGGGGCTCCTTGTGACCCTCAGAAGACCCAGTAGTATGGGTGTTACTGGGACCTGCCCAGACTGAGTCCCAGGGAGGGGGGTTCCTCGAAGGAGAAGTAGAAGCAGGGTGCCTAGGAGCTTTCTTGTCCTTCATAACAGTCCACCAAGCCATATATATAAGGCATTATAATCCACTGGTGGAGGTGGATGATAAGGTGGATATGGGTACTCGGGAGGAGGGTATGCATACGTCGATGGAGGAGGTAGCATAGGGTACCCTGGCATGGGTCCAGCAGTTGCTGGCCGGGGATCCCAGGGAGCGCCAGCGGGTGTCAGTTGAGGCTCAGGTCGAGGCAGCGGTGACGACGCCTGAGGAGTCAGCAGTGTAGGTGTCGGTGGGGCCGGCACTGGCTTGGTAGGGGAAAACTGGCATCGGTCTGGAGAGATAGCCAGCGTAGGCCCCTGAGGTGAGGATAGTGCCTGCGGGCGGGGGGACTCCCCTGAGGCAGGAGCAGAGGCATCGCCTGTGTGGAGGAGGAGGCGAGCTCTTGCTCTGGGCAGTGCCTAGAAGGGCTAGCACCAGCCCTGGAGTTGAGGACTGACAATGGCAATGACTTCATCAAGGGGTGATGGGCAAAGACCTGCCATCAGAGGAACCAACCCCAGTCAAGCCACCTGGCTGAGGACCCATGGGCACTAAGGGCCTGAGCATCAGGGTCTGAGAGGCAGGGGACGAAGTCTGCTGCCTCAAGGAGCCTCCACCTGTGATAGCTATGAGGGCAGGTGGCTGAACTACTGGCAGACCGGAGGGAGTGAGGGCTGCCGAGGAAGGAGGGGCCGATCCCCCATGAGAGGAAGGCCCAGAGGCGGAAGCTGGTCTGTGTGGTAACTGGGAGCGAGAGACTGACTGTGGGTGGTCCCGGTGCTTGTGCTTCTCACTGGACTCCTCCTTCTGGAAAGAAGAAGAGGAAGATGCCCCAGAGACTGAGGAAGTTGAAGACCTTTTAGTCTGAAGCTCCTTCTCCATTGCGGCTAGCTTCTGCTCAAGTAGGTGACTCTGCAAAGTCTTCAAGCGGCATCTCCATGTGGCCTGGTTGAAGTCCTGGAAGTGCTTGCAGGCCTCGGTATCGTGGTTGGGGCCTAGAAAGATCAAGCAAGAAGAGTGACTGTCTTTGGTGGGAATCTGCTTGCCAGAGGCACACTTTGTTGGCTGGTTGGAGGACGAGGCTGGAGAAGAAGACATAAACCTGAAAATAAAAACACAGAGAATCGATGTTAACACTGCAAGAAAAGAATGAAAATAAATCATGGGTAAACATGAGCAAAATGGTGGTCGACTGAAGCAGACATCCATGGAATTCCAACCTGCACGAGTTGATGATGGGGAAAAAAACAGAGGTAGGGCTGGGGGACTGCCCCTTTTATAGGACAGGCATAGGTCGGCAGGGGCAGTCCCCCGCTGTAGACTGCTAGCTAGAAGTTTTCCATGAGGTCCTGGTGCCTGGCAGCTTCAGTCCTACCGGTGTTGCCTGCTGCAAGAGCCCCCTCGAAGTAAGATTGTCTCATTCATATTACCCACAGTTAGCCAGGCCTGAAAGGTGGCTGCAGCCATCCCTCTCACAAGCGTGTAGGGTCGATGGAAGCCTACCTACTAACTACAAATCTATCTTCCTCCTCCATGCTCTTGCAAAACTGCAAGAGCACTTTGTTTACTCTCAACTTCTAGTGTACCTATCCTCTTCTGCATTCTTTAGCCCTTTCCAAGGTACAGGCAGGGCAACTCACACCACCATCACCTCCCTGTTAATGATGACTACTTCTGAACTGGGAAGGATCAGGACTTCCTCACAGCTGCTGTGTTTATCAACCTCCCTAAGGCCTTTGACACAGTTCCCCATACCTTTCTACTAAACAAGTTGTCAGGTGTCAGTTCGCTGCATAGGCCAGCTCCAGATTTAGCACTTATCTGTCCAACCAAGTCCAGTCTGTACTTGTTGGGGTTCCACCTGTCCCCCTGCCATTGACATGGGGACCCCCAAAGTTCTGCACTTGGTCCAATTCTCTTTTCAATATTTCTAAATGATTTTCTCTCAGCCTGCTCCTCGTCCCGCATACACATGGATGTGATGATACAGTTCTGCTTGCCAGCAGCCCTGACATTCCGTTCCATGAAGTCAGTTAACAGTCTTATTTGGAGGCCATTCAGTGGTGGTTTCAATCTCACAACTGACCTTAAATGGCAAAAAAACTTAGGTCATGACCTCCAGCACCAAACCTAAGCTGATATCACTGTCCTCCAGGCCTGCTAATTCTCCTTCTGAACTGTCACCTCTTTCAAATACCTAGTCCTGTGGCTAGACAAATCTCTGTACTTCTCTACACCAACTGATCCCATCTCCTCTAAGCTTCTTCCTAAGCTTTGTATCCTTCACAGGAGCAAAGCTTGCCTTCTTAAAGCAGCCAAACAAGAGATCATTCAGAAACTTTTCATGCCTCTCTTCCATTATGCTGACATTGTCTATGGTGCTGCCTTCAACACCCTATTAGTAGAACTGGCCCCCTGTACCATGCTTTCTGGTGATTTGTCCTCAACTTGCCACCTTGCACTCACTACTCTGACCACAACTAGCACTAACCTGAAAGTCAACACCACTTGCACTCTTCCCTTTTGATTTAAAAGTACTTGTGTAACATCCTTCCTGTGTACCTCACCTCTTTTATGACCCCTGCCCCACCTTTGGTTTATCTCCTCAGACACTCCAATCACCGCTCATTCCTTAATTAGGTGCTGCAGATTACTTGGGAAAGGAGCTTTCTCTTGCAGGTTCCCCTCCATATGGAAATCACTCCTTTCATCCTTCAAAGCTCCTCCTAATGTTGGTCACTGACAAGATACATAAGGGAGATGCTCCCTATGTCCTGTGCTTTCTCTTCCATGCCCCCGTAGTGTGGCATTCACTCACTAGCAACTATCCATTTGCTTGACTTCTTCTCTAAGTATTTACTGCAATGATCCACTTTTGAGTGTTTAGTTTTTTTGCTGTAATGATCCCCTTTCTGAGGTAGAAACATAGAAACAGAATTTGATGGCAGATATGGACCACTTGGCCCAACCAATCTGCCCATTTTTCCCTACCTACATTACCGTAGACTGTACTTGATCTACAGCTCTTTCTCCCTCCCCCCTTCCATTCCACTATGATTCCCTTGTGACTATCCCATGCATTCTTTTTTTTTTTTCCATATTGCTTTTTATGCTCCACAGCGGGTCACAGCTTATGTTGGCTAGCCTTCAGCAACTCCGGGGTCTTTCAGGCTCTTATCTTGCTATGCGTGGCCTGGCGGATCTCCAGAGATGGCCCAGAGGCATCATCCTTGCTTGAGCCCCGCATATCCACATTTTCTACCCCCCATTACCTGAGGCCCCAGAACTTGGTTGCATGTGTGTGTGGAGGTGCACACGTGCACCATGGCTCCAGTGATGGCCTCTTCCTCCCTCCCACTAATGCCAGGGCTCCTCGGCATGACACCGCCACCCAGTCTCCACCAACCAAGTGCCAAGGAGGCCCACTAAACCCTCCCAAGGAGGAGAACTGCCAGCTGGCAGCTCAATCAGCTCCCCCCCAGCCTGTCCCCTGTCAGTCCGAGGTTGTGCCCAAACCCAGGTCGCCGGCGTGGTGTGAGGTGTGGTGTCCAGTGCCTCAACCCTTGGCACCACCTGGCCGGCCTTTATCCCATGCATTCTTGAACCCCACCACTGTTTTTGTCCCCACCACCTCTGCTGGAAGTCTGTTCCAGGAATCCACCACTCTTTCTGTGAAGAAGTACTTCCTTATATCTCTCTTGAATCTACTCCCCTCCAGCTTCATAGCATGTCTCCTTGTTCTTGAACACTTTTTTTTTCTGAAAAATACTTTCCTCCTGTACCTTATTTACCCCCATGAGATATTTAAACATCTCTATTATATCCCCAATACTCACTTCCAAGGTGTACACACTGACGTCCTTTAGTCCTGCCTTGTAGGGCTTTTGATGCAGACTGTGCACTAGTTTAGTCACCCTCCTCTGGACCACCTCCACTCTGTCTATGTCTTTCTAGATATGTGGTGTCCAGAACTGGACACAGTACTTCAGCGATCTATACAGAGGCAATACCACCTCACTCTTTCGGCTGGTGATACCCCTCCGTATGCACCCCAGCATCCCAATAGCCATTCCAACTGCCTTGTCAAATCAAGTGGTCCAGAAGCTACCGAAAACCCAATCAATGTTGTTTGGTTCTAATTACAATCTGAAAAATGCAGTCCCTAAGTTCTACGTCAATGCAAATAATGGGAACTGCCTGGAAAAAGTCAGCTGTTTAAAATATCTATGAGTACACTTAGACTCTACCCTTACCTTCAATACCCACATTCAAAACACTACCAACCTGCTTCACCAAAAGGCTGGCTCTCTGTACAGAGTCTGCAAGTACTTAATACCCGAATCCAGACAAAGAATAGCACAGGCAAATCTGCTCCCTATACTGGACTATGGCTCCTTGGTCACTGATGCTGTTAACAAAACTATGCTATAGATGAAGTACACTTCCTATCACAAGATTGATAGATTTGCAACAGGTAGCAATAGCAAGATGCATCACTGCCTTTCTCTGAACACTTTAAACTGGCCCTCACCAAATCTCAAATTCAACCTACACTCGCAAGATTTATTAAAAGAACTATGGTTAAAAACTCCCCCATCTATTTAGCTGAACAACTCAAGTTTGTCAACTTGCCCTCCTCTTGATCCACCTAAAAAAATAACTTAAAGGTTCCCTTTTTTCGTGCAAACACTAACAACGCTCTTTCAGCTACCGCTCCTCCTCACTATGGAATACAATCCCTCCCCCCATTAGAGAATCACCAATTGTCTCTGCACTCTCAAGCAATCTGAAACTGTATCTATCACTTAGTGTCCATGATTGCTGTGTGTAAATACCCCTTGTTCATACCCCTATGCATCTGCACTCGATGTAGTATCTGCACCAATCAGCTGCGCTTTCTGTATGCCGCAAGTATGTAATCAAGTATGTAATTTTCAATCTATGTGCGTATGTTCATTTTCTGCAACAAGCACCCAAACATTTGTATGTAGGTCCTCAAGTGTCTGTGGAGTTGTACCTGGGTCGTGACTGAACAAGGCACTTGGTGCCAGTGCACTTACCTGGTTACCATAGTGAAAATAAAATAAATAAATAAAATTGTCAGACTGCCTGGCCACCTTTAGGTCATAAGATATGATTACCCCCATGTCTCCTTCCTGTGTGGTAGTAATCAGTACCACTCCACCCATTTTGTTCTCCGCCCCTGGGTTTCTGTGCCTTAAGTGCATTATTTTACATTTTTTCACATTGTAACGCAGTTGTCATACCCTTGGCCACTCCTCTAGTTCTCTCAGGTCTCTACCCATCCTTTCCACTTCCCCAGAGTGTTCATCTTATTGCAGATTTTGGTGTCATCTGCAGATAGGCAGACCTTCCCTTCCAGCTCATCTACAATGTCACGTGTAAAGATATTAAAGAGGACCAGTCCCAGCACTGATCCCTGAGCACCCCCCAGTCACCCTCCCTCCTTCAGAGAGAACTTCATTTACTACCATCCTCTGTTGCCTATTCTCTAACCAATTTCTTATCCAATTTACCACCTTTGGACATATTCCTAAGCTAGCCAGCTTGCTTACTAGTCTCCTATGTGGAATGGTGTTGAAAGTCTTACTTAAATCTAGGTAGGCCACATCCACTGCTCCACCTTGATCTAATTCCTTTGTCCCCCAGTCAAAGAAATCTATCAAATTAATTTGACACACCCCCCCCCCCCGTGAACCCATGCTGCCTCGGGTCTTGTATCCCACTGGATTCAAGACATTCCACAATCCTTTCCTTCAGCAGGGATTCCATTAACTTCCCACCACTGATGTGAGGCTGGCTGGCCTGCATTGACAGCCTCCTCCCTGCTACTGTACCACTTTTGTATAGCGGGACTACATCCACCCTCCTCCAATCCTCAGGAACAACTTCTGTTTCCAGTGAGCTGGGTCTGTTTGAATCATGGATGTTCTGTTCTTATTCTGTACCAACTATTTTGGCTTTCTTTGTTTTGCACACCTTGTGGTTTTGCGGTTATAGTTATATTTGTTCCATTTTCTTGTGTATAATATTTGTATTACCCATTGTTTCTTTCCCCCAGGATTCACTTGAACATGAGATATATAGCTCTGTGTGCCTTCAGGGCTAACTATTTTAAATAAATAAAATGAATACACCAAACTTATGAATGCCTTAATGTTATTAATGTAACCCCCTTGTTACCCGGGGTTACTAGAATCCCAATAAGACCTAGTGGTAGGCAGGGAAGGCAGCTTGTGAAACTCCAGTTAAATGAGTTTCACACTCTCACTCTGTTCTCAGTCTCAGCTGAGACTGAGGGATGACATCATCAATAGAACTATCGCAGCTGCATGAGCCACATTGGATTCTGCAGCAAGGGAGTTGGTATAAAACGTTGGGAAGTTTTAAACAGATTCAGTCAGAGTCAGTCAGTTCAGTGTGGATTTGGTGTTGGGAGCTTGCTGAGTAAGCAGCTCAGCAGCTCAGTTAGGCTCTAGGAGCCTCAGCCCTGACAGAGGGCTACTTTTAGGTTAAAAGGATGTGTGTGTCTCCACCAAAAGAGAGACACAGAAGATAATTGAAGTGGTAGAGACCGCTGTTTTTGGGTCTCAGTGCCCCCTTCCTCCGGGGATGGGGGCAGGAAAGGGTTCCCTGCAGATTCCTGGGGCAACCCCCTAGTTCTGCTAGTAATGGAGAAGCTGCCTATGTGTTCCAGAGTTTATTTGGGAGAACAAGAAGACTTGTGGGTCACCTGTGGGGCACCTGCAACTGTGGGGTGAGTGTCTGCTCTTCCTGAAAGAGCCTATGTTTTTCACCCTGGGACTTGTGTGACAATGTGGGGATTGAACTACTAAAATAGTGGAAGCCTAGAGTAATGGGCTAAGCAACAAGTAAAAGTAGGTTCAAGTCCAGAGCTTGTTGGGATGAAAATGATATGTACAGGAGATGTGACAGACGTCTACCCAGAATCTACATTTGAAAGATTTCAGTAAAGGAATTGTTCAGTTTCCAGAGAAATGGCCGGGTATGGGCTGTGGGAGCTGGAGGTGGGAGGTCCCCCATCTTTAGTGACCAGGTCCACCTCTACGGATTTCTTCTGTGGATTTTCTACTTTACCTCAGGCACTTGGCCAGTGATGAGGGAAGTACCCAGACATGGGATTGTAAGGAAAATTCTCTCTAGAAGTTGAAGGCTCTAGTGTGGTTTGGGGAGCCACAACAGGATAATTGGTTCATTCCCAAAATAGACGCAGATCAAGTGGCCGGCGGGGGAGCCAGGCCAGTGGGGAAAACCCAAGTAGTGTACCAGTCGGGCTGTGTACCCAAAGCTGCGTACAAGTCCAGGCTGTGTGCCTGGTGGGTTTAGAACCTGAGGGCTGGAAATAGTGATAAAGTGTTCTGTTGTCTCTAATCTGCATTACCAGGAATGTAGCCCCATGGGGGTCCATCTATGCTTTGTTTGTTCAGCTTGGATGTGAATAAAAGCCACACTGAAGAATCCCATTCCTGGTTCTGGACATTACAGTTATTGCTTCCTGTGTTCGGATTTACTTGGGTGCCCCTGTGCAGAGTAGCCAAACCTAGGTCCCCCTGTGCCGAGTAACCTCATCCTCCCCGAACCCAGGTCCCCACCAGGTACTGCTGTCAGCTTCAACAGCATGCCACCTGTCATTTTGCTAAAAAGGCAGGGGTGAGGGTTACATTAAACCAAACTGTTTTTATATTTTTAAAGTTAATTTTTTGTAGCTAAATTTCTAATTATTCTATTGTACCTAAGGGTTTCCAGCCATTGACAAAATATAGAAACATAGAAACATAGAAGCTGATGGCAGATAAGGATGGCAAGGCCCATCCAGTCTGCCCATTTCTTTCTCTACCTTATGAATGTGCTATCGGCCTTTGCTCTGTCAATGGCCTATCTATTCACACTCATCTGTATTGCTCCCTTATGCCTATCCCATGCCTGTTTGAAACCCTGCACTGTATTCATATCCACCACTTCCTGAGGTAGGCCGTTCCATGCAGCCACCACCCTTTCTGTGAAAAACAACTTCCTCACATTACCCCTTAATTGGCCTCCCTCTAATCTCATGCTGTGTCCTCTTGTCCTGCTATTTTTCTTATATTGAAACATGTTAGACTCTTTCACCTTGTTAATGCCCTTAAGATGTTTGAATGTTTCGATTATATCACCTCTCTCCCTCCTTTGCTTTAGAGTATACTTACTGAGCTTCGTTAATCTGTCCTCATATGTTTTCTAATGCAGTCTCTGCACCATTTTGGTTGCTGTTCTCTGGACTGCCTCGATTTGGTTAGTGCCCTTGTGAAGGTGTGTCCTCCAGTACTGCATGCAGTACTCCAGATGGGGCCTAACCAGTGTCTTGTAAAGAGGGGATTATTACCTCCCCCTTACGACTTGTGATACCCCTACTAAAACACCCCAACATCCCCCTAGCCTTACCTACTGCTTTAGTGGTCTGCTTGGATGATTTCAGGTCATCTGTGATGATGATGCCCAAGTCTTTTTCTTATCTGGTAACTGCCAGCAACTCCCCCTCCCAGCCTATAGGTGGTTTCAGGGTTTCTCTTCCCTATGTGCATGATCTTGCACTTCTTTGCGTTAAACCCCAGTTGCCGCTCTTCCAACCATTTTGCTAGTTTATCCAGATCTCTTCTCATTCTGCCCACCCCATCTGGATCATCTACTCTGTTGCAGATCTTGGTATCATCTGCAAACAGACAAACCTTACCCTCCAGTCAATCTGCAATGTCACTGATGAAGATATTGAAGAGGACTGGCCCCAGGACTGATCCCTGAGGTACCCCACTTGTGACTTGCATCTCTTCTGACTGTATACCGTTTAACACCACTCTCTGTTTTCTGCCTGTCAACCAGTTTGCCACCCAGTTGACCAACGTCTGACCCACCCCGAGCCTACCCAGCTTATTAATCAATATTCTATGAGGAACAGTAGCGAAAACTTTGCTGAAGTCAAGGTAGGTGACATCAACTGCTCCCCCCTTGGTCCAGCACTCTGGTTACCCAGTCAAAGAAATCTATGAGATTAGTTTGACAGGACCTTCCTGTTGTAAACCCATGCTGTCTAGGATCCTGTGCTCCTATGGATTCCAGGTGTTACACTAGCCTTTCCTTAAGGAAGTGCCTCCATAATCTTGCCCACTACTGAGGTAAAATTGACTGGTCTACAGTTCCCTGCCTCCTCCCTGCTACCACTCTTGTGGAGCGGGATCACAAGAGCCCTTCTTCAGTCTTCTGGAACCTCTCCTGTGCTCAGAGACTCACTAAACAGTTCTGATAATGGCTCTTCTAGTTCCACCCTTCACTCCTTTAGTACCCTGGGATGTATGCCATCAGGTCCCATTGCCTTGTCCACCCTGAGCTTTTCGAGCTCTTGTAGGACCCTTTCTTTTGTGAAGGGACAAGTGCACACCTCCCTCCCCCCCTGTGTCCATGGTGCTGAGCTGTGGGCCCTGCCTACCTTCTCCTCAGTAAATACTGAGCAGAAGTATCTATTTAGGATAGATCCTTTTCATGGTCCTGCTCCTCACACTCCCCCTTATCCCCTTTGATCTTAGCAATACCCCCTCTGGACTTTCTCCTTTCACTAATGTATCTATAAAAAGTCTTGTCACCTTCTTTTACTGTTCGTGCTAGTGTTTCCTTGATTTGGGCCTTTGCCTGCCTTACTGCCTTCCCCGCTTCCCTTAGGGAAGTTTGGTATACCTCCCTATCTTCATCCCGCTGCATTCCCTTATATTTCCTGAAGGTCAGCCTTTTGGCTCTGACCTTTTCTGCTACTGTTTTTGAGAACCAAAGTGGTTTCCTTCTTCTTTTGCACTTCCTTTTCTCTCTAACACAATGGGATGTTGCTTCAAGTATTTCATCCTTAATGCTTGCCCACTTTGCCTGTACCCCCTCACCTGTTTTTTTTTTTTTTTTGGCCAGGGCTAGCATAACTCTGTTGGCCATCTTATCAAAGTCAGCTCCTCTGAAGTCCCATATTTTTGCCCTGGAATGGTATGATTTAGTTCTAGTGGCCAAATTGAACCATACCATCTGATGGTCACTGGCCCCCGGGTGTCCTTCTACCTGGAGATCTGTGATCCTTTCCCTGTTGGTCAGTACTAGATCTAGGATAGCCCTGTCTCTTGTGGGTTGTTGTACCAGTTGTTTGAAGGCCTCCCCCTGCAGGGAATCCACTATGTGTCTGGTTCTGGCAGATGTTCATGCTGGTATTGACCAATCTGTATCTGGCATGTTGAAGTTTCCCATTATCAGAACCTCCCCTTTAGCTATCATGTTTTGTATATCTTTTAACAGTAACATGTCTATGTCCTCCCCCTGGTCTGGAGGCCCGTAGACAACCCCTGTTCATATGGCTGTCCCATTTCCTGTTTCCAGAGTGACCCACAGTTCTTCTGGCTCCTTATGTGTATTCTGAATTTCTGTAGCTTTGATATTTTCGTTGCCATAAAGGGCCACTCCACCCCCCTTTTTGCACCTCAGTCTCTTTCTGAACAGTACATAGCCAGGTACTGAAGTCTCCCAAGTGTGGTTACTGGTAAACCATGTCTCACTAATGGCTACTATGTCCAGTTTTAGCCTCTATCATTATTGCCTGCAGGTCTGGGATCTTGTTTCCCAGACTGCGAGCATTTGTGTACATGATTTTCTATGGGACAGATTTAAGTGTGTTAGTTGTTGGGCAAGGTCTGGCATTTCCCTTCTGCGTCATATGGGGAGCCGGACCTTTTCCCTTACCTGGTGATGCAAATGAACTACAAACATGCTGAACTCCTGTTTGATCACTAGCTGAGGGGGAATTCACTAGCTGAGGGTGCTGCACCTTTTAAAATGTCATCAGGTGATTGGAATACTCCATTTATAGCCATTGTTATATAATAACTGGATATCATTTTTTCCCCAAACAGAACCAGTTATAATTTGCCATTATAACCTGAGGGTTATGATGGTGAACATGCGCCAGGTTTCCCTTGTTGTGCACATGCCAGCCGGCACTCTGCCAGTCTTCACAACCAGCCATCATTCTTCAGTGCTGGTCACACCGCCATTCAGAGTCAGCGGTAAGTTCACTTAAAATAGCTGGGGTAAAATTAAAGTACTGTTAAACGGGGCTGCTTTAAAAAAAAGAAACAAGGGAAACGTTTCTTTATCCAGTCGCTTCTGACCGTGGACGGCGCTGAAACTGAGCAGACAGTGGCTGAAGAGAGATTTCTTTTTATTTTATAAAATTGCTGTGATGAAAAAATGATACCCAGCAACTATATAAAATAAAACATGTAAAGGAAGATCAATGATTGATTAAATCTTTGTTCTAAGATATATTCTTGAGAAATATATGCTGGTTAAGAGAAAAATATATACAGCATTCCTAGACATTAAAGCAGCTTTTGAATCAGTTAATAGAAAAACCCTTTGGGAAATATTGGAGAATAAAGGGATGGAAAAACAGTTGTTGGCAATGATCAAATGACTGTACAAAGACACAAAAATAATGATAAGATATGGTAAGGATGCAGCATTAATTGAAGAAGTAAACATGTCATCAGGTGTAAAGCAAGGCTGCTGATTAGCATCTACACTTTTCAACTTTAGATAAGCTAGTTGGAAACTTAATAGATGTGGATTAATTCCCCCCCCCCCAAAAAAAATGAGATACCAATTAAGACCTTATTATATGCAGGTGATGTGGTGCTGATAGCCCCCACTCCATTGGGCCTGAAAAGAGCAATTAATATCAGCAATGTAAACACTGGAGAAATTAAATATGACACAGAACTTAGAAAAAACAAAAATAGTGATTTTTGGCAAAAAGAAAACTTTGGAACGCCCTTTCTGGGAAATTAATGGAATACAAATAGTAGAAGCAAAGGAATTCTAATATTTGGGTGTTACATTCAGTAACACCTTGAAATGTAATACACATATAAAAATAATAAAGGGGAATGCTTCTAAGACATTGAATGGCACTGACCACTTTGCATCTCAAATAGCCACAAATTCATTTTTGACACAATACAGATGCTTTGTAGCAAAAGTTCATTCGCAGCTACTTAATGGAGCTGAGGTCTGGGGCTTGGCAAGTAATTTTAAGGAGGTAGAGGTAATCCAGAATAGATAACTAAAAAGTGTGCTTGGCATATCAAGATCATCCTCCAACGCAGTGGTCAGAGCAGAAACAGGCACGGTTGCATTATCCACAGAGATAACTAAAAGGTGTATTAAATTTTTGAATAAAATGAGGGAAATAGACCAAGAGAGCATACTGTTTAACTGTTAGTTAGAGGGGTCATCTGAGTATAATAATAACCAAGAGACATAGAAACATAGAAACATAGAAGCTGACGGCAGATAAGGACCGCAAGGCCCATCCAGTCTGCCCATTTGTTTTTCTACCTTATAAATGTACCATCGGCCTTTGCTCTGTCAGTGGCCTATCTATTCATAGTCATTTGTATTGCTCCCTTATGCCTATCCCATGCCTGTTTGAAGCCCTGCACTGTATTCATAGCCACCACTTCTTGTGGTAAGCCATTCCATGCATCCACCACCCTTTCTGTGAAAAAGAATTTCCTCTCATTCCCCCTTAATCGGCCCCCCTCTAATCTCATGCTGTGTCCTCTTGTCCTGCTATTTTTCTTATATTTAAACATGTTAGACTCTTTCACCTTGTTAATGCCCTTAAGGTGTTTGAATGCCTCGATCATATCACCTCTCTCCCTCCTTTGCTCAAGGGTATACATATTGAGTTCTGTTAATCTGTCCTCATATGTCTTCTGATGCAGTCCCTGCACCATTTTGGTTGCCCTTCTCTGGACTGTCTCAATTTGGTTAATGTCCTTGTGAAGGTGTGGCCTACAATACTGCATGCAGTACTCCAGATGGGGCCTAAACAGTGTCTTGTAAAGAGGGATTATTACCTCCCTCTTACGACTTGTGATACCCCTACTAATACACCCTAACACCCCCCTAGCCTTACCTACTGCTTTAGAGGTCTGCTTGGATGATTTCAGGTCATCAGTGATGATGATGCCCAAGTCTCTTTCTTCCTTTGTGACTGCTAGCAACTCCCCTCCCAGCCTATAGGTGGCTTCAGGGTTTCTCTTCCTATGTGCATGATTTTGCACTTCTTTGCATTAAAACCCAGTTGCCATTCTTCTGACCATTTTGCTAGTTTATCCAGATCTCTTCTCATTCTGCCCACCCCATCTGGATCATCTACTCTGTTGCAGATCTTGGTGTCATCTGCAAACAGACAAGCCTTACCCTCTAGTCCATCTGCAAGGTCACTAATGAAGATGTTGAAGAGGACTGGCCCCAGGACTGATCCCTGAAGTACCCCACTTGTGACTTGCATCTCTTCTGACTGTATACCATTTACCACCACTCTCTGTTTTCTGCCCGTCAACCAGTTTGCCACCCAGTTGACCAAGTTCTGACCCATCCCGAGCCTACCCAGCTTATTTGTCAATCTTCTATGTGGAACAGTGTCAAAAGCTTTGCTAAAGTCAAGGTAGGCGACATCAACTGCTCCTCCTTGGTCCACTACTCTGGTTACCCAGCCGAAGAAATCTATGAGATTAGTTTGACAGGACCTTCCTTTTGTAAACCCATGCTGTCTTGGATCCTGTGCCCCTATGGATTCCAGGTGTTGCACTATCCTTTCCTTAAGGAGTGCCTCCATAATCTTGACATGGTTGAGAAAATTGAATAGTGAGTTAAATCGGCTTGGTTTGCAATATAACTATATTACAGGAGAATTGGATCATCCTGATAATTTTTTTAATATTGACACTCAAAGAATCACGGACAATACAAAACAAGATTATATGATTTGTGTTAGTGAAGCATGGAATTGTACCTGTTTAAAAAATAATATAAACAAATTTCAAAATGGAAATTTATTTGACCATATCCATATGTAATAATAGAGAACATAGAAGAGCTCTCACAAGATTAAGGTTTGGTTTATTCATGAAATGGGAAACTGGGAATTCACAGAAAACCTTACCCAAATATGTGTGGCCAGTAACAATGCCCAGATGACCCTGGCACACTAAATATTAGATTGTGAGATTTTCTAGAAAGAGAGACAGGTGATAATATGGGACAAATACAAAGACTTGGATAAGCTTTCTAAAAATGAACAATTAAGTGCAATATTTAATACAAATAAACCTTACCAGATCTATGCTTTAGCAAATTTTGCTTATAAAATTGCATTGAAGTTAAAATGGTTATTATGAACAGACTTTGTAATGAAATATACAGTCATTAAGTTATTTATTGGAGGAGAATGCTGTTTCAACTGTATTTTAGTATGTGTGTATGTCACAAATGTCTTTTTATACATACAAATGTTGCAAATAAAAAATTTGAACCTTTGAACATGATGTAGTATGTTTAACTTGAGATTTGACACACACCCTCAGTGTTAGATGCTTAAATAAGCCCCTTGAGCTTTGCTCTCAGGGTTTATGTAGCATCCAACACATCGGGTGTGTGTAAAATGTCATTAAACTCACCACCCCTTGTATTATTCTATATAATATCTATAAAATGGCAGCGATATTAGATGAGGTAAAGAAGTTGTTCTATTAACTCGATAACTACTGGATACACATATAATTCACTTAATCTAGCTCACTATATTACTCTCCTCTCAAAAAGGAACATGTCTCCAAGCTGAATGGCTACAGTCTAGCTAGATTTCTGCAAGGCCTTGTACACCATGCCACATGGACAACATGTGAAAATAGTGAGGCAATATGGGATTCAAAAAATCTATGGGGGATGGATAGCAAATTGGCTCACAGGTATAAATTCGATGGTGGTAAAGAGTCACCATTGACAGCTGAGGGATTTATGGAGTTGAGTACTACTGGGCTCAGGGCTGGGTTCACTGCTCTTAAACATATTCAACAATTACATGGAGGAAGAAGTCAGCAACAGGCTGCTAAAGTTTACTGATGACACTAAATTGGCCCAAACTGGAAACATGGCATTGGAAGGGGATATTCTTCAAAGGAGCCTGCAAACATCTGGAGTATGGGCCTAACAATGGGAGATTAGATGAAATTTGAGGGAGTGTATAATACTTATCTTAAGGTGAGGAATCCTGGTTGCACGTACACCCAGTGTGGTGCAACAGTGGACAGCACAATAGAGGAAAAGACAGCAGACACAATTCTATAATGCATTAGAAAGGGGGCAAGGTGCCTGCCAGCTGGCACAGTGGTAATGCTACCACTTGCAGCACTGATGACCTGGGTTCAGAAATGAGCCGGAATCATCAGAAGACCAGCCAGGGGGAATAGGAGTGACCATCCTGGTGGATGCTTTCCTCCTCTGGAAGAGGGGCTTCCGCATCCTGCTGCTACACCATCACCTGAGTGACCACAGGGGGAGGTGCTGGGGAGCGGTGTAAGTAGAGGGAGTTGGAGCGTGGCTGTTGGTGGGTTTGTCAGGCGTGCCAACACCTGCTGATGTCACCATGCTCCTGGGGAGGTGGGAGGGATGGATTAAAAAGGGGAAAAAAGAGTGCCAACATGGGAGGATGGTGCCTCCACCTGCCTATTATGTCCAGTCCCCATCACTGCACTCAGCCTCAGAGATACTCCCGCCACACTTCTGCTGTGGGTGGCCACATACTATAGGGACAGCAAGCCCAAAAAGCTGAAGGGTGACCACAGCCTCAAGGGGTAAGTCGAGGGGGCTGCTGGTGTGCTGGTAGGGGTCACGTGGTGACTGGTTGGCACGATCTCGGTGGATGGGATCAGGGCATTGATGGTAGGCCGAAGGAGGTCTGGGTCAGTGATGGGGGAAAAAAAGAATTGGGGTAAGAACCAGGTCAAGGGAAATGATCTCTACAAAGTCTTAGACTGTATCTAGAGTACTGCATTCAGGTCTGGCCACCACAGTATTGAAAAAACACTGAAGTGGTAAATAGAGTCCAGCACAGGTTTGCTAAGTTGATTAGTGGCTTAGAGGACAAGAGCTATAAAGAAAGACAGGATATGCTCAAATTATTTAGCTGAGAGAAAGATGAAGTGGGACCTGGTCGTGGCATTCCAAATACTAAAAGGGAAAAACAGGGATGAGCATATTTTTATTTATTTATTTATTAAATTTTGGTAACCGGGTGAGCCCACTGGGCCCCAAAGGTCCCTTTTTCAGGGGTGACCCGGGGTTTACATGGTATAAAATACAACACAGTACATTACATAAGAACGCATCCAAACATACTACATGGTTATACATAGCTGTACGTCAGCTGGTTACATATGCTGAGTTCGGCATTAGGTTAGTGCAATCATTAAAGATACTACCCTAAGTGTGTGGGGGGGGGGCCCCTAGAGCTGTTTGAGATGGTGAGTACAAGCAGAACTAGCAAGCATGCACTCAAACTGTGGAGGGGGGGCCGGATAAGAAAAACACATCAGAAAGTTTTACTTTAAACAGAAGGAGAGCAGCATGTGGACTAGCCTAACTGGTGAGACAATGGAAGCTGGAAGCATTCAGACTTTCAAAGTATTATGGTACTAGACAGATTTCTGAGGGATATAGCATTGAAGATTACACAGCACGAGTATGGATAACATTCCAGCAATTAAAGTAGCAGTTTGTGTTACTCATATAAAAAAAAGCACTGCCATTTGTGATTTAGTAAGAGAGATACCAGGTTCCCTTACTGAAGTGTGCTACTGTAAGCTAAAAGCACTTTAGCTAAGAGTTTATTCTTACTCTATTTTTTGCAGATCTGAAGAAAAGATTGTTATACCCCATCCCCTGCTGACTCTAGATCAATCACGGTAGACGCATGAAAAGAGTATTCATTGTGATTGGTCTAAAGTGTGCCATCACCATCTTTTCTTTGGATAACCATATAGCCATAACTCAGGTAGAAAGAAACTATTCTGGCTTAGTTATTTTTAGCTTACAGTAATGCAGCTCAGTAAGAAAGCCTAGTTGCTTCCACACTAAATTAAAAATGAAAGTGCCTCTTCTTGCAAGTAACAAATGTTTTGTTAGTACTCAGATTTGGGTGCAGTCACTCCTGATCAGCAGGAAGGGCAGACAAGATGGACCTTCAGTCTTTGCCACCACCACAGTACTGTACTATGTTACTATGGGAAGCACCAAGATATCTCGTCGGCGAGAATGCTGACCTCCCCCACAGCGATGGCACAATACCGACACAGGTATTGTGCCGCCTCTTCTATCTTCTATCTGCCCCCTGCACCCCCCGGCTCTAGGATTCCAACTCCAGGTCAGAGTTGGTCAGGGGAGGGGGCAGAACACTGGGGGAAGGCGAAACACAGAAAAAGGACCATTACCGCGAATGTCGCCGTAATGGTCTTTTTTTGTGTTTCGCCGTCAGGGTGTCGACCACAAGGGGTGCTACGGTTACTATGTTATTAAAGCTTAGTTCACCACAACTGTTTACATTGTATTGTTATGAGGAAAATGTGATTCAGTAATCCCTTCAACCAGTCTGGAAAATTGACAGGTCCACTCTTTTAACATCAAAATCAAGATTAAATTATTCTTCAGGGTACCTAGTAACATTTATTACTCAATTTATTCCAGTAGCAGGAAAAGTTATACCCTTGAAGAAAGGAGGGAGAGGGGGGACATGATAGAAACTTTCAAGTACCTCAGTTGCCTGTACTGGCCTTATGGCTTGTACTGCTGAATATTTTTCTACTGCTTAAACATTTTACCTTTAAACTACTGCATGGTATATGTAGGAATTGCCTTCCAGAGTATAGCAGAGTTGTAGTGAACCTTAACTGACTGCCTGACTTCTATACAACTTACTGCTTGTACTACTGAATTTTTACTGCTGAACTAATTGCCTAATATTGTAGGATAGCTTGAACAACTGCATACTGCATGCTGCCTTTCTGCCATACTCTTTTTCCCATTACAGTTGCTCTCACTTCTCCTCGGACTGCCTTTTTCGTTCCCCTCTTTCACCTGCTTTTTCCCTTTTGCATGTCTTTTTCTCTGCTCCCCACACTGTTTCTCTGCCAGCTTCTGTTCCCCTGATTCCCTCTCCTGACACCCCCCTGAACCAGCATATTCTGTAAATATTGCCTGGCATTTTGGGCCATCTTCTCTACCTCTGCTCCTGGGCCCCTGCCTCCTCCACCATCAACCTCCTGAACCAGCCTTTTGTTTTGCTAAATTACCACCTGGCACCCTTGACCAGGCCTCTCTGCAGGAACCCTTTCTCTCCCTTCACGCCCACTATTTGTACCTACTTCTGCCCTGAGCACTAAATTGCCCAGGGCCCTCCCATCAATTTACCTGAGCTTGGTCTTTGTTTTTTAACTAATGGCCCACCTTTTTTTAGCCACAAGCCCAAATCATGCTCTCCACTTCAGCTGAGCGGCCCCGGCACTGCTCCCTACCAGCAGCCGGACCTCTGCATCCAGCCCACCACTCCCAACCAAGGAAAGCAGGTACGATCGGTCAACTCCTAGCCCAGAGCTGCCAGACTTCAATCCCCATAATTGGACTGGCTTCTGGGGACTGTGGCCGTTTCCCGATTGGATGCTGCAGATCCCTGTTGAGAAAGCAAGTGCTCAAGGTGCCTTTTTCAAACCACAGCTGGGCCGCTGCCTTGCTCTACTACTCTCTGGACGTTTTTTTTCACCCAGCCCCCCATTCCCCCTCACTTCTTTATTAAATACACTTCCCCAGTGATTCCCTCCCCCTGAGGGCTCATACTAGTCAATTACAGCAACTTCTTAAAGGGGCTCTCCTTTCCTGCAACTTCTTAAAGGGGCATTCCTCTCTCGTGCTCAAATTTAACAACCACTGCTGACTGCCTTATCTTAATCAGCCCTTAAGTCCTAGCATTTTTCTAGAGTAGTATTAATCTTAGACTTTCTTAGTCAGATCCTTATGTAAATTACTGCCAGGGCCATGGCTTACTCTGCGTGCTGGCAGGTTATCCTACTGATAATTATAGCCCTGTACCCATCATCCCTACCTGGCTCAGCTCCCAATAACTTGGATTTTCTACCTGGGACATACATGCCCGTGGTTTTTCCTTATTCCCCTAACCCTACCTGGGCTAAAGCCTGCATCCAACCACCTGCTGCACCCAGTTGGCAGCAGCTCTTTTGTTTAAGTGTCCATGCACTCCTTAGTTCAACTCGTATCTCAAACTTCAAGGTAGAATTGAAGTGTATGGACAACCCCGACCGAAGTAGTAGGACATCTAGGAAAGAAAACAAGCAGCTCTAATAGCGACCGTGAAAAGGCTAATCCTATTACTGCTCTTGTGCTCGGGCAATGTGGAACTGAACCCTGGACCACCTACTACCTTAGACTCTCCGACTGACTTTGCATCAGCATCAGGCATTACGTTCATGCTGATTAATGCCTGCAGTCTACTAAAAAATTTCAGTCAAATCCAAACCTGGACTGCCCATACCAACCCAGATGTGCTAGTAATCACAGAGTCCTGGTTGAACAGCTCCATCACTGACTCCCAGATAGCACTACCCTCATATAGCACATTCAGAGTAGATAGTCCCACTAGGGGTAGAGGGGTAGTTATCTATCTCAATAACAAGCTCAGTGCCACGGAACTATTTTTGGAGTCAAAACCCAAAGAGTTTGAGTGCCTATCACTTAGGTACTACTCCCATCCTCTGAAGTAATCAATATCACTTGCTGTTACAGACCTCCCTCAGGTGGGCTGGATATTCTGGATAATTGTTCTCAGCATGTAAATAACTGTTCTAAGTTGCTAATCATTCTCCTTCACATTTCCTCTTGATCCCTTCCACTCTTTCCCCCTCACCCCTCTAAGACTTTCCCCCATCCCACCTCCCCCCGTTATATCTCCTGAGCTCCCTTGCTCACTTTAAAATGCTTTGTCCCATACCATCTCACTTATGATGAGTCCCCTGGGCTGATGCCATCCCATACCTTGTTGATTATTAGATATTAGGCTGAGTCTGTTCTCATTTTCTTGTAAAGGGTCATTTCATAAGACCCCACCCCCTCTAATATGACCCTTTGAATTCCAGGTTTTAATCAAATATGCACCATGGCATACATTGTACAATGCCACATGTATTGGAACTTCTCTAGTTATACGCTCTTGTAATGTCTTGTATAATTCCTTGTTTTGTTTGTTCTCCATCTCATACTTTTCCAATATGTATTGTTCTTCTGACGTGGAACCTATCAAATGAACTTGTTCTCAAAGGTGTTATCCAAAATTTCAATAAATAAATAAAAATATATATTCTATCAAAGATCAGGAATATCACGGAATCCAATAGCAATGAAACCATCATCCTTGGGGACTTAAATCTTGACTGACTCACCAACAAAGCTAATGCCATCAAAGATCTATGTGATGAGCTTGGATTTACTCAGTCACTGAACCTACTAGGACAAATATGAAAAACAAAGACCACAGTTCTATTCTTGACCTAATCCTCACAAACCAACCTCACAAAATTGAACACACGGCGGTCTTCCATAATGATATAAGTGATCACAGTACTGTGGTCTGCACACGTGCCCATACCAAATGCCCCACCAGGACCAAATTCATCACCAGCAGAAGTTTCCATAAGTTTAATGTCCATAACTATCTTGCAGACCTTAAGCGGATAGACTGACAATACTTTTATTTAGCCAAATCTGTAGAAGCCGCTGTCACTATTTTTAATACCATCGTCACAGGCCTTCTAGTAAGCATGCACCATTCCTTAAACGCAGAGTTAGGAAATTCTCACACCCGTGGTTCACCCATGAGCTGAAAGCTGCACTCTCGCATCATGATAAACTGCGGGCCCATGCAAGGAAAACTAAAACTGCGACCCACTGGCAGGAATTCAGAGCAGCTAGAAATAGATGCACCAGGCTTATAAGGAGTGCCAAGGCCATTTACTACGTCGAAACCTCAGAGGAAGCCAAAGGTAACCCAGTAAAATTATGGAGCACCTTCAAGACTATCGAAGGCCACAAAACCACCCAATCTCTCCCACAAAAAGTCACCTCTAAAGGTACACTGGTCACTGAGCAATGCACCATATTGGATCTTCTAAATGCCCACTTTGCCACAGCTGGTATGGCCTTCGATACTTCACCAGCTGCAGGGCTGCCCACCAGCCCTTCCGTTCCAGACTACCTTGAGTCCTCACCACCACACACCTCCTTCCAGCTCTCCCTGGTCACATTCAAGGGAGTCGAGCAACTCCTAATCAAGTTGGATACCAGGAGAGGGGCAGGTGCAGACGGAATCAAAGCATTCTTTCTAAAATTAGGGCATCATCTATTAGTTGTGCTCATCATGTACATATTTAACCTTTCCATCTCTATGACTACTGTTCCCTCCAGCTGGAAAACTGTGCATATCATCCCACTATTTCCAAGTCTGGAGACCACAGCGACCTCAACAACTACAGACCAATTTCCATTCTATCTGTCCTGTCCAAGCTAATGGAAAAATTAATACATGTTCAAACAAAACAATATCTGAGAACTTCAACCTACTTAACTCACTCCAATCAGGGTTCAGGCAGAATCAAGTAGTCTCAGCTCTGGCAAAGGTAACTAATGACTAGTTCTCTGCCATTGACAACAAACATTGTACCTGTGCCATTTTCCTTGACTTAAGCAAGGCGTTCAACACAATGGACCATACCCTTCTCCTGCACTGCCTAACATACCTGGGATTTCATGAAACTGCAATAAGATGGTTCTCTAGTTACCTCTCAAATAAGCTGGAAAGAATCAAGGCTGACGGAGCCATGTCAGACACGGTGTCCATCACGAGGGGAGTCCCTCAGGGATGCATTCTAGGGCCCCTCCTCTTCACTATTTACATCAACTCATTGGACAAAAACATTCAAGAATCCAAGCTGCGCTTTTTTGCCAATGACACGGCCTCTACATCTCTAGGCCTTCATTGTGCGAAACCTGTGTTGAGTTACAATCTGATTTCAATCAGCTACAGTTCAACCTGGCCCATTCAAAACTTCTCCTAAGCGCAAAGAAGACAAAGGTGATGGGTTTTTTTCATCAAATCATATGCCCTCTACTCTCAGTACTCCGAGTACGTCACTGCCCATCACTACTATATTCGGGGACACCCTCGAAGTTGTGGATCAATTCAAGTATCTTGGAATATGGCTAGACAGTAAATTAACTTTTAGTGCCCATATCAATTGTCTTGTCAACAAGCTAAAAGCCAGGCTGGGGTTCTTCTTCAGGAACAGATCCCTATTTACACGCAACTACAGAAGAAGACTGGTCCAGGCCACATTCCTACCACTCCTTGACTACAGGGATATCATTTACAATTGCAGTGTACCAACTCACACTCATAGAATTGATGTCCTGTACTATTGTGTATTATGTTTCATAATAAATGCTCCGACCAGGACACACCATTGTACCCGCTACTCTTCTTTGAACTTGACCTCACTATCAACCAGGTGTATGTTCCATATTGGGCAGTGGACTCTAAAACTGCTGACTGGCAAGTTGCCTCAGTACATATGCTCCCTAGTGCACAAGTTTCACAATGTGTATGCACTGTGCACCTCAGACTTTGTGCTCCTAGACGTTCCCAGGACACATACTAATCAGGGCAGAGGTGCCGTTAGTTTCGTCCTCCCATCTATATGGAACCAGCTGCAAAAATCCTTGAAGCTAACGTGAGATAGTCATGTTAAATTGCTTTAAGTCCCTAGCCAAGACAGCATTTGAAGTGGTCTGCTGCTGCGCTTCACGGTTAACTAATATATGAATCCTCACTGTCCCTTCTGCTTGTCACCCTATCCCTGTCTCCCCAACCACCCACCCAGCCTATCCTTTCACCCATCTGCTCCCACCCACCCAACCCTTTATTTCACCTCAACCCCCTTACCCATTCTACCTCCTAGTGCTTCTTCCCTTCCTCCACCTCCCTGTCTCCCACCCCTCTCCCCACCCCTATATTCCTACCCCAATCCCTTTACCCATTCTGCCTCCTAGCACCTCTTCCCTTCCTCCACCTCCCTGTTTCCTACCCCCTCCCCTACCCCAGTCACCTCCCTTCCCTAGACCCCCTCCTGTACCGCATCTCAGTGCACAATATTCCTGTCCCTCTGAACCTATTGAGTTCCTCTGTGATGTCATCTAGAGCCCCATGTTTTCACTTTTTTTCTTTTCCTTCTGCCCCCAGTGAAGACTTGTCTCACTCTATGTGTATTATCTATGTGCACATTAGTGCAGTTAGTTTTTTTTGTATGTAATGTATCAGCTTGTGCAACAATCCAAGTTGTACCTTATCATTGCCATTGCTGTTTACTCGTGCTATCCAAATCTGTTTTGTATAAGATCATGTACGTCATTGTATTGTTTGAAATCTCCAGGACCTCCTTCTGAATTTGCTTGCTCAATGGAGTAATTTCTGCAATAATAATAAACATAAGGGAATAAATAAAGTCCAAGAGGGGAGCATCTTTCAGAAAAAGAGATGCGCAAGAACAAGGGGGCACATTTTGAAGATGGGGGGAATGGTTCAGGGGCAACATGAGAAAGTATTTTTTCATGGAGAGGGTGGTGGATGCATGGAACTGCTTTTCTGAGGAGGTTGTGGGGTCAAAAACAGTGGGGGACTTAAGGAATGCATGGGACAGACATAAGGCAGTTATAGTGGGGGGTAGGAGGAAGCAGGCTGTTGGTTAACTAGAATCTGTAGTTTATCCAATAGGTAGGGAAATGGGCAGACTAGGTGAGCCAAGTGGTCCTTATGTGCTGTCAAAGTCTATGTTTCTATGTTTGTATGTAATGCTGTACTTAAATAATGGCCTATATTAAAAACTGACCTAGTCTTGAAAGATGTGACTGAGTAAAGATCGTAGGTAATATTCACTAGAAAATGAGCAAGAAATTTCATGGCCTATGACTGGTTGGGACTCCTGGCAACGGGTACATTTATATGCCAACAGAGACTGGGAAATAACTGGTCCCATGCCAGCCTGCCCTTCATAAAAAATATCACTGTGCCCAATTCAAAATCTTTCAGCCACCATTTATTTTCTCACTTAGCCAGATTGAGCTCCATACCCCCGCTCACAACAGCACAATAAAACACATCAAAACATGCATTATTTACCTGTTTTTACAAGTTTAACATTAGTTTCATGTCCAGTTTGCCCTCGTTCTTGCTCCCTCTCCACTTCCTAACTGAGCTTCTCAGCTGTTCCCATGCCCACCATGATCTTCCAGCCAACTGCCCACTTGTTATAGTCCTGCAAGTTGGCAGTGCATCTCCATCTGTGGCAGACACAATGAAAAAAAACTACCACTCCTCTCACAAATTTGGTGTTAGTACCACTCACCCAGCTTCACACTTGCCCAGCCTCACTCACTCCTACCAACAGCACAGAAATAAAACATAGAGAAGGCTAGTAACAAACAAACAAAAAAAAAAACAGGACAGCACAAAACACAACAGTGCCCCTTACCTGAAATGCCAGTAGTAGAGGGACTACTTTACAAAGAATGTATTTTATTAATATTATTTACAATAATTTATTTTTAATGTTTTGAGGGTTATTTTTTTGTCATAAATGCAGCCCAAATCACATTTTCTAAGCTCAATAATACCATCCAGGGTGGGTTATATGGGCTGTACCAGTGGGCAGTATGGGCTATACCAGACCTTCTAGAGGCTATGAGACCCTCTGTCTGCTGCATCGGGCCTCATTAGCCCCCTGGGCTGTCCAGTACAGCCCAATACTGCCCACCCTGTTGGGTATTATTGCTAGCATAAAGCAAAGAATATGGCAGAAATCCTTGCTGAAAGTCACTTTGCAGAATAAAAGATCCCCAGCTAAATTGGCTGCCTACTCAATTACAGGGGATTCTACAAATGTGGCTGTTGTAACATATGCAGATATGCCCCACCTGACGGGTCTTTTGGCATTGAACTAATGGTAAAATAATCACAGTGGGATAGTTTATTTCCTGCAGGACACAGTTTGTGATGTATGCTGTGTTGTGTCCATGTAGGAAATATTATATTGGATGGATGATTAGGCCTCTGAATGTATGTGTACAAGAACATATTTACACAGTAATGAATGGTAAGACCACCAATGTCCAGGTTGTACACTTTCTAGCTGTAGATCTCTCAAACATACATCTCATTCATGTAATTGGACCATGAACAACCCCCCCGAAAGGGTTGTTACTAGAGTGGCCATGTTATTACAAAGGGAGACCTGGTACATAGTGGCTTAGATATTGTCCAACCAACTGGTTCCAAATTAAACAGCTGATTTTGTGCCCTTTTCGACATTACCAGTCTGTTCTCTATCCAGTTATTTGTTTGGCATTATCTTTCACAGATACAGATTTGGGATCTGGTCTGACTGTTTGTCATCCTTATTGTAACTGAATTGTTATACCTGGACTCCCATTGATCTGCTTGTTTCCACAAATATCAAAATGTTCACACGCTGAACTTCTGCCCTACTTTAGTCTTCATGTGGTGCGCTTTTATTGTAACTTACTTCTTTGCATGTCTTTTCAGGATCTGATGATTATTAAAACCTTTTTCCATCCCCTTTTTTTCCTTCCACTCTCCCAGTCTTTTCTTGCCTTTTTATTTATTTATTTAAAACTTCATAACTGGGAAAGGCACACTGAGCCAAAACTCATTTCTAGATGCAACCCAGAGAAGTCAGGGAGACGATACAGACAAGGGGATGTAAAAGATAATAACAGTTGTACAGTATAATACAGGAATAAATTAATTACAAAATCAGCATTGCACATTAGTTGCAGTAGATATCAGTTGGCGATACAGTCATGGCAAGTCATTGCAAGAAAATACATCTGGGGGCAAGGAGGAGCAGGTTGCAATATTGAGTGGGGAAACAGAGGTAGTACAGCTGGATATCTACCGAGAAGAAACCACAAGGTGTAAAGTGCAGCTATTTTGCAAGAATTTAGTGATGGGTTTAGAGGGTGATGGTGGCATAGGAGGTGCTGGGTGGCAGGGGAGCGATATAGGAAGGGGAGATAGAAGGATTTGTGGGTTAGGTGGGAGGAGGAGAAGAAGGAGAAGTGGGAGTACAACAAGTGGTCCCTTATGTTTCTTCTCTTCCCCTCGTTAATTCCCTAAAACCCTTTTCACATTTTTTTAGACTTTGCTTTCTTGAGACTGTTCTAGTATGATTTGATACTTTCTCAATTTTGGAGAGCTGCTCTTACTCTGTTGGAAAACCTTTCATAAAGTTGTATCTGATTGACATAGTGTGTGACTCTCCTGTTCTCCTCTTCTGTTTGTTTGGCATTTTGTAATTTGTTCACCTAGTGACATATTTTGTCTTGTTTCTTCAGTTGTTAATATTTGGACGTTTTTACGTACTAAGTGTGATGTATAATGGACTGAACCGTGAATCATTTAGAAATTATTTAATTATATATTTTACTGGTGAGCATTTCCAATACTCGGACAACAGGTTTGCAATTATGCATTACAACTGCTCAGTTGTAATTTCTCCCTGTCAAACAAGTTTGCGCTGTTCATAACCTTGCTGCTTATTGGTGGAGTGTGTGAGCTCTTTGAAAAATGTAAGGCAATATGACAGTGGGTGTGAGCATAGGATTGCCAATGTCAGATCCCTGTATCAAGGAGCTGCCGTTAGTGAGTTATGGCTTGCATTTTTTTCATATGCTTGTTTGGATTAATTTTAGTGTCCATTTATCATGGAGCAAAAAAACAAAAACAGAGGAATGAGGAAAAGAGGGTAAGAGACAAGCAGCCAGACAGAGTGAGTGATGCAAGATGGCCGGAGACAGCTATAGAGATAGACGGCAGGTGGTTCAGGATACAAAGTGTGTATCACATTTTATTTAAAAAGGTACTGTTCTTCTGTTTCTTAAGATGTGTAACATTATGAGGGACCAGAGCAGCACAAAGAGAGAGGTGAAGCCATGTGGTGGAGGGGGGAGAAACCCATCATTTATTAAAAATATTCATTAGTAATTATTAAAAAACAAAATATGGGTGGGTGGGTGTGAACCAGAATTTGATACACACTCTCAGTGTGGGGTGCTTTTATAAAGTCCTTGAGCTTCACTCTCTGGTTTATGTAGCATCACGTACTTCAGATGTGTACACAATTCTGGCCAGACCCACCCACTCATGTATTATTCTCTATGCAATGTCTGGCTCAAATATGTGTTAATATTTATTGTGCACTGTCACTCTGAATCATCTTGTGTAAAAGACAGAGGCCTGGTTTGACACCACACTTGTTATAGTTTTACTGCCGCAGCTGTGTCATTGTAAATGCACCAGAATGTCTGCGGGCAATTTTCAGGCATTCTGATGCACTCATACCACTTTACAACACAAACATGGAACATATGTCAGAATTCTGACACATGCATCATTTTTGATGCACATCTTGCAGCACTTTCATCACAAAGTTAGATCACCTTTATTGTGGTCCAACAGTGTTCATGCAAATAGTGGAACTGCAGCAAAATCATGCCACTAAGCTTTGAAAATCCAGCAGAGTCACCAGCCTACAGTTACTCAGTCCCCTAAAGAAGACCAAGTGCTAGTTCAAGTGCTGGGCTGTTAGGCTTGCAATCTCTTGACTGGCTCACATGACTTGTTACTTCATAATTTTCTTTGTTAAATACTTCAGTATAGCAGATTTTGTTATGGTGCTTTCTTGCAGTCTTTCTAGTGCACTACAGTTTGTTTTGTACTTCTGATATGGGGTTAACTGTGTGGCCGTGCACCAAGTGTTTTATCTGTCTGAGTGCGTGCTGCATATCTGCTTTTCTCTGCCACTATAGTTGCTTAGTCTGTGGGAAAGAATACTGTAACACACACATGCAGGACAAAACACGTTTGTGGTTTGCAACTTCACCGTCTGCAGATTGTAAAGGCCTTACAGCCTGGATATAAGCCTAGCTAACCTGAATTTATTCATGGTAATTAGCACATGTATTGCATCAGGGGAATATGTGCAACTCTGCACTTTTGCAATTGTTACATTGTGTCTGAGGCACTTTGTTGCTAGTTTGTATCCTACTACAGTACCTAGTGGCCTAATTATTTATTTCTTTGTTACTATCCTCTATATTCCAGACTTCCTGTCAGCCCTCTTTCTGTCACCCCATTTTCCAGTCCCATCACCTCCCTTTTCCAGGTCATACTTCACCTCCTAGTCCCCTATAGCTTAACCACCATCAGAGTTCAAGTTTAATGCAGAGGTGGGATTAACAGTTGGTGGAGTGTGGCTTGTGGAATGGGCCAGCTTCATCTTGCAATGGGCAGGGTCTTTGTCCCTTATTTCTCCACACCCAGTGGATGCTGCTTGCTCTGATATCAGGCAGCACCTTCCCTCTCTGAGCAGCCCTTGCTTGCACCTCAACACCTCAGGTCATCCAAGTGGAGGTAATGCAGTGGAGCGCACTGTCCACCCATCTCAGAGTAGGGCAGCATCTACAGAAATAATCAGACCGCTCTCCCTGATCAGCCCCCAATGACACAGGCTGATTCCTGAACCCAGATCGCCAGTGTCACGAATGGTAGCTCTACAACTACGCCAACAGGATGACTTCTACTGATCTAATTTAACATAATGACAAAGCTGCTAAAAGTGTGCTGAACTCGGAAACTTCAGAACTACAAAGAGGGGTCCTCATATTCATACAGGTTGTGCCGTGCTAACAGTCTTACACCTGCACTGTGTTTTGCACAGGTGAAAGAAGGTTTGCCATATTGGAAGACACAGTCAATGTGGCACTAAGCTAATAAAGCCAATGCGTGTACGCAAATGAGCCACTGCAGCTTGCGCTCAGTGCTAGCAGGTATATTCACAGGTTTTTAGAAGCACTAACCAGCTGTTAGTGCCATGCTAGTAAATGCTTGACAAAATCTAGTTTAAAGCTGCGCAAAGAGCACAAACCCCTCCACCCGGTTGTCTCCTAATAGCATGTAAATTCTGCCTGAAAAAAAACTCACTCACCCTATTCCTGTCCTCCAGATTCCCTTGCATCCAGTGCATTCCCTTATGTCTGACACCCCCAGTACTGACCTTTAATCGCTACTCTTCCAATTGCCCCAGTCATGTAGCAGCCCCTTATGCTATGAGAACTTCTCCTCCTGCAACACATTGTTATATTATCAGCGTCAGTGGCTCAGCAGGTTACACACTTGCCTCTGTGGCCAGAAGATTGGAATGCTGTGAGTTCTATCCCCACACCACGAACTTAGGGTAAAATCCCAATACTGAGACTGTACTGCAGCACTGGGGGCTGCACTCCTGAGGTGCCATCTTTTGGATGAGACATTAAACTGAGGTCCATTCTGGAGGTTGTTCAGGTGGGCATCAAATATCCCATGGTGTTTCTCAAAAAGAGTAGGTGGATTTTATTAAGCATAAAATAAAGCAAAACAATACACTCAAACAAAAAGTACACTAAACAAAATCAAAGAGCATTCCTTATGTTACCAAAAATGAAATAAAAAAAAAATGTTCTCCAAAAGAAAAAAAAACATGATTATCAGCCAATACCAGTTTTTGCATTGCCTTGCTGAATGAATTCAAACCTTTTCCATAGTTTTAACTCTTTTAGGATCAGCATTCTTTAGTTCATATTGGGCAACAGCTGTTAGTTCAAACTGCACTTCATGCAATAATTCATCCAAAGTAGAATATTTTTGCTGTAATAAAACTGGCAACAAGCCATATGCACCATTTGAGGCATGTAATATCACAGTAGAGTGATATGATCCCACTGATTCCATCCTGGTGGAAAAAAAAATGTTTTCTACAGTTTCATAAGTTATAGATTGAAAGACTGGTTTCTCCAGGCAAATGCCACCTTTCCTCAAATATTAGGAGCGGCTAGAAAACAACTGCTTCATAGTCTCTAGTTTTTGTGCACATCTGTGCCATAAACAATATCTCTCTTAAACAGAGTTATGCTTTTGAGAGTTTTTGACATTTAGTCTGTCATGGCTACACAGCCACAGAGTGGCCAACATTTTTGTGTGAATTCTAAGTTCATCAATAGTTTGGTAATGTTAGATTTGTAATTACCTACGGCTACTTAAAAAGCTGGGCAAACACAGATGTGGTCATGCAAGATTACAGAATGGCTTGTTTGTCTGTTTAAGGTCAGAATGCTGGCCATTTTAAGGGCTCAAACATTAATGTTTTGGCAATGCCCTATTAAATAATCAGGGAGATCCCAGAAGCCTATACATTTTCTTTTAATGGAACCTCTTTGCTAGACCTGCAGAAAACTAACCAGTCCGAGGTGGAGAAGGGAGGATCAGAGTTTACTCTGTCAGGTCAATAGACACCACATAACATTGTAAATGAAAGGCCAAAAATAAAAAAAAAACAAGCTGGATAACCATTCCCAAACCTCCTGACTTAATGAGTAAATATGTATGTTGGATTACTGGAGTCAGATGACCCCTCAAAGTCCTTGAAAAAAATTAAGCACAGTGACATCAAGTGATATTGGTAGCAGATAGACCTGACTAATACACAAAAAGTGGAACAGCAAGAAGGTACGAATCATGTAAATATGATTTTATTTACTCATGTCCCACTTTTTCCATTTTGCAATTATCATCTAAGCTTGTTAAATTTTTTTTTCTGACCACTTGCACGATGCCATGTTTCCCTGTCTAAAATACATGTCCAAAATTTTTATAGGCTCAGAGGAGACAGAGATCCCTGAAATATCTGCAGCTTTTTCTGAAATCATGTACCCTTTCGCCAGTCTGTGCTTTTTGTTAAACTGACAGTAGGACCTGAAATGGAGGAAAATTCATGGAACACAGCCACAGAAAGTTTACCAGAGTCAACGTCTTTAACTAATAATGTAATATCATCTGCATATGCTACATCTGAAATGGAACTTGTGCCAGGATAGATGACATAGCAGAAATATTTTGATTAAAGCAGAAATATTTTGATCATTTAAGGCACATAACCTGGGTCAATACAAAATGCATACAATATTGGGCTAAAGAGGCACCCCTGATGTACACCCCTAAATTGTTGGAAACTAATATCTGTCCAGCCATTGATGTACAGACAAATATATGCAGAAACATACAAGGCCTAAATTCAGGAAATAAAGGAGAAAGGGATGTGATAAGCCTCAAGTATAGAAAATGAGTATGGATATGACACTTCTTCAAAGGCCCTTTTTTGATTCAAAGTAAGACGGTACCCAGACAAAAAAAAACAGCATTCCCCTTTTCAATTACTTCCCAACTTAAGAATACACAAGCAAGTAACTACCTGTCCACTCCTAGCTCCTGTGCCTGGTGTAAAATACAATACTAGAGGTAAGACCACTAGGTTATTAAAACTTAAGAGTTGGGGAACACGCAAGGGCCATACTGAAGGGGGAAATCACTAATGCCCTGGCAGCACATATTAAAGCTACATTGCAAACAGAAAAGCATGAATACAAGTTTAGGGGCATAGAAAAAGTAACTACTGGAAAAAGAGGAGGGGATTTGGAAGCCCTACTGTTGGAAAGAGAGGCACTGCAGATTTACCAGCTGGAGGGTTACTATCCTCCAGGCCTAAATGACCAACTTGATATAATGCCATTCATAAAGGAAAAGAAAAGAAAACCTTGAGGCACTATGAAATAGATACGATGGTTTGTCAGTAACAGATCAGTTATTACTGTTGAAATATATTCAGATATAACTGCGAATAGATATGACATAGTGCATAGTAAAATGCTTGGCACTGTTTATGTAATTTTCCTCTCTTTTGCCTTTTGCTGTTACAGGTTCCAGGAGATTCACTAAGTTGAGAGTATAAAGAAGCCTGCCGTAGGGGGTGGCAGGTATCGAACTTGCAACAATGCGGTATATGTATGCACTTTGCACTTTAAATAAATATTGAATGCTGCTGATTCCTGGTGCTGGTGATTTTTGTTGTTTCCCCTAACTTAAGAATGAACCATCTTTAATATTTCTGCCCAGCACTGCGCAAAACTGAGTTGGTGGCAGGACAGGCTTAGTCACCAGCAAGCATATGTTACCTATGATTTTGGATAACATTTGTATGTCATTATTAATGAGACAAATACACCTCCAGTTTTTTAGATTAAATTTATCCCCCTTTTTATATAACAGAATAAGTAAACTAGTGTTAAAAAAAATCAGAAATAGTGTTAGAGACAAGCATATCATTTTACAAAAGTACCAGTTCATTCATTATAAGGTTTGCTATAGATTTATAGAGTACACCAGGAATCCCATCCTCCCCTGGAGCAGTATAAGAACTGAGTGAGGAAATAGCATGAAGAATTTCCTCCTTGAATATTCTGCCTTCTAAAAATGGGGATCCATTCTTGTAAAACCTGTGGGTATCAGTTAGTACTCAAAAATTTGGCTATACCATCAGAGCCATAAAAAGGCACCTCTCAAGGAGTTTTTGAAAACTTTAGTAACATTATGCAAAATAGATGGGCCATCGGAATGTGGTACCCTAAGTCATAAGTCACTTCAGTTATGATATGCTTTGAAACACTTTCGGTCCAACTATCAAAAGGACTAAATTGAGCTGACCTACCCTGTGTTCCAAATTTTTTGTTCCTTATGCACGGAGGCTAATCTGCTATACTGGATATCCTTCATTCGTTGTTTAATAATCTTAATTTAGTGACTGTGCTCTTAGTTTGTGCTGCCATGGATATTAAAGAGCTAGTGCACTGCTTGGAATTAATAGTAATTTTCAGTTGCAGTCAGCTTTCACTTCCAGTATCTGAAGTATTTTTGTTGTTTGCCAATTAGAAGATTTTCCACCTGGCAGTGCTAGGGTGATGTGTGGAGCAGCACTCTGTCTGGGGGGGAAAAAAGTCTGTTCTGTTCCTCCCACTACATCATCAGAAATGAAACCAGCCCCTATACCGGTTTGCGGGCCCCCACCCCCCCGTTCGCATTTCTACCTTAAAAGGATCACTGTTGGCGAGACCCCAGGAACTCCTTGCCAGTCTCTCTCACCACACAAGAGTGGGACATGACAGCCTAGAACCTAAGCTACTCAGCCTGGGGGCTCCTCTCCTCGCCCAACCAGTTGCTCACATCTTCAATGCCTCGCTTATCTCAGGGATCATCCCTGACATATGGAAGGTTGCCAAGGTTGACCCTGTCCTTAAACATGATGACCCTAAAGATGTCAATAATTATCGCCCCATTGCCATACTATCGGCCACCTGCAAGCTCCTAGAAAAGGCCGTTGCCTCGCAACTTTCCCTCTACCTCCAGGGATGTGATGTCCTTTCCCCATCTCAGCATGGTTTCAGAAAGGGCCACAGCACTTCGACAGCTCTTGCCGTGGTCACGTCCAAGATCAGGTCCGCAACCGACCAAGGCAAACTGACTGGGGGCTATATTTGTTGATCTTTCCAAAGCCTTTGATCATGTGGAACACCCCCTCCTCCTCTCCACCCTGCAGACTCACGGATTCTCCCTCCGTGCCCTCAACTGGTTCTCCAACTACCTCGGGGGTAGGCAGCAATTCACCTGTTTTAATCGAACCCTCTCAACCCTCTCACCTGTGAACAGTGGGGTACCCCAAGGGTCCATCCTTGGACCCATCCTGTTCTCCCTGTTCATCAATGATTTACCCTCTGCCGCTACAAAAGGGCACCTAACCCTGTACGTGGATGACCTGGTCATCTTAGCCAGTTCACAAGATGCCACCAGCATCAACACCCGGCTCAACTCTGACTTCTCCCTTATCCGGAAATGGCTTGATGGCCACAAACTGACAGGCAACATGAAGAAAATTCAGGCCGTGCTCTTTGGTTCCATGGCCAAAACCTCCTCCTGCATGACTCCCCTCAAAATATATGGGTTTAGTGACGCCCTCCTGCCGACAATTGACTCTGCCAGGTACCTAGGACTTACCCTCAATCCTCAATTGGATCTCTCCTATCACATGAGAAACATTTGTAACGTGACAATCGGCAAGTTCGGCCTAGCCTACAGAGCTAAAGACTGCCTTACCCCTGCTGCCCGGCTTGTTATAGCTAGGGGGATACTACTTCCCACACTCTCTTATGGGCTTGTTGCCTTTGCTCCTGTCCCATCCTCAAGCCTTGCTAAATGGGACACCACTTACAACAGCATATGCCACTTCGCACTCTCAGCTCCCCATCTCACGCATCGCTGTATGCTCTACTCTCGTCTGGAATGGCTTCCTTCTGAAAAACACTGCACCTACATCCTAGGAAACTTCATTGATAATATAGTTAGAACGGCCACTCCCGCTTCGCTCACCCTTCCCCTGAAATACGCCTCTCCCGTCTACCACCTCAGGTCATGTGCGTCCCAGGCCCGCCTGGTCCCCAAGACCCGCACCCTCGCTGGTGATAGGGCATTCACCGTCCATGCCCCTAAAATGTGGAACTCCCTTCCGGCCCAAGTTCGTGCCTTCCCCCATCCCTCCTTCAAAACATCCCTCTGGAACTTCCTAAAAGCTGGAGCTACCTGCCTGTGTGCCGCATAATGCCCAGTCTCATAGCCCTATTACCTCCGCTGGTACCCCTGTTTAGGCACTTACCATCCAGCTGGAGCATCATTACTGTTCAGCATCACTAACCACCCCCTGTCCAGCACTGAGTCTCTTTTTCACGTTAGGCGTACAGGTCTGGCCAGAGTGTACAGGTGTGCTCCAAACAATTCTGAGGCTGCCACTGTTAGAGTTGTTCTTTTATTCTAATTTCTAGTTTATGTCTTGATGTTTTTCTACCTCCCCATGATGTTCTTTGAGTCTGTATGTACCTTAAGCTGTTTTACCCACTGTTGGAGCATGTGGCTCCTGTATGTAACCAGGACTCTGTATTTGTTTCATGGATACCTTGTAACTCTCCCGGGTCGCACCTGAAATTAGGCACTTGGCTATCTAGTGTGCTTATCTATTTACCAAAAGCAAATAAATAAATAAATAAATAAACACCTTGAGGCACCACAACCCTTGCAGCCTGAGCAGTGACTTTCACAAGCTAGCAATCAAAATGCAGGAAACTGTGACATCACTAGTAACCAGGGAGAGCCAGTCCCTGCGGCTTCATGTGAAAGTGAAACCTGGCAGTGAGAAATGGTTCTCACTGGTTACTAGTGATGTCATAGTCAGTGTGGTCTCAGTGTTCGTAAAGTTGGATGAACAGAACTGACTTTTTCCCCCTCCAGACAGAGAGCAGCTCCACACATCACCCCAGTACTGCCAGGTGGACAATCTTCTAATTAGCAAACAGAAAAGAATAAATACTTGAGATATAAGAAGTGATAGCTGACTAAATCTGAAAGTTACAATTAATTGCAGGCAGTTTCCAGGCAGTACACTAACTCTTTAATCTACATAACTGGGCCTTTAGATCAAGATATTGTAGATAAGTTTTTTGTTTTCTTTTCTTCACCAGTAGTCTAAAAAAATATTTCTGCTCTCTTTTTGTATCTTCCCACCACAAAACTGGAGTATCACATGGGGTTAAAACTGATTTTCTAGCAAGTACCAAATGGTTAAGCTCCTTCTGTATAGAAGCATTCTGTAATAGGGAAGTATTCATAAGCCACAGGCCAGGGCCTTTTGGGGGGATGGTACATTCTTGAGAATAATTACAATGAGTTTTCTATCTGAAATTTCCACCAAATGTGTCTGAAGGGATGCCAAAGGAAGAGAAGGGGAAATAAATAGGAAGCCAGTTCTAGTGCAGATATTACCTCTATTACATTTATGTTCACTGTCCCCTTGCAGTGTGTCTTGAGCATAGACTAGTCTTGCTTGTTTATAAACCTGATTAAGGAAGTTAAAGTCACAAAATATCTTAGTCACTGTTGGAATTATGCTGGGCTGAGCCCTGGTAGCTATAAAAAATAAATATATGCAGTAGGACTGGGGCCATGACCCCGGTAGCTGTTCCTTCAATGGGAACTCACAGGTTAACCCCTCACACCTAAGAAAAAGCCACTTTCGAAGCCGACTTTGCATTGATTTTTGTTTAATTCAGGTGTCTAGAAGTTAAACTGAACAAGAACTTGTATCCTTGCTTGATTGTTAAGATTGCAGTTGTATGCCCTACTCAGCATGGAGTACATTCTGTGACAGGTCATGCTGCTCTCCAACTCAAAGAGCTAGAAATGTACAGCCAACCTTGACATCCTTTGAGAAGCAAAACAACCAGGAAATCTGCAGGCTTATAAAAGGGAGATTGGTGTCTTTTTTTATGTTTAATACTCGTCTAATATCTATTCCAGTGCTGCCCTTGCATTTCCCCTCCTTGAGTCCAGCCATTGAACTTCCCTGTTGCCATACTGGGTTCTCCTGGATTGCATTACACTGACCACTGAAGGAAAATAGGTATGCTTATTTGTAATCATTAGACATCCAGGAATACTTGGTATCATGCTTGCCTTTG
The DNA here is from genome assembly GCA_016271365.2 of Neoceratodus forsteri. NCBI lineage: Eukaryota > Metazoa > Chordata > Ceratodontiformes > Ceratodontidae > Neoceratodus > Neoceratodus forsteri. The sequence goes on from CM028137.1 coordinate 507,283,655, forward strand.
ACGTAGGCTCATACCCAGTTCTGATATTGCAGTACGGTGAATGGGGGGGGGGGCAGCAGCCCTGTTTACAGTGCCATCCTTCAGATGAGATCTTAAACCCAAGTCCTTTCTGGTGGCTGTCACAGTCAACGGAAGTTTAAGATACAGTACCTCCTCAGTCCTTTTCGAAAAGAATATAGGGCAACTACAGTGTCTGGACTCTAGACCAAACATTAATTATCCGTAACAAAGGTTCTTGCAATAATCTTTAGTTTTGCATGAAATGTAACTAGTTTAATTATAATAGGTACCACATTTACCTTTTATATGTCACCACACTGACTGGATTTAACTTATTGGTTTGTGAAACACTTTTGGTGTTTTATGTATGTTTTATATATAAAATAGCTATGTACGGTAAGCAATAAGACACAGTAGGGTGTGTGGAGTTCTTGGACATCCACAAGCTCAGGTGCATAGTGAGGGTGTACCCCACAGGATGAGGGCCTTGCATCCCCTGGAAGTGTAGGTATCCCATAACTGTGCACACCCTGGAGTACCTTGTTGCACTTAGAAAATGGTTTAAGTGTCACTTTTTTTTTTTTTTAGAAGAAAAAAAGAAAAATTTTTTTTAAAAATTGAAACTGGGCATGGGTATGGTATGGCAGTTAACAGTCACTTGAATGGGGCCTGCTACTGTCGAACAGACAGCCAAGGTTGAAAGCTAGCTACCACACAGGTGTTGGTAGCCTCACCATACTTCTAAACTTTCTAATTATGAGGGACATCCCTCATTTTACCCTCAGAATTGCTCTGTTACATCCCTTATCTGTCCCTTATGAAAAACGTGCTGCCCACACAAAGAATGTGCTGAAAATTCAGACTTTAAAGCAGGAATTTATGATATTTTAAATTGGTACATCAGGAATAAAATTGATACAAGAGAATTGTTTGCATGCTTTTTTGAACTTGTATCTCCAGTGTTTGAGGATGTATCTCTCATTCTGATGGTCAGTGTCCCTTACCGTCTCATCTTTTCAGTGCAAAAAGATTGAGAGGTATGAGCCTCACCACACTCGCCAGTCCACCTGTGTCACTAATGTGGGATTTGTACAGGGATCTTTACTGTAAGAGTCTTTATAGGGTGTAAATATGCATTTTCACTTGAACAAAAAACTGTTTTTAGGGAAAAAATCTAAAGAGCTAGGAGTACAGGTGTATGGGTCCCTATGTGGGACACTGACTTAGACTATGCTTACTAAACTCCAAATTTCCCCACTTATTCTGGTTTCTTTGGCTATTTATTGTTGCATATCATTTTGGTTTGTGCTGAGAGGAGCCTGAGCTGGGGTTGTAACTTTTTTCCTGTTTCATCGAGTGCTTGGTATGCTGGGGGCACCTTTCTTTTTTTGTTTAGAAAATGGCCTTTTTATTTCCTGGCATCTGATTGGCTAGTACCCTTGCCAGGGAGGTACATTAACTTTCAATAGATGCACAGGAAATAAAAAAGTATCAGCCCCAGTGCCCCCTCACCTACTCAGGTATCCCTGTGCCCAGCCTGCTTCCTCAATGGGTGAAAACACCTGAATTAATTCAAAATCACTGCTATTTTTTTTCTCTCACTTAAGGAGAGCTACTGCCCTCCCAACACTCCTTAATTCATTGCCAGCCACCACACAAAACCACACACAAACCTCTGCTGGGCTCACTTGTCACCAAATTAAGAACTACACAAAATGAAATCAAACCTAGCCACTTATTTAAAAGCAAAAACCAAGCCGTCACTGCAGTCGGCTTCACGTAACTGTGGTCGGCAGCGCATGCATTTCCATTTTAGTAGTCAGGCAACTCTGCTGCTTGAAATACACTGGCAGCTCACAGAAACACATTAAAAAAATTGTTAATGGCCATGTCATGCTCGGTACCTCCACTCCGTAGTGGACAATGACACCCTATGTACTGAGGTGCCTGACACTCTGCCACAATTGTCCCACAGAAATAATAAAAAAAAAGTTTTTTCTGTTTACATGAGTAGCACTAACACATTGCATGCTGAGCACTAGTCAGAAACAATACATCCGAGAACTGTATCCGTAACTCGGCGCGTTTCACTCCCTCTCTAGCAAAACATGCAGAGATCTGTAACTTTTTTTTTTAACAGAAATCCACTTCAGTTTACTTCAACAATCTCATTACCTCATCTCCCAATGTCTGTTTCCCCAGTTGCCTGATAGCGGTCCTATGATCAACAGCCAGTACTGTCTCAGAGCAAAAAATAAAATATCACTGTTACTAAGTAAGGATGTCTCACAAAGGTGCAAAAAAAAGAATGCAGGTGAGCTGACACTGGGAGGGAGGATTATGGTCCAAAAATCAAGAAGAGATGTCTTGAACAGTGCTGCACATAAAAACTGTGAAACAAGTAAGAAACGCTGCACTGTCCTCTACTGGTAAGGACTGGTAATATACCAGTAGAGGGACTACTTTAGTACCAAACCAACTCTAAGTTTATTTTTAGTAATTTTTTTACCATTTTTTTAATTTCTTAAATATTACAAAAAAACCCTTACATATAGCCCATTTTCTAAATGCAATAATACCCTCCAGGGTGGGCGGTATGGGCAATACCAGACCTTCCAGGAGCTATAAGGCCCTCTGCCTGCGGCATCGGGCCTCATTATGCCCCTGAGCGGCCCAGTATTACCCAATGCCACCCACCCTGTTGGGTATTATTGCTTGCTGAGTACTCATGCTGCATGGCTAGTATACATTTCCCCCTTCTATTTTTATTTTACTTTTTTTTTTTTATTCTTTGGTATGTGGGTAAGGCCAACCAGGCACAAGTGCCTGTTTTCAGGGGCAACCCAGGAGCACAGGAGTGGTTAAGTGACTTGCTCAGAGTCACACAGTATGCAACTGGATGTTGTGGGAATCAAACCCAAGTCAGCAGGATGTACCAAACTCATTTACGGGACATTACTCTAACCTCTAGGCTATACTGTAAGTTTAAAAAAAACATGAGGCCCTTCCCTAGAGAAATATGCCCAGGGGTTGTGGAGTTTTGGTGCCCGTGACATTTAGGTACATCATTTGAAAATGAACACTGAGTGGCTCATGTAAGTTACTTCTTTTATTTCTTACTTTTGCTTGTGAAAAATTTAACCAAAAAGGAGCAGTATATTTCAGAAAGGTTACATTCTTCTCTTTTTGTCTAAAGAAAGCAACTTATATGAGCCAGTGTTCATTTTCAAAATGAGTACCTAAACGTCACTCACACCAAACTCTGTCACCCATGAGCATATTTTTCTGTGAAACAGACGTTAATGTTTTTTTGAAATGGGGAACTATAGTAGTACTAGTCCTCACTTGAATGACTTTATGAAATGGGGAAGCAAACTCAGTTTATACTGTGTCTGCCTGTGTGCACCTTAGTCACCAGGGAAGGGTTATTACAGTCTTTTAAAGAAATTCCCAAATGCAAACAAAATTCAAAAGGCAGGTACATGTCAGAACATCCAGGACAAAAGTAGCACAGACAAGCATGTCTGGAACATCCTTCCTAGAGGTTCTGAAATGAACCCTTCATTTTCAAATAAAATCTCATTTGATTCAACCTTTGACAACATTCTTGTGATTGTAGAATCATGTGAAGTACCTGTGAAATGAGAAGTAAAGTAAGGTAATGGACTGCTTTCTGAATACATCCATACACCAGTCAGTGGAGGACTTTAGTAAGTATGTAGGGTCTGGGGTTGGTTTAAATGCTTACATATTGAAGGAGCATGCATTAGTCCTAATTAACAAATGTGGGGGGAGGGGGGCCTGGATATACAATAAAAAGGTGAAAAAGCTATAGGTTGATATCTGTTGTTTGGTTTGGATTAAGCAGCAATGCAATGTATGGGTTGTTAGATATTGCAGTCTTTCTCATCACTATTTATTTATTATCAATTTCCACAGAAATATGTATTGCTTTTGTCAGCAGTCACGAATTTGTTTTGTTCCCACTTCATGCTGCACCATGAACAATTGTCACTAATGTTTATACCTTCTTTGTACCTTGCTCTCTCCTGATTGAACTCTCCCGGGTCGTGCCTGAATATAGGCACTACTCTTGTCTAGTGTACCTACCCGGTAAACTAAAAATAAATAAATAAATAAATTAAATATTCATTAGAGCTGGTGGTAACTGAGTAACACTCACTGAAACATAGAAACATAGAAAATTGTTGGCACAGAAGGACTGCCAGGTCCATTCAGTCTGCCCCTAAACCCTATGTGATGCTTGGCCAGCTGGTTATGATTATTGTATGATATTGGTATTATAAATAAATGGTCAGTGTATGAAATGTCAGTCTGTGAGATTTGGCCCTTTAAAGTACAAGGTGACAGCAGCTAAAAACCAGGAAGTAATTAAACAGATCAGAAGGAAACAGTTAATTGGAACATCCTTCTAGAAAGACAGTTTATGGCCCTCATCACCTGCTGCTGCTTTTGAGGTTAGAACTTAAATAGGAATTTTATTACATCAGGAAAGTACGTCATTTAGCTGATTCCTGTTGGCTGTCTCACACATGGGTGACAGACTGCAGGGTTGTAAACCTTAAAGGAACTGGTTGATCAAAGACTCATAATCTGGGAAATGGCTTTTTGCTGAAGTTCACATTATTTAAAATACCCCCTGGTAGGAAATCATGTTTGTAATTTCTAAAAGGAGGAGCTAGATGGCTCACAGAAGGGGTGTGGAGACACAGAGTTTAAACTGATACTTGTGTCTGAAATGTAGGTCATATTTTTTAGGGACTCCAAGAGAAAACAGTTCTCTGATCTAACTAAAGCACTTCCAGAGGTAATACCTTAGACAGCAATGGTCTAAATGTATTGTGGTAGGAGTTTTTGTTTTGTAATCTTCCCTTGTTCTTTAATGTGATTGTGAGCTCTTTGATATATTGTTCTGTGTTTACATTTTTCATATTTGTATCATCTTTTAGTAAAGTACCTTTTCTTTGAAAGACTGCCTGGGTGTCTGTCAGTTCTTTTTGCATGTGACGTATAGATGGTTAAGTCTGACAAAACTGTTCAACAGCTTGATGGTATTACTGAGCTTGAGTAAAAAGGTAAGAATATACCTAAGGTCTACATAGAAACATAGAAGTTGACGGCAGATAAGGACCGCAAGGCCCATCCAGTCTGCCCATTTCTTTTTCTACCTTATAAATGTGCCATCGGCCTTTGCTCTGTCAGTGGCCTATCTATTCATAGTCATTTGTATTGCTCCCTTATGCCTATCCCATGCCTGTTTGAAGCCCTGCACTGTATTCATAGCCACCACTTCTTGTGGTAAGCCATTCCATGCATCCACCACCCTTTCTGTGAAAAAGAATTTCTCACATTCCCCTTAATCGGCCTCCTCTAATCTCATGCTGTGTCCTCTTGTCCTGCTATTTTTCTTATATTTAAACATGTTAGACTCTTTCACTTTGTTTATGCCCTTAAGGTGTTTGAATGCCTCGATCATATCACCTCTCTACCTCCTTTGCTCAAGGGTATACATATTGAGCTCCGTTAATCTGTCCTCATATGTCTTCTGATGCAGTCCCTGCACCATCTTGGTTGCCCCTTCTCTGGACTGCCTCAATTTGGTTAATGTCCTTGTGAAGGTGTGGCCTCCAATACTGCCACGTAGTACTCAGATGGGGGCCTAACCGGTGTCTTGTACAGAGATTATTACCTCCTCTTACAACTTGTGATACCCTACTAATACACCCTAACACCCCACTAGCCTTACCTACTGCTTGATGATTTTAGGTCATCAGTGATGATGATGCCCCAAGTCTATTTCTTCCTTGTGACTGCTAGCAACTCCCTCCCAGCCTATAGGTGGCTTCCAGGTTTCTCTTCCCTATGTGCATGATTTTGCACTTCTTTGCATTAAATCCCAGTTGCCACTCTTCTGACCATTCTGCTAGTTTATCCAGATCTCTTCTCATTCTGCCCACCCATCTGGATCATCTACTCTGTTGCAGATCTTGGTATCATCTGCAAACAGACAAGCCTTACCCTCTAGTCCATCTGCAAGGTCACTAATGAAGATGTTGAAGAGGACTGGCCCCAGGACTGATCCCGAGGTACCCCACTTGTGACTTGCATCTCTTCTGACTGTATACCATTTACCACCACTCTCTGTTTTCTGCCCGTCAACCAGTTTGCCACCCAGTTGACCAAGTTCTGACCCACCCTGAGCCTACCCAGCTTATTTATCAATCTTCTATGTGGAACAGTGTCGAAAGCTTTGCTGAAGTCAAGGTAGGCAACATCAACTGCTCCCCCTTGGTCCACCACTCTGGTTACCCAGTCAAAGAAATCTATGAGATTAGTTTGACAGGACCTTCCTTTGTAAACCCATGCTGTCTTGGATCCTGTGCCCCTATGGATTCCAGGTGTTGCACTATCCTTTCCTTAAGGAGTGCCTATAATCTTGCCCACTACTGAGATAAGACTGACCGGTCTGTAGTTCCCCGCCTCCTCCCTGCTACCACTCTTGTGGAGCGGGATCACATGAGCCCTTCTCCAGTCTTCTGGGACCTCTCCTGTGCTCAGAGACTCACTAAACAATTCTGCTAATGGCTCTGCTAGTTCCTCCTTTAGCTCCTTAAGTACTATGGGATGTATGCCATCAGGTCCCATTGCCTTATCCACCCTGATAATAGAGTTAAAAGAGTTCATTTTGGATACCTGGTTAGGTGCCCTTAGACAAAAGATATATTTCATCCCCCCGAAGAAAATATTATCTGAGCCTGTATATTTAGGTATGCTAGCATAAGGTTCACAGTTTGAATCCCCCCAAAACTTGAGACTAAAGATGATTCAGACCCAAAAGCAGACAGGAGGGTTAACCTGTCTGCTACCTATTCACAATATTGTGCTCTGAGGTTGGCACTGTGGGAGCAGAGGGCCTGACCTGCTGAGTGCGTTTGTGACAGATTTGGTTGGCAGTGGTGCAATACATTTGGTAACACAAGCTTAAACTGTTCAGTGTATCAGCTTAATACTGTACAGCTCACTTGCAAAATAAGGCAGTGATTTATTTTTTAAAAGAGAAAACAGAATGATATCATTTTGCTTACAGTAAAAGTTCCTACCTGTTTTATTTTTTTCAAAGTGCAAGTTAGAGTAGCAGTAGTTAGGGAACAAGATGGCTTCCAACTACAGTGAGCACACTGCAGACTACCTGAAGCAGTTGTGCAAGGAGAGAGGAGTCCTGCATGAGGGGAGAGCCACCAAGCAGAACCTTGTGGATGCTCTAATGGCTGCTGATGCCCAGAGTGTCGAGTCACAGACTGTAACTGTAAGGGACCAAACCTTGGGCATGGAGGGGCCAGCGGCCAGTGCAGTGTCTAGATCCAGTGAGGAGAACAGCAGGGCCAGTGCAAGGCAAGGGCTTCAGCAGCAGGGGAAGGTCACCAGCATTCTGGAGCCAGAAGCCATCAGGCTGCAGATGGAGTTGTGGAGGATGGAGCTGGAGTTCCAGAGAGAAGAGAAGTGAGAACAGCGAGCCGCAGAGGAGAAGAGGGAGTGAGAACAGCGAGAAGCTGACCATAAAGAGTGTGAGCACCAGCGAGCCGCAGAGGAGAAGAGGGAATGAGAATGGTGAGAACCGGAGCGTGAACAGCGAGAGGCTGACTGTGAAGAGCGTGAGTGCAAGAGGTGACATGAACTGGAGAAGTTACGACTCCAACCACCAGCAACAGAGCAGGTAAGTGGCTTGGGTTTAACTGGAACTATGGGACTGGGTTACAAATTAAATTCCAAATTGATAGCTGAATTTAAAAAGGGGGAAGATATGGATGCCTTTTTAAATTTCTTTGAAAAATTTTGCATTCAGGCAAAGATTCCTAGAGGGTCCTGGAGCTTTCAGCTATCCCCGCTACTTACCGGGAAGGCTCGGGATGCATTGGGTCAAATGGAAAATGAGGACAGTAATGATTACAACAAACTTAAAGCTGCACTTTTAAAAAAGTTTGATTTAACTGCAGAAGCATACAGAGCTAAATTCCGTAAGCTCAGGAGAAGCCCTGACATGAGCTACGAGGAGCTAGCCACGAAACAATGTCAGTGTTTAAAACGTTGGTGGGAAGGAATTGAAGCAAACTCTGTAGATAGAATTGAAAATGCTATATTGTTAGAATAGTTTTTTGGGGCATGCCCCGCAGAGCTGAAAACCTGGCTGGGGGACTGAGATCCCAAAACAGTGCAAGAGGCTGCTGAACTCTCGGACCACTATGCCAAGAGCAGACCTACTCTGAGAGTGAATGGGGTGGGCCTGGCAGTGCAGAAAGGGAAAAACATGCATTCAGGGCAGCTAGAACCCTCCCTGTCTCCACTGAAACCAGTTAGCCCCAGGTTTCAAAGAAAAGATTTTTCTGAGAAAAGAAACGAATGTTGAGTTTGCAAAGAAACTGGGCATATTGCCAGACAGTGTCCCAAAAGGATGAGCAATACACAAAATGGGACTAGGAAAGAAGTGGGTTGTTTGAGTGCCCCTGGAAGCATACCTGTGAACATGAGGGAACACATGCATCCAGTCACTGTGAATGGTGTACAGACACAAGGGTTAAGAGACATGGGCATCCCTGATCTTGGTAAAAGTGGATCTGGTAGAGTCTGGTCAGCTTATACCCAATAAATTTGTAACTGTACAAGGGTTCACTGGGGAGGAGAAAACATTGCTGCTCGCTAGTGTTCTCCTAGACTGGAGTGAAACAGGGGGAACTGTGTAACAGGTGGCTGTAGCCAAAACTTTAGCAGTTGATGTTATCCTTGGCAACAATCTCAAACAGGAGTGGTGTGTGCAGTTACCCATAGCCAAGTGGAAGGGGAAACTGTAGTTCCCTGGACCCCACTGAAGCCACTGTGGAAACCAATGGAAGGCTGGTTCCCCAGCCTGTGTCTCCTGATATGGAGACTAATGAAAAGGGGGTAGAAATTTCCCCAGTAGCAGTTAACCCATCAGCTATGGAGGGCTACTACAAAGAAGGAAGGGTGACCCATTGTCAGAGGGTTAGGGGTGACAGTGATCCAGAGTGCGATAATGCTAGAGCTAGGGACCCTAGTTTAGATACTGACGGGGACCTGTCCCATGCCTTGGGAATGTGTAAGGAGTTTGCAGCTGCTCAGAAAAGTAACCCTAGTCTAGAGAAGCTGAGGGCTTGGGCAAACTCTGATGGAGCACAGGGAGGTGATGGAAAACATAACGTTTATTGGGAAAATGGACAGATGTATACTCAGGATGCTAAGACAGAGGGAGAGGTGATAGGCAGGCAGCTTGTCATTCCCCAGGGGTACCATGAGCAGTTGCTCAAGATTGCATACAATATTCCCTTGTCTGGTCATCTGGGAATCACGTGCACTATGCAGCGGTTGGACAAGAATTTCTATTGACCCAACTTCACCCAGCAGGTGAAGGAGTATTGTAGGTCTTGTCACCAGGGCCAATAAATAGGGAAGGTGGGTAAGAAAACCCAAGCCACCCCAATTCCATTGCCCATAGTGGAGGAGCCATTCCAGAGGGTGTTAATGGATATTGTGGGGCCTTTAAATATTCCCCACTCCTCTGGGAAGAGGTTCATCCCGACAGTGGTGGATTATGCCACCCAGTATCCAGAGGCAGTTGCCGTATCCTCACTAAGGACGGACAAAGTGGCGGATGCCTTACTTGGGATTTTCTCCCGTGTTGGGTTTCCACAGGAGGTTACCACCAGTCGAGGGGGTTCCTTCATGTCGGACCTGATGAAATGTTTGTGAGAGAAGTGTGAGGTGATGCAGAGGCGCATGACACCTTATCACCCGCAAGCCAATGGGCTTGTGGAAAGATTTAACGGTACCCTGCAGTCAATGCTCCAAGCATTTGCTGAACAGCATGGGAGAGACCTGGAGAAATACCTTCCCCACCTGTTGTTTGCATACAGGGAGGTGCCCCAAGAGTCAACAGAGTTTTCCCCCTTCGAGCTCTTATATGGATGCCGGGTACGTGGGTCCCTAGACTTGATCCAGGAGGACTGGGAACCCAGGGAACTCCCATAGTGAATAATGTCCGTAGGTTTAGGGAAAGGCTGAAGGAGCTTATGGGGACAGCCCAGAGCAACCTGGCAACAGAAACAAAAAGTGTGGTACAACCGCAGAGCCAGAGCTCGCTCATACACAGTGGGTCAGGAAGTCATGGTCCTTTTCCCGGTCCAGAAAGACAAGCTGCAGGCTAAGTGGGCAGGACTGTACAAAGTAGTCAGAAAGGTAAATGACATGAACTATATCATAGAGTTACCTGACAGAAGACATACAGAAAGAATGTACCATGTCATCATGATGAAGTCATATGCTAATAGGACTGACATGGTGTTTGCAGTGTGTAGTCCTGGTAAGAGGACGGATGAAGGAGACCCCCTTCTGGACTTGCTGGAAGAAAGCAAGTGGAAGTCCTCTGTGGAGGCAGTTAAATTGTCACCCCAGCTGGCCCTGGACAAGATCCTGGAAGTAAGGGAGGTTTTAGCAGACTTTTCCCCACTGTTTAGCGCCAAGGCTCGACTAACCCCCCTAGCGACACATGATGTAGAGACAGGGACACAGACGCCCATAGGGCCGACAGCATATCGGGTGTCAGAGGCTGTCCAAAAGGACATTAGAAGGGAGGTGGAGGAAATGCTGGATTCAGGGATAATCCAGAAATCCCTGAGCCCCTGGGCCTCACCTGTAGTCCTTGTGCCCAAGCCAGATTGTTCTACTCATTTCTGTGTGGACTATCGTGGACTGAATACAGTCACAAAGTCAGACACCCACCCAATGCCCCAGACGGTGAACTCCTGGACAAGTTGGGAGGGGTGACCTACCTTACGATTATTGACCTGACAAAGCGGTACTGGCAGGTAGAGTTAACTGACAGAGCTAGGGAGAGGTCGGCCTTCATCACTCCGATAGACTTATTTGAATTTAAAGTAATGCCTTTTGAATGAAGAATGCCCCAGCCACTTTCCAAAGGTTGGTGAACCAGGTGTTAAATGGTGTTGAGGAGTATGCCGTGGTATACCTGGATGACATTGCCATCTTTAGTGCCAGCTGGGAGGAACACCTATCCCACCTTAGGGAAGTGCTGGGCAGGATACAGAAGGCCGGGTTCACTGTCAAAACTGAAGTGGCATACCTCGGGCATGTTGTAGGCTGGGGACAGCTCCGTCCTAACCAAGTAAAAATAGAGGTGATCAAGGCATGGACCAGACCAGAGTCACAGAAGCAGGTCAGGAGTTTTCTAGGGACAGCAGGGTACTATATGAAATTTGTACCCAATTACAGTGCCCTGGCTGCTCCCCTATCTAACCTAGTAAAGAAAAAGATGCCTAAAAAAATTACCTGGGAACCAGTCTGTGAAAAAGCCTTTACCAGACTGAAGGAGGCACTGTGCAGTGCTCCTGTATTGATGAGTCCTGACTATAGCAGACCCTTTATAGTCCAGACTGACGCCTCAGACGTGGGTATTGGGACAGTACTGAGTCAGACATCCAACCAAGGGAAAGATCACCCCATAGTGTACCCAAGTAAAAAGTTACTTCCCAGGGAGCAGGCTTACTCTAATGTGGAAAAAGAGTGTCTTGCCATAGTGTGGTCCCTAAAGAAGTTACAGCCATACTTATATGGGCAGCATTTTGAGGTACAAACTGACCACAACCCCCTAGTTTGGCTGACACAAATGGGAAAAACTAATGGTAGACTGTTAAGATGGAGTCTTGCCTTGCAAGGGTATGATATGACGATCTTACATAGGGCTGGAGCAACCAATCAGAACACAGATGGCTTGTCGCGTCTATATGAGGAGTAATTTGACTTCGGGAGCTCATCCCATGCAGGGGATATTGCCCCCAAATTCAGTCTAGGTGGGGAGGATTGTGACGCTTGGCCAGCTGGTTATGATTATTGTATGATATTGGTATTATAAATAAATGTTCGATGTATGAAATGTCAGTCTGTGATATTTGGCCTTTTAAATTACAAAGTGTCAGCAGCTGAAAACCAGGATGTAATTAAACAGACCAGAAGGAAACAGTTAATTGGAACATCCTTCTAGAGAGGCCGTTTATGGCCCTCATCACCTGCTGCTGCTTTTGAGGTTAGAACTTGAATACAAATTTTATTACATCAGAAAAAGATGTAATTTAGCTGATTCCTGTTGGCTATCTCACACCTGCTAGACAGACTGCAGGATTGAAAGCCTCAAAGGAACTGGTTGATCAAAGACTCATAATTTGGGAAATGGGTTTTTGCTAATGTTCACATTATTTAAAATACCTCCTGGTAGGAAATCATGTTTGTAATTTTATATTCTAAAAGGAGGAGCTAGATAACTCACAGAAGGGGTGTGGAGATACAGAGTTTAAACTGATACTTGTGTCTGAAATGTAGGTCATATTTTTTTTTGGGACTCCGAGAGAAAACAGTTCTTTGATCTAACTAAAGCACTTCCAGAGGTAATACCTTAGACAGCAACGGTCTAAATGTATTGCTGTAGGAGATTTTGTTTTGTAATCTTCCCTTGTTCTTTAATGTGATTGTGAGCTCTTTGATATATTGTTCTGTGTTCACATTTTTCATATTTTTATCATCTTTTAGTAAAGTACCTTTTCTTTGAAAAACTGCCTGGGTGTCTGCCAGTTCTTTTTGCATGTGACGTATAGGTGGTTAAGTCTGACAAAACTGTTCAACAGCTTGATGGTGTTACTGAGCTTGAGTAAAAAGGTAAGAATGTACCTAAGGTCTCTTATAGAGTTAAAAGGGTTCATTTTGGATACCTGGTTAGGTACCCTTAGGCAAAAGATATATTGCATCCCCCCTGAAGAGAATATTATCTGAGCCTGTACATTTGGGTACACTAGCATAAGGTTCACAGTTTGAATCCCCCCAGAACTTGAGACTAAAGGTGATTTGGACCCAAAATCAGACAGAAGGGTTACCCTGTCTGTTACCTGTTCACACTATTGCGCTTTGAGGTTGGCACTGTGGGAACAGAGGGCCTGACCTGCAGAGTGAGTTTGTGACACCCTACACTAATTTGCAGCCTCTGACCCTATCTGGTCAATGGCTTTTCACCCCTCCTTCCAACTTCTAAAGTTCCCTTATGCCAGTCCCAGGCATGTTTAAATCCCTCCACTGTGCTCGCTCCCACCACCTACTGTGGCAGACTATTCCATGTGTCCACCATCCTCTCTGTGAAAAAACATTTCCTCACAGTTACCCTTAACCTGCCTCCTTCCAATTTCATATCATGCCCCCTCATTCTTGTACTCCTCCTATATTGGAAGATATCTCCCCCTGCACCCTGTTTATGCCCTTAAGATATTTGAATGTTTCTATCATGTCCCCCCACTCCCTCCTCTCCTCCAACGAGTATATATTGAGGTCCTTTAATTGCTCTTGATATGTTTTCTGGTGCAAGCTCTGTACCATCTTAGTCATCCTTCTCTGGACCGTCTCCACCCTGTCAATGTCCTTACAAAGATGCGGCCTCCAGAACTGTACACAGTACGCTAGGTGAGGCCTCATCAGTGTTTTATACAATGGCATCACCACCTCCCACCTTCTGCTAGTGATACCTCTGTGTATGTATCCCAGCATGCCACTGGCCCTCCCTGTAGCCTTTGTGCTCTACTTAGACATCTTTAGGTAATCTGAAATAACAACCCCCAGGTCCCTTTCTTCCTTGGTGATCGTCAGCAACTCCCCCCATCTTATAGCTCTCCCCAGGGTTCTCTCACCCCAGGTGCATTATTTTGCACTTCTTTTAATTGAACCATAGTTGCCACTCCTCAGACCATTTTTCAAGCTTCCCCAGGTCCCTCCTCATTCTCTCCACCTCATCTGGAGTATCCACCCTGTTGCAGTTCTTGGTGTCATCTGCAAACAGGCAGACCTTTCCATCCAGACCTACCGTAATGTCACTAATGAAGACATTAAACAGGACTGGCCCAAGAACTGATCCCTGTGGCACCCCACTGGCTCCTCTCCCCAGATTGGATCTCATTTACTACCACCCTTTGCTTTCTGTCCATTAGCCAGTTCCTAACCCAGTTTACCACCTTGTGCCCATGTCCAGGCTACCCATCTTGTTAACCAGCCTTTTATGTGGGACTGTGTAGAAGGTCTTGCTGAAATCAAGGTAGGCGACATCTACTGCGCCCCCCCCCCATTTATTTCCTTCATAATCCAACAAAAAACTACCAGATTCTTCTAACGCAACCTTCCTGCTGTGAATCCTTGTTGCCTCAGATCCTGGGCACCACTGGATTTCAAGTGTGGCACTATTCTTTCTTTAAGCAGTGCCTCCATAATCTTACCCACTAGTGAGGTGAGACTGACTGGCCTGTAATTCCCTGCATCCTCCCTAAACGCTAATCAAAGCTAGCTTTTTATGTAGTTTTGCTTGACTAGGAAAATGGTGGGCTTCAACCATGCAGGGTGGGGTGGGGGCAGCAGTCAGCAGGGAGGAAGTACTTAGAGATCAGGAAGGGTCTGTGGTAACAATATTGGCAGGAACACAATGGGCAGACTAGGTGGGCCAAGCAGTTCTTATCTGCCAACAAATTCAATCAATCAATCAATCAATCAATATTTTACCAGGAGAAACACTATTGAGAGAACTAATTTACAAAGTGGTACTGGGTAGGAGATACAGTAATTGAAGCACATACAGATGCATATAGTTACATACAGAAATTCATGACTAAACAATATTTACAATAATTACAACATATATATAATATTTACACTATATTCAATGTATACAATTTATACAGTTTAGGAAAGTGTAGAATAAATGAGGTAAAAATGACAAAAGGGAAGGAGCAGTCTATTAGGAGGAAAAGGGATGATGTAGGTGTCAAGCGGTAAGATAAACAGAAAGGAAAGGAAAGGAAGCAAATGGGGGGAGGGGTAAGGAAAAAATAAGTCACAAAGGTCTCAAACAGGTAAAACTGAGAATGGTGGTTTGGCCGAACCTTAGAGGAGTAATAAAACAACCAGTAATAGAGGAGATCAGGTAAGAGTACAAGGGCTTGAAGCATTTACGGGTTTCTTTCAATAGGTGACAAAGTAACATTTTAAAGGTTGTCATGTTGACAATTTGTGAAAGTTTTAAGGATTTTTGGATGTTATTCCAAATGGAAGGGAGGGCATACCTTAAGGAAGATGTACCATACCGAGTTCTGATCCTAGGGATATCAAACGTGATGCAGGAATATCTTCTAAGGGAATAGGTTCCCGTGGAGCAGACTAGGAGTTTGGAGACATACTGGGGGAGCTTGTCTGTTATGGCGCTAAAGGCCCATATAGCAGGACTTTTCAGTCTCCTAGTTTGTATTGATTGCCAGGCAAGTTGAGCATAGAGGGAGCAGTGGTGTGTGTTGTAGGACGAGTTGTTGATGAATCTAAGGGCTCTATGGTACAGGATGTCAAGTTTGGAAAGGGAGGTGACAGGGCAATGACTGTAGAGAAGATCGCCGTAGTCCAGGAGTGGAAGAAATGTTGTTTGCACTAGTCTAATTTTAGCCTTGTATGTGAGCAAGTGCTTGATACAGTAAAAAATATGTAGTCTTTGTCTAAGTTTTTTTGGGTAGTTCTTCAAAGTGTGAAGTAAAAGAGTTTCTTCTATCAATCCAGAGGCCTACATATTTGAATTTATCTACTGGCTCTAATGATTCCCCAAGGAGGGTTGTGATTTGGGGCCTAGCTCCTGAAGAGAGTGTACCTACTGAATTTGCTAGGGGGAAAGAAACATGATTTTAGTTTTTTAGCATTAAGCAGCAGTTTGAGGTGTAATAGGTTATACTGCAACAGATAGAACTCTTGTTGAAGGTCTGAGCAGGCCAAGTCAAGGGAAGGATTAGCAATATAAAGTACGGTGTCGTCCGCCAGTAACGTAGCAAATTTCCAGAGGGCCTGGGTGCAAGGCAATGTTACAGGGCCCCTCCACAGTTTTGAATAAACATCAAAATTATGATTTCGGGCCCCCTCAAACCTCGTGGGCCCGGGTGCCACTGCACCCTTGTAGCTACGCCCCTGTCATCCACAAAGAGATGTATGTTGGCTGAGGAAATATTAAGGTCAGTGTCATTGATGTAGATCACGAATTCTGTGTCTGCGTGAAAGGAGGGCTAGGCAATTCTGCCTACTTTCAGTTTTTTGCCCAGGAATAAGGTTAGTTGTTGGTGGCATTTTTAGTGAATTAGTAGTTTCTGGTTACAGCCTAAGAACAGGATATAGATTTGAGTTCAGCAAGACTTGTGGTATTTTTTTAGAAAGTGTTTGTATACTCTTTAGTAGCTTACTATATCTGGATTTTTACCCCAGAAAAAAGAAGAGAATCATAATCGCTGGAACCTTTTCAAACCATAACGTTGGAAGAGAAAATATGGCATTCTGCCGTTTACTTTAGTTTTGTATTTAGTTACATAAATTCTTCAGGCGAGTACCTATTTTCAAAGGATTCAGAGTCAGGTATACAGGCATTAAAGTACAGGACACACAGAGTTCATATATAACTGTGCATAGATTTTGGATTAGGTTACAGGTGTTTAGGAAAATCAAGTGCAGTATACAAAAATTCATTGTTAAGAATACAGTATGTTCATAGGAAGCATTTATATATTCTAGAAGCAGTAAACATGGCCAGCAGCTGCATTTTCAAGAGTAGCTGACGCCTTCAGGAGAACTTTAACAAAATATAATATTAAGACACATTTTAGTTTGTATTTCACATTAGTTCTGTATTTCTCCTTCTCATTAATTATTGAGGTAATTTGCGTGAGAACAGGATCTTTGCTCCTGAAAAGTTCATCTATGCCTGTTGCTTTCTCCCTACCTGAGGTCATAATGCACTGCTTGTGACATCACAGTTACTCCCATGGCAACAGACTGTGATGTCACAACAGAGGATTAGGACTTCAAGTATTGGGTAAGCTATAGAGGCAGATGGACTCTAAGGGATACAGATCATGCATTTATGCTAATTTACCCGGTAGTAAATAATGGGGAGATTAAATATGTATAATATATATGGCATACAAGCTGAATTCTACACAAATACTATGTTTTTAAAAGTTTTCTTTGAGGTGTCAGCAGCTCTTTAAATGATGAAGCTCAGGTGTATAATTCATATGCTCTAGGGCTGTGCTACTGTATAGTATATTTTACTCACTTTGCAACTGCATTTTCTTTGTTTTATCTTGGTATAATTTATCATGTCAACATCTGCTGACCATCACCCTCCAGCCATGGCTCTCCCTTGTCCCTTGCACTGTATACTTGTCCCCCCATTCACCCTCACCAATTTACAGAATTGTTCCTTCAAACCACATTAATTCTTGGTGTATTCTGACAATCTGCAGTTAGCTCCAGCCTTTAAACTGCCCCGGAGAGTAGAGGGTTAATTTTCTACGCAGTGCATAGAACGTTGAGCTCGAGCTCGGTTGAGGTCTCTGTCTGCAGCACTTTGAAACCCAACCGTCAGATTCTTTACTCTGCCTCACTAAACAGTCCCTCTGAAGATTTCTCCTTCTGCTCGGTTCAAAGTCGGTTCAAGTTGTTGGTTTTATTCCGAATTATTTTACGTATTGTCGGTTCAGGCTCTGTCTGTGGTACAGTAAGTACTTTAGGTAGGTCTCTATTTCTTATTGTCGAAATTGGAAATTTGTATTTCTCGATTGGCTCTGCTGAACTGATCCATTAGTACGTCTGTCTTTAGTGTGTGTTTACCGGTCCTTATCGGTTTAAAAAAAGACATAATTTGTGCGTTTTTTTCCAATTCCCGCAACATGGTTAGAAACCGATAAGGGAGTCTTGCCTGACGGTTGCCAAAAAAAGGGTAAGTTTGGTTAGGTTGGCCATGTCTGAGAAACCCAAGAAAAAAACAGACTCACTGGGTTTCAACACTGCAGTGAGTGTGGGGAGGTCTTTGCTCAGGCCGATCCCCACACCACCTGTGTTTATTGTCTGGGGTTTGACCACCTCGAGACAGACTGCCAAATATGTGAAAACTTTCCTAAGTCTACCCTGGAAAAAAGATTAGGTAGACTTAGGGAAAAGGAGGCCGAGAAGTCTGCGGACCCGGATGGCAGCCCGGTTCGGTTCTGACTGAACCAGAAGGAGTGCCCTCTGACCAGGGCGATACTTCTTTGGGCAAGAGGAGAGCCAATACTGAGGGATCGGTTCCTACAAAAAGAAAACGCAAAGAGAAATCAACCGGTTCGGATCCAGAGGTTTATGTTCCGACCGCTGAAGAAATAGCCAGAGTGATTTGGATTGTTGAATCGCTACGTCCGGTTCCAACCGATCCGGCGCCTTTTGGCAGGGGTTCGGTTCGGTCAGTTCTCCCGGTTCAAGATTATACCCATGAAGACTTTTATGAACCGGAGTTTGAAGAGGAGGGGTATTTTGAAGATAATGGTGATGATGGTGAAAGTCTGGATGTGCCTGTGGAACCAGACATCTCCCCAGACAGACCTTCTGGTGTTTACCCTCCTAGGCTCTCTGAGTCCCCCTTCCCAATATCTGTTTTACAGAAAAATGGCTGAATTTTATTATTTATTTATTTATTTAGCTTTTGTTGACCGGGTAAGTGCACTAGACAAATCCTGCCTATTTTCAGGCATGACCTGGGGGAGAGGGATACAGATGAATGCCAACTGACCTTGAACCAGATTAAGCTGTTGGTGGTATTTTTAGTGAATGAGGGAAATTTGGCCAGGACACCGGGGAAATTCCCCTACTCTTTTCGATAAGTGCCATGGGATCTTTAACATCCACCTGAACTACCACCAATCCAGGCAGATGGGACCTCGGTTTAACGTCTCATCCGAAAGACGGCACCTCAGAAATGCAGCACCCCTCTCATGCTGCATTACAGTGTCAGTACTGGGAGAAACCTTCCAGCTTCCTATGGAGGGGGCTGTGGAGGATCAAGAGGATCCTGATTTTGTTGAAATGATGGACATCCCAGGGTCCAGGAGACTGTCTATTCCCCTTCATAAATCCTTTGGGAAGCAGACACAAAAAATCCTAAAGTCTCCTAATTCTGTACCTCCTGTTGACAGAAGGATGGACAAGAGGTATACTTTATCAAGCTCAGAGTTTTTCTACCAGCGATGCAGCCATGTTGGGGTAGTGCAGGCTGCAGCCTGTGACAAGGCAAATATTCCCTTGGCTTCACACCCCCCAGACAAAGACTCCAGGAAGATGGATGCCATGGCAAAGAAACAGTACATGGCATCCTCCACAGGACTCAGGCAGGCTAACTATATGGCCTATACAGCCAGGTACCAGAAGTCCAGGTTGGGACACTGTACTGGCACTGGCTAAGCAGGCCTCCCCCTAACTGGCCAAGGAGCTGAAGGAGGTGCCTGCTGATGGGATTGAGGCATCAAAGGTACAGTTTCATGCTGCTGTGGACTCCAATGATGTGTCATCAAGTGTCCTGGCTACATCTTTGGCTCTTCAGAGGATGGCTTGGCTCAGATGTACTAGCCTCTCACAGGACACCCAGGCTAAGGCCATGGATTTCCCTGTGGTGGGTAATTCTCTGTTTGGGGAGCAGACAGAGAATTACATGAAGAAAATGGATGAGTATAGGACCACTTAAAGGAGTTCTCAGGCCAAGGAGAGGCAGGCAACTCCTCAAAGGCAGCAATCTAGGGACAGGGGCAGGCCTTTTCATAGGCCTTTCTACCAAGCACAGACCTCTTCTCCCTTTTCACAGAGAGGGTTCTTCAGAGGGAGAGACAGAAGGGGAATGAGCAGGGCTACATCCACTCCTCAGCCTAAGGCCCCTGCCAAGCAGACACCCTGATGGGTTTGCCCGGGTCGACTCTCCTATCCCTGTAGGGGGCAGGCTGGCTTACTTCATCCAGGACTGGATGTCTGTTACTTCAGACAAGTGGGTCCTGGAAGTAGTAAGCCAGGGACTGGTTCTCAGCTTCAAAAAATTTCCGAAGATGAGAGCCAGATCTTTTCCACCTGCAGGTCTCTCCGAAACCCTTGCCCTAGAGGCAGAGATTTCATCTCTTCTGGCCTTAAGAGCCATAGATAGAGATCCTACCCTACACCGGGGCAAAGGTCTGTACTCCAAGTACTTCCTTACCCCAAAAAAGACAGGGGAGTGGTGACCCATCCTAGATCTAAGATAGCTGAACAAACATCTTTTAAAACCAAGGTTCAAGATGGTGACTCTGGGAATAATTCTTCCCTCTCTAAGGCCAGGGACTGGCTAGCCTCCCTGGACCTCAAAGATGCCTACTTTCACATCCCCATCAGGTGCTCCCACAGAAGGTACCTCAGGTTCAAGTTGTCCTCAGGCCATTATCAATTCAAACCAATGCCCTTTGGTCTAACATCAGCTCCAAGGGTTTTCACAAAGTACCTGGCAGTAGTAGTTGCCTTTTTATGAAGGCAAAAGATTTCCATTTTTCCATATCTGGATGACTGGCTCATAGTGGGTCAGTCTCCAGACCAAGTCAAGTCAGACCTGCAAGTGACCCAGCAAGTGCTCACTTCCCTGGGATTTCTTCTCAACCTCCCCAAGTCAGTTCTCGAACCGGTGCAGCTTCTTAACTTTATAGGGGCAGAGCTAGATACTGTCAAAGCAAGAGCCTTTCTTCCCCTGGAAAGGGCAAGAGTTCTTATAGAACTGGCTTCTTCCTTCAGCCTTCAGGTGTCCCAACCAGCAAGGCATTTCCTTCAGCTCTTGGGCCACATGGAAGCTTCTACAGCAGTGGTCCAAGGGGCAAGATTCCAGATGAGGGACATTCAGTTCCATCTGAGGGCCTTTTGGTCCCAAAGGAAGGATCCTCTTATCAAACTGATTCCAGTGACTCGGACACTGATCCAAGCTCTTCAGTGGTGGCAGGATCAGGACAATTTAAGGCAAAGGGTCCCATTTGTTACTCAGTCTCATTCAGTGGTCCTTACCACGGATGCTTCCCTTTTTGGGGTGGGGAGCTCATCTGGGGGCTCTTACAGCCCAAGGACTGTGGTCCCCTCAGGAATCCCTTCTTCATATCAGTCTCCTGGAACTCAGGCAGTTTTTTCTGGCCCTGTGAGCTTTCTCTCAGTCAGTGCAGAACAAGGTGGTTCAGGTCAGAACAGACAACACCACCACCATGTGGTACATCAACAAGCAGGGAGGTACTCAGTCCACGGCCTTGTGCACGGAAGCCATGAAATTGTGGTCCCTGGCTTATTCTCTGCAGACCTCTCTGATAGCAGTCCACCTTCCAGGGAAGGACAATGTGCTAGCAGATGCACTGAGCAGGATCTCCCAGGGCCATCACAAATGGTACCTGGACCCTCTGGTGTTAAAAGTGATTTTTTTCAAGGTGGGGCACTCCCAGAGATAGATCTCTTTGCAGCCCCAGACAATCAACAACTTCCTCTGTTTTGTTGCAGACCCCCCAGTCTTGGGCTAAGTCCCTCTGGATGCTCTAATGTTGAACTGGGAAGGGAAATTTCTCTATGCCTTCCCTCCCTTTTCTCTACTGTTCAAGGTTCTGGTCAAAGTGAGGTCACAACCCTGCAAAGTGATTCTGATTGCTCCAGATTGGGCCAGGCAGCCCTGGTACCCCCTCTTACTGTCCCTAGCAGCCCATCTTTCCCTGTCTCTTCCCAGGAATTACAACCTGTTAACCTCCTCTCAGGGGAGGATTTGGTACCCCAATCTTCGGTCCCTCAATCTCAAGGCATGGCTCTTGAAGAGTTAGAGTATGCAGATTTGCATCTGTCCCAAGGGGTTCTGGATATTCTCAAAGCCTCTTGAAAGCCTGCCACCAGAAAGACTTATGACTCCAAATGGAAAAGATTCAGCATTTGGTGTTCCAAGAAGTATATATCTCCAGACACTGCTAAATTGCCTACAGTTCTGGATTATATGGTCCATCTTAATGGTCTAGGCCTCAGACCAGCTACTCTCAAGGTACACTTGTCATCTGTTTCTGCTTTTCTGTCAGTGGGAAAGCCTTTCTCACTGTCATCTCACCCTGTATTCTGTACATTTTTCAAGGGATTGCTTCATACCAATCCTTCCTTTAGGGATCCTGCCTCTGCCTGGGACTTAAATGTTTGCATTGCTCAACTTATGCAACCCCCATTTGAGCCTATGTCCTCAGCAGAGCTTAAGTACTTGACTTGGAAAACTGTGTTTTTGGTAGCCATTACCTCTGCCAGACATATCAGTGAATTGTAAGCCCTGTCAGTGGAACCTGATTTTATCTCCTTCCATAGAGATAAAGTGGTCCTTAGAACAACCAATAGGAGGTTCTTGCCCAAAGTGGTTTCAGACTTCCATTTCAATCAGTCCATGTCCCTCCCTGTTTTTTTCACTGATCATTCTTCCTGAGGGGAGAGGAGGCTACACAGTTTAGATGTTAAAAGACCCCTTAGCTACTACATAGAGCATGCCAAGGGTCACAGGTTTGATTCCCTCCAGTTGTTCCTCACTTATGGGGAAGTGGGAAAGGGCTAACCTGCCACCAAGAGAACTATTGCCAGGTGGATTGTTTCTTGTATACAATTCTGCTATGAGAAACTGGGAAAAATTCCACCCTCAGGCCTGATGGCTCATTCCACAAGAGGTACAGCTGCTTCCCTGGCTGCTGCAGTGTCAGTGGCTCAGTAGGTAGCACACTCGCCTCTGAGGCCAGGAGATCAGAGGGCTGTGGGTTCAGTTCCCACATCTGGCACTCAGGTTACTATCCCAGTACTGACACTGTAGTGCAGCATGAGAGGGGTGTTGCACTTCTGAGGTGCCGTCTTTCGGATGAGACGTTAAACCGGGGTCCCATCTGCCTGGATTGGTGGTAGTTCAGGTGGATGTTAAAGATCCCATGGCACTTATCAAAAAGAGTAGGGGAAATTTTTATTGCAAAAAAACAAAAACACAGAATAACAAACAGAGTTAGCCACTCAGGTAAAGAAATATTTCCAACAGTAACTATAACAAAAATAAATTATATAAATGCTGCTCAGCAATTGCTACAAGAAAAACACATTAAGGCAAAAAAATTAAAAGGAAATACAATAAAAAGCAACCATAAAGGAAATCCTGCAATAAAAGTTCATGCACACTCCTTGAAAAAGGAAACTGAAAAGAAAATCCCAGATAACCAAAGGAAATAAAAAAAAGCCTTACAACACCATTATAAAATGCAACAGTTATATATAGATAGATAGAAAAACAAGAAAAACAAAATTCAACCCACCCAAAAAACATTTTTCCAAAGAAACTCACCAACAGAGGTCCCAAGTGTATTCATTTCAGAAGCATACAATATGTCCAGGTCCTGCTGAATATGAAAAAAAAATTTCTTGTATAGTATAAATCTTATTCTGTAGAATTCTCAAACATCTTGCTTGCCATATATGCCATTTAAGGCAAGCAAGAAGAACATTTATCGTACTTTTATGCCATTTACACCATTTCTTAGGGGATTGGCCCAATATCAGTGTATTATATGTCATAGATTTAAACAAAGGCTCACCCCACCAATGCACCAGTGCAGACCAAAAGGAGGCAATGTGTGTACACTCAAAATAAAAATGCCGGATCATCTCTAATTTCCCTTGACAGGAAACTTCTGGACAAACTCTCTCACTTATTTGTTTGTGCTTCTGATTTGCTTTAACATTTAGTTTCTGATGTGCACACAACCAAACCACATCGCGCATTTTTTCCGATATTCTTGGCTCTATCATACTGGCAAGCAAAATTGATGTATTGATTTCTGTAGAAACTAAAAAGAGGGGCTCCTCAAAATAGCAAGTAGCAACAATATGATTGTAAAAGGACCTTCTCTCATGAGACACAAACCAACTCAATTCAATCTTCCATAAACATATATACTTAAGTGTATGTTGTACATAAAGAGGAAGTCACCCATCCACTGGATGCCATTTTCCTCTACCCCATGCAGCCAAAAAAGGGGCTCCCCACAAAGACATACACATGGTACCAACAGCAGTGTTTTCTAACAAAAGAGGTCGAATAGAGGTGTAAAAAAAATTCCCCAAAAAATGCACAAGTGGATGTAACATGCCTAAACCCCCCTCTTTCCAGGGTCTGTATGTGTGTACTCTCTTCACTGGATTTAAACGACTGCCCCACAATAACTGAAAAAAAAGGCCCATAATTTTAGCATGCATCACAAAAGGCAGAGGAAAAATACGAGACAAATAAAGAAAGAGAGGGGCTATGTAGGATTTCAACAAGAAAACATGCTTTTTACGTGTCATCTTCCATGCTTGCCATTTCTTAACTTTAGCTAAAGCCGTATCATAAATACCATCCCAATTACTCTGTACAGCTGCTGGAGAACCAAAGAAAACCCCAAAAAACTTCACTTTATTAGTAATTACTGGTATGTCAAATATGTGCACACTGGGAGCGGAACCTAAGGGAAACAAAAAACATTTAGACGTGTTTATTCTAATACCAGTACTCAAATGGACAGAATGTAAAAAAGACAATAAATTCCTCCCCGATTCTACATCCGCAAGAGGGCAAAAACAATCATCAGCATATGCCAATATCTTAGAAAAACTGAAATTCTCAGTAGACACAATGGCCTGTATGCTCATGTCTCTATCAATATAGCGCAATAGAGGGTCCAACCCAAAGACAAATAAAAGAGGACTCAAAGGGCAACCTTGCCTAACTCCAATCCGATAAGGAACTGGAACCCCCAAAAACCCATTAACCAAAGGTGTTACTATAGCAGTGCAATATAGAGTTTTTTGCAATTGTAAAAATCCATATGGTATACCATAGAAGGTTAAAACATCCCAAAGATAGTCATGTCTTAGAGAATCAAAAGCTTTTTCCAAATCCAGTGCTAGCAAATAACCATTTATCTGGTGTTTTGAACCAAGCTCCAATAATTCCCTAACAAAAATCAAATTTTGAGAAATATTCCTTCCTAAGACAGCACAAGTCTGAGTAGTAACCAATAATCTTTTTGAAACAACCAGTAGTCGGTTATTTAGAATACTAGTCAAAATTGTATAATCAGTGGTTAAGAGACACAAAGGCCTCCAATTCTGCAGTTCATGAGGTCTCCTTTCTTATAAGCAAAGAAAAGGATCCCATTCCTCATATTAAGAGAGACTCTCTTTTCTTGCCAAACAGCCTGATAAACTAGCAACAGCCATGGTGCCAGTGTTTCTGCATATGTTTTATAAAACACGTTTGGCAAACCATCCCCACCAGGCTTAGAATTAGAGGATAAATGACTAATGGCCTGCATAATCTCAACTAAGGAGAAAGGGGCCTGAAGGGCATCAATTTCCTGGTCCGAAAGCAACGGAATGTCCAAATTTTGTAAAAATAAAACAGGGGATGCAGAGCCTAGAGAAGAAAAGGTGTTTTCCACATGTTCTTGCTCCAGGTTCCTAATCTGGCTAGTATTGTCAACTAAAATTCCGTCAGGTGATTTTAAAGAAGTCATACATAATGGGGGCAAAGTACGACTCGCTAAATCAAGTGGGTTAACTTGCTCATTAGTTCCTATAGTTAAATATTTCTGTCGTAACTGAAATTGTTTTTCTCTATCCTGAAGAAAAGCTATCATTTTGTCCTTGAGAGCAAGAAATTGCCTCCGTTCTCCTTGCTAGGAAATTGCCTGTGATAGAAAAGCCAGATATCTGGCTCTATACCCCAAATAATTTAAATAGGCATCTCGAGCCCTGCACCTAGAAAACTTCAAAAACAGACATTTCAAATCCCTTTTTGTGTCCTCCCACCAATCCAGGGGACTGTCATATAAAAAGGAGATGTCAGACCTTAGGGAAAAAAAAATTCCAACTGAGTAGCAAGTGTAACATCTTGCAAGAGGGACGTATTTAACTTCCAAAAACCCCTGCCTAAAATAAGAGTTTGATATGTGCAAGCGTGAGTTTAACTATTAAATGATCAGAAGTTTCAAAGGCTCCATTGTAATAGAGCAACATGAAAGCCTCTGAGATACAAACAAAAATCTATTCTGGTTGAGAGTGTTCTACTAAAAGGTGTGTACTGGCGCTTGGTGAAGTAGGTCATAGGAATCTACCAAATTATTTGTGCTTAAACATTCAATCATGCATTTGTATCACAAAATAATTTTTTTGTTGTTCATCCCCAATCTTTATCCATTAAACCACAATTGAAATCACCACCCCATACCACCAACTTTGAGGTATGTAAATAAGGGGAAAGATGATTAAATAATGCTGCTCTATCAGTTTTGTACTGGGGGGCATAGATATTCAAAAGTCGATAAATGCACTGAGAAATAACAATATCCATAAGCATCACTCTTCCAGGAACTATATCTAATAATTTTAACACTTTAATGGATAAATTTGAAGAAAACAGAATTCCTAAGCCATCACATACTGCTTCTCCTAAGGACCAGAAAGAAACACCCCAGCGCCAGTCCTGACTAGCCACTCTAACACAAGCCAGAGAGCTCAACCTAGTATCTTGTAAAAAAATAATGGAATTAGGGTAGGTACTAAGACTGGCAAAGGTAGTTCTCCGTAAAGGAGACGTTATACTGTTAACATTAACAGTGATTAAAGAAATATGCATTGCCAAGGAAGATTAGATGTCAGGGATACCCAAAACACACAAAAAAGACAAAATTCACTTCCGTTTTTTCCGCTTTTTTGGTTTAGGTTTATTCTTAACTTCAGGAACCTGAACATGGTCAGGGAAAGAGGAGGCAATTGACGAAAAATCCGAATCCACCTCCTCTTCTTCACCGTCTGGTTCTTGTAAAGGAGCAAAAGGGTTCACAATGGCAGATTCTAGTATTTCAGGACAAAAAGGAGAAGTCCCTACGGTCATCCTAGAGGCTTTAGACCTGGTGACACTTTGAAAGGGAATATCTGGTGCAGCTCCAGGTGGAGGCTTACATAAGGGTTCCTGGATAATACTAGTCTCCACAAGTGGTTGGGAAACCGAGACTGTCTGTTCCAAACCCAGTGTCTCCTCTGTCTCCTTCAGTGGCAAAGGGTCAGGAACCAAAAATTCAGTCTGCCTTAGTTCATCAGTAGAAGGAGGAACCTGAGCACTGATTTCCATACCTTCAGTGATCAGGACAGAAGAGACCTCTCCCTCATGCATAAGTGGAACTGAGTCCGGAGCTGCAGCCTGAGCCACACTGTGAACTAACATATCCTGCAACCTTTGTCGTTCTCTTTGCGCATTTGCAACAAAAACATCCTGTTCCGCCCGACGGGTTGCATCAGCATGATTATGCGATGCCCAAGAACAGGTACTGAAGGTATGTCCCTTTTCGCTGCGATAAATTACATGTCATAGGGTTTCTACAATGGGCACCTATATGCCCCAATTCCCACATAAGCCACATTTTGTTGATCACAGATATTACTTAAATGACCCAAAGCCCCACATTTATAATAGGCTCTGGGCTGGCCTGGGTAAAAAGCACTCCCCGATCTCGACTTAAAACAATTTGGTAAATGTTTAGTCTGGCCATTTTCAACCCGTAAATCAATTTGATATCTCTAACCCTCTGTCCATAGATGCTGTTCATCAAGAATGGGTTCTGGGGGGCTTTTAACCAGGCAATGCTGTTTCAACCAATACGTAATGTCAGTGACATTTACTCCTTCGTTCCGAAATAAATCAGTGATTTTCTTTGAAACAGGTTTAGTTAAAGGGATTGCCAAATAAGGTTTTCATAAAGGCGTATGTTTCAAAACTAGGTACTGTTTCCAAAATCTGTTTAAACCTGCCGGGTATTTGAAACTGACATCAAAGACTGTATCCCCTGGCATATGGATCAGAACATAAATCTCGTAGGTGTAAAACCTCATACTTTGTTTTAAAAGTTCACGACCAATAAAAAGTCTATGGGGATCTCCTCTTGTGACCCCCGGTATTTCAGCCTAACAGCATTACGACGTGTAGCAGGTTCATTACCAAGTCCAAAGGTGGCTGGAAAGATGTTCAGCAATATTACCTTGCCACACAGTTGAATTTGCAGCTTTATCATGCACAGTGCTATGCACTGGAGCAGGAGAAGTAGCACCAGCCTGAGGTACCACAGTGGGGGGGGGGGTTCAGGTGACAATCTCACATCACCCTCTTCCAAGTCTCTAATATGCTCCATCATATCAGAACTAGGTATTTTAGATAAGGAATCAGAAGAAAGGGCAGGTATTTGACCTAGAGGTAAACTAGGAACACTAGGAGATAAAGGAGCAGAAATAAGCAGTGAAGCCTCAAGAGGTTTTAAGTTCACATCCCAGGATTTCCCATCCGGTGACCTTACCCAACCCACAGTTTCCAATGCAGTGGCCACCTATGGAGGAGATTCAGGAGTTTCTAAAGACTCCCCCTGTAAAGAGCCCAGTTCCAAAGAAGAAGGAAGGAGGTGAGGTTCTAAGTTCGAAAAAAGAGAGGAGTTCCCATCCGTAACAGGAGGGAAAAAAGTTAAATCAGTCAGCCCTGCTACCTGAGACTGAGCACTAGAAGGCCATAACTCAGAAACGCTAGACTGACAAGTAGCAGGGAACGAGGAATCAACAGCATCAGCTGCAGGCAATGCTTGAACAAAATCCATCCCCATTTCAACAGAGGACTCACCCTGCAAAGTCCTAGAAAGATCCGGTGTAGAATTCAGCTCATCAGAGGGAACACACTCCGTAAGTTCAGTATCCATTACCCTGTGGTCTAGTGCCTGCAGAGACTCTCCCTGCATCATTTCCTGTTCCTGTAAGTGCGCATCCGTATTCCCGGACCACCGGCGATCCAATGCCCTCACCAGGACGTTCCATTTAGCCAAAAATTGCCTCTCCATATCCATCAAGAGCAAATCTATCTCTGCTTCACCTTGGGGAACATCGATATCCAATTCCATTTCAAATTCCATATTGCCGACTGAAACCGCTGCCTGCACAGCACCTCCAACTGAAGTAGGTTCCATATTGCAGCACAAAGTAAAAAGCAGAAGTTGAAAAAAAGCCGAGGAGGAGAGCCTCTCCTCGGCTCTCCATACATCCTACACCGTCGGTGTCCGCAAGTCCACTGAGCCAAACAATGATCAACAGCGCCCTCCAGAGTAGGGGAATTTCCCCGGTGTCCTGGCCAAATTTCCCTTATTCACTAAAAATACAACCAACAGCTTAATCTGGTTCAAGGTCAGTTGGCATTCATCTGTATCCCCCTTCCCTGGGTCGTGCCTGAAAATAGGCAGGATTTGTCTAGTGCACTTACCTGGTCAACAAAAACTAACTAAATAAATAAAATAAATATCCCTCTGTTTTAAATTTGTCAAGCAGCCACCTGGAAAACAGTCCATACCTTTACCAAGCATTACTCTCTGAATATCCAGGTTAGGAGTGATGCTCAGTTTGGCACAGCAGTACTTCAGAGCCTATTCCCTAAGTAGGTTCTGTCCCTCCTCCATGGAGGTACTGCTTGGTAGTCTGCAGATTGTCAGAATACAGCAAGACTTTATGTTGTTCGAAGAAAAAATTACTCACCTTAGTAACTGTGTTTCTTCTAATGGAGTCTTGCTGTATTCTGACCTCCCTCCCTGCCTCCCTTCTCAGAACCTGGTTTTGGGAAGTGGGTGGGCAGGTGCAGTGTTGCACCCCAGGGGTGTCTTCAGCACACCCTCCATTTTATCTGAGTGCTTTGTATTATAATCTTTATTTTTGGATAGGTTTTGGTTTTGGGTTTCCTGACTTGAGTCTTCCTTTGGGAGTCCAAAGCTTTCTGTTGCCAGTTGGCTAGTTTAAAAAATTTTACAGTTTCCACATAGTTACTCAGTGTTTGCTCATAAGAATCTGACAGTTGGGTTTCAAAGTGCTGCAGATAGAGACCTCAACCGAGCTCGAGCTCAACGTTCTTTGCACTGCATAGAAAATTAACCCTCTACTCTCCTGGGCAGTTTAAAGTCTGGAGCTAACTGCAGATTCTCAGAATACAGCAAGACTCCATTAGAAGAAACATAATTACTAAGGTGAGTAATTTTTTCTTCTCTGTACATGTATTACTTTTGTACATTTGCAAATTTATTTAACTTCATGTATCTTATTGTACTGTATGTCTCTGCACCTGGTATTTGCTTCTTCTACAGTTGTTATTGTTCTGTATTTATTGCACCTTGTTAGATTGTACTGTTTGCCCCATCTCCCTATCATCAAATAAATAAGTAAATAAATAAATGAATAACTAAGTGTGCATTGTTTTTTTTTCTTTTTAACTTCATACCCCCTTGTTCCCTTTCCTAGATTGCACCTAGAAACGAGCTTTGGCTCAGTGTGCCTTTCCCAGTTACCAGTAGTTTACAAATAAATAAAATGCCATGCTCCAATATATAATTTTTTAAACAATGGGCTACACAAGCTAATGAGTACTGTTTAGTGCTATAAGCTTTCCATCTGACCCATTGGTGTGTGTTACATGTCAATTTAAAACAGCCACAGATGGTCCCTGATCCAAGATTTCTAGGGCAGTAGCAGCTGTGGAAGTACAGTATAATTCCAACACTGATTAGTGTTTTTTCCGCTCTGTCTGTTACTGATAGCCTGCAGTTGAACCCCCCCCCCCAAAAAAAAGATCACACTCTGCTATATATAAATAGAGCTGCACCAATTTCAACAAATCAGTCCAGGCTGCCTTTGTCTCTGGAGCTTAAATATTAATTAAATGATGTGTATTCCCCTCAAAATAAATATCTGATAGCACTGCTCTCCCCAATGCAAGTTCCAGCAATCTAATGACAGTGAAATCTTGAAACTTAAAAAGGATACCCAAAACTGTACGTGCCTCGTCATTAACTGACCAGAAGGATGGCCACTGATGCCAAGCCTTTTTTTGCCCCTGCAACATTAGACAACATCAGATGATAGCTGTAGTCTGGTATCCTGTAAAAAAAAACAAAACAAAAAAACAAAGACAGTATGTTAACCGTTGCAAGACAGAAAAAGCGATCAGTCTATGTTTGTATTTTTTAGAGCGTAACATTTGGGAAGAGAAAGTTCAGATCTGAAAAGGAATGGACCATAAAAAAACATAAAAAAATAAGAAGGAGCATAAACCACTAAGTTTCATCATTATGATTAATTGAGGCAGAAAATCAGACTCAGCAAATTATTTCTTTTTAGATTTCCTTGGGGCCAGCTTAGCAGTGCCTTTCGTTTTCCTTTGTGTTTGTGGTCATGGCAGCTCTTCGGGCTCAGAGGACGTGTCTTTTTTGTGAAGAGAATATGGAGGATGCATCAGATTCATCCCAGAATTTGTGTCTTCCCATTGGTCACCTATGGTTAGAGATTCAAATTTATTGTATAGTGGAAGAGAATCTGTTCTCTGCAGCTTTGATTGAGATTGGTGACTCAAATGTCCACACCCAGTGGATACAACTGTAAATCCGGATGTATGTGATAAGGGCAAAAGCCCAGTTGTGATCATTGGCAGGGCGAGTGTACATCACTGAAAATCAGTTTCATTGATGTACATCCCTGGTGCACAAGAAAACGTTGCCAGGGACTTAGATTTTAATTGTTTATGCAGGGGGCTGCTCCCCCCCGCACCTCCCCTACTGAAGGATTCTTAACTCCGGGGGGGTGCATGTCGGGGGGTGTGAAAATTCTTGCAAAATAAAAATTTCAGACGGGGCACACAAAAATGTAGGCATGCCCGGACCCAAACCTGAACCCGGAACCCTCACAGTATTAGGCTGCCACCCACCCACCATGCTATGGGGCCAGCTCAGCAGCCCCATGCCGACCACACCAGGCCAACCCTCCCTTCCTTCCATCATGCTCCCTCCCCTCCGCACACATATACATACAGTGACATCCTGTCACTATATGCGCCCACCTCCCCATCCGGTCGCCCTTCCTCAGAGGTAGCCCCATCGACATGTGCCAGGACTGAGTCGCTGTTATTGCAAGCACTCAATCGCTGATGCCCATGTCATGGACTACCATAAATCCAGTATCAGGACCAGGGAGGCATAGCCTCCAAACTAGTCTCTTTTGAATGTACATCTTGTTTAGAGGATGCATCAGAAACAATCATATGGTTTGATAATTAAGCATCCTCTTGTTTCTCAGTATGACCCACTGTTTCCTTTTCTGTCACTGTCTCAGACTCTAGTGACTGTATAGATGTAGACACTTCTTGAACCACCGGAAGGGTCTCGGCGGGGGTGGGGGGGGGACTGGTATAGGAGAGGAGGTAACATGAATATGTGTATCTGCTATGGGGGCAGACGCCTGGTTTTTTTCTGGTAGGACCACTGAGCGAGGGTCACATACAATGTTTACCTCAACACATGGGATGGACAAAAAGAAGGGTCAGAGAAGGTATTACATCAGTTCATATATTTTCAGTCCAGTATAGGTTCTGGATTTCCAAGCATGTCACATCTGTGTTTCACCTGGTAAGCAGTGTCCGCAATGTTCACTCCCTTATTCCTGAACAAAATAGTTATAGTTTTGTGTAAAGGCTTTGTGAGAGGGATAGCATAAAAAGGAGACCATAATGGAATTTTTTATAACATATGGTATTTTTGCCAAAACCTCTTTTGCCCTGAAGCAGTCCAAAAGGTAATGTCAAAAATGGGTTCCCCTGTATATGGATAATGGCATAGACTCCTGTGGCATAGAAACACAT
This sequence comes from Neoceratodus forsteri, assembly GCA_016271365.2. Lineage (NCBI taxonomy): Eukaryota > Metazoa > Chordata > Ceratodontiformes > Ceratodontidae > Neoceratodus > Neoceratodus forsteri. The sequence continues at coordinate 507,316,344 of CM028137.1, forward strand.
TGAGTCTTTAATAAGGGTTCAGCCAACATAAATCCTGTCAGAAAACTCAAATAAGCCCTCTTTAGATCTGAGCCTCACAGCAATTCTCTTACTTCCTGGTAACACTGGAGCTTGAAAGAGGTCAGCAAATTTCTTCTGTGGCCCTTTTTTCTGAGGCAGCACACTCTTAGGCTCCTGGAGAAGACCCTTTTCTGTGCGAAACAGCACTGCATCACGTAAATTAGAGGGACCTACAGTATCCTGCTGTGCGGTCTGTGAAGTAGAGATATCCTTATTATTAATAACAACATCAGGCTGTAAAGGAATAGGGAAAACTATAGGGGTTCCTTCATCTTCGGAGTCAGTAATTACTGTTCTGTACAGATACTTATTTCAAGTTGGCAAATCTCAGAAACAATAGTGTTAAGCCAGCCTGCTGGTACAGCACGACAGCTACCAACTGCAGCACCAATGTCAAGGTTTGGAAGAGAACTCGGGGTGTCGGAGGGCCAGCTGGGGGAAGGAGGACTGAGTGTCCTATGGACTGCTCTCCTCCTCTGGGGGGAGGTTAGGGAAGAACCTGATGTTTGACAGGACCCTAGTGGAAGCTGGGGGGTCTGACAGACAGAGCTAGAAAGTTTGGGAGGCATGCCAGATGTGTCCGGGGGAGCACTTAGAACATTCTTATCTTGTGCTGGTAATACAGAGGGCTGCTTCTGTAATGTAGAATCTTCCTCTTGAACAACGTTTTGTGGAGCTAATCAAATCAAATTATTCTTTACTTATAAAAAGGCACCTTTCTAAAACCAAGGCGCCTGTACAACAACAAATTAAAACACATCAATAAATAACTAGTACAGAAAGTTAAAATGAATAAATACAATGGTGGCATTAAAAATCAGAAAACGCTAGGCTAAAAAGATAGGTTTTCAGGGCAACTTTAAAACTCTGAACAGTCATGCAATCTCGCACCTGATGAGGTAGAGAATTCCACAGGGTTGGGGCCATAAAACTGAATAACTTTGCCCCAGGTGTCTGTAAATGAATCCTGGGAATCTCTAGCAATCCCTCATCAGTGGATCGGAGAGAGCGGAGGGGACAGTAGGGATGAAGGAGATCTTGCAGGTAACTAGGTCCCTGGTTGTGTAGGGCCTTATAGGTCAGCAAACCAACCTTGAAGGTGATCTGCCACTGTACTGGTAGCCAGTGCAGTCCGCAGAGCACAGGAGTTATATGACTGGTCCTAGAACTACCAGTCAGAAGCCTGGCTGCCGCATTTTGCACCAGCTGCAGGTGATGGATACCAACCCCCAGTGGCCCTAGGTAGAGGGCATTGCAGTAGTCAAGGCGGGAGGTAACAAAGGCATGGACCAGAGTTGAAAGATCGTAGGAAGGAACCAGGTGCTTCACCCAGGTGATATTCCTCAGATGGTAAAAAGAGGTTTTGACAACTGCCGACACCCGTGATTTAAGTGTCAAGCAGTCATCAAACATAACACCCAGGTTCTGCACTCGGTCTGAAGTAGTTAGCTGAGCACCTCCAAGCCACAGACCCGAAGGTGAACCAGCTGACAAACCTGCCTCCTGATGGCCTGGGTCCACAACCAACACCTCAGTTTTTCCTGGGTTTAACCACAGCCAGCTCACATTCATCCAATCCTAGATCTCGGTTAGACAGTTGTTAAAGACTGAGATAGCATCATCCTGGCTGGGCACAAAGGACAAGTACAGCTGAGTGTCATCTGCATAGCAGTGAAAACTCAGACTGTACCGCCTAATAATCACTCCTAACGGCAGCATGTACACCGCAAACAACATGAGCGCCAGACTAGAGCCTTGTGGTACCTCGCAGGATAGGGAGAATGGAGCTGAGGAAAAAATCCCAGATGCCAACTTCTGAGTCCTACCCTCGAGGAATGATCAAAACCATCTGAGGATCATCCCAGAAAGTCCACAGATGAACCACAGGTGCTCCAACAGCATGCCATGGTCTACGGTATCAAATGCCACAGAGAGATCTAGAAGGACCAAGATGGAACGGGTCTTTCGATCTCTCGCTATTAGGAGGTCATTTAGTACCTGAACAAGGGCTGTCTCAGCACTATGTCTCTTCCTAAATCTGGACTGGAGAGAATCATAGACATTGTGGCTGGTTAAATGGTCATCCAGCTGTGACACAACCACCTTCTCAATAACCTTGCCCACAAAGGGTAGGTTAGAGACAGGTCTGTAGTTAGACAGAGAATCTGGGTCCAAGGAGGGCTTTTTAAGAAAAGGCCGAACCACGGCCTCCTTCAGGGGATCTGGAAAGATCCCCCTCTCCAAGGACATCCAGATTATCTCGGCAAGGACCGGGCCAATTTTATCCACACCGCCCACTAAGAGGTGTGTGGGGCCTGGGTCCAAACTACAGTTGGCCGGACACAATGACTGGATGACCATCACAATGTCATTGATAGTGAGCCAGCCGAAGTCACACCACACAAACTGGGCATCCAACATCTCCTGCCGACCACCGTAACTCCCTTTAGAGAGGTTAAGGCGGACCTTGGACCTAATTGTGGCAACCTTATCTGTGAAGAATCGAGCAATCTCCTCACAACGTTCTTGTGAAAAAGCAGTTCCAGGCTGGAGACAGACTGAATTGCACAATCTGTCCACAGTCTGGAAGAGCTGGTCTAGTCAATTCTGCACAGCAGCAATTTCCCTGGACAGGAATTCTGCCTTCTTATGGGCAATTGCTGATTGGTAGACCACATAGTGGTCCATCAAACTAAGTTTGTCACACTCCAGGCCCGACTTCTACCAGCACCTCTCTAACCTTCATCCAACTCTCCTCAACTCCCTCAGGACCTCATCAAACCAAGGAGACCTGGGGTGATGAGTGAGGGGATGAACACTGACAGGAGCAATGGAATCCAGGGCCTCTGTCACCACCTGATTATAGGCAAGCACAAGTTCCCCTGGATCCATGCATTCACTCGGTAAACCCGATAGATCCAGCACTGCCATCAGGGGAAACACCCCTCAAAGGGCGGTACCGGACCATCTCCATAGGGGCAGACCTACTGGGGGGGCCAGAAAACTGAACCCAGTGGTGTGATGATCAGACCACCCGACTGGTTCCACCAGCAAGTCGGATATCTCCATCCCCAGGAGGAACACCAAATCCAATAAATGACCACCAATATGGGTTGAGGAGGAATTAACCTGTGTGAAGCCCAGTGAAATCATCAACTGGAGGAAGTCCTGACCAAACTGTGAGAGTTCATCGTCAACCTAGGAATTGAAGTCCCCCAGGATCACTCATCTGGGGGGATCCCAATGTCAGGTCAACAATGAAGTCCACAACTTCCTGCAGGAGCACATTCCCATCTCCTGGTGGATGGTAGACAAAAAGGATCCTGCACCCCACACCCTCACCCAGGATACATTCAAAGGAGTTGGTAGTCCCCACTGGTACCTCCATCAGGTTCAGTTCCGATCTAAAACAGATGGCAACACCACCACCCCCATGATCTAGCCTCGGGCGGTGTATCACCGAGTACCCAGCCAGAATTGCTGATGCCAGAATGGGATGAGCTTTCTCATCCAGCCAGGTCTCGGTGATGCATGCCAGGTCCGATGAACCAATAAGATCCACTATTATAGCGGTCTTGTTTTTAACAGACCTGGCATCGCACAACACCGCCCAAGTAGGATGAATAACCAAGGAAGACTGTGTAACCTGCCTGCTACAGGCAGAGCCCTTGGGTATGGAAACCAGATAGGGAAGACCCCTTTCCTGGACCCGTTTCACCCCAGGGTGTCTCTTTGTCCCCACAATCCCAATCTGCCCACTCCTTTCCATTCCCCCACCAGGCTGAGCCTCTGACCCTGACCTCCTAACAAGCCCCAGAGCCTGGCACTGTCTGTATACCTCTGGGGACAGTAAAGGACAAGAAAAGGGGGGAGATCCTTAAGCCTGGAGGGGGAATATTGCCTGACCATCATTATGCCTTCCCAACACATCTTGACCACACTCTGCAGACACACAAACACATGAAACACTCAATACAAACTCTCAACTTCCACACCACTTTCACACATGCAATAACCAATCAACCAAAACTCCCAACCCCACCAATACAAACAATGTAAACAATATTCTATTTCAGGGTATGAAGGTGATCAATGAGAGAGAAGTGGCACAAACTCCCCAAAGTGAATAATAATTAACTTCTAAGGAGCTCCCACCTCCCTAGAGAAAGAAAATATTGCCTCCCAACACTCTCTCTCGCACATAGTCCTGAGGGGTAATCAACAGTAATTCAGTTTAAGAGGGCACTCTCACTGCCCACCAGGTTCAAACAGTAGAAGAAAGAGAAGGAGTCTGACTGTCCCTTAAGTGCACATAAATGTCCGGAAATCTTCACCAAAAACTTCACCTGCCACAACTATAATTTTCAGGAATCCTCAAAAAATCTTCCCTCTGACCAAGCTGATTGACCACCCTGCCGTCCCCCAAGGGGTCACCACCGGAGGCCCTTAGCTGTCAATTGGTCTCCAGGTGGAGCCGGCTCTTCAGCCTACCTCTCACAGAAGGCCAAGAGCTCGGGTACTATAGTGCACGCTCTCCAGCGGCCCTACACCTGTTCTCTAAAACAGCCAATTGCCCCGGTGGTCCCTCCTCCAGGTTCAGGCCAGTACAACCTTCAGACTCAGTGGGCTGAAATCCAGGAAGATCTGTAAAGCCATCTGGCCATCATCCATGGTGTGCCGATGAACAATTCCGGTCCCAGTCCTGGCAGCACTACTGAAACCGAGCCGCACAACACTGTTCCAGCAATCACCAAGCAGCACCAAAGTTCCAGCACAGGCTCCGGACTCAGGCTCCAAAGACAAATCCACACTCAAGGACGACTGAAACGACTCCTTCCAAGTCCTCCTCCTCCTCAACCTGGCAAAGCAACCAGGTAGGAAACAAGCAAGAGTTCTCCAGTAAAATTGGAAAAGTAAAAATGTCCTGTGACAGAATGTCAATTGCTCTGGAAACAAAAAGAACCCTTAATACAATTTAAGCTTAAGCTTTGTGTGACTTATGTACAACTTATATGTGACTTGTATATGACACGATTATACTGCTTCAATTTAAAACCTAACCCGATACGCTCTACCATAACCGAAATCACTGTTTCACCCGTAACTAACTACCTACTATAAAATAACCAAAGTAAATGATAAACGATAAAAATAATTAACAAGTAATAAAAATAACTATAAGAAAAAAATAAATAAAACAACGAAAAACCTTCATGCATACACGCTGCTTCTTGGTGGCTAGCCCAGCATGGCTGCCATCTTCATCTGAAGTGACATTCTTGTGTACCTACAGGTGTACTTGTTTCAGGAGATTCAGAATTTAGAGGCTCGGCCTGAATTAATATGGGAGAGAGCAGTTGTTAAGTCCAGAGGAGCTATCTGTAAGTCCATCTCCCTTACCAGAGTAGCAGAATGAGACAGGTTACCATGTCTTTACTTGGAGATGGGCCCAGAAGGACATGCTCAGACAGCACTGTGGAATCAGTAGCAATCTCAGCACAAATCACTTGGTTAGTAGCAAACATCTGTGAAGATGGAGACATTGGTAGCTCACCTGCTGCAGCGAGCAGACTAGTTTCAGAGGCTGTCCCTGTGTGTTCTTAATCTTATTAGTTTAGTGTTTCAGTCATGAAACATTCAGGCCGCATGGAAGAGGGAAGCTTTATTGGGTCTACTTGCCCTGTATATACCCTCCCTTGCCCAGCTGGCCCTTTTCAAAGCTTCTTATGATCTCCACATTGAAGGATTTGGATATGGATCGTCACATCTTTGGTGTGACTGCTATGCTGTTTTCTGCAGTCCTGAGCAACTGGAAGCCACTGACAGCTGATCCCGCAGCAAGCTGTCAGAAGCTCAAAACAAAAAAACTCTATGCTCTGGGCTAGGGGAGTTTGGGTGCAGAGTGAAGGGTGCCTACCTTTATGTAAACTCCAAACATCAAAAAGTCTCTGCACTCAGGTCACCAGTTCCCCGGACAAGAACTTGATTTGCCACAAAAACTTCTTTTGCAGTTATTTGCTTTATTTGCCAAGTGCTCAGGTCCATTCCTGCCGGGTAGGTAAAACCTCCACGCCTACTACACCTCGGTGTTTCACTTGCACTTGGCAAATAAAAAGCATATGAATGCAAAAGACATTTTTGTGGTGAGTCAAGTTCTTGTCTGAGTAAATGGTGACCTGAGTGCAGAGTCTTTTAAGGTTTTGGCTGTCAGGGGCTCAAACAGCATTCAGTTCCTCCTGTCAGAGTTTCAGTCTGGTGATGTCTTACTCAGAACTTCTGCTTTTGTGCGTGACATCTTGGTTCTTCAGCTATTTGGGCCAGAAGGTGCTCCATAGTGAGCCTCAAAGCTCAATCCAGTAATCTTTCCTGTGCTTCATCAGCCAGTATACCGCTCAACCTCTTGCCTCATAAATCAGGGACAAGGCTTAAAAAAAAAAATAAGGACAAAGACCCCAAATCAGGGACACAAAATTGTCAGTATTCACTTGGAAAGCTGATAGAATAAGGGGATTAGTGTAATGCATTTTCTGAAGAACAACGTCTGTAACTGTAATATTTGACATTATTTTGTGCTTACAATCCCCACTGTTCAGTCACAAAAACACACATTTTACGAGGGAAAACAGGAAAACTCTGAGGCAAAATCAGGGACAGCTGACAGGTATGTCAGCCAGTTGAGGGTGTATCTTGGAACCAGCTGTCTCTGCCATACAAACTGCAGCAGTTGACTCTGATACTTTCACAGTTACAATGCATGTTTTTGATTTATCTCCACCAATCTCTATTTCCATCTCCTCAGCCAATAAACAACCATTATTTGTTAGATGCTAAAACAGGCACCATGTCCTCAATATGCCAGATGGGGAGGGAAGCAAACTCCACCACCAGGAACACCATCACACATGCCTCTCCAGGGCGCTCAATCTTCCAACAGGAAGCATACAGTGCATCCCACAGGAAGAGCAGGGCAATTTCTTTGGTGTCCTGGCCAAATTTTCCATTGACTAAAAATACCACCAACAGCTTAATATGGTTCAATATGTGAATTTGCAACTGTACGACCTCCCCGAGAATGACAATAGATAGGATTGCCTAGCCCTCCTTCCTGGGTCAGCAAAAAAACAAAATAAATAAAATATTGCTACAGAAAGTTCATATACCCCCGCCAAGAAAATGTCCCTGCTGTTAGTGGATTTTCATTCCTGGTCACCTCAGCAAAGTGCTGTGTCATGAAATTAGTTCAAAATGAACATACAGACCTATTTAATGGGGAAAATAAAAGAACTTTGGCATGCCTTAACTTCCAGTCAGTATTTGTATTTTTTCTGTTTTAATGAGCCTCGTTATGCCCACGGACTATCCATTTCCTGCTGTGCCACTGAGCAACCCCAGACTTGTTGCACAGTATGCCATCTCTATGGCAACACCAGCACAGGGAACCCCCCCCCACAGTGAAACCCCGACCACACCTATATCGGCAGCGATGGGGATTTCACTTTGATGGACTTTACGGTGATGGGGGTACAGTATATACCTAACCCCACTGTCTGTGTGATGTGGAGTTAGACATCTGAAGTTAGAGGGAGTGCAGTGGGCATAGCCCCCTCGCATTGGAAGTCACAGTGTTGCCAGTCGTTGCAGGGCCGCATCGGTGTGGGGGGTGTCAATGGGTTTACAATGCTGTTGAGGATGTCGCTGTGGGGCATGTTGTGCTGGTGTCATAGATCCCTTGTTGCACTGGATCAGGCCCCATCAGTCACCATATTTATGACCTCCTCCTGTGACAGAGCCCCAGACCTGTGGGGTCAGGACAGTCAGAGAAATAGAAGTGCAGCATGTGAGGCTGATTGGGGGTGCAGCCACTGTACTTGCCAGGCAGGGATTTTCTTTCCTTTGTAAGCCCACCTTCCCCCCACAGAATTTGTGGGTTCCAGCTGCCATGCCCTTCTGTACATGGGGTTAAGCTGACATAGCCATGTCACCAACAATGGTTTATGCAGCTCCCAACCCTGCTATAGGAGGCACAGACAGCATCAAGGATACAGCTCTCCCCATGGACTCTGAAAGCACTGATCTGCAGATTTCTCAGGACTCCATCAGCTTGATACAGAGTGTTCCTTGGGTCTCCCCAGTGCCACTGAGCAAGGCTCAGTTTCCAATGATATTTAAACAGGCAAAGCCAGGTTAATATTTCTCTTTTAAAAAAAACTCCTACTAGATGGGGCCTCAGATATTATTATGCCTCATCACCTTGGGGGGGGGAGGCATTCCAGGGGATGCAATTGTATGATGTTCTAGGGGATTGAAATTGTCCTTATACCCCTTTCCTGTCTAGTTGGAGCCACTGAGTAAACTATTGTTGACATTCAGTAACAACCTTAAACTACCACATTCATCTGCTACAACCCTTCCCAAATCAGCCCCTCAGTCCTCCTCTGGGTCTGGTCCAGGTCTATCACTGTTCTTTGCAGATGGAGGAGAAATGGGATAATTAACATTATACAATGGCAAGAAAGAATCCTGGCTTCTGACTGGTCACAGCAGGGATGTTATCCTGGCATAACATCCCTGCTGATGACTAGGATTATTCCTTGGTCTATCATTATTTGCATCTTCTCTAAGAAACAAAAATATTTTTCTAGGCTAACAAAAACATTCTTTAAAATTATTTTTTTATTCTGTATAAATTAACAAGACATTGTATAATAGGAATAATGCCCTCCAGGGTGGGTGTTACGCTGGGATAACATCCCTTCTCGGGTGTTGGACGCCTTCCGCCAGTGGCCTCAGGCCCAACCTCGTGAGGTGGGGTGTTATCCCAGCATAACACCCACCCTGTCAGGCATTATTCCTTTAGGATGCCACAGCAGGACCTGTCTGTCACCTACATACTGAAGGCACAGACATGAGCATCAGCAGCTGGGTGTGGAGTTTGCTTTTGATAGATACCACAATATTACCAACAATGTCTGACTTACGTCCTCACCTATCCTGAGAAGGAGGAGGAGGAGGGGGTATAATGCCACAGGCTGTGTTGCGGTCCTTTTATTGCAGCCTCCTGTAGAATGTGCCCCAAGAAGGAGGAGGAGACAAATAGCAGGCTCCAAGAGGTGAATGTTTTTTAACTTAATTGTTAACAGGAATCTTTTTAGATACAAGTCTTGCTTTTTGATCCAAACTTTTGAGGCTACAGCAAATTAGGGAAGTGAATTGCGTAATTCAGGCCAAATGCTCTTTTCTACTTATGTGTGACCTACATGTCACAGTGCTGATACTCGTCACTGGTGGATCCTGGCCAGCATTAGTACAGTGTGACTGTAAAAAGTTCACAGAACTCATTGACACCATGCAGGGGAAGTTGGGGGCATCAGATCATAGAATGAACATAACCTTAAGCAAACTGAGGGTAATTGAAAACAGTTTGATAAAGTTGTTTTATACAGCTTTATTCAATACAGTGTCCTGTTTTTGTTCTTATTGTGTTCCAGTTATACCAGTTTAACTGTTTTGCTTCTACTACCTTAAATATATTTAATTATACAACTGGAACGTCCTTACATTATTAGGTCCTAATGCTAAATGAATTTACAAAGTGTTTTAAATTTGATTTGCAACATTTGTGTCTCCTACAGGAAACATAGTTCTGTTAACTTGGTTTTGCAAGTATTTTGATGAGGAGTACTCTTATCCAGAAGACAGACTTCACAGTAATCCAGCAGTCAAGAATACCATAACTTTATGCAGGTGACTAACATTGCATTGATAGTCACACAGTGCCCTCAGTTTGTGGGGGTCTCTGTGATAAACTCATTGGAGGCAGGAACCATTCTGCCCAGAACTTCACAATTTATACTCATTAAAACCAGATTTACACAACCTACTTGGGATGATTTTGTTGTACTGTAGGTCTGCATAACGGTACCGCAACCAGTGCCTGTGACCAGTTTTTCCACAGTCTCAGCACTAGGACTTCTTAAACAATAGAGTTTATTGTTTGCATGTACTGTTCATAAAATACTAAAAAGTGTGCAGAACACGGATTTCATACATACTGTAAGCACCTCCTTGGCCACACCCCTTTATGACAGAGTCAAGATCAAGTTGGGCTGTTGGAAATGGAGTTCCAAAATGTCCCCAAGGGGGCAGGTCAGGGGGGAGAGGTGTCATCTGCTGTGAGGAGTGGCTGAGTATTCCATTTTCTCCTCAGAACTTCCACCTCAAGGACTTGTAAGCACATCAATGCATGAGCACAATGCCTGCATGTCACCTGTCCACCCTCCAGACACCCAGTACGCATTCCCAGCTGCACTGTCACCTGTGTTCATCCAGATGACAGTATCATAGCAGGAGTCTGTGCCTACCCTCCTTGGAGGAGAAGAATGTACTCTGGCATATCAATCATCCTCCTTCTTCTTCTGGCCTGTGATGGACAGCCAAATGCAGGGCACAAGCCACAGCAGGAGTAGCGTGGCACCATCCCACATCTCACTACTAAGCCACGCTGAATATTGAGTCTTTTAATCTGTTTGCAAAGCTTTAGCACTGTAGGTCTACCTTTCTTATTTATGTATACCAAATGTGCCTGTTGACTATCATTTGCAGGTCAGTTGTTCTGCAGATGACTTTTATGTGGTGACTATTGCAAGTATGGAAATATAGTACTAAAGCCACTGCAATGTTTCTGCTGTAAAATAACTGCCTAGGGTACTTGTTTGGGGACCAGTTAAAGTGTGGTTCACTGTCTTAGCACAACATGACAGTCACAGTTTTGCATTATGGATTACAGATAAAATTCAGCTCTGCTGAGGTCCACAGCAGCAAGTGAAGATTATTTAAACTGCAGTGAGAGAGAGAGCATTTTACATATTGCAAGCAGCAACTGAAAACATACTGTGGTGATGCAGTATTGTAATGACCGAAGGGACCTAAGATCTGTCTTGCCCACCCCTTCTGCTGCACTGCAGTGACTATTCCTAATTTGAGTATGGACATTAACAAATAATTTATTATTTGGCTTGATCCCTTGCACAGTCCTGCCATTCAAACCATTCCTGGCCTGGTCAATCATGGCCCTCCACATCTTCACTGATGCTCTATACCCTGCTTCCACTGCTCTGGCACCAGAATCCTTTCACTTATCCTGCACCTGGGTTTTCACCCTTAATGTCCCCTGAACTGCTTTGAGAAACCACAGTGGCCTTCACCTAGCTCTCTTGCTATTGTTGCACACTTGGACTAATCTAGTCACTGTCTCCATTATATTTTGCTCCAGGGCTTCTAACTAGGAATTAGAAGTCCCTCTCAGCGGTAGTGCTGGGTGGAACTGCAAATACTGAATTCACAGAAATTTCATGAAATTTCACAGATTTTGTGAAATTTTCAGAAATTCCAACTTTGGCAAAATCCAAACCCATCAAATGTTTTAGTGAATTTTCGTCTCATGCCATGACATTTTCTGGCTGACTTGCGAAATTATACACATGAACCACAAGAGTACAGGTCTGAAGAATTTCATTCTGCAGTTTAATACATTAATCCACAATTTATGCATTCATTCTGCTGTTCTAAATTGGAAGTCTGCAAAACTTGCCTAAGTGCATTCCAAAATTCCTCAGAAGTGAAATTCTGCATTTTGCAGTAATTCTACCGACAGAATTTTATTTTCGCACATCACTACTTGGCGGTTTATATAGCAGATTCAGCACAACCACCTCTTTCAGATTATCAAAATCTGTTGTCCTGAAACTTTATGTCCTGATCTTATTTTTGGAAAGGCAGCTTCCAGCTACTCCCTTGAATTCAGTCCTGTTATAAACACTGTTACTCAATGGCTCCCCATTTACTGCTCTGACCATGTCATCCCCCCCTACTCAGTAGTAGATCAAGAACTGTGTCCCCTTGTGTTCCATGCAAGACATGTGGAAGGATACAGTTCTTCACAACTGACAAGAAATTCCTCCCTGCTTTCCCTTGGGAACTTTCCACCTCCAAGTCAGTGTCAGGTAGTTTAAAATCCCCAGAGAGAACCATGGAACCATATTGTAGTTGTGACCTTTGTAATTTCATTTTCCAATTCCACGTCCTGCTCTGTTGTACTGTCTGGCAGTCTGTTATTTACTCCTGGAATTGTCTATTTGCCTCCCAAGGATCCTAATTCCAGCCACAGGCTTTCTGCAGGAATCCTATCTCTCCTCACTCCCTCCTTATCATTTGCTTCAATCCCTTCCTTGTGATTGAAATGTACTCTTTCACCCTCTGACCATCCCTGCCCCCACTGTAACAGGCTGTTTCCCTCTATTCTTGTATTCCAGCACATTCTCTCTTTTCATCAGGTCTCCGTGAGTTCTACTACATAGTAGCTTGCATCAAGAAGTTTACCCACCAGCTCATCCATCTTGCTTGTTGTGCTCTTCATTTTTGTTGACATGCAGCAAAGATTGTTGCTTTCCTTCTCCTTGCTATTTGCCTCTTACAGCTGGCCTGTTTACCACCTGTATGTGGCTAGGGCACGGACATTCTCCTGCACCCATCCTTACCTGATCCTGTCCCAGTTTAAATTCTCTCCACCTCTCTGTCTATCCGGTGTGTCATATTAGTTAGTTTAGTTACTATGATGACAACACATATTACATAAAAAAGCATTGAACTGCAGAGCACTCAGCTTATATATTTAGTGGTACATTGATAATCTAAACCAGAAACTTGATAGAGCACGACAAGACAAAAATAAATCACATTTAATAGAAAACAACTATTGTTTTCTAGGCAGTAATACTAAGGATGTAATGCCAACAATAATCCCTGTGGTTTGCTAGATTGAAACAAATGTTGAATAACTCTATGGTAGCTTGAGTGATAAACTGCTCTGTCATGAGAATAAAACAATTTTGAAATATTATTTTAATTAGAAAAACAGAACAGAGAGACATTAACATTACTGTGCCTAACTTAAACAGAGCAGATGTACACAACAGCAGATGTTTTTTCCGAGCACCTAAGAATACTAGGGCATCCGGAGCAATAATTTATTTTGGTACATCATTAAAATTAATTTAGTGAATCTTTCTTTTGGACAATTAAACTACTATTTGTATAACTAAATGAAAGACTGTTATAAATACCCAAAGCCAGAACATACAATTGTACACCTAAGGCAATCCCAGAAAGCCTGGGAACAATTAAAAAGGGTATTCTGAGACCTACAGTCATTTGTGTTGTATTCAGTTTGTAGTTGTAAGCTGTAAAATCTTGATATTGTTTTACCTAACATTAAAGGTGTTGGTGAAGGTAGTGACAGTGTTACAGCTACAGTCTCTCCTGGGAAAATTTACCATCTACAAGGAACTGCAGCCAGGTTTCAAGCCGCGGCAAAGCACAGTGATGGCGCTTGTAAGGGTGAATAGTGATGCTCTCCTCCCAGCTAGGATGAGATTGGATACAACAGGACTGGATGGGGCAGGATCAGTTTGCTTACAGAGCACCATTCTAAACCCCACGGTGCTTTACTTAGGATCAATACAGAAGCAATATAATAAACATAAAAGGAGTTGTTTAATACATTACTACATAGTTACACATACTATAGCAATTAAATTCATGAATTTACATAGCTGAAGAAATGTTTGATAAACACAGCATCATGCAATATGGCTAGGGTAGGTGGAGCTAAAAAGTTACTTCAGAATTCTGCCTCAAAGTGGCTTGAGCTTGACATTTTGCTGACAGATGGTGGCAGGGAGTTCTACAGAACTGGGCTGCTATGTCAAACGTAAAATAGGACTGAGGAGGATCGCCAGTGACGCCTCCTCTCAGATCCCTTGCCTGAAGGACAGCATCACACACTGTAAGCAAAACCAAGCAAAACCATCTTGGTGCTGTAGCACTGTTGGATTCCAGATTGGAAGGGCCTAGGGATGTAATACCACTCCACATGCTCCTCAGTATGCATTGCCACCACCTTCTATACAACCATCGCTAGCAATGGTAGGTTGGAGATGTTCTGAGATTTAGCTGAACTGTCAGGATGCAAAGACTGTTTCTTGAGCAGTGTTTTCATGATGGCCTTTTTCAAGGTCAATGGAAGGATTCCCTCACTCAGAGAAGCATTGGCAAGTCCAGCTATTGCCAGGGCTAGTTTCACCACCCCAGACTTGATCGGCTGAGATGGAGCCATGTCCAACCTAGAGGTGGTACAGCACAGACTGGAAACCACTCTGATAATGCCCTCTACATCCACATGGCTCATCTCACTCCAAGACAATGAAGTACCTCGACTCTTTACCCCCTGTCCTTGTCATTCCTAGCTTGGGCAGTGGCAAAGACCTGATACCACCTACCAGCAATCTTATGAACACATGAAACTTGCCAGCATAAAAAAGACCATTAGGTCCATCGAATCTGTTCGATGCAGACCTCATGCATATATATGTAACATGACACTCCACCCCCTTCCCTGACACTATTAACCTTCCATTTACTCTATACCATCCCCTAGTAAACCCACCAACAGTTGTCAGGTTTACTACATCATCTGGAAGACTGTTCCGCCTATTTACCACCCTTTCCATGAAGAAATGCCTTCTTGCCTGCTTCTTCATTCTACCACCTACCAATTTGCAACTGTTATTCCTTGTGCTCTTCTTACCACTGAATCTAAAAAGACCATCGTGGTCAGTCCTGTTTATACCTTTAAGGTATTTGAAAGTCTCTGCCATGTCCCCTCGTTCCTATGTATCTTCAGGCAAGTACATCTTTGGGTTTTCCAACCTCTACTCATACAAGAGACACTGCTGGCTTAGAATCTTTTTTGCTGCTCTTCACTGTACCACTTTCAGCCGATTTATGTTTTTTTTTTTTTTTTTGGTAGGTGGTCCAGAACTGCACGCAGTACACCAAGTGAGGGTGCACCATTGACTATTACCTTGGCAATATTACCTTTTTTCTTACTGGTGAATGTCCTTCTTATACAACCTCACATCCTGTTTGCTTTTGCCACTGCATTATTGCATTGCACAGATGGTTTTGGATGGCTCGTGATAGCTATCCCCAAATCTTTTTCCTCCAGCTTTTAACACTACATTTATAATCTGTCCCAGAAGACATTATTTGGAATCATGATGTGTATTATGTGGATACTGTTATTAGGACAAGTAGAAAACTTCACTAAAGCTAGCAAATTAACATTAAAGTTAGAATTAAAAATACTGGTAGAGCTTACTTATGAGACTTTAGACTTCCCAGGACATTAGGCCCAGAACACCTATTACATTGGAATAACCCCCTTAGAAATGAAAGGTAAGGAAGAAAAATACCTGTGGGCCATATTGATATTGGCAGCATGAAAATCTCTGTCAAAGAAATGGTTGAAACAAGAACCCCCCCCCAGTTTCTGAGTAGGTGGAAGTGGTGCATTCCATTTAGAGGCTAGAGAAGTTAACATTAGATCTGTCACAACAGTCACAGAAATTTCAGAACAGATAGACCATGTACAAAGCCCAAATAGGTTAAGGTAAATATTAACAAGCAACTGCGAAGGAAGGCGGGTTGGAAGTGAAAACAGACATATAAAAAAAGAGAGAGAGAGACCAGACAATTTTCTTTTCATTACTAGTATTTTTATTAAACTAAGATAATCACTTCTTTTATTCGTGTTAACTTTGTTCCATAAAATTAACTTTTTTATTAACAACAAGATTTGATATTGTTATGTAAAATATTAAAAACTGTGTTGGAATGTATTGCTGAAAATATAACATGGATGTAAACTTATGTAATATGTCTATACATTCTTATTGTACAACAAGATTTGCTGAATAAACAAAGTATAAAAAAAAGACTTCACAGGGCATGTGTCCACATTAACAAATTTATAACTTCAATAGGTTCGGTGACTGAAAACTTTATACCTTCTATGCAGTACAACTCAATAATTCATCTGTACCTCTTAGTCAAACAAAGAAATGTATTAAAAGAAAAATAAATAGTAACTAGAAAGGTAATTAACACAGATAAACATTTTGTTCAAAACAGTCTGTGAAGTTTCTGATGTGGTCACTTGGTGACGCTCTTTACTTAGACACTTCTACTTGCTGCTTGTCTGTGCCTGTGTAATGAGTTGATAGTTCTTTGCACAAAGTCAGTCATAGCTAGTACACAAAACGACAAACAGTTTCCAGGGCTCACTCCTCTATGGGACAATATCAGGTACAGTGCTGCTGGTAGTAAATCAGTTCAACAGACAAAACAGAGCTGCACAGTGGTGGAGAAAGACCCAGTGCATTCAACATGAACAAAGTCACAGGCGTATTCGATCTTCTGTAACACACTTCAGTAGTTTTCATTTATTCACCACAACTTCATATCTGGCAGATAACAGTAATTCCCAGTAATCCACACAATTCTTAGGTCCAAATGACTAAAAAAATGTGATGAACAACTTGAACTTACAGCAGGTGCGCACTGCAACCTTGCTCAGAGGGAGAGTTACTGTGCGCATGAATGATGACGCCTCAGCCACACTTCCATCAGAGCTACCACAGCTTTTGAGCTTCAACCTTTGACAGTGCCTACTGTGCATGTCAGTCTGTTAGTATCATCTTTCCTTTTCTTTTCTTTTCTTTTCAGGACCACACTCGCAAGTTGAAATAATCGTGAAAGTGTTTAGCTGGCAATCTTTAGATTAACCTCCGAATGTCTGGTAGGTTTCTTGATATTCCTTCTGAGATGATGAACTGTTCCTTGTACAGACAGTCAAGTTGATAGAAAGTCATAGTCTACAGTGATTGTACTAATTCAGGGATATCTCCTTTCTAGTTTTTTCAGTCTTTTTCTTCAAGGGGAACTGTCAGCATGCCCCGGACACAGGACCTACAGGTTCTGATTACGTAAAATGCACTAGTTAAACTAACTTACAGAGCTGCTATTTGTATTTTATCTGGTTTATTCTCCGACCCTGTGCCAGCCGTTACTGTTCCAAAGTCCACCGCAGCAAGTCATTTAATGACGCGACTAACAAGCGAAGCCATGGGGGACTACTATGTAACAGTACAGTTGTCAAAAAATATTAAAAATATACAGCTTATGTTTGCACTTTTAACTCTCCTACTGATTGACCAAGGAAAGCACTTTTTGGTACAGGAGTTACAAGCACAGATGTGCGCTGTATGTCTCTCTCTCTCTCTCTCTCTCTCTATATATATATATATATATATTTATGATTATTTATGCTGCTGCCCTCACAGCCCTCTCAATCTGGGGAAGCTCCAGCCTTGTCACCCAGGCGTCCACCAGCCAGCACATTAGTGGCCCCAGGCCTTAACCCCCCTGTTGGAGTTGGAGAGAGGGCCCTCCCCTCTGAGACCAGATCATGTGTTACTGTGCTGTGGCTGGCTGGATGTGAGGCCTGCAAGTTCCCCCTTCATCCTCTGTGGGCAATTTTTCCTGGTGTTCCTTGTTGCCGAGGCAGCGCATGCAATGATGCCTGTGACAGCACCTTGCGCGCTCCCATGCGTGCTGCCATCAAGCATCTGCACTCTTCCTGACCCCCCCATCTTGCAGCATTGGTGTACCAGCCCCCAGCCACTGCTAGGGGCCAGACTAGTACTGACTGCTGAAATCCCCCCTTCCCGGAGAAGGAAAGCTGTCTTCTGGACACTCAGTCCTTCTCCCTTCTCCTCCCTGCCGACCTCCAGCAGCCTGCGATTATTCCTGAACGTGGGTCACTGACGTGGTGTGAGGTGTGGTATCCAGCACCTCAACCCTCAGCTTCACCAGGCCATTTTTAATATTTTTTGACAACTGTACTGGTACATAGGAGTCCCCCTGTGGCTTAGCCCCTCAGTCACATCATCAAAGGGTTTGCCTCTGGGGACTCTGGAATAATAATGGTGGGTGAAGGGTCACAGGATCTACCACATAAAATACAAATAGCAGCTCTGTAAGTTATTTAAAAACATTATGCTTGGTGCGTTTTACCTAATCGGGACCTACAGGTCCCATGTTTTTGTCCAGGGAATGCTGACAGTTCCCCTTTAAATCACTTTGCATTTCAGTCCAGTAAAATTAAGAAATAATAAGAAATAAAAAACATTCCTCAACAGAATCAGCAGCGGCCTCTTGCTTTCCATTCCCAGTGGCAGAGAATGAGCCCGCTGGCAGGTTTACCCAACACACAACTGCAAATGGAAGACTTCTGCTGGCAAGACCACAAGAAAATCTCAGTCTTGCTGGTGGCAGTTGTTTTGTATGTGATAGGGAGAGGCAGGTGTGAGAGAAAACACTCTGAAAATAAATACATACTCAGACCGAAAAGTGACTGGAAGACAAAACAGGGCATGAATGAAAAGGAAAAGCAGGTTTGAGAGAAAACAGTGGCAGAATAAGTACCCAATTGACAGAGCAGAGGAACTGTTTTACTTCAAAAAATTAAAACTTTTAATATTTGTTAATGTTTTAAAAAATTATAATATTTCTCAATATATACCGATTTTATAAGTGTAATAACACATTCTAGGGTGTGGTTTAGTATGGATAAATGCACTTCTAGGGGCAGTAAGGCCTCATCTTGCAACCTCATGCCTCGCTATGCCCCTAGGCATGCATTTATCCAGACTAAACCACACCCCACCATGTGTAATTGCTTACGTAAAGCAGATACAAAGATCTAAAAATCAACAATATACAAAGAGAACCACTCTAATATCAAATGTCAATTTAAACAGTGCCTCAAAGGTCAAGGAAAATAAACAAGCTTTCAGAGCCCTTTTAAAAACCTCTACCGAGAAGATCTGACATGGCTACAATGGACGAGAGTTCCACAGTTGTGGGGTGGCTCGGGAGAAGGTCCTATTCTCTGATGATCTCAGGTGGGCATCTGGCATCTCTAGAAGATTCTTCCCAGTAAATTGGGCAATTGAAAGTATATAGGTGCTAGAGGTATGTTATATAAACTGGATGAAAAAACACGCTAAACAAACTGGCTAGCAAGAAAAGTGCTTACTGCGTGCAGTGAAGTTTATTTAATACTGACTGTGAGACAAACCATAACAATGACGCCGATTCCTCAGTGCTTCGAACCTTACGGTTCCTCTTCAGAAACACCCTCCTCTGGTGTAGACCTGGCCAAAACTCCAAGAACATTATTATGCATGGAACTACTAGCAGCATTTTGTGTTTGAAATGTTTGATGCTGCTGGTGCAAGTTATGCTGGGGGAGGGGTGTACTTTGTAGCAGCAGCAGTGTCACTTGTATGATTCTGCAGCTAGCTACAAATATCATAGGTGCTGCTGAGCAAAGCTCATTAACTAACCTGTCAATCTCAAAATGTTGGGTTCAGGACTTCCGATGACATCGCCGTCTGCATGGCTGCTTAATCTGGGAGCTCTTCCTCAAGCTGACCCTAATCTAAGCTCATCATGGCACTATAAAGACCAAATTTCAAGAATAAAGAGAAGATATCTATGATCAGCATGTCTACTTGTCACAAACTGAAAGAATTTTCAGCAAACTCAACCACTAAACAGTCAGAACAGCCACAGTCCGACTCTCAGCGCTTGGTGAGTTACAGGCCTACCCACAAGATGGAGCACTCAGCAGAGACAGAAGATGAGGAGGAGGAGACGGAATACACTGTAACCTCTAAAAAAACTCTGCAGTCAGTTACAAAATATTAGGGATACTCTCTAGTGCCTTGAAACTATAGTGGCAGACAACAGACGAGATTTGCAAGTGGTAGAAAAGTGCACCAGGGCCCTAGAAACATGCCTGATGGAGTATACACATATAACGGATACCCACAACACAGCCCTTCTTGATCTGTACCACCAAGAAATGAATCTAGAGCAGAAAGTGGAAGAACTTGAGAACCATCATCAGAGAAACAACATTCGTCTCCACAGTCTTCCTGAAAACACCAATGAAGGAGATAAGAATCTATACATAGAAGGGCTCTTAAAAGAGCTCCTTGATCTTCCTAAAGATCAGTCCTAAGGGTTCATCGGGCACTGATAGCACCACCCAAAGACCCTAAAGCATGACCCCAGTCCATAATTATGGCTTTTCTGGATTACCAGATCATAGAACAGATCCTCAAGACAGCATAGAGGAAAAGGGAAGTGTTTTGGGGGGACCGCTGATGTTTTCTCGAATGTGACTTTGTCCCTCTAACTATGCAATGCCGGAGACAAGTACTGGTAGTACAAAAGCTCCTCCAGCAAAAAGGCTTTCAGGCCTTTCTAGAATACCCTGCGAAACTGAGAGTGGTAACATCGGAAGGTACTAAAAGATTTACTGACCTTTCAGAGGCACAAAGCCTCCTAAAAACATATGGAATCGCCGTGGAGGAGGTCGCTTCACATTTTCCGACATCGGACCTGCAGGGAGCAGCTTGGCAGACCCACACCAACCCCAAGCTTCACAAACGAATCAGCAAGAGAGCTGGGCAACAGTAAGAGGGGCCTCTAAAAACAGTAGCACTCCACTCACAGCCCGTGGTTCCAGGGTATCAGGTTCTTCTTCCCCCGTTGCAACAAGCGCATCAGCTGAGCCCCATCATTGAATACATGGAGGTACAAAGGTACTGTTTTCATTCTCGGCTACTATGCTAGCGGATTTGCATAGAGCTTGGTCATGGTATCGACTGAATCAATCCAAGATGGACACATGTCACTCATTTTTGATATAAGGATATACCTGTAATCCTGATAAACTCTTTGCATTGTGATTTAAGCAAGAGTGTTTACTGGTGCTCATTTTAATCTTCCCCATGCTGCAGTATCCATTGTTTTTTGTTTCCCTACAGAACATCTTTACTTTTAAGTACTGTAGAACTTTAAAGCAACTACATTGTGACTGCTAATCAGTGGCTATTTTTTCTTTCTGGGCTGAGGTTCTCATCACTAAACTATTTATATAACTTAACCATTAGATGGCAGCAATTAAAAGACTGCATGGGGACAATCTAAATTCTAACATCAGCTGCTTTACATTTACTTTTTTAAAGGGTACTAATTGGCTTTGCTTTGGCTACTGAAAGTATGGTTACCCAGTTAGTTACTACCCCCCCGCAAGAATATGACTATGATGCTTAATAGCTCCTCTTAAATAGAGGGGGGATTGAAAAACTTGTAATTAAGGGGAACTTTCTTTTTCTTTTAGTACAACAAGACAGTTGTTTTATTTGTTTTTGTTTTTGTCCCCACATCTACGCATAACCATGCTTCTTTCCCCATATCCTGTTGTAGGGAAGGTGGTTGGAGCCACCTCTCCAGCAAAGTGACATATTACCTAGGTCCAGCCTATGGTCTTTTACGTATCCTGGATTGGAGGTGAGGGGTGCGGCGGGTTAGGCTCAGCCTTACAACAGTGACTGCGTGAGGTGCAGCCTCAGTATAGTGCAGACTACTGAGCATGGGGACGGTCGCACCTCCTGATTGCTTTTATATAGCAATCAGACATAGGCCACTTCTGGAAAGTGGTCTAACACCCTCTTACTTCCATCATACCTTTTTTGATGGTGTTTCCTTTTTAGCATTGACACCTTGACGTGTACCAATCTAGATATATATTTGATATAAAATCTTTTCATATAACTGTGTTTTTCCAGGTTTCCTGGATGTTTAGATTTTTAGATAGTTCTGGGTTATTCATGTTTATATTGGCAATGTGTGTGGCTTGGGGAGAGGCTGGAGGGGTCAGTCTGTTTGTTTCTATTTAATCCACCATAATGACAGAGTTTGATATAGTCACCTATAATGTTAAGGGTCTCAACAACCCAATAAAGCATTCCAGACTCCTGCAGGAACTGAAAAAGATGAGGACCGATATTATGCTGCTGCAGGAGACCCCTTTAACTGCGGCAGAACACAACAAATTGCAACAGGTCTGAGTGGGGGAGGTTTTTGCTTCACACTGTGTAGCTTCCCCACATAAAAGGGGTGTAGCTATCCTAATTTGGAAAAATTTCCCCATGTGTGTATCTACCATTCAGACTGACCCAAAAGGCATTATGTTAAAATCATAGGGGCGCCCTTGTACAATGCTGAATCTGTATGCACCAAATGAAGAACATTTCAGGATTCCATTCCTATCTAAAACACTTGCAGATGCCGCCATGGAAGTTCATCATATGCTAATTATTGGAGGGGATTTTAACACAACCCTATCCCCACAACTAGATAAATCTGGGACTTGTCCAGGAAAAATAGTCTAGGGCATCCATAACCCTTTCCCGCCTCTTTCAAGAATATGGCCTAACCGAAGTCTGGAGATATCTGAACCCTTTAGTGCATGATTACACATTTTTCTCACCCAGATATAATCAGTACTGATTTATTGATTATCTTTTGATGCCAACCAACTGGGTGCATGTAGTTGAGAAGTCCCGGATAGCCTCTTGGACTCTGTCTGACCACGCCCCAGTCCTTATGAAAGTGATACTAGACACTCCTTCTAACACCACTACCTGGCGCTTGAATACAAGTCTCCTCTCCTGGGAAGAATTCAAAACCCTGATTAAAGAGGAGACCTGTACATTTCAACAATTAAATCGCCCAGCAGATTCCTCACCTTTGATGTATTGGGATGCCCTTAAGGCCTTTTTGAGAGGCAAAATAATATCATATGCCTCGAAAGTTAAAAAGGATAGAGCTTGCCAGCAGTCTGAACTAGAAAAACGTGTTGCTACACTAGAAGCACAACATAAAATATCCCTTGATACTCATACCAAGATACAGTTGGACAAGGCTAGGAAAACTCTCTCATTATTCTTAGAGCCCAGGATAGAAGGGACATTGAGATATATAGTACTAAGCATTTCTATGAAAGTGGTAACAGAACGAGCAAACTGCTGGCAGCCCAACTTCGCAGAGCAGTGGACAACAGGGCAGTTGTGAAACTACGGCACAGGGAATTGGCCACTCCCCTTGCATCTCCAAAGGAGATGTCTCAGCATTATCTGAGTTTTTACGAATTGCTCTACACCCAAGAGAGAGGTCTCACACATGCGCAGGACATCTCAACCTATTTAGAGAAAATCCCACTCCCGTCCCTATGAAATTCAGACATGTCTTCCCTTGGTGCCCCTATAACACATCAAGAACTCACCCAACAGATTAAATACCTCAAAAATGCCAAGGCCTCAGGACCTGATGGCCATATGGCTGAATTCCATAAAGTATTCCAATCAGACCTTATCCCCCTCTTGAAAGATGGCACGAATGCCATTCTCAGAGTTGGAGCACCCATATCCCCTTCTTGGAAACAAGCACAAATTTCTGTATTGTTGAAACCTGGTAAGGGTCCCGCTGGTTGTAGTTCCTGCCATCCTGTTTCTTTATTAAATACTAACCTACAAATATTTACTGGAATTCTAGTTTAAAGGCTACAAGGTGGTATCTCTACCTTGATCCACCACAATTAAACTGGTTTTATTAAAGGCAGACTGCTGCAGGATAATATCCACAGGTTCCTTAACATAATCTCCTCTCAAAAAGGTAAAACCCAATTTCTATTAGCCATTAGTGTCAATACAAAAAAAGCATTTGACCGGATTGACTGGCATTTTTTGCACCAAACAGTACTCAAATTTAACCTAGGGGACCACTTTATTGGGGCAGTGGATGCTTTGTATATTGAGCTGGAGGCGTCAGTATGAGTTACTGCATGTCTCTCAGAGAGATCCCAGCTGGGGCATGGGACTCATCAAGGTTGCCCTCTGCCCCCCTTACTGTTTGCTCTTAGTTTGGAACCCTTAGCTGTACAAATCAGGCAACAGCCACAGATCAGAGGGGTTATGGTGGGACCACAAGAACAAAAAATTGCACTTTATGCCAATGATACTTTGTTGTTTTGGAGGGACCCGGTACATTCCCTTGCACCCCTGTTGGATATCCTGCAGTGGTTTTGTCAATTAGTGGGCTACAAAATTAATTTGTCCAAATCAGAGGCCATAGTGTTAAGTGGTAATCCCTCTCAGGGATTTAAGGACCAATTCCCCTTTGCATGGGTGCTTAGGAATTGTTTCCGTTATTTGGGCATTACAAGACTGTTCCAGACAATTACCAGAAACTATTGCAAGCGGTTAAGCAAGATGTGGCCCACTGGAAAGTGCTCCCTCTAACCTTATATGGCAGAATCCATTCCAATAAAATGAATATATTACCACGTTTTCTATTTCTGTTCCAGACGCTTTCCATTTCCATTCCCAAACCCTACTGGATTGAGTTACAGCATACCCTACTCAAGTTTGTATGGGTGAACAAACAACCTAGAATTTCTCACTCTATATTGTGTCTTAGTAAGGAGCGGGGAGGCCTTGGACACTCTCTGATCTTCAAAAGTATTATTTGGCAGCTCAAGGGCCATGGATTTATACATGGCTTAAACAGATGAGAGAGGCTAGGTGGTATGACATGGAGCTCCAACAGTTAACCACGCATTCAGTGTGGACATTACCTACAGGTGTGATCTCACCTCTGATCCTCCATAAGGTGACATACCCATGGACTAGATACACTCTCAATATGATACTTAGACTACGGAAGATAACAGGTACCCCCAATGCCCTGGGCCCACTTTCGCTTATCCGACACCATGAAACATTTACCCCTCCTACACTGGACCTGGGCTATCAGTTTTGTGAGTCATGGGGACTCACCCGTTTTACACATCTATTCCAGGGAGACATCTGTATGTCCTTTCACCAGTTGCAACAAAAATATAAATTATATAAGGAAGGTCACTTCCATTTTTTACAAGTATGACGTTTATTTTGCAAAATCCACATTCTTAGCAACTGCTAAGGTCCCAGACGCAGTTTGATAAGACATTGAATTGGTGGGTCACCCTTAGAGTAAAATCCCTGCCGCTCTCAAAATTGTATAAACTGCTCATGGATCGTACTCCTTTAATGTTAGACTCTGTCCATCTGACATGGGAGCAGGAAGCTACCTCTCCTATACCTGTAGCTCAATGGGAACACTGACTTCGGCAGGGATGGGGCATGACAGCATCGCCCACAAGGAGTGAGTTTAATTGGAAGATATTGATAAGAATTTTTCGAACCCCCACAATAATTACACATTTTCACATGTCACATTCAGACTTATGCTGGTGCGGTTGTGGATTAAAGGGCTCCCATTGGCACATCTTTTGGGGGGCGTCCCATTTTGATACCATTTTGGCAGCAGGTGCATGCTCACATCCAGACACTTTTTGATACCCCCTTTCCATTTACTTTTGATAGCCTGGTACTTGGTCTGGTGGGGGTCACTGTGGGTGTTGGAACTAAAGTGAAACTTTCCGTATTTTACGAATTGCAGCATTAAAATGTATCACGCTAAACTGGATCTCCCCTCAGGCTCCAGCTGTCAACTAATGGATCAACAAGGTCTCAGAAGCTGAATCCATGGAGAGAATCACAGCCACTCTCTGTCTTAAAATGGATACATTTTCAGACATTTGGCGTCCGTGGCATCTTAAGGGATTGACAGGTGAAGATTTGGGATAGTCATAAAGGTAGCTCACTTGTTTGTTTGTTTTTCTCCTGCTGCTGCTCCACTTTCGAGTTTAAAAAATAAAATTAAATTTAGAGTATCTATAAAGAATAAGACTTTGAGACACCCTTGGTCCTTGACAGTTTGGAGATGTTTATCATACTAGGTGGGGGGGGGGAGAATTTCTCCTCCCTAACCTCTATGTCTATCTATCGTTCCCCTCCCCCTTTTTGAAGTCCGGGCACTATCACATTTCATATTACTTAAATAAGATTGTTACTCTTATAAGATGATTTTTTTTTTTTTATGGTCTGAGTATCTGTAGGTTATTTAAGATAGATGTATGCACTTTTCCTTTACTATTCCAGCATACCTGTTCACATGGTAATTCCAAAACACAGAGTACTGGGACAGCAATTTTATTTACTTGTATCCCTGGATGACATATATTTCATGTTACCAACCTACAGATTTTAGATGTATATTTTTATGTTCAGAATTAACTGTGGCATTGTTATATGTACTTGTTTATTTGTATATCAATAAAAAATAAGTCAGGAGGCGCTGATGAGCAGCTAGCTGAACAGACGCAAGTTCCCTTGCCGCTTCCTCGACACAGCCAAATAATACGTCTTTAAAGTTAATAAATACCCTGCTCATGGAAATTGAGTGCTTTGCGATAAAACGGACAGGTATGGATGAGTTTCTGACTCCCAGACCCTCAAAAAGCTAGCAGATTGCCACCAGGAATGCCAAGAAAAGAGGGGAGAATGCTGGCTTAGTCTCACTGTTGGCAGCAGAGGTAACCGCGCTTGGCAGATAAGTCACAGGACAGGTCGTTGCAGCCCTAGAGCCCCGATTGATGAAGTTGGAAGGCAAACTGGATTTAAAACTGAAAGAAATACAGGAGCAGCAAGCGGCACAGGCTGGCCAAATTAATGAAGCAGAAGAGAGGATTTTGCACATGGAGAACGAATTGCTGGTGGTCCCGGGGCAGGTGGTGGCTCTGCAGAAAAAGTTAGCCAAATTCAAGGAGGCATTCGACTACCAGGAAAACTATCATCAGTGCCTCAATCTTAGACTTAGAGGCTTGCCAGAGGGTGAGGAGGGGGCAAGTGCCCTTGAGTTTTGTGCCAAGACCTTGCCAGAAATACTGGGCCTTCAGCCTGCGAAAGGCCGGTACAAGCTGGAGCACGCCCATCGGGCTGTGATGCCACAGCCGCCAAGTGACCAACCCCTGAGACAGATAATTGTCCGCTTCCACAATTTTCAAGACAGGGAACAGGTCTTGCAGGCATATCAGGAAAAGGGCACAGTGGTGTACAAGGGTCATCGACTATATATCTCACAGGACTATTCAGCCAGGCTGCTCAAGAGGAGAAAAATGTTCAATGGCATGATGCAGCAACTCAGGGACTGTAAGATCGAGAACTCCTTGGTAAACCCAGCGACCCTGAAAATAAAGTACGAGGGAGCAACATTCTTGTTCTGGGAGGTGGGAAAAGCTGAAGAGTTTGCTCACTCGCTGAAGGAAAAGCTGCGCTGAGTTAGCTGTGGGAGTTATGGACTGATGGCTCTGTTGAATTATGGGGCAGTGGAAGTTGCTTGACATGTTGTTTTTCTTCGCCTGAATGTTGCTGCTTGAGGTTAAAAGCAGACGGGATATAATGGGCCTTTACGGTTGTGTTTTGGGACATTAAGAAATTTGTTACACTGGAAGTGCATAAATCCCCACGTATTGGACTGAGCCTGTCGTTTCTAATGCTTCAGGCGTGTCTCTAGGGACACTTCCAGGAACCTAGGGGCGGAAGGAAAAAGGACCCAATGGTTTTAATTACAGACTGAATGCTGCCTGAACTGCGGGGTGGATAGCAGGATACCATGAAGATGGACTATTGGCTTTAGGAAAGGACAGAGGTGCTGAGGAGGCAGTCCAGACGGTGCCTGGGTGAAGGTAAGTGGACGGGCGGGAATAGAGGCCTAGCGCGTGGATTTTTGATGTGCGGCCTGCGCTCCTGGCTCACCTGAAGCAGTAGCCCTGAGTTGCTGACTCCGGATTAGGATGGAAATGAACGTTTGAAGGACTACAGGGAGTGGGGGCTGGGTTGCTTTGGAAATGCTGTGAGGTAAAGGAGGCACTTACAGGGGTGCTAGCAGGGGCTGTGAGAGAAGGGGGTACAGAGTGAAAGGGGCTTGAATTGGCCTATAAAGCATGTGCGGGGGGATAAGTTGAAATTGGCTGAGGTAGGAGGGTGGGAGGGTGTCATCGTCAGTAATGGGGACGCAGCAGACACTTGAGCCTATGGGGCAGTTAGTGTCATGGAGAGCAAGGAAGGGGAGGGGGAAGGGGATTATGTATCTGATAAGGCGGGAAATATAAGGGATGACAAGAGGAGTGTTCAGGGGATAGATGAGTGTGAGGGAGAAGTTAAACTATCGCCAGATGTGTATCGGATAGAGTGTAATTTGAGGATAGCTGTTGGGGGGGTGGTGGTGGGAGACAGGATGGTGGGAGGAGGGAGAATCAGACTCGGGGGAATCTGTGTTGGGGAATTTATTTATTTATTTATTAGCTTTTGGTAACGGTAAGTCGCGAGGCAACAATCCTGCCTATTTTCAGGCACGACCCAGGAGAGTACAAGACAAAGATGCGAACAAATTACAGTGATACATCATGACATAGTAACATTAAAGAAAACATTAGATTGCAAGCAAAAAAATATAACAGCAGTAAATAGTGGAAAGAACAAGTTGGTACTCCAGGATACAAACATAAAAAAAAAAGCTTTAATGTTGCGACAAATGGGAGGAGGTCCTGGCAACAGGCCGGTGGTCAAATGAGGTTATGTTATGAGCACCGGCAGTGACCAAGGGTGTGTAGGCGTAAAAACAGCGAGTTTTTAAAAACCCGGTAGGAGGTGGCGTTTTTGACCTGAGGGAGGAGAGAGTTCCAGAACTTAGGAGCAAAGCAAGAGAAAGCCTGTTCGCCCATTTTTGTGGCGCAAGGTCTACATGAGAGCAGGGGTGCAGAGGAGGATCTGAGGGAGCGAGTTTAGGGAGTGGGGGTCAGCAGTTGAGCTAGGGAGTCCGGTCTTGGGGGTCTAGTTAGGGAGTCTATAAAGCAGCCCAGGGAGAAGGCCCGAAGCTCCATGGGTGACAGCCAGTTTAACCCGGAGTAAAGGAGGCAGTGATGAGTGAGGCGTGGGGCGGATAAGACATATCTGCAGATATTATTATAAGAAGTGTCCCATCTGCTGAGCACGCTGGAGTTAGCAGAGTATAGAAGAGGTAGTCCATATTGGAGCTGCGGGAGAAGCACCCCCCTTGCTACTGACAGTCTAGCAGATGGTGTGAGGGAGTGTCGCACCCAGTAGGCACCACCAATTTTGCATTAACAGCGGACAGACTGAGTTGATATGCGTAGAAAAGTCAAGGGAGGGATCAAGGGTGACCCCCAGGTATTTGAAGGAGGACGTGTTGGTGGCCGAAGAGCCGTCCTGGCACCGAACCAGAAGCTTTGAGGCCATGGGGGGTAGTTTTTTTAGTAGAGCCGAACAGCATGGTTCGCATTTTGTCCAGGTTAAGATGTTGATGGTTGTTCAGTAGCCATTGTTGAAGGACCTGAAAGTTGTTTGAGAGTGAGAGGTTGATGTTCTCAATCAATTTAGATGCCGAGTAGAGAACCAGGTCATCAGCATACATGAGAATACAGCTGTGTCGGGAGGAGTAGAGAATGTCGTTCAGGAAGAGGGAGAAAAGAAAAGGACCAAGAATGGACCCCTGAGGAATGCCACAGGTGATCCGTCTGGGGGAGGATATAGCCTTGTGGAAAGCTACAGCCTGGGTACAATTGTCCAGGTAGCTATGGAACCAAGATAGAGTGGGGTCAGAGGCACCAGCAGATTGGAGCTTTGACAGCATAAGTTGGTGATGAACTGATGAACCCATTAAAATAAAAAAATATTTAAAAGACAAAGAACCTCTGTGTGCAAACACTGAGGCAAGGGTTACCCCAAAGGGCATTTGGCTGGGAAGCCAAGTTTCAAGAAGATACAAAATTACACATGCCCACACAATGCAATGTGGAAATTTCCAACGTACATGGCTAAGAATGAGGAATTTAAAAACACCTAGAGGACAAGTGGCAGTTTTATTTGGAAACTAATGACACGGAGGAGATCTCTGGAGCAGTACTTTGGAACACGTGTAAGGCCTACATGAGGAGGGTAATTACTGAGTACATGGCCCGACTCAAGAGGCAAAAATTAGAGTAGAGAGAGAAGCTGAAAAGACAGCTAAGGGAGTTGGAATTAAGGGTTGTGAGGGGGGAACAGGGAGAGGTTATTAGGTCTTTGACTATGGTTAGAGAGGCCCTGAATGCCCACCTGAAAACAGAGGCAGGGAGGACTTGTTTCTTTAACAAATGGCAGATATTAGAATGGGGGAACAAGCCAGGCCCGATGTTAGTGAGCCTCATGAAGGGCGGGAGAAGGGTAGGCAGGATTATGGGGGTAAAAGACGAGAAGGGGGCCTTGCATGAGGATGTTAAGGGGATGAGTGCTATTTTTCAATCGTTTTATCAGAAACTTTATCAGGCGGAGTGCAAGGGAATGAGGGAGCAAATGCTGGGGTTCTTTGGGAATATCAACTTGCCAGAGGCCACGCAGGCACAAAGGCGCAGTCTGGGACAACCTATAACTAAGGAAGAGGTGTTGAGGGCTATACAAAACCTGCAAAAGGGAAAAGCTTGCAGACCAGATGGGTACCCTGTGGAATATTATAAATTAATGGGTGGTCGGCTGGTAGAACTACTTAGCATGGTGTTCCAGCAGAGGGGGGAGAGGGGGACCATAGAGCTGCCCAGTACATGCTATGATGCTACCATATGTCTTATTCCTAAGGAGGGCAAAGACCCTCAGATATGTGCCTCGTATAGGCCAGTCTTACTATTGAATTGTTACACCAAGATTCTAGCGAAAATCTTGGCCACTAGGTTGGAGGAGGTGCTCCTGGGGTTGGTTTACCCAGACCAGACAGGATTCATAAAGGGTAGGCACTCATATCAGAATATGAGGTGGCTTCTTAGTATCATATGACGGGCGAATAGGGGCAAAACGAGCATTGGAATTATCTCAGTGGACGCTGAGAAGGCATTTGACAGAGTGGAGTGGGAATTTCTGTTTGAGGTGATGAAATGGTTTGGTCTGGGTGAAGCTTTTTCAAGGTGGATGCAGGCGATGTACGCGACGCCCAGGGCTCAGGTGATGGTGAATGGCTCTATGTCAGAGAGGTTTAAGCTAGAGAGGGGAATGAGGCAGGGGTGCCCTCTCTCCCGCCTTCTGTTTGCACTTGCGATTGAACCCCTGGCAGTTGCAATTCGGGAGTGTGCGGAGATTGAGGGGGTAGGAGAGGTAGGGAGAGTGCAGCACAAAGTCGCCGTATATGCCGATGATATGTTGTTGTTTCTGAGGGACCCGGACCAGTCAGTTCCCCCTCTGCTATTGCTTGTGGAAAGGTTCAGTGCCTTCTCGGGCTACAAGATCAATTTAGGAAAGTCAGAGATCATGTGATATCAGGG
This sequence comes from Neoceratodus forsteri, assembly GCA_016271365.2. Classification (NCBI taxonomy): domain Eukaryota; kingdom Metazoa; phylum Chordata; order Ceratodontiformes; family Ceratodontidae; genus Neoceratodus; species Neoceratodus forsteri. The sequence continues at coordinate 507,347,473 of CM028137.1, forward strand.
ATCAGGAAATGGGGTGAGACACTGGGGGTTAAAGATGGTGGCTAATAGCTTTACATACCTGGGAATTCAGGTGGGTAGGTCACTGGGGTCCCTGTGTGGTCTGAATTACACCCAGTTGGTAAAGGTCATAGAGGCTGATCTCTGGAGGTGGATACAGCTGCCGTTGTCATGGCTGGGTAGAATAAATCTTATTAAAATGAATGTCCTACCTAGAGTCCTATATATTTTGCAGATGCTACACATAGGCCTAAGGAGGGAGGATGTTAAAAGATTAGAAAAGACTTTCTCCACCTTCATATGGAGAGGAAAACACCCAAGGGTGAGCTTACAGAGGCTAAAGGCTGAGAGGGAGAGAGGGGGGTCTGAATTTTCCTGACCTGGAAAACTATTTCCTGGCCATACAGCAAAGGTATATAGCGGACTGGGTACATAGGTCTAGAGTTGCCAGCTGGGTAGGCTTAGAACAGGGAATGACTCAGGTTGGTTTAACAGCCTACCTACATAGTAGGGGCCTCGGCATACAGAGCGGGAGGGGAAGTTAACCCCTTGGTAGTGCAGGTTTTGTTGGCCTGGAGGCAGCTTAGGAGGCAGGGCTGGACACAGGGCCAGGAATCGCTACTCTTGCCTGTGGCGGGTAACCCCTTCTTCTTGCCAGGGTGGGAGGACCAGGGTTTCCGAGAGTGGAAACAGAGGGGAGTCCGTAGCTTGGGACACCTCCTGATATGGGGGCAGATCTCCTCGTACCAAACCCTGCAGAGAGTAGTGGGTGGAGGGGGGGGCGGCATATGTTTAGGTATTTACAAGTACGCACCTACATGAGCAACCTTGGAAAGGAGACCAGAGGGGTATATAGAATGGACTCTGTAGAGACCACAATTTACCAGGCCCAGGATAGGGCGAAAGGCTTTATAGGTCAGGCGGTGAAGAGAGGAAGCCAGATACTCCCTGATAGAATTATTAGGACGAAAATGCTGTGGGAAAGGGATTTAGGGAGGACCACTATGGAAGAGAGCTGGAGGATGCTGCTCCCTTTGCATTCAGGAATCATGGCCTGCAATAAGTATAAAGAGACATATTATAAATTTGTTCACAGATTGTATCACCCTCCGGTGATAGTTCATAAGGCTCATCCTACAGTCTCACCCATGTGTGGGCGATGTGGGGTCCAAAGGGGCACATACATACACTGCTTCTGGGCATGTTCAGAATTGCAGAAGTATTGGAAAGCAGCAGTTGCTGAGTAGGCAAGGCAGCGGGTATAGAGCTAACGGTGGATCCTCTGAGCTGCCTGTTTGGGGTGGAGGCGGGAGAAGAAGAGGAATGGTCACTGCTCCCTAGGTGGATCAAAGTGCTATATGTGATGTCCCGCCATGGCATACAGAATACATGGGTCTCTCAGGTTACACCAACTGTAGAAACCTGGAGGTGGCTGGTTTTGCAGGCTCTGGGTCTGGAGAAACTGACTTATGTCATATGGGGGCAGGAGGAAAGCTTCATTAGAAATTGGACCCCTTTTCTGGCCTCTCTTACTATTGAAGAGGGGTGGATTTTAAGAGAGGGTATCTTAAGTTGAGTAGGTGGGGGGGGAGTGACTGTGGGTAGAAGGAGGTATGGAGCTATCTTAGTGGATTGGTCCCCAGATATTCTGGCTGTATTGCATGTATCCTAGTTATTTAATAAATGAAGAGTTCAGCTATGCATACATAGGTGTATACGTATTGTATATGTGTATGTATGTATATGAATATATATAAAATACAAAATCACACATGCCCCCACAATGCGAAGCATCATGGGCTGCATATGCAAATCACCACAGAATGTTATGCTGGTCCAACTTTAAGCAGAATTGCATGGTGCCGAAAGGCCTCTCACACAATTTGCAATGGGTGCTAACAGAAGACATAGACACGTGTTTCGTCCTACCAGGACTCATCAGTATGCCTCGTCTGTTTGGCACCCGAGTGGAATGGACCAGCCACCCTTAAGGCAGTGTGCCTTGGATATATTGTGGTGAACCCATTAAAATAAAAAAACTATTTAAAAGACAAAGAACCACAATATATCCAAGGCACACTGCCTTAAGGGTGGCTGGTCCATTCCACTAGCGCCAAACAGGCAGAGCATACTGATGAGACCTAGTAGAACGAAACACGTGTCTATGTCTTCTGTTAGCACCTCTTGCAAACTGTGTGAGAGGCCTTCGGCACCATGCAATTCTGCTTAAAGTTGGACCTGCATAACATTCTGTGGTGATTTGCATATGCAGCCCATGATGCTTTGCATTGTGGGGGCATGCGTGATTTTGTATTTTCTTGAAACTTGGCTTCCCAGCCAAATGCCCTTTGGGGTAACCCTTGCCTCAGTGTTTGCGCACAGAGGTTCTTTGTCTTTTGAATATATATATATATATATATATATATAAAAGGAGAGATAAATTGAGAACATGGTTATTTGATTGCACCACTTGTACATTTTCTTTGTATGTATTAATGAAGCTGTAATATTGTAGTTAAATTTAAATGTGTTATGTATGTCTGGTACTGTTGTAAAAGCTAAAATGAATAAAAATATTATACAAAAAAAATAAAATAAATAAGTTACAAAAAACAAATGTTGGGTTCAGTTCCTTGCAGCAGGCATAATGCAGGATCTTAGGCCAGGGAGCGTGTGCCTCCATAGGGTTATGCTGCAACATGTGAGGCCACTATTAGGAAGCATGAAGCTCTGGGAAGGAAGAAAGAAGACCCTGTGCCTCCACCTGATTTCTGGGTGACAGATTGGTTAATGAGGCTGTGAGGAGGACAGTGCTGATAGGGGAAACTCAGCTGGCTCACTAGTAGTAAAACCTTACACAGATACACAGAACAGTGACGGCAGAGAAAGGCATCACGGCCCATCTAGTCTGCCCAACACCCTACCTCCTCTCTTCTGTTATGCTTCCACCCTCTTTTCCCAACCCCTTAAATCTATCCCAAGCCCTCTTGAACCCCTCCACCATTTCAGCTGCCACTACCTCCTCCAGCAGCATGTCCCAGGCCTCCACCACCCTCTCCATGAAAAACTGCCCCCTGACATTACCTCTGTATTGCCCACCTTTCAGTTTGATGCTATGTCCCCTCGTGTTCACTCCCTTCTTCAATTTGAACAAGCTGTTACCCTCGACCTTATTTATTCCCTTCTGATACTTAAAGGTCTTAATCATGTTCCCCCTCTCCCTCCTAGTCTCCAGAGGGTACAAATTCATCCCTCTCAATCTTCTCTCATAGGGTACATTCTGCATCCCTCATACCATTTTGGTTGCCCTTCTCTGCAACCTCTCCATCAGCTCAACATCTTTTCATAGGTGAGGTCTCCATAACTGCACCCCATACTCCAGATGTGGCCTAACCATGGTTCTGTATAATGGCATTAGCACCTCCCTCTTCCTGCTATTAAAACCCCTTGCAATGCAGGCTAACATTATATTTGCCTTTCCCACCGCCCTGCTATACTGGCAATCCACCTTGAGGTCATGCAATACCATAATCCCCAGGTCCCTTTCTGTTTCCTTCTCCTTAATCACTAATCCCCCAAGGGAGTAAGTTTCCCTCCTATTTTTCCTCCCCAGGTGTATCAGTGAGCACTTTTGTGTATTAAACTTCAATTTCCAGGTGTCAGACCACCTCTCCAGCCTCTCCAGGTCCCGCCTCATGGCTTGCACCCCACTAGGTGAATCCACCTTATTGCAGACTTTTGTTTCGTCTGCGAACAGGCATACCCATCCCTCCAGACCCTCTGCTAGGTCACTAACATAGATGTTAAAGAGTACTAGAACAAAAGAACCTTAATAGAACAAAATCCACCATTGACTGCAAGGTGGCAGCTTTCAGCGAATCTTTGAACTCTCCAGAAGGACTTGCCAAATATTTGGCCCTCCCTACCTCCATGCACTGGATGTGTGTCTAACTTGTGCATACCCAGGCATGGATAGAAAGGGATACAGCTTTGGCTGGGTTGGGGGAATCCAAAGTGTGCAGTATGAATGGTAGTGACTCTGACACAAGTAGTGGAGTCCGAAGGATATGCCCCCCATTACGGCGACACCAACACAGCGAAGTACACACCTGTCGGCAAAATTGACTCTTTGCCGACAAGTCGCTATGTTGGTGTGCCTGAGGTAGGGGCATGCTGTTTCCTTGTCCTGCACCCCTGCCCCGACTCAACTCCGACTGGAGTTGAGAATCCAAAGGACAGAGAGTTGGGGGCAGAGCCTCCAGCATGGGGTGTTCGGGGTCGAAGCCCCCCACCAATTAAACAACAGGACTGAGAGACATACAGGAATCATGTTGATCGCAACTTGCGGCCGACATGATTCCTGTTGGCGAAATGCTCGTTGACATAAAGTATGTCATTGATTACAGTTAGTGGTGTATGGTGCAGTCCCCAACTCCACCTTCAGAAGGATTAGTGTTGCCCTTAATAAATCTTGCAGGCTGCTCCTTGGTGCTCATAGACAAACCCACACTTGTGACCTCTATGCGCAAACCAATTGGCTTACCCTTCAAGGTTGAGTAGGATACCAAGTATGTCTCCTTGGAAACAAAAACCTTCCTTGGCCTATTCCCACCTGCCATCCAGAACCTCCTCTTCGCAGCACCCAATCCCCACTACACAAGAAGCGTAGCCAGACAATCGCTGCCTGTCCCTTTCTCCCATACCTCACAAGCGCAGAGGTCTTTTGCATACCATGCCCCACGATGGCTGAATGAATTCCCCCCAGATATAACCAATGGATCCAAGCTGAGGCCATTTAAGAGAAAACTCCACCAACACCTCACCAATATGAGCAGCTATGTCTGCTAGCAGGGCTGCAGCAATGAATTTTGGGACCCCGGACAAGTTACTTGAAATGGGCCCCTGTTTCCCAAACCAACTAATGCCAGGGGTAATGCTAGCTCCTCAGGTGGGCCCCTCCGGAGCTCGGGGCCCCGGACAACTTCCCCACTTCCCCCCCATTACTGCGGCCCTGACTGCTAGCCCCAGTTTCTTTCATTGAACACCTACCTCCTGCCCTCTTCTCCCTCTGTCTCCCATCCCCTCCCCGCCAGCCCTAACTAACCCCCCACCTTATCAACATCTCCTATCCTCCATGAGGCACCTACTTCCACCCCACCTCTCTTTCCTGCCCTCTCTTTCAGCTTAGACAAAGGAAAATTATTCTGCTTAAATACTTCATGGTTTGTAACTCTGTGCTCAAATTGTATGTAACCATGTATTCTCCTGTATGGCTAACTGTGCCCTGTTACACTGCATTTATACTGTTTGCACTGTTCCAGTTATGAAATGTATGTATTGTGTTATTTTTTGTTTGACATGGAACCTTTGTAAATGAGATTCCAGTTCAAAATTGTCATTCCAGGATCTCAATAAATAAATAAATAATCGAAGTTGTTTTCAGCCACTAGGAGTGATGGGATGGTTGTGTGATAGGGCATACCTCTTTACCTCTCTTTGCCCAAATGTAGAACACTGACTCCAAAACAGGGTGAAAACAGTCAACATGTGAAATATATAGTCATACAGTGTTTTAGAGAGAAGCTTAAAAAAACTTTGTGGAAAGGTTTGTTTTTATGTTTCCAAAGTGTTTTTTTCATTCAGTGACATAAGCTACAAAAGATTTTTACTTGACAACCTGAATGCAAAATGTGCACAGCTCCGACTCAATGAGACGAGTTGCATGTGAAAGCATGTTATTGCCATGCACCCTCTGTTGTCCGCATAAGGTAAGCAATCCGGCAGTGCTAGTTTTTTATTTATTTTTTTTTTATTTGGTAAATAGGTAAGGCCACACTAGGCAGAATGCCTGTTATCAGGGGCGATCTAGGAGCACTGGGGAGGTTAAATAACTTCAGTAGCGTAGCAAATTCCCAGAGGGCCTGGGTGCAAGGCGATGTTACAGGGCCCCTCCCCAGTTTTGAATAAACATCAAAATTGTGATTTGGGCCCCTCAAACCTCATGGGCCCGGGTGCCACTGCACCACCTGCATCCTTGTAGCTACGCCCCTGAGTGACTTGCTCATGGTCACACCGCATGGTATGCAGGTGGAGGTTGTGGTGAATCAAACCCAGGTCTGGTACCAAGCTCATTCACAGCTTGTTACTCTAACCTCTAGGCCATACTGCCAGCCCAATGTGTCATGCATGCAGTCATGCTGCAAGTGCTGACAGGCCTAGCACTTGTAAAGGATAGAGCATGCATGACAATTACATACGTTCAGTGTAAACTGTTTCTGTGCAGGACAGAAGGCTTCTGATGGGTTAAATGAGGGACAGTCCCTTATAATGTTTGGGAGGAGCGAGAAGTATGCTGGGGTATATTATCTCACAATTTAATGTTGGATTGGAGAGTGGACTTGGGCTGTGGCAACATTTTCTTTTTTTTTTTTTTTTAGGATGAGGATAAGAATAGGTGAGAGGGGAGAAGGACATGGGTTTTTCTTGCAGTTTTTCAGCCCCCCCTCACTCCTAAACCAAATACAGTAGTATCCCAAATATCACATATAACTGTTTGCACCCTCTGTACGATGGGATCCCCATGAAAACAAGATATTCTATTCCATGGTACCAACCTATCATATCAGCATGATTACATATTTAGGCCACATCCCAAACAGTACTGATATTTGTAATATGTAAGCAGTAAAACACAACAGGGTGTGAGCTGTTATGTGATTACCATACACCCAGGAGTGTTGGGAGACATGAGGCATTTATGCTGAGTGCCTACATCACCTAGAAGTGTGGTTATCTCATAAAACCCAACACCCTGGAGTGTTTTATTGCATTTATAAAAATGAGTAAACTAAGAAACAATTTTTAAAAAGTGCCAAATTTGTTGTTTAAAAATGTTTTTTTTTCTTTTGTTAAGGTAGCTAGAAAAAATAGTTCTTCCCCAGCTGTTTATCTTCTGTCTTTTCACACATTCAGTAGATGGATTTAGTAACCATGAAATACAGGAATGCAAAATTCTGAAGGATTCAAGATTTGCTTGATGGTTTTCAAGGCCCTTCATTGGTTGGGTCCCAACTAAATGAAGGATCTCCTGCTCCCTTACACTCCGACTCGATCACTCTGATCAGTAGGGGAGAATCAGCTGGTGGTTCCACAGGCTCGCCTGAAGTCCTTAGAAGACAGGGCCTTTTCTGTGGTGGCCCTATGTATGTGAAACTTTCTGTCAAACCAGCTATGACAGATCTCTGTTGACATTTTTTAAAGGGATTTTCATGAGGCATCTCTTTCCCCTGATGTTTGAGACTATTTTTAATAAACTGTTCTGCCTGATGTACAGTATATAGGGGTGAGCTGTTGTCCTCTGATCTATATGTTTTATGTGTGTTTTAAATATTGTATTTTTTTATTTTAGTGTATGTAAAGCTATTTGAGCCTTAGAGATGAGGCACTATATGAAATAACATTTGCTTGCTTACTAGAATGTATATACACACACACACACACACACACACACACACAGACACAACACCACATATGGAGCCATTGCCTTAATTTTATTTGTGTTATGGTAAGCAGTGGAGATTTCTCTGGTAAACAGGTAAGGATAGGAGGTGGATTTTTCATGGTCAGCAAAGGAGCACCAGTAAATAAAACTGTGAACTCTACTTAATTTTTTAAATGTGTGTATGTGTGTAAGAGGATTGTGAAGGAGATGAACATGTAAAAAATTTAATTTAAGGGAGATTTATTTTTTAGGGCCTAGTTGTAGTTTTTTAGAGACTAAAGGAGATGGCCATTTTTATGATGGCAATCAGAAATTGTTCTGGGAGACACTGACATATATATAGACATACATATATACATACATACATACATAAATCATACAGTATTTAGGGGAGAAAGAAGACCAGTGGTCCATTTAGTTCTTTTCTCCCATTTTCTTCAATGTACTTATCTAGTCTGAGCTTGAAGGTAATTATAGTATTAGATGTACCACTTGCTCTAGCAGACAGCTGCAAGTGTTCACCCAACATTCTCTCATTCTGTAAAGCAATTCTTTCTGATGTTTCTCTGGAATCTTCCTCCCTTCAATGACATTGAGTGTCCCCTTTTCTTTTCAGTCTTGTGCAATTTAAAGAGCTTCACTAGGTCAGATGGTGTTATCCCTTTTATATACTTGTATACTTTAGTCATGTCTCCTGTAAGTCTTTTCCTTTCCATGGAAAATAGTCCCTGTTCTACTGACGATCCACATAGTCCATGTTTTCCAAGTCATCAACCAAACTGGTCACTCCCCTTTGCACCCCACTATATCATATCAATATCATTACTCAAATAGGGAGACTAGATCTGCACAATCTATAGAATATGGCTGGACCAAGGATCTGGATAAGGGCATTACATAGAAACATAGAATTTGATGGCATATAAGGACCGTTTGGCCCACCTAGTCTGCCCATTTCCCTACCTAATAGATAAGCTGCAGATCATAGTTAACCAACAGCCTACTTCCTCCTAACCCCCACTAGAATTGCCTGATGTCTGTCCCATGCATTCTTGAATTCCCCCACTGTTTTTGACTCTACGACCTCCTCAGGAAGGCTGTTCCATGTATCCACAACCCTCTTTGTGAAGAAATACTTACTCACATTACCTCTGAGCCATCTCCACTCTATCTTCAAATTGTGTCCCCTTGTTTTTGCACATCTCTTTTTCTGAAAGATGCTACCCTCTTGGACTTCGTTGAGTCCCTTGAGGTATTTGAAAGTTTCTATCATGCCCCCCCCTCCTTTCTTCGAGGCTATACATATTTAGTTCCTTTAGTCTTTCTTCATATGTCTCCTGATGCAGACCCTGCATCATTTTGGTTGCCCTCCTTTGGACAGCCTCCACCCTATCTATGTCTTTGCAGAGATGGGGTCTCCAGAACTGTACACAGTACTCCAGATGTGGTCTTACCAACTGTCTGTACAGACGGCCAACAACTTCCTGTTTTCTACTGGTGATGCCTCTCCCTATGCATCCCAGTATCCCCCCAGCCCTCCTTACTGCCTTCTCACATTGCTGGCCCTCCTTTAGGTCGTCTGATATGACTACCCCTAGATCCCTTTCCATTTTTGTTGTTGTCAGTATCTCACCCCCCATTGTGTACTCTTCCCCTGGGTTTTTGTTTCCCAGGTGCATTACCTTGCACTTCTTTGCATTGAACTATATTGCATTATAACACCCTTAGATCTACTTATGAAGTTTATCTTGATACAGGCCATGATTTTGTTTGCCTTTCTACACTAGCTGCTGCCTCACTCTACTGATCCCATCTACATTTGCTGCTGATCAGCACTTCCAAGTATTTTTCCTGCTAATTTCAATAATCTATATGCCATGCAGGTAGTATTTTGCATTCATGTTCTTTTTCCTAAATGCAGCTCCTTGAGATTCTCAAAGTTGAAGTTCACTGCCATTTTGATGCCAATCTCCTAAACCTATCTACTGTAAATCCTTTTGAATTCAATTTATCTCCTGCTGCAATGAAACTACACTTTCTGTCTTGGTGTCATCAGCACATCAGCAAATTTGGCAATTCCTCTATAATCCAGATATGCAACAGTGACAAATTAAATTGCAAGTGCAACAGCTACAGGGCAGCAACAATTTTAAACATCACAAATCAGGTGGATTGAGTTCTGAACACTGCAGGTTGCAACCCCTTAGTGGTTATCAACGCAGGTACAAATAACATAAATGGGTCCAGCATTGAAGAAATCTGAAAGGACTTTATGACTCTGCAGAAAAAAAAAATTAAAACATGGGGCACTGAAACCTACTATTCTGAAATATTGCCAATTCCAAGATCAGGACACTTTGAAAACAACAAAGCCAAAACAATAAGTGAGCGGCTTGGGAAGTGGACTCCAGGAAAAGGTATTAAATGCTTCATAAATTGTGAAATATTTGAAGGTAACAATGGGTAATATTATTGGAATGGACTGCACTTGAGCAGACGTGGAAGCAACTTGCTAGGCAGAGAAACTGAAAAGTTTATAGCACAGACTTTAAACTAATGGCTGAGGTGCAAGGGGAACTAAGTGATACTGCATACACCAAGCTGCAAACAACGGAATTCAAATTTCTACTCACAAATGCTCGACGTCTTAATGTGGTGAAAAAGGCCAAACTGGAAATAATATTACCCAGGGATAACATTGACTTTATTGCAATAACTGAAACATGGTGGGATGAAACCAGCATGTGGTCTATAGAGAAGGTTATAAGCTCTTCTACAAAAACAGAACACGCAAAAGAGGAGGTGATGTAAGCATATATATTAGAGAATCCCTAGATGTGCTGGAAATTGAACTAGATAATGAGGCTAACACAAATATTGAATCAATTTGGATTCAACTCCACACTCATAACAACCCCCCCCCACTAACAATAGGAAATTGTTATAGGCTCCCATCTAGCTCCCCAGACTATCACAAACAGCTTACAAAGGAAATCCTGACGCCAGCAGAAACAACAGAAGTAACCATATTAGGTGTTTTAAACTATCCAGGAATAAACTGGGGAAACTTAATTAATAATTCATCCTAAGAACAGACCGTTTTGGACTTGCTCTCATCTGCAGGCCTAGAACAATTGGTTATAACTCCCACCTGGGGTCATAACATACTTGAGCTTGTAATAACCAGTATAAACATTGTGTGAACGTGTGGGATTTGAACAGACACAACAAAGCAGGGATCAAATGCATAAAAAAATGCATGAATGCTTTCATCAATTTATTTAAAAAAAAAGATCAGGAAATATATATAGAAATCATAAAGAAATCATTAGTCCTGCACAAAATACTTCAGGACACTGCTTCCTCCAGCAGAGCCCATGACTTTGCTTCAGCTATGATAGCTAAGTGTAATCTCTCTTACACCAAATACCTGTGTGTAAACAGCACACTTCCAAACGTAGGTCTTTCTGTGCTCACTGTCAGTACCAGACTGACTCGACTATATAATTTCCCTTAGTGGTAAGCTGTTTTTATAGCTCCTTGGGCTGACATCACACTTTTGGGACATTCCCATTGGCTGTGACATCACTGGCTCTAAAATCTATAGAGTCAGTTTATGGCCTGCCAGCCCTATAGCTGGAGCCCAAAATACAGAGAACTCATCAGGTAATTACTCTTTATTAGTGGCTTTTGTAACAATGTTATTACCAGTGTGCAGGCATCTCTGAATTGGCAAGGGGAAGGGGAGATTGAGGGAGCACTCCTAATCTCCCTTCTCCTGCCAATCCATAAGACCTGCAAGGTACAGGGTTTTTCAGGCACAACTCTTTTTATTTTGTTTTCAGAACCCTTTTATTGTTTTTTTTTCCTGCAGCTCTAATTAGTTGCATCCATTTCTGTATATACAGGGGCTCTACTCTGAGCTTCCTGAGTCCCTTCAGAAACCAGCAACATGCTTTTCTAGCAGCCATCGGGAAAATATTTAATTTGGGCCCATTTTCTTTATCTATTTCTATGGCCCCCAATTATTTCTATCACTTTTGTTTATGCAGTCTCAGTTACACCACTCCTTGGGCTGCTTATTGACAGCAGGGCATACCCTCATTCATGATTTGGGACACTACGGGGCTTACTATCCCCATACCCGTAGTGTCCCACCAGTCAGCAGCAGCTAGCTTTTCTTCTGCCACACTGTGCGGTGGTCCACTATGCTTCAGAGCATGCCCTTGCTCTGAAGCAACTTTTCTAAATCGTGTTCCATACAAGGAGCGTATCTTTGGCCACTTGGTGCAGCCAAGCTAAACCGGAGTATTTTATTCCACACAAAGACGCTTTTTAACCAGGACTGACTTCGGGCACCAGAGCCACACTGAACAAAAACAACTGCAACTTGCAGCAGCGGCTCTGGTGCTCAGTGCCTCTAGAACAGGCGCGTTATTCAAATATTAATTTTTGGGGCACCAGTGCATTATTCAACCCCCGGACACTCAATTATCTATAGGGCACCAGAAATATTAAACATAAAGCATGACGTGTGCTAATTTAATGTCTCCCAGTCTGAAGATCATTTCAAAGTGCTCCCAGCATTCATAGAAAGTACTAGGAATAAACAGAAGGGACAGTAAAGATATAAGATATTTTGTCAGGTTGGCCACCCTGACAAGAACAAAAGAAAAGATTGAATACAGGCAGAGAGGAAAATAAGGAGTGAAAAGAAAATGGGGGAGGGGGGATGGCATATATTCCTATATTTCTTTATATTTATATAGAACAGAGTACACTCTGTCCCCCCCCCACACACACACACCAAGAGGGCAACAGTAAAACAGTTGCCAAACACCCTTCCTGCACCCTGGAAGGGTTGGAGATCTCGCCCACCCACACTCAGAAGCTCCACCTCAGGGACCCTCAAAAAATAAATTTGTAAATGGTATCAATAATCAGACATAATAAATCTCTGATACCATACTATTCCCTGAGGCATGACATCATGGGTTATCACATCAAACCCATATCACTCTAAAGATAAACCATTTAAATTTTCATCAGTATCACATGCTATCGTAACATCACATCTCTTCATTTTCCATCAGTATGAGCCCCATAATGGGACAAGAAACATAGAAACATATAATTTGATGGCAGATAAGGACCGCTTGACCCACCTAGTCTGTCCATTTCTCTACCTAATGGATAAGCTGCAGATCCTAGTTAACCAACAGCCTACTTCCTCCTACCCCCCCCCCACTAGAATTGCCTTATGTCTGTCCCATGCATTCTTGAATTCCCACACTGTTTTTGACTGTACGACCTCCTCAGGAAGGCTGTTCCATGTATCCACGACCCTTTCTGTGAAGAAATACTTCCTCACATTACCTCTGAGCCGTCCCCCCTCTATCTTCAAATTATGCCCCCTTGTTTTTGCACATCTCGTTTTCTGAAAGATGCTACCCTCTTGGACTTTGTTGATTCCCTTGAGGTATTTGAAAGTTTCTATCATGTCCCCCCTCTGCCTCCTTTCCTCGAGGCTATACATCTTTAGTTCCTTTAATCTTTCTTCATATGTCTTCTGATGCAGACCCTGCATCATTTTGGTTGCCCTCCTCTGGACAGCCTCCACCCAGTCTATGTCTTTGTGGAGATGGGGTCTCCAGAACTGTACACAGTACTCCAGATGTGGTCTTACCAACTGTCTGTACAGAGGGCCAACAACTTCCTGTTTTCTATTGGTGATGCCTCTCCCTATGCATCCCAGTATCCCCCCAGCCCTCCTTACTGCCTTCTCACATTGTTGTCACACCTTTAGGTCGTCTGATATGACTACCCCCAGGTCCCTTTCCATTTTTGTTGTTGTCAGTATCTCACCCCCCATTGTGTACTCCTCCCCTGGGTTTTTGTTTCCCAGATGCTATACTTTGCACTTCTTTGCACTGAATCTAAGCTGACATACATTTGACCATTCCTCCAACCTTGCCAAGTCCCTTTTCATCCTTTCCACCACACCTTGTGTATCAACCCTGTTGCAGATCTTTGTGTCATCTGCAAAGAGACATACTTTCCCTTCCAGTCCCTCTGCAATGTCACTTATAAAGACATTAAAAAGGACCAGCCCCAGTACTGAACCCTGCGGTACCCCACTAGTAACCCTTCTTTCTTCACTGTGGACTCCATTTACTATTACCTGTTGTGTCCTGTTGTCCAACCAGTGTTTTACCCAGACTATCACCCTAGAACCCACTCCCAGGCTGGCTAATTTGTTTATTAATCTTTTGTGCGGGACTGTGTCAAATGCCTTGCTAAAGTCTAGGTAGGCCATGTCCAAAGCCCCTCCCTGGTCTACTGCTTTGGTCACCCAGTCAAAGAAATCAATTAGATTTGTCTGACATGACCTTCCCGCTGTGAATCCATGCTGCCTTGGGTCCTGTGCCCCACTGGCCTCTAGGTACTCAACAATTCTTTCCTTCAGAAGTGATTCCATCATTTTCCCTACCACTGAGGTCAAACTGACAGGTCTGTAGTTTCCTGCCTCTGTCTTGCTCCCACTTTTGTGAAGGGGAATCACATCCACCCTTCTCCAGTCCTCAGGTACCACCCCATCCTCCCATGATTTATTAAAAAGGGTAGTCAGTGGTGTTACTAGTTCTTCCCTTAGTTCTTTTAAAATTCTGGGGTGAATCCCATCAGGCCCCATTGCTTTATCCACCTTCAGTTTTAAGAGTTCTTTCAGAACCCTTTCTTCTGTGAAAGGACTAATAGCAATCCCCCATCCAGAGTGCTTCTATTGACCGGACTAGGTATTTCCCCATAGTTTTTCCATTGTGAATACTGAGCAGAAGTATTCGTTCAGTATCCCTGCCTTTTTACTGTTGCTCTCTGCCCAACCATCTTCCTCTTTGTTTTTTTTTTGTTAATATAGTTTTTATTAACAGTTTTTTTTTTACAGTTTCAAGGGGGGGGTATCAGCAGTCACATGTTTTACATATTTCATACATTCAATCTTATACAGAGCAGAAGAAACATAGTGAGGATCAACCAGAGTACAATTCCTCATTCTATTAGTGGTTTATACACACAATAGGTCTTTATACAGATTATTCGTATTCATAATCATAGTGCCCAAACACATTTTATCTTTCCACCCCTTCTCCGCCCATTTCCTCCCACAGTGCCCCACTGTATTCTGTTCATCACACCCCTCCCCATTCACCTCAATAATTAATTTAGCTTAGGGTACGAAATTAGGGTCCAACATCATCACCTTCCTCTTTATTCAGCCTCAGTATCCCTGCCTTAGTCTTTCTTTGCTCCCTAATGTACCTATAAAAGGTTTTATCCCCCTTCTTAACCGAGTTGGCTGTCTTTTCCTTGGTTTGGGCCTTTGCTATTCTGACTGCCTTACCTGCTTCCTTCTGCTTTAACTGGTACAGTTCTCTGTCCTGCTTCTTCTGTGTTTCCTTATACTTCCTGAATGCTATCTTTTTTCCCTTACCTTCCCCACCACTTCTTTTGAGAACCATAGTGTTTTTTTCTTTCATTTTGATTTGTTTATTTGCTTCACACAAAGACTTGTTGCCTCTGTGATGGCGGTTTTGATGTTTCTCCATTGTTGCTCCACCCCACCTTCTTGCCTGTTTGCTAGTGCTTTCTGAGGCACTCTCCCATTTTGTCAAAATCAGCCCTCCTGAAGTCCAGTACCTTCACTTTTGTGTGGCTTGACTCTACAGCTAAATTTATCGTGAACCACACTGTTTGGTGATCACTTGTTCCCAGATGGCTACCCATTTCAAGATCAGAGATCCTCTCTCCATCCCCATTTGAGAGTACCAGGTCTAAGATTGCTCTCTCTCTCCCAAGTGGGTTCCAAAACTAGCTGTCTGAGGCATGCCCCTGTAGGGCATCAAGAATGGCCCTGCTCTTGTATGTGGCTGCAGAAAAGGTGCTTCAGTCAACATCTGGCATATTCAGGTCCCCCATCAGCAATATCTCCCCTTTCTCTGCCATTCCAAGGATGTCTTCTATCATTTCCTTGTCCATTTCCTCCCCCTGAGACAGGGGTCTGTATACAACTCCTGTGTGGATTGTGGAGCCATTTCCAGTCTCCAGGATGACCCACAGTGCCTCAGCATTTTGATGTTTGGACCCAGCTCTGTGTTGTATGGTAAAGTGGTAAGGCTGTAAAGCCAAATACCACCGCATTATCCAACCATTCTTCTCTTTCATTTGTTGTAGCCAACATAAGGGGTTGTGATCCATGATAACCTTAAATTCCATCCCCCATAGATAATATTTTAAGGCCTTTATTGCCCACTTAAGTGCCAGGCATTCCTTTTATACTGTTGAATACTTTCTCTCTCACTCATGGAGTTTATGACTAACATAAATAACAGGGTGCTCTTCACCTTTCTTAGTCTGGAATAGGACTGCACTGATGCCTGCCTCAGAAGCTTTGGTGTGTACTTCAAAGGGAAGAGAAAAGATGGGACTAATCAGCACAGGGGAGGTACACAGAGTTGCTTTTATACTACAAAAAGCTTTGTCGCACTCAGGAGAGCATCACTCAGGAGCACATTGCATTTTGTTAGGGCATGAATTTCTGGTCAGGTCAGTCAATGGAGTGGCTATAGCGGCAAAATTTGGGATAAATCAATGATAGCAACTGTCCAGACCTAAAAAGGAGCATACATGCTTTTTTGTCATGGGGATAGGACTATTAGCTACTGCCTGTACCTTACTGACATCGGGTTTTATGGTACCATCCCCAATAACAAAGCCCAAATACTTTGTCTCTGTTCGGGCAATGGCACATTTGGCGGGGTTGATAGTTAGTCCAGAGTCATGTATGGCTTGAATGACTGCACTGAGATGGATAAGGTGCATTTGCCAATCAGGACTAAAAATAACAACGTCATCAAGGTAAGCTGAGCTGTACTGGGAATGGGCATGTAAAGTCTGGTCCATGTATCTTTGAAAAGTTGCTGGGGCCCCATGCAAACCAAACAGTATTTTGGTAAATTGGTACAGTCCTATGGGGTGCTAAATGTAGTCAACTCTTGGGCCTGTTAGGCTAGTGGGATCTACCAGTAGCCTTTCATAAGGTCAAGTGTACTGATGTACCTGGCATTCCCAATCTTGTCTAAGAGATCATCAACAAGTGGCATAGGGTACCCATCAAATTCTGAAATGGCATTGATCTTACTTACTTACTTATGACTTGCTAGCAGAAACAGGCCACAGGGTCTATCAAGTCTGCTCGACTATGCAGCTAGCACCTCACTTGCAGCTGCCCTTTCCCCCCTTGACCCCCCCACACAGATAAGTGACAACTGGCCTTGAACCAGATTAAGCTGTCGGTGGTATTTCCAGTGAATGGGGCAAATTTGGCCAGGACACCGGGGAAAGTCTCCTACTCTGACAGCAGGGGGCTTGATTTCCTGGGAGCAGAGTGGAGGAGCTCAGTTTTGAGTCGGACAGCAGAAGAGGAGGAAGTGCTGATGTGGCAGTGTCTTTGGTGGTCTTGATAACACTAGAGGCTATGGATCAAGAGAAAAATGCAAACAGTAGCAAGGAGATGCAGTTGCATGGGAGTGAAGAAATAGCAATGGATCCAGCAGGAGAGCGATCCTCCATGGAGACAGAGGATGCCAGAAAAAATGTGAGTAGAATGGTTTCTTTGCCTGGGAGAGGAAGAATGAAAGAAAAAAAAAAGTTCAGTAAAGAAGAGAGTAATAGTAAACAGAAAACAGAGCAAGCGTTGCAGAGCAAATCTGACAGGCCTGAAGCCTGTAAAATACAGCTGCAAAATGATGATGAAGTATCATCAAAGGGAGCGGCACCTAATAGCTCTGAAGAAGATAATGGGGAAACCAGAAAAGGAAAGGCCAAAAGTTGGAAACAGCTAGGCCTAAGAAGGAAAGTAGGAGATACACAATGTAGTGGAAGAAATGTGGGACATGGAAAAGTTAAAATTAAAGAGAAAACTAAAATACATGAAACAAAACAAACAAAAAAGGAGGAAGAGGGCAGAAAAAGTGCAGAATTAGAAGGTGATTCTGAAGACACTAAGGCCCAGATATTCAAAGCTTTGTGCAGTGCGCAAACCGTTTGCACGGGTCTGCCACATTCAAAAGGCCAAATAGCGATGCAAAACCATAATATATGCAAGGCAAACTGAACATGAATATAGTATTTATGAGATATTCAGCGACTAGCACCAAGGCTTAAGGTATTTAGCACAACTTAGTGCTTACCCTTGCACGTGTACAAATTACTTTCCCAGGAAAAGCTGGTCTTAACTTGGGCAAACAGCTTTGCATGACATTGTGGCCTTGTGTGGCATTAGCATGGCTTGTGCGACCCTAACATATGACTGTGACACAGAGAAAAAGCCAGACATGGAGGAAACATGCTGCTCACTGATGGCACCACAATGATGCCAACTGCTGCCGCCAGTCCCAGTCATGCCAGGCAGTATGTGGTGACCTGGCCCCCAGGGACCACCATGGTAATGTGGCCATACAGCACACATCTGCAGACCATACGTCTATGGTGACCAACAGATGCCAGCACACACATGCAGCACTGTGGGCCTGGTGGGTATTGAGGGGAGGGGGTACAGGTGGCCAGGCCTCACCCTAGACTGAGTGCGGCCACAAGGCTGGGACACAGCATGTAGTGCACATGGGCTAGTATTGGGAATACCCCAATACCAGTGTGCCTGTCCGATTGTACATGCCTCCCCAGTCACATACCGCACAGCTGCACATACACCACAGCACACACAGCCGGCCATGTCTATATCACTATGAGCATCCCGTGTCAGAGGTGCAACATCTGTGAGTCACACAACAGTGACAGTTGCATGCATCACCACCACCGCCTGTGCCTATGCTGTGTTGTCCCCTGCAGTACACACTGCTATGCTATACTGCATACATGTAGCCTGCAGCTACCATCATGCAGTGTCAGACTGACCTACAGGTAGAGCTGCGGCCAGACCTGGCCAGTCCCTGTACTTCAGACTGACCTACAGGTGGAGCTGTGGGACCCTGCAGTAACACTGGGTAAACTGCATGCAAATCAGGGCATAATGAGACGCTAATCTGGATGTTGCCCAGAGACTACCTAAGTAGGCTCATTTGCATGTCACTTTTAAATATGGCAAAGTTTAGTGCCGGGCAAATGTGTTTGCACCAGACAAATGGCTTAGCTCTGCGCTAAAGCTGCGCAAACATGTTAGCATGGTGCTAACGGTTCGGGGAATATTATACAGTTTTGAGCACTGTTCTTTCCCATCCACTGCTGCCTACAGCTGTACTGGGTCACGCATTTGCTGGCACACACATTGGCCACATAGTTCACCTCAACCTACCTTCATGTCTCTGTGCACTGTGTTGCTGTTGTGGTTTGCACTTTCTGGTGCTATATTCAGAGCTGTCTTATTCCTGGGCTATATTTGCCCTGCACTCCCAACCCAGTTTGCCCAGCATCATTCCCATGCTATATTCAGAAGCTGTTTGCCCCGGGCTATTCCTTTTGAACATAGCTTGCTTTGTGCATGGCCCACCAGAACCTATCCTAGACGAAGGATGAATATGGACGGGGGGTTGGAAATATAAGATAACCTTAAAGCAAGTGGATGGAGAAATGCAACATCTCCCAAACTGTTTTTACCTTGGACAAGACAGAGGGATAGTTTTTTATGTGGGGCAACCCCATGCGTGTTATAAATGTGGGGGAAAAGGACATCTGAGTAGTGCTTGTGAGAAGGTGAAATGTGGACTATGTGGTACTTTAGGTCATTATGGTGCAGAATGCAAAAACAAAGTAAAATGCAGCCTATGTGAGGAAGAGGGGCATACTTTTTCCAAATGCCCTTGGGCATCTCACAACAGTCCGGATACAGGGGAAAGGGCTGAGCAGAATGTTTATTTGGCTGTGGCACAGAAGGAAAAAGGCAAACAAAACAAGACAGTATGGGAAGCATTAAATGAAGATGAACAACAACAGGAAAAAAAAAGAGGAGGAAAAAAGGAGTGATGTCCAGCCAGAAATAGAAACAGGAGGACAGGGGCAACAGAAGCAAGATACGGGTCAGAAAGAAGGAACAATGAAGGACATGGGACAGAAGTCAAACAAATTTACCATGGTAACTAGATCAAGGAATAAGAATCTAGGTCTGCAAAAACCCTTGGTGAAAAAGGACAGAGAAGGGGTGGAATTAATGAATAGATACATCCCCCTACAGGATGCAGAGAGAACAACAGCTGAAGAAGAGTCAGAAGACATTAGTTCTGATTCATGTTTAAGAGAAGAGGGGACAGATGTGGAAACATCAGATACCCAAGCATTGAAAAAGAGGAAAAAAGCATGGGACACAGGATAAGAGAAATATAAATATGTTCTGTTTTAACAATAACAAATAAATGGGAAGTTTGGAGTGTATAACAAGTAATGTCAACAGTATTAAGAACAAGAGGAAAAGACTTACCATCTTTAAAATTCTAAGTGACTTAAAATGTGTTATCATATTATTACAGGATACAAGATTGAATACGATAAATGAGCTGCAGCAGGCACAAAAGGACTGGGTTTGGGGTTCTTCGTTATGGTCAATAGGTGAAGAAAGATGTTCGGGGGTGGGGGTACTATTTATGTCTCGAGAAGTGAAAATCTGTAAAATAATAGAACTGGTACCAGGAAGGGCGTTTATTGTGGACTGTGTAATGAAAAATATAGCTATAAGGATAGTAGTAATTTATAATCCACAGACTAAAATAGGAAGGAATAAAGTTATGGGTATAATAGAGCCTTTTCTTCATACATCAAAATTGGTTGTATGTGGGGGGGGGGAATTTAACTGTGGGTTAACTAAAGCAGACTGGTGGAGGGTGGCAGATAAGGTGTTTTGTGATACAAATCAGTTAAAAAAAATAATGGTTAATGCGGGGCTAGAAGATGCGTATAAAATAAAAGGAGAACATACGTTTTATAAAGGAGTAAGATCAACAAGGATAGATTTCTGGATACTGCCAAAGGACGTAATATTAGACCAAGTTCAGGCAATCCCAACGGAAACCACAGATCATGTAGCCATTAAAATAAACATAAATTTAGGGAAAAAAATGATATTTGGTAGAGGTTTTTGGCAGATGAATATGGCAAAACTAGAAGAAGAGGGTTGTAAAGAAAGAATAAAAGAATTATTAGAAGCAAGAGAAATGGTTAAAGAAATTTATAGTAGTAACAGAGAGTAACAGCTGGCTTGTCGGTGCAGCAGTTGGATTTCCGCTTGCGACGCCAGCGACCCAGGTTCAGGAACGGACTCGGGTCGCTGGACAGCTGGCCGGGGGAAGAAGGCTTGAGCATCCCGACGACTCGCCTTCCTCCGTGGTGAGGAGGGGATCGTGCGCTGTCTGCCACCTCCTGGCGGAGGCTGGGAGGGTGACAGGCCAAGCGAGACCCACTGTACACAGGGCATGATGGACATCGACATACGCCTAAACGTCTGTGGCACAACATGCCCTGGGGAGAAAAGTGGAAACTCAGCTCCCTGGTCGGCCGGATGATGGCTGCCAGCTCCTGCCGACTCAAGCACCCTGATGCCCCAGAATCCACCTCAGTGATGCCCAGGGACTGAACGTAGAATGCGCTGGTTGCCCCTCCTGGCACCTTCCCTGGAGGAGAGGGACCTATCTGGTGAGAGGGATACACTGGGCCACCCCTGGATGGCTGCTGGCGTGGAGGTGAGTGAAGGGATCAGGGCGAGAGGGTCGGGGGGGGGGGTCCTTGAGCAGCCAGAAGGTGAGGCAGACCAGAGGAGCTAGTAAGGAGCAAAAAAAAAAAAAATTTAAAATATTATTAATAGAAGAAGGGAAACAAACGGAAGCAAAAGATTGTGAGGAATATTTAAAATTAAGAGCCAAACTATATAAACTGTTAACAAGGCAGGTAGCAGAGAAAATAAATGAGGAGCTACAAATGCAGGAAATAAAACAAGAAATGGGGAAATATCAGTATAACAGAATAAATTCACTAATAATGGAACAAAACAGTGGAACACAGGGCACAAAACTGCAAACAAATCCGTTTCTCAGCAATAAGGACACAATAAAAGAACGAGTAATGTACGAATTACAAGATGAACAGGGGAAAGTGACATCAGAGATAGGGCAGATGAAAGGGATAGTGCAAGTAGTTTTGAAAGAAAAATATCAGAAAGGGAGTGGGGAAGATGGAAAGGATTTTTTTAGCAATATAAATATGCCAACTTTTTAAAAAGGAAGAAGCAGATTTGCTAAAAGAAGGAATCAGGATAGAGGAAATAAAAGAAGCTGTAAGATCACTACCAAGTAATACTTCACCTGGAGTTGACGGTATATCAAATAAGTTTTATAAGGTATTTGAAGAACAATTAATACCACTGTTACGGCAAGTGTATAATGAGGTATTTAAGAAAAAGGGGAGTTACCAGTAAGCACGAGGTTGGGAGTAACAGTGTTTTTACTTAAAAAAGGTGACAGAAAGCAAATACAAACTTGGAGCCCAATAAGCCTGTTAACAGCAGACTGTAAACTACTAGCAACAAGCATTTGTCAATGCCGAATGTTGCTTGCTTCTATGTGCTGTTTAGGTATTTGGAAGTCATTGGAGTGCAAATATTGAAAATTTGCGAACTTACAAGCGTACGTTAACGCAGTCATTGTTAGAAATTTTTCACGAAATTTTCAACATAGCCATTTTAAGACCTCTGCTCATGAACAGTGTCACTGTGATTTTGTTAATGTGTCCATACATTGAGTTTGCACACCGACTGCACCATTGTGCGCCACATGGGCAGAAACACGCTTTGGGTAGGATGTGAAAATGACAGCTGTACTGCTCATAAGGAGGTGTGGTAAAATGGCAATGTTAAAAATCTGGAGGAAATATTGAAAATTCACAAACCCACGAGCGCAGGGAACTGTGCAACGCACACCGTAAAACAGTCATTTTAGAATTCTTTCACCAAATTTTCAACATTGCCATTTTAAGATCTCTGCTCATGAACAGTGACACTGTGATTTTCTTAATAATGTCCCATACACTGAGTTCGCAGCACCGACTGCGCCATTGTGCGCTACATGGGCGGGAAACATGTTTTGGGCAGATGTGAAAATGACATGCATTGCTCATGAGGAGAGTATGTAAAATGGCAATGTTGAAAATCTGGAGTGAAAATATTGAAAATTTGTGAACTTACGAGCCTGGGCGTAGGAACTGCTCAACTCACGCCGTAAAACAGTAATTTTTAGAATTTTTCACCAAATTTCAACATAGCCATTTTAAGACCTCTGCTCATGAATGGTGTCACTGTGATTTTCTTAATTTGTCCTGTACATTGATTTCACACCGACCGCGCCATTCTGCGCCATATACGGAAACACATTTTGGGTGAAATGTGAAAATGACAGCTGTACTACTCATAAGAAGGTGTGGTAAAATGGCAATGTTGAAAATCTGGAGTGAAAATATTGAAATTTAGCGAACTTACAGCCTGTGAGGAACTGCATAGCTATTACTCGATAAAACAGTCATTTTTGGAATTTTGGACCAAATTTTCAACATGAGGTTTTGGTACCCCTTCATGATTGATGTCATTGTCATGGTGGTATTCAGGCCCGAAGGGTGATTTCACAGTCACTGTGCAATCATCCTTTGGGCCCAATAATGCCATGACAGTGACATCATTCATGAGAAGGGGTCCTAAAACCCCATGTTGAAAGTTTGCGTGAAATTCAAAATGCCTGAGATATGCAATAAAGTTGAACCCCCCATCTAGCCCATTATACAGCGCTTACCGCATTTCTCAGTTCGCGGTCGGCTTTGAAGAGTGCAGACGTGTTCCCGGTCCACCAAGATCATCGCGCCGGAGTCCGGAGGTAAGGGGGTGAGGGGTGTGTGGGAGGCTGGTGCACAGTGGGTGGGTGCAGGTTGTGGGAAGGGGTCGGAGACGCGCCGCTGGACCGCTTTTGTTTTATAGGTTGGAAAAAAAGACGCTGGACGCTGCCACGCTGGGTGGGCTCCAGCATGGCACAAGGACAGCCATTCAGCGACGGGGAGTTGGGCACCCCGTCGTGAGACTGATTGCCCGCTGGGGTGGGCCTCAGCGTGGCACCAACTACTGGGGGGACGACGCATGCTGCTACACAGTACGCGGGGCATGCACGCCTGTGTGTGGGGGAGCTTACACTTTATCGCTGCTCATCGAGCGCAGCTCCTTTCAACTGGGTAGCACGCATTTTGGAGCGTGTCATAGACAGCTCCAAAATGCATTGGCTTACAGGGGCCCCGCCTGCCAGCTCACTGACTGAATTGGAGGAGGAGGTGACACACCTCCGAAATCTCCGATGATGGCACTATGTTTCTTGCACATGCGTGCAAGCAACATAAAAATTGTAAATAATAGGTTGAGACTATTTGCAGATAAGTTGGTGTAACAAACTCAAACGTGTGCAATTCCAGGAAGGAAGATACAACAGAACTTAGCATATATAAGAGAGGTCATACAGAAGGGTCAGGAAAATGAAATAGAATGTTTTTTGTATGCACTGGACCAAGAAATTGCATTTGACGTAGATAAACACACATACATATGGGATACTCTAAAAGAATATAATATCCCAGTGGAATTGATTAATTTGGTTAAAGCTTTATATAAAGAAGCTTAGACATGCCCAATGATTAATGGTCACATGGGAATATCCATGTTTATAAAGAATGGGGTGAGACAGTGATGTCTGTTGAGTTCTTTGTGATATGTGTTGTGTTTGGACCCTATGTTAAGGAAAATAGAAGAAGGTAAAGAGATCCAGAATATAAAGTGGTTTGGAAAAGATTTAAATAAAACAAGTGCATATGCAGATGACTGCATAGTATTGGTTAAGGACCACAAAGTAGGGCAGAAATTGTTAGACATGGTGGAAAATAATAGTCTATACACGGTATAAGGATAAATAAAAATAAAAGTAAAATATATCCATTAGGTAATGTGAATAAAGAACAAACATGTACACTGGATATTGTACAAGGGGAAATAAGGATTTGGTTTTTTTTATATAGAAATCCTAAGATGATACAGCAAAAGTGGGAGGAAAAGTTGGATATAGGACAAAGGAAGGTAAATACTTGGAAACACTGGAATATGACAAAAGAAAAGAGACTATATGTGATAAAGGCTTTTATTTTATCAATCTTTTTATATTAAGCCTATGTATACCCGGTACCACAACAGATGCAGACTAAGATATTGTCATTATTTTTTCAGATGCTATGGGGAAGCAAATTAAATCCCATTAAGAGAGGCATAACGTATAGAGAAATTAAAGATGGAGGACTAAATATGTTGCAGCCAATTGTTTTTTTTTAGTGGGGATATTTACTACATTTAATGTAGCTCCTATGATTAAAGGGGAAAAGTCGGGATGGTTACAGTTTACACACTGGTGGTTGGATCCTCTGATTAGAAATATAGGAAAGAAGGGGAATTCAAAAGGTGGGAAAGTATGGCCTGGATATATGGAGACTTGTAAGAGTTATCTTACATAATGGGTAGTAAAAGTTGATACTTTAATCAGGAAAAATAGGAAACAAGTATATAAACTCTCTATTTTTCCTCGTTGCTTGCTTCATAGCTAATTCTGCATATTGTTAATAGTTACATGCACTATTTCTCCTACTGTTTGTAATATATAATCTGCATACATGTGCTTCCACTTCGTGTTTATTACTTGTATGCTCCTGTCCTCCCCTTGTGGTCTGATAATAACTTTCTGCATAGTGTAATTGTAAACATGTACAATCTTCCTCTACTGTATGTAAATGTAATTGCATTCTTATACACTCTTCTTTGTTCTTATGATTTATATGTTCCACTTGTCCCTATCCCCCAGGACACATCTAGAATCGAGCGGTAACCCGCTCAGTATGCTTTCCTGATAAAACTCTTAAATAAATAAATAAGGAAATAATGGGAAATCATTTTTTTGAAAAAGAAGTGTTTAAAGTTGATAAAGGAATAGTGGTGGATGATGTTCTGGCGGCAACTTTGGAAAAAAGAATTCCAAAAAAAAAAATGAAAGAGGTGTGTTGAATGAGCAGTCATGGGAAGTTGAATGTAAGAAGTAATCATAAACATAAAGTAATGGAAGAAAGAATATGTAGTGAGGTGAATTGTGGGTTACAGGTGGAAACAATGATGCATATGTTTTTTGATTGTTCATATATGAAACCTTTCTGGAGTACGTTAGCTGCATATTGGGGGATGAAATGCTTTAAGCAGATGAATTATGACACACTAATATATTGGCAATTGACAAAAACATGGGAGAAATTTGAGAGGAGTACTATATATGTGATTTTTGCTGTGTTAAAGTGGGTAATATGGCAAAATAGATGTTTAAGATTTTTACAGAAAAAATAAGTAACTATACAGGATTTATTGTTTAAAATGCAAGCAGAAATTAATAAAGTATATCAGGAGGAATGTAGAACATTTGGGGAAGACAGAGCAAGATAATTGTGGGAAAATGTTACAGGAATAGGTTAAGAAATTTGGTTTGAAAGTTGTAAATAAGATGTATATAGGAAAATGTAAATAATGTATGTCTAAAATGTGTGCGTTTGTTGTAAATAAAAAATTCCCCTACTCTTTTCGATAAGTGCCATGGGATCTTTAACATCCATCTGAACTACCACCAGAACAGGCAAATGGGACCTCGGTTTAACGTCTCATCCGAAACATGGCACCTCAGAATTGTAGAACCCCCTCATGCTGCACTACAGTGTCAGTATTGGGATATTAACCCAAGTGTCAGGTGTGGGAATTGAACCCACAGCCCTCTGACACCCCTCTGCCAGGTGTCAGAATTGAACCCACAACACTCTGACAGCCTTCTGATCTCCCGGCCTCAGAGGAGAGTGTGCTACCTGCTGAGCTGCTGACACTGCTTTTTTTGACACTATCTTTCTAAAATCCAAGCAAAGTCGAATTCCCCCTTCCTTCTTGTTCACTACTACTGTAGAAGATGCCCAAGCACTACGGGAAGGTCTGATCACCCCTAACTGCTCCATCCTGTTAATTTCTTGTATGACCTCTTGTCAAACTTTTTCTGGGAGTCTATAAGACTTCTGAAGGACAGGCTTCTTCTGATATACTTTAATGGTGTGCACCACCCCCTTTTGCTCTCCCTGGTATGCTAGTGAAGGTTGTCCCATAATAATTCAGTAATTGGTCAACCTCCTATCTTTGTGCTACCTCCTATCCAGGGTAATTTACACCCCATGACTTCTTTTCCCATCTCAAGCCTCTCGTAGGACTCGTCTAGTTCAGTCAACCCCTGCTCAGGATGTATAAACAGACTGGGTACTGGATTTTTCCTATCAAACCATCTTCTAAGAAGGTTGGCATGGTAGATCTTTATCTGGGACCGATGTCCCAGCATCTCAATTTCATAATTAACCTGCCCAGTTTGCCTTATGACTACATAAGGGCCTTGCCACTTCATCAAAGTTTGTTTTCTGAAGAGGACAACAGTAACAACACCTTGTCTCCTGGCTGGTAACATTTTTCTTTTAACCCAACATTGTACCTTTCTTTCTGTTTCACCTGTTTATGGACACTGGTGACAAATCTGACCAATCTTGTCTTCAGTTTGGACATACAGGCCCAGATATTCAAAAGGGTTGCGCATGGCGCAACAGTGTTGCGCCATGCACAACCCACTGATGCGCCCCGGCATGATATTCAAACGGGGATTGTGCCTGGCACAAATCCCGATCTGAAACACATTGGTAATGTATGCAGGCGCGGGTAGGCGTGCCCATGCGCCTCTGCACATCCCGATATTCAGCCCAGGATGTGCTGAGTCCATGCATGTGCAACCCCTACTTGCACCGCACACAGGTGAGCCAAAAAAAAAAGGAGCAATGGCTGGCCACCAACAGGTGAGCTGCCATATTACAGGACGCAACATGGCAGCTGCCACCTGTGGGTAGCCACCCGAGCTCTGGCTGCACCTCCGTGGTGGCGCCCCCTGATACCCGATCACGGCATCTGTTTAAAAAAATCACATCCTATCTCCCTGGTGGTCAGTGGACGCTGTCAATGATGTGGGCTGAAGTAAAATGAATCGTCCTATATCCCTGGTGGTCCAGTGGACCGCTTGCAGCCTGAGCACGGGCTTAGGTATAAATAAATAAAGTCCAATATCCCTGGTGGTCCAGTGGACCGCTCGCAGCCTGATCGCGGGCATTTGTGTAAGAAAATGATATCCAATATCCCTGGAGGTTCAGCGGACACCCCTTCCCACTCGCCCACTGAGCCCCACCGCCCTGCTCCCCCCCCGGTCAGCGGCGGGCGGCAGCACCCCACCTGCCTGCTGTCCGCCGACTGACACTAGAGGTAGGGCTGTACACCCATTGGATCCATTCACATACCTAGAAGGTGTAGTACGGTACAGGCTGCATGCCCATTGGCTCACACTGTGGACCAATGGGCATACAGCCCTACCTATGGTGTCAGTCAGCGGGCGGCGGGGCAGCAGACAGTTGGGTGCTGCTGCCCGCCACTGACCGGGGCGGAGCGGGGCAGTGGGACTCAGTGGGCAGGTGGGGAGGGGGGTCCGCTGAACTACCAGGGATATGGGATGTAATTTTCTTATACAAATGCCCGCGATCAGGCTGCGAGCGGTCCACTGGACCACCAGGGATATTGGACTTTGTTTATTTACACCTAAGCCCGTGATCAGGCTGTGAGCGGTCCACTGGACCACCAGGGATATTGGACTTGATATTTTTCATATAAATGCCCACGATCGGGCTGCGAGTGGTCCACTGAACCACCAGGGATATAGGGATTTATTTTATTAATACGTGAGCCCGCGATCGGGCTGCGAGCGGTTCATTGGACCACCAGGGATACAGGAATTTATTTTCTTCATACTTAAGCTTGAGATTGGGCCGACAGCAGTCCACTGGACCCCCAGGGATATAGGAATTTATTTTATCAATACTTAAGCCCCCATTCAGCTGCAGTGGTCCACTGGACCACCAGGGATATAGGAATTTATTTTATTCATACTTAAGCCCGCGATCGGGCTGACAGTGGTCCACTGGACCACCAGGGATATTGGACGTGAGTTATAGTTACTGAAGCCCGCGATCGGGCTGTGGTACACATCGCCATGCTGTGCAGGGGGCGACAGTCCCTGACGGCTGCTGCGTGGCAGGGCGCCAAGTGCAAGTCGCCGGGGATCGGTGCACCTGCATGCAAATGGGGCCAAAATGACATGCAAATGGACCCATTTGTGCCTTGCATACATTATGGCCTCATTTGCACGTGCACTTTTGAATATCGCGGTTGCTGCGCATAGTGCAATGGAACTTGTGCTAGCACATCCCCCTGCTCCACTCTGGCCACTTGCGCTGGTGCAGTGCCACTGTGCCATGCACACTGCGGGTGGCCAGGGTGTGATATTCAATGATGCTGTGCCATGGCGAAGCTCCTTGAATATCACCCAGTCAACGCCCCTGCGCAGCCATGTTGCGCTGCGCCCACGCTTGCTCCACTGCCTGGCGCAGTTTGAATATCTGGGCCCCAGTGTATAATGTTGGTATGGCAGACATCTTTACCCTCTTCCTAGTGTTCCCTCACCACATCTAAGGGACCCCAAGGGTTTCTTCCATATAACAAGGTAAATAGTGACAATCCTGTTGTGGCTTGGGGTACCTCCCTATAGACAAACAAAAAATAGGGCAGGTATTTGTCCCAGTCTCACCCTTCTTCCTGTACATATTTTTGGAGCATTTATTTCAAAGTTTTATTGAAACGCTGTACCAATCTGTTCATTTTGGAGTGGTAGGGAGATGTTTTTACTGCTGACACCCCTAACAACCTGTATAACTCCTTCAGAAGGACTAAGATAAAATTGTTTTCTTGGTCTGTAAAGATGGTTTGTGGGATACCCAGTTGACTAAAAAGTTTAGCTAACTCCTTGGCAATCTGAGGATCCGTTGTATTCCGAAGGGATATCGCCTCAGGTTATCTAGTGGCATAGTCACTTATTACCAAAATATACTGGTTGCTTTTTGAACTTTTTATAAGGGGACCTACCACATCCATTGTCACTCTTTCAAAGGGGGGGACATAACAGCAGGTATTGTTTGTAGGGGCACTTTATCCCTCTTCCCACTTTTGCCACCATCTGGCACTCAGGGCAAGTGCATTAGTACTCAGCCAAACTCTCATGCATACCAGGCCGGAAAAAATGGTTTTACAACCTGCCTAGAGTCCGATCTCAGCCTTCATGGGCCACATACATGAGTTCCGGTCTAAATCTCTGGGGTACCATCATTTGCTCTATACATTCCCCCGTAGTGGGGTTAGTACATTTTCTGTATAAAACATAATTTGATAACATATACTGTGGTTGCCCTTCTGCAACCACCTGGTCTACCTGCAAAAAAAAGGGTTTTAAAGTGTCATTTAATTTTTGCTCAACTTTTATATCAGTTCCAGCTAAGTTAGACCCAACATCAGGCATTCCTTCCTGATGGGCGTCTTTCCATTTTCTTTTTTCAGCTCTCTTTTCCTTTCTGGATTTCCATGTTTTCCCAGGGTCCTCAAAGAGGCCTTCATCAAAAGGCAAAACACTCTGGGACTGTTCCCTTTTTGCCTGGGCCCAAGTGGTAACTGCCACCAATTGATCACAGGCCTGCTGAGATTTTATTAAATGATCAAAATTCTGAATATTTTGGCCAATAATAATGGCTACTGCTAGTCTGGGTACCAAGCCAACTGTAATCATCTGCGTGTCTTGCTCAACAGTCCTTTCCACCATGGTGGTAGGGTACTGGTGGACATCCCCATGGACACAGGTTACCTTTGCCTCTAGCCCTTTACTGCTGTAATTCTTCAAAATGTCTGCCCTCATCAAAATCTGTTTACTACCAGAGTCTAACAATCCCACCAGTTCATTCTCACCAATCCCCACAGTGGTGACATGCCCCCAATTAGCCATAGACAGGTGCATAGCATTGCTACTTTTATTTGGGCAATAATGGGCTATGTGTCTTTTTCTTAAACAGTTGTGACATATAAGGTCAGCATGATAGGGCCTCTTCCTTCAATCCCTTTGCCAGTTATTACCCCCACCATGTGATTGTCTCTGATAAGTAGTTTCAAAGGGTCTTACCGGTGTTGTGGATTGGGGTAAAGGGCCTTGGTATCCTCTGGACTTTGATGGTTTGGCCATCAGGTAATCCTCCACCAGAGTGATGGTGTTCTTGGCTGTGTCAGGCTTGAGCTCCTTCACCCATACCTGGACGTCTTGGGGCAATACTTGGATAAATTGTTCTATAATTATCAGCTCCAAGATTTGTTCGAGTGTTTTGCCCGTTGGTTGCAGTCATTACAAACAAAAACTTTTCAGCCTGGCAGATGTCTCCCTGGGGGTATCTTGGCCTGTCATCTTTTGGGACCTGAATTGTTGTCGATATGTCTTGGCATTGTTATCATACCGATGGAGGATTTCCTCCTTAACCTGATTGCAATTAGTAGAGTCAGGGGCTGTAACATGACTGAACACCAGTTGGGCCCATCCGGATAAGTAAGGGACCAGTCTGATGACCCACTGGTCTTTTTGCCAAGCACATGTCTGGGCTATGTGCTCAAACATACTTAGGTAAGCATCTGTGTCATCAGCCTCTGTCGATGTTGTCAATTTTATGTCCTGGGGTATATTTCAATCAGATTGTCCATGGGTCAGGAACTGGATGGCTTACAATGCCTCCCTCCACCCCTCATCTTGTCTCTTCCTCTCCTCCTCTTGTAGCCTCCTGTCCTCATCACGTATTCACTGGTCCTCGGTTCTCTCATGCTCTATCTCCAGTTGTCTTAGGCAGAGCCAGTGCAACAGGTCGCTGGAACCCTCTGGGATGCTTTCCTCAATCTGTCTCTTCATTTCTTCCTCAGTAAGGTCCTCATCCATTTATTCCTTTTCTTCCTTTTTTGGTGCCATCTTCAGTCGAGCTCCAAGTTCCAATCCTGGCTCAGGCTTCAAACCATACTTTTCTGTCGTGGCATGTGTCCATTGGAGTTTTTTCAGCTCCAAACTTTTTACCCTGCCCATGTGTCAGGTATATGACTATACCTCCCTGGCAACATTTTCCATGCAATCTAAACAAGCCAGTATCCCACTGCTAACACCAGTGTGAACGTGTGGGATAATAACAGACACAACAAAGCAGGGATCAAGTGCATAAAAAAATATATACAGAAATCATAAAGAAATTGTTAGTCCTGCACAAAATGCTTCAGGACTCTGTTTCCTTCAGCAGAGCCCATGGCTTCACATCAGCTATGATAGCCAAGTGTAATCTCTCTTACACCAAATACCTGTGTGTAAACAGCACACTTCCAAACAAAGGTCCTTCTATGCTCACTGCCAGTACCAGACTAACTCGACTATATAATTTTCCTTAGTGGCCCTTTTTTATAGCTCCCTGGGCTGACATCACACTTTTGGGACATTCCTATTGGGTGTGACATCCCTGGCTCTAAAACCTATAAACAGTGTCAGTTTATGGCCTGCCAGCCCTATAACTGGAGCCCCAAATACAGAGAACTCACCAGGTAATTACTCTTTATTAGTGGCTTTTATAACAATGTTATTACCAATGTGCAGGCATCCCTGAATTGGCAAGAAGGGGAGACTGAGGGCGCACTCCTAATCTCCCTTCTCCTGCCAATTCATGAGACCTGCAAGATGCAGGGTTTTTCAGGCACAACTTTTTTTATTTTGTTTTCAGAACCCTTTTATTGGGTTCCTTTTCTGCACCTCTAATTAGCTGCACCCATTTCTGTATATGCAGGGGGCTCTACTCTGAGCTTCCTGAGTCCCTGCAGAAACCAACAACATGCTTTTCTAGCAGCCGACAACTGAAATTTCAGCCATCAGGAAAATATTTCATTTGGGTCCATTTTCTTTATCTATTTCTATGGCCCCCAATTATTTCTGTCACTTTTGTTTATGCAGCCCCAGTTACACCATTCCTTGGGCTGCTTATTGCCAGCAGGACATACCTTCATTTATGATTTGGGACACTACGGGGCTTACTATCCCCATGCCCATAGTGTCCCACCAGTCGGCAGCTAACTTTTCTTCTGCCGCACTGTGCGGCATTCCGCTATGCTTCGGAGCATGCCCTTGCTCTAAAGCAACCTTCCTAAATCATGTCTGTATGGAGCGATCTTTGCCACTGGTGCTGTGGCTTAAACCAGAGTATTTTACTCCACACAAGGATGCTGATCTTGTGTCACAGTTTGTGATCAGAACTGACTTCGGGCATTGGAGCCACACTGAACAAAAAGAGCTGCAACTTGCAGCAGCGGCTCTGGTGCAAGGCACCTCTAGAACAGGCGCGCTATTTAAATATTTAGTTTTGGGGCACCAGTGCATTATTCAACCCCCGGACACTCAGTTATCTATAGGGCACCAGAAATATTAAACATAAAGCGTGACGTGAGCTAATTAAATATCTCCCAGTCGGGAGATAATTTCAAAGGACTCCCAGTGTTTGTAGGAAGTACTGGGAATGCACAGAAGGCACAGTAAAGGTATAAGATATTTTGTCAGGTTGGCCACCCTGACAAGAACAAAAGAAAAGATTGAATACAGACAGAGAGGAAAGTAAAGAGTGAAAAGAAAATGGGGTGGGGGATGGCACATATTCCTACATTTATTTATATTTATATAGAATAAAATACACTCTGTTACACACTGGTATCTCACAAGTAGTAACAAAAGAACTCTTGGGTAGCAGCGATCACTGTATGATAACATTTGCTTAGTCTAGTAAACAAATGATTAACAAAAATAAACTAAGTATAAAGAACAACAAAGCAAACAATACTAAAATACAGGAGATTCTTGACTCTATAAATTGGGAAGAAACACTGACCAAGTTAACTGTGGAAGAATGTTGGAATACTATCAAGAAAATATTTAAAACAACAGAAGACTGGTATGTTCCCAACAAAATAATCACTAACAGAAAAGGTAAAATACCCTTATGGATGACTAACAAATTAAAAAGACAACTAAAAATGAAAGAGAAAACATACGCTGTTTGTAAAAAATAAGAGCCAATCAACATTCATGAAATATAAGTAAGAATTGAGGAAGACCAAACAACTGATTAAAAAGGAAAAACACAATCTAGAATTCAAAATTGCTACCACTAAGGGAAACAAAAAAAAAAACTTTTTTTCTTATGTTAACAACATGAGCAAAGGAAACAACACCATAGGGGTCCCAAACGTAAGTGGAAAAAACATTAATAATCCCACTGAAATAGCTGACGGTAACAGTTACTTGATTATTGCGTTCAACAAAAAGGTTGACTTCACTATACCAGAAAGTAGTAACATCCCATTTGTAATGGAATTCTCTTTGGCAGAAGTTTTGACTGGGTCACAGTCCCTAAAAACACATTCTTCAGCAGGAGTAGATGGGATACACCCACGGTATTTAAAAAATCAAACCAAAAGTCTAAGAAAACCATTAAAGGTCTTATTTAATAAATCCCTGGTTTCAGACGTTTTACCTACAGAATGGAAGCAAACAGTCATAACCCCAATGTACAAAAAATGGAGAAGAATAGGCCCTGAAAACTACAGACCCATAAGCATAACATCTGTTCTGGGTAAGGTTATGGAAAAGCTCATTAAGGCCAGGTTTGAGGGGGAGACTACCACTCTGGGTCTACAAGACAATATTCAACACAGGTTCAATAAAGATAGATCCTGTACAACAAACCTGATTAGATTCTATGAATTTGTCAGTGCTAGCTTAGGCCCAGGAAAACCGTGAGACGTAATATACTTAGATTTTAAGAAAGCATTTGATACAGTCGCTCACTGTGAACTCCTACACAAATTAACAAATATGGGATACAGTCAATACCTAATCAAATGGGTAAATTCATGGCTGGAAACAAGACCCAAAGGGTTAGAATCCAGGGTAAATCATCATCTGAAAAAATAGTGCCCATTTTGGGTCTCTTTTTTTCAGTTGTTTTACTCACGACCTCCACATTGGACTAAATAATGTGTCAATCAAATTTGCTGGTGACACAAAAATAACAGGTGAGGCAGATACTGACTCCAAACACCAGTCCCTAGTTAATGACTTGGAACGAATTTTAAACTGGACCAAGACCAATAAGATGGAACTAAACCTTGAAAAATATATGGTGCTGCACCTTGGCCAAAACAACAGACTAAGACCATACTATAAAAGGAACAAATTACTGCCAGTAGTAAGTAGCGAAAGAGACCTTGGCATTATTATTGATAGTGCACTCACAATGCACTCACAGATATACAAAGTTACACAAACAGCAAACAAATACATAAATATTATAAAAAAGCATTCATAACAAGAGATGGACATTGCATCATGAGTCTATACAGGAACTATGTTCATCCACATTTTCAGTATGGGTCACCCTTCTGGTCACCATATCAAAACCAGGACATTAAACTTCTAGAGAGAATATAGAGAAGGGCTACCAAACTAATACCTAGATTAAAGAACTTACCATACCACCGGCCCAGTGATGCTAAGGGTTGAGGTGCTGGCCGACACACCTCGCGCCACGCCGGTGACCTGGGTTCGGGAACAGACTCGGGTCATCGGGGGTCGGCAGGGGAAGGAGAGGATGGAGCATCCCATGATGGCTCTCTTCTCTCTCGGGTGGGTAAGGGGGTTTGCGTCGCTCTGCAGCAGTTCCCAGCAGAAGTTGGAAGCACTGCAGGAGCAGGACACAGATGAGAGCTGGAGTGCAGTGGATGTCGGCATGTTAGTGCACTGATGTCATTGCACGTCTGTCTCCAAGGGGCAAAAACCTAAGGCGGAAAATCGTTGGGTGGTCATGGCGGCTGATGGCCGTGCACCGCACCCTTGGACCTCGAGAGGTGCACCTCCCAGGTAATGGATCCAGGTTCCCATGGGGGGGGGAGGACACTCTGCATGCCAGCCTGCATGGGGAGAATGAGTCACTGACCAGACCTGGGTCTGGGATTCGGGTGCTGGTGGCCAGAGCACTGCCAGCTGCTCCACAGTGGAGGAGAAAAAATGCTGATATAAAAAAAAGAACTTACCATATGAAAAAAGACTGAAGGAATTAAAACTAATGTCTCCACAGGAAAGAAGGGTTAGAGGGGACCTTTTACAATTTTGTAACATAACTAACAATACAGAACTTAGAACAGGGTGTGCCATCACCCCATTTATGCACTCACAAGACCTAAGGTTCCATAATAAACAATTCAAGGTACCATGAACTTGTACAAAGAAGAGGAAAAACTATTTCACTGTTAAGAGTCCGAATACAGTGGATCTGACTCACTCAACATATAGTAAATATTACCAGTTTTGATGCATTTTAAGGGGAATTAGATAGATTCATGGGGTATTAGGTTGCACTTGATCTACACTAAGCAGGTGACAGTTGTGATGGGCAACAACCTACTTTTGTATACATATTACCAAGTTGCCAAGTTAGTACTCACCTCCAGATCACTTGTGAATATGCTGAACAGTGTAGATCCCAGAACTGACCCCTGTGGTACCCCACTGGTCACCAGTTTCCAGTTACCTTGGTGGTGCAACTGGTAGCACAACTAGAACGGTATTCAGGGCAGCTGGGTTCAAGTCCCAGCTGAGGCACTTCTTTCTCTCCTCTGTTTGTATGTGTTCCATAAATATGTACATTGTGCTCTTATGATTGAAAGTGTAATTATCTGTGCACTCTGGGACGGCCCAGTTTCCAGTTGCCTTGGTGGCGCAGCTGGTAGCGCAACCAGAACAGTATTCAGGGCAGCCTGAGTTCAAGTCCCAGCTGAGGCACTTACTTCTTTCTCTCCTCTGTTTGTACTGTATTTGTTCCATAAATATGCACACCGCACTCCTGTGATTGAAAATCTAATTATCTGTGCACCACCAGCTTGTGCATGGGAGAAAGAGTAATGTGCTCTGGGGTAACCCAGTTTCCAGTTGTCTTGGTGACACAACTGGTAGGGCAACCAGAACGGTATTCGGGGAAGCCTGGGTTCAAGTCCCAGCTGAGGTACTTACTTCTTTCTCTTCTCTGTTTGTATGAGTTCCATAAATATGCACACTACACTCTTGTGATTGAAAATGTATTTAACTGTGCACCACCGGCACCAGGTTGTGCGCTGGAGAAAGAGTAATGTGCTCTCTCGGACAGCTCAGTTTCCAGTTGCCTTTGTGGCACAGCTGATAGCGCAACCAGAATGGTATTTGAGGTGGCCTGGGTTCAAGTCCCAGCTGGGGCACTTACTTCTTCTCCTCTGTTTGTATGTGTTCCACAAATATGCATACTGCATACTCTTGTGACTAAAAATGTATGCAATTCTGACAGACTCTTGAATATAATTGCTAGTGGTATGGACAGTTCTTTACTTAGCTTCTTTAGGTTTTTTACATTAATTCCATTAGGCTCCATGGCCTTATTCACATTTACCATCTTCAGTAATTGTTCAACTTTCTCTGGTGTTACAATAGTATAAGTCTTGAAGAGTGCCCTTTTTGTTTTCCTGTGATAACATTTCACTATCTGCTATCATTACATCACTTTCCTCCGTGAATACTGAGATGAAGTATATAGTCAGGCATTCTCCCATCTGCCTATCATTTGTAATTACGTCATGTTAGCATGCTGTGTTCTGGTAGCTGAAAGAAGTCCAGAACAATTGGTTGTTGTTCCACAAACACATGGCTTTGGAATCTTTTAGACCAATTAGGATGCATGACATTCCCTACTCATTTTATAATCTGATTTACTATTTGGTTTAGTGCACAGTCCCTCTAACAACCTCCTTACACCCAACCAAGTGAGGTTTGGCAAGGGTTACCCAGTCAATGTCTTCCTCTCTCCCTGCTGGGCACATATGTTGGATATGTGCAGTAGGGTCCTCATACTGAAATGAGAAAAAATAGCAAGACAGTCTTTACAAGACTAACTTGCCCTAGAGAACTTCTCTGTAAAACAGGAATTGAAAACGTCCTTGTTAATTAATCCATGATCAGTACATTAAAAGATTTAATGGCATTGATAAATAAAAGTTTAGGAATATTAACATTAAGATGAAATTAAACAAAAGTGTTAAAGTAAACCATGGTGGCCTAAAAATGGTAAGTAATATAATACACCATGCTAATGACCCATGTTCTCCTCATGAGCAAGGGGTCTCGTGCGACTGTAATTATTCTACTTCTTATTTTCCTTTATTATCCTTTAGCATGTATTACTATAACTGTTAAAGTAGAAAAATATAAGGGGAAACCAAAAGGTATTAAATTACATTCTGAGTACTTCTAAATTTAGCATATAGTATAGATGTTTAATATAACTTGTGATTTGGTTATTATTCATTCTCATGTTTTTATACTGTCTAATATCTTTGTAATTTATGTATTGCACAAATTTTTATTTTCTTACAATGAAATTTAATTGGCAAAAAAATAACCAAGGGGTGTCATACATTGGGTTAGCTGAGACTGTACTGATCTGTCTCAGATGCCCTCTTGAGGAGAGTCAGTGGTTCCTGCAATTCCATGACTGCTTCCTGATGGCCCAGGTTGAGGGAGTCATGTGGCTATCAAAGTCATCAAATAACAGGCACACTCACGAGGCAGACAAAGCAAGCACTAGGGTAAGTGATGACAGTGATTTAATCCATCCATGCAACAGTACAAAGAATACAGTAGTATACAAAACAAAACCGGTGACATCACGGCGTGTCCCAGCGCTTTGCTGTTCTACATTCACTTTGTCAGAAGGGAGTCATGTTGTGGGCAGGAATACAAAGCTAAAGAAGGGGGCTGCTGCTGCTGTGATACAGGATGCTAACATAGGACATGCTGGTATTATACGTACAGTCCTGTGCTGACTAGTCATTTAAAGTGTGGTGGCAGGGCTTGGGCCCAGCCAACATCAGACTGACTAGAAAGGTCGTCAGCTATTGGCCATGCCTCAGTGGGGGGCTTGGGATGATGAAAAATCAGCAGGGGCAATGATTTGCAGTAATTTAAACACCAGAGCACACTCAAAAGTTTAACAGGTAGTGCAGTCCTGTGGGAAGTTAACCCAAAGAGATACTCCAGAGCACAAAAGAGACAGTGCTCAGAAACAGGCACTGCAAACTTCAGTTTACTCACGTGGTAAAGGTGATTACATGATCATGCTTTATAGAACTTCACTGTCAATACCAATGGAATATTCCTCATCCGTCCTATGGGTTCATGCACGATCCAATCAAATTTGAGTTGGCTAGATGCCAACCCCCAGCCTGTCCCAGATACTCCAGTGTGAAACTTCCCTTGCAGACAGAAATGAAAGAAGAAATAAACAGGATGGCCAAAAGGTCAGAATATCGATTTGGTGTGCTCACACCTCAAATAACAGAATCATCTTTGAAGATATAAAGCATTTATTTATTGTAATCATCAGAAACAACCTTTGAGCAAGCTGCTCTTTTACAAAGGTTCCACGTCGTACAAGCAAGACAAGTACCAGTACACAGAGACAAATAACTGAAGGTTCATTGCCCTCAGAGAGGGCTGGGTTACAATATAGTTACTACCATAGTTTTTAAGGAACAACTTAAGGTAAAAAGGAAATTAGTGAGCAGCCCAAAGACAGACCTTGTTCATTGAAAAAAAAATGCTCCAGCTGTTAAGAAAAGAGACGGGGGTAGCGCAGAGGGCAGCAGGTGAGGAGAGCTGGCCAAAATAACGATCTAGTTGTAGTTGTGGAGGGCAGTTACAACTAAAGTTGTAGATGTACGCAGTTGAGGGAGGATAGACAGTGGGAAAGGAGAAGGCAGACTCAGAGTGTCCGAGTCAAAAAGAAATTCAGGAGAGGGATGCAGGATAGTGGTGGGGAGCGTGGAGGTTGCAGGTGAAGTGGTAGAAGGGAGTAATGTACTTAGCTGATTTTGTATAGAAAAGATGAAAAAGAAATTAAGGTAAGTGCACATCTTAAAGGGATGGACTAGGTCCAGTGGAGAAGGAGTTTGGGGTAGGGTAGGGGAGGTCATGAACCAACAAACATGGACATGTACCAGTGCTGACTAGATACTGTCTCAGTTCTGCCTTAAAGGCCTGTATATTTGCTATATTCTGAATATCAGTTAGAATCTCATTCAACCAGTGGGGGGCCCTGAATGAGAATGAGCGTTGGCTAAGAGCTGTTCTATGGAAAGGGATGCTGACTGAACACTGAGCTTTCCCTCTAGTTGCATGTGGAGAGTGCGCTGCTAATAGTATTTCAGAGATGCAGGGGAGAGTTAGGCCTAGCAGAGCTTTTTTCCCAAGGAGGTAAAAGTTTGAAACTTTATTCTGTTGGTCAGGTTTAGCCAGTTGGTTTGTTCATACAACACGCATGTATGACTGTATTTATTGGCCCCAAGGGTAAGTCTGCATGCCTTGTTAAGGATTATCCCTACCCACTTAAGTACCATGACAGTTGCAGTCCCACAAACTACCAATCCGTAATCCACAACAGACAGGATAGAACTGGAGACAGAAAGGCGTAGAGTGGTTGGTGTCAGATATTGCCTGTGCCTGTATAGAATTCCTAGTTTGATGTTAACTGCCTTTACCACCATGTCAA
Source organism: Neoceratodus forsteri (assembly GCA_016271365.2). Lineage (NCBI taxonomy): Eukaryota > Metazoa > Chordata > Ceratodontiformes > Ceratodontidae > Neoceratodus > Neoceratodus forsteri. The sequence continues at coordinate 507,387,707 of CM028137.1, forward strand.
TGTGCTGCATGATGGAGAGGGTGTCATCTATAATAACCCCAAGGTACTTGAATGAACTCACCTGCTCATGTGGACACCCTTGTTGTTGTAAATAAACAATGTCAATTTACAGTAACAGTATTCAACAGTAACTAAAAAAACAATTACATACTGTATTCCCTGAGTACTATATACTCATTCTACTAACTAACAAAACAAAAAAACAGTACAATATTAGAAACTAATATCAACAATATCCACTTCGACTGAACTACACTGGGGTGGGCTTTGGAGCACTATAAAGGATGCTCATCTAAACACCTTTACCAGCTGACTAAATTCCATTACATAGCGCATCCTTTATAGTAGTCCACAGTCAATACCAATGGAACCTTTTAGTAGTGTCCTCTGATATGACTGGGTGGGACAAAGTTGTGGTCTAAGGGTCAGAGGGTCAGACATCTCTTGCAGGACTGCCCTGCCAAAAGTGGCCCTGTCCATACGTGAAATGTCTAGGTGGTAGTGTTTTGTGAATGTGTGTAGAGAAGACCAGGGGCCTGAAGAACAAATGTCATCCATGGACACTTGGCCTCTCTCAACCCTAGTAGTAGCCACTGCTTGAGCAGAATGTGCCTTTATACCATTTGGTGGTTCAAGACCCACCCTTTGGTATGCTTGTGCTATGGTATACCTGAGCTATCAAGCAACCATGTCTTAAGACTACAGTTGACCTGCTTTCTTTCCAGATCTCAGGATGAATAACACATGTGACTTGTGGGGAGGCTTGGTTGTGGTGAAGTAATGTTTCGGCTGATGACCTATGCTGAGGGGATGAGAAATGATGATCGCAACCCCTGATCCAATGTCAGGAGGGAGAGAGAGAGAGGTGGATCTCCTGATCCAGGTGGTGTGGGGTAGCATTCTATTGAAGATACTAAGGTACTGCTCTCAAAGTCACGCTGTCATTGTGAAAAATCAAGAATGGTTCTCTACAGGCTAGGGCCTGTAACTCTATGATTCTTTTGGCTGAGCTGATGGCCAGTGGAGGACTGTTTTAAGATTGTCCAGAAGAGAGGATTCTGGTGCAATGGGGCAACTTGGAGGGCATCCAAGTCTACATTCAGTTGCCGTGGGGCAAAAACAGGTCCGATGCAAGATGATGATAACTAAACAGCCCAGAGAAGTCGGACAATCTCAGGGTGAAATCCTATGGGGCCTTTTCCTGGTAAGGGGTCCCTGATGGCTGAAATGGTGGATGTTTGCACCTTAAAGGAGGTGGGACTTAGACCTTTAACCCCTTGTCATTCAGATAGTCCAGCATTTGAGGAAGTCCAGCAATGGAAAATGAAGTTCCTTTTCCAAGGCAACACCTCCTGAAAGTCTGCCAGTGTCTCTAGTATGTTTTGCTAGTTGATTACCTTCTCGATTGCATGAGTGCCACATGACTCTTGTGTGGTACCCCATTTTTAACAGTCTCTCCCGCTTAGCAGCCATGGTGTCAGCTTGAGTGCTTTTGGATTATGATGGAGGACTGGACCTTGGCTCAGAAGGTCTGGCCAATGTAGTAGTGTGAGTGGAGTGTCTATCATCATTGCCTGGATCAGTGAATACCATGGTCTCCTTGGCCAGTCTGGTGCCACTAGCACCACTGTGGTTTGTGTTGCCTGTATTTTGTGTAGTAAGTTGTGTATCATTGGTGTTGTCAGGAAAACATAAGTTCTGGCAAAGTTCCATTTAGTCAATAGTCTGTCGACTTCTTCCACTTTGTGAACTTGGAATTGTGACTGTTATTGTGGGAGCTGACTACTGATGCTGGAGGCCATAAGATCCAACTGTAATGGGCCCTATCTGCGTTGAATGCTTTGGAAGACCCATGGGTTCAGATTTCACTCTGTCTGGTTTAGGGTCCCTCTGCTGAGCCATTCAACTTGTTTGTTGGATTTTCTAGCCAAATGCATCACCAAGATCAAGAAGAGATTCCATTCCACCCAATGAAGAACTCTCATTGACTCTTTGATCATTGCTGTGCTGTAAGTAACCCCCTGCTTGTTGATATATGCCACCCTTACTTGATTGTCTTATCTCACTAGAGTTGCTTAGCGTGAGATGATTGGTCAGAAGAACATCAAGGCATGATAAACCACCCGCATCTGCAGCATGCTGATCGGAAGAGATGACTCCACTGGAGATCACAGGCCCTGAGCAACCTGATGATTGCAGATGACCCCCAAACCCTGTAGGTTGGTGACTGTGGCAATCATGATCATGTTTGACTGGGACAGTGTCCTACCTCTCGTCAAGTTTGCTTTCTCCAACCACTAGGTAACGCTGGCCATGATCTTGGCATGAGGGGTTACCCTGAAGTGATAATTCTGAGATGTTTGATCCCATGAGTCGAGGACAAATCTTTGCAGTTGTCTCGTGGAGTCTGGAGCATGGGATTGTGTCTGTCACTACTGCCATAAATCACAGTATCTAAAGGTAGTCACACACTGCTCTGCTGGGTTGATGCCTGGTCTTTCTGATGTGGTGGATCAGATTATGTATCTTGTCCTTTAGTGGTGTCACTCGATCCTGGAGAGTGTCTGCTGGTGCCCCTAGATTGGAGATGTATTAAGTCAGAGACAGCTATCTCTTCTTCATGTTCATTATCCATTCATGGCATTAGATACATTGTACAGCCTTGTCTGTGTTTTTCTGGGTGTGTGCTCTTGTTCTTACATGAATTAGCCAGTTTTTCAGGTACAGAATTATATGCACCCCTGTCACAGACTAGTTCTCTCCCAGAACTCGGTCTGCACTGCTAATAGTTTGAAGAACCCAGACATCTGAAAAGGTTACCTTGGTATACTGCCACCACACAGCATGACTCTCACTTGGGTTTTCTCTAGGTCCAGATCCCACTAGAGCCACTGCTCACACAGTACAGTGCTCGTTCCAAAATGGCAAACAACCCACCCCTTTTGTCACAGCCGAGAACACTTTGCTTTAGATATGGTAACTTTGGGGCCTGTCTCTTTAGAAATGGATCACAGATTTACCAATTTACCCCTGGTTATCTATCCTGCTAGGACTCAGTCACAGAAAGCATGAAGTATACAAAAATGACATTTAATATTCCACAGTATTTGCATATTGTATGTTACAGGATAATGCACACTAACGATTATGTGGAATACAGCATTTTTACAGAGACAGGGGTGTAGGCCAGGGGGTCTGTTTAGGGTGTTCAAACCCCCTCCCCGAAGTTACCTCAACAGTGTATTAAAAAATTAATTTTAGAGAACGCTGTCCCTTTAAATTTGCGCTTCAGCGCCCGTTGCTGCTGTGCTGTCAGAATGAAAGCCAAGGTACTATTGTATGTAACTAGCCTACCAGGTGGGTGGCGGGGGGGGGCTCTTTCTTAGTGCACGACTCGAAGTCTTCCTCCTCGGCTCTGCCTCTCAACAGACAGTAGCCAATTAAGCTGCCCAAGGTGTATTTGGTGGCGTGGTGCACCACCTCATTTTCCTGAGAGAGAGAGAGAAAGAGAGAGAGAGAGAGAGAGAGAGAGACAGAGCAAAGAAGTGAGTAATCGAATTGAACTGTCTACAATAGAAACGGGAGTCGGATCTGAGGGACTCTGCTGCCACTCGTCGTCACTGCCAGTAGCTGTCTGTGTGGAGCTGAGGGCAGGCGCCTCTCGAGTCTTGTTTTTTTTCCACAGTGTCAGTGTGGGTGCACGTGTGTGTAGTCCGGAGTTGCAATCACGAAGAGGAGCCACGGCCCAGGCCTGTCGCTGACAGGAGCGAGGAGAGAAAGAGAGATCATCCATCCAGCGAGCCAGCCACCTGGCTGCTGCAGTCTGTTCCCACCTGAACCTGTCGGCCCCTCTCAGATGGCCTCCCCCCATCTGAAGTCTTCAGAGTCTGGACTCAGACCGGAGCCTGGAGGTGAATTGAAGCCAGGTAAGGAATTGTCTGTCACTGGCAGGGGAGGATTGCAACTACCAGAAGAGGAGCTGTCAGAAAATGGTCATTGTTGTGAGACCAAAGGATTAACACTGTCAATGATCGTTTTTTGACAGCTCCTCTTCTGGTAGTTGCATCCCTCCCCAGTTTAACACTGACTGTAAGGGGATGGGGATATGGTGGGAGGATCCACTGGATTAATGGATCTGCTGGAAATTCCAGTCTGGAATTTTGGGAGTAAGTGTGGGAGCAATAGACCACCAAGGATTGATTATAAGGATAAAGACAAATGAATTCCTCAGTGCTTGCCCAAGGGGGTTGGAGAGGTAAGGAAATCATACAGTTGTAGCACTATTTACAGAACCGTGGGTTCTTGCTGTGGCATAGACCATGGCAGCACCATTTGCATTGCTCTGTGTCACAGAGCAATGCAACTGGTGCTGCCATGGACATAACTCTATGGATGATACAATCCAGCATGTTATTGAGTGTAAATCCAGTGTACTCTGAATAGCAACTGGCTGACTGAGCATCCATAGTGACTTAGCTGCTAGGGAGAGTCCACCACGCCCCCGGCCCCCACAACTAAGTATGCCTGGTGTATGTTAATTTTTCCTACTGGCACAAATAGGTGCCTTTTTGCACTCTGTATTTGTGCCACCACTACCACCACTACTGTGTATCAGGCCCCAAAACATGAGCAAAGAAGCGAGTGATTTAATGCAAATACCAGTTATACGGTATTTTGCTATTTTTAGAAACTCCAGCAGACAAAAACAAGTCAGTTATATTGTGGACATGATCAACCCATGTTTAAAACAAGCATTTGTCAATGCTGAATGTTGTCGCGCTGGCATTGGCTTTGGTAGTGCAATGCGGAAACACATTTTCGGCAGGATGTGAAAAATGACAGCTGTACTGTTCATAAGGAGGTGTAAAAAAAATGGCAGTGGTGAAAATGTGACATGTAAGTATTGCAAATTTGTGAAGTTACAAGGGTGCGTGGGAAATGCACAATGCACACTTGTGACACAGTCATTTTATGGAGTTCCGGCACCAAATTTTCAACAGGCATTTTAGCACCTCTGTTCATGTACAGTGTCACTGTCATTTCCTCAAACTGTCCCAAAAAGTGATTTTGCACAGTGACTGCACTGTTCTGCGCCAGATGTGCGAAAACACATTTCGGGGCAGGATATGTAAAATGACAGCTGTACTGTTCATCAAGAGGTGTGGAAAAATGGCAATGGTGAAAATCCAGAGTGAAAATATTACAAGTGCACAATGTTACGAGCATGTGTGCAAACTACGCAACGCACGCTCGTAACACAGTCATTTTACATACTATTTGCCAGCAGATTAGGCCTTATGGTCTATCGAGTCTGCTCGAACCTAGATCCTTAGTTGGGTGCCGAGACCCTCCCATCCCTTGTGCTCCAGAAACCCCTATCATCCATCCCCACTTCGGGACCGCCATCATCTGATACATCCCTTTCTGTGTCTGTCCCACCCTCTCTTAAAACCCTCCACTGTGGATCTCTGAACCAGCTCACCAGGCAGTGCATTCCAAGGGTCCACCACCCTCTCAGTGAAAAACCTCCTCCTCTTTTCCCCCCTCACCCTTCCACCTTCCAACTTCAAACCATGCCCTCTGGTGATGCCTTCCTGCTTTAGTCTAAAGATCCCCTCCATGTTTACCCTATTTATTCCCTTGAGGTACTTGAAGACCTCAATCATGTCCCCCCTGTCTCTCCTCTCCTCCAATGAAAACAGGCAGAGCTCCTCAAGTCTGTCCTCATAAGTCAAATCCCCTAGCCCTCGTATCATCTTTGTTGCCCTCCTCTGTACCCTCTCCAGGGCTGTATGTCCCTCTTCAAGTGTGGTCTCCAGTACTGTACACAGTACTCAAGGTGTGGTCTAACCAGTCCATTGTACAGCGGCAGAATCACTTCCTTGCTCCTAGAGGTGATCCCCTTACGATGCATCCCAACATCCTGTTTGCCTTGCTAGCTGCCTCCTGCACTGCTCAGAGTTATTCATACATGTATCCACCATGACCCCTAGGTCTTTTCCCCTATTGAGGCTTCCAGCGCCTCCCAGGGTGTACCTGTGTTTAGGGTTTCCGACCAAGATGCAACACCTTGCACTTGGTGATATTGAAATTTAATTTCCATGTGTGAGCCCAGCTTTCCAGGGTGTCCAGGTCCCCTTGCAGGGCCAACCTCCCCTCTTCTCCCTCAACTACTGCTCCCATCTTGGAGTCATCCGTGAAGAGACTCATTTCACACCCTATACCATCCCTGATGTCCGATATGTATGCATTAAACAGGATTGGACCCAGGACCGAGCCCTGTGGTACCCACTACCAACCTCTCTAGGGTTCGAGCTCCCCACAGACCACTACTCTCTGAGTGCGTCCAGCTATCCAGTTTTCAATCCATCTGACCATCAAAGGGCCTACTCCTAACCCCATCAGTTTCTCCACCAGACCATTGTGGGGACAGAGTCAAACGCCTGCTGAAGTCCAAGAATAATACATCCACAGGCTTACCCCTGTCCAGTTCTGATGTTACCCATTCATAGAACTCCACAAGGTTGGTTTGATATGATCTACCTGGCACAAACCCATGTTGCGACTATCCAGACCTCCCACCTCCTCCAAGTACACCCCCAATCGTTTCTTTAGTATACTCTCCATTAATTTTCCCACCACCGAGGTCAAACTGATGGGTCTATAGTTACCTGGTACTTCCCTCGACCCCCCTTTATGGATTGGCACCACATGTGCCTCTCGCCAATCCCTAGGTACCCTCCCTGTCTCAAGTGACCTGTTGAAAAGCTCCGCCAGGGGTGCAGCCAGTATGTCCGCCAATTCCATAGTACTCTCGGATGAATGCCATCCAGCCCAGGAGATTTGTCTTTCTTTAGGCCTTGAGGGCTAACCCATTCCTTTGGCGGGATGGCATCATCCGTCCCCTCCACCTTACTGGTCTTTTTATCCTTATCCAGATGTGACACCCCTGGGGTACCTTTCCCTCCCTTTTGCTCCATTTCTGTTGCTCCCCTGATCCCACTCCCTGCCGCTTCTATCCCCTTTGTGCCTTGCTTTGTAGATATCCCATCCCCCTCCCTAGTGAACACAGAGGCAAAGTACTCGTTAAATACCTCTGCCTGGTCCCTCGCCTCTTCCACCCACCCTCCTTCTGATCTCAATCTGCTGAGATGGCACTTAGTTTTTCTCCGCACCCCAATGTACCGGAATAACCCTTTTTCCCCTCCATGTATCCCCTGTGCCAGCCGTTGCTCTTTACTGGACTTTGTTCCCTCACCATATCGGTGACTTTTCTAGATGCAAGCTGGTACATTTCCTTATCCCTATCCCCTCTTGTTGTTTTATATTTTTGTAAGCTGCCTTCTTTTCTCTGACTGCTACCTGTACCTCACTGGACCACCAGCAAGGTTTATGTGACCTTGCTCCCTTCCGTTTCAACTTAGCGCAGATCCTGACTGCCTCATAAAGTCCCCATTTTATGACCTCCCATCTCCTTTCCACACTTGTTGTTGAGGTAATCCCCTTCAAGTGATCCTTGAGAATATTTCCCATGCCCATAAAGTCTGCCCCCCTGAAGTCCACTGCCAGTGTCCTAGATCTCACCCCACTCCCCCAATGCTTATTTGAAACCAGACAGTATTGTGGTCACTCCCAGTCAGGGGGTCCTGTACAACCATATCCCTTACCAGATCCCCATCTGCCAGAACCACATCCAGGACATGCCCCTCCCTTGTGGGCTCCATCACATGCTGTGTTAAGAACACATCCTGGAAGCCATCCAGCAGCCTCTGCTCCTTGGCCACCTTAGAGGACATGGTTCCCAGTTTGTACCTGGCATATTAAGGTCCCCCATCAACACCACTCCTTCCCTTTTGGCCCACACTGGGCAATGATGTTGTCCAGCAAACCATCCTCTAGAACATCACTCATCCCGGGGCCTATATACTACTCCCAGCTTGACCTTATCTCCTGCTGGGGATCGCAGGTGACCCATAAGGCCTCCACGTTTCCCTCTGCCTCTTCTACATAGCAATTTCTATGTCATCTCTAATGAACATAGCCACTCCACCCCTCTGCCCTCCTTTCTATCCTTCCTAAGCATAGTGTACCCGCACATTTAGGTCCCAGTCATGGTTTTTGTTGGCCCATGTTTCCGTGACTGCCGCCACATCCACCCCTCGAACAGCATGGCCTGGAACTCTGGCAACTTGTTTCCAAGCTCCTGGCATTTACTAACACTAACCCCACCCCTTATCCCTGATCCTCTTTGTCGAACCCCACCCAGATTCCCTATACTTCCATCCTCCCCTGCTCCTCCTGAAACCTCCACCTCCAGTCTGTTTCCCTCCCCTTGGGCTTGAAGGCTACTCCCTCATCTGGAGGGAGGGCTTTGGGCAGCCCTCCCTTATTCCTTCCCCTACAGTTTAAACCCCACCTTTCTTGTATGTAGTCAGCCATCCCCTGTTTAAGGACTTCCTTCCCTAATGGGGCAAGATGAAACCTGTCCTTGGCATATAGTCCCTTATCCTCCCAAACTCCATTCCAGTTCCCTAACACCCCAACCCATTCTCTTCTTCCCCACTTCCTGAGCCAGTCATTAACCTCTGTGAGCTTCATTTTTCTCCACTGAGGCCTTTGGTACTGGCAATATCTCCAAAAGGAAATGTTGCATCCATTATCCCGACAGACTCTGGCAAGTTCTTGGAACCTTGCTTGGATTTCCAAATGCTATTTTCCTCTAGATCATTAGTTCCCAAATGCACCAGGAAATCGGTTTCCTCCACAATCCCTAACCATTTCATACACCATGAACTTTGCTCTGTGCACTGTCAGCCCAGAGATACTCACTACCTTCACCTGGCTATGGCATCCACCCCTCTGTCCCTCCCAATGGATACCCCTAATCATCGAGTCTCCCAGTAACAGAACCTTAACACCGCCATCATCCTTATGGTTACCTCCACTATGCCCTCTCAGCCTCCCCTCCTCCCCATTATCCATGATCGCAATTTCATGGGAGTCTTCCTGCCTTATTAGAGACCCCCTTGTCACCCTCCCCTTTCTGCCTCCCTTGCTATTTTGCCCACTTAACTCAAACCCCCTCTGAATAGGTGTCCCCTTTAACCCTCTCTTATCTGAACCATTTATCCTGGTCCTGATGGTTTCCCTTCCCCGCACCACCATCCCCCCTTGTAATAGTACCCCTGTCTCCAGAGGCTCTCTGTGGGTCCCCTTTAGCTAGGGCCCCATCCTTGGTACTGACCTCCCTGCTGAAGGGGCTCCTTCCACCTCCTTGTCTCCCAGTTTCTCTCCAATCATGCTCTCCTCCCTCATGTCTGGAATATGTTGCATCTCCCATTTGCTTAACATATATGTTTCCCTTCTCCCTCTGGGACTATGTCTATCCTTTCCATAGCTGGTCTGTGATGCCCTATGGGTATCTGACCTCCCCGGCCTCTGTATAAGTTTCCTCATTTCCACCAACCCTTCCTCCCCTCTAGGATGCTTAGTATCTCAAATTTATTGTGACACTCTATGTCAGCCTCCATCAAGTAACCCGAGTTTCCCCTGACTGCATCTCTAAACTGACCCTCTTCTTCCTCTCTTGCACTGTTCACCTTAGGAGCTCCCTTCCCACAGTCTGCTGTTTTAGGCTTACGCACAACAGCCCCTCCTGACTCTTCCCCCTCCAGTCTCTTTGAATTCAGAATGTTCACCCTGTACGCTTTCCCCTTAGCATCAACTTCCCTATCTAAGGGTCCTCTGTCCCTAATATCCCCCCTTCTGCTTGCTGCAACATAATGTCCTGTAATTTCAGAGCATTGCCCCAGCCTCCTCTCAGCCCCACCCTTCTGCTACCCATATCCACACCCCTTATCCTTGGACACCCCCAGCTCCCACAGCTTACTCCTTAACCAATATACCTCACTCCTGATACAAGATAGCTGTCTACAGAGTGGGCAGCCTCCCTCTCTCCAGGCCCAATTTAGAATTATTGCCATCCCACAGCCTGTGCAGCCTACAACCCTTCCAAAGATGCCTGCCATGGTGGAATTAGCCACCCTGATTATCCCCCTCTGTTTATAATAGCACACCCCCTTTTCTCAGTCCCTTTCCCCTGGAGTACAGTTTCTCTCTGTACTGACGGTAGTTATTTACAAACCCAATTTCAACCCCCACCAACAAAGTTCCCAAGTCTCACAAACACATACAGTCCAGTATGTGTTCGGTCCCACTAACAGTGTGTGTAAGCAGACACCAGGTACCGTATGATGTCACAGGCCCACCAGCTCCTGTTGCTTCAAATTTCAGTCCCAAACAGAAATACTCAGCCCTTCAATCCCAACCCCCAGTGGCTTTTCAGTATTTAAGAAAGCCTACAAAAGAGGGTGTGAGGGAGGGCTCTTACCAAACACCAGGCAAACAACACATTTAAATTTCCTTCTAATTTTCCCTGCCAAACAACTATCCCCAAACCTACAATAACACAGCCCAAGTAACAGTTCAAATTCAAGGTAATAATTTTTAACACATAGAACTAATTTCACTTACAAACTATTCAAATATTTCAGTTAAAACAAAATATAACTCCTGACCTCTTTTCTACCAACCTGTTGCTTAAGCTCCCAAGTGACCTCTGCTCATCATCAGTATCACTGTCATTTTCATAATCTGCCCCGAACACTGATTTCCCACAGCGACTGCGGTATTGTGCGCCGGAAGTGCGGAAACACATTTTGGCCAGGATGTGGAAAATGACAGCTGTACTGTTCACAGGGAGGTGTAGAAAAATGACAATGTTGAAAATCTGGCATAAAAATATAGCGAATTCACGAAGTTACGAGCGTTCGTAGCAACTGCGCAATGCACACTCATAAAACAGCCATTTTTTGGATTTTTTCTACCAAATTTGTAACATAGGCTTTTTGAGAGCCCACCTCATGAACACTGCCACTGTCCTTGCATTAATCAGTCCCAAAAGGGGATTCCACACAGTGACTGCGAAATCACCTTTCAGGACCGATTAACATCATAACTGTGAAAGAATTCATGAGTAGGGATCTCAAAAAACTCATGTTGAAAATCTGGTGCAAAAATTCCAAAAAATGCCCAAGATATGCATCAAAGTTGAAAAAAAACTATTTATTCTATTATACAGTTTACCGGCATTTCCTCAGTTCACGGTCGGCTTTGAAGAGTGAAGATGTGTTCCCGGTCCAGTCAAGCTCATCACTCCAAGCTCCGGCCGTAAGTATGGGGTAGGGGGTGTGGGGAGGCAGAGTGCGCAGTGGGTGGGTGCAGGTGGTGGGTAGGGAGACTACAAGGGACCATTTTCTGCTTACAGGGACTACAAAAAAACACATCACGGATGGTTTCCTTTTTTACAGGTGGTTTCTTTTTTTGGGGGGGGTACAGTAGCCGATGGGGGATTGGGCACCACTGTTAGCACGGAAGAAGGGGGAGACATCAAGCCGACAGGGACTGGGCTCCCCATCGCACAGTAAACCGGAAAGGGGGACGGATGCAGACGGGATTGGGCACCCCCATCTGCAAACAACAAAAGCGGGGGGGGAGACACATTCTGCTGATGGGGAGTGTGCTTCCCCATCGTCACATACTTGGGCACTGTAAGCCGACCGGGGGATTGGGCACCCCAGAGTTGGCAGTTTACGGCCACTGTGCCGCCATGTTTCCAGCTGGCAAGCACATAGGAAGGGTCCACTGCATGTGACAAGCTTTGCTCGCATTGCAGCGGACCTTTCCTTAGATGTGCTTGCCTGGGTGGTGTGGTGCCAGCATGCAGGCAGATTGGGGAATGAGGGACGCACCTACTGGTGCGTGCCCTGCATTCGCCCAACAGCTACCGTGCCTCCAAATCTAGACTATCCCAAGATGTTGGCTGTGCAAGCGCGCCAACATAAAAAGAGTCCTGAGGTATACCTTGTAATTTTAAATGTATTAGGAAAAAGAAGTTTGCAGAAATTAGAATATTTGTTTATATGATGTTTTAATCTTGTGGCCTACATTATGAAGGAGAAACCCAGGGACTTGGTAAAAATGAAATAAAATTCAGACCTTTGGACCAGACCCAAAATTGGAAACCTGGATTGGCTGCCATTTGTGCAGTTTGGTTGTTCCAGCCAGGTTTTTTTTTCTGTTCCTCTGACAGGTGTGGATTTCATCTAGGGTGAGGACATGTGTGAAATCCTGACCACCGAACTTGAATCGGACCAAAATGGTAAAAGGTTCAGTCCAGCAGTCTAGAGTTCAAACATACCCCCATCCTAGATGATAGTCGAACCTTCTGGAGCAGACCCAGTACCATTGTCATTCATTTTGAGTGTCAGTATCCCACATTTCAATGACACAAGGTTGAAAGGCATGATTTGTTTATTTATGAATTTTGATGGACAAGGAAAAGGAGATAGACATAACGTGTCAATACCTACTATGCTTCATAAAATAGTTCTGGATTTTATGTTAGTGTTAATAATTAACAAGGAAAATACCATCCGTGGACTTTGTCCAGATCTACAGGGAGAGTACTTGAGGCTCCTTCATGACAAGCAACACAGCTTTTGTATACAAAAAGACTTGTCAAGATGTTGTTAGTTGTGCCACCACTGTATGTCTGGGGGTGTACTGCATGTTCTGAGTGCCAGCTACCCTTGGAAGTGTGGTGGTCGGGTGGCACAGCTACCAGCATCCTGTCATGTCTGGTTAACATAAGAAGTAACAGCAGATAAAGGCCTAGTGGCCCAGCCAGTCAACCGGCTCATGTCAGTTTTTGGAACGTGCCTTTGTCGGTCCTCCATCTCCTCCCCACCTGATATGTGAGGGCAAATTCAACAATAACTATAGACAAGATGGAGGCAGTCCAGAGGAGGGCAACTAAAATGGTGCAGGGACTACAAGAGAAGCCATACGAGGAGAGACTAAAGGAGCATAATATGTATACCCTTGAGGAAAGGAGGGAGAGGGGGCACTTGATAGAAACTTTTAAGTACCTCAGTGGAATCAACAAAGTCCAAGAGGGTAGCATCTTTCAGAAAAAGAGACGTGCGCGAAAAAAGGGACACAATGTGAAGATAGAAGGGGGATGGCTCAGGGGCAATGTGAGGTAGTATTTTTTCACAGAGGGTAGTAGACACATGGAACAGCCTTCCTGAGGAGGTTGTGGGATCTAAAACTGTGGGAGAATTCAAGAAGACATGGGACAGACATGAGGCAGTTCTTGTGGGGGGTAGGAAGAAATAGGCTGTTGGTATCTAGGATCTGCAGCTTATCCTGTAGGTAGGGAAATGGGCAGATTAGTTGGGCCAAGCGGTCCTTATCTGCCATCAAAGTCTATGTTTCTATGTTTCTATAACAGCTCTACTGTATGTGTAGTACAATATGTGATGCCAGGAGTAACAGCTCTAAGATACCTAACCTTCGGCAAGGTCAAAGACAGAACACAGCTTTCATCGTCAGATGTTTGAGTTAATTATTTAGGTCAAGTTCCATAGCTGGTTTTGTTTCTTCTCAATGTAGGACTTGTGTGTTTGTGTGTATGTGGGGGGGGGTAGGGCAGGGGTGGTTGAGTGCTAAGTACCATATTATGGTTACCCCCACCCGTGGTGGTTCCAGGTGAAATAAAACGGAAGAGCCTAAATCTTTTGTCTGTTTTAGCTTTACTGTAAATATTTTAGTGTATGAGTAAGCATACACAACAAGGCTGTGTTTCCATCGAGGGTTTGTGATGACATCATATGGACCTGGAGAACGAAGCTCGAGAGGTCCCATGATGTCATTTCAAACCTGAGATGGAAACACTGCCTTGCTTTGTATGTGTACCCATATACTGTTTTATATAGTATATGGGAAGCCTTGATTCTCCACTGATTAAATATTAATTACATACAGTACAAGAACATGCTGAAACAGATTTGAATGTTTGAAAACAGTATTCAGGGAACAGTTTACAACTGAGTTTTGTTTTTTTTTGGCAGAGAAACAGAAACGTTAGTGGTATAACTTTATTGTTTGAACAGTTTAAAGGATATGATGCTCTTCGTGTTTTCTGTGCGAAGTTCCTGTTGAGAGAAACAGAAAAAAAAAAAGTGTCAGCGGTTCAGTGTGGCATGCACTCCCCCTTCCCCACCCCCCGCCGATGGCTGGAAGATTTAATTAAAATCAGTGGGGGCTTACCGATTAGGAGTCGCTGGAGTCTGAAATCATGGCTCTCCATCTGCACTTCACTGGCTTTGAGTTGTGTGAGGTGAAATGTGTGAGAGATCAGTTTCTGTAACCGCTGAAATGATGGTGACAGCGCAAGCTAGTTCAAATGTCAGAAATGTTGTAGTATCGATGTGACATCAGAACGATAGTACAGCAACATTTCTGACCTTTGAACTGTCTTCCCATATACCATTTAAGCAATACATCCCTCCAGGGGGTGGTTATATTGGTGGATTTACCACGGCTGGTGTGGTTCATCATGAGGCACAGTTGAGTGACTTAGCCACACCAGAAGTGATAAATCCACCAGTATACCCACTCCCTGGAGGGGTATATTGATATTATACAATGGGCCAATTTTTTTTGTTTGAAAACAAATATAGAAATACTTTTTGTTTTCCTTTTTAATGTTTTTTTTGTTCATTTTATTGCTCCACCAAAAAAAAATAGTTCTTTGTTGCTAGGTAGAGATTTCCCCTGAGGCTTCAGTTTTTTTAATCGCGCTGTGTCCTGTCCCAGAAGTGACTTATGTTTCTTTTTTAAAAATGTGATAGGCAGGATTTATAGTTGGTGTTGTGTTTTTATGTTTGTTCACAAACTTCGCATGTTGTGAATTGTAAAGGGCTACAGTGTATGACCTTGTGCTTTCTGTTCACTGTTCGGTCCAGAGAGAATTTATTGGAAACGGCGATGTGCCGATGTGTGAAAGTTTGGAGGCTTGCCATTTGAGAACTGCAGAAGGCTGACTGGTGTATTTCTGTGATGGAGTGCAGCCGGTATTCAAATGTGACAGACATCAGGTAAGGCTGTTGCGAACGGCTACTGAGGAGTGGTTTCAAAAAAATACGGTTCAAATTTTTTAGAGGGTTAAGAGCGGGAACTGCTGTTACTGTAACCAGTTATGGAACTGAGCTCAGCATCGTACTGTATTTGCCACTGTTTAGTTTATGGCAGTTGGAGTGATTTTTGTGAGGGTTCATGCTACGGCTGACTGGCGGCTGGCACCTTTTCCAGTGGGTACACTGGAGGATTTACTACACTGAAACGGAGCCAGCCAACCAATTAAAATGCAGGATTTGGTGTGTTTTTTTGTGCCCATTTTATAATATCTTTTAGAAAATGGGCTTTTTATTTCCTGCCATCTGATTGGCTAGTACCCGTGCCGGGGGTATATTAACTTTCAATAGATGCCCAGGAAACAAAAAGTACCAGTCTGCAGTGCCCCTTCACCCAGTAAGTATTGTAGTGCCCACCCTGCTTCCTAATTGTCTGCAACACCTCATTTAAATTTTAAAAACACCACCATTTTGTACCCTCGCTTAGCGAGAAAGCCCCACCACCATCAGTCCTCCTGGTACACTCCTTCCTGACGTAAATAACTGCCTGCTAGCTACATTTCTTTTTTTTATTAACATTTTTTTTCTAAATCTAAAATATTCATCTTGTCCCATGCCCCCCGATTCCCCACACAGTTACTACAAAATCTCAGTCACCCTCGCTCACCCGACGACACTCTTGCTCCTCCCTCCTCCCTCCTCCTGCTGGTTGCAAGCTCTGTTCAGAAAATAAAAGATTTCAAATGTGTAGTACTTCTCACCTCTTCAACACTGCCACCACTGATCTTTCCCCATGCCCTGCAATTCCCGATAGTGTTACGGTGAACGGTCAGACACTTACAGTCGCACAACCAACAGCACTCTCACTCCTCCCTCCTCCGGTCGGTCAGTCAGTAGCCCGCTGGCTCACTTCCTGGATAAAACGGACACTCCCCTTCACACTCTCGGTCCACATGGAAGGCAGCAAGGACCAGTAATGTATAAAAAAGCCAAATAAAAAAAAAGAAAGTCAGTCCCAGTAACACGCAGTGAAGCCCGACAAAGAAAAATAGCCTCAACAATTGGCTCCTGACAACACCCGCTTACTTTCCCAAGCCACACTTCCTTGTCATGATCGCAACCTATGACCTAGCCCCAGTGTGAAAAAAAAAAGTCAGCAAGACAAAAACAGCCTCTCAACTTAAAACAAAACAAGTATACAGAGTAAATAAAACAATTGTAATATGGGTGGGGGACGCTCAACTACAAAAAGAAATGAAACAATCTGCTGCATTCTGCCAACTTTATAACTATTGTCTGCATTTGGACAAAAGACCGTCCTTGTAATTAAGGTGGAGGAACTATTTAATTTCAAAATGTTCTAAAAAGTAATTTTTAATTAATTTGTTTTCTGGTTTTCTTTTTTGTTTTTTACAGTGCCCATTTTCTAAGCACAATAATACCCTCCAGGGTGGGTGGTATGGGCAATACCAGACCTTCCAGGGGCTATAAGGCCCTCTGCCTGCAGCGTTGGGCCTCATTACTTCCCTGGGCGGTCCGGTATTGCCCAATGCTGCCCACCCTGTCGAGTATTATTGCTTGCATAGTGTACAGTGGAGTGTTGTTCTGTACAGAATTCCATCCCTTTCAAAATGCTGTTCTACCACAGTTCCAAGGTCATGGAATGTGATTGTACCCTACTGTGGTACAACAACATTCTAGATCCTCCAGAGACTGCATGAGTCAGTTTCATTTTGAAAGCAAAATAACTCACAAAACACATATTTCCCACAGTACTATAAACTATAACAAGCATTTGTCAATGCCGAATGTTTGCTTGCTGGCATTGGCAGTGGTAGTGTAGAAGTTACAGAGCTGCGTAATAGGAATGGCAGTGAAGTATTGAACTGAAGCCAACACCACCACCACCCTGCAGAGAGTGACAGGCATTGGGGTGTGCCTTTGGGTCATCGGGCATAACGGCCATGCCATTTCACCATACCCGACCCTGCAGACACTGACAAGTGTCATGGTGTTCCTTGGGGTCTTTGGCCCTTATGTGCACCCCATTCCGTTAGGAAATATGGCGAGATGGGTGTGAAATAGGAGAATGGGGTGAACTTTGGGGCCGAAGAGTCCAAGGCATACCTCTATGCCTCTCACTGGCTGCAGGGTGCGGAATGGTATGAGCATTACAGGCAAGAATCCCAAGTCACACCCCTGATGCCTGTCATTCTCTACAGGGTTGGGCGTTATGGTTGGAAACCCAAATACCTCAGGCATTCGTTGGTATTTTCACTCCAAATTTTCAACATGGTTTTTTTGTGACCCCACCTCATGAACAGTGGCAATATCAGTTTGTTAACCGAAAGCTGCTTATGCACAGTGACTACAGCATTTAGCACCACAGGTGCAAAAACATTCCGAGCAGGATGTAAAAAATGACAGCTGTACTGTTCATGGGGAGGTGTAAAAAATGGCAATGTTGCAAATCTGCAGTAAAAATATTAAAAAAACTGGTGAGGTCACGAATGTACATGGAAACAGTGCAACGCACACCCGTGATATAATTAGGTTGGGGATTTTTTACAGCAGATTGTCAACTCAGGCATTTTGGTGCCTCCAATCATGAACAGTGTCACTGTGATTTTCTTTATCTGTCCTGAACAATGATTTCCCACAGTGATCACGCATCTCTGCGCTGAAAGTGTGAAAACACACTTCGGCCATGTTGTGAAAAATGACAGCTGTACTGTTCATAAGGAAGTGTGGAAAAATGCCGCTGGTGAAAATCTGGACTGAAAATATTACAAAGTCATGAACTTACGAGGGTGCGTGGAAACTGCGCAATGCTCACTCGTAACACAGTCATTTTATGGACTTTTGTCTCCAAATTTTCAACATAGCCATTTTAAGACCTCTGCTCATGAACAGTGTAACTGTGATTTTCGTAATCTGTCCCAAACATTGCTTTCGCACACCAACAGCACCATTGTGCGCTACATGTGCGAAAACACATTTTGGGTGACATATGAAAAATGGCAGCTGTACTGTTCATAAGGAAGTGTAATAAAATGGCAGTGTTAAAAATCTGAAGTGAAACTATTAAATTCGCAAACTTACGAGCATGCGTAGGAACTGCGAAACGCACGCTCGTAAAACAGTCATTTTTAGGAATTTTTTCACCAAATTTTCAACATAGCCATTTTAAGACCTCTGCTTATGAACAGTGTCACTGTGATTTTCTTAATTTGTCCAGACATTGATTCCGCATACCGACTGTGCCATTGTGCGCCACATGGGCGGAAACACGCTTTTGGGTGAGAAGTGAAAAATGACAGCTGTACTATTCATAAGAAGGTGTGGTAAAATGGCAATGTTGAAAATCTGGAGTGAAAATATTGAAAATTTGCGAACTTACGAGCGTGCATAGGAACTGCGCAACGCACGCTCGTAAAACAGTAATTTTTTGGAATTTTTCCACCAAATTTTCAAAATAGGCTTCTTGAGAGCCCACCTTATGAACCCTAGCAGTGTCATTTCATTACTCATTCCGGAAAGCTGATTTCACACAGTGGCTGCAAAATCACCCTTCGGCCCTGAGTAACGCCATGACAGTGCAAGAATTCATGAGGAGGGGTCCCAAAAACCCCATGTTGAAAATTTGGTGCAAAAATTCCAAAAAATGCCTGAGATATGCAACAAAGTTGAAAACCCCCTATCTATCCCATTATACAGCTTGCAAATTTCCTCAGTTTGCGGTCGGCTTTGAAGAGTGCAGGCGTGTTCTCGATCCACGAAGATCGTCGCGCAAGCTCGGAGTAAGTATGGGGTGGGGGTGTGGGGAGGCGGGGTGTGCAGTGGGTGGGTGCAGGTTGTGGGAGGGTGCCAGGGAGAAGCGCCGTGGGACTGTTTTAATTTACAGTTTTTTTTCCAGTGCCGGCGCGGGACATTTGCCATACTGGGGTGAGCTCCCAGCGTGGCACAAGGATGGCTGGGGCCATGGAGCCGACGGGGATTGGGCATCCCGTCGGCCATATGATCATCGTTCCACGCTGGGTGGGCTCCCAGCGTGGCACCCAGTACTCGGGGGTGAGGACAGTGGAGCCAATGGGGATTGGGCACCCCCGCCAGCTATTCTACGAGTTGCCACGCTTGGGGTGGCACCCAGCGTGGCATGTGGAAGGCTTTGGGGAAGCCAACACAAGCTGACAGGGGATTGGGCACCCCCATTGGCTATACGGGTGTGCCGGGGTGGGGCAGCACGCAGTATGTGTGCGTGCGTTTCTGTGTGTGTGTGAGTGTGTGTGTGTGTGTGTGTGTGTGTGTGTGTGTAGGGGGAGCTGCGCATGAGCAGGCGATATCTTATCACTGCTTACTGAAACGTAGCTCCCCCTTTCAACTGTATGCCACTGCATTTTGGAGCTTGTCATAGACAGCTCCAGCATGCATTGGCGGACAGGGGCCGTGCCTGCCAACACACTGACTGAATTGGAAGAGGGGGTGACACACCTCCGAAAACTCCGATGATGGCACTATGTTTCTTGCACATGCACGCAAGCAAACATAAAAATACAGGATGAGCAGCTCTATGCATAACCAGTGTGTTTTGCCACCTTGGGGTTCTGATTCCCATGGATCTCTCGAGCTTTGCTCTCGTGGTCAGAGGGAATCAGACCC
Organism: Neoceratodus forsteri; assembly: GCA_016271365.2. Taxonomy (NCBI): domain Eukaryota; kingdom Metazoa; phylum Chordata; order Ceratodontiformes; family Ceratodontidae; genus Neoceratodus; species Neoceratodus forsteri. Next base: position 507,407,404 of record CM028137.1, read on the forward strand.
CTCTGTGGCAGAATGCACTGATTTTGCATAGTTGCCCATCCAGCAGTTCTTTAGTTCCCATCTCTTTCTCTGTATTGTTGGAAGCAGTAACAGTCATACCTAGGTCCTTGTGTTGCTGAGTACCAGTGGCCTGGGCTGCAGGGGATCTCTGGGAGCTGCTGATGCCAGGGTTTCCTGGGGGTCTTCTGCAGATCAGACTGGCAAGGCTTGATTGATGTGCTAGGGTGCAGGGGGATAGGTTTCACTTTTCATTTTTCTCCCTCAAGCTTTCCCCTCAGCAGCTTATTGCTGCACACTGTTGCTGAGGTCCCCAGCTTGAATACCTGCAGGCTGACACGTGATGATTTGGAAGGGAAAGAAAGGGATTTCTTTCTGGTAACCTAGTACTGTAGGTTGACAAGGGGCTAGGGTAAATACAAATAATCTTGCTGCCCTCTCTTCCTGCTGCTTTGGCAGCTGCTTCCTTCAGCCCTGTTGTTGAAAGAGAGTTAACAAGAAGAAGTTGTTTGTGTATTAGGAGTTGTACGTGGATCTTGAGCATGCACGTATTTCCAGTGGTGTCCCTGCTGAAAAAACTTACAATATTACAGTTGTTCCAAAAACAAATTTTGAAATCAGGTTTTCAATTACATAATACCAAAAGAAATTAGGAACAGGTAAAATACCATAATGAATTTCACAGCATAAGATTAGAACTTCATGTTGCACTTTACCCACCTGTCCTAGGTGGAAATCAGTAAAACTTAGGTTGCAGGTATAAGTCTGAAAGGACCTCAGTCAGGGCATGTCTACCTGGTTCTAGGCACAGGTGGTTCCATTAGACCTGGAAGGTAAGAAAACTGCCTCATTCTGTTGGACTTATCTAGAAACGATTATGCGACTGTCGCATTATTTAAATGAAAAAGGAACCTATGTCTTGTAATTACCGAATATGAATTTGTCATACTGTGATTATTACTGCATTGTCTTGATATGTGTGTGGAATTGTGGGTGGTATGTCTAAAATGCATACAGTATATGATTTATGGTTAGCCTTTGTTCTGTATAAACATTAGCCTGCTCAAAATCCTTGTTGCGCACATTCTAAACTGTTGTGTGCATTCCAAAAGGTTGTGCACATTCCGAGCATTTGTTCAGTACAGTTCGAAGTTTCTAAAGTAAACAGTAATACCCGACATGGTGGGTAGTATTGGGCAATACCGGACCACCCAGGGGTGTAATGAGGCCTGACGCTGCAGACAGAGGGCCATATAGGCCCTTAAAGGTCCTATATTGCCCAATACCACCCACCCTGGCTGGAGGGTATTATTGCACTTTGAAATTGGGCTACCTCTGGCACTTTCATGTGGGATTTAAAACAGAAATAAACTTTTAAAAAAATAGATTAAGAATGAAGTTTAAGTGTTGGTCCTGTAAAGCAGTCCCACCATTTGTGTGCTATTCCATCTCCTTTTGCCATTTCCCCACAGTGACATTCTTTTGTACTTACCCACCCCACCACCAGCTCACCACACCACACCCTGCAGACTTGTACAGTTTTTTGTAAAGTCTCCCCTCCCAGCAGTCTTTAGATATCATTGTTTACTAAAAAAAAAGTTGCTCCACTTGCAAGACTCTCCTGCCCCAGGGGTCACGTTAAGGGCCTGCGCTGTTCTTTGAGCACACTTTGATTCAGGAGGAGCACATTTCAAATGCAGTTTTTCATGCTGTGTGTGCTCCTGCTGCCTAGTAGGAGCACAGAGGGTGAAGGGCTATCATAATACACTGAGGATGAGCTGAGTAATTTTATTTTATAGTAAAGGGGGTCATGTACATATTTTGCCATTATTTGAAAGCAGGTGTTCTTGAGAAAGCAACTAGCTATGTTGCCAGTCAGTGTGCTGTGGGGGCTGGCAAATGCTTGTTTCTATGGGTGTCTATAATGATTGGCTGTTGCCCAGATTTACTTTCCCGCAGAGGCAGGAGACACTCCTGATATGAGGGGAGAAGAACTAACAGCACTGAGTGAGTAAGAAATGCCGAGAAAAATCCACATTGACACACAGCCATTTTAAAGGTGAGTTTATTTGTTCCTCGAAGCCTGGTGCTCTAATTGTAAATGGCTACATCCAAAGTGTGGAGTGGGGGTGCAATACAGGACTGTACATGTAGGGGTATCTAGTTTTTCCATTCAAGCCGCCACCCACTGCATATTCCATTGCGTGGAGTTGGGGTCTCTAGTGTTTTTCCAATTGTCATGTGTTTTGTGCACTTCTATGGTTAGTTTGTTTTTTTAATTGAAAGGGTGACAGAAAGTGTAAATGTGGTCTGCAATTTTTTTCTGCGATCGGGAAGGCTCTTTAATTTCCCTCCTTTCTTCTGGGGTGTACATGTTTAGGTCCTTTAGTCACTCCTCATAGAGATTTTGATGCAGACCCTGTACCACTTTAATTGCCCTCTTCTGGACCACCTCTACTCTGTCGCTTCGGAGATGTGGTTTCTAGAACTGGACATAGAACTCTAGCTTATCTACACATATTGGGGGGGTGCTGCATTGGGATTGGTGGAAAGCACTACCAAGTGTGTCCACTCACGTGTCCTAATGGAGGAGATTGTTCTTTGTAACGTTATACAGTGATATGTAGCTCTGGTTAAAGAGGTAAAAGTTAAACCCTTATAGATAGCACTGTGTTTTGTACTTAGGTGTAGCACCTCAGGCTGTATTTTAGTGGGAATCTTATGGATGGGATGATATCGTAGTAGTGTTTTATGCATCTCAGCAAGTAGAGTTGGTATTGTATTTTTAAGTCGGGATTGGACTAGTTAGAAACTTATAAATAGAACTGTGTTTCCCTTTTGTATATTTGTATGTAAAATATGAGCAGTTACATGTAATCCAAGTTCTGAGAGCGAGCTGTTAGGCTTATGCTGCTAGGTATGACTTCTGAGGGTGCCCCACCCACGTCAGTTCACACTGGAAACACAGATTGAATGTCCACTACTGGAAATGGGATTGTGAAGTATGGCAGTTTCAACCCACAAGATGGTAAACTCACAAAACTGGATAGTCCCCCAAACTTTGTCAAGTTACACAGTGCTGGTGAGGCAGGCAGCAACTCTCATTTTTCCTCAGAGCACAAAGGCATTGAGTTTTCACTAGACAGAATTCAAACATACCCATCATTCTGTTAAAAGATAACTAGGATATTACATCTTTTCTTTCTGGGAATTTCAGGTAAGGTTCTTCCCACCCTAGCCCCAGCCAGCCTCTGTCATGCCATCCAATTGGGGTTACACATAATGACCGGACCATCCACACTATCTAGGATGCTACATGTATCCACTATAAATTCAAGTTCAGCACATATTTGTGGTAAGGCTGGGACTCAGACTGGTGTATTCTAGCCTTATCTCTGTGCACATACACCAAGAGACAGCCCAATAGAAAAATTGTGTTTCTGTGGCCTTTTATGCTCTTGTTCGCATTTGTCTTGTGCTTTTTTTCAAAGTTCACTCTACTTATAAGGTTTACTTCTACTTGATGAATCGTTACAATGATGATTATTAATCCATTTCTTCTGTTACAGCTTGCTGGAGTTGTAGTCCTGGCTACTACCTGCTTTAAAATCTGATCACTTTGCCTGCAGTGATCACGTTGTGATCCAAATAAATATCAGCACAAGATGGAGATACAAGAAGGGAAAAAGAAAAAAATCAAGCAATATGTTGCTAAAATATTTTTCCAAGAAACTCTGTGTTGAAGATGCACCAGAAAACACTGACAAATCACTCAGTGACCTGAATCCTCAGGTTTCACAAGTGAATACTCAGAGTGAGAGTTCCTCAGAACCACAACCATTGTGTTCTACCAGTGTACCTGACAGTGTAGGAAGTGATCACGCTAGCGGTGCTGCTGCTGGTAGCAGTGGCACTTGTAATGCACTTGACATAGGCCAGTATGCAGGGACAGCCGATGCAATTGGTGTATCTGAACAGCTGAAACTCGATTTACTCAGAAATGTGTGGCGTTCTTCAAATGATTCTTTCCCAAAAAATGTTCAGAAATTAGCATTTCAGGCTTCATGGTTAAGCAGATTTACATGGCCGTGTTATTCTGCAAAAGACAACGGAGCATTCTGCAAAGTTTGCATCCTGTTTTCTAAAAGTGCAGTTGGAAAGGGATCTCATCAGACCTTAGTGGCACTGGTTGATAAGCCTTTCACTAAGTCGAAGAAAGTGCTCGAAGTATTTAATCTTCATGTAAAAATGGCTTATCATCAGTGTTGCCACGAACTGACAGAACGTCTTTTGAAAGTGAAAGCAGGATAACTAGTAGACATCACCACACAAATAGATTCCCAAAAAAAGAAGATGGTGGAAGAAAATCATAACAAATTGACGTCAATTGTGGATACAGTGATTGTGTGTGGGAGACAAGGACTTGCTTTGAAGGGCCATAGAGACAGTGGACCAATACAGTCATATGATCCAGTAATAACTACAGAAAATGATGGTAATTTCCATACACTCCTAAGGTTTAAAGCTTATAGTGGGGACCAAGTGCTGTAAAGTCATCTGCAGACTTCATCTCTTAATGTGACTTACATTAACCCACACATTCAAAATGAGATTGTTACTGCATGTGGAGCTATAATCCAGAGAAAGCTGGTAGACAATATCTGGAATGCCAAATATTTTACAGTCCTTGCAAATGAAGCAACGGATATTTCTGGAATAGAGCAGCTTTCAGTGTGTGTTCGATATGTTGATCGCCAATTAGTAAAATGACACCTTTCACAGCTTACAGTGTGAGAGAAGACTTCTTAGGTTTTATGCCTGTATATTATCTAACAGGAAGAAACATGTCGGATAATGTTTTGAGGTTTCTTGCCAGTGTTGGGGATCGTGGTCTCAACCTGGCTGATATGTGAAGTCAAGGTTATGATGGCGCCAGTAATATGTCTGGCAGAGTACAAGGTGTTTAAGCACTGATTCAGCAGCAATACCCAATAGCTCTTTACCTGCATTGCACTAGTCACTCACTAAATTTAGCTCTAAGCAAATGTTGCTCAGTGGCAGCTATTCACAATTGTTTAGGAACTGTCAGTGATGTTTGCACCTTCTTTCTTTCTTCTGCACAGCGTATTGCTGTCTTAAAGGAACAAATAGGCATGCTCCTTCCTCAGTCAAAACAAGACCAACTTTTACCTTTGTGTGACACTAGATGGGTTGAACGACATGTCAGTTTAATAACATTTAGTGAGCTGATTTCTCCAGTCATAGCAGCATTGGAACACTTCGTAGAACATGAAAGCAATGAGTGTTCTTCCAAAGCTACTCAGTTTCATGCTGCAATTGGCCACAGTGAATTCCTTGTTGCACTGCACTGCTGTGTATAAGTCTTCAGTGTCTCACTCCCTCTGTCCAGGTGCTTGCAGCAAGAGAACTGTGATATAAGTTCTGCCCTAGCCCATGTATGCAGTGTCAAAGATGTCATACGTAAACTGTGATCAGACTGTGATGATTCCTTTCATAAAGTCTTCGGGGGCACTCAAAGCACAGCCCATGTCTTGGGTGAAGAGTTACAGATTCCAAGACTAAATAGCAGGCAGCAACACAGGGCAAACTACCCAGAAGACAACACAGAGCAATATTTTCGAAGAGCTGTGTACATTCCTTTACTTGACTTTTGTTTGTCTGAACTAGACAATCGCTTTACCTCTCATTCAAAAGTGCTTTCTGGTTTCAATAGCATCTTGCCAGTATACCTAGCTGATGGCTTTGCAAGTCATTTTCAGTCTGGAGCATCAGATCTTGTAATATTTTATGAGTCCAATCTTGTTTCTGAACAAGTTGTATTGTCTGAAATGAAGATGTGGGGCCATAAATGGAAAATTACAACAGAAAAACCTAAATCTGCAATAATGGCATTTGTTCAGCGTGATCCACAGTTTTACCCAAATGTGCACAAGCTTCTGCAAATATTGGTTACACTACCTGTTTCTACCGCATGCTCAGAACGATCTTTCTCCTCACTCAGGTGATTAAAGAGTTACCTTCGAAATACCAGCTGCGAAAACAGACTTGTAGATCTTGCACTTCTAAGCATTCACCGAGATAGTCCATTGGATAGTAAGGAAGTGGTTGAAAGACTGTCGACCACATATAGTCGGTGCTTGAACTTACGACTGTAGAGTGTTTGTCCAGCAACAAGACTGGTTGCAATCCCACATTTCAAGAGCAAGTCTAATAAAATATTTCTGGTGACAACTGATATGGGACCACTTTCTCATGATGACTGGTCTGGGACTACTTTCCCACAACTGATCTGGGAACAGGTTCTCAGGAGTAGCAATAATAATAATAATAATTTATTTGTACTGCGCCTTTCAAAAACCAAGGTTCCTAACAATCAGTTAAAAAAATACATTGAACAATAAGTACAGATTCCTAAGAATACAGATAAAATCAAATAAAAGAATGCAGGATAGACTTGAAGCCACAAATATGTTTTTAGGGCCTGTTTAAATCCCTCCATGTTCGTGCACTCCTGTAACCGGCAGGGTAGAGAGTTCCAAAGGACTGGGGCAGCATACATAAATGCACGGGCCCCAGAAGATGTTAAGGAAGCCCTTGGAATCTCTAGCAACCCCTTGTCAGCCGAGCGGAGCGGAGCGATTGCCCAGGGCAGTAAGGAATCAGAAGCTCTTTCAGGTAGTCCAGGCCCTGTCCGTGTAGAGCTTTATAAGTCAGAAGTCCAACTTTAAAGGTGATCGGCCACTGTACTGGCAACCAGGGCAGTTCATGCAGCACCGGAGGGATGTGACAAGACCAGGAGGTCCCTGACAATAACCGGGTTGCAGCATTCTGCGCCAGCTGCAGACAGCAGATATCCACCCTATGTAGCCCTAGGTAGAGGGAGTTGTAGTAATCAAGCCATGAGGACACAAAGGCATGGACCAAAGTAGGGTGGTCACCAGACAGAACAAGGTGCTTAACCCTGGAGATGTTCCTCAAATGGTAAAAATAGGATCTGACGACTGCTGACACCTGCGATTGTCAAAAATCACCCCGAGGTTTCGCACCCGTTCACAGGTAAGGAGTGGTAAGCCCCCAAGGAAAAGTCCCAAGGGTGAACCTGCCCCCAAACCCTCTATCTGATGCCCCGGGTCCACAACCAACACCTCAGTCTTTTCCGAGTTCAACCTCAACCAGCTCAAATTCATCCAATCCTGGATTTCAGTGTGGCTGTTGTTAAATATTGAGAGAGCTCTATCCTGGTTAGGTGCAAAAGAAAGGTAGAGCTGGGTATCATCAGCATAGCAGTGAAACCTCAGCCCATACCTTCTTACAATGTCTCTGAGGGGAAGCATGTACACTGTGAACAACATGGGGGACAACACCGAACCCTGAGGAACCCCACATAACAGAGAGACTGGGTCAGAGGAATGAATCCCCCGACACCACCCTCTGAGTTCTGCCAGTGAAGACAAATGTAAACCACCTGAGGACTGTAACTGACAGACCATAGATGAACCTCAGGTGATCGAGAAGAACCACATGGTCCACAGTGTTGAATGCTGATGAGAGATCTAGAAGAACCAAGATGGAGCATTTTTTCCAATCCCTTGCATCAGGAGATCATTGAGCATCCGAACCAGTGCTGTCTCGGTATTATGCCTCTTTTGAAAACCAGATTGGAGAGGTTCATAGATGTCATGGATGGTCAAATGGTTCTCCAGTTGTAGGGCCACTACTTTCTCAATTATCTTTCCTATAAAGGTAGTTAGCAGAGCAGTCTGGGTCCAAAGAAGCTTTCTTCAGGAGGGGTGTCACCACCGCCTCCTTCAGGGAGCTAGGAAACTCACCTGTCTCCAAGCAGTACCAGACTATCCATGCTAGGACTGGGCCAATGATGTCACTACAACCCATAATCAGGGTTGTCAGCTCCGGATCCAAACTACAGCACATAGGGCGCACACCCTGGACAATCTGCATGACATCCATTAACTCCGGCTGGTCGAAGGTACTCCAGGAAAATTGAGGGACAGTGACCAAGCACCAATCCAAAGCAACACCCATAGAGTGCACTGTCAGTAGCCCCGCCCTGATGTCAGCCACCTTAGCTGCAAAGAACTGAGCAAGCTCATCACACTCCACTTGTGAAAAGGCTCTTTGAATCTGCAGGCAGGCTGAGTTGCACAGTCTGTCTACAGTTCAAAAGAGCTGAGCTGGTCAGTTCTGAGCAGCCGCAATCTTCCCTGACAGGAACTCTGCCTTCTTACGGGTGATTGCAGATTGATAGACTTAGTAATGTTCCATCAATCTAAGGTGGTTGGCATCCAGGGTGGATTTCTGCCAGCGGCGTTCTAACCTTTGTCCTAATCACTGCATCTCCCTCAAGGAGTACTGGTCTGTGAACAGTTTCACTGGATGTCTGAGTACTGCTCTGTCTGGGACTCTGGGACCAGTTTCCAAACTGATCTGGGATCACTTGCTGTCAGACATGTGCATAACTGCAAACTTGCTAACCAGCTACCAGTGTGCCACCATAGCATAGTGGTACTGGTTAGTGCTGCAATGAGCTTCAAAAGCCTGCAATCAGGGCAAGAAATACATTTTCATAGCTGACTATCCAACAAGACTCAGGTGCAGTTATACATTACTCATGTTGACTGTCCCACCAACTCTGTAGCTGTCTCATTCATTCTTGTTTAGAAATGTTACATTTCCACTTCTAGATCAGCACTAATAAATAGTGCACTCCATTTCTGGTGTGCAGTGGCATGAAAAAAAGGGCTTGATAACCGATGATGCCATAAAACAGGCTTCTAAATATTACCTGCTGGGTGGTATATGGTCCAGAAAATTATTTCACAAGTGTGTCCACAGACAAGTGCCCAAAATTCCCTTCTGGTACACCATGGCATAGAAAAATAGAAACATAGAAGTTGACAGCAGAAGGAGACCGATAGATCCATCTAGTCTGCCCATTTGTTTTAACCATATTTTGACATTCTACTTCCCTTTGTAGTCAGGGCTCCCTTGTGTCTCTCCAATACATTATTGAGAATGCGGTGAAGGTGCCTTGCTAGGGAAACCACTAAAGTCAATGGCTAACTGTTGTAGTGGAACACTAGAGCCAAAGGAGGTAACATTTTCCACCCTTCACCACTAGTCTTAAATTCTACACCAGGAGCTGCTGTCACATAGCAGGCAGCTAAAGCCAAGCCCGGGCCAACTATGGGTCAGGTGAGAAGGATCTTGCCCCAAGTTGGACATGCTCAAGATGAGGACTAAATGCAAAGCAAGACCGTCAGCTGCAGGAACCCTGCACCAGAATAGAATGGCTGGCATGCCCCAGAAATTGATTGAGAGCTGAAAAGCTGGTGAGCTGAATGAGCACGGCATGCTGAGATCGTAATGAGCATTGAGTACTGAGACCTTGCAAGGTCGAATGTAGAACTGAGTGCAGCAGAATCCTAGAAGCTGAAGCTGAGGGGATGGCAGTAGGCATAAAGCAATGGTTTGCGTAAGCAAGGAGCAATAATTCCGTAAGCAAGTGTGGACCTGCACGTAGGTCAGTAAACAGAGTGGTAATAAGTGGACCTACATGTAGGTCTGCATAACATAGGGCAATGAAACAGCACTGAATAGTGGAGCAAGCCAGCCAGCATTTAAAAGCCAAATCAAAGTGACAAATACTCTGAGGATTTTCGGCTGCAAAGGCAGGATTTAGAGCAGAAATAATTAGCCACATGGGGCCATGACTCCCCAGACACTTCCCAGTCCCTGCTGCAGGACAAACAAGAAAGTGATGGAAGACCGAGAACCACATGCAGATATGAAAGCTAGTTTAACAGCCTCAGCAGGAGCTTTTTGGCTAACCTCAGAGTAGAACAGGTGTAATAAACATAGAAACAACAATTTGTATGGAGTACACGGAGTTGTAAAACTGCAATAAAACATGGAGACACAATGCTCTGAAGGCAGGTATAACCAGGCAGTGCAATGAAGCTGCAAGCAGAATGAGAGCATGGATGAGCAGCATAGCTAGGGTCAGAGTAAGCCTGCATCAGGTGAAAATAATTGAGCATGCAACATGGAGCAGCTATGGTTGAGCTGAAACACACAGTTAATGACTGCAGTTGCATTGCAATAGTTTGAGAGTGGTGAGCAACAGTGTAAAAAACATAAACACTGGGTACAATAGTAATTGGAGTAAACAGTAGCAGTGGCTGCAGTTGTAAGTAACTGAAAGCAGTAGTATGAGCTCTGAGTAGCAGTATGCTAGAAGCTTAGAAACAAAGCCCCAAAAGACAAAAACTTGAAAGTAGCACACAAATTAACAGTTTTAGGAATTGCTCCATAAAAAACTCACACACACAAAGGCCATCCTTTGATATTCGTGATTTATTTAAGCAGTAAGAATATCAGGAAATCATTTCCTATCTCCTTTAAGTATTCTGTGGTGTATCTCATCTGGCCCTTGGCTTTTTCTACTTTAACTTTATTTAGCACCTCCCGTACTTTGGCTTCTGAAAGGGACTCATGTCTACCACTGGTCCTGGAGTGATGTTTTTTTTTTAGGACTGGGCCATCCCCTGAGTCCTCTTTGATAACCGAGCAGAAGTACTTGTTGAGGATTTTGTCTTTCTCTGGGTCATGTTTGGTGCATTTCCCTTCTTTAAAGCTTTTGCCCATATGACATCCCACTTCTATGTCCTTGATCCTTTCCGAGTTTGTGAGGACAAGATCGAGAATGGCATCTCCTCAAGTTGGAGTTTTAACAAGTTGGCACAGTCCTGCATCCTGAAGTGACAATAAGAAGTCCCTGCTTCTTCTTCTTGTTGCTACTGTTAATGTGATCCAGTTATTATCAGGTAGGTCATAGTCCTCCATCAGTATTACTTCATCTTTATCAGACATTTTGTGGAGTTCCTCTATGAGGTCTTTGTCTCCTTTATCTCTTTGATTTGGGGGCCTGTACACTGTGCCTATTCTGAAAGGTTTTCCCCTGCCCATGTCTACTGTTAGCCACAGTGACTCAAAGCCCCCAGGTTGCCATTTTACTGGCTTCCATCAGATTTAGAAAAAGCTCTTTCCAAAAAGTTGTACCAGCTCTATGTGTAGTGGTATGCCTGGTCTTGGCACCAATCACGCAGCCATGAGTTGAATTAACCTACTTCAGTCTCGCGGACTCGCTTGGTGCTTTTTCTTTTTTACTACAGTGACAGCACTTCTGAGAAGGTTAATTTGGATGGAAGGGAGGACTGGGTGGGCCAAGCGGTCCTTATGTACCATCAGAGTGTATGTTTCTACATGTGCAGACAGTCTATTCCTACAGAGGATTGATTTTAATTTGTGCTGCTTGATGAAATTGCTGATTGCACAGAAGATACCATTCTAAAACATTTGGTTGAATACACATCTTTCAACAACTGTCACCATGATGTTGAAGCATCCATAGCACAGTCTTAAACAGGTAGCAGCATTTCCAGTGATGTGGTGCTGATGTTTTTTCACTTGGCACAGGCTGTCCCAAGGACAGAAGGAGAAATTAAACCAGCTGTCAGTGAGGAAAACTGGGCATCTTGGACTGTGAGTCAGGTGCTTATTTCAACCTTTGACTGCAATCCAGGTGGTCTGTGTTTCAATCCCAATATCCTCTAAATGTATTTTAACCTCAAATTTCACTTGACCGGTGATCACGGTGACATGATGTTGGAATAGTTATTCTACACTAACTGGTGTAAATGGCAACAAAAGAAATATGTTAGAGAAACTCTTCCCAGACCAGTAAAGTCATCAGTCTCAGACCAGTTGTCATGGGAAACTTGTCTTGGGCCAGCCGTTGGGAGAAGCAGGACCCAGACCAGTCATCTCAGGAACAAACTTACTGCAGCTAGGAACTGAGCTAATACATAGTAAGAAATGTGTACTGTCATCATCGAACCCATCCCTCTGCACCACATGTGATTGCAGAACTCTCAAGTCATGAAACTAAAACCATAAAAGATAGTGATCTGAGTATTTAAAAAATATTGGACTGTGAATTACATCGGTTGGTTGCAAGACAAAGGCACTATTGAAGGCTACTGAGCCAACTGGTGACAGCACTGCAGCGTACAGTGCTTTTTGAGAGCAACCTATTTTCTTGTTAAATGAGAACTGCTTAACACAATGTTTGTCAAATGAATTAAGTTTCTCAAAGAAATGGAATGTCCGACCATTCTTCAAAAGATTTCATATTGAAACAGATTGGGCTGCCTTACGACACCTACATGAATGCTGCTGCACTATCCTCCCAGATGCATGACACTTTTGCCGATAGTCAGAGACCATGGAGACATGGAGAAGCTGGATGCTGCTGTGAATGAAGAGCCAGTGATAAGCTGGCTTTATATTGGATGAGTCCACACAAGACATCAGCAACCGCATGAAGAATCCTCAGCCTGGGCCCTAAGAAAACATGATGAAAAATGAAGGCAAAAAGACACTAAATTGTAAGTACAATGTTTATTTAACACTCACATCAACATGTTTAACAATTTTTTTTTACAAACAGTAACTTTACCCCAAACGTCCCACACAGGCTGTAAGAGTTGGTGTTGATGGTGTGGTTGATCATGGCACTGTTGGTCAGTCAGTTGACTACCACAGTTACTTGCAGGCTTGCAAGCACAGCTGCAAATTGTAATACATATGGGGTGAGTGGTTTATGGTACTGTTGCAGAGCCAGTTGTCCACAACCATTGGAGGTTCTGCTGACTGTAATGCCAACAAGAGTCTCCCACACTCCTGATTTTATGGGAATAAAAAATTCCAATGAAATTAGGGGTTGGGAACATGTAACAAAACTGTGCTTTTACTTCAAAAAAAGCCCTAAAACTCACTACAGAGCATGCAAACCTCCAAGAGCTTCTGGGTGCCTGGTGGCCCCCAGATACCCAGCAACAGCCTTTATGTAGAAATCTTTCAAACATCACAGTATATTACAAGAACTGCATAAGCCTAACAGCTCGCTATCAGAACTTGGAACACATATAACTGCTCATTTTTGACATACAAATATACAAAAGGGGCACACACATGCACATTAGTAACATAGGGGGGACAACTAGGACACCATGGCAGAAAACTTGGGTGAGTTATGGATGCTGACCTGGTGCTGGTGGCATGACATTTCGCCATAATCCATGTACATAGTGGTACAATGCTTTGTTACCAGGTGGCATTACTAACACAGCAGGTAGAACCACATGGGTGGTTGATCGCACTGTTAGATAACCAGTTGTCCACAACCATTGGAGGTTCTGTAGACTGTTATGACAGCCAGAGTCTCCCACAACCCTGATTCCATGTGAAAAAAAAATGTTTCCCATGAAATTAGGGGTGGAGAACATGTAAAAAAAGTGTGTTTTTTCTTCAAGAAAACCCCCAAAACTCACCACAGAACATGTACGCTCCAGAGCTTATGGGGGCCTGGTGGCCCCCAGACCCCCAGCAATTATTTGTCCCTTTTCAAAAATTTCAGATTTAAACACCATCAAAACAAAATTCTGGCTACTCCCCTGTACAGAGATAAAAATAAATGCATTTGAGAAAAAAACTAACTCAACACTATCTAAATCTCTAAGTAGAATAGTAGAAGCTTACCCCCAACTGGGAACTGGTGAGTTATGGCAGACTTGAACCTGTGGTGTTACTAGTTCAGTGTTCCAAAGCATAACCAACTTTTCATTGCAAATGAAATGCCTTCAACTGGCCAGCCCACTATTTCTGCATCAGTGGACTGGCCTCTCTGACATCACACTCTGTGTCTGCTTTTAATCTCTGGGGATTACCTTTTTCCCAGATTGGTCCAAGCCAGATGTATTATTTAGAACATAGTATTTTCATTATCATCGCTGTCTGCCGAGCTGGGAACATTTTGCCTTACCTATGTCACTGTTTACATTCAAAACATGTCTTTTTTTTTTAAAGGGACTCAGCCCTCTGATGTTTGACCAATACAAAAGCCTTTAAGATAAAAAGACTTCTGGTGTTGATGCCCATGTGTTCACCCAGGGACATCAAATTTGAAAGAAACTGTAATTTCATTTCCCACATGACTTAAGAACGTTTTACAAAGAAAATAGTAAAATTAAAAAAAAAATTCCTGGGTGATAGATATGTTACATCTACATTCCTTGGAAAAATGAAAAACAAATCTTTTAGCAGCACTAAATGATGTTTTTTTTTTTTTTTTCATTTTAGCAGGTTTGCTGTACCTGCTATGCCCCCAGTTCTCTCTCTGGTTTAAAAAAACACCTCTTATTCTTTACTGAACCACTAGTTATTGCCTAGACAAATGACCTACATTGCCATGCTGTGACCCACTGCAGTGCCAGATGTCCATGTTATAGGACTGCAGCACCAGGTTCCATTTTAACAATTTGGGAGGTTTGCCAGCTGGTGCTGTGGAGCCATGTTAGGGGGTTGTGGTCATTGACCAGTGTGAATGCCCTCCCATATAAATATGGTTTCACCTCTTGCAGAGCCCAGATGATAACCAGACACTCTTTCTCAGTTGTGACACAGGCTTTCTCTCTGGGCAGCAACTTCCTGCTTAGGTACACAACCGGGTGTTCCTCCCACACATGCATAACCTGATTCAGAAATGCCTCTAGCCCATGATCAGATACATCAACATGCACAATGAACTTCAGAGAATAGTCAGGGCTCACGAGCACAGATGCCCAACACAATGCCTACTTTAGTCAGTGGAATTCTGTCTCACAGTGATCTGTCCACTGAACTTTTTCTGCCATTTTCTTCTTTGTGAGATCATACAGGGGTTTGACTATGCTACTAACTTTTGATAGTACCCTGGGCCAATACTTTTCTCTTTGTAGTGGACATGGCCCATTCTTGTATGGCCTCAATTTGTACTGGCTCAGGCTGGATGTACCCACTCCGTATTCTGTGCCAAAGGTATGACATCTCTGCTATCCCTAGTTGGCACTCCTCTGCCTTGACTGTCAGCCCTGCAGCCTTCAGTCAGTGGAGCACCTTTGTCATGTGCCTGACATGATCCTCCTATGTCTGTCTGTAGATGGAGATGTTGTCTATGTAAGTCAGAGCAAAGTCTCCTGCCCCTGAAAGAATGTGGACCATGAGCAATTGAAAGGTGGTTGGTCCATTCTTCATGCTGAACAGCATTACTCAAAACTCAAATAGACCGGAGTGATGAAGGCCAACCTCTTTCTGGCTGCAGGTGTCAGGGGTGCCTGCCAGTAGCTCTTTGTCAAATTTATGGTGGTGAGGTACATGGCTCCCCCTAACCTCACTAAGACCGCATGATTCCTGGACATGGGATATGTGTCAACTCTGTTCAGCTCTTGAGCTTGCGGTGGTCAATGCAAAACCTTGTGGTCCCATCCTTCTTGAGGATCAGTACCACGGGGGAGATCCAGGGACTATTGGACTCCAGGATTACCCTAAAAGCCAGCATTTTTTTGATCTCCCCTCAATGGCATGTTTCACTTCCTCGGGGACTCTGCAGTGCACTTGCTTCAGCGTGGCCTGGAACTCTGTATTCACGTGGTGCTCCACCAGCATGGTATACTCCAGTTTCCTCATGAACATTTACCCCAGTGAACGCAGCACCCCACACATTTTAGCAGATTGAGCTGGTGTCAGCTGCTCAGAAAGGCTGACAGCATTTACTGAGGATTTTCCCTTAACCTCTCCAATGAGATCCACCATGTAGATCTGCTTCTGCCTCCTCCTCCATATACTGTAGCTGCATACAGCCAGAACTATCTCGTCCCGGTCATTGTAGGGTTTTATTATGTTTATGTGGTAAATTAGCTGCTTCAGTTTTCTGTTGGTTAGCTCCACCAGTAGATTAGCTGCTTCAGCTTCCTGTTGGGTAGCATCACCATGCAATTATTAGCTGCTTCAGCCTGCTGTTGGGTAGCTCCACCATGTAATTAACATCATTCACCCTCCTAACCACTGAGTAAGGAGCCTCCCAAGCCACCTGAAATGTATTCTGTTGGATAGGGCTGAGTACCATCACCCATTGCCCAGTGATGTGCTATCAGGCTCTGGCTCCATGGTCGTGCCACATTTTCTGTCTTTATAGTGCAGATGGTTTGGCGCTCTTGAGTGAACCCCATGAGCAGCTTGAGCCATGACCAGAAATTCAGGATGCATTTCACAACAGATTTCCCTTGGGGTGCAAGTTCCTCATCCCATTCATCCCTTTCCAAATTAAGGGGACTCCTTACCCTATGTCCAAACAGGAGCTTGAAGGGTGAGAACCCAGTGGACTCCCTGGGGACTTCCCTATATGCAAATAAGAGATGGGTAAGTAGTTGTCCCACTGTCTCGCATACTGGTCAACGAATGCCCTTAACATAGATTTAAGCGCTGCATTAAATCACTCAACCAGACCGTTAGTCTGAGGGTATTATGGAAAGGCCCTGTGCTGCCACATCCCACACTTTTCCCAAAGACTAGCCACTGGGCACTGGGGAAGACATAAAATTAGTGCCCTGGTCTGACAGAATCTAATGGGGAAACCCACCCAGCTGAATATCCTCAGCTGTTCATCAGCCACATTTTCCACCTAAAGGGAGAACAAAAGAATGGCCTGTGGGTATCTTGTGGCAGAATCCATGACCACTAAAACCTACCTGTTGACTGTGTGACTTTGGGTGCTGAGTGGCCCCACATTGCCCACAGCAACTCATCAAATGGCTCTTCAGTTATAGGCAGGGGAATCAAAGCAGCCTTAGTCTTGTCCCCAAACTCTCCCACCATCTGGCACTGCGGATAAGTCCAGTGGAAATTTGCCATATCCTTAAAGATACTGGGCCAGTAGAAATTTTTAGTCAGCAGCCTTTATATACAGCTAACTCCTTAGTGTCCAGAAAAGGGTATATCGTGGTCTAAGATCAGAAGCTGCTCCCTATACTCCTTTGGAAAGAACAGTTAAATAAGAACGTACCGTAGCAGTAGATTTTTGAGAGAATCTCTTTCATCAGGTCACACCTTTGGAACTATAACCATGTCAGCATCAGGACCACATGGAAACTTTTGCAAGCAGTCACCCAGGGGCTGCCCATGATGATGTCAGATGTCAGTGTGTACATAAATGTGGGCGGCCCCTCCTCTCCTTAGTTCCCCCACCAGAGATCATGCTTGGAGGTCCTCCCTCTAGGGAACCAGAAGAGGCCCCAGCACTCCACATACCAGGTGAGACAGAGTACTGGAAAAGATAGAAATGGAGACAACAGTACAAGGATCCTTTGTCGCAACCCCAAGGGGGAAGGAACATGGAACAGCATAGCCTGATGAAAGAGATTCTCTCCAAGATCTACTGTTACAGTATGTTCTTATGTAACTGTTCTGTCTTCCTAGAGAATATCTCTTTCATCAGGCTACACCTTTGGAACGAGTCCCAAGCAGTAGCAAAAATGAAGAGTCTGGGTGGTTGGATCCTATAAGCTTATGATAGTAGGCCTTGTAGCACAGCTAGGCCAAACCCAGGTCATCTACAAGAGACAATGTCCTACTGTAGTACTTAGTAAAGGTGTGGACAGTACTCTATATGGCAGCTGCACAGATCTCTGCAGTGGAAACATTCTGAAAGCAAGCTACAGAAGTGGCCATGCCTCTGGTGTTCCTGTCCCTAATGATTACGGAATAAATACATATATTTTTAATGTTTATCATGAGTTTGTCATATATTGTATTATCTTGTTAATGTTTATTGTATGTATTTTGTAATTTTATCTTATTCATTTTAGTTTGTCTTAATTGTACTTGTCACTTGTGAAAAAGAGCAGTTTTGCTCATCAGTTTGCAAGTATAAAAATGAAAATGGAATGACCAAGAACCACACCAGAAAGTTCCTTACCGGAACAGAATGTCGTACAATATGCTAACCATTTGGACAAGCACTGTTTAGAAAATGGGGCACCCTCTTTCCCCGAGGCAAACAAAACAAAAAGCTGCAAGAGCTTTCTGCAGTCCTTTGTATGTAACATATAGTACTTAAGTATTCTGTGCACATCTAAGGTATAGAGCAATGCTTCCCCTGGATTGGCATGCTCTGTGTAATACACTGGTTGGTGGATGGTTTGATTTAAAGTAAACTCAGACTCCACCTTTGGTAGAAACTTAGGATTAGTATGCAGACATGCAGACACACCCTGTCTTTGTGGAAAATCAAATAAGGAGACTCACGGCCTGGTGGCACTGAGGGTTGAGGCACTGGACGCCACACCTTGCTCCACACTGGTGACCCGGGTTTGGTAGTGGACCCGGGTCACCGGGGGTTCAGCAGGGGTGGAGAGGGATGGAGCGTCTGAGTGACTGCTCTCCCTCTCTGGGCTGGGGGGATCCCAGTTGTCGGTGCACTTTCGGCCCCTAGTGGAGGCTGGGGGTGGTGCACTGGCAACATGCATTGGGGGCTGAGTTGGGGCATGGCGCCAGGAGGGAGCATGTGTGGACACATGAGTGCTCCTTCCCTTGGCACCATTGCATGTCCCACTCATGCAGGGGTAGAAAAAGGGAAAAACATCTGGTGACCGGTTGCGGCAGTTTGATGTCCGTCCTATGGGGCGCCTGGCTCTGGAGGGACATCGCCGAATACTGGATCCTGACCTGGTGGAGATTGGAGGGTCTCTCCACCACCCGCTTCAGGGGGTAATCCACGGGGGTTACAGGCGAGGGTCCCCAAGGGGAGCTGGGAGGTACCGGACGATGGCCGGAGACTAGGATGCGCAGAAGACTGGGGAAGACCGGGAGCCAGGTAGGGAAAAAAAGGAATAAGGAAAAAAAAATAAATAAGGAGACTCACATATTGGAGCCTGCAGCTCTGAAATCCTTTAGGGAGACATGATTGCAACTGAAAATAAAGCTTTCCAAGAGAGAAAGCATAAGCCACAGGTGGCAGCTGGCTCAAAAGGAGCCAAAGTCAGCTTTTCCAAAATAAAATTCAGATCTCAAGTTGAGACTAGATTTCAGACAGGAGGTTTTATATGTAAAATTACAGCCGAGCATCCGTACGGCCATCCACAGGCACATAGAAAGCTGGTATAGCAGCCAAGTGCACTTTGATGGAGGAGTACTGCAGGCCTGACTCCAATGACAGCAGGTACTCTAGAACCTGACTGGGCAGGAAAATGTATCCAGGTTATGTGACGTGGCCCATAAAGCAAACTGCTTCCATTTCATCGACTAAGTATGTCTGGTGGATGGGTTTTTAGCAGCCACTAGAACATCCGCCACTTTCTGTGATGTTCCAAAGTGAACTATGGCTATGCTTTCAGGTGCTATGTGTACAGATTCAGGGATCTCAAGTCCTGGTGGACTATGTTTCCCAGTTTCTGGTACAGTAGACCCTTGCACAGGGGCAGATGTACTGGGTGTTCCACTGCCAGCTGTTGCAGCAAGGGATACCATATCTCTTGAGGCCATTGGCGAGCAATGAATATTTGAGTTGCCCCCTCCATCTTCAGCTTGAGAAATACCCTCTGAATTAGCAGAAAGGGAGAAAAGACATACAGAAACCTCCCTTTCCAGGATAAGGACAATGTGTGTCACCAGAAAACTCCAGGCTCTGGTGCAAGTGAGCAGAAATGCAGCAGTTTTGTGTCATGTGGGTACAAAAATGGGTCCAGCTCTGGATGACGCATCTTTCAAATAGGTCATCGATCACCAAGGTCAGCAGTTCCCATTCATGTATCCTGGACTGTGACCTGCTTAGTTTATCTCCCAAGACATTTTGGGCACCTGGAACAAGTACTGCTGATAGTTCTAGACCGTGTTTTACAGCCTCATACCAAACTCTCATTGCTTCCCTGCACAGTGGGTAAGAATGAGTCCCCTCTTGTTTGTTAATGTAATACATGATAATGACATTGTCCATCAGTATTAACAGAGGACTGGCGGACAAGTGGTTCTGGAAGGCCTGAAGTCCATATAGGACCACTCCCATTTCCAGAACATTTATGTGCAATGCACATTCTACTTGGTTCCATGTGCCTTGTGTATGCAGGGGTCCTGGGTGGGCTCCCCATCTTGATCCCGACGCATCTGTGGTGAGGATCTAATGTGGACAAGGATTCAAGAATGGAACACCCTTGAGCAGTGTGTTGCATTCCATCCACCACTTGAGCACTTTGCGCAAGTAAGATGTGACTAGAACCATCTGTTCTAGATTGTCTGTCAGCTGGTCCCACTGGACTCTCAGGGTCCACTGTGGGATCCACATGTGAAACCTGGCCAATGGCACAGTAACAATGGCTGCCACCATGAGTCTCAGAAGGCGAAGAAATGTCCTTGCTGAGACATAATGGCTTTTGTGCACCAATTGTGCTTGGGAAATCAGGCGGGCTGCCCTGTCCAGAGGCAAGAAAGCTGAACCATGGGCTATATCCAGAACTGCCCCTATTTACTACAGTCAATGACAAGGTGTCTGTACAGACTTTGGTATGTTGACAGTCACCCTCCAGAGCATCAAACAGCTGTCTGGTTCACGTTAAGGTCTGCAACAGTTGGTCCCAGAGTGGGCTTTTAATAGCCAGTCATCCAGGTAAAGAAAAACATACAGGTCTTCCTTGTGAAGGACTGCTGCCACCACTGCCAAGCATTTGGCAAAGACTTGTGGTGCAGAAGATAAGCTAAAGGGCAACACTCTAAATTGGTAATGCTCCCCCTGAAACAGGAACCTCAGATATTTTCTGTGAGGTTCTTGAATCTTGAAATGGAGGTTCGCATCTTTCTTATCCAGGGAGCAAGTCCACTCCACTGTTTGCAATAGGAGAAGGTGACCCTGCAGAGTGACCATCCAGAACATCTTGTATTCTATGAAGAGTTTAGATCCCTTAGATACAGAATAGGCCTCAGATCTCCTGTCCACTTTGGGATGAAGAAATATCTGAAGTAAAAACCTGTGTTCCTCTGTTCTAGAGGTACAAGTTCTATGAAACATTTTTGAAGCAGAGTCTGTACTTCTTCTAGTAACAGGGACATGTGCCCTGGTGGGTATGTTGTCATCACTGGTGGATGATCTGGAGGATTGTCCAGAAGCTCCAGAGCATGATCTTAATCTCCAGAACCCATTCATTTGCAGTCACCATCCTCCACTGGTGCAAGTGGAGAGACAGGTGACCCCCTACAAGCACCCCTGGAGGTAAAGGTGGTTGGGGAGATAAGGAGTCAGGCTCAGCCAGGGGAGGCAGAGTCACTGGCTTCACTACATCTAGGTGCTGGGGTTGTGATGGGGATCAGCAAGGCCCCCACACCACTGCATCCTCCCTGCTGTCTGTAGGCCGAAAGCTGTCCCTTGATAGCAGATGGGCAAAAGTTACCCCTGCTTCTACATCTGTTTTGGGTGTGGTACAGAGACTTTGCTGATGTCAGAGTCTTATCAGATCATTGAAGATTTTTCAAAGCTTCTTCTACATTATGGCTAAACAGTTTCTGACCTCTGAATGGGGCACTAAGAACCGTTTGCTGCACATCAGTGGTAAAACCTGCTACCCTGAGCCAAGAGTAACACCTGAAACAGATGCTAGAGGTTGCAGCCCTGGTGGAGACATCAGAAATATACAATGTGCGGATCAAATGTTTCCCCACATCAGCACCAGCATTAAGAATTTTCATGAACTGTTGCTTAGTAGAACCCTCAGGTAATACCTGTGCAGCAGCCTTAGCTTTCCTCCAGAGGGTGTTCTGATATTTTATCATGTGGGTGTCGTAATTAGCAATACAGAGTCCCAATAAGGTAGAGACATGTGTACACTTACCTAGGATATCCAACCTCCTGTATCCTCTATCAGAAGGAGGGGAGCTCAGGTGCCTAGGTGCTCTGAACCTGTCATTGGCGCCCGAGATCACCACTGAGTCAGTCTCAGGCTGGTTAGCATAAAAGGACTTTCCAGAAGGTGCAGAATACATTTTATCTGCCTTTCTTGGCACAGCTGGCATACTGTTTGGCTTCTACCAGGCTGCATAAGTGGCATCCTCCAAGAAAACAGGGGAGGAACCACAACAGAGGGGTACTCTGTTATCTCCAGAAACTCCAGCAGGTTCTTTTTTGGTAGAATCCTGCTCCTCTAAAGTAAAGCCCATGGCAGCTTGCATTTGCTGTGTCATGTTAAAAAAAGAGGGATCCTCTGGAGGTGATCTTGGTGTGTTCACAAAAGAGTCCTTACCACAGCAGGAGACTGTGGACCAGGTGCCATCTCCATAGTGGCTCTCAGCATAGTCTTCCTCCTCCTCCATCATAAGATCAGGATTATATTCATATTTGTCATCAACTCTGTCATCGATGGGAATGAATGACCGTGCTGGCAATGTCGGCAGCGTTAGAGTAGGTCTGTTTTGCAAGGGATTACCCTGCAGCGTCGATGAGATAGCTGTGGAAATCCCAATTGATGGCCCCCCTGGAACAGGGAGGCCAGGCAGTGGCCACCTTATCATGTCTGAAAATGATGAGTACTGCCTGAGTGTTGGTGCCACTTTGGTTGGTAGGTGTGACTGAAGTGGTCAACGTTGGAGACTGGATCTCCGTAAACAATGGCAACATACTGCTGTAATAGGCCTGGTAGTGCCCACACCAAGTCCTGACCTTGGTGTCTGGTTAATGGTCGGGGGGGGGGGGGCAGTCGGTGTTGTCACCAGAACGTTCGACGTTGAAGCAGAGGTTTTCCCTGTAGTCCACAGGAGGAACCTGGATCTCACCGGGGAGGCCTTGTCCTTATGTTTGTGACTCCCCGAAAATATTTTTCCATGGGCTTCGACAACGGTGATTTGGTCAATGGGGATGGCAAGGCAGCTTTACCTTGAAGCTGCTTCTCCATTGCTGTGATGGTCTTTTGGAAGATTAATTTCTCCAAAGCCCCCTTCCTGCATCGCCTGGTCACAGAGTTGAACAGGCTTTCCCGTTGAGAGAGAGGCCTCTGCAGCAATCACAGATGCCGTGGGAGTCATCTTTTCTCTGCACTCACAGTACCGGAAGAGTTTAAATGGTTCCTTCTGTGGCACACAAGTCACTAAAAATCACTATAAAAGTGATTATTTTAATATATGAAAAGATGAAATAGCGGCTTTGAGCAGCAATGTTCCTGATGATGAGTCTGACAAATCCAGTCGGTGAGAAAAGAACTGAGGATAGGAGGGACCACCCTTGTTTACATACAGTGACGCCCACTAGGATGAAGCCCAACTCTGCAGAATTCTGCAGTAGAGTTACTGCAGCAAACAATGCAGTTTCAATGGGAGTTAATCCCTTTTGTCATGCGGGAAACCTGTGACACTGTGCTTCATCCTGGCGGGCTTCACTATACATATTGATGTCTGACATCATCATGGGTGGCCCCTGGCTGACTGCTTGCAAATGTTTCCGTGTGGTCCTCATGCTGGTGCAGTTATAGTTCCAAAGATATGGCCTGATGAAAGAGATATCCTCGAAGAAGATCTGTTATCTGCTGGAGTGCCCTTTCCTCCGATCCTCACTTTTGAACCCACTCACAATATAGGAGCCCATTCTCACAGTATACCTCACTTTTCTCTGAACTCTGAGAGTCGTATTCCACCCTGGTGACTAACTCCCTAATTTCTGTAGAGATGGGTCAGCTTGCTGAGCTCTCCCCAACTTTGCACACCTCATCTACCATAAAATACACTTTCCTGCATGGGCTCGACTGTCAAAGTCATTACCCATAATTACATCAACGGGCAGGTCCGTTACAGCACCCACCTCTCTTATGCCCTGGCCACCTTCCCAGCTTAAAAAAATCCAGGCTATTGGCTCTTAGACTGTAGGACCCATGACTCCTCTAATTCTGAAAAACTGGCCCAGCAGGACCTGTTTCTTGTGAATCAAATCCTGTTTTACTATTAAAATAGAGGCTCCAGTGTCCCTCTATACCTGGGTTTTACCATCCTATTTACTAACACAGGGTGCATATGTGTTGTGGTGTTACTGGGAACTGCACTCTGGGTATAGGCAACTATATTCTGGGAGCTTCCAGAGCTACTCTGTCCAGCTGCACTTGCCCCTTTTACTATATTTATCAGACAGCCATACAACAGGTGTTACAGTTTTTGGCAAACAGAGCACTTGCTTTCCCCTGACTCCTTACTTTTGAAACCATTTGGCTTCCCTTTTTGTTCTGACACAGGCTGGCTTCCCTTAGACTGGTTCCCCAGGGTTCCCTTAAAACCGTCATGTCCCTCCCTGATTGTTTTTACGCTGAAAGTATGGTCCTCTGGATACAAACTGATCAGCCCCTTCGGCTGCCTTCTTCGTGGAGCTCGGAATCCTTTCTGGCAACCATATACTCAGCTCCTCTAGTATAGTCTTTAAGAACTGTTCCATGAGGAATAAATATTTTATCTGTTACACACATACAGCCTTTGCACCCTCTAACCATCGCTTCAACAGATTACCTAGTTGTGCAAACATTTCAGAATAGCTATCTCCCGGTGTCTTCCATAAACCACTAAATTTTTGTCTTTGGTCCTTGGGAGTCAGTTCAAAACAATGCAGTTTTCACTCTGTTATACTTCATACAGTCCTCATTGGACATCCTGATGAAGGCTACTAAGCCTTGCCCATAAGGAGTGGCAGAAGGTGAGTTCCCCAAGGAGCCCTGTCTACTTATAAGTGCCCACAAATTCTCTCTAAAGATTTTACAATCAAATCAACACCACCCTCTTCCTGATACCTGGGAAACATTCTGTAATTAATTTTGGCTTTTTGGGTCAAGCCCCAAGGCCAGTACTTACGGTCTGTGGCACTTCTTTCTGGTGTAGAATCTCCATCTTCTTCTCATGTTCACACTCTTGCTCCTCTCTCATCTGGATCTCAAGCTGGTGCTGCCTTTCTCGCTCCTCTTCCTCTTTCTCTTACATATGAAGAAGCCAGCAGAAGAAGGTCATTTGATCTATCAAGTCTAATTGTATTGCAGGGTCCACAGCTTGAGCTAATGTCCCTGCTCTCCCTCCCCACTACTCCCATCCTCTCTACCCATGATCCTTACCTTCCCCCATGTCTATCCCAGCCCCTCTTAAAGTTGCCCACTGTCTTCAATGAGGTTACCTCTTTTGGCAGCACACTCCAAGTGTCCACCACCATCTCTGTGAAGAAGTGCTTCCTGACCTCCCACCCCAGCTTAAGACTGTGCCCCCTCATGTTATGGTTGCCACTCAGCTTAAAAAGACTCCCTTATCAACCTTATTTATCCCTTTCAAGTACCTGAAGGTCCCAATCATGCCCACTCTCTCTCTCTCTCCTATCTTCCAGTGAGTACATGTTCAGTACCCTCAACCTCTTCTCATATGCCTTACCCTGCTGACCCACTATCATTTTTGCAGCCCTCCTCTGGATCTTCTCCAGCAGGTTAATGTCCTTTTTGAGGTGTGGGCACCAGTACTAAACTCCATACTCTAGATGCAGCCTTACCAGTGACCTATACAAGGGCAGTATAACCTCTTCTCTCCTACTACTGAGCCCCCTAGATATGCATCCCAGCATCTTGTTTGTCTTTGCTGCTGCTTTCTTGCACTGCGTGGAGTGCTTCAGATCACTAGTGATCATCGCTCCCAGGTCCTTCTACTCCTCTGATGAAAATACTCGGACTCCACCCAGGTAATACACTGTCCTGGGATTCTTGGCTCCAATATGCATAACTTTGCATTTCTTGGCATTGAAGCCAAGCTGCCAGATCCTGGACCACCTCCTCAGCTTTTTCAGATCTTCCTGTAGGTCCTGTATCCCTTCAACTGTGTCTACTGTCCCGCAGAGCTTGGTATCATCCATGAATAGGCACATTTTGCCCTTAATGCCATCCCCAGTGTCATTGTTGAAGACATTGAACAACACCAGCCCCAGCACCAAACCCTGTGGGACCCCACTGGTTACCTCTCTGGTGCCAGATAACTCTCCCCCAACAACCACCCTCTGGGTTCTGCCCCTCAGCCAGTTTTCCACCCATCTGGCCATCTTTTCCCCAACCCTGAGATCCACCAATTTCCTGATCAACCTTTTCTTGCTTTTCTCTTATCTCTTTCTCATGGTCTCTCAGCTGGAGCTCAAGCTGCCACTGCCTTTGTTGCTCCTTTGCCTTTTGCTGCTTAGCCTCTGCATTCACCTTAACTAGGGCAAGCTCCAGCTGCATCATTTGTATCTGGTCTGCTTGTGCAGCTGCTCCACATACAGGTTTTAGCTCATTTGCACTCTCCCTAATCTCTATCTCATGAATTTGGCTAGCTGTGACCACTTTTGTACCACTTTCCTGGTCACTTTTCTCAAGGAGTTCTATAAGGTCTGACGGGGAGTGGCTTTCCTCAAAGACGTAGTGTCTTCTAGCTATCTACTCTTATTTATGACAAAATAAATATGGTAGTATATACAGTATCTCCTTTGTATATCCTGTTCTGTGACTCGACAGATAACCTTTTTATTGGCAATCCCTTTCAGATCCCAACTGCTGTCAACCAGTTTGTCACAGACTGGTTCTCTTCCAGAACTCAGTTCATACTACTACCAGTTTTCACTACCCTTCAGATGCCTGAAAGGGATGCCTTGGTATTCTGCCACCACTCAGTGTGACTTTCACTCAGAGTATCTCTAGGTCCAAATCCCACTAGAGCCACTGCTCACACAGTACAGTGTTCTTTCCCAAAGGACAAATAACCTACCCCTTTTATCACAGCTGAGAGCACTTTGCTTTATATGTGGTAACTCTGTAGCCTCTCTCTTTGGAACCAGGTCACATACTTGCCAATTTACCCCTGGTTCTCTATCCTCAAAGGACTCAGTCACAGAAAGCATGAAGTATATAAAAATAACATTTAATAATACTCCATGATATTTACATATGTTAGAGGATAATACATGTTATAAAATGAGTAAGATAAATACTGTACTGTGATTGGTGGAATCTAGTCCTATGACTGTGCTGTTGTCCCAGTACAATAGAACAGGTCAGAAATACCTAACTTTTTGAACCTCATTACTTGGTACACGTTATAAAATGGCTAAGAGAAATACTGTACTGTGATTGGTGGAATCTAGTCCCATGACTGTGCTGTTGTCCCAGTACAATAGAACAGGTCAGAAATACCTAACTTTCTGAACCTCATTACTTGGTCCTAAAATGTAAAAAATCAGGGAAGCCATTTCATAATTGCAATAAAGCATTCCAGGGTGTGCATAATTTAGGGATAATGGCACTTCTCAGGTGCATAAAGCCCTTGGCTTCAACTTGTGCTTCACTTCCAGAGGTGCGCCATTATCCCACAATAATGTACACCCTGTCATGACTTATTACTTAAAGCAGCAGTACGGATTATCGAGCAAAAAATGTCATCCTACCTTTTTTAGCAGTAATGTATTCCTGATAATTTTAGATTCTTCACTGGGGTATTTTAAATTCAGTCAGCTATTTTTAAGACTGTGTTTAATTAAAACTTTTGTAATTTGTGTAGCTCTACAACAAAGATGGCAGCAACCAGTAACTTTCAAAAATCTCCCCAGAGAGCACAGACTAACTGCACCCACTGTATTTATAATGCAAATATGTCATGGTGTTGTCAGCACATGTTTCTGATGGCCAACAGCACAGCGCCATCCCAATTTGCTTACATCCATGATTGCTGACATGGCAAAAGACCAATAACTTTTAAGAACTTTAAAATCCTTTATCTTGCCTCTGGATAAAACAAAAAGAAAATCAGATACAGTATATTGATGTTTTAGTTTGTCCTAACTGCCCACCAAGTTATTTAAATCAGTGTTAACTAGTATTGCTGCTTTAACTAAAAACTATGGGGAATACAGTATCTCTACAGAGATAAAAATAAATACATTTGAAAAAGACAGAGGTCACACAGAAAAAAAATAACTCGGCGCTATCTAAATCTCTACGTAATGTAGCAGAAGATTTTGGTGTGTTATGGTAGACTCTAACTGTGATGTTACTAGTTCAATGTCCCAAAGCATGACTGACTTCTCATTACAAACATACAACAGAAATAACTTCAGCAGGCCAACTCGCTATCCCCACATCACTGGACCAGCCTCTCTGACATCACACTCTGTGTCTGCTTCTGATCTCTGGGGACCACTTTTTACCCAGCCTGGTCCAAACCAGATTTGTTATTTCAAGCTTGTTCCTTTTGTTATCTTTGCCTTCTGCTTAACTGGAAATATCTGGTCTTACGTAATCCACTGTTTACATTCAAACATGTATTTTTTCAATGAAAGGGATTCAGCCCTTTGACGTTTAACCAAAAAAAAGCCTTTTAGATCAAAGACTTCTGCTATCTCCACCCATCTGTTTTCCCAAGGATAGCAGATTTGAAAGAAGATGTAATCTCATTTCCGACATGTCTAAAAAATATTTTACAAAGAAAATAGTAATATTAAAAAAAATTCCTGGGTGATACATCTGTTACAGCCTCTTTCTTGTTTAGGTGTGGTGCAAGGAATACTGTTTTAGTGAAGACCCTGGGAGAGTACACCAGTCTGAATGGGAGAGATGTATATTGATAATGCTCCCTTTTATGCTGAACCACAGATATTTGTGATGTGTCTTATTGGGAAGTGGAGATGAGCATCCTTTAGGTCTATTGATGTTAGAAAGCCCCCAAGCTGGATAGCCAGTAGGGTTGAACACAGTGTTTCTATAATGAATTTCTTGTAGACCACAAATTGGTTCAAGTGTTTGAAGCTGAGCACTGGGAGCATGCCCCCCCCATCTTCTCTGGGATCACAAAAAATAAACAGTAAACAGTGGAATTCCTTGCCTGCTTACTTAGTCAATATTGGTTCCTTTGAGTCATTTAAAAATGCCTTGGATATATATTTAATTGGCAGTGGGAGCTAACATACCCCCTGCAGGTGCGGGGAAGGTGGTCTCGATGGACTCTGGCCTTCCTCCACCTTTAACAACTGAGTAACACCAAGTAAACTCCAGTGTTGATCTCTGAGGTCAGAACTGGGGAAATAGCTCTGTTCTTCATTAACTCAGATATGGACAGATGTATGGCTTCTCTCTTCATGTGGCAGCTTGGGAGTGGCACATCCATCAGTCTGTGTGGCAGAATCCTGCATTGTAATTCTATGGCATACTCCTGTGACACCACTTCCCTAACCCACCTGTCTAATGTGTGGGCCCACTGAGCTGCAAATCGCTGGAGTTTCTCTACAACAGGAGGTGGATTTTCCTGGGCCCTTGCAGCCTCATTATTTCTTGCTATAGTTGCAGAAGTTAGGCTTGCTTACAGAATTGTTGTAGTTCTGTTGCCATTTAACTTTGCTTTGTAATTTCAAACTTTGTGTTGGAATTATGGCCTAGATGACTAGTGCTGGGAGCTCTGTTTATGCTGGTGTTGATGGCTTGATTTAAAGGGTCTGAATTTAAATGAAAGGAATGGCTTGAAGGGAGATACAGATCCTTTTCTGCCTGGGGTTGCCTCTCTGATCTGTCCTTGAGGAAGCGTGTTAGCCATTAACAAACTGGTGACCATCCTTGAATGGTGGTTTCATTAGAGTGGTCTTGGATTCATTGCCTGCTTGCCACAGTTTTAACCAAAGGACATGTCTGGCTCTGTTTGCCAGTACCATCACCCTGGAACCAAATCTGAGGATAACTAAGGATGCATCAGTAATGCATCTCACCGCTTGTAGCATGCACTCCTTTGTGTCTGCCTGAGGTGATCCCTCAGGGATTGATTTTGCCAGGGCTTCCCCCCATCTGAGAAACACCCTGCTAGTGAACCAGAATACTGTGTCTGTTGAGGGGATCATTACAGATACCTCATGTACTTTCTTCTTGCTACTGTGATTTGGACTGGTATGATTGTCGGCTTGGAAAGTGCAAACACTAGAGTGTTGTCCTTTGGTGCCCTAAACCATGTTTCTTTCCTGGTGATGAAGGCTGGGTAGGATTTGTCTACCATATGCCTTTTGGGTAGCCTAGTTGATTCTTGAATATCTTACTCCATCTGGATAATGGAATCTCTTGCTTGGCAGGAAAGGAAATGTGGCCTATCTGTTGCTGGGCCTGTTAGGAGTAGTGGGTCTGCCGACATTGTTGGCTGCGCAATCTTGTTTTAGACCTTCAGTGCCTCTGTTATCATCCCGAGGAGCTTGTCTATATTTTCTCCACAACATAAGCCTACTTGATTTTCCATACTTACTCTTCCAAGTCTGAGGACTGTGGGCTAGTAGCTTCATCCCTGTCAGGCAAATACTTTCTTTTTTTGTGCGCCAGTTTGCCGGTGGGTAGGGCTGGTGGCTTGTTATTCATTATCGGTGATTTTGAAGGGTTAGATTTTAGATTCTTTAACTGTCAATAGAGTAGTTAATCCCGGTCAGTGTCTGGGGCCCATGGAGCCATCTGGCATGGTTTATCCCTAATAGTGGATGCTCTTTGTCTTGGACAGATCCTTTGGCCCAAGTGTGATTCAGGTAGTGGAGCTCCGGATTCTTTATACTTGCCCACTGTGACTATATGTTTTTTTTTTGTACAGTTTCTTTATGCTCCACTCGGCTAGGGGCATCTCTCAGAGGTGCTCTCTCGTCCAGACACCTCTACTTCCCTGCCTTAAGCTCCCTTCCCCTCCAACACCCACCAACCAAAATTCCCAGCTCCCCCGGAACACCCCCCCAAGGAAGGGCCCCCTCTCCTACCTGGTGGCATTTCTGAGATTAGAGGGTCTCTCCAGTGGGGGGACTCAGCCAGCCTTCAGGAAGAGAGCCCGATGATGGGGATGTGGGTGCCTGCCACTGGAGCCCTCATTGCATCCCTAGATCAAACAGAGATTTTCTTCTTTGGTTGTCCCTCAGAGCTTGGACATGCAATGACATCAAGGGCACTACATACCAACGTCCACCGCAGCTCCACCCCCACATCTGCATCACCGCTTGTTCCTTGCACCACCCCGACTACCGTCAGGGGATGCCCAGGAGTGGCGCATTCTCCAGATCCCTCCCTGGGAAGGGAGAGCAGTCCTCCAGACATTCAATCCCTTCCCTCCCCTGCTGACCCCCGATGGCCCAAGTTAGTCCCTGAACCCGGGTCATGAGTATGGCGTGAGATGTGGCGTCCAGCACCTAAACCCTTAGTGCCACTGGGTCAGCTGTGAATATATGTTGTTGAGATCTGTGGGGGAGCAAATAGAAGAAACTGCATGAGAACTGAGCCCCTTTGTCATTGGTGGTTAATAAAAGCAAATAAAGGACAGTTCAGTAGAAAAGGCAAGTAGCAATGAAGCATTAGTCTTTAAATGATTTGATGAACTGGGTTATGTGCATCCCACCTTAGTATTCAATTATAAGCTGAAGTGGAGGTACAAAATGGCTGCCTCCATATGGAGATACAGGGGTCTTCCAATTGACTAATGTGACACACAAAATGGTTGGTGCACACAGCTTGGCTGAGATAATGAGATCCAGGAGGAGACTGGGTAATGGATGCGACATCAAGCAGCCCGGCAGGTAGTGCAGAACCTGTGGGGGAGTGCGGCATCACCCCACAATGCCTCTGCTTTTTCTGCTGTTTTCTCCCCTTGGGTGCCCCATGAGTAATGACTGAGTAAATGAATACATATGCGTGTATCCCAGTCAGGAGGTGCTTGCCTCTTTCCTTGTGGATCTGCTTGCACTACCATCTTTGGTCACCCAGATGGCAGTGCCACAGCGGAGTCAGCAGGCCTCCTTCCCTGGAGGAGGATGGCATCCTGCAGAATGATCAATCCTTCTCCCCCAGCCAACCCCTGTGTGACCCTGATTCATTCTTGAACCCGAGTCACCTGCATGGTGACACAGGAGGCACTATCACCTCAGCCCTCTGTGCCACTGGGCCAGCAAAAGAGGTGTTCCTAATGGGCATGACCCTCTCTGCCATTGGAGGCACACTGAAGAGCGCTGTTGCAGTGGCAGAATAGTATTTATTTATTTATTTATTTGAAAAGGTTTCACCAGGAAAGACAACATAAGCTGTGAACAACTCGTTTCCAGAAGCGTCCTGGGTGGAGGGGTTACAAAAGTGATTAGTGCAGGAAAAACATAACCAATCAATACTCAAACAAGCTAGGCTATTTACAGTATAAAATATATAAAGCAACAAACAGTATCATTCATGATAATCCAAGACAATTGACAGAGGCCGACAGTAATGTATAGACATGCCATACAGGGTATATCACCATAAGCATGAGCAATAGTAATATCAAGTTACTAGGTAGGGTATAGTCCAGCAGAGGAGTACAACTTGAAAGTGCTAGGTGAGTCAGGCTGAGTGCAGGGATTTGTGAGTGCATAGGTTGCCCATTAGAATGGCAAAGAGAGACACTGGGAGTGGATGGGGGGGGCAGGGGGTAGGTGATGGAGGGAAAAGACAATTCCAATCACTCCACTACATCAGGATGATGAGAGCCCTGCAGGGGGACGGGGGGACCCAGCAAAGAATAGTGGAGGGTAAGGGGGTATGGATGAAAAAAGGGGGCAGTCAGTTGGGAGACAGATGCTGAGAACTAACCTCCTCAGGATGCTGAGAACCCTGCAAGGGGACAAGGACCCAGCAAAGATGGTGGGGGGATGAAGTGAAAAGGGGATCAAAGTGAGAGACCTACTGAGGGCTACACCCCTTCAGGATGTTGAGAACCCTGCAAGGGACAAGGACCCAGCAAAAGATAGTGAAGGGGACAGGACCCAGCAAAAGAAAGTGATGGGGGAAGGGGAGTAGAATAAAATGAGGGGGTCAGATGAGGGGGTAGGGTGGGGAGAAGGGAGGCAGTGACCAAGGGCAACCTTGTAAATTGAGGAGAATAGAGAAACTGTGGGTGAGGGGAAATTGGTAGGCAGTGAAGTTAGGTGCAGTTGCAATGGTGAACAGTGTGCTTCTGGAGGAGGTGCGATAGTGAGTGTCATGATTTGGCAGATCGAATATCTAGCGAGAGGGAATTTCAGATGCTAGGGAATTTGAATGAAAAGGTGGCGCAACCTGATGAGATCTGACGTGGGGGGAGAGAAAGAGTTCTATGCGTGGATGTCCAGAGTGAATAGTGGGGGGAAGGGGTGCTTGATAGGAGGAGAGGTAAGGGGTAGAGATCAGAGCCAGAACTTCCCAATTAAATTAGCGCTGTGAGAAAGGTGTCTGGCATGGAGGGAGGGGAAGGAGAGCAAGGAGTAGAGATCACATATTTGGTGTGCACAAGAGAACGTCGTGGTTCACCGCAGCAAGTTGGTGACAACAGCTGATGAGGCAGGACATTGCACCAGCAATAAACACAGCAGCACACTGCAGGTAGGCTGCATTGGGCATCAGGGCATTTATGGCTGGTGGCAGGTGAGAGGGATCTGTGCACCAGGAACAGAATTATATGGTTTCCCAGCGTGCTGGAAAGGAAACTGGCATTGAAAGTGCTCGGTGTGTAATAAAAGGAGCAGATGCTACAGGAGGGTCTGCTCCTAGCCAGAAAGCCAGAAAAAAGGTTTTAAGTGCTACTGGGTTGCACAAATGTGTGGGATGCTACAGGAGGATCCACACACATACTCACCCACTGATTAAATGGCTTTTCTGCCTCACTGAGTGGGGCACACTGCAGGAGGATCCATGTTCAGATAGCAGCAGCAGCTTCACAATCACAGCATAAATTGGTGAAAGGGATGTCAAATTCATAAAGCCTGGTTGTGCCTGTAGCAACAGTGTTCAGATAATAGGGACCCTTGCAAAACATAAGTATCTAGCACTCAGGAGGGCACAGATTACTCCAGAATTTGAGTTGTCTTGTTAGTAGGAAAAGCACAGAAATAAAGAAAATCTGTAAAAAAAAGTCCAAGTCACGGTAATTTCCATCAAACACCTCCTATCAAGGGCTAAAAAGGCTAGTAAAGAAAATAGTTTAGGAAAAGAAGAGTTTAATTAAAGATACCTTAAATGTTGGGAGCAAAATGGAACGCGACCAACCTCTCTTGCTGTACAAAGTAAAATGGAGTATATGGGATAGGATGGGGTTGGCCTCCAGCCAATTCAAAATTGAATGGATCATGCATCAACCTATAGGACAGACAGGAAATATCCCATTGGTATTGACTGCAGACTATTATAAAGGATGCACTATGACAAGTAATACGAAGAAGCAGGATGCCTGCTTGGTTTATGAAACAACAGATAAGAAGCAGCCACAGTCTGCGAGACTAGCAGCTGTTGTAGGTGCACAGTGCAATCACAGCATCAAAATATTACATTGAACTCAGTACTTTACTAACATCAAAGTCTGCTGAACTAGGGCTGGCCCACCAGCCCAATGGTAGTGCTACAACTTGCAATGCCAAAGACCCAGGTTCAGGAGCGAACCCAGGGCTGTTGGAAGGCCAGCCGGGGGAGAAGGCAGAGCATCCAATGGACTGCTCACTTTTTCTGGGGGGAAGGGATCTGGCACCTGTCAAGTGACTGCCTAGTGACTGCTATGGGTCGGTGAGCCTGGGATGAGCACTACAGTGGGGACTGGGGAGGTGGCAAGTGTCAGCAGGTCACATGCAGAAGCATGCCTAGCCATGCGTTGAGGTCATTGCATGCTCATATTCATCAAGAGGTAAACCACAATGAAGCAGAAAACCCCTTAGAAGACAAGTAATGCATGAAGTCTGGAATCCTTGCAGGGACCCAGCAGACCGATATGGGGTATATCCCCTAACCAATACTCAAGGCACAAAACCGAGTCGATATAAAAAAAAAAGTCTGCCAGACTAACAGCCCTTAAGTTAATAAGTGCAATCACATCATCAACACACTGCACTGAACTCCACGATAAAGTCAAAATCTGCTAGAATAGCAGCCCTTAAGGTACAAAGTGTAATTACAGCATCAAAACATTGCACTGAACTCAAGTGCTATAGTGCTAATATTTACCTTTCAAACTGCTTGAAGTAGCAAACTTACGTGGTCCTTTCTAACAACATACCCTAGCACTTCAGCTCTGCTGAACTTTGAGCTCTTTTACCCAAGAGCAGGAGCCCCATTCACATTTACTGTGGGTGGCAGTTAAATAATGGGGTCAAACAGGCTCTTCATTGTGCTACCACCGATTTTTATGGCTGCATAGTCATAACTATGCTGACATCTTGCTATTTGTAGAAGGGGTCTGACCTGAATTCCTAACACAGCATAGCTGTGTTTTTACAAGGGAGTGGAGTCAAAGCAGAGCTTCCCGCAAATCTGTCTGTATTGTCTCCAGTCACTAAACTGTGTTTCCTTCTTCTCCCCTTCCCCTGCACACTATTTTCTTGCTCGCACGGCTTATCTGCTTCAGCTCCTTTGTCCTTTATGTCAGTGAAGTCTCTCCCTGCCCCCTTCTGCTTCATCCTGGCTACATCCCCTGCTCTGTCTGTGCAAGAGAGAAAGTGACCCCCCCCGTCCTGTCTCCTGTGTGCTGCTGTTGGCTCTCTTATTTACTGTCTCCTATACTCCTCTCTCTCTCTCTCTCTCTGCCTGCTGGCTGTACCATGCTCATTCATAGCTCATTACTTAACCTCTAGGCTATACTGCCAGTTGAGGTACCTATACAACATTTTATTCAGTCCATCAACCTATCGGTAGCTTATCCTGGCCAGGCAGCCTCCTCTTGCGAGCTGGCATGCAAGTCCATGAGTTGAGGTTCAGAAGCAGTGTTGCTATCAACCCATACATCCCAAGCATACCCTTAATGCTTCACATCACTTGAGTGTTTTGGTTCCACTTTCTGGAACCTCATTTCTGGCCATGTGTGGCATCCAGCCAGTTCCAGTTGCTGGGCAGGTCAGATAGTCAGCTGCTCCATTCTCTTGCATTGCAACACCCCAGAGGTAAGGCTTTTTATTTTTTCCTGCTCTTCAGACAACTTTAATTTGTTCCTTCGTTTTACCATCCCAATAGCTGGAATCAGGCTAAGAGTATGATGTAGGCTTGGGGCTTCAAGGGAAGGTGGGCACGGGGTCATAATGTGGCATGATATTATAGTGCAGCGATATACTGCACTGCTAATACAGTGCACTATATTGCCAACATGATTGCTGAATGTCTTGCAGGGGGCTATGCCCCCCGCACCCACAAACCCCCCAACTTAAATAACCAATTTGGGGGGGTAGCAGTTACAATCACAAAAAATAAAAAAATGTTATGCGTTTGGGACCGGGAATCAAAACCCGGTCCACAGACACACACTGCCTGCCTCCCTTACTGCCTGTGACTTATCCTGTCATGCCACAGCATCTGCTCGCTGGACCCTCCTCCCTGCAGAGGTCTTATCCTCTGCCTGGGAAGAGTAAGAGGCTGCACTACTGCGCATACACCCTTTCACAGTTTTGCACCCTCTCACATTTCCATACCACAGTGTTTCTGTTGCAATGTTTTGCCATGCGCTATTAAGCATGTGAGATAGTGACCTGGTAGGGGACAAGAGAAACAGCTGGGTGACTCAGGAGGATTGCTTGGAAGTGCCTCAGTTCCTCATGCCACATTTCATGTCACACTTGTTTGTGATCTTAAGAGGGATGATTCAGTCCTTATTTGGAAGGGATCAGGAGTAATATAGACAATGGGGAGAGAGAGAGAGAGAGAGACAAAAAAGGAGGAAGGGAAACCAACTGGAAAATGGGGGTCAAGGAAAGGGAGCCAGAAAACAAGGGACGACATCACAAGAGCTGGAGAGTGGCTGCACTTAGGCCACAGTGTCCCAAGAATCTCATGGGCCTCTGCCTTGTTTGGTGCTGCTGCTCATCCCCTTTACTTGTATTGGTTGCATTTAAGTTATTATGCTGGCATGGTGTTTTAAAGAGGTTCAGCAGTAAGTGGGACAACTCTTCCCTGGCTGTTTTGGGTGAGTGGTACTGAATACATGGTGATTGTCTCAACACTCCGATGACCACAGTAAGCTTGGCTGGGTAGCTTATCCAGAACTTAATTCCTGCACTGTAAAGTGCATCTTTAATACTTTTATATGCAGCTTGTTTTTGTCTAATCTGTGGGCTTAGGTTGCTAAAATATACCAGCCGATGACCTTCCCACTCCACCGACTGAAGTTCTCTGAAGTTCTGCAACAGGTGTGTCTTATCTAAGAAATTTAACATTTTGAAGATCAACGGCCTCAGGTGCTCCCCTACCTTGGGAGGAGGGCGTAAAGCATGGTGTGCCTGTTTGATCACATAGCTGGGGCTGTTTGGCAAGGGAACCACAAGTTTTTCATAGAGTCTCTGTTGGAATGTGATGGTATACAGATGCTCTGCCTTTTCCAGCAGCCCGATCAAGACTAGATTGTTCTGGGGACTTCATCCCTCTTGCTCCTCCAAGTGCTCCTGTAGCTTGTGGATTCTTTTTCTCGGACTGACCGGCTCCTTCCCCTCGTGCTCCTGCTGGTCCTCAATGGGGCCGACCGTGATTGTGAGACATTCCAGAGCCAGTTAGATGATTTTAAAGTCCCCAGCCAGGTCCTACGGTGCTGATTTAATAAATAAAAATAACTCCATATATTTATACTTTTTTGATGGTGGAAAAGGGTCTAGCAATGAAGCAGACTTCCCTCTTTTAACTGCTTGGGAGTGTCTCGATGCTGGAGTGTTTAGAAATTTTTCAACTCATATTGTCTTCCATTCTGCTGGGATTTGTTCCAGACTTCACTGAGACATACTGTGGGGCATTCTTGTTTATTTCTGTTCCTTTGAGCTGCATTAACTTTTTATTTAGCCACTATTCTGCAGAGTTTTATTGTTGGGACTACTTGAGCTCTCTTTCACTGCTGCTACTCACCAGAGTGCATCATGTGACAACTCCCAGTTTATGAATGTCGATCTAAGTACATCATGTTGTACATGAATTCTCATCAGTTGGGCAAGACTCAAATTACTTCCTATTTCTTTCTCTCCATGCAGTTAATAAGCCACTGTGAGGCAATTTTGAAAATCCAATTGTAGAAATGAAAGGAAAAGTCTGACTCCTACCGGGATTCAAACCCAGGAACCTTACCATTCCATGGTATGCTGTTAATCATTTGAGCAATAGGAGCCTCAAGTCATTAAGCTTCCTGACTTTCCCCTTGAAACACACACATTTGTTTCAGGTGTTGCGAAACAGCAACTAGCCAGTCTGTCAAGACTCAAATTACTTCCTATTTCTTTCTCTCCATGCAGTTAATAAGCCATTAGTTGGGCAAGCATTAAAGGGCACACCTTGTTCATCAAAGTAAATGTTCATAAAGGTTGATAAAGCCTTATAAAACTCTTCCAGGAAACATCATGGTCACTGCCCATCAGTGCCATTTGGTCACCATAAATGCCTCCTAGTTTCAGAAAATAATGAATTAAGTAGAAGCGTTTTAACATGTAGGGCCCTATTCTCAAAAGATTTTTTTTTGTGTGCCCGAGGTACACATTTGGATTTAAGAGAGATTCAAATCATTGTCCTTAAAGGCTAGCTCTCTGTTTCTATTGTGAAAATGGACCCATAAGAGGAGCAGTTAGTATGTCTTTGTCTTTCTTCAGAAATAGCAGTACATTAGCTTTGAAAAACGAATCTGGTAATTTCCCACGTAAAAAAGATTCAGTATATAGGTTTACCAAATATGATATGAGTTGGGGGAACTTTTTTTAAATAAAAGTCCAGTTCTATACAGAATTTATTTATTTACTTTTTATTTACTGGGCAGGGGCACTAGACAATGCAATTTTTATTTTCAGGCACGATCTGGGACAGTAACAAAAGGAGCCATAGCAGTTTTACATAGTGCCGAATTCAAAGCAGTAAAGGTAAAAAACACTGCTGTAACCCACAACAAACATTTTTACATCAAAGTAAAGTATAAGCAGTAGATACCAAAACACTAGGTTAAGCAATTACCCAAAGGCTAAAGGACCTATTCCTATATGCTGGGGTGAGGCATGTGTGGTAATGAGGGAAATTATAAATGTGCTTCAGTGCATCGGAGAACCATAATTGTCTTTAATCAGTGCC
The DNA here is from genome assembly GCA_016271365.2 of Neoceratodus forsteri. Lineage (NCBI taxonomy): Eukaryota > Metazoa > Chordata > Ceratodontiformes > Ceratodontidae > Neoceratodus > Neoceratodus forsteri. The sequence continues at coordinate 507,446,385 of CM028137.1, forward strand.
CCTCTCAGCACTGGACAGAGCAAATCAGTTGTAGCACTGGAGTGGTACAGCAAGAATTCTAACAGGAGTCGTTATGAGATCCTTCTAGACATAGTCCCCTTATGTGTCTCACCCAATTCCCCATAACACTAGAAAGGGGAAATACCCTCTTCCACTAGTCTTTGGGAATGCTGACCCGACGGTGACACCAACACAGCAAAATACCTAGCTGTTAGCAAAATCGACACTTTGCTGACAGGTCACTATGTTGGTGTGCCCGAGACAGGGGCACACTGTCTCCTGGTCCTGCACCCCCTCCCCGAATCAATTCCAGCTGGAGTTGATAATCCAAAGTATGGGGGGTGCAGGGGTGGAGCCTCCTGCATGGGGAGTACAGGGGGGCAAAGCCCCTGATAGAAAAACAGGACCGGGAGACATACGGGAGTTATGTCGACCACAACTTGCAGTTGACATAAATCCCATTGCTGAGATGCCGGTCAACAAAAGTGTTGTTGAACTGGCATCATAGAACCATAGTCTTTGTACCCTCTACACCACAGGCAGAGGCTTGCCCACTACCATCGCATGGTGGGTGGGGTGCCATGCTGGGAGTGCATGACATGACTGGGGGGTGTATATCTTTGTAGTAATAATCAGATGCCCAACTTGGCCCTTCAAAGAAGGCTACTCCCCCCCCGGTCAGCTGGCCTGAACTTCATTGATTTTTCCTATTCAAAATCTGAATTGCACACATCATGTCAAGCTGCTTGATAAAATGCATGCATAAAATACCCTAAAGAAAATCTGTATTTTAGTGTAATAGACACTGAAAGAAATTAGAAATAATGTTTCAATGCCCTTCAGGAATATTCCCATCAAGAAGAAAATGCTGCTTGGCTATTTATACTAACCCATTTTCCCTTTATTTCTACAGGTCTGACAGAACACCACCCACGTGTCACTAACCCCACCTATCAGATACGTATTGTTTTATTTTAAATCTCTTATCTGTCCTGTTTTCTCCCTATAGAACTATGGATTCTTTGTGACCACTTCTCTAGTTTTCTTTTACAGGTATGACCAAAGGTGGCCCCCAAGACCCTCACCCCAGACTTTCCAAGACCCAGGTAAGAGAGCCCCTACTTACTAATTATGATAGGTGGATAAGAAATATGAAGACAAGCAGCACCCCACTGGAAACAAAATGTTGCATGTCAGTTGGGTTATCCTGGAGCAATAAATTGTTTATAAAACATTTCTGGCAGTTGCTGGCTTTTCCAGCCCTCGCCCCACAGGCAGTGTGGTCTACTGGTTACAGCACAGTTGGGAACCAGGAGATTTCACCAGTTCAAAAACCACTACAGCAGAATTCATACCACATGGCCCTGAGCAACTTGCCTAATCGACCAGCACTTTAGTCAATTAAACTACAAAAATGGTTAGAAGCAGGACCCCACTGGAAATGTAATGTTGCATCTCAGCTGGACTATCCTGGGTAAATGCATTGGAGAAAAAACATTGCCAGCAGAACTGCTGAACTTCTACAGTCCTCTCCTGCCCCCTTCCCCCATAGGGGTTAAAGCACTCTTGGGAACCAGGAGATCAAAAGTTCAAGCCCTGCTAGTGCCACATGCTCATAGTGTTACCATGAGCAACTCACTTTACGTCCCAGTGCTGCAGTTCTTACAGCTGCAGAAATTTGTAAAGACAAGACCCCACTGAAAATGAGACAGTTCATCTCTGCTGTACTATCCTGGATAAACACATTGTAAAAAAAAAAAAAACAATTTTCTGTCTTTACTGGCCTTGCATCAATTTTAGAACTGCATGATGTCATTTATGTATCTTTCAGCCACAGAGTTCTGTACCACAACCCTGATGCATTGTGCTAAAAATGGAAGAGCTGAACAAGGAGATTAAGTATGTCACACAGTTTTAAAATAGTTGTAACCCTGGTGCCAGGTCTAAAGGGCTACTACCTCTGCCTTGTGGGCCCAAACAAGGTTGAGGGGCCTGGGTTCAGTTTCGGATGGAAAAGAGGGTGTTCTTTCCCAAAAGTAAAGTAAAGCATGGTGCCTCCACTCAAAGTAAAATACATAGTAGGTCAGCTATTTTCAACAGTACAACCCCCTGGGATGCTGTACCTACCCACCTCCCCTTACAGTCACCCCACACATGGAATACCTGGAACAAGAACCATTGGTTAATACACATGCAGTTATTAACTGTAGCTAATAATATGCTCACTATTGACGTGTTCACGAGACGATTGTCAAAATGTCAAACAATTTATTTACCTGGGGGAAGGTTAGGGAAATGAAAAAAAAAGGATCTACAGGTTAAACAACATTTTTTTTCTTTGACAGTTTAAAACATCAATGACCCTGATAAGGGCAGAGCCCTCCCCTCTAACAGTAACACAGCAATAAAAAAAAAAAACCTTCCCTACTGGTACCAGTAACCACACTGTCCCCTTGGGTACCCAGGTGTTGAAACGGTGCAGGCCTGATGAGGTGCAGCTGGTTGGCCAGCGCCGGGCAACTTTAAAATAAACAATAACAGTTGTAGAACTATGTACAAATCCCCCAGATGCAGGGTAACCCCTGTGGTTACTCACAGTTCTGGAGTACAGTGGCACAGGCTGTAGGAAACAATAGCAGGGTGGCTGAAGGACTGGAGCAGTCGAACAGTGGAAACGGTTGGAAAAACAGGCTTGATAGTGGAGGCAGGGTCTGGCAGCTTGTCACCTTCTGGACTGACTGATGATCTAGCAGCTGGCCACCTTTTAGACTGCCCAGGATGCAGGAGCACTGTGCAATGGCTTCCCAGTCCACAAGTGGCCCAGACCCAGTAGTGACCCCACGGTCCGACTCCTCAGATCAGAGTGCCCTAGCATTCGGGTATACACCCATGGCCCCCCGTTTCCTGATCCTCCCCACTTGATAAGGGTTAGTAAGTCCCTTGCCTGGCTCCAGAACAGTCTGAACCAATTTCAGTTTCTGGTTTCACTGGATTTAAAGTTCAGCTCTCAAGCGCACAGCAGGAGTTCAGCACTGTTCTCTGGTTTTGGATTTAAAGTTCAGCACTTAAGCACACAACAGGAGTTCAGCGCTGTTCCCTGGTTTTGTAATTAAAGTTCAGCACTTAAGCACGCAACAGGAGTTCAGCACTGTTCTCTGGTTTTGGATTTAAAGTTCAGCACTTAAGCACACAACAGGAGTTTAGCACTGTTCTCAAGTTTTCCGGCTGCTTCAATACTTGGCAGACTGGCAGTTGTGACAGAAAGAGTTTCCCACCAGTGGTAGTGAGAAATGTCTGTCAACTGCAAACTTAGAAAAGTTCAGCAGTTGAGGCAAAGTACAATTTCACCTCCTTTTATTTTCCAAATGTTGGAAACAAATAAGGCTTTCCCTGAGTGTTGGCTGTGGAAGCCCCAGGAAACCCTTCAAACTCTCCTCAGAGCACTGACACAGAGCCTGTCCTCCTCAGGAGGCTTTCAAATGGCAACTGTCAAAATTGAGTCCCCCTCCAAGCTTCAAGGGATCAGTTCAGGGTCACAAGTGATCAATCAGGCAGTCAATCAAGCAGTCCAGTCATTAAAATGTCCACTCAACAATTGATTGGCTGGCCATTTTTGGTGGGAGCAGTCAATCCCTACTATCCCCCAGAAGCCATAGCAACAGTCCCTTAGGGCTCCTGGACTCCTGATTGGCTGTGCTGCAGTCACAAGGCTGGCAAAGATGGCTACAGCAGTAAACAGTTAACTCAGTGTCCCAAGTTTAACATTAAAAGACAGGCAAACAGTAAATATACACATTTATTTAAACACATGCATCTGTAGCTGCTTCTGTGCCCTTCTGAGTGACTGCAGTATATATTTAAAACAGGGCTGCATGAACCCGTCACTACCTCCGTAGCGTTAACCCCCCAGGAAAACAGCAGGCTCATTAATATTCATGAGCAGCCATGGCTGCTCTTAAAATGACAGGCCCCTAGTTAAATTAATAGCGCTTAAAAGCGCTTCTTAAACATTTAAGCAATAAACCATGACAGGGTGTGGGTGATGCTGGGTTTACCCACACCTGGCGTGGTTCGGTCATGAGGCCGCAGGCCGAGCGACCAAACCATCCAAGCGTGGGTAAATCCCAGCATCACCCACACCCTGGAGTGGTTTATTGCGATTATACAATGTTCCCCTTGATTTTTTTGTAACAAAAATGAAAAGAAAAATAGATTTTTTTTCACTTATAGTCATTTTTATAACATTTGTCATTCCATCACAAAAAATAGTTCCCTATTTATCATAATGCAACCATATATAGAGAAGTGCTGTTTTGTTTGGGTGTTGTTTTATTTTTGCATTAAAAAGAGGACTGCTGTTGTGAGTAATTTTTTTTTTTTTTTTTACAGAGACAGCAAGGGAGATTTAAATGACTGTCAGTGCTGAAAGCAGTAACGGGTGGCACCGGAGACTGTGTGCTTCCGGGTTCAACTGTTCAGGAAGGAGACTGTAACTGTATAGGTCAGGAGACATTTTTTTCCACTTCTTTTTACGTTTTTTTTATTTTTTTTTATTTGAAGTATTCGGAAAGTGGCAGTAGGAGTTCAGGTAGAGAACAGACTGCAAATAAAGCGGGAGCGGAGTGACAGACCGGGAGAATGGCGCGAGTGGGAGTGGAGTGAGAGATTGTGAATGTAGTGGTAAGAGACATACAGAGGAGATGCAGGTATGATGAAAATTACATTTGTGGTGTGTTGAAAAATTGTCCCCTAGCTGTTCTCCGCTGCTCAGATGCAGTAATGAAAGTATCCGGTGTTTGTGAGGGTTTGGAATAACAACGGCTGCTGAAATCAGCTCCAACGTCCCAATGGGCACTAACAAGGAGGCTGGGACAGTTGGTGGTGAGGAACTTGCGCATGGCAGGCAGTTTTTTTTATTTCAATGAATTGTATTTTAACTGCAAGGTGTGGGAGCATTTGCTTTTATTAGGGTGGTGACAATTTAAAGGGAGAAGCAGTAAAGGGCCACCCGTTGCTGCGAGTGGCCACTGTGTGATCGTGGTTATTGAGTTCTTTGAGGAGTTTCAGCTTAACCGGAGGCTGGAAGGAGTCATTGTCGGAGGAGAGAGAAGTGTACAGCGCAGAAGCTGGAAGGAGCGAGGGGCAGGTTTGGCTTTGGTGACTGTGAGGTGATTTTTAACAGATTAAGTTTTTATGTTGCTGCACTTTAGCAGGATGGAAAAATGGCGCCTTTTTGTTCGTGTTTTTGGGGTCGGATTGATTTGGGCACATGCAGCTGATTGCCACCTTTTGCGTTGGTAATGCTACATTTTACAACACTTGGAAGGTGCCAGTTAGCCAATGAGAATCCTGGAATATGAGACCCATTGTATAATTTATTTTATTCTCCCTCAAGTGCCTCTGGACCCCCTTTTCATTTTCTTTATCCCACATGGGCCAGGGCACGTGGAACAGAGCTTCTGTAGTCGCATGAAATGGCCTTTACTTACGAGCACTACAGCGCTCACTTCAGTGTGTGGGATGGAGAGAGAGGATGGGGAACTGACCACAGCAGCTTTGCATAGTGAGTTGCGCAGTGATCGGCAATCCCACCGCAGCATGCGGCATTACTTTTTTTTTTCTCTCTCCACTCCACCGGTCCTGTTCTGCAGAAATGAAACACGGGGCTGGCAGGAGCATTCGAGGACCACACAGGGTTGGGGAGCAAGGCATCACAAATTACGGGAGGTGTCAAAGGTAAGCCCCCACCATGTGGGGGGGTACATAGTCTTTACTAGCAGTGTGTAAATCAGAAACACCAGTCACAACAGTAACAAAATGTGAACCAGTATTTGACAGTCAACTTCTGCTGAAAACGTAGACTTGTAGGATAAATGCACTTCTTTCATTTTTTTTTTTTTGTTATTATAATTTTTATTAACTTTTCACATAGGCAGGGTACAGGGTATTGGCAATCACAAATTCATTGCTACACACAAGTTAAGGGATGCAGGACATCAAATCAACAGTTTAAGTTATACAGATTTTACAGAGTATATAAGGATCCAAGACCCAGTCCAGACAGTGGGACTCAGGCACAGGCATATCAGGAACAAAAAAGTCTGATCAACTTTAAACTTCATACATATTTTCAAAGGTCTCTTTCCCTCCAGACCCCTGCAGACTGGTAAACGATTCCCACATGTCGCAGTATAACAACAGCTCGAGTGTTCATAGGTAGAATCAGTGAATTCAAGGGATAAAGGTTGGGTCTTTGGCCCTAATATATAAGATCCATCTAGTCCATTTCAGTGAACATAGCTCAGAATGATCATTCAAGTGATAGGAAATCCTCTCTGACCTATAAATATGAGTCACTATCTCTCTCCATTCCAGAATTGTGGGGATCTGGGGAGTAAGCCAGTGTCTGGTCAAGGCTTTCTTAGCCGCCAATAGGGCTATCCCCACAAAATAACATGTATGGGAGTCCCAAGCCCTCTGGAAAAAGCAGTATAAAGAGGTCAGCTGTAAGGGTGAGTGGATGCCCAAGAAAGTCACTCAACTTGGACTGTAGAGAGGTCAGAAAAGGTTGTATGCTGGGGCAGGACCAAAATATGTGAGCGTGGTGTGCTAGTAGCTCACCACACTGGTGCCAACATGCCCCTGATCCAGTTGTTGAAAAATGAGCAGTTATGGCTGGAGTTCAGAAGTATCTGGTCATTATTTGCCACGAGAACAATCTCCAGCACTTGGAGTAGGTGAGTTTGGATGACAGAAGACAGCCCTTGTCCCACTGTTGTGTGGAGATATCTAAGCCTAATTCTATGTTCCACTTTTCATGGATCCTCTCTGTATTTGTCCCCATAGTATCTCCTAGGGCCTAGTACAGACCTGAGACAATGTGAGGCATCTCAGTAGAGGTGAAGGACTTCTGAAGCAAAGATATTAAGGGAGGAAAATCCTCAGGGTTTCGTAACCCTGCTGGGAAGGAGTAGTAAAAATGTCTCAGTTGCAGGAACCGGTTAAAGTCTGAATGCCTTAGACCAAAGGCTTGACTTAGCTCTTGGAAGGATTTAAAATCTTTCCCATTTAAAAATTGTGAGAGAGTTGAGAGCTGGAGATAGTCCCAGGAACTGAATGTGTGGTCCATACGGACCAGGAGAAAATCCTCCAGGAGGGCTATCGGGCATAGAAAAAGTAGCTATGGGGAGAGGGAAAAGTGATTGCAGATCATGTTCCAGGTTTTAATCTGATGTATGATCCATGGGCCAGGATCCATCTGATCCAGGGGGAGGGGGGAATGGTATAAGGTTGCCTTAACAAAATCATTAAATGGCAAGAGACCTTCCTCAATTTCTTGCCAGAGGATGGGACTGGTTATCATATAACGAATGAGGATAAAGGAAAGATGTGAGGCCCAATTATACAATTTAAGGTTGGGGAGAGCCACCCCTGCACCTTCTAGGGAGGAAGAGAACAGAATACCTTATTCTAGGGCGTCTCCCAGCCATATGAACCCGATGATGGCCTTATTCCATACTTGAAATGTTTTAGCTGGGATATGTATTGGTACATTTTGAAAGAGGTAAAGAGCCCAGGGCAGAGCCACCATCCAAATAGCCTCTACTCTGTGAAGGAGACTCAGCGGGAGGACACTCCATCTAGCCAGATCAGCCTGGAGTTGGGCATAAAATGGGTCGTAGTTGTTTCTCACTGCTCTCCCTGCATGATATGAGAGATAAATGCCCAAGTTCTTAAATTTTTCCAGGTCCCAACGAAATTGAAAGTGTTGCTTAAATGTTAGGGAAGGGGTAAAACTAAATGTTAGAGCCTCCATTTTGGAGGTGTTAAGTTTATATCCTGAGCATCTACTGAAACTTTCAAAAATTTTAAAAACAATTGGGACAGATTGAGAGGGACTAGCAAGGAAAAGCAAGACAACATCAGCATAAAAAGCTATGCGATGTTCCCTCCCCTCCATCTGGATCCCACTTATTTGAGGGGAGCGTCTAATAGCCTGGGCCAATGGTTCAATAAAAATGGCAAGTAAACCAGGGGACTAAGGACAGCCCTGGTGAGTTCCCCTAAATAGGGGGAAATAGGTTGAGTGATGACCAGTTACCTTGACACAAGCTTGCGAAGAGAAATAAAATGCTTTGATCATTAAAATAAGGGGAGCAGGGAATCCCATCTTAGACATAGTAGACAAATATTTTCTGTGTAACTTTTGATCAAGTTAGTTGATCTCTCACTTCTCCAATCCACAGTGCTACAGAAATAAGTAAAGGCTAGACTCCACTAGAAACCCAATGTTGCATCTCAGATGAGCTTGTAGCTCACAACACACTTTTAAAATCTGGCCCCAGGTATCCGCACTGATACTTAGCCCCTGTACCCTTCCCCCACAATGCCTCCTGAACTGAGATGTCCTCAGATCAGTAAGCTTTTCCTAGTGAACATTTTATAAATAAATCAATAAATAAATTGTCTGTGCAGTTGAGGGATCAGACTTTGTGGAGGGGTAGTGCTAAGGAATGGAAATGTGTGTGTGTGTGACTATATGCTACAATCCAATCCACACATTAATTCTATATCCCTTATCAGATTAATGCATTAGCAGCCGTTTTGGCTCTGACCAGAGCTAACTTGTTGCTATACACAAATGCTTGTCTTAATCACAGGGAAAAGAGTTCCTTGTGACTATATCACAGTGCAGACAGGTTGACCAGATGTTAGTGGGCTAAACGTAGTCTTCACCTACTAACATGCTGGGATTGGACCACACAGAACATTGCAGCATGCCATAGTGCCAGTGCCATGGAGCTATGCCAGACTACATTTCCACAGGTACTGATGCTACCACCAAATGCTACCCTTCACCAGACCAACCCTCACCTTTTGGCCCACTTCAGGCCAACACGTTATGTTCCCTTCTGGTGTTTATCATTAGCTTAATCTGGTTCAAGATCAGTTGGCATTCATCTGTATCCCCCCCTCCCCCGAGTCATGCCTGAAAATAGGTGAAATTTGTCTAATGCACTTACCCGGTTAACAAAAACTAAATAAATAAAATCATCCTGCTGTACTAGTCCAGTTCCCCCCCCCCCCGCTGCTACCATTCTCAAATAACTCCTTGGTATCCAGTGGACCTCCCACCAACTCCTGTCCCTGTGAATGTCATGTAATGTGATGGTCACATGATGATATGATGGGTCACAACTTAGTGACACCCCACCTCCTACCTGTAAAGGTTCTACAAGCGGGGGGGTCACAAACATTTGTGACCAGCTTGTGAGGGTTACCATGCTTTGAGCATGGCCATGCAGGACATTTGCATGATGACCTTAGCCTGTTCTCCATGCAGCTGTAATGTGTTCTGTGACCATGCAGGTATGGCTTGTGGCTGTGACCCTTGCTGTGAATAATACAATATGGTGCATGAGAAGGAAGTGTCACTGAGTGGTCATTGTGACCACTTAGCAACAGTTCCTTATAACTGTGTATGGAGTTCTGCCCTGGTATCTACTGAACTAAAATGCTTAAAAGCATCAGGCAGGATTTTCAAATGCCTCTAACATGGAGGGAAAGTCATGTCCCTATCAGGAGCTCCACTGGTATATCAAGACCAGGTATGATCTCACTGCAACTATAGTATTTTCAAAGGCATTCTGCAGCTTTTCAACTTGTTCTGTGATAGTATACATACAATTTGGGCTGCAAATTGCTAAAAGAAACTGTTAAAGATGGACCAGGTTAAACATGGTATGGCAACTGTGTCCAAATATAACTATAGCCCCATTCACACAGACAAATCTGCAGCGTTGTTGTTGGTGCACAGCAGCAAGATTGTTGCTGCTGTGAACATCTGAACACCACAATTTTGCCATTTTGGGGTTGCATTTCATTTAGTCTGTGATCCCTGTTTCTTAGAGATTGAGTTGTGCTGCTTGCGTCTTGCACCATTGTACTTGGCCATCTGAACGCCCGCACCACACACAGCATTGTGACAGGCTTTTCCCAGCCTGCACTTCTTCTTCTTCCTATGCTTGTGAGCACAGTATTTTTCCCGACCTGAGTTCAGCTAAAGATTATTTCTGGTAGTGTGTACATAGCTGAACTCAGGGAAGTGATCCTTTTTTGAAAACTGAGGGCTAAAAAGTAGAAAAAGCACAGTCTCGGTGTTGAACTGTGACACTGGGCATGCACTTATTCATATTCATATGTGCATGTCCAGTGTCACGGCTCGACTCTGAGGCCATGTTTTTTCTACTTTTTAGTCCTCAGTTTTCCAAAAAGATCACTTCCCTGAGTTCAGCTATATGTACAGTACCAGAAATAATCTTTAGCTTAACTCCAGTCAGAAAATTCATTCTCTATATATGTGGTGCCATCACCCCAACTCGACCACCCCCTTCCTGCCAGAAACCTCCTCTAAACAACAGAACTTCAGGGAGCATCACTGCAGTGCTCCAGGGCCATGCTGTCTGAATGCTGCTTCACTGCATTTCAGCAAGCATGGCCAGAACGAATTACATGGCGCTGATGCACATCTCTCGCCGTGTGAACGAGCCTTATGTCTAAACTGTGAATACTGAACATAGCTAAGTCAGAGTTTGGAAAACTGGCCTGAGCTATGCTCTAGTTTTGAAAACTGTATGTGGAAGCAATTTGCTTTTATGTTTAAACTTGTATACAACAGAGAACTGCATCTAGGCATAGGCATGACACACACACACACACACACACACACACACACACACCATTGTATTTATAGAAATTTAATTTAATGGGGAGAGAAATCTAACATGGCTGCAGGCAGTTGCTCTGAGAGTGAGCACTGCAAAATGATTTGAGAAATTAATGGTTTTCTACCGAAACTAACCAGTATCAGTGGTAGGCAAGCAATGTGAGAAGGCAGTAAGGAGAGCTGGGGGGATACTGGGATGCATAGGGAGAGGCATCACCAGTAGAAAACAGGAAATTGTTATCCCTCTGTACAGACAGTTGGTGAGACCCCATCTGGAGTACTGCATGAAGTTCTGGAGACCCCATCTTTGCAAGGACATAGACAGGATGGAGGCAGTCCAGAGGAGGGCAACTAAAATGGTGCAGGGTCCTCACCAGAAGCCATACAAAGAGAGAGACTAAAGGAGCTTAATATGTGTACCCTTGAGGAAAGGAGGGAGGGGGGACATGATAGTAACTTTCAAGTACCTCAAGGGAATCAACAAAGTCCAAGAGGGCAGCATCTTTCAGAAAAAGAGCTGTGCAAGAACAAGGGGGCACAATTTGAAGATAGAGTGGGGACGGCTCAGGGGCAATGTGAGGAAGTATTTTTTCACAGAGAGTGTGGTGGATGCATGGAATGATCTTCCTGAGGAGGTCCTGGGGTCAAAAACAGTGGGGGGGAATTTAAGAATGCATGGGACAGACGTAAGGCAATTCTAGTGGGGAGTAGGAGGAAGTAGGCTGTTGGTTAACTAGGATCTGCAGCTTATCCAATAGGTAGGGAAATGAGCAGACTGGGTGGGCCAAGCGGTCTTTATTTGCCGTCAAAGTCTATGTTTCTATGTTAGTATCATTATTTTAAATATATGGCAGACAACAGGAAAGTTAAATCCTCTACCTCATTCATAGAATACTTGTCTCCAATTATCAGACCATTGGAGAAATACTTCAGATTGGAAACAGGCTTGGTGGACGTCAGGAGAGCCGGGGAAGGTAGCCCTGGTTCCAGTGCAGGGGTTCTGAAGGCTGCTGCACTACAACTTGTGGATGTCGTTTCCAAGCAAGCTTGCCAGCACAGATTAAGCGCTGTTATAATATAATAATAATAATAATAAACGTTATTTATAAAGCACCTTTCCAGAAGATCATGGCACTGAACATGAAATATAAAACACATAACAATAACACCTTTTAACATTCCATAAAATCCAGTTAAAATAGTTATTCCCATAATATAATTTCCAACAGCAGCCTAACATTAATAACCAAAACTATCAGCTGGCACTGTCAGGGAACGTTAACCTAAATAAATAGGTCTTGAGGGCCGACTTAAAACTTTGGACAGTCAGGCACTCCCTCACCCGATGAGGTTGAGAATTCCACAGGGTAGGGGCTGCATAAGCAAAAGAATGAGCCCCAGATGTCTTCAAACACACCCTGGGAATCTCTAGCAATCGCTCATCAGTGGATCGAAGTGATCAGGAGGGGCAGTAGAGGCAAAGGAGATCTTTCAGGTAGCTAGGTCCTTGTTTGTGTAGGGCTCTATAGGTCAGAAAACTGACCTTGAAGGTGATCCGCCACTGTTCAGGCAGCTAATGCAATCCACAGAGCACAGGTATAATGTGACTGGTCCTAGACGTACCAGTCTCAAGCCTGGCTGCCGCATTCTGCTCCAACTGCAAGTGGCAGATATCAACCCCCAGTAGCCCTGGGTACAGAACATTGCAGTAGTCAAGGTGGGTGGTCACAAAGGCGTGGACCAAGGTAGAAAGATCATTGGGAGGAACCAGGTGCTTCACCTGGGTGATATTCCTCAAATGAAAGAATGAGGTCTTAACAACCACCAACACCTGAGATTTCAGGGTCAGTGCATCATCAAGAATAACACTCAGGTTACGCACCTGATATGAGGCAGCCAGGTGAGCATCCCCGAGCCAAAGCCAAATGACTGTCTAGCCAACATACCCACCGCCAGATGATCTGGGTCCACCACCAACACCTCAGTCTTATTTGGATTAAGCCTCAGCCAGCTGGCACTCATCCAGTCCTGGATCTCGGAGAGACAGTTGTTAAATACCAAGATTGCATCCTCCTGCCCAGGTACAAAGGACAAGCACAGCTGAGTATCATCTGCATAGCAGTGAACACTCAAGCTATACCACCTAACAATGTCTCCCAATGGTGGCGTATACACTGCAAACAACATGGGTGCCAAAATGGAGCCCTGCGGAACCCCACAGGATAGGGGGAGAGTGTCGGAGGAATAAATCCCAGTGACCACCCTCTGAGTCCTACCCTGGAGGAAAGATCTAAACCATCTGAGGACCATACCAGATAATCCACAGATAAACTACAGGTGCTCCAATAGCACACCATGGTCCACAGTGTCAAATGCCACAGAGAGATCAAGGAGGACCAAGATGGAACGAGTCCTCCAATCTCTCGCTATTAGGAGATCATTTAGCACCTGGACAAGAGTCATTTCAGTACTATGCCTCTTCCTGAATCTGGACTAGAGAGAATCATAGGCATCGTGGGTGGTAAGATGGTCATCCAGCTGCAGCGCAACCACCTTCTCAAGAACCATACCCACAAAGGGCAGGTTAGAGACAGGTCTGTAGTTAGCAGGCCAATCTGGATCAAGGGAGTGTTTTTTTCAGGAGCAGTCACATGACTGCCTCCTTTAGGGGATCGGGGAAGACCCCCCCCTCAATAAACTCCAGACTATCTCTGCAAGGATTGGGCCAATTTCTTCCATGTAACCCACTAGGAGTCACGCAGGGCCCAGAAGCAAACTACAGTTGGTTGGCCACAAAGTCTGGATGACCCTCACGATGTCAATGAATTCCAGCTGACTAAAGACCATCCAAACAAACCGGGTGCTTGCGACCTCCCACCGACCACCCCAACATCCCTTAGAGGTGGTCTGGCCAATCTTGGACGAGATGGTGGCAACCTTATCTGCAAAAAATTTAGCTAACTCATCACACTTCTCTTATGAAATGGCTCCAACAGACTGGAGACAGACTGGATTGCACAATCTGTCCGCAGTCCGGAAGACCTGAGCTGGTCGATTTTGTGTAGCGGCAATCTCCCTGGACAGGAATTCTGCCATCTTACAGGTGATTGTCGAGTGATAGATTATAAATGTTCCATTAATCTAAGCCTGTCACCATCCAGGCCCGATTTTTGCCAGGCCCTCTCCAGCCTTCATCCCATTCGCCTTAACTCCTTCAAGGTCCCATCATACCATGAAGACCTTGGACAGAGGGCAAGGGGGCAAACACGAACAGGAGCAATAGAATTCAGGGCCTCCATTACCACCATATTATAGGCAAGCACCAGGTCCCCTGGATCCATGCACTCCCTCAGCATGCTCGATAGATCCAGCACCGCCATTAGGCCATCTGGGGTCACACCCCACAAAGAGCAGTACTGGACCATCTTCATAGGGCAGGCCTATTAGGGGGTGCCACAAAACTGAACCCTATGGTGTGATGGTCAGACCATCTGACTGTTCCACCACCAAGTTGAATATCTCCATCCCCAAGAGGAACACCGGGTCCAATGAGTGACCTCTAATGTGGGTTGCAGAGGTAACAACCTGTATGAGACCCAACAAAGTCATTAGTTGGAGGAAGTCACAACCAAATTGCGAGAGTTCATTGTCAACGCAGGCATCGAAGTCCCCCAGAATCAACCATCTGGGGGATCCCAATACCTGGTCGACAATGAAGTCTACAGTTTCCTGCAGGAACTCTTTCCCATCTCCGGGTGGACAGTAGATGAGGAGTATCCTGCACCCCACACCCACGATACACTCAAAGGATCTGGTGGACCCCACTGGCACCTCCATAAGGCCCATATCTCTGGCTCCCCACCTAACATGGAGAAAGTCATTACTTCTGTGAAATCTACAAAACTGAAAATTCATAAAACCAAGCAGCCACTGAAAACAAAACTCCCCTCATCTGTTAACACTGTTTTTTTGTCTGACTAGATCGCAGCAGTAGAAATGCTTTCTACAATTAAAGGCATTCAATCTCTGTCAACAGAAGTTGTGGACCAGGTAAAAATGATTGAATCTGTTCAAAATCAGTTTTCAACAGAGCGTCCACACACTGAGCCACAATCCGAGATGGCCACAGGGGGTTGTCACTCTGTTTATTCTCTTGGGGAAGCAGTTGAAAAACTTTCATCCCGGACACAATCTTTTGATTAAAAATTTCAAGCTCTTTCACAGAAGGTCAATTAATTTGATTTTCTATAGCAGGATAATAAGCAGAATCATCAAAAAATTGAAAAAGTTTTCAAAGACTTAGAGCTGTTAAAAAATATATTTCCAAAACAACCAATAAGATAGTGGGCATAGAAGCCACCATAGCAAATGTAATAAGAGAGAACTTTGCTTTGTCCAGAAAGACAGAAGCTTTGGAAAATCAACAGCGTTATAAAAATCTGAGATTCTTGGGTTTACCTATGGCACTAGATGCATAATTTCAATCAACCAGGGAACTGGTGAAATACATTTGGTTAATCCTTTTGAATTGTCAGAGGATAATGTACCTTTTATAACACGTTCCTACAGAATACTACCAAAAATGAAAACCATAACAAGTAAAGAAACTGTGAAATCCTCACAACCAGTCCAATATGACACATCAGTCAACAAAGCAAGGTCAAAAATGTTTCTATTATGGTGTCCTTTGCTTTTGAAATGGACAGCGATTTCATTATGCCTCTTTTCAGATTAGAGGAACCACTGATTCATAAATCAAATAGAATATCAATTTATCCTGACTATTCATATCCAAGACAACAAAATAGACATTGTTTCTGTCATTTCTACAAGAGTTGTTTGAGATGGGAGCAGAGTTCCAGTTGTTGGCTCCAGCTAAACTTAAGATTAGGTATAAGGGAGTACAGCATATTTTCTTTGATGTAGATCTACTCACAGAATTCGTTAGTGCACAGTACGATGGGCCTTCTGAACAAAAAGGTGAAACAGATTTGCCTACACCATCAGAAGAGATGATGCATATGTGACTTTAAGAGATTTCCTTGTACTCACTACTATTTCTAAGTGATTTAATCATATAAAGCAGTAGCCTTAAATAAAATGTATTTTTTCTTTCTTCAGTGGAAGGGTGAGGCGTCTTAGAGAAGGATATTAAAATGTGTATGAAATATAGAAACAAAGACTTTGACAGCAGATAAGGACCGCTTGGCCTACCTAGTCTGCCCATTTCCCTACCTACAGGATAAGCTACAGATCCCAGTTAACCAAAAGCCTATTTCTATGTTATGCTGCTTTGCTTAGTACTGAGATTTTTGTACTTTTTGTTTATGGGGAGCATAGTGGTATGATCAGTTTTTTATTATAAACTATATATAGACTGTTACATTCTTGAAAATAGCAGCAAATACCCTGTGTAGTATATGATTTAACTGAAATAATATGTCTCTCTCCACAAATGTTATGGTATAGACTTGCATTATATACTAGAAAACAAAAGTACAAGTTTTCATTTTTGTTTTGCTTTGGAATATATAGCCATTCCTTTCTTTTTTCTTGATGTAGATATAAAATGTTAACATTTCAATAAAAAGAAATCATAAAAAAAAAAAAGAATTTTAATTTCTTTTGTACTTGGCACCACCCAACATAATATTAGTTCTGGTTTGGGACCATACTATGGTGTGGGAATCCGACTTTGATAAGCATTTTTCCTAACCCTTCTAGTTTGTCTGCCTCAGGTCACCCCTGGTCAAGGGCTTTTAGTTACCCATACTTGTCAAGACATTTAAAATCCTTCGTATGCCTATGTTCTCACACCTAAAACAGCACCCAATGTCTCTGGAGAACCTTTGAAAAGACATTATTGTTAGACATATTCCAGTTTTCTGCATATAACTTCGCCCTTTTTCATTTTGACTAGCAAAGTAACAAGAAAACAGTTTACTGTGCATCTGACTTCATCTGCTTTAGCAGCTTGGCTACATTTGATACCACAGTCCAGGAAAACGGCCATGCTACTGCTGATATAAAATGACATGCTTCCACACCAAGCAATCACTTGAAAACACATAACAAAAAAATGTATGGTACACTCTCACCCTATTTTACTCAAAAGACAATACTCACAGTCAGGATTTGCTTTGGTTTTGCTAGCAATGACTGTGAATGTCTGACTGATTGTTAAAGAGGACAGGAAATTACTTCTAATCTGCAACTGTTTACAATATTCCCATTTGTAGAAATGATATCCATGAGCTTAAATGATCCATATGTAACTGTATCTAAGTAAGAAATAATGTGAAAAACTGTATTTTCCAGTGTTCTGGGCAGCATTCTGTTACAGTTCTCTTCATGGAACCAGAGATCTGGAGTTTTAACTATGTCACAGTTTGAGCAAAGAACTTTAAACATGGTTAAGATAGGACAATAGCACATGTTTAGCATTCTGTACTCAAACTACAGCATAGTAAAAACTCCAAATTGCTAGTTCCATGAAGGGAACTGTGCAGAATGTTGTCTATAAAAAGGAAACAACTGAAAACATAATTTTACACATCAGTGTTTATTCAGGTACAGTTCACTATGACTCATTTGGAGGCAGGTCTTTCAGTTCTGGTAGTAGTAACATTACTAACAGCTGCTAATTAGCACATATTTCCTGTCTCCTTTAATTAATTTTGACTGTTTATTTAGGGCATTATATTTTTGATGCATATTCTTTTACTATTTATGTATTATGTATGTTTTGTTATATGTTCTGGTTGCCCATGTAAATGGGTCTTTGGCCCATAGACGTTTCCAGATGTTAAATAAGCAAACAAAACAAAAAGAGCATCAGAGTGGCAGGAAACATTGGGGGGGGGGGGCTAGCTGGTCCAATTGCATATATGTAACAGCAGGAGGAAGTGATTATTCACCAAAGTGAGCCAGTAGGGACCAATGCCCTGGCATCATCTCTGAGGGTATGCATGGGGGGAGGAGTTAACAGACTAGATAAATAAGGCACCCCATGGTGCCAGGTGTTGAGAAGGGGTAGAAGTTGTCAAAGCCAGTAGGTTCAATATCAAGGTCCAGTGTACAGAAAGGAGCAGAAAAAAGGGATAAGGGTACCAGGCTCCACTGGGGATCTGAGGGTTGCCCAGATCTGAGACACCTCAATGAGTTGAGAGTATCGATGTTGGTATCAATCGGGACCCTGGTAGCCAGCCATGGAGGGACCTCCGTAATCGGGAGCAATCCCAAATGATGTTGGATCTAGGGATTACTTTGGGAGCACTGCACATAGATAAGGAGTATGTAAGCAGAACCATTGGAAGGGTGCAAGAACCTCGGGGGGAGAGGGGTTCTTCTCAAGGGAAATGACTTGAAGACCTACTGTACTGCTGGGTGTTCCCACAAAGACATCGAAGGAGATCCTGGAGGCTGCTCCGTGTAGTTTCGTCACACCTGAAGATGACAGGCGATGCTGTAGCAAAACAAAAGATGGCAAGGCAAGGTAGGGGATTCATCTCCATTGTATAAGGAGGGATGGAGGAAGCCAAGTCCATCAGCAGTGGCACATTTGGCCTGACCTACAGGAAAAGGGATCCACATGAGTGGAGTAACAAAAGACACAGCACTAACACTTCTATGGCAAATTCTATATTAAATTCACATGAATTGTGGAAAGAGTAAAATGCAGAGGCGCCATACAAGGTGACAACAGCTCCCAAACCACAAACAGTCAGACCAGTTTCGCGCCAAAAATGCCTCCTCAGGGACTAATTTGGTAATCACAATCAATCATTTAAATAAGAACAACCCTGGTATATACAATGTACCTGCAATTTCAATTTCAACTTCATTCTGCCTGTTAAGAGAACATTTTACTAGTATAGTAGTGTAGTATTTTGACTGATAGCAACATGTCCATTTATCATTATAAAATTTAGATTATTGGCATTCATTTTGCATTTTAGGTCATTGCACTCATACTAGAACTATTTTTGTTTATTTGGTATGGGTGGTGTACTATTTAACTAACTTTTATTCATCACAATTGTATTAATGGTACAAGTGTTGTACTGTCACTTTAAGAAGTTTTTCTTATTTAAATGACTGATTGTGATTACCAAATTAGTCCCTGAGGAGGCGCTTTTGGCGCGAAACCGGTCGGACTCTTTGTGTTTTTGGAGCTGTTGTCATCTTGCATGGCGCCACTGCATTTAACTCTTTCCACGATTCATGTGCGTTTAATACAGAATTTGCCATAGAAGTGTTAGTGCTGTGTCTTTTGTTACTCTGCTTGCTGATTTACACTGGCACAACAGTAGCTGGAGCCACTATTTCTTTTGATTCATCCACATGAGTGGCCCAGGGTCAACAAGCAGTGCACATGGCTGTGTGAATCTAATTAAGTGGGCCCTCACTTGTATTAAGACAGGAGGAGAGTTGGAGGGTACCATGCAGGAATAGTTACTGACCTTGATGGGTTTCCCCTGGTGGATGCAGAGCTCAACATTGGGATATGTCCCTTCAAAGTACGATGACTACAAGAGGAAACTAGGGTATAGCTGGAGAAAGATGCAACAAAATAAAAAGGAAAATCAGAGGAAATTATGACAGCACAAGAATCAGGACCAGAGGGTTTTCAAGACAAACATCAATCAAACAGAGCCAATCGGGACCAGAGGGTTTTCAAGACAAACATCAATCAAACAGAGCCAATCACAAAAGCAGACACAGTAGTGGGTAACAGGTTAAGTTTGATATATCACTAAAACTGCACATCTGAAATGCCTTTGTATGAGAGAATGAACATTATTATTTTTCATAGGATTTTTTTTCTGATAGAAATGTAGTAGCATCTTTTAATAGTAAAATAATACTATACCATGCATTTACTCTGCACAGGAGCCTATCATTGCTAAGAGATAAAAAATGGATCTGACAATATGCCAAATAGAGGACTATGGTAGGATGACACCACCTTTAAGTTTGGATAATATGACTTATATTTAGAACCAGCATGTTACATTTTAATATACTGGGCCAGGCTGTTAACAGTTTTCATTTCTATTTCAGGTCGAGAAGGTATATCCCCTATTAAAAATGTAAATTCCTGCATACAATTAGACTTCAAACACCAAGTAAGTTTTCAGCCTTTATAATTTAAGAATTTAAAACTACGTGACACTGATAGTTAAGTTTGTTGTTGTTCTATTTAACATTAGCCTAGCAAATGGCTCTCCTCTAACATGTAATCAATAATACCCAACAAGGTGGGTGGTGTTGGGTATATACGGGACTGCCCAAGGGTATAATGAGGCTTGACATTGCAGGCAGAGGGTGTTATAGTCCTTGGAAGGTTAATGTCTTTGACTCTGTGTTAAGTGTCTGTGGATGGGCTGCATGGGGTAGGCATAGGGGAATACTGATAAACAGGCGGGGGGTTGTCAGAGATCAGTTAGGATCTGCAGAGACAGAATCAGCAGGGTAAATCTAGCCAGACTGGATGGGACAAGCTGTCCTTTTCTGATAACAAATTCCATGTTTCTATGTAGCTGCAACCTCTGCTGTCCCTTCCATCCATAGTCAGTTAACATACCGAGTATCACGCAAGAGTAGGAGCAGGAGAGAGCAAGTGAACTGCGCATCATAGCAGTTCGCACCATGGAAGCAGACAGAGAGGATGGCCCTGCTACAAGCTCTGCAAAATAATCAAGAAATTGCCCTAAGGATTTAACTGTGAGGGGATGAACCTCTTTAGAAAAAGCTCTTTTAAAAGGGAACAGTCAGCACCAAGGGCCCCTCAAGTGTTTATACAAGCGCAGGTTTTTTGTTTGCTGGTCCTGCTGTCCTGCCTGGGCTATGTACAGTCACAGAGGACTGTACGTAGCCCCTGGAGAAAAGCAGAACTGGACAACTTCTGATCGAAGATTATAAAAGCTCTAACATGCACTGCAGGCTATTGAATCTCCCACTGCTGCCTACTGCTCTCATGTCAGCTGCAGGGGATTCTGGGATTTGTCATAACAAAAGTTGTCAGCCTAGAATGAAGCAAAATTAGTCTGATAGAATTACATTGAAGCAAGTGGAACAGCGCCACACTGTTACAGTAAATGGAGCTGCACACGGTCCGCCATATTTTCGGTTCACGGACTTTACGAAATAAAAATAAAGTAAATGGCTGCTGAAAAAAGGGATGATTTTCTGTGTAAAAAGCTTAATCGGGGGGGAAGCCTTTTGGGGTCAGGGAGATCAGCCAAATTTTCAGTATTTGTCAGTGTCAGTGGCTCAGCAGGTAGCACACTCGCCTCTGAGGCTGGGAGATCAGAGGGCTGTGGGTTCCGTTCCCACATCTGGCACTTGGGTTAATATCCCAGTACTGACATTGTAGTGCGGCATGAGAGGGGTGCTGCACTTCTGAGATGCCGTCTTTCGGATGAGACATTAAACCGAGGTCCCATCTGCCTGGATTGGTGGTAGTTCAGGTGGATGTTAAAGATCCCATGGCACTTATCGAAAAAAAGAGTAGGGCAGTTTCCCCGGTGTCCTGGCCAAATTTCCCTCATTCACTAAAAATACCACCAACAGCTTAATCTGGTTCAAGGTCAGTTGACATTCATCTGTATCCCCCTCCCCCGGGTCATGCCTGAAAATAGGCAGGATTTGTCTAGTGCACTTACCCGGTCAACAAAAACTAAATAAATAAATTTGCACAGTTCTCCTTTAAAGCATTTGTGTATTTATTTTTTGCTATCATCAGACATTTATAGAAACAGTACAGTACATAGTAAAAAGACTCCCTATGCCTGCCAGTTAGTTTGCCACCCTTATTGCCACACATGGTGTGGTGCTGTATCCTGCTGGCTAGTTATCTCGAGGAATAGTTGCTATTAAAGCATTTGTGCATTTTTCTTCATTATTATAAATAATCATTTATAAAATGTACAGAATTATTACCTTATTATACAGTAGCAATCAGACAAGTTCCAAACCCTTCTACTGCCTCCTCTTCAGCTGCCAACAAGCAGATTAATGACTTTCAGTCCCACATATGCCATCAAACTGTTTTCCCATGTCACTGGCTAGTTGCAGAAATAGGCTGGGTATGGTGCAGCATGGGGTAAACAAAAATGATTCAGGGTCTGCAGGACTGATCCTATGAGGGTTAGATTAGGGAACTGAACATGTACTCACTCAAGGCCAGATGAGAGAGGGGTGATATGACAGAGCCCTTCAAGTTCCTGAAAGGAATTAAGGTGAACTGTCCAGAACTCTTCAACAAGAGGAGCTAATCTAGAACATGAGTGGAAACTGGTGAGGGGTCTGTTCAGGTGAGACATGAGGTTTTATTTTACAGGGAGTGGTTGAGCCATGAAAACAGTCTGCCAGTGGAGGTGGTGGGCACCAAAACCATTAATGGAGTCAAATATCATTGAAACAGAGTCAAGCGCTTAGTAGTTACTCAAGGAGGTAGTAGTAAAACATTATGATAGGGTGTTACGAGCAGACCAGATGGACCATTGGTCTTTTTCAGTCACCACTGTCTATGTTTCATAGAAACATAGAAGTTGATGGCAGATAAGGACCGTAAGGCCCATCCAGTCTGCCCATTTATTTTTCTACCTTATGAATGTGTCATTGGCCTTTGCTCTGTCAATGGCCTGTCTATTCATACTCATTTGTATTGCTCCCTTATGCCTATCTCATGTCTGTTTGAAGCCCTGCACTGTATTCATGTCCACCACTTCCTGAGGTAGGCCGTTCCATGCACCCACCACCCTTTCTGTGAAAAAGAACTTCCTCACGTTACCCCTTAATCGGCCTCCCTCAAATCTCATGCTGTGTCCTCTTGTCCTGCTATTTTTCTTATATTGAAACATTTTAGACTCTTTCACCTTGTTAATGTCTTTAAGGTGTTTGAATGTTTCAATCACATCACCTCTTTCCCTCCTTTGCTCTAGGGTATACATATTGAGCTCTGTTAATCTGTCCTCATATGTTGTTTGATGCAGTCCCTGCACCATTTTGGTTGCCCTTCTCTGGACTGCCTCAATTTGGTTAATGTCCTTGTGAAGGTGTGGCCTCCAGTACTGCACGCAGTACTCCAGATGGGGCCTAACCAGTGTCTTGTAAACAGGGATTATTACCTCCCTCTTCCTCCTTGTGATACCCCTGCTAATACACCCCAACATCCCTTTAGTTTCGATGTTTCTATACCACTAGACCAAGTTTATTTCATGTACATGCTGCAACTCTGTTAAGATTTAGAGCACATTCATATTCTGAAATAACATGTAGGCTTATGTTTATCCATCGAGTAGTTCAAGTCATTTATCAGGCAATTAAAACCTGAATCATAGATGTACTAAAGGAGGCAGATGGTGTGGTTTTACACTTTCACATCATACATTTAGACAAGTGCATCAATTTGTCTCTCACTGTGCACCAGGTCATTCGCTTTGTTTCAGTCACAGCAGTCTAATCTGACACCAAAAGAGAAATACAGGGATGGCATACTTAGTAGAAGAAGAAACAAGCATTTTTCAATGCCGAATGTTTGCTTGCTGGTATTAGCATTGGAAATGCAGGAGTTAGTTAGTCAGATGCAGAATAGGAATGGCAGTGAAGTATTGAACTTCATGCCAACCCCACCTCCATCCTGTAGAGATGGACAGGCATTGGGGTAAGTGTTGGGGTCGGCGCCCATGACATTCATGCCATGTCACCTCACCCTATTCTGCAGGGGTGTTTGGCTTTACAGTCACCCCATTCCATTAGGACATACACTGAAATGGGTGCAGCACAGGAGAATGGGTTGAAGTCTGGGGCTGAAGAGTCCAAGGTACACCTCGATGCCTGTTAGTGGCTGGGGGGTGGGAGTGGGATGGCATGAGCGGTACAGCCAGCAATCCAAAGGCACACCCCGATGCCTGTCAGTCTGTACAGGGGGGGACGTTATGAGTAGAAACCCTAATGCCTCGGGCATTTGTTGGTATTTGCACCACAAATTTTCAACATGGCCTTTTTTGTGACCCCACCTCATGAAGGCATTTGGGACCTCTTCTCATGAAGAGTGGCAGTGTGATTTTGTCAATGTGTCCCGAACTTTGAGTTTCAACAGCGACCGTGCCATTCTGCCTCACATGTACAAAAACACAGATCGGGCAGAATGTGAAGAATGACAGCTTTACCATCCATAGGGAGGTGTGAAGAGATGGTAATGTTGAAAATCTGTAGTGGGATTATTAAAAATGCTCACACTTTTGAGCATACGTGGAAACTGCGCAATGCATGCGTGTAACACAGTCATTTTATGGACTTTCATCACCAAATTTTCAACATAGGCCTTTTAGAACCTCTGCTCGTGAACAGTGTCACTGTGATTTTCTTAATGTGTCCCGAACATTGATTTCCCATAGCGACCATGCTATTCTGCGCCGGAAGTGCAAAAACACATTTTGTCCAGAATGTGAAAAATGACAGCTATACTGTTCATAAGGAGGTATGGAAAAATAGCAGTGTTGAAAATCTGGAGTGAAAATATTACAATTGTGCAAAGTTACGAGCATGCATGGAAACTGCGCAATGCACGCTCATAACACAGTCATTTTATGGACTTTCATCATAAAATTTTCAACATAGGCATTTTAGGACCTCTGCTCATGAACGGTGTCACTGTGATTTTCTTAATGTGTCCCAAACACTGATTTCCAACAGCGACTGCGCTATTCTGTGCCGGGAGTGCGAAAACACATGTCGGCCAGGATGTGAAAAATGACAGCTATACTCTTCATAAGGAGGTGTGGAAAAATGGCCATTTTGAAAATCTGGAGTGAAAATACTGCAAATTCATGAAGTTACGAGCATGCATAGCAACTGCACAATGCACGCTCGTAAAACAGTCATTTCTTGGATTTTTTCCACCAAATTTGCAACATAGACTTTTTGAGAGGCCACCTCATGGACACTTTTGTTTCATTAATTGGTCCCAAAAGGTGATTCCACGCAATGACCGCGAAATCACCTTTTGGGACCGAATAATGCCATGACAGTGGCTGAATTTATGAGGAGGGGTCCCAATACCCCATGTTGAAAATTTGGTGCCAGAATTTCCAAAAATGCCTGAGATATGCACCAAAGTTGAAAAAAAACTATTTATGCCATTATACAGCTTACCGGCATTTCTTCAGTTCGCGGTCGGCTTTGAAGAGTGCTGACGTGTTCCTGGTCCACCGAAGATCGTTGCGTTGGGCTCCAAAGGTAAGTATGGGGTGAGGGGGGAGTGGGGATGTAGGGTGTGCAGAGGGTGGGCGTGGGTTGGGGGTGGGGCCACCGGACTCAACACGGGATCTTTTCTGATTTACAGGTGTAAAAAAAAAATCAGAGGACTTTTTTTTTTTTAAAGGACATTGGCACACTGGGGTGGGCTCCCACCATGCCACCAGTGTTTTGTTGGGGGCAGTTATAGCTGATGGGGATTGGGTGCCCCATCAGCACAGAGGGTAAGAGCCAAGGGGGACTGGGCACCCTTGGCACAAACCAACTTTTTTGGGGGAAGGGGCATTATGCCGACGGGGAGTGGGATCCCCCGTCGGCAAATTAAACTGGGACAGGGGACATTATGCCGATGGGGAGTGGGCTCCCCTGTTGGCAAATTAAACTGGGACAGGGGACATTATGCCGATGGGGAGTGGGCTCCCCCCGTCAGCAAATTAAACTGGGATGGAGGACTGAAGCCAACGGGAATTGGGGCCCCCGTCGGCAAACAAAGTCTGTTTTTGGGGGGGAGCATGCTGCTGTGGGGGATTGGGCACCCCCTCAGCAGTGGGGACTGTACAATATTGTTTGTGAACATGGCGGTGACTTGCTTCCGCGTTCACAAATGTTATTACACTAGTTAACGTTCCGCCCTGCAGTGACGGGTCGCTCCCTCATTGCAGCGGAATGGCTGATGCTGCAATGACGAGGCAGCCCCTGATTGCTGCAGTGAAAACATTACAAGTTGGTGGCACTTTTGGAAGCCAGTGTCATCAGCACACTGTGCCTCCATTGGTCCACCAGTGCCCAGACCCCAAATGCAATGCCTCCATTGGCTGTCACAGTGCCGCACCTCCACAACCCACTTTTCTTCTAAGCTGCCACATAATGTTTCTTGGGCATGCGCGCAAGCAAACATAAAAAGCAGCATTTATATAATGCTTTTCATACACATTGTATCCCAAAGCACTTACAAGCAATGCTAGACTGCTAATGAAGTGACGAACATGTAATGGCAGCCATTTCATACATCTGCGCCCACACACAGCCTTGGACAATTGCATTAACTGGTTTTAATGAGAAGGGGAATGTTGGCCAGGTCACTGTGGAAATTCCCCTACTCTTGTGAAAAGTGCCTTGAGTCCTTTTACTTACACCTAGACACTATGGAAGCAAACAGACAGGATGGCCCTGCTACAAGCTCTGCAAAATAATTAAGAAATTTCTCTACAGATTTAATTGTGAGGGGACGAACCTCTTTAGGAAAAGCTCTTTTAAAAAGGAACAGTCATCATCAAGGGTCTACACTCAAGTGTTTATATAAGCTGTGATCTTTTGTTTGCTGGCCCCACTGTTCTCCCTAGGCTACGTACAGTCACAGAGGACACCCATTAGTTCAGCACCAGAGATGGGCAGAAGCAACTGGGGTTTAACATCTCATTTGAAGGATGACATACCAGGACAGGACAGCATCCCCCTAGTACTGCACTTGGGTGCCAGCGTTGATAGTATGACCCCAATCCTGGCATGGGAATAGAACCCATGACCTTCTGACCCAGAGGTGGATGTGCTACCAACTGAGACATGCTGACAACAGTTATGGTTGGGGAACATATTGCAGTCAACATACATAGCTCCCTAGATTGGGTCGATTTGAGGTGGATGGAATGCTGCCGTCTTGAGGAAATTTTGGTAGTAAGCTCTATTTCTGCTAGCATTCTACCTGGAACAGGTATGCCACCTATGTCAGAATAATGCTTTCCAGTATATCTTGTGGGTTCCATCGACTTGGTTGGCTGTCTCAATATACATTCTCCTTACCCCCTAGGAGGAACGCCGAAGGTGGAGGCAGGATCGGGTGGTGTGGAGAGGCCCTTCGGGAAGGCCTGAGTATGTGAGACGCCTCCTAGAGGATACGATGAAAGAAGGAAAGTTACTGTTATTACCCATTTTTTTTAACCTTGGTCCTACTTTGTTATCAAAGGGGAGATTGTGTGAGATTATGAGAAACCAAGGGTATTATATAAATGTACGAGCAACCTTTTCTTTTTTCCTGTCAATTGCGTATTTGTTTAGTTTCTTTCTTTGTGTTTCATTTATTTAGTCTCCTTCTTAGGGGTCAAGCGAGGACATATTTTTAATCTTTATTAATCCTTTTTTTTAATTTTTAAAACTTTTTAAAACTTAAGATTTATGTCTTGTGTCCAGTGTTATGATTGGCTTTTTTGGTCACATGCTTCTTGAGTATATTTGCGCATGTGTGGCATTTCTTCATTAGATTCGCCATTAGGTGAGCGGGTGTACTCGCTTCGTTTTCATCTGCGTGGGTATATGCTGTGTGTTTTTATCTGGAGGACTCTAACTTTTATTTATTCGTCATGGGTATCAAGATAGAGTAACCTTTTGTTATTGTTACTGTTAGTGACGGCAGTTTTTCTCTACTTTGCTCCCATCGAAGTTTCTTCTTTTTTTTTTTTTGGTCTGTTTTTTGATTCCTGATTTGTGTTTTCTTTTTCCCTTTTACCAGGCCTTGTCTCATTTTTTACTCTGTAAAACACTTGGCTTTCATCTGGCATATCTCCGACGTTGGTCATCTGATTATACCGGGAGAAAAAAGATTCGAGTGGAGAAAGGTTAAAGAATAATTCAGCCTGTGCTGACACAAAGTAACAAGCCCTTTCAGTCGTTTGTTTTAACAACTAACTTTGCTGATCTGATTTGATCTGATCTGTCTGAGTACAAGGGAATTCTAAGTCCTGAGTGGTAACTTTTCTGTGCCTTTCATGTATTTTGTACCCAGATTTTGGTTGAATAAAATGGTATTTACTAGGAAACAGGCCCAGCAGGCTCAAACCATTTCATTAGACTCGACTAAATTTGACACAAGAAAGCAGCACGGAAGATCTAAACTGGATATTGCATCCATGAGACAATCTAAAATCACAGACCATTTGACACTTATTAATAGCCGTGATAAAATTTAAACTCCTACAACTCAACATAATACCAACTTGATGGCTCCATGGGACTCTTTTGCTGCTGCTATGGACTCTAGTACTCCTATTAAAACTATTAAAGTTAGTTATTTATCAGCTAGTAATAATGACTTGTTACAGTCACCTTCACTAAATTTCCCTGATATTCAGAAAGTTTCTAATGTTTCTAATGGTAAGCTTGATGATTTAAATATGAGCAGTACTGCTAGTGCTAGTGCTGCTAATAATGACAATGATAATGTGAATGTGAATGATCATTGTAAGAGAAACAGGCACTGTGAGATGGATGTTCTGGGATTTCCTTCTGATATCTCATTATCAGCCTTTGTATCTGACAGTCTTTTAGGGAGTTTATTAGGCCCTGCTAGCCTGGAGTCCCCAGGATTTTATGGAAATATAGGAGCTCCAGGAAGTAAATCAGGTTTGGTTCATACAACTTCCAGCCTTTCACCAGGGATAACTGATAAACTTAAAGCTATCTCAGTAGACATCCAAACTACAATTACGGGTTTAAAAATGCTTAACACACCTAATACACACCTTAATACACCTCAGGTTATAATTAATGATCCAGTGGTAAGTTCAGGTTTTGCTGGTTCTCATATAAGGGCATTTGGGATTAAACTGCCCTTAAAAAACAACCTGATTGATTTTGGTGATAATAATAAATACCCCACATCTCTGAGTAACGATTTGTTACAAATGCTTAAATCTACCTTTTCAGCAAATGTACTCATCATGGCGCAATTAATGCCAATTAAAGAAGATTTAGAGATGGTTAAAGTTGGTTTATTTAATAACCAGATCTCCACTGAAGACATAAATAATAAGATAGAAAATTTAAACCAACCCCTAGAGAAATTAGACTCTATCCCTATTGCTGATGAAGAGGGAACAGTCCATAGGGATATATGGGAACAGTTTTCTATTTTGATTATTCCTGATACTCCCAAAACAACAAAAAAAAGGAGGGGGAAAAAAATAAAACAGGGGGGAAAATAGAAGCTTACATGATGGTGGTAGTAGTCCCTCAGCATCCTGTAATAGTCATCAGGATAATGGAGACAAATTGAAGGCTAGTAGGGTTTATACTGATGCAGTAAATACAGTAATTAAGATTAACTAGATGGATAAAGTTGTTGTGGAGGGAAAAAACTACCCGGCTTGAGCCGGGACTCCCATGTGGGTCTAACCAGGACTCTTTAATTGCTACTAACATTTTAGGATATAATCTGGAGACTAATTTAAATAATCTTAAAAAAGAAATTGGAAATTTTCTGACTGAGTGTTTAGTGGCAGTAAAGGGTCCAGGTGGGATAATGTCTGTCTAATACAAACAAATAGACAGAGTGCTACTGATTATGGTTCTGATGGCTTGGTACATACAGCACAAACCAGGGCTGATTTTCTTCAAACTAGAGTAGAGACAAATAAGGAAAATAAAGGAAATATATACCCTGAAGCCAACTTGCCCAGAATTAGTTTAAAAGGACCCCCTTTTTGGATACAAGGATCTGATTTAGAACTTAAAAAACAATTAGTTGTACTTTTCAGGGCTAATATGGCGATCTCTATGACTGAATCTGATATACAAAGTGTTAAGCTCTGTGATGATGAAACTAGTGATTCTGTTTGTGATATTGTTTTATTCTCACCAAAATTAGCCAATGATATTTGGTATAACGGTGAAACTTTGCAGGTCTTTGGAATATTTTAAAATTATGAGAATAGAAATCTTTTTACTAAAGAGGTCTTAGATAAAAAATCCTGTACTGTATGGCTTAGTATCTTTGGTATTCCCGAATTTCGAAATGAAACCAATAGGAAACTAAAGGGTGTGTTATGCAATTATTTCAATCATTTATTAGAAATATCTCTAGGTAGAGACTGAATCGTGGAAGTCAGTAGAAGTTTAGATGGAAGTCAGATAGACTTATTAATAAGGGATTCACAAATGGCTGATCTGATACAAGCAAAAGAAGGCATTTTGAATAATATGGGTTTCCATATGGCAAGGAGGGAGTATATTTGGACAGATTCCTTATTAAATAAACTGGGAGAGTCTAATACCATGGTAAATTGCCAAATTGTAACATCTAATAAATTCCAAAACTTGGCTGATGCATCAGAATGACTTTGGATTGGAACTTGTGAGCCCCTTAATGAGAGTGTCTCTACACAAATAATTGATGGGAATTCCTTAGTTCTTTCTTGGAATATTGCTGGTTGGCTTACTAAAGTAGTAGATAATTCCTGGATCAATTTTGTAACACAGTTTGAAATCTTATGTTTTCAAGAAACTTGGCATGGGCCCAATGACTTAATTAATATAAATGTGTATATAACATTTGCACATCATGGCCACAAGGGGGAAAATTGTGGTAGGAATTCTGCTGGGGTTGCTACACTGTGTAGAATTTATCCTGATCTAAAGGTAACGGCTCTATGTATTATGCCAAATTTCATTTCTGTTTATTTTAAAAAACTAAAACAGAATCTGGTAGTTGTGAATGTTTATTTTCCACCATGTGGTTCAGTGCATTATACTGATGAACTATGGCCTACATTAAAAAATGAGATAACTAGAAATAATCAAACTTTTCCCAATATAATTATTTTAGTTATAGGGGATTTCAATGCCAGAATAGGTATTTTTGATCGATACACAGATAACACTTTATATATACATAATTCTAATTATCTTCCCTCAATTATGGCCTCTAAGGATCTGGTTGTTAATAAATCAGGTAAGATCCTAATTAAATTAATCTCTGAAATGGATTTATATCCCTTAAATGGTCAAATTCATGGGGATGAAACTGGGAATTTTGCTTATGTTAAAGCCCATCATAAAACATTACTAGATCTGGCCCTGTGGTCAGGGGATATTAAATTCTGGTCTTCTCCGTGTATCCCGAGTAGAGCTGAAAGTGAACATTTCCCTCTACTGTTAAGCACTGAACAGTGGGGTAATGTTAATAATAATGTCTCTTCTATGGTTCCAATTGAAATAAGAATTATGAAACATGTTAGATGGGATGGTTATTTAGAAGGGAATGTAAAAGAACAGATTTTTTTATATGACAATGTACTGATCAAAAGCAAATATTTAATTCAAGATGCAGAAGTATTGTGGGATTTGGTAGAACAACTGTTTAAAGACCTGAGGACAAAAATTTATAAGGAGGTAATGATGTGTCAGCATAGAAAAATCCAAACCTGGTTTGATCAGGAATGTTTTTTATTTAAAAAGGACCTAAGGAAAATAATGACAGGCAAGATCCCATAGGAATGCACAGTTAGTGGAACAGGTTAAAATGAGAAAAAAGGAATATAAATAATTGTTAAAAAACAAGAGGAGGGAATTTCAAAAAATAAAATGGTCACTTATGCTTGAAACTATTAGAAAAAAAATGATTAAGGTTTCTGGCAACTTGTTGCTCAGGGTTCCCTAAGTAGTAAAGCCAATGTAGATTGTTATATATCAGAATCACAATGGATTGATTATTTTGGAAAGATATTCTATGATGCAGACATACAGGAGTCAGAAACGGTTATCCAAAATATAAACTGCCAGTTTAAAATCACTATTAAAAATGTATATTTTGCTATACATGCTATGAAATGTAATAAGGCCCCTGGGTGGGATAGATAAAATACCAGCAGAAGTACACAAATGTAATTCCCCCCTTTTGGAGTAGAATACTTTGATGTTGTTTCAATAAATGGATTGAATCTCTTTCCTTCCCTCATTCCTGGAAAGGAGCGGAAATTATACCCTTACACAAAAAGGGAGATACTGGTGATCCTACTATGTATCGTCCTATTAGTTTATTGGATGTGAGTCTTAAAATTTTTACACATATTATTTTAGATCATCTCAAACTTCAAACACAATTGACAGGAGGATTCAGTAAGGCGCAATTGGGTTTCTGTAGTGGGTCATCAACAATAGACAGCTGTTTTGTTTTGAATCATTTCATAAATATGTTAGAATTAGAAAGCAAAAATTCTATGCAGTATTTATTGATTTATCGGCAGCCTTTGATATGGTTTGTAGATCACAACTTTGGGCTACCATGTATGAAAGAAGAATAGATAGGGCATTAATTTCAATAATCTCCGCACTCTATAATAACACTTGGGCAAAGATTTTTATGTTTTTTGTTTGTTTGTTTTTTTACGGTATTGCGGGAGAAACATCCCTTCCAATCCAAATTAACCATGGGGTAAGACAAGGTTGTTTATTATCTCCCACTTTGTTCAATTTGTATATAGACCCTCTTATTAGGGAATTAGAACAAAGCGATTTAGATGGTCCAAAGGTTAATCATAGGCGGATTCCCATTTTAGCCTATGCAGATGATTTAGTAATGATCTCTCAAACTAAAAAAGGTCTTCAAAGACAATTAAATGTTCTACAAAGGATTACCAAGGATTTGAAATTAAAAATAAATTTATCCCAAACAAAAACTATAACCTTTGGTACCAATACTGCTGAATCTTATTTTAAACTTGGTAACTATAATTTGGATGCAGTAAAACAATATACATATTTGGGACTAATTTTTACAAATAATAATATGTGGAAACAACAAAGAGATATGATATATAATAAAATTAAAAAAAAAACTATGAATGGGCTAAAGAAATTTAATTATTCCTACAGGGGATTCTCAGTTAATCCACTATTGAAAGCTATTAAAGCCAAAAGTTGGACACAAATGTCTTACGCATCTGAAATTTGGAAATGTAAGGAGCCGAACAATGTATGGCTCCAGTGTATAAGGTTCTACGGGCGGAATTACAAACTCCCCAGTCCTGTCCAGCAGTATATTTACGAGCTGAACTTGGACTGATTAATGTAAATGCACTTACGGAAGGTAGAAAATTAAAATACTGGTTACATTTAACAAGAGCAGATAAAGATAAATTTGTTAAGCAGTGTTTCCTAGAACAACTTTTTTGGATCAAAAACGATTGTGGGGAGAAATGTTGGATGCAGGATATCTACAAGAAATTAGATCAGTATGGGTTAAGATTCCTAAATTCATGTTTTGCAACAAATATCAAAATTAGTAATAGCTACAAATCTTTTATCCAAAACAAAGTGAATGAACACTGGAAAAAACAGGATCTAGATAAAATAAATTTGTTTAGATTCTCTAGCTAGTATGCTTCTAACTCTGATTATATAATGTATGGGAATTATTGGAATATATTGGAAAACAAGGCAGACAGAAATATCTTCCTTAAAGACAGATTAGAACTCTTTGAGAATAACATTTTGAGAACTAGATATTATAAACTCTCAAAGGAGCATGAATTTTGCGATTGCAATATGGGCTTGAGGGAGGACCTTATGCATGTTTTATGGCAATGTCCTTGGTACATTAGAATTTGACAGTACTGGCTAGAACCATATATTAACTGGCCTGAAATAACAAAAAGTGAACTTACATTCATTGTCAAGAATACAAACGATGAAATCACTGTTAAGAGAATTGTGAATTATCCTAAATATGCTTTCAAAATTAGAAAGAAAAAACTGAGCGATGTTGTTGCAAATATGACAAACTAGAATTTTTCAAATATGATTTGATTCTCTATATTCAAGTTGCCATTACAACTTAGTCAGGTTAGGAGTTATTGGATGATCCAGCCGTTTAAATTACACATGATGTAATTCATATTTTCCCTCTGCTTAGTGAAATGAGTTCCTTTTGTATAGTATTGTTTTAAATTTATTAATTTTGTTGCTTCACTGTAGACCTATGTGAAATTGTCGGAGTCTTTTTTTATGCACGTTTGCACTTGTGTATATGAATTTATGGTAAGAAATTTGTCTTGAATTTTTCATTATGATATTTGTGCATATTTAAGTAATGTGAGTGTTAATGCAAGGAAATTTTAGTATAAGATATTTGTAATTTATACTGTATATTTGTCTTGTCCTTCTTGTAATGGCCATGTATGGCTAAACAATAAACTTACTTACTTACATAGCTCCCTAGAAACTGTGGGATGAATGGGAACTTGCAAATGGATTCCAGCTAGGAATGACTTTGACAGATGATGGATCTAACAGGATAAAAGGCCAGGTAGGCTTCAGTGACAATCACATAATAGCGTACTGTAGTAAGACATTAATTTAAAGTTGGAAGGGACTCTAGCTCCATCAGGTCCATGCCCACACACCCCTACGCACAAAAGCAGTGGCCAATAAGTATTCTGTGCAAACATGTACTAATTTATAGACATGCCCTACCCACCCTACTACCCAGAGTACCCTGCAATTCCCTTGTTAATGATGTTAGGGTTAAAAGAGTATGTCCAGTGCATCACATTTGCACATATGTAACATTTATTTATCCACTTCAGTCCTCTCCAACTTTTCTTTGCTAGTTGTAAGAGATGGAGAAAATGCCCCATCTTACCTTTTTGACTGCATTAATTTAAATCCTCACTGCTTCTAGGTTCTTCATCATTCTTTGATAAACCTGTCACTACTACTGAAAGATGTGGTGATTACCCCAGCACAAAAAGTTTCCTTTTGAGTCTTTTTTTCTTAGAGAGATTATTTTTGTTGTTCTAGGTTATGTATAGTTCAAACAAATACCAAAGAATATTGACATGCTAAATATTTAAATTGTATTATACATCTCAATGTAATATTATTAATAGCACATATGCAAACTGCAAAACCATAAACATGAAAATATGAAAAATTACTTTACTTTTTATTCATTATTTTTCCAACTATAACACAAACCCGGAGGGCCTGGTGGCGGTACTGGACCTATTGAGTTTACCAAGCAAAAGCATGGATCCAGGGAATCTGGTACTCGCCTATAACAGTGCAGTGACGGAAGGCCTGGATTCCATTGCTCCTGTTAGTGTTCGACCCCTCACTCTTTGTTCAAGGTCCCCATGGTTCGATTGGATCTTAAAGGAACTGAGGAGAGTGGGTCGAAGGCTAGAGATAGCCTGGAAATCAGGCCTTGAAGTCAACAGGCTTAGATTGATGGACCATTATTCTGTCTATCAATCGACAATCTCCCATAAGAAGGCAGAATTCCTGTCCAGGAAGATTGCCGTCATGAAAAACCAACCAGTTCAGCTCTTCCAGACTGTGGACAGATTGTGCAATCAAATCTGTCTTCAGCCTGGAGGAGCCTTTTCCCAAGAAAGATGTGATGGGTTTGCTCGTTTTTTAGCAGATAGGGTTGCCAACATCAGAACCGGGATCTGAACAGCTCCTTCTAATGGGTTTTGCAGGGGTTGGCAGGAGGCTGCCACCATCCAGTTTGCTTGGTCTGACTTTGGAGCGGCTGGATATCATGGACATGGTGAGGATCATCCAGACTCTGTGGCCAACCAGCTGTAGTTTGGACCCGGGCCCAATGTGTCTCCTTGTGGGTTGCGTTGATGAAATCAGTCCGGTCCTGGTCGAGATAGTCTGGAGATCATGGGAGAGGGGGGTCTTTCCTGACCCCCTAAAGGAGGCAGTTGTATAACCGCTCCTGAAAAGGCCCTCCCTTGACCCAGACTGTCTGACCAACTACAGACCCATCTCTAACCTGCCTTTTGTAGGCAAGGTTATTGAAAAGGTGGTTGCACTGCAGCTGGATTGTCACTTATCAATCCACAATGTCTATGATACTCTCCAGTCCAGATTTAGGAAAAGGCATAGCACTGAGATGGCTCTTGTTCAGGTGCAAAATGATCTCCTAATAGCAAGAGATCAGAGGTCTCATTCCATTTTGGTCCTCTTTGATCTGTCTGCAGTATTTGACACTGTAGACCATGGTGTACTTTTGGAGCACCTGCAATTCATCTGTGGATTGTTGGGTATAGTCCTCAGATGGTTTTGATCTTTCCTCGAGGGTAGGACACAAAGAGTGGTCTCTGGGATTTATTCCTCTGACCCTCTCCCCCTATCCTGCAGGGAACCGCAGGGCTCCATTTTTTCACCCATGTTGTTTGCAGTGTACATGCTGCTGTTAGGAGACATTATTAGATGGTATGGTCTGAGTTTTCACTGCTATGCAGATGATACTCAGCTGTACATGTCTTTTGTACCCAAATGGGAGGATGTCCTCTTGGTGTTTAACAGCTGCCTGTCCGAGGTCCGGGACTGGATGAGTGCCAGTTGGTTGTGATTCAATCCAGCTAAAACTGAGGTGCTGGTGGTGGACCCAAATCATCGAGAGGTGGGTTTGTTGGCTGGACAACTCTCCAGGCTTTGGCTAGGAGGTACTCAGCTGACGACCTCAGACCAGGTACATAACTTGGGCATTATTTTTGACAATGGTTTGACCCAGAAATCCCAGGTGTCTGACATTGTCAGGACCTCGTTATACCATTTGAGGAATATCTCCCTGGTGAAACACCTGGTTCCTCCTGATGATCTTTCAACATTGGTTCACACTTTCGTAACCTTCTGCCTTGACTACTGCAATACCCTTTACCTAGTGCTACCTGGGGTTGATATCTGCTGCTTGTAGCTAGTGCAGAAAGCAGCTGCCAGGCTGTTGACTGGCACTTCCAAGGTCAGTCACATTATACCTGTGCTCCAAGGACTGCACTGGCTGCCAGTTCTGTGGTGGATCACCTTCAAGGTTGGTCTTCTGACCTATAAAGCCCTACACAAACAGGGACCCCACTACTTACAAGATCTTCGGCATCCCTACTGCCCTTCCCACCCTCTCTCTCTCTCCACTGATGTGGGATTGCTAGAGAGTCCTAGGGTGCAACTGAAGACATCTGGGGCTCAGGCTTTTGCATTTGCAGCCCCTACCCTGTGGAATTCTCTACCTCATCAGGTGAGAGAGTGCCTGATCATCCAGAGTTTTAAATCAGCTCTTAAAACCCATCTTTTTAGCCTGGCTTTTCCTGAAGATTTTAGCTGATTGATATAATTTTAGTATAGAGAACCATTAGGAACCCTCATGTATTGATGATCATTTTAATGGACTATTTAATAATTTATGTTTTAATTTATTGTATATGTGTGTGATTGATGTACGAGTGCCTTGATCTCTGGAAAGGCACTTTTTATAAATAAACTTGCTTTGCTTTGCTTCCAGGTAGCATTTTAATAGAGTCTTACTGATGCTGCATACTGCATGTTCCTAATGTACATGGTTTGTCATATATTAATAAAAAAGGCATACTAATTATTTAACTGCCTTTATTTTGTCAGCTGCAGTACTTGCTGATATTGTTGTGTGTGTACATTCCAATGTTACTTATGTTACTGATCTTCATTTTAATCAGTTTGTTGGTGAAAATGCAGTTCACACAGCACAGTCAATCTTCTTTTCAGTTTTACTAGAAATACCATGATAACTAAGCGCAGGAGTTGTGCTTTAGATATTTTGAGAGAGAACGCAAGACAGACTGAGGCAGAGCACTGGATTTTTGAAATTCTGAGAATGCTGCAAGCCCCTGGTGTGCTGACCATATGGTGCATGGGCTTGTGGCATTCTGCTGCCCAGCAATCAGGATTTTCTATCCCGTGTGGCAACTGCCTCAAGTTAAACCAACTTTTTGTGGTCTAGCTTGTGGCAGTCCTGAGGGTCTTTCCTATGGAGCTTGCACCAGATATTTGGCATACGCTGCCATAAATTGTAGAAATTGTCACAATGGCACCCAAGATAGTAAAATCAGGTACAGTTGCGGTGAAGGGGTTTGGCGCACTGCCAAAACTGAAGTGTCATAGCACAGGACTTGACGCAAGCCCTGCGCCACATTTTGAAAATCCAGCCCAAAGATTTGATCAGTGCAAATCTTCCACACTTGTCTTAAAAGAATGCAGTCTGTGCAACTGATCAATTCCAAAATACTACACCTGTGAATGTACCTTAACCCCCCACATGTGGGGCTTACCTTTGGGTCAACAGAAGCTCAGGTTCAGCTAGCTATTGTTGCCTGGCAGCCCTTCCAACTGATAATGGTGCTGGAATGGGGTGACGAAGAGGAGAATGGAAAAACTGCTTTCCTGTGCTTGAGCACCTGGTACCTGGATAGCAGCTCTGTTGTTGTTGTTGTCAATGAAAAGAGCTCCCCGGCACTTGCAGACCAGAGTTCTCCTGACTTCCAGTCAGACTATCTAGATATCTTCACCAAACAATTATCAATGAATATCAGATTTGAGAAGCCTAACATCAATACATTGATCACTGTGTGTTCTGGGCAAAAAGTCAGTAAAATAAATAACTCTGCAATTCAGTGTTGTAACAGCATGGTCATCACCACCTTGAAGTCCTCTGACCCCAGGAAAGCCAATAAAAAGCCTGAGGGTCACAAGAAGAACTGAGCAAAGAACTATGGGATACCCAGTGGCAGTATGTTTTGGTGCCTTCAGCAACGCCAGTAATTTGTTGAGTTGTGCCCCTCTAGATGACTGGCAAGTGATACAGCCAATGAGAAGGAAGGAAGCTCAGGACCTATGCTAATATTTCCCAAATGAAAGGAGGAGTTTCAGTCAGTTTGTTCAGGCTCTTAGAGGTGACAGATGTGCTGAGAGGAAGGAGCTGGAGTACCGCTTGTGTTCAGACACACAAGTTACTGTTTGGTTGCCAGAACTTGCTGAAGTTCCTTTTGGACTGAAAATATATTTACTGCTGAAAGACTTCAATTTCTAGACATTATCCAGGAACTGCTGCTGCTATTTAAAGGTAGGGAACAACCATGTTTTACCCTTGCTAGTGTGACTGAGGAATGTGTGAAGTCAGCAAGCTTTGGCTCTGGGTGCCTGGGTACCCCAATCTGGTGTGTGCACCATGTAGAAGCATGGGAGCACGCCGATTTAGACCTCACATGGAACTTTACATGCTGCCATGCTGTTGCGACTACACCAAGGAACTGCTAAGAGTGACAGCAGTCCCAACCAACACCAGAAATGCCTAATTGCGGTAACCGGTTAAAAGAGTGCATCAAATATAGTGCCTGTAAGAACCACGGTGCAAAAAGTGTGTCTGCTTTGATAGAGACAGGAGTAGGATAGCACACATTAATTACCACTATACTTGTAGCTGTCAAGGCAGAGGAGGGAGGAAAGAAGGAATAAAAAGTGAGGAGGCTGGCCAAGCTGCCCCCATGGCAGAGAAGAATAAGGAACAAGCAACTCAGGCAGCACAGAAGGTGGGGGGTCTGTTCCCAGTCTCCCAATTAGTAGCTCTTAAGTGTGTTTTTTTTTCAGTTTGTCCCCCTTGACCTGGTGCCCCTGACTGCTACTGCATTATCAGTGCTAGACCTCACCTGAAGTCCTTCCAGACCATTGGAGAGTAGGAGTTGTTAGATGGGAAAGTGAAATGCTGACAATGTGATTAAGGGCACAAGATAAATTAAAGTTGCAAACTACACACTGTCTGATTAAATTAATGTTCATGATTTAATAATATGAAAAGTGCAGGGGCGCCCTCAACAGAAAGTATAGGGAACTTTTTTCAACTCGATATTGCAATAACTATAGATATTAAATAGATGGTTAATACAAATAAATCAAGGCCACCACTCAGCTAACATAGGCTTGTTAGTTGCATGGTGTTCTTGATGTATTTATATCAACCATCTTAACTATTGCAATATCAATTTGAAAAAAAATGTCCCCTTTACTTTCTATTGAGCATGCCCCCACAATCTCCATATTATTATGTCACATAACATGGTAGGCAGGGCAACACTCAAGACTGGGAAGTGGAAGGGGTTGGCAGCTTGGCTCCATGGAGCTAAAATACGTTCCCTTCTCTTCCTAATTAAAGGCAGAAAAAAAATCTACTTAATGTAGATTTTAACTGGGGGGCAGATAAGGGTCCTTCTGTGTCTGTGGGGTGAGCACCACAAAAGGTGCTCTTTAAAAGCACTTGATAATGAGCAACATGGACTGAACTGTAAATAATTATGATTTTCAAGTTTTGGCACATTGGTTCCTTTTATACGTACTTTCTATGTTATAAATGAGCTGAGGCATAGCAATTGCTGTACTTATACTACTAATATCAGATATTGTTAGTAATGCAGAAGAGTGCTACCTATTGTAAACCTGATTGGCTGTATTGAAGCTATGTTTTGGCTGCAAAATGTTAATAAAGTGTATTTGGGGAAAAATAAAGAAAATCAGTTTAAAATAATATTGATATATATAGAATCAATAGAAGTATTCTTAAAGGGAAACAGTCACCACCAAGGGCCCCACACTCAAGTGTGGTGCTGGTCCATATGTGCATTTTGTGGGCAAAACCATTTTAATTTACTTACTGTTTACTGTAGTATAGTAGATTATATCAGACTACTTTTGCTTAGTTGTAGGCTGGCATCTTCTTTTACTACAAATCCCAGAATCCCCTGCAGCTGACATATTAGAGCAGTAGGCAGAAGTGGGAGATTCAATAGCCTGCAGTGCATGTTAGAGCTTTTAGAATCTCCTGTCATATGTTTTCTAGGTCTGCTTTTCTCCAGGAGCTAAATACAGTCCTCTGTAACTGTACATATCACATGGAGGAGAGCGGGACCAGCAACCAAAAGATCAGAGCTTATATAAACTCTAACATCCCCTGCAGGCTATTGAATCTTCTCACTGCTGCCTACTGCTCTGACATCATATGAAGGGGATTCTGGGATATGTAGTAACAGAAGATGTCAGCCTACAACTAAGCAAAATGAGTCTGATACAATCCATTATACTACAGTAAACGGTAAGTAAACCAAAATGTTTTTACATACAAAGCGCACATTGCGACCAGCCCAACACTTGAGTATGGGGACCCTTGGTGGAGACTGTTCCCCTTTAACAAACTGACATCAAGCTTTCATTAAAAAGAAAATGACATTTCTAGTCACAATGGTTCCAAAGTTAGACCATTCTGAAGATAATTTCTTTAAAAATTGAATAATCCTGGAACTGTTAGGGCTAGAATCTTAATTTTTTTAAAGCAAAGTTTGGAGTTAGATAAGTTGATATATTGATACATGATGTTGCTACATTTTCCATACATCAATATATTAAAATCATGAAATGGTTCGAACATTTTTCTCTCCCATTTTTTTAACATATATTGACAAGTACATGTATCAACCCGTGAGGACTGTACTGTTATAATTTAATCATGTTAATCAGATGCCATGCTTTCATTAAAAAAACCTAAAATTTCTGAGCCTTTGAGTTCAGAGATTACAACTTTTGAAATATAATTTCAAACATTGTAAAATATCATATGAAATTCTTTTTGGAAATGGTTGAAAAATAGTAGTGGTTCTGTTTAAGAATGAGCATTCTTTTTTTAGTTTTTGCTACATAGTACATTCCTGATTACAATTTGTTCATTGTAGCCAAGCCCAACCATCACAACTGGAAAAGTTATCCCCCCCCCATTAGTTATGTTAAAGCTATCAGGAAGCCTAATCCCAGAGGAAATTGGAAAATAATGAGTTGTTCTGCACCATTGCAAAAGCACCAACAAACTGCAACATACTGTAGAATAATCATGTCCTAGAAACTGGGAAAACTGAATCTCCTTTCATCAGATGTAACCAAAGAATGAGCCCAGATAGCTGACTTATTGAATCTTACTGGAAAGGAAAGGACTCTTTTTCACACATGGCAATCCACTTTCGAACCCATTCTTGATGCAAACACGGTGTTGCAGTACTACTTGGCAAAGCAATAAATAAAACAGTGTTGGGATTCAACCTGCCAAGCTTTGTGCAAACTTTAGATGAGAATAAAATCTACAGAGCAACTAATTCTGTGTCACTAAGCAAGCTCACAACAACATTTAACAGTATGTGTGTGTCTATATGTAAGCTTGTGACAATTTGACATACAGTGCCACTGCCTCTTATATAACAGCCTAGGGCTCATTAACACAATAACATAATTTTGTGATAGAAACGTAGAATCTGTTGGCAGAAGACCTTTTGGACCATCGAGACTGCCCATTCCTACCTAACTAATGCTGAATGAGGCAGTCATAGAGGCTCTTCACTCTCCCCTTACCCCTTCCCTTTGTGGTGAGGTCTTTACCAACCCCTTATATTTGTCCCACACCCATCTGAATTTCCCCACTGATTTTTGTAGAGACCACCTCCACCAGCTGCCTATTCCACTCTTCCACCACCTTCTCTCTCCCCTCACCAGATTTGTAGAGTTGCCCCTGGTGTTTGTGTCCCCACTCACTCAGAACACTACCCCGCAATCCACTTTCTTTACTCCGAGGAGGCATTTGTAAGTTTCATTCATGTCCCTCTCTCCCTTCTTGCCTCAAATACGTACATTTTCAGATCTGCCAACCTCTGCTTATAGGCTTGCTGTCCCTGGAGCATTCTGGTTCTCCTCCTCTGCACTGCCTTCACTTTGTTCCTGTCCCTGTTTAGATGTGGACTCCAAAACTGCAAAGTGCTCCAGGAGAGGGCGAGCCAGTAACCTATACAGCAGTAGCAGCAGCTCCTTTCTCCTGCTGGTGATTCCCCCTCCCTATGGATAACAACATCCCATTGCATTGCACTGATGCCTTCAGATTATCTTAAATTATTGCTACCAAGTCCATTTACTCTGTAGAGCTTTTCACTTTTACTTCCCCTATTCTGTATTTAGAATTAGGATTTCTTTCCCCTATGTACATCCCCTTGCAGTCTTGGTGTTAAATTATAACTAACCAGCAACTAAGCCCGCCCCATGGTTGAGTGTGCTACTGAGAAGAAATATACAATTGAAATAGCCAATCCAGCACAAACCCACCACCATAAATGCCACAAAACACCAGTGAAGTTGAAATAAATATCACTTTAATTCATATCAAAAGTGTATCATCCTCTAAACATGTATAACATGAGACCAGTACAACGCCAGCAGGGCCCCACAACCTCCTACTGATTTCGCCTTAGCGTCTTCAGGGTGTGCCCCAATCCAGATGATGCATCATTATTTAAATGCAGTGCTTAAGGGTATACACCCCATTATTAAAATGAAAGTAATATATAATAGAAATAAACAAAAAATAATGATGTTAAATATCACATTCAAAACTACTATTACCAGTAGTATTCCGACTATATTTAATCTGAGGATAACCAGCCACCAATCAACAATTCCAAAA
Organism: Neoceratodus forsteri; assembly: GCA_016271365.2. Lineage (NCBI taxonomy): Eukaryota > Metazoa > Chordata > Ceratodontiformes > Ceratodontidae > Neoceratodus > Neoceratodus forsteri. Next base: position 507,489,452 of record CM028137.1, read on the forward strand.
ATATTAGCCCATTATGAAATTTGTAAGTGTCTACCCACATAAGCAGTGAAGAAGGCATTTGTCTATAACAGAAAGGAGCAAATGCTGTATTTTTTTTTAATTTTTATCGCATTCCCCACCCAGTATTTGTGCAGTTGGCTCCCCCACTACACCTTCATGCTCCCCCCCCCGATTAGCCACCACCCGAATGATCCCCTGTACCCTAGTGTCAGGCTTCCCCCCCTTCAGAGTTGATTATATAAATAATGGGGGGGGTGTGGGGAGCATAGCCCCCCACATAAAAATTCTTTCTACAGATCGCCCCTGGAGACTGTTGCAGAACCTTACCATTTATGGTTCCGCTGTAGTGCATGTCACCGTTATAGTAATCAACAATGTGCACTTGCTCATTCTACTTTCACTACTATATCTTCACTCATATCACATGGAACCTGAGGAATGACACTCAGCCAGTTGATGATTCAACATTTACTTGCTTATGGACACTAACTACATTTCACACCTTTGTCCAGGAATAATTGTGCATTTACCTTATAATAAATGAGACATCAGGACTATCAAAGTCACAACATGGGAGCATGGGAATGCCCATATCAGAGGTATGATCATTTCTAAAGCAGCAGCAGTCAAGAATGTGACCAAAAATCAGCCAGAAGATTTACACCCCCTCATCTTAGACCTGAAATGGAAGACACAAACTATTGTATTGAAAGTAGTTTGGACTACACTAGATTTTCTGCTGGAAAACAAAGCCAGAACTTCACTGCTCTTTGTCAGACAGAGAGTGTACGAGTGGGAGAAACTAATCAGGCCCACTCCTAGCTTGATTTACTAAAGGGAGACACAAATTAAATATTATAACAAGTATCATAACTAAAACAGGAACTACTTTCACCCTTAATAAATAGATCAAGGAAGCATTCCTGGACATTTACAGGCAATTATATACTTCAGAAGCACAAGGCACAGAGGAGGTGGCTAAGGCATTTCTGGAAGATATACAGCCACTCACCGCAACAAATATACAGGCAAAACAACTGTGTGAAAAAATCATACTGTCAGGCATGGAAAGATGGTCAGCCCTACCCATCTTATATATGAGGAAAACTGATCTTACCAAAACAAACATTCTGCCCTAACTCCTACAGCCACTACAGACATGACCAAGGGGGATTTCAAGGGCAGACTAGAAATGTTTATACCAGGGTCTGCCTGCAACAGAGTGGACACACCGGGCATATGTGAAAACAATTAGGAAAGATCTAAAAAAGCTGGAAGGCTGGTCAAGGGTTTGGCAGCTGGGCTTCAATGCCAAAAAATGTAAAATCATGCACATACTGTGGGACACAGAAACCCAAGGGCAATGTATCAGTTTGGGGGGGTGGTATCTACCACACAACAGGAAAGGGAGCTGGGGGTCATCATATCTGATGACCTGAAGGTAGCAAATCAGTGTGATAAGGTAATGGGAAAGGGTAGTAGGATGCTGGGATGTATAGGGAGGGGTATCACTGAGAGAAAAAGGAAGGTAGTGATACCCCTGTATAGATCACTGGTAAGGCCACACATGGAATACTGTGTGCAGTTCTGGAGGCACCATCTCAGGAAGGACATAGATCAGGTGGAGGTGGTACAGAGAAGGGAAACCAAAATGGTGCATGTTCTGCATCACAAGCCCTACGAGTAAAGACTCAGGGAGTTAAATATGTTCTTTCTGGAGGAAAGGCAAGAAAGGGGAGACATGACAGAGACATTCAAATACCTCAAGGGTATCAATAAGGCCTTTACTTGCCATCTTTTCTCCGTTTCTTGCGCATGCACATTACTGTCGGGATGGCCGACGGAGATCACAATAGCCTGCACATGCGCAGTACTGCCTCGCCTGTCCCGCTGCATACTAATGGGATTTCTTTGTCTTCTGCAACCCTTATAGGCTCTTCTGAAGCCCTCTACCCCAGTCCACACCTGCTGCCTAAAGCAGCATGCAGTGGTCAGCTAGAGGACGCCAGGAAAGGCTCCGGAGGGCAAATAGGTAATTTATCAGCGACCTCTACTCTGGCCTGTTTCAGGAGGGGTGTTAGCCCATCGATGCCCCACCCCTTAAGGGTGGCCCCCAATTTATAGGACTTCCCCAGTCACATGACAAAGTGCCCACTTTCCCATTAGCAGCTTATACTCACTCTCCACTAGTGGCCACTATAGTCTTCTCTCACTTCCTGTCCTAAATTGCTTATCTCTCACTCTCCGCACCTCACTTCCACCATCCCTGTCTCTAACCTCTCTGCATGCAATTGCACCATCTGACCCCTAGGAGGTGGCATTGCACTCTTCTGTTTTTTTAATCTCTCTTATTTTCTCTTTCCCACACTTTCTGCCACCAGCATGGCCAACCCCCACACCCTTCTTGTCTGCGTTCTCATGCTCCTCAGCACTGTATCCACTCCCACCCCATCACATGCCATCTTCACTCCCCCAGTTTTCCACACTACCTGCACTTGTCCTCAAAGCACCACACCCTATAGTTATTCCTTCCGAGACCCTCCTCCAACACCCCACACCAACACCCCCTATCACCCCATACCCTAGTCCTAGATACCAGCATCTGATGCATTCTGCCCATAAGTTCCTTACTCTTCCCATCCCCTCCTTCCTACCCCAGTGCACTGCTCCAAGACCTGAAAGAGCTTCCCAAAAAAAAGCCATCAAATTGCTAGTGCTCAGAACACTTTCCCTCCTCCTACTCCTCTCTGGAAATATACACCCCAGCCCTGGCCCCCTCGCCTCCCTTATCAAAGCACAAGCAAAATCCCCTGGCTTACACATCACATCCATCAATATCTGTAGTCTTTCAAAGAAACTCAATGACCTCCAAGTCTGGATCACCCAGCACCAACCCGACGTCCTCGCCCTCGTTGAAACCTGGTTGTCAAAATCTACACCAGACGATCATATATCCCTACCTGGCTACACCCTACACCACCTAGACAGAGTAGGGAAATGTGGAGGGGGCTGCGTAATCTACCATCGGGACCACCTGCAGGCTCGTGCCCACCCCCCTCCCCAGCTTGATAGTGGTGCACAAGCCCTATCCATTAGCATCACACCTGTTCCCTCTAGAGCCTCTGTGATCATCACTGCAGCATACATCCCACCCCACAGATAGATACCCACCTCCCAATCCTTCCTTGACTATCTCACCACCCTCCCCCAAAAAACTGAACTAATCACACTCGGTGACCTCAGCCTAAACTGGCTCCCCCCCAACACCTCCCACCTCAAGGATGCACTCGCTACCCTTGACATCACCCAATTAGTATCCACCCCAACGCAAATAAACCACAACACCTTACTTGACCTAGTCCTCTCCAACCGCCCCATAAAATCTCTGACCTCTCCATCCTCTCAAATGCTCTCAGCGACCACTCTCCCATCCTCTTCAAGTGGTCCTGTCATGCACCTAAACCACCTCCCAAAACAATTTTCTCTAGACCTCTCAAGCCCAGCTGTCTAAGGAATCTTAGAACCCATCTAACAAACCTTGATTGGTCCCCTATATACTGCAGTCAGAACTTAGATGCAGCCCTTAGCTACTTCATTGACGTGTTCAACAGAGCTCGCAACAAATTCGCTCCTCAACAAAAAAAGATAGCAAGAGCCTATGACACCCCATGGATCACCTCTCACCTGATCGACCTCATGAGGCAGCAGGATTAATTATGGAAAAAAGCCCTAGAGTCTGGAAACTCACTAGACAGGCAGCACTACCATGCTGCTCGAAACAGCTGTACATGGGCCATTAAAAAAGCCAAAGATGACCACTTCAAAACTGCCCATACCGCCTCATGGGGTAATGGGCGCAAATTCTGGAGCAATCTGAAATCATTAGGTGGAAAGTCAAACACCCCCCCAATTCAACTCAACATAAATGGCTCCATCTCAAACAACCCACACATAGTGGCAGAAGTGCTAAACTCCACCTTCTCAGACCTCAGCACTACTCTCCCCCCAAACTTTTCAGTCTAACTCCCCCTTGCCCCCATCCATCCCAATGGCTCCTCCCTTCTACTTCTGGAACCTCACCCCTCAGGATGCTAAACCTTATCTTCTTGAAGCCCTTAAGAAAACCTGTCTCAGTATGGACATGATTGACCTTAGAATTCTGCGTTTCACCATAGACAAGATCCTCTCCCCACTAACCGCACTGCTCAACCTCTCTCTCTCTCTCTGCATAGGAAAGTTCCCCTCACTGTGGAAGACAGCTCTCATAACCTCCATCTACAATCTGGTGACCATCTCTCCTGTAGTAACTATCACCCTATATCTATCCTTCACCCACTTTCCAAGACCCTCGAGCGCATAGTGGCAGATCAACTCACAGAGTACATGTCAAAATACAATCTTCTGACTCCTGAACAACACAGTTTCAGAGAAGGGCACAGTACCACTACAGCTCTCCTCGACTTCAGTAGTTTCATACACTCTGCTCTGGATAAGGGCATGCTGACTGGTGCCATCTTCCTTGACCTATCTAAAGCCTTTGACATCGTTAATCACCCTCTTCTCCTCTCCACCCTGTCTCAAGTCCGCCTCACCCAGGGCCCCCTAAATTGGTTCATTGACTATTTGTCCAACTGGTCCCAAAAGGTGAAAATCAACTCCACCACCTCGAGCCCACTCCCTGTCTGCTCTGGAGTACCACAAGGCTCCATATTAGGTCCCCTTCTTTTCAGCCTCTTCCTAAACTCCCTCCCCAAAGCCTGCACCAGTAAGATCCTGCTCTACGCTGATGACGACACCCTCTATGCATCTCACCCAAATCCATCCCAACTTGAACTCTCCCTCTAAATCTCCTTCACAGAGGCTGAGTCCTGGTTCACCAAACACAAACTCGTGCTTAACCAAAAAAAATCAAAGACTATGCTCTTTGCCCACCACCAGAACAAACTTAAGCACACCCCACTAAAAATCAAGACATCCACCGCTCTACCCCTTGAACAGGTCCACTCATTTAAATACCTCAACATAACTCTCGACCCTGCCCTTACTTTCCATGGCCACATACATCAGCTCTGCTCCAATATAAACTCCCGTATTGGGCTCCTCTACCATCACTGGCAATGCCTTCCTCCCGATGCTCTCCAACTTGCTGTCTCCTGTTTGGTACTGTTGGTGGTTGACTATGGTGTTGTCATCTACGGGGCTGCCGATAACACTACCCTAAAAAGGGTCAAAGTGTTGCTCAACAAAGCCTGCCGTCTCTCTCTGGACTGCCCCAGTACCACCCACACCTGCTTCCTCTATAGCCAAACAAACTGGCTGGACTTTGATGACAGACTACAATACCACATCTGCCTACTAGCCAAAAAATTTCCACAGGGCACACAGCCCCTTGCCTCTCCTCAGACCTGTAACTGATACTACATGCAAGGCACACTAGGAGCTCCCTCAAATTATTTTATCAGGTGCCAAGGCAAAAAACCTCCCTGGGACAATGCTCCTTTCCCTATCGTGCCCCAGCTTGGCTTAACTCACTCCCACCACACATTGTTGAGGAACCCAAGCTTGGCCTCTTTAAATTCCTACTGCGCTCCCACCTTCAAGCCTCACACTCCTGTACCTGTCCCTAACTCTCTCTATCCATGGCAATACCTTTTTGTCCAATCCTCCAGCCTTATTCCCTCTGGCCATAACATGGACACCTAGCCCTCCTCCTCCCCCCCGCTCTCTCTTCCTACCCGACTTCTGACAATGGACTCTGTCCAGCCTCTGACTTCTTCCCAACCTCTGTGCCACCCTATCTTTTTTCCCCCTACCCAGCCCAAATAATCCTTACCCATGGCCAGCCCTATGCCCTGTTTGTCCTCCCCCCTTTTTCTAACCCTAAGATAGTACCTAGTAATGCCTATAATGCTATGATTCTTGACCATGATGTTGTATATATTGTAACGTAGTATGTTCACTATGTATATTGAACTGTACCTGTCATAAACACCTGTATTTTGATTGTATGTTATATGTACTGCATTTTTCTCTGTACTTAACGTGGAGCCTTTGTAAAGGAGTCTCTGACTCAAAGGATTGTAATTCCAAGCTACCAAATAAATAAATAAATTAGGTACAGGAGTGTGGACTTTTGCACAGAAAGAGATGCTCGCTCAAGGACAAGGGGGCATAATATGAAGCTGAAAGGGGGGAGACTTAGAAGGGATGTGAGAAAATATTTCTCTTAATATCGCTCTCTTTTCCCCCTCTTGGGGCCCAATGTCTTGCCCACTGTTCCTCCTTCATTAGGAGGTACTGGCTCAGTTCCCCCCCTTCCCCCACCTCTCCAGCCTCCTCTCCACCCCACCTCCTCCCACCTACTCCATAACTCTGGCTGCTGGACCCTTGCCCTTCCTGTCCATTCGTCCTCCTCTGGTCATGCTGCCTTCTCTTACCATTTCCCTAAAATTTGGAATTCCCTTCCTTTAGTTATCCACTCTGCCCCATCCACTCGTTTGTTATCCTCTCTTCTTTACACCTATATTTCTCCATGCTGCAACAGCACCTGAGCACTCCCCAATAGCCCTTCCCCATTATCTTTTTCTGTCAATAAGCATTTCCCTGTCCCTCCCCCTCCCTTCCTCTCACCTACACTTTCTTAGTCAGGCTAGCTATATTCCATCTCTTCCCCTCAACTACTCTGTCTCTGCTTTGGTCTGGCCACCAAACTCAAGTTTTAATTTACATCATGGTGTACAATTACTGTATTTTCTATTTTCTTATCCTATGCTCACCTAATCTGTACATAGCTATAATTTTGTACAATGTTATGTCTTTGCATGTTTCTGTTATGTTGAGTATCTTGGTTTTATGCATTACACCAACTTGTATTCTCTTATTCCCCTTCCCCAGGATGCATCTGGAAACTAGCTATTTTGGCTCAGTATGCATTTCCTGGTGAATCTTTTCAAATATATAAATAATTTCTTCACAGAGAGAGTGGAGAACACCTAGAACAGCCTCCCAGCAGAGGTGGCATGTACCACAACAGTAACAGGTTGCAAACATGCATGGGACAGACACAGGGGGACTTTAGCAACAGGGTTGGGGGGGTAAGGCCATAGCTCAAGTAGCATCTACAGTGAGCCAGCAAATAGGGACTTGAGGGCAGAATAGGTGAGCCAGGAGGTACTTTTCTGCCAAAAACTTCCATGTTTCTGTGTTCTTCAGGGTAGCCTGTGGTGATGATGGCAACCACGACTGAGCGCTTTCAAAAAGGGTGACCCAATCATGGCACCTGTGCACAGAGCTACCAGGCAGGGAGGGTGACCAGATGGGGGGGATCAGTGAATATAGCAACAGGATGTTGCTATATACACACACACACACACACACACACACGCGCGCAGGGTGGGGACCAGGCCGTGCAATGGGCGGAAGGGGAGGAGGGTTTGTGGGGTGTAGTGCAGCAGTGGGCTGCCTAGCTGGCCATGTGGTGTGGTGTGGTGGGTTGGTGGCAGACTAGGGTTGGGAGGGTGCTGGGTTCGGTTCTGGGCATGCACTAGTTTTTTCCACCGGTCCGGGAATTTTGTTTTGTTGTCTTTTGCAACCCCCTCCTCCGACATGCACTAATCTGTAGTTGAGAATCCTTTAATAGGGAGGTGCAGGGGGCATAGCCCCCAGCATAAAATAAAAAATCCAAGTCTCCAGCACCCTTTTGCTGTGCACTGGGAGTGTACACCGACGAAATTGATTTTCTGCGATGTACACTCACCCTAACTGTGATCGCCTTTCCACGATCGCCATATGACATGGAACCATTTTTCAGAATTCTTATGGGGAGGAAGAGCGAGAGCCAGCCTTAGACAGCTGAAAGCACCATGGAATACAGGGGATTGAGCTTCCCAGACTTGAATTATTTCAGTAGAGCATGCTAGATTTGATACCTGGTGGACTACATTAAGAGAGGAGATGAAGCAACGTGGTTAGAGGAAAAAGAAGTGCATTTACCCCCACAGTATACTGTAGTTCAGCTCAGGATGCCTTCAAACTTACATATAGAATAATACATGGGGGGAGTGCATAACATATACAATAATGGATGGGGAAGTGTACTTAATGAGAAATTAATGGTTCCCCGTGGTGTGGGATGTTACATAAACCCCAGGGGCGAAGCCCGAGTGGTTTATTAAAGCATCCCACACCAAGGGCAACCATTAATTTCACATTTAAGCACACTTCCCCACCTTTTATTTGTTATAATTGCTGGTCAGCAATTTTTTGCCACACTGGCTTCAGGGCTGTTGCCAGGATTTTCACAAGGGGGGTTCTTTTTATGCAGTCTGCAACCTTAAAAAAAAAGCTGTGGGTCTTAGGACCGCCAGGACCCCAGAAGCCATAGGGTCCTAGATGCTCTGTGGTGCATTTTGTGGCTTATTTTGAAGCTAAAGAAGTCATATCTGAAATCTCCTACACCCCTTGCTGTAAGCAAAATGATTATCTGGCTGGCTGCAGGGTGAATACATATATGTATTCAGTACCGGATGGCAGCAAGATGCTGCTAATGTAATATACCTAAGGCACTGTCTCAGATATATTATGTTATCAGCTTTAATATCTGCAGCTGTATCTACTGGTGTGTAGGTAAGGGGTCTGGGAACTGCCAGGCCCCAAGAAGCTCTGGGATACTAGATGCTCTGTGGCTCATTTTGTGGCTTATTTTAAACCAAAATAACTCATATGTGAGCTCCCCTCTACCTCCTGCTCTAAGGACAATTATTACTATCTGGGTGGCACAGGTTGTGTGTGTGTGTGTGTGTCTATATATATATATATATATATATATATATATATATATATATGTATATAAATATATATATATATATATATATATATATATATATATATATATATGCACTGAGCCTCAATGCAGAGTCTGCAGCTGGTTTTGGCTGGTACTGCATTTACTAACTTACTGCAGTGCTGACTTGCTTCTAGGGCAGGGGTCTGGGGCTGATAGGCCCCCAGAAACCATGGGCTACAGTATGCTCTGTGGTGCACTTTTGTGGCTAATTTTAAGTCTTAATAACTCATATCTGAGCTCCTTCTACCCCTTGCTGTAACCCTCACCCTCTCCAACTCAATATACCATTTAAGCAATCGGGTCGGTGCAACATGGCCTATAGCAAGGCTAGCAGGATGCTGGGAGGTATTGGTAGGAGTATTGATAGCAGAAGAAAGGAAGTAATACTCCCCTCTACAGATCCCTGGTGAGGCCTCACCTTGAGTACTGTGCCCAGTTCTGGAGTCCTCACCTCAGAAAGGATAGGGGTATGTTGGAGACAGTGCAGCGCGAGTAACTAAAAGATTCAGGGACAGCAGGCAGATCCTATGAGGAACGCCTCAAGGCACTAAATATGTACTCATTGGAGACCAGAAGAGAGAGGGGAGATATGACAGAGACCTTTAAGTTCCTTAAAGGAATTAACAAAGTGAACTGTGGTGTACTTTTTAGCCTGAGTACTAATTCACAGTCACATGGAAATGAATGGAAATTAACAGGAAGAAGGTTCAGGAGAGATGTAAGTACTACTTTACTGAAAGGATGATGGAACTTTGGAACAGTCTGTCAGCTGAACTGGTGGGTGCAAAAACAGTCAGGGGATTCAGGCAGGGCTGGGACATAATGAAGGGAATACGGGTTACTGGGGGCGAAAGGACCAAGGAGGAGAATAAAGAGAAGATGGGGAGGGTTAGTACCCTGGAGAAATGGAAGGTTCCAGGGATTATGGGGAACTTGGGCAGACTGGATGGACCTCTGTCTGTTTCTGCCATCATTGTCTATGTTTCTATGCTTCTATACCAGGCATTCCGCTTGGAAAAAGATCTGTAACATAATTCTTAGTTCAGTACCGGGTACTACACTTGTTGCCCCCACTGCATTCTCCAATGTAGTAGGCATGACAAAGGGAGTGAGGGGAAAGTGATTTGATGGGGATTCCTGCTGCAAAGTTACCATCTCCTAAATGCCTCCCCCAACCCCACCATGCTTCCAAAAGTATAGTGGATCTGTTCACAACACTGACCTGTAGCAACAAATGTCATTCTACTGACACATGGTTATCTGGAGAAAACACTTATCACAACGTATTTATTTTAACGGTATCTGGCACAGATAACACAGACAAAAGTGGAAATGAATGTCAAGGAAAATGGGACCACAGTGAAGACCTCTCTGAACAACACAGTTAGTGAGATGGCAGTGTAGATCCTAACCAGACCCTTCCAAATACTTGCATTGCCTTTCCACTGTGGTACCACTTTTGCTTAACTTATGAAAAGTTAAAACAGGCATATGAAACATGACAACTTTACATTTTGTAAAGAGGAGGATTTAAGTAATTTATTTCTAAATCTTCAGCCCATCCACTCAAAGAGCTCCCTTGCCCAGCTGCACAGCCTATCCCTTGATATACAGTTATTAAGGGACACATCTTCGGCAATAGTGGCCAGCAAAATTTATCTGCCGGTGACTGATAATATTATAAGTTGAGGTCCTCTACTTCTTTTTTGCTCTCTTGGAGATGTCGTCTCTGAGCCCGCCACCATGCTCTATCTTCCTTGAGTGCTAGCTGACAGTGTGAATTGTGGGCAGTGGACATGCTGTATTCTGGTCACATTCACGATGCTGACGTGAGCTCCAACTGGCCAGCCAGACATGGGGGAAGGTGCGGAGAAAGACTCACAAAGCATCTCCAGTCATCTTACTGGCACTGGGGGAAGTGATTAGCAGTAGATATGGGTGGAGGGGCGCATGCAGAGAGAAAGTGCTGGGGTTCATCGTGTGTGCTTAAGCACTCTGTGACAGTCACAAAATAAACAGAAATTATGAAAAAATGTTACAAATGATGAAAAAAAGGGGGAGTTTCAAAAGGGGGGGTTCTTTTGAACCAGCCCCTGGCAACGGCTATGCACTTTACTGGGGTACAGGAGTACAGACACACACACACACACTCTCACTCACACAGAGAGAGACAGACACAAATACACACACACACACACACTGGGTGTTTCTAGCTCTCATTTTTGTGTGTAGAGCTGGAGTTTTGTTTGTGGTAATTTTTTAATTTACTTTTAGACTTTCAATCGCAATCACGATCCACTTACCTAGGTGAGTCACGTCCGAGCCGTTCCTGCCGGCTTTAGTCCGGAGGAGTTTCCAAAAGGTAGGATCAACCAGATAGATTTTTGGGTGCTTCTTTATAAGTAGTCACAGTATGGAAGTGTAAATTAAGAAAGAAAAACCTTGTACTCTTGTCAGTTTAGGAGCTCCTCGCTAGCGAGCGAGGAGCCGCCATGTTTATTAAACTGTTTAGCCCGCCCCATAGCTGATGAACAGCCAATTAGGGTGTGGCTTTTTCTGAGTGACTTGACTCTTGCTGCTCATTATAACCCACGGGTTATAACGGCAAATAATAACTCGGTCAGCCTAAGGGAAAAATTGCTGACCAGTTATTATAAGAATTTAATGCACACCTGAGGTGTGGGATGCCAGATTAACCCCAAGTGTAAAGCTCGAGGAGTTTATCAAAGCATCCCACACTGAGGGTGTGCATTAAATCTGAGTTTTGCACTCCCCTCCCTATGTTGTTTTATATAATTACTGGGAGATGTTTTTATACCAACCTGCATAAGTGAAATAAAGAGAGCATTTTTACAAATCTTGTGTCTGCATTTTATTTATTTGAAGGCTAAGGTTACAAACACATTTGAACAAATAGCTCTTTTACAAAGGTACCACGTCAAATGATAACGAGGCAATACATACTGAAATAAACAAGAAACAGACAGTAGATAAGTGCATCAACAAACTTTCAAGTTATCCCAGCATAATAGGTTAGGTGTGGAACAATGTTACAAGCAATTCATCTTAGTGAGCAGCCAGCTTTGTCATAGGCTGTATATTAGGACACATGTTGTTAAAGTAGTTGAGACAAAGAGAATCAGCCCAATGGGCCTTGTCTAGAGGGGAACAGCACAGGATGAGGGGAACAAGGAGAGGGCAGGAGGGTCTGAGAGGGGTGAGCTGTATGGAGAATAGAGAGGGTAAAGAGGAGGGACTTACAGGCAAATGAGTAAACCATGGCAAACACGTGAAAGACTTCATTTGAATACTTTTTCAAGTGTTTAAGCAATTAAACTTGTATTTGACAAAGAACAGGGTTGATTTAAGTAACCTTAGAGTTACAATAATAAAGTGAGCTGCACAAGGCAGCTACTGAAAACTGGAGACATTCAACTTTACTATTGCAAAAACATCCTAATATTTATAAATCAATTACTTAAAGTATCATAAGATCTATATTTAATTGATCGAGTTTAAATTGTATGGAGGTCTGCTTCGAAGTTGTCATGATGATATACTAATTAGGCGCAGAGTTGAAAGTTCAGAGTGATTCCTATGTAGTTAATAGAGAGAAAGCATTTTCATTTTAGTCACATATTTAAAATCTTGCTGCCATGGTGAAATCTGCTTTGCAGTGGTGCTGTTACAGGTTAGTGTGAAATTCAAGCTATTTTAAATTATTTAGTACTTAAACTGTGATGTTACTCACCAGGGGGAAAAAACAACTGTGTGTTTTGGGATTGCCGATTGATAAAACTTGGGGAGAGAGCTGATTGGGTGACTGAGCACCAGTGGTGGAGAGCAGCAGAAGCTGGCATGTGTTTGTCGTTATAACCCATGGGTTATAATGGCGAATTTTAACCAGCTTCTTCTATGTAAAAAAAGCCACCCAGTTATTACATATAGAATAGTGCTCAGGCATATGCATATTATGAGTTTCTTTTATGCACCAAGGGTGTGCAATAAAAAAAAATCCTCATAAATACAGATGCCCTGAGTGTTGTTTTTTTTTTTTTGCAATAACTGGTCCCAGATTTTGAAATAAATTGAATCAAGTGAGGTGCTGCAAACAGTCACGCTGACAACTATCAGTAGCGCTGCAGACAGGGTCATGAAAATCAATGTGGCTAACAATACCTCAAACATTTTAAACTAGCGAGTTTAACTATTTAAATAAAACAGTGCATTTATTTGAAATTGGTTTTGAAATCAATTTGCTTCGATAGGAAAAACAGTACTGGGTGAGACTCGTGATTTCACTTTCCCGCTGAACACCTCAGGTCTGACTGCACCAACTGCAGCTTGTGCTGTCAGTTCAAAGCTGTTTCTCAGGATCCTGAGTTAGTGTTTCTGAAGAAATGCCACAATTTATTTATTTATTTAGTTTTTATTAACCAGGTTAGGTGTGCTAGCGAAAGTTGACTATTTTCAGGCACGACCCAGGAGAATACATATATAAAATGAGATGAGATTATACAATACATAGTATATAGTACAGGTACATAGTATATAGTACAGGTAGGTTAGAATACAGATCAAGTCAGACAGTACTCAAGATAATACATATAGCTATGCAGAGATGACAAAAGTGACATTAGTACATGCAAATAACTGAAACTGTGCTAAGTGGCAGCTATAAAGACATTTTATAGCAAATCTTGTTTAGAAGTGCAGCAGTGTCTTGGGCGAAATAGGGTGGTTAGCTGTGAGGCATTAAGTGGGATCAAAGCATGTGCAGGGGTCCGGGGATAGGTGGCAATATAGTTATTTTTTGAAGATTGGGTGGGAGTTAGCCTGCCTCAGGTCAGGAGGGAGGGAGTTCCAGGTGGCTGGGGTGGTGCAGTGAAATGTTCCAGAGCCTCTTGAAGTAAGACACCTGGGTACGGTAAGTAGAAATCTGTTTGCCGAGCGTAGTCCATGGGCAGATGTCTGTGGTGCAAGTAGAGCTGCAAGGGAGGAGAGGGTTTGGTTACAGATTACAGAGTCTGTGAGGGTCCCTAGGGAGTATAATCAGTAAGCAATTGGAGAGAGCCAGCCTAGGTCGCTATACAGTGTGCAGTGGTGCTTGAGGCAATGGGAAGAGGAGGCATACCGATATATGTTGTTATACGCGACATCCCATTTATGAAGAGCAGTCTTATGTGCATTAGCAAAAGTGGAGACACCATATTAATTTATTTGCTTTTGTTAACTGGGTAAGCACACTAGACAGCCGAGTGCCTATTTTCAGGTGCGACCCGGGAGGATTACAAGGTACATACATTCAAGAACAGTAGGATGAGTCAAAGTTAACATACAGAAAATATCAGGCATTAACAGAGATTAATAGGTAGCTAACAGCATAAGAGACTATAGGCACAAACAGATAATGTTTAGATATCTGCATGAGATACATACTAGATGATTAGGTAGTGAACAGCATAATACAGTATAGTACGGTCAGTGTCAACAGGGCAAACAATGTAGGGTGCTGGAAGCAAAATACCCTTGACAATTGCCAATTTGGCGGATGGTGTTAGCAGGTGACAAGTCTTATAGGATATTCCATGTTTGGCATTTGTTGCTTTACAGGTTGACTGGATGTGCAGACTGAAATCAAGGGATTTATCAAGGAGAACTCCCAGGTATTTGAAGGATGTGACACAGTCGATGAGAGACCCCCCCACAGTCATGGACTAGGAGGGGTTCCTTACAGGCACTGAGTTTGGGGGCAGTGCCAAATAGCATGGCTTGGGTCTTTTTTGTGTTGAGGATGAGCTTATTAGCATTTAGCCATGTTTGCACATTCCTGAAATCCAAGGAGAGGTTTTCGTTAATGATGTTAACTTTGTCAGCACTGGAGTAGAGGACGAGATCATCAGCATATAGGATAGCTGAGCAGGAGAGTATGGCATAATCTATGTTGTTGATGTATAGCAAGAAAAGATGGGGTCCCAGGATGGAGCCCTGGGGTACTCCGATGTCAGTGCTGGTCACATCCGAGAGAGTGGAGTTGAATTTAACAAGTTGTAATCTGTTTGATAGGTAGTTGCTAAACCAGTCAACTACTGAGGATGAGAAGTTAAGTCTATGAAGGGTTGAGAGAAGCAGGGGATGATCAACAAGATTGAAAGCTTTGGTAAGATCGATTAATACTGCTCCAGTGAGTAGGCCTTTGTCCATGTTGCAGAGTACATCGGTGAAGAATTTGAGAAAAGCGGTTGAGGTACTGTGTCCTTTTCTGAAACCATGCTGAGTGTCTGAGAGAAGGTTGTTTTCTGTGAGATAGTCAATGGTTTGGGTTGCAAGAAGCTTCTCCAGTAGCTTGCTTAGCACAGAGAGGATGGCTATGAGCCTGTAGTTGTTGATATCCTTTGGGTCTCCTTTTTTAAAGATAGGCATAACTCGGGCAATCTTCCAGAGATCTGAGACAATGCCAAGAAAGAGAGACAGAGTGAAAATCTTGGCCAGTGGTGAGGCAATCAGTGGTGCCGCTAGCTTCAGGAGTCATGGCTTGAGTGAATCTGAGCCAGGGCTAGTGTTGTCGGATATGTTTTGCAATAGTCTTTGGACCACGGATCTAGATATAGCTTTAAAGTGGAAAGGGGGGTAGTAGTTAGTTGGCAGTGGTCAGCACCAGATGCAGATCTCTGGGGTGTGCCGTAAGGCTGAGATGCTGTGGGAGGTGAAGTGAAGGACGAGGTGTTCTGAGACAGGTCCATGAATAATCTGTTAAAGGCATTTGCTGTAGTGTTCAAGTCATTGCAATGCACACTATTTAGGATTATATCCCCTGGAGCTGATGACTGGACAGCCCCAAGAAAGGTCTTGATGTGTGTCCAGAATTTTCTAGGGTCACCACTAGAGTTTGTGAGCAGTTCCTTGCAGTGGATGCTCTTTGCTGTTCTGATTTGTTTTTTACAGGCACTCTGAGAGGCCCTGTAGGTATTGTAATCCTCCGGTAGTCTGGACACTTTATACTTCTTCCAGAGTTTGTCCCGTGTACGCAGGTTAGCCATCAGGTCTTTGTGTAGCCATCTTGTTTGTTTACCCCTGACCCTTCTGGTGACCTTCGGGGTATGTTTATCCTGAAGTGCTGTGAAATTATCAATGAAGATATCAAGGACTATTTGAACATCATTGGAGTGATAGATGTTAGACTAGTTGATACAGGATACATCATAGAGGAAAGCTTCCATGTCCAGTTTGGCAAAGTTGGTACTTGTGATGTAGCGCAGAGGGGATGGGGGAGCATTGTCCAGGCTCCATACACAGAAAGTGGGGGAGTGGTCTGTGATAGCATCTGCCAAGATGCCTGTAGTTTGCACATGGTCATGGCGATTTACCAGTACCTAGTCTATGAGGATGGAGGTAGTTAGAGAAGGGGTAGTTCTAGTGGGTTCAGTTAAGGTCTGGTGCAGGTTATAGCTTTGCGTTAGTGTCAGCAGTGTGCTGTGAGTTGGGCCCAGCCAGTTTAGGTTAAAGTCACCTAAGATTATGACCTCGTTTTGCTTTGCGTTTGTGATGGTTTAATTAAGTAAATCCTGAAGACCTGGGATACCTCCAGTGAACGGGTTGTAGGCACAGATAATGTGGAGTTTTTTTGCGCCAAGGGCAATGGTTGTGTGTAGGGACTCACAGACTGAGGGGGAGCCGGTGGGTGGGCAGACCATAACATCAAGATGGTTTTTATAGAGGAGACTGACCCCCCCTCCATGTTTTGGGGAAGGCCTATCTCTCCATATCAAGGAGTAATTGGGCAAGGAACATAAGGAGTCCGGAATATGAGGCTTGAGCCATATTTCAGATAGGCAGAGTAGGTCAGGATTGTACACTTTTGTCCATGCCTCGAGATCAGCAAAGTGTCTGGTAATGCTCCTAATATTCATATGGGCAATGAGAAGGCATTTTTCTGAAACAGCCAATAGGTCAGTGGGTGAATGGTGGATAGAGGGGCCAGGGTTAAGTTCTACATCCCCGGACAATAGGATGACGAGGAGCAGGAGAAACCACAGTTTAATAGTGTGGAATGTGAGATGAACCAGTTGTGTCATTTTGTATTTTCTGAGCATACGAAATTAGTTGTAGGTACAACCCTTCAGAAGGATAAGGGTGGTGTAGGCACGCACATGTTGTGTTTCGGCAGTTTGGTTGGAGAAAGTAAAGTCGTTGTGTTGTGAGGTATTCGCTCCATGGTGGTTGTTGATTGGAACAGAGGTAGATACCCCATGTAAGCATAATAGCAGTATCAGAAGCAGGATTCGTCCTCCCAATCTATGAGTTGCCAGTTTTGGCAGGAGACTGCAAATGCTTACTGTAGCAAGGGTGAGTGTTCCGGAGTGACTCGTGGTGAGCTACTGGGGACCAGAAAACTGTTATTACTGTAGATCAAAGACCCAGAATGTGTTAAATTCCTGAAGGTGATGAACATTTGCCTAGGGCATATGCAGGATGTAAAAATCCTTTGTTAGAATATTCCTGTTGTTCTCCAAAACAGTTGTGAATAGATCTCAAAGACAAGTACACATCCTTTAAGAACAGGTCAGATGGAAATGTGGATTCAATGCAGCACTCCACAACCCAGAGCTTGTATAAAAGATTTACTGACCTTACTTTTGCTTTTGATGTCTTCCAAAAAAGTTGATTTATGATGAGAATGCCAATACCTGGTGGTGATGTTTTGCAGTTTCTTAGTCCAGGAAATGTTCATAGATGTTATGTCCAAGAATGGTCCCGTTCCTCCAGGCAGAAACACATGAAAAACCACAAAAACTAAACTACTGACAGAGACAAACGCAAACAGCCAGCCACACTGAGAAAGCCACTAACTGGGTGTGACGTCACACCCAGTTAATACGACATTTCAGATCAACCAAAATCAGGCTAATAAAAAGCACCTCACCAGTTATTATAAGGCAATACCAGACATAACCCCTTAGTCAGAGCAACAATAGGGCTGGCCCCATGGAGCAGAGGGCTGAGGCACTATGTGTGACACTCAGCCATCTGCTTATGGTTATAGGTATGATATTTGTCTTATAAATAAATGGTATGTGATGGTCTGCCTAAGACACACCAGTCAGCAAGTAAGCTTGACCTTTGACCTCAAAAGTGTCAGTGTGAGGAAGCAGTAGGATGTCATAAATTGACCAGTGAATAGAAACCCTAATTAAAAGTTTCCTGCTAGTCCAGTGGCACTGAGGGTTGAGGCGCTGGATGCCACACCTCGTGCCACACTGGTGATCCAGGTTCGGGAGTGAGCTCTGGTCTCTGGGGGGCTGGCCAGGGAGGAGACGATCGAGCATCCAATGACAGCTTTCCTCTCCTAGGGTACAGGAGGGATGCATCTCCCTGCACTAGTGACATCCTGCAGAGGCAGAGGTCACTGCATTCAGGGAGTGCTTGCGTAGGCAGGGGAAGTGCTGTAGGGAGACATCCTTGCCAAAGTGAGTGGGAGCACACGCACCGGTGCTGGACGTCATTGCACATCTACAGCACTGGTGGGGGGGGCAATGTACCAGAAAATGGAAAACACCAGCCCTGTGGGGTAGGCGACGGCACCTGACCCCCATGCCCACCGCCGGATCCCACTCTCCCGGCCTTCCAATCCCTCCGCCCGGGCCCTCACCTGCAGCATGTCCTGAGTCTAACTGTGCCCAAATAGGAGGGGTGGCCCCACCCCAGAGGGGTTAAGCCAGGGTACAAGGCTGCAGGAGGGGGGGAGAGAGAGGAGGCTTGGGTTGGGAGGATCTCCGGCAGGCATGATCAGGCCAGGATGCCTGACAGAGGCTCCGCAGGCTGCAACTGGAGGGAAAAACAAGTTTAAAAAAAAAAGCTTCCTGTTCTGATTTTTAACAAAAGGGCTTCTTGCCACATGCCAAGTGAAGACATTGTAAAATATTCCTTTTGAAGCTGGTTCACATATATGTATTTTATGACATAGTAGGAAGGGAAGTAATTTTGCTGATTCCTCTTGGTTTTCTCACCTAAAAGGGGACTAGTGACAGGATGTGGGTTTATGTGCCATCAAAGGAACCTGCTTGCAAAGACTGTCACATATTTTTTTTTTATTAGTAACAGACAGCAGAAGAATAATATACTTTTTGGATATCCACACTCAGATTACAGATTTATCACAGGTCTAACAGTGGCCTTATGGGTGGCATCACCAGGAAGTGGAGAGAACTGACTTTTGAATACTGCTTGCAAGAGAAATTTGTGGCAGAAGGACTCCCTAAAAAGCAAAGAGAGACTTAGTTCTCTGGACTTAAGGCACTTATGGTAACATCTAGCTAGGCAAGAACTTTTTAAGTACTTGTGGTATGCGTATTTGTGTTCTTTTTTTGTATGACTATAAGTTATTGATATAACTGTTCTGTGTTTGATATTTTACCTATTTTACAATTTTTAGTAAACAATATTTTCTTTGAAATACTGTTTGTGTTTTTTCTGTTTCTTTTGTATGTGAATGCTGAATCAGTGTTTAAGACTGGCAGCTGTTAAAGGCTTGAATGTGTTACTAATCTTGAAAAAGGTAAGAATATACCTAGGTCTCATATTGAGTCGTAAGGGTACATTTTGGAAACCTGGCTGGGTGCCACTGGGCGAAGGATTGTATTGCATTCCCGAAGAGGGTACATATCTGAGCCTGTTAACTGGGTATGCTAGCATAAGGTTCACATTTTGACCACCAGGACATGAGGCTAATAGGTGATTCAGACCCAAAACAGACAGGAGGGTTACCCTGTCTGTCCTCTGTTCACACTATCGCACTTCAAGGTTGGCACTGTCGGAGCAGTGGGCCTGACCTGCGGAGTGCATTTGTGACACTATGCACCTTACCTCTCACCACGCCAGTGACCCGGGTTTGGGAACAAACTCAGGTCACTGGCGGTCGGATGGGGAGGGAGAGGACTGAGCATCCAGAGGACAGCTCTCCTATCCCGGGGGAGTGAGCCTTGTCAACTCGGTCCTTAGCTGCCCCTAGGTGGAGGCCCAGTGGTAGCACTGGCAGCTCATGCAGCACGAAGGAAGCGGCCATGGTCATAGCATGTGTACACCTCCATGTACACACGCTTATACCACTGCATGGCCAGTGGGGAGAAAACTGGAAAAATGGTGATCACAGACTATATGAAGCCTTGCTTGCCCCCCCCCCATGCCATCACAGATTCACTGACCCCCAATCTGGATGAGAGTCTTTGGGTGGGAGGAGGAGGATGGCCTTCCTCTTCCCAGCCCCACCAGGAAGGGCAATCAGTGGGGGGTCTGTGGCTTGATGGACCAGGGAGGCAGATGATGGGTGGGTGGGGACAGGGCTGAGCAGCCACCTGCAGTGTGCCATGGGGGGAAAGTATATAGGAAAAAAAAACTCTCAAAGTGCTGTGAAGAAATAAATAATAATCATACCAGTAGATTGTATATGTTCTTTACTAGCAGCATATAATTTCTCTAACAATGTCCTATTTCTTTTGTCATGACACAAATACCCCTCACTTGATTTGGCACCAAGTGCAATACATAAACAGACTGGTAAGCTGAGTTGCAGTGAAGTGGACACTTAACCCTTAGAGAAGGATTCGCAAAGTTGGTCCAGTATGTAGCCACAGGCAAATTTTACTTTGCAGTGGTATTTTGCCATTGAAGTTGACTAGTACCTCATAAAGTGTGACCTAGTGACAAGGTAAAATGACTGCAAAAGAATAATCACATGGTTATGTTGCTGCAGGAAATATAGCCATATAACTACGTGAACCCATATGCAGTGTGAAGTCCTAAATTGTAGTGGAAGTAGTAGAAACTGTCCATTCTGTTCTGTGGTCGGAAACGTTTAGAAAAATCACATTAATGCAGGTATTTTTTTCACAGTTGGTTTTTAGAGCTCTTTGTTATGATTAGAAATTAGCTGTGTTATATGTATATGTGTGTTCTAATTGCTGTCTCTTACGGTTTGACAAGGCTTCTCATGTGCTGGTTGGGCAAGAGGACCATGAAGTGAAGCTGAGTCTGCTTGCCCAACCAGCATGAGAGCCTCTTGCTTAACCATAAGAGACAACAATTACAACACCCAAATAGATGTTGTATGATAATGGAATGCCAATAATATCTAGATAGATTTCTTGAACACAATTTTTTGGTGTTGCTTTTATTGGCTGTCCCCCTCCCCCCCTCGTATATTCATGGTTGTGCCCAACATCTTCATCTACTGTGGATGCACATGGTGAGGTGGTATCCGTCTGGGTTCAGTGCAGTGGTGCAGAGGCCATGGGAGTATATGTTTGGTGTGATGGCGTGGAGGCAGTACAATGCTTGTAAAATTAAAGAAAACAGGAAAGGTTAGTTTTTTTAGGATGTGGGGAGGAGTGTGAAGAATTATGAGGATTTTGGGGGTTTGGCTTATGAGAGGTGGTGTGGAGTGAGAGCGAGCAGTCTCACACACTGCAAAAATTGGGGCGAGCACGTCGAGTGTGCAGAGACAGCTGTGCACAGAATAAGATCATTGAATTATTCACAGCATTCCTTTGTCTCATAATTAAAAAAACGTTTTAGCACAGATATTTTTTCAGTTGCTATGTTTACTCTGAGTATTGTTATCTGTGACTGGACGTAGACTGATACTGGGGTTGAATTGTTGCTGGCAGCATAAAGTATACAACAGATATAGCTTCCACGGGGTAGGCCATCACTGGTTTAAAAAATTCTGCTTGTCTGGCAGTAAAAAGCAGCACATTTTGGTTAACTTGATTAGGTATACCTTAATTATAACAGCACATGGGGTAGCCTGCTACTGGTTCAAAAAATTATGCACATCTGCCGTGTTGCAGCATATTTTTGCTGGTTAAATGAGGTATAGAGCTGATACAGCAGCCCATGTTGTAGGCTGCAAATGCTTGTAAAATTATGCCACCATGTTGCTGTTTATTTTGCCTGACTAGATGAGGTATACAACAAGTATAGCAGTCCATGAGCCAAACCATTATACAGTATGTTCAGAAAATGTTGCCTTCTGGAATATTGCCATATATTTGACTGGCTGGATGAGGTATACATCAGTTCATGAGGTAGGCCATCACTGGTTCAAAAAATGATATCTGTCTGGCATGTAAAGGCAGCAGATTTTTGCTGGCTAGATGAAGTATATACAGCAGGAAAGCAGATTAAGGGGTAAGCAATCATTGGTTCAAACACTATGCCTGTCTGGTAGTAAAAGTTTTTTTGGCTGGCTGGATAAGATACATGGAATGTACAGCAGTCCAAGGGTTAAGCAACAACTGGTTCAATAAAATGATGCCTGTCTGGCATGTTGCAGGGGTTCAGCAAATTGCTGGTTGGATGCAGCTACAGGAAGGCTTGTTATCAATGGGTGCCATCAGGTAAGCACTGGCAGACATAGCAAATGGTTTTGCTGAAGATGATCTGGATTAGGCCTCGAGGAAGTGAAAGAGGCTTGGAGAGGCTGAAGCTAGGAACTCAGGAGTAGGCCCTTGAGGTGGAGGAGGAGGAGGAGGTATGGAGCAATGGAAAGTCCAGTAACTGTCTCATTGGTTTTATTTTATTGTTGAAACCCTCTAGGAACCACTGTAACTGTGCCCAACAAGCACCCCTTATCCTCCGCCATGTGAACTTGACTACTCTTTTTTTCTCGCCCACTTCATCCAACCGCCAAACACTACGCTGACAACACTCTAGTTTTACTAGTACTAGTAGTAGTAATGTATTTTATTCAGGGCAATGCCATGAAATAGATAAAACACCATTGAGTGAACTCATTTTCAAGGTGATCCAGTTATGCATTCATACAGTTACCTTACTATGCCCACCAAGCTACCACTGGTACCTGCCAGATGGCCTGCCTGCTTACTTTTGTTTTGTTTTTTTTTGTTATTGAATTTCCAGAATTTTTACAACATATGGTATCATATTTATACATAACATAAAAATGTTTTCCTGTTTTATATTAAAGTGTATATATAATAATATTACAGTTGTTACCATCATTTGTCCACAATTCATGAGGGGGAATTAAGTATTAGAATGAGCTTCACTGTAATAAAGTTTTAATAAGTACTGAAAACAAAACAAAAATATGCAAACGCCCAATACACATATGCAAAAGGTTATTCTGTAATATGGGTATGCATCCACAAGCTTACAGATTAGAAAACTGAAAGACTAAATACGTCTCCACCCTCTGTCTCAGTTCCAGTCACATCAATTATTTTAATTCAATCTGCATATGTTTATTTGGTATTCAGTTTCCAAGTAAGACCCATCATCCTCCCATATCTTCCTCAAGGGGAGGTATTTCTACCTCTCTATTTTCATATCGATTTTGTTTCTCTTGCTCTCTCTGACTTCTTTTTTTCTGAAATATACGTTTTTAATTGTTCAGGTTCAAAAAAGAGTCTTGTTTCAAGCAACCTGAAGTCTTGCTGTATTCTGACAAGTGCAGTTATCCCCAGCATTTAAACTGCCCTGGAGAACAAAGGGTTAGCATTTCTATGCAGAGCATAGAATACTGAGCTCGAGCTCGGTTGATGTCTCTGTCTGTTTCCCTTTGAACGCTAACTGTCAGATTCTTTACTCTGCCTCACTGAACAGTCGCTCCGGAGATTTCTCCTGCAGCTCGGTTTGAAAGTCAGTTTAAGTGTCGTTTTTTTCATCAGTTTCTAACCGAAAAAAGTTTCCCGCATAGTCGGTTCAGTCTCTGTCTGTAGTACCGTGAGTACTAGATAGGTTTTGTGCTGTATTTCTGTGTGGAACTTGTAAAAAGTGTGGATCGGTTCGTCCGAACCGATCATTTGTTTACTTCTTGTGTAACTTTAGTTTGTGGTTACTGGTTCTTATCGGTTCTAAAAAAAACGTGTTTTGAAACGTTTTTTTCCAAGACCCGTGACACGGTTAGGAACCGATAAGGGAGTCTTGCCTGGCGGTTGCTGAAAAAAGGGTAAGTTTGGTTAGGTTGGCCATGTCTGAGAAACCCAAGAAAAAAAACGGGCCCATTGGGTTTCAACACTGCAGTGAGTGTGGGGAGGTCTTTGCTAAGGCCGATCCCCACACCACCTGTGTTTATTGTCTGGGGTTTGACCATCACAATTCAGACTGCCAAATTTGCAACAATTTTCCCAAATCTACCCTGGAAAAGAGATTAGGTAGACTGAGGGAAAAGGAGGCCGAGAAGTCCACTGACCCAGATGGCCAGCCTGGTTCGGTTCCGACCGAACCAGAAGGAGTGCCCTCTGACCAGGGCGATACTTCTTCGGGCAAAAGGAGAGCCAATCCCAAAGGGTTGGTTCCTACTAAAAGAAAGCGCAAAGACAAATCGTCCGGTTCGGATCCAGAAGTTCATTTTCTGACCGCCGAAGAAATAGCCAGAGTGATTCAGATTGTGGAATCGCTTCGTCCGGTTCCGACCTATCCGGCACCTTTTGGCAGGGGCTCGGTTCAGTTGGTTCCCCGGTTCACGATTATACTTTGGAAGAATTTCATGAACCAGAGTTTGAGAAGGAAGGGGAGTTTGAAGATGATGATGGTGATGGTGAAAGTCTAGATGTGCCTGTGGAACCAGACTTCTCCCCAGACAGACCTTCAGGTGTATCCCCTCCTAGGCTTTCTGAGTTCCCTTCCCACTTTATGTTCTACAGAAAGGTGGCTGAGACCCTCCAGCTTCCTATGGAAGAGGAAATGGAGGATCAGGAGGAGCCTGATTATGTAGAAATGATGGACATCCCAGAGTCCAGGAGACTGTCTATTCCCCTTCACAAATTTTTTGGGAAACAGACACAAAAAATTCTAAAGTCTCCCAATTCTATACCTCCTGTGGACAGAAGAATGGACAAGAGACATACACTCTCAGGCTCAGAAATGGAGTTTTTATATCACCAATGTTGGGGTTGTGCAGGCTGCTGCCTGTGATAAGGCAAGCATTCCCTTGGCTTCACACCCCCAGACAAAGACTCTAGGAAGGTTGATGCCATGGCAGAAAAGCTGTACATGGCATCTTCCCTGGGACTCACACAGGCAAATTATATGGCCTATACAGCTAGGTACCAGAAGTCCAGGTGGGACACTGTACTGGCACTGGCTAAACAGGCCTCCTCCCAGCTAGCCAAGGAGCTGGAGGTGGTGGCTGCAGATGGGATTGAGGCATCTAAAGTTCAGTTTCATGCTGCTGTGGACTCTGTGTCATCAAGAGTCATGGCTACATCTGTGATTCTTTGGAGAATGGCTTGGCTCAGATGTACTAGCCTCTCACAGGACACCCAGGCTAAGGCCATGGATTTTCCTGTAGTGGGTAATTCTCTGTTTGGGGAGCAGACAGAGAATTACATGAAGAAAATGGATGAATACAGGACCACTTATAGGAGTGCTCAGGCCAAGGAGAGGCAGACAACTCCCTCAAAGGCAGCAGTCTAGGGGCAGGGGCAGGCCTTTTCAAAGGCCCTTTTACCATGCACAGGCCTCTTCTTCCTTTTCACAGAGAGGGGGTTCTTCAGAGGGAAAGGCAGAAGGGGGATGAGCCGGGCTGCATCCTCTCCTCAGCCTAAGGCCCCTGCCAAGCAGACACCCTGATGGGCCTGCCCGGGGTCGACTCTCCTATTTCAGTAGGGGGCAGGCTGGCTTACTTTGTCCAGGGCTGGATGTCTATTACATCAGACAAGTGGGTCCTGGAAGTAGTAAGCCAGGAACTGGTTCTCAGCTTCAGAAAATTTCCAAAGATGAGAGCCAGATCTTTTCCACCTGCAAATCTCTCAGAAACCCTTGCCCTAGAGGCAGAGGTTTCTTCTCTTCTAGCCTTAAGAGCCATAGAGAGAGAGAGTACCTACCCTTCTGGGGCAAAGGACTGTACTCCAGGTACTTCCTGACCCCAAAAAAGACAGGGGAGTGGCAACCCATCCTAGACCTAAGATATCTAAACAAACATCTTTTAAAACCAAAGTTCAGGATGGTAACTCTGGGAATAATCCTTCCCTCTCTAAGGCCAGGGGACTGGTTAGCCTCCCTGGACCTCAAAGATGCCTACTGTCACATTCCCATCAGGTGCTCCCACAGAAAGTACCTCAGGTTCAAGTTGCCCTCAGCCCATTACCAATTCAGAGCAATGCCCTTTGGCCTAACCTCAGCCCCAAGGGTTTTCACAAAGTGCCTGGCAGTAGTAGTTGCCTTTCTAAAAAGGCAAAAGA
Source organism: Neoceratodus forsteri (assembly GCA_016271365.2). Classification (NCBI taxonomy): domain Eukaryota; kingdom Metazoa; phylum Chordata; order Ceratodontiformes; family Ceratodontidae; genus Neoceratodus; species Neoceratodus forsteri. The sequence continues at coordinate 507,515,501 of CM028137.1, forward strand.
TTTCCATTTTTCCATATCTAGATGATTGGCTAATAGTGGGCCAGTCTCCAGACCAAGTGAAGTCTCACCTGCAAGTGACCCAGCAAGTGCTCACTTCTCTAGGATTTCTTCTCAACCTTCCCAAGCCAGTTCTCAAACCAGTTCAGCTTCTTACCTTTATAGGGGCAGAACTGGACACACTCAGAGCAAGAGCCTTTCTTCCTCTAGAAAGGGCAAAGGTTCTTATAGAACTAGTCTCTTCCTTCAGCCTTCGGGTATCTCGACCAGCAAGGCATTTCCTCCAGATCTTGGGCCACATGGCAGCCTCAACAGCAGTGGTCCAAGGGGCAAGATTCCAGATCAGGGATATTCAGTTCCACCTGAGAGCTTTTTGGTCTCAGAGGAAGGATTCCCTTACCAAACTGATCCCAGTGACTCTGACCTTGATCCAAGCCCTCCAATGGTGACAGGATCAGGACAATTTAAGACAAGGTGTTCCTTTTGCTACTCAGCCTTGTTCAGCGATCCTTACCACGGACGCTTCTCTTCTGGGCTGGGGAACCCATCTGGGGTCCCCTTACTGCCCAGGGGCTGTGGTCTCCCCAAGAATCCATTCTCCATATCAATCTCCTAGAGCTTAGGGCAGTTTTTCTGGCCCTAAAGGCTTTCTCTCAGTCAGTACAGAACAAGGTGGTTCAGGTCAGAACGGACAACACCACCACCATGTGGTAAATCAACAAGCAGGGAGGCACTCGGTCCATGGCCTTGCGCACGGAAGCCATGAAGTTGTGGTCCCTGGCTTATTCCCTGCAAATCTCTCTGGTAGCAGTTCACCTTCCAGGGAAGGACAATGTGCTAGCACATGCACTGAGCAGGATCTCTCAGGGCCATCACGAATGATCCCTGGACCCTCAGGTGTTGAAAGTGATTTTTTTCAAGGTGGGGCACTCCCAGAGATAGATCTCTTTGCAGCCCCAGACAATCACCAGCTCCCTCTGTTTTGGTGCAGACCTCCAGTCTTGGGCTCAGTCCCCCTGGACACCCTGATTCTGAATTGGGAAGGGAAGTTTCTGTATGCCTTCCCTCCCTTCCCACTTCTGTTCAAAGTTTTAGTCAAAATAAGGTCTCAACCTTGCAAAGTGATTCTGATTGCTCCAGATTGGGCCAGACAGCCCTGGTACCCCCTGTTGCTGTCCCTAGCAGTCCATCTTCCCCTGTCTCTTCCCAGGAATTACAACCTGTTAACATCCTCTCAGGGGAGGATTTGGTACCCCAATCTTCAGTCTCTCAATCTCAAGGCATGGCTCTTGAAGAGTTAGAGTTTGCAGATCTGCATCTTTCCCAAGAGGTTCTGGATATTCTCAAAGCTTCTCGAAAGCCGTCCACCAGAAAGACTTATAACTCCAAATGGAAGAGATTTAGCATTTGGTGTTCTAAGAAGCATATTTCTCCAGATACTGCTGGATTGCCTACGGTTCTGGATTATATGGTCCATCTTAATGGCCTAGGCTTCAGACCAGCTACTCTCAAGGTACACTTGTCAGCTTTTTCTGCATTTTTGTCTGTTGGGGAAGTCTTCCTCACTATCTTCTCATCCTGTGTTCTGTAAATTTTTTAAAGGATGGCTTCACACCAGTCCTCCTTTTAGAGACCCTGCCCCTGCCTGGGATTTGAATGTTTGCATTGCTCAACTTATGCAACCCCCTTTTGAGCCTATGTCTTCAGCAGAGCTTAAGTACTTGACTTGGAAAACTGTGTTCTTGGTAGCCATTACCTCTACCAGGCATATCAGTAAATTGCAAGCCCTGTCAGTGGAACCTGATTTTATCTCCTTTCACAGGGATAAAGTGGTCCTTAGAACCAATAGAAGGTTATTGCCCAAAGTGGTTTCAGACTTCCATTTAAACCAGTCTATGTCTCTTCCTGTCTTCTTCACTGATCATTTTTCCTCAGGAGAGAGGAGGCTACACAGTTTAGATGTTAAAAGAGCCCTTAGTTACTACATAGAGCGTACCAAGGGTCACAGGTTTGACTCCATCCAGGTGTTCCTCACTTAGGGAGAAGTGGGAAAGGGCAAACCTGCCACCAAGAAATCTGTTGCCAGGATTGTGTCTTGTATACAGTTCTGCTATGAAAAACTGGGAAAAACTCCACCCTCAGGCCTGAGGGCTTATTCCACAAGAGGTACAGCTGCTTCCCTGGCTGCTGCCAGGGATATCCCTCTCTTAGAAATTTGTCAAGCAGCCACCTGGAAAACAGTCCATACCTTTACCAAGCATTACTCTCTGGATATCCAGGCTAGGAGGAGTGATGCTCGGTTTGGCACAGCAGTACTTCAGAGCCTATTCCCAAAGTAGGTTCTGTCTCTCCTCCATGGAGGTACTGCTTGGTAGTCTGCACTTCTCAGAATACAGCAAGACTTCAAGTTGTTTGAAGAAAAAATTACTCACCTTAGTAATTATGTTTCTTCTATTGGAGTCTTGCTGTATTCTGACCTCCCTCCCTGCCTCCCCTCTCAGAACCTGTTTTTGGGAAGTGGGTGGGAAGGTGCAGTGTTGCACCTCAGGGGTATTTTTTTTTACACCCTCTTCTTGTATGGGTGTTTATTTTGTTATATTCCTGTTTGGTTTGGGTTTTGAGTTTTGGGTTTCCCGACTTGAGTCTTCTTTTGGTAGTCCAAAACTTTTAGTTGCCAGTTGGCTATTAAAAATTTTGTTTTACAATTTCCACATAGAATACTATTAGAGTGTTGCTCATAAGAATTTGGCGGTTAGCGTTCAAAGGGAAACAGACAGAGACATCAACCAAGCTCGAGCTCAGCATTCTATGCTCTGCATAGAAATGTTAACCCTTTGTTCTCTGGGGCAGTTTAAAGGCTGAGGCTAACTGCACTTGTCAGAATACAGCAATACTCCAATAGAAGAAACATAATTACTAAGGTAAGTAATTTTTTCTTCTTTTCCATACATAAGCCAACACTTAGCTGGCAATAGCACTTTAAATTTCGCTCCCTTTTCATCCACGTTCTCCTTGTATTGAAGAAATTGCTTGTGTTATTGTAATATAGCTGAGGCTATATCAGGATAAATATGGCAAATTGATCCAATGAAATTTAAAGCCCCTATTTTTCAGCCTGTAGAAAGAATAAGATCACGATCGGTATCAAAAGCAAGAGTGAATATAATTGTGTTCCTTGGGCCAGAGGAATCTTGAAAGAAATCTGCAGTATTTTGAGTCTGATTAAAGACAGATGCAAAGTCAGGGGAAAGCAATTGGAAACTGAAATCCTGAGTTGAGGCTTTACAGTTGATCATTTTTATACGTAGAGTGTGGGTTTCTGAAAGGAACTCAGAAAGCTTTAGTTACAAAAGGTAAGTTGTTTTCAGAAAGTTTGAGCACAGACACAAATAAATCCTTCAGGAGATCTCTAAGAGAAGGAAATACCTTATATGAATTTGTGACTCCCACTAACCTTAGATTTTTGTAACAAATAGTATTCTTCACTGTTTCCATTTTCCTTTGCAGTGCCAAAATAGCATTCAGGTTTGTGATAGAAAGAGATTCATTAGTAAGTGTCTTTTGTTTAGTGACATGAACTTCCTTTTTAATATTATTCTGTACCTCCTGTATTGATTTTAGTTCCAATTTAATGGATCTAAGTTCTGCGTCGACGTAGTCCATCCTTGTAATCATCAAATCCAGTTTCTTATCAAAATCATGAAAGAGCTTAAAATGTTCTGAAAAAGAGAAAGATACCTCTTTTAGATTTTTTAACTCCACTTTAGCTGGTAATGAATGTGTCATAGATGATGTCAGTTGTGTAGATCTCATAGACGGACTGTATGTTTGATTAATACTTTTGGAGGCTACTTCAACCCCATTTGACTTTTCCATTGGTATTAAAGTTACCCCTTATTTTCCTCTTATGGATACTGGGTGAGTATCTTTGTCTAATAGATTACCCAGCATCTGTGATGAAATGTTGGAAATTGAACTTGTTATCTGAAATGTTAGTGTTGCACCCTTCTTTAAAGCCTTTTTTGATTTCTTGTTTGATGCTGCTACTGCCGAAGAGTCATTATCAGGTGGTTTATTCACATTTGAGATTGTCATAGGTGTTTTTTTCTAGATCAATTAACAAAGAAAAATCCATATATATATATATATATATATATATATATATATATGCTTTCTGCCGCTTTGCCCTTGATGCACCCCCCCTGCACCCACCACTGTGAGCTTCTCCACTCACTGGCCCTCCCACCCCTTAACAACCGGAGACTACTTCACAGTGCTAAATTTGCTTCTAACTTCTGGCTCGGTTCCCTTCCACCCTACATTGCCTCCTTCCCATCTTCATCTCCAACCCCCTCCCATGCCCTCAGGTCTTTCGACTCCTGACTATTGGCAATCCCTCACCATCAGACCTCTGCAGGCCAATCAGCCTTCTCCTGCCATCTCCCAAAGCTTTGGAATGACCTGCCAGTCCAAATCTGCCATTCCTCCTCTAGGCAGTCTCTGTCCTCTGCCTTCCTAAACTAATATGCGGTAAATTGTTCATGCTCCTGACCTCCTCTCCCCCAACCCTTCAGCCAACCCCCCCCTCTCCTACTAGCACCCCCCCTCACTCCCCCTACATCCTACACAGCCTGACCTGCAGCTTTAGCTACCGGCTATATATGTGGGCATATATTCCTACCAGCCTCCGCACTTACCCCATACTGCACTTCTGCCTTGTCTCCCTGTCAAACGTAATCCCTTAGTCAGTGACTGTCACCCATGTATAGTTAGCACAATCCAGGTCTAAACCTTACTCCTTGTTCTCCCTTTGCTTCCAAACCTTCTAAACCTTCCTACGTTTCCCTACTTCATGTACCCCCCTTAAATACAAGGCAGTGAAAGCCCTGTAAACAATGTGTAACTCTAATCCGATTCAATGTAATAAATTTTAGTAATGGAAGTATGTAGTCAGTTGTGTATAACTCCCTAGTCATGTCTCTAATGTGTAACTCAATGCTATGTATTATATTATGTACTCACTGCTCTCTTCTGTACACCCCCCCCCCCCCCAGGTCGCACCGTGAGATGAGCATCTTGTTGCTCAGTGTGCCTTTCCTGGTGAAACATTTCAATAAATAAATATGTTGGTGGGCTTCCTGAGGCAGAAAGTGAGGATATAGGGCAATCTGTTGTCTTTGGGTTGGTGTCCAAGAGAACCCTCCCCCCAAAACTGTCGGTAGGCTCCACATACCTGTCAGCATCTGCAGTCCGGAAACTGCCTCCCCTAAAACAGAAGCTGCAGTTACAAAGCAGTCAAATTCTCCTCATAATAGAGTTAATAAAAGTTTAAGGGACAGAGCTTTTTAGTGTGGCTGCTATCCCGTCACCATCTTGGGACCCCCCTTGTCTGCCTGCTTACCTTTGTGTGAACTCACATAATACTCCATCAAAATAATTAACCTGTGTGACTGCAGGTGCCTTGTTGGTGCTTTGCAAACAGTACACCTTGTTGTCACTTTGTCACCAGATTCAAATCTCTCCTAATCAGTTTTGCATATTTGTGGTCCTTATGGCTAACACAGATAAACCAGGATACTTAATTCTAGAAAGACTAAAAACTATCCAGAAAATGTAACCCAGAAGGGAGCTAAGCTATCCAGTGGAGCTTGTAGTTCTGTTCATGCACTATCTGAGCAACTGTACTTTTAATACTTTTTTAGCCCCTCCTCCCCATGTATTCTTTTCTAACACTGACCCTCGCTCACTCTGCTTTCTTCTCATGAAATCCTCTACAGTTCAACCAGCTTTCTCCTTCAGATTCTCTAATCTCTGGTTAACTCTTCTCCTACGAATGTCTCTGATGCCTCCTAACCCTACCAAACTGGACAAATGGAAGCTTCTGTGGTCTACTGGTACCAGAAGTCCCCCCCCCCCATGACTGTATCTCCTAATTTGGTTATTGTAATTGTTTAGCTGCATTGGCATCATCAAAAAGGACAGTTACGTAAGAATTTACTGTAACAGAAGATCTTCGAGGGGATTTCAGTCATCAGATCACACCATAGGAACTTCCCCATCATTGAAGTGGAATCCACACAGAATATTTTTGGCAATACAACTGCGGCCACCCATGCCAACATCATTTGACAATGTCACCAACCCTATAAAGGTGTGAGCGGCCCCACTCCCTCCTCAGTTCTTTTGCCCCAGAGATTAAAGGAGCAAGGCCCTACCAAAGGGGAGTGAGGAGAGAGAAAGGTGCCCAGGCCTGTAAGAAAGGCTGGATACACCAAGTAGCCAATTCCAGTAAGAAGCCCCAAAAGGGGGAATGGTCGGAGGGAAACAGACCTGATGACTGAGATCCCCTTGAAGATCTACTGTTATGGCAAGTTCTTACTTAACTGTTTTATCTTCTTCGGGGGTGTCTCAGTCATCAGGTCACACTGTAGGAACAAGTCCCAAGCAGTTACTTGTGCAACAGACAGTCTGGGAGGAAGGTCAGCCTTAAACTTAAGAGAGGGGGTCTTGCAGCACAACCCTGCCAAATCCTTGATGGGCTCTAGAGGCAATGTCTAGACTGTAGTGTTTAATAAAGGTATGGATGGTGCTCCAGGTGGCAGCTGCACAAATGTCAGTGGCTGAAACCCCTCAGAAACAAGCCACAGAGGTAGCCATGCCTCTGGTGGAGTGAGCTTTGACAGCACCAGGAAATTCTTTGCCGTACTTGTTATAGCAGAACACTATGCAATTTGCCAACCATTTGGATAAACATTGCTTAGAAACTGAAGCGCCCTCTCTACCTGGGGTGAAAGAAAAAGCAACTGCTTCGACTTCCTGCTTGCTTTAGTTCAGAGCAGGTAATACTTCAGTGGTCTGCGCATGTCTAGCATAAGGAGCAGTGCTTCCCCTGGATTGGCAAGCTCTGGAAAATAAACAGGAAGGTGGATAGATTGGTTCAGTGTAAACTCAGACACCACCTTGGGAAGAAACTTAGGATTCATATGTAAAGACACACTGTTTTTGTGAAAAACCAAAAAAGGCTACTTGCACAAGAGGCCTGAAGCTCAAAAATTTTTCAAGCAGAAGTAATAGCAACTAAAAATAATGCTTTCCAGGAAAGAAAGTGCAGGTCGTAAGTTGTGACTGGCTCAAAGGGAGACATGGTCAACTTCTCCAAAACAAAATTCAAATCCTAAGCCAGGATGGGAGAACTGCTTTGAGGTTTCAGATGCAGGATGCCTCTTAAAAATGCATGGGAGACATCCAGCTGAGCTATGGTATGGTCACCTACGGGCTCATGGAAAGCCGAGATAGCTGAAAGGTTTATCTTGAGGGAGGAGTATTGGAGACCTGAATTGGACAAAGAGATCAGGTAGTCCAGGATCTGGTTCACCAGACAGGTGAAGGGATCCAGATTATGCTTGGCAGCCCATATGGCAAATCGCTTCCATTTCATGGCATAAGTGGCACTGGTGGAAGGCATCTGAGTGTCAACTAGGACATCTGCTACCCTGTTAGAACTCCCAAATCTGGTGATAGCTACATCCTCAGGAGCCAAGCGTGCAGATGGAGGGACTTGAGGTTGGGATGGACCAGGGTCCCCCGATCCTGGGTCAGCAGATTTCTGCAGAGAGGAAGTGGGACCAGAGGTTCCTCCACCAGCTGCTGAAGAAAAGGAAACCATATCTGGCGAGGCCAGAGTGGAGCCACCAGGATCATGGTGGTCCCCTCCATCTGTAGCTTGATGAGCACCCTCTGAATCAGAGGAAAAGGAGGGAAGGCATAAAAAAACCTCCTGCTCCAGGAGAAGGACAATGTGTTTTGCCAGAAAACTCCAGGCACTGGATCGAGCGAGCAGAAATTGGGCAGTTTTGCACTGAGTGGAGATGCAAAAAGGTCCAACTCGGGATGACCCCATCTGTCAAACAGATCTTCTGCAATGGATGACAGAAGTTCCCACTCATGCATGCTGGACTGCATCTGGCTAAGGCTGTCTGCAAGAGTGTTAAGCACTCCTGGGACATGGACCACTGAGATGGTCAGACTATGATCCGTAGCCCAATACCACAATCTCATGGCGTCCCTGCATAGAGGGTATGAATGAGTCCCTCCTTGTTTGTTGATGTAATATACCACACAGACTCTGACTGAATCAGCAACTGACCTGGAAGAAGAAGGTGGTTCTGAAAGGCCTGCATGGCATACAGAACCTCTCACATCTAAAGGACATTGATATGCAGGGATGTCTCAATCTGGGACCAAGAGCCCTAAGTTTGAAAGGGATCCAAATGGGCCCCCAGCCCAACCCAGAAACATCCGTGGTGAGAATCTGCTGTGGGGAGGAGAGCTGGAATGGAATCCCCTACAAGAGGTTCTGGGGATCCATCCACCACCAAAGCACTTTGCAAACAGGAGTGGAGGCTAGGACTAACTGGTCCAAATCATCCATCCACTGGTCCCACTGCACTCTGAGGGTCCACTGAAGGGTACACCTGTGGATTCTGGTCAGGGGGACAGTGGAAATGGCAGCCGCCATCAGCCCCAAGAGCCTCAGATACAGTCTGACTGGAACATGCTGACTCTGGGCCACCTCCTAGGCCTGGGCCTGGGCCATGAGGCACTCTGCTCTGTTCAGGGGCAGGAAAGCTTTCCCCTGCGCTGAGTCCAGAACTGCTCCTATGTATTGCAGTCTTTGGGATGGAACCAGGACAGACTTGGGCAAACTGACAGTGATGCCCAGGGAGAGGAACAGCTGAAGACTCCTGTTTAAGGTCTCCAGGAGCTGGTTCCTGGATGTGGCTTTTAAGAGCCAATCTTCCAGTTAAGGGAAGATGTACATCTCTCCCCATCTGAGAGCCACAGCTACTGCTGCTAAGCACTTGGTAAAGACCCGCGGTACAGAGGACAAGCCAAAGGTCAGCACCTTGAACTGCTAGTGTTTGCCCTGAAAAAAGAAACTGGAGAAACCTCCAGTGAGAAGAGAGAACACCGAGATCTGCAGGTAGGCATCCTGCATGTCCAGAGAGCATAGCCAGTCACCCTGCTTGAGCAGGGGCATAAGACCGGGCAAAGTTACCATGTGGAACTTTTCATACTGGACATACAGATTGAGGTCTTTTAGATCCAGAATATTCCTCAAATCTCTGGTCTTTTTGGGAACCAAGAAGAGCCAGGAGTAAAACCCTTTGTTCCTCTGATGCCTGGGCACGGGCTCTATGGCCTGTTTGAACAGGGATTGTACTTCCTCCCGGAGCACAGGCAAGTGAGCTGGGGAAAAGCTGGAGGGCATGGGAGGAGTCTCTGGAGGGTGCTCTACAAGCTCCAAGGTGTGACCCTTTTCTATACGTTGCAGAATCCAAGCATCTGACATTATGGTTCTCCATTGATTTAGATGGAAGGAGAACTGACCTCCGATCATCACCTTTTCATCGGGGACCAGAAGAGGGGGATCTGGCAAGGAGTCAAGCTGATGCAGATCCAGCTTTGGAGTCTGGTCCATCTCCTCTGTGGAGCTCAGCAGCAGCTTAAGCATTGGAGGGTGTGGGTAGGGTAGCAGAGGCTCTTCGCTTGCCTTAGGCCAAGAGACTGCTCCCTGCCTGCATTAGGTAGGGAAAAGGGGCAGACTAGGTGGGCCACATGGTCCTTATCTGCTGTCATCTTCTGTGTGTTTGTGTAACTGTGTGTTGAGTGTCCTACAAAAAGGTAGGTGCTGTCTGCCCTTCTGCTGCTGTGTGTGTGGTACAGTGAGTGATTGGATTTAAGGGCACTTCTGGAGGCCTGAAGTTCATTGATTATGTCCTGAATGTCCAAGAAAAAAAGTTTGTCTCCATTAAAAGGGGCATTCTGAGCCAGCCCGGTGGCGCAGAGGTCTGAGGTGCTGGCGCCTTACCTCGTATCACGCTGGTGACTCAGGTTCGGGAATGACCTCCGGTCACCAGGGTGCTGGCTCGGGGGAGAGGGTTGGAGCAGGATTGAGCCATAGCTCTCCCCTCCAAAGGGGTGGATGCCCGCTTGTCCGTAGTCCCACTCCCACCGGGTGGAGGTCCAGTGGGTGCGTAGGCAGTACAGGTAACGACAAAAGTCAGGGGAGGGGCAGAAGTGGCCACTGGATCCTGGCATGTGCGTGCTCCTCCACGTGCATACATGCATGTGTATGCCGTGGTCTCGGGGAGTAGGGAGAAAAATTAAAATAAAAAATGTATTTGGGGAAAAAAAAAATAAAAGAGGCATTCAGCACCTTCTGCTGGAAGTCCACGGCAAAGCCAGAGACTCTCAGTCAGGAGTGCCTATGGAGGCAGATGCCTGTGGCAGCAGCCCTGGCAACAGTGCCAGCTATGTCATGAAGGCCCCTCAGGAGGTGCTTGCTGACATCTTCAGCCATCTGCAAGCATTGGAGAAGCTCCTGCGTCTGAGAGCCCTCTCGAAGAGCCTGGGCAGTGGCTTTGCCCTTCTTCCAATTGGCGTTCTGGTACTTCATCATGTGGGACAGGTAATTTGCAATCTTCAAACCCAAGGCAGAGAAGTCCTAAACCCTCTAGCCCCAGATGTCAATTCTGCAAGATGCTTTGTCAGGGAGACGGAACTGAAGTGTTTGGGCACCTTAGACCTGTCATGAGTAGCCTTGATGACCACTGAGTCTGTCTCAGGTTGCGTAGCATAGTGAGGGGAGAAGCAATTCTGGACCTGGTGTTCAATGGTGAACATGTGCAGGACATAGACATTGGGGATCCCATGGGTGGAAGTGACCACAACACAGTGTGGTTCAACCTGAACATGGGTAAGGAAGACATCCCCACTAAGACAAGAGTGCTAGACTTTAGGACAGTGAATTTTAAGAGAATGAGGGAAATGATCAAAGATGACCTAGGGAACCTAGAGGAAGGCTTGGGTGTGGAGGAAATGTGGAACGCGATCAGAGGTGCCATACAGAATGCCACAAACAGATGCACAAAGATGAGGGGAAAGAGGGTGGGAAGTCAATCACCTAGGTGGTTTAGCAGGGAAGTGGTTAAGGCAGTGAAAGATAAAAGGGCAGCATACAAGAAAAGTAGAAGAACAGCAAGGGAAGTGGATGAGGAGGAGTACCAAAGGCTGGCTAAACTAGCAAAAAAGGAGGTAACACAGGCAAAAGCAAAGAAGGAGCTCCACATAGCAGAGGGGATAAAAAAGGGCAATAAGGCCCTCTTTTGATACATTAAAGAAAAAAGAGACAGCTGGCCCGACAGCGCAGCGGTAGCACTGTCGCTAGTGATGCCAGCGACCCAGGTTCAGGAACGAGCCTGGGAGCTGGAGGGCAGGCCAGGGAGGGGAAGCTTGAGCATCCAACAGACAGCTCACTTCCTCTGGGAGGGAAGGGGTAGCAGGCCGGTGCTGGTCTGGTCTCTAGTGGAGGCCAGAGGTTCAGCAGCCTGATGCCTCATGTGGGGTGGGGAGCATGGTAGGATGTTGGCGTACGCGTCTTGACATCACAGCACAACCACAATTCTGGGGAGAAAAAGGAAAAAATAGAGCCAACTGGAGCTCCTCTGGCTGAAGTGGTGCCCTTCACCACTCAACTTGCAAGGCCACAATGGGGGGCTCGACGAAACACGAAGGATTTGGGGGTCCCTCCACCCCAACCCCACCTGGAGGGCATGGCCAAGGCTACATAGGAGCACCTGACACCACTGACTACCCTTTTTAACAAATCATGGGAGGATAGTGTGGTACCTGAGAACTGGAGGAGAGTGGATGTGATTCCCCTTCACAAAAGTAGGAGCAAGACAGAGGCATGAAACTACAGACCTGTCAGTTTGACCTCTGTGGTAGGAAAAGTGATGGAATCACTTCTGAAGGAAAGAATTGTTGAGTACCTAAAGGCCAGTGGGGCACAGGACCCAAGGCAGCATGGGTTCACAGCGGGAAGGTCATGTCAGATGAATCTAATTGGTTTCTTTGACTGGGTGACCAAAGTAGTAGACCAGGGAGGGGCTGTGGACATGGCCTACCTAGACTTTAGCAAGGCATTTGACACAGTCCCACACAAAAGATTAATAAACAAATTAGCCAGCCTGGGAGTGGATCCCAGGGTGGTAGCCTGGGTAAAACATTGGCTGGACAACAGGACACAGAAGGTAATAATAAATGGAGTCCACTCTGAACAAAGGGGGGTTACTAGTGGGGTACCGCAGGGTTCAGTACTGGGTCCAGTCCTTTTTAATGTTTTTATAAGTGACATTGCAGAGAGACTGGAAGGAAAAGTATGCATCTTTGCAGATGTCACAAAGATCTACAACAGGGTTGATACACAAGGAGGCATGGAAAGGATGAGAAGGGACTTGGCAAGGTTGGAGGAATGGTCAGAAGTATGGCAGCATGGATTCAATGCAACTAAGTGAAAAATAATGCACCTGGGAAACAAAAACCCAGGGGAAGAGTACACAATGGGGTGGGGGAGGTAGTAACAATAACAAAAATGGAAAGGGACCTGGGATAATCATATCAGTTGATCTTAAGGTTGGCAAGCAATGTGAGATGGCAGTAGGGAGAGCTGGGGGGATACTGGCATGTATAGGGAGAGGCATCACCAGCAGAAAACAGGAAGTTGTTATCCCTCTGTACAGACAGTTGGTGAGACCCCATCTGGAGTACTGCGTCCAGTTCTGGAGACCCCATCTCCACAAGGACATAGACAGAATGGAGGCAGTCCAGAGTAGGGCAACTAAAATGGTGCAGGGTCTGCAAGAGAAGCCATATGAGGAGAGATTAAAGGAGCTTAATATGTATATCCTTGAGGAAAGGAGGAAGGGGGGGGATGTGATAGAAAATTTTAAGTACCTCAGTGGGATCAACAAAGTCCAAGAGGGTAGCATATTTCAGAAAAGGAGATGTGCAAGAACAAGGGGACACAATTTGAAGATAGAGGAGGTACAGCTCAGGGGCAATGTGAGGAAGTATTTTTTCACAGAGAGGGTGGTGGATGCATGGAACAGCCTTCTTGAGGAGGTTGTGGGGCCTAAAACTGCGGGAGAATTCAAGAATGCATGGGACAGACATAAGGCAATTCTTGTGGGGGGTAGGAAGAAATAGGCTGTTGGTTAACTAGGATCTGCAGCTTATCCAGTAGGTAGGGAAACGGGCAGACTAGGTGGGCCAAGCGGTCCTTATCTGCCGTCAAAGTCTATGTTTCTGTGTTTCTATGTTTCTGACTGGTGGATCGCAGTCAAGGTGGGTCGGGTAAGCCGGTTGGATCCAGTTCTTTCCCGCCTTGATACGGTTGGTGACGTCATCACATGATGTTGAAGTGGGCAGCCCCAGTTGTACTGCTGAAAATATTCCTCGTGGATTCCCCTTCACCGATGGTGAGGTTCCTACGGTGTGACCTAATGACTGAGATACCCCCAAAGAAGATCTGTACTGAGCATCATGGTACGGTTTGTACTGTTCATACCATTTTTTGCAACTGATTTACCTTGGTACCTGTGTTTGGTTAATCATGAATCTTAGTAAATGTATTGATGTTTTGCACTGTTCGCTCCCTGCCCCCCCTCCCGGAGTGAGTGAGTGAGTAAGGGAGGGAGGGAGGGGGAAGGAAGGAAAGAAACATAGTACCACAGTGAGATAATGTAATAATTTAAGGTTGGAAGGGACTCTTTATTTATCAAGTCCACTTCTGCACTGCTTCATAAGCAGCAACCAACTACTATGCTGTACAAACGTTCTCATTTATAGCTTTCCCACCATCTTACTACCCAATGAACCCTGTGGTTCACTTGGTAGACAGACCTTTTCCAGACTTTCCTTGAAGGCCTGTACTGTCTTCATGTCCACTGTCTCTGCTGGTAGGTTGTTCCATAGGTTCACCATCCTCTGGGAGAAGAAATGCTTCCTAACGTTACCCCTGAATTTACCGCCTTTGAGCTTCACAGCATGCCTCTGTATCCTGTAGAAGCACACCAGATCAGATCAGACATTTCAGTGTGCTCAACCTTTTCAACACCCTTTAGTGTGTGAAAGACAGATCATGTCCCTCCTCAGCATCTTCCACTCCAGAGTGAACATGTTAAGGTCCTCTAGTCTTACAACACAACAATCAATTCGCTTTACCCACAGCCACAGCTCATTGCTATGACAGTTTCAGTTTCCCATCAATGATGAAGCCTAGGTTCATTTCATAGTCCAGTGCTGGTAGTTGTTTACTATTTAAGTTGTACCCTTACTGGAATTCTTAGGGCACTGGTAAAAGACTTTCTACTTATCCATACTGAATTCCATGTGCCACTTGTTGCCCCACACTCCCCAGTACATTTAAGTTAATTTGCAGACTGTCTACCTCTTTCCTGGTGTCTACCATCCTCATAAGCTTTACTTCATCTTCAAACTGAATTGCCTTTCTTAAAACCTCAGACTCCAGGTCACCAATTAAAATATTGAACAGTAGGGGCCCCAGCACTGACCCAAGGGGATCTCCACAGGTGACTTCCTTCCAGTCTGACATTGTCCCATATACCACTACACAGTGAGCCTTTAAGCTCAACCTGTTCTCTAGCTAGTGTACTATACTTGTAATTCCACACTTCTCATGATGACCTGTATCGAATGCTCTACTGAAATGTAAGTATCTGTATTTTAACAAGGGCAGTACAAATGCCTTTTACTGAATATTCAGCCAAATATTTAGTAGCTAAATATTTTGGATATTCAGTATTTGGGTATTCAGGAACTGTCTGATTAAAAAAATAAAAAAAGAAAAACCTACAAAAACACTCTTCCCCTGCCCTTGCTCAGCTACTGTAACTGTCCAACCCAGCCATTAATCATTTACCCAGTCCCTCCACCTCTCGTCTGCACCAATCCAACCCTCCTCCCCCCAGCACCCACATAACATGTATAAATAATCATTTAAATTTTTGTTTTCATCCCACGGTGTACAACTGACACAAGCCGTCCACCTCTGTGGCTGGCGGCCATCTTGTGCAACAAAAACTGCTTGTCTGCACTATATTGATACATTCCCCAAGTCTTTTTCCATCCCCCAATACTGACAGCACCCTTATTCCACCCTACTCTCCCCATCAACAAAGCAGCAGCACTCTACAAGATGACTGGCACAACTCGCCCTCCTCCACCACTGGGTTTCTATAGTGACAGAGCAAGCACATTCATTCATTGCAAGGAGACCATTGGTGGAGGAGGGCAGGTTATGCCAGTCATCTTGTAAAGCTCTGCTGCTTGGGTACTGAGGGGAGATGGGTGATATAAGTGTGCTTCCAAAGTAGGGGGATGCGGGGAGACTCGGGGAGAATATCTATATAGCACCAATAAGTGCTTTTTGTCGCACAAGACGACAGCTGGACATGGAGATGGGCAGATTGTGCCAGTTGTCCCCTGCAGGACAAAAATAACATTGAAATGATTGATTATACATGTTGTGTGGGGCACTGGGAGGATGAGTGTGGAACTGGGTGCAGACAACAGGTGAGCGGATGGAGGTAAATGCTTAATAGCTGAGTGGGACAGTTAGCTAAGCAGGAGTGGATGAAGGGTGTTTTTCTAGTTCTTATTAAATTTATTTTTAATTGGGAACAAATAGTAGCTCCTGAATACCAATAGTGCCCGATTCGGGAAGGGCTCCCAAATAGGAGCCCTACAATTTGTGGTATTTGGGAAATACTATTCTGTCCCTGCAAAGCCCTAATACTAACTCAGCTGCTTTTCCCCTATCTAGTGTCTTTGTTACTTCCTCATAGAAGACCAACAAGTTTGGCTCGCACAACCTCCCCCTTAGTGAACCCATGCTGACTCTCCTTTAACAGCTGAAATCTATCCAGATGCTCTGTAATCTGATCTTTGATAAATCATCTCTAATATTTCTCCCACAATCAAGGTTAGGCTCACTAGGCTAAAGTTACCTGGATTATTTCAACTTTTTAAACAGAGGGCTCAGTTACCTTCCTTCAGTACCTGGGCACCGCACCTGTTTCCAGTAACTTCTGGAAAAAATTTGCCGGAGAACCAGCTATTGCATCTTTTAGCTCACTGAGCACCCTAAAATACACACCATTCATCAGTCCTTATAATTTATTCACCTAGTTGTACAGCAATTAAGCTAGTGGTAACTCTGATTAGTGTGTGGCATGTGGACTTGAATTTCTCATCCGAATATAGCAAATTTACCCCCAACACCTCCTTAGTATGTACTAAGTGAAATATGAATTTTGCCTTTTAGCAGCCGAGGCATTTTTTTTTTTTTTTTTTTTTTTGATTTTTATTAAAAAAGGGTTTTCATTTCACACACAATGCACATGTATCCATTTCTGGCAGTAATAGCCATTCTTTGTTCAGATTACATGCTTTTACATTATTTTAAAAGTTAAGACACTTTTCTCCCTATTTCAGTATAGACAAGCAGGAGAAAAATGAGAAAAGGTGGAAGATGAGGCAGGGCCCCCCTTCCCCCTCTCTTTTTTTTAAGGAGTAAATTCTTTGTCTATATGAGCTTGGTATGGAGACCATCCTGTCCACTTGTTCTGGAAACTTGGTATTCTGTCATTTAGCTGTGCTGATAAACCTTCCATTTTATATATATATATATCAATTATAACTTCTCTCCATTCTTGTATTGTTGGTGTTACTTTTTTTCATCCATTTTCTAGTTAGCACCTTTTTTGCTGCAAGCAAAAAATTGACATTAGCGTTTTTTCCCAAGAGGGGGACCGGTCCGGATATATAGACAGCAGTACCATCTCCACTGTCAATTCTATTATCTCGCCCAAGCAACTTGTTAATTCCCCCTGAAGAGAGCACCATAATGGCATTAATATTGGACAAAACCACATGATGTGCCCTAGGTTAGCTAAAGTGCATCCACACTCTCTCCAGCAACGACCATATATTTCCGGTAGGTATTCAGCCAGTAAAGCTGGTGAGCGAAAATAGCGGAATTCTGCATTTCCATGCATATTCTCTCCAGAATGTGGAGGAAGTAATTTTAATGGCTCGCTCTGTTGTCTGTGTCCAAAGGGTGGGGGAGATGGTAAGACCTAACTCTGAGTTCCATCTCTCTAGGATGGATAATGTTGACTCTTGAGTTAGGTCTCTGAGTCCCTTGTAAATGTTCCCTACAAAGTGCTCTCCTAATTGGCCTTTTATAGTGTCTATGAATAGTTTCAAATTTAGGTTCATGGGGGCTGGTATTCTCGCTTCTATGTTCCTTTTCCTTAATATATAATTTCGTATTTGTAAATATCTAAAGAAGTAATTTCTTCTTAGTTTATAGTTTGCTCTTAGTTCCTCAAATGAGCGCACTCCCTTTTCATCTAGAAACTGAAAAGTATGGGATAAGCCCCCCTGTCTCCATTGTGAAAAAGTTTGGTCTGAGTGAGATGGAATAAATTGCTCATCATATGAAAATATCATACAGTATGTATATATCTGATTCAAGTATGGTTTTTCCCTCATCCTATACCAAATCTTTAAAACATTAGCTGTAATCTTAGTAAAATTCTTAAGTGGAGGAGTTTTCCCAGGAGAAGAAAATAAAAGTCTGTGAATGTCATGCATATCATTGATTTCAAACTCCAGTGTTTTCCATGGTGCTGAGAATTTCCCTGATGTCCATAATATCAGTATTTTAAGAAAGGCAGCTGCTGTGTATAGTTCTAGATTTGGTAAATTAATACCACCCTGGGCGACAGATAATGTTAAAATTGAATAACGTATCCTGGGCTTATGGTTACCCCACACAAAACCCGAAAAAATTTTTCCTCAGGATTTAAAGTAAAATCCTGAAGGAAAAAAGGGAATATTTTGAAATAAGTATAAAAGTTATGGAAGTACGTTCATCTGCAGCAGTTCTACCCGTTGAAAGAGGGATAAGTGTAAGGTTGACCATTTTTTAAGGTCTTGTTGAATTGTTTGAGTTAGGGGTTCTTAGTTTATTGTTTCTACCTCTAAATTTGAGGAAAGGTATATTCCAAGATATTTAATTTTAGTGGAGTTCCATTTTAAGGGATAAGTCCGACGCTTTTCACTGCTGGGGCAGAAATTTAGAAGCAAGACTTCGGTTTTGTTCATATTGAGTTTAAATCCCCCTGCTTTTTCAAATTTTTTTAGTATATGCCATGTGACTGGAATAGAAGTTTCCGGGGATATCAGAATCAATAGAATATCATCAGCAAATAAATTGAGCTTGTATTCTCTTTGGCCCAGTGGGATCCCCTCCACCCCCCTAGCCTCACGAAGAGCTGACGCCAAGGGTTCCATGTAGATGGCAAATAGTAAGGGAGACAATGGGCACCCCTATCGTGTGCCACGAGTTAACGGAAAAGGGGCAGATAACCCTCCATTTATATGGACGTATGCTCAAGGAGCATTGTATATGTTTCTTAACCAACCCACAAAAGTTTCTGGAAATTGGAACTTCGACAGGGTGTCCATTAAAAATCCCAGGACACCCTGTCGAACGCCTTCTCGGCATCCAGGCTTAACATTACCACTGGGATCTTTCTTTTTTGAATATATTCAATCAGGATAAAAGTTCTTCTAATATTGTCTGTTGTATTTCTTTTTTTTATAAAGCCTGTCTGGTCTTGATGAACAATAGAAGGCAAAATAGTTTCTAGCCTAGTCGCCCATATCATCATAAACATTTTATAATCATTATTTAAGATAGAAATAGGTCTACACATGGATGGGGTTGAAGAATCTTTGTTTGGTTTTGGGATTGGAGATAACACCGCGTAGTCCCAAGGGGAGGGAGGGTCTCCCCTAGTGACCTCAGTAAACACCCTTAATAGTCGAGGTATAACTTCCTTGGCAAATTGTTTATACCACTGAGAGGTATATCTGTCTGGTCCTGGGCAGCGATTTTGTTTGAGATTTTTAATCCCTGCCTGAATTTCCTCTGTCGTAATTGGGGCTGTTAATATTGTTTTATGAGTTTCATTGAGGTGCGGGAAGGGCAAGTCCTTTAAAAATTCACTCCTAACATCTGAAGTATTTTTATCCTTTTGCTGGTATAGGTTGGCAAAATATTCAGTGAATATTTGCCTAATTTCTTCATCTTTTTGAGTTAATAAGCCCGTTTTTGTATTTTTAGCCTTGATTATAGTGGCCGTGCGTTTCTGAGTTCTTATTTTTTGGGCTAACAGCATGTCCCTCGAGATCCTCCCATGTAATTATTTAGTTTAAGGTAGAGTAGAGTCTGTTGAATTTTAGTATCCATTATTTTTTGTAAGGAGGCTTTTGCATCCTTGATTTTTTGTGCTAGTTCCTTGTCCCCTTCCCTATACATTAGCTGGTACTGTTGAATACAGTTGGTTAATTCAGAGTATTTCTTGTCTAGATCTCTTTTTTTCTTAACTGAGTATGCTATCATTTCTCCCCTTAATGTTGCTTTTAGAGAGTCCCAAATTATAGCTTCCAAGATGTCAGGAGTAGAATTTTCTGATAGGAATTGGGGTATTCTTTTTTTCATTATGTCTGTAAACTGTTTGTTTTTTAAGATAGAGGGGTTGAGGTGCCACAGTGTCTGTTCTTTAATTTTGCCTAGATCAATTTTTAAAATAAGAGGGTGACGGTCTGACAAGATTTTCGGTCCTATTTCTATGTCCTGTATTGAGGTTAAGTGTTCACACGCAGTTATAAAGTAGTCTAGCCTAGAGTAAGTATGGTGCCTGGTTGAATAGTAAGTATATCCTGGACTCGATGGAAACATTGAGTGCCATATATCTACCAGCCCCAGATGGCCAAGCGTTTTTTTTTATATATTTAGTGCCATTTGTATGTCTATGTTTTAGGGGATGAGAGCAGTCTTTGTTCAGTGATAATGTTAAATTACAATCTCCTCCTATGATTACTTGCCCTTTAAGTAGTTCTAGGATTTTTGAAAGAAGAACTCTTATAACCAGAGTATTTGTCTGTGGTGGAAGGTATACTTTAACTAACGTCACCTCTTGACCATACATGCGTCCCTGCAAAATTACATAACGGCCCTGTGCATCAGTGTAAGACTGAGTTATTTCAAAGGGGGTAGAGGGAGGGATCATAATTGCCACTCCTCTACGATGTCCACTGGAATGTGTTGATGCAAAAACCTGGTACCTCTGTCCCCATCTTAACTTCATATGTTCTGTTTGCGAGAGATGAGTCTCTTGCACCATAATGATATCTGGTCCCTGTTTTCTAATATTCTGCATAAATCTAGAATGCTTAATAGGGTTATGCAAGCTATTAATGTTGCAAGAGAGAATTCGTATTGGGAGGGTTGACATTTTTTTCCCTACATTTCCCCCCCCCATTGGGAGGGCATCTGTCATTCTTATCTGGACCGATCCCCCTACATCTATGGGGGGGGCCCCACCTCTGTCCCCTCAAGGTAAAGAACACCACCTATAATTACGGAGGTTTTCCTTGTTATAATGGTTAGTCTCTCTTGCAACAGTTTTGATTTAATCCATGCCTGGCTATCTGACATTGTTTTAATTAAAAGCATTTTTTCTAACTGCTTCGTTGTGTGTGAGTTTTTTTCCTTAATTCCTATATCTATCCCACCTATAGTATATTGTATCCCAATATTTAAAACCCCCTTCCCAAAACTAACCCTTATTGCGAACTGTCTGCAAGTTATGCAGAATAACACTGTATGAGCCTTATGTTTCCTTAATTGAGCTTTTTCCCCTCCCTTTATCCCTAACCCCCAAGTCGAACCACATTCTATATAAACCACAAAATGTGTGGTATAACAATATATAAACAAGAAAACAATATAAAGACAGGGATTTTAACTTTTTGTACCTATGGACAATTAGAACTTTGTACATTAGGACTTCCCAAGGGGAGGTGTGAAAAAAACACCTCCAAACCCTTTTTCCTGGATCCGAAAATGGAAACAGGAGGGAGGGTGAGGTCGAAACTCCAACCTAGAAGCGAGGAGCTCCAAATGTGAGAAGCACAACCCCAAACAGGAAGGAAAATAATCCTTCCTTTTTAGGTCCCAACATTACCCCACTATCCAGCTGTTACCTTCATTTGAGAAGGCATCACATCTCCTTATTTATACCTTTTGGCCTTTTTGTTTGCCTTTATAGGCTAAGTTTATATTCTGCATCTCCCCCTTTGGCCATTTTAGGTAAAGAGTCATTGTGTTGTTTTAACGTCCCTCCTCCTCCCCCCCTCCTCCTCCCCCTTGAAGATATTTATTTTGTATCTCTCAATGTCCAAGATTCTAGTCCCACATTAAAAAGTCTCAATATTCCCCTTTCTCCATTTTCTTCCTTCCCCCCATTCCTGCAAGGCTACATTCTCCGTAGACAGAGTGTCAGTTTTAAGAATTATCGTTTAATTTTATATAATTCCCCTTCTTCCTCCTTGTTACATTCAGATCCTCAGTCCAGCAGCATTTGGCAGGCGAGAGTCCCTTTGTTGTTGAGCAGCAGTTCGATCCCCTCAGCAAAAAGAGGGAACAGAAAACATAGGAGAGGAACATCCAGGGGAGAAAGGCAACAAGGCCTTATTAGATGTAGGGGGGTATGTCAGACCCAGGGGAAGACCTGGGAGGAACGGGCCAGCTCAAGGAGAGCTCTCCAGCCTGGAGAATCCTGCCATTAGAGAGCTCTGTAGGACCAGATGGCAACCCCAGCCAAATTAAGATATAGAGGTAAGAAGGGAAGAGGCTTCCCTCAATTTGTCAGTTGCCTGGACCTATAAGTGGTCGCCCTCTCTGTGTCCACCCCAGTCCAACACCCTCCCCACCCCTCACCCTGATTCGAACTCCCCCTCCAAATCTCCTCAAAAAAGGGTAGACGCTCAGCTGAGCGAGAGAGAAATATATCTGTCTGTACCTTAATTTTCAGGTTGTTAGAAGTGGGTTTCTGTATTGTTGTAGTTGTTTAAGGATCTCTCCTAGTTGGAGCTGCATTATTTTCTGATCTTGAGAGTCACCCTGGTTTACTTGTTGAATTCGTTGTCTTAAAGTTTCCATCGTTTTGTCTGTGATTATTCCCTTTTGCAGCATATCATTGGCCGCTTCTTGTGCCGAAAGGTATGTTTTCTGGCCAGTCGGGTAAAGTACTATTAGCTTGGCGGGAATGCGGTATGCAAGAATCGAACTTCTCGCTACTTGATCAGGGGAATAGCAAGGTATATTCTCTTCTTTGCTTCTGTGTACATGGAGCGTAATCATTGTCAAAGATTAAGCGGCTTTGGCCCAAAAGTACTTTTCCTTTCTGCCAGGCTTTGCAAAGCAGAAGCTCTTTCATTTGAAAACTTAGAAAACGTACAACAAATGAGCGTGGCCTGGCTTCAGGGTGTGTAGGTTGTGGGCCCAAAGCTCTGTGAGCCCGTTCAGTGTCTAGCTGGAGATCTGGTTCTAGATCCAGGGATTGTCTGAACAGATGATTGGCATAGGCAAGAGGGTCATTTCCCTCCTCTCCTTCAGGTAGGCCAAAAATTTTAATATTCCTCCTGCGCCCTCGATTTTCTGCATCCTCCTGCCGCATTGAAGAAGTCAGTTGTTCAGCTGCCAATGCACGTATTGTCTCTTCCAGGTTGTCTAACCTGGAGGCATTGAAAGAGATCTGCGCATCTGCCTCGGTTAGCTGGGATTGCAGTGTACCCATCTCCGGCCTGATTCCCTGCAGTGCTTCTCGAACCTCCCCCCTAAACTCCATTATGGCACGTAAGATTGAGTCCGGGTTGCTTTCTGCAGCCGAGATTTTATTTTTACCTTTCGCTTTGGATGGAGTTGCAGTTGCAGTTGGCTTTTTAGATTCAGGCCTTGTCTGGGACTCTTCCCCCTGTGGCAGATCCTCCGTGGGGCTGTCGTCTTGATCGTTCAGATCAGTAATAGGGAGGTAGCGGTTCCAATTTTGTTTCGCCATCCGTGAAGCTGGGGCACTTCAATACTCTATTTAAACATTAGTTTTGTTGTTTTAGCTTTGTTTTTTTGGTTTTGGTGCCTCTTTTTAGTTGTTTTGGATGGGAGCCTCTCGTCTCGTGTCTTCACTCGGCCATGCCGGAACCGGAAGTCCAGCCAAGGCATTTTCTGATCTTCTGTGCCCTAAATTCTGTGTTTAGAGGTTCCACTCTGCCCTTAACTGTCATTGTTTCTCTGTGATACTTAGAGATTGTTTTATTATTCTCATTAGTGTCTCTTACCATGCCACTTCCAAATGTATTTTTTGCCAGTTTGATGCCTTTTTTACATTTTTGTCATTCTTTTTTATATTTTACCCAATGTTCCATGGTGTTTTCTCCCTCTAGGCATTAAATGTCTTTCTTTTTCCTCTACTAGTTCTAGGTCCTGTCCATCCAGAGAGAACACTTCCTTGTTTTTATCCTGTTACTTTGTGTTGATAGACATTGATCCACAGCATGTTTAATTATCTCTTTGAAAGAGTTCTACATCTTTTTCACCCACTTGCATTGGTCCAATTTATAAACGTTCTTCTCAACCAATCAAAACAATTTATAAAAGTCAAGTCTTCTAGAAGTTCTGAGTTTTCATTTTTGTTTTAATTTCCACCTTGCCCTTAATGTTTTATACATGTCTGTACAGTTACATTATGCATCCCTTAAAGAGGGGGGTGCATGTTCCACTCCAGCAAAAGCAGCATATGATGCCTACATGTATTTAATCAGAAATTATTTATCTGTTCTGTTTGGGTAATGGCATGTTGATTAGCACTAGTCTCATGCCTTTCCTGAGCATTTCTGGGAGCTTTAGATGCTAATATTATTGATATAATTTATCATGGTTTACCAAGGAAAGTTGGGTGAGACAAAGTTTGCCTTTCAGCTATGTCTCGGGCAAGAGGGACATCAGAAGCAGTAGTAATGTTTACAACTTATATTGCATGAAACATCATACCATGGTTTACATAGTTATTAGTTTTATACAGACTTGCAAACATTAGGGTCTATTCACCACAGCCTCCGTGCCGTGAATGTGCAGCACTTAGGCATGCCTACAACTGAATGCCACACAGTGGGGTCCAGCAGACCACTGGCAGTATTCACTACATGCCTGCTAGCACCATGTGCACCAGATCCCCCATCTGCCTGCACAGCTACATGCCACAGGCAGTCCAGGGGAATGCAGAAGGCATGCCTGCACTCCATGCCATTCACTAAGGTGTGGAGTTGGCACAGAGTACCAGGCAAGGGGGTGCGAGTTATATGGGGGAAGACCCTGCTGTAACTGCTACGCCCAACCACAGATGACACCTGTCAGTGCCAATGGGGCATGGATTCTCCCATTGTGCTGTTTCAGCCCACCTAGCTGCATGGTAGAGCTGGGGGCAGCCGTTGAGGCACTTATCCATACATATGGATTTCCTGGAACCTGTGTCTGCCCAGAATACCCTGCTTGCATGGAGCAGGGGATCCACTATGGTACCCAGGCCAGACATCCAATTGGATGCCTGCCTGTGCCCCGTGAACCACCCCCCACACAGCTGTGATCCACCCATGCCATGGGGGGGGCAGGGCCGTGGACAAGTGCCCTGCAGGTGCTCACAGTTGTGAATACCATGCAACCTGCACCTAGCCAGGTCCATGTAGCTATGCAAGCATTATATATGCATTTCACGTGTAGGAGGATTCTACCAGAAAGAATTACAAGTAAACTGGAACTAAAAGTGTTCCCTTAGTGTTTGTTCAAATTTATTGGGTTGTGGTATCTTTCTAAGCAGATACAGGACATTTTTCATAAAAAAGGTGCATAATTAGCATGTAATGGGGTAACATCTAAACCCAGCTGCATATCACTGAGAGTCTGGCAAGGCTTAGTCCAAGGTCCACTCCTCTTCTACCTCATTCTTCCTGATCTCCCTGGCTGTTTATCCTACTCCAAAGTCCACATAAAAGCAGACAACACATCATTGTCTGCACATGTTTTATTTGCTTAGTCATGTTGAATAACAGCCTGCAAAGTAACTGTGACCGGTTACATGTGTCGCTGTGTATGAAACCACTTATCTTAAACATCAGGAAATTCAAAGCAATACTGCACACTGTAATTCTATAAAATCATGGCAACTTTATTCTATATTCCTATCTTGGTCTTGGCTTGATGAATGTGTGTCCATTACACACCATGATGGCCATTTTCACACATCACACCCCTAACGCTGGGCCTGATTAGCAGAAATCACCGATGCTTTAACCATGATGTAAGAATGCTGCTCATGAAATATCTACTTTCTTTTGAATGTGCAGATGTTGTATACAGAGTGGCAAATCAATAAGGACTAAGAAAGGTAACAGTACCCTATAAGAAACTTTGTAAGTTTGTACTTGGCTGCGATTGCCAGACACCACAGTAATCGCTACCTGAAATTAAGTTTACTGTGCTTTCCTTGGAAACACAGCATGAGCAACATTGGACCTTTCTATATGTACAGTATATAGATATTGCCTGTACAAGAAAACAGCTCCATATACATCTGTATGCAAGACATTAGCAGTCATAAAAAAGGTCCAGTAAGCTATATAGTCATATATATCAAAAACAATGCATTTAGCCTTACATTCTGATGCCACTGCATGTGGGGTTAAAACCACAGATGAATTGCAGTTACCATAACTAAATATGCTACCATCTCCATGAGCTGGAATGTTATACATTTTTATAAGGTGACATAAAAACAGCTACTGTCAAGATAAAGTTTCCTACATACTTTCCATAAGTAATGAATGTTAAGGGAACATAACCCTTATTTGTTATTTTATTTTTCTATGATAACTGGAAATTTGGGCATGCATGAAGTCTGTTTAATAACACTCAGTATATCGTTTTGTGTGTTTGCTTTAAAAGAGTCCAATGTTTTTCTTATTTAGCATCCTTTGTTAATGTAGTTTTTTTTCCTGGTCAATATTCATTTTTTAATTACTTAGAGGAGTACCAGAACCATTGACTCAGTTGAGCAGAAGTTCTGCATAGGAAGTTTTTTTCTAGGCTCCGTGACAAAGATCTACTTATACACAATTGAAAAATCTTAAGTGAGTAAGAAAGATGAATAATGGATCCTAAAAAAGGAACATGAGGACTATTTGAAAACAAACACATGAAACAATAAACTGAGGTTATTAAACAGACTTCACACATGACAAAATCTCCAATTGTATTAAAAAATGTAAATAAAGCTTCTGTTCCCTTAATTTTATGGTGTAACTTAGTAGCATGTCTACCTTTGCTGGTGTTCATGACCACTGAGACCCCTTACATAGTAGGTGCCATGCCTAAATGAGGCTGTCCTGGTGTGCAAAACTTTAAATAAATAGTACTAAACCTGTTTTAGCCAAATTAAAATTGAAATTTGGCAACTATAGAAATGGTTTACTGGAAGAAAAAAGAGCATAAACATTATCTGTGAATTTTGTAGGTTTGGGGCACAAGTGGAGGAGGTCTCAGGCTGTGTCCAATAGACTTGTCCTGTTGTCCCACAGAAAGGATACCGAGAGGCAATGATTGTTGCAAGAAAATAATTTTTCATGGGGATCACTGCACTGGAGAGGATTAGGCCTGCTGCCCTTTCTAGGGTGATAAGATCCCCAGTCCATAATGTCTCTCTCTAAAGGTGGGAAGACTTCTCTGAAAAGATGTGAGGCCTCTGGAATTTTTTTCTCTGCCGTGATCACGGGTATCAGGGAAGAGATATCTTCCACTGTTGTTTCAACAGTTACAGTACTCAGGACATTGCTGTGACAGAATCGTTATGTTTCTGGGATATGCCCACGGATAATGTGGAGATCCTCCAAGGGGGTGACTGAGCTTCACCCAGTCACCCTTGTCCAGGATCCTACACCACTGCACCTGGTTGAAACTGGTTGTGAGATATTGGTTCTTGTGTTTGTAGAAATTGTCACTGCCTCCCTTGAGGGTGGGATTCTTCCATCTGCCTTAAAAGAGGTGGTGGTAAGGTCAATGTTAAAGAGGGCTTCTTTAGAGCCTGATGATCTCTAGAACTATTAATCAATCTTTAACCCACTTTTTTTGTCCAGGGTTATTGAGAAGGTGGTAGTGGCATGGCTCAGAAAGGAGAAAAAATGACATTTATGAGCAGTTCCAGTCAGGATTTCGGCCCTGCATAGCATTAAGACAGCCTTGGTCAGGGCATAGAATAATCTGCTCCTGGTGAGGGACAGAAGAGAAATTTCTATTTTGAGTATGTCTCCTGGATCTTTTCTCAGCATTTGACACTGTTGTGCATGAAGCCTTATTGAAGCATCCGAGGAATCATTTTACAATGGTTCCACTCTCTCCTTGAGGGATGCCAACAGTCTAAGGTCCTAGTAAGTTACAGATTATCCATCTACCCTTGCTGTTTGTAGTGTTCATGCTGCCACTCGAAGAAGTGATCCAAAAGTGTGGCTTGAGTTTTTCTTGTTATACTGATGTCACACAACTGTATCTTCCATGTAAGCCGAACCAGAACAGCTCAAGTGCTGAATTGGCTGGTGGTTTGCCAAGACTGGGTTGTGAACTGCATTCAGTGGCCTGGAATTAAATCTGGAAAGACAGAGTTATTGCTGGTAAGTTTGGATTGCCTACTATCAGTTTATTTAACCAACCTTATATACTGCCTTCTATGAATCATGTACACCTGGTATGAGTCAGGGAGTACGCAACCTTCATGGATGATGAGCTTATTCTTGAGTGGTGTGGAGTGGCCATCATTATCCAAGAATATTGCCAGGTGGGGCCTCTATTTTGATCAAGGTGATCTGATAACACTAGTGCATGCTTTCATCATGGTACATCTTGGCTATTGTAACATGCTCTACTAGGACCTTCCAACTCTTCTTATTAACCCCCCCCCCTTCAACTGATACAAAATGCTGCAGCAAGTCTTCTTATTGATGTTGGCAGCAGAGATCCTATTACCCAGCACTGCAGGAGTTGCACTGGCTGCCTATAACATTGCAGATAGAATTTAAGATTCTTTTGTTAACCTATAACTTAGGCCCCAAATGGCCTGGGCCCTCAGTACCTGTGCAATCTGCTGAAAACTCACTCAAGTGCTAGTAACAGCTTTATCGCTGTTACTAGGGAGTTGTGTTCCACACTTGGGAGACTGCTTGAGGCCCCTGCATAATGACTGTAATCTGCTGATGACTAAGCCTTTGGGGTTGCTGCCCCAAGACTCTTGACCACTCTCCTTAGATATAGACGAAATGCCCCTACCATTAACTACTTTGAAACCAAACTAAAAACTTAGCTGTTTCAATCAGCTTTTTGCTTTGATTTATTGTTTGGTTTTGCTGTCAGTTATGTAATAGTATTGTTCTGGTTGTGATATTTTTCAAGTTTTGCAAAATGCCTTGAGTACTTGAAAAGTGTTTTTAAATGTAAGCGTTCACCGTACCATGGCCCTCAGGGTTCACATCTCCCAGGGAGGCTGGCCTGGCTTCCCTAAAGGTGTGCTGCACTGGAGTAAAGTGGTGTATTGCCTCCACCTGGGGTACTGATATGGAGTACCTGGCAACTGAAGCACAAGGGTAAGACTCCCCGGGAAACAATAAAGAAACTGCCCACACAGTCCAAAGCAAGTGACACAGCAAACAGTGACAGATCCCAAACTATAACATGCAATTTATGAACATGCGAACATACAAAAGTTGCCAGCAGCAAAAGGCCATCGTGATCTATTCAGGCTGCTCAAAGATTGCAGCTAGCTCCCTATTCAGCAGCTGCCCCCTCCCCTTCCCTCCCTTTACCCTCCCCTTCACCCTATCCCTCCCCTTTTTGAAGCATTCTACTATGTTACATGCCACCACCTCAGCTGGTAATGCATGCCACTTTTCCACCACCCTCTCCATAAAGAAATGCCTCCTCATCTCCCTCCTGAATCTATCCCCCTCCAATCTCATGTTATGGCCCCTAGTGTTGTTGAGTAATTATTTGGAAGAGAATTCTCTCCTGTCTTGTTATCAGTCGGGTTTCCAAAGGGACCATTCCACGGACACCGCGCTCACCGATTTGGTTGACATCATTGCCTCCAAATTAAATGGAGGTGGCTTAGTGAGCGCAGTGTTCGTGGATCTCTCCAAGGCCTTTGACACCATTGACCACAACATCTTGTATGAAAGAATGTTGAGTTTGGGGATTGACAATGAAACTCTTCCCTGGTTCCAGTCATATTTAACGGAAAGGGAGCAGCAAGTCCAGATTGGAGATGTTCTGTCAAACCCAGGGATTATTAAAAGGGGAGTCCCACAAGGCTCTATTTTGAGCCCTTTATTATTTATAATGTATGTAAATGATGCTCCTAAACTAGTGAATTATTCGGCTTTACAGATGTATGCAGATGACACGGTTTTGTTGGTAAGTGGGGAAACACTACAGGTAGTGGAAGAATATCTTCAAAAAGACTTCAGTACTTTGGAAACCTGGTTGAGAAGGTCAAAGTTAGTTTTAAATAGTAAAAAAACAAATACCATGATATTCTCAACCAAAGGGAATGAAAATTTAAATCAGTATAAATTTTTTTATAAAAACATGTAGTAATGAAATAGTGACACAGATTGAATTCTATAAATACCTGGGGGTTTACATGGACCAAAACTTAAAATTTGATGTCCATATTAAGGATTTGGTATGTAAAATAAATAACAAGTTGGAAGCTTTTCGGAGAGCTAATCATTGTATGAATCAGAAAATGAGAGGGGATATTGTAAATCAACTAATTATCCCATGCATTGATTATGGTAGCCATATATATGGTATGGCTAATAAAACAGAACTGAGATCTATAAAAGTGCTCTATAATAACTTGGCCAGATTAATATTAAACTGTGATAGACATATGCATCATTGCGATATGTACTCATTATTACAATAGTCTCAACTGGAGCAGAAAAGGGATCAAAAATGGATTAGATTAATTCATGGGGTGGTTCATAAACAATCTCCCAGGTATTTAGCAGAAAACCTGATATATGTTACCCATGAACATCAATATAAACTCAGAAAAAATGAGGGAAAGTCTTTTGTAATACCTAAAGCAATGAATAGATATGGGAAAATGACTTTTAGTTCTAAAGTGGCTGACTTGTGGGCTCCCATAGAGGCTGAAAAGCGAAAAATACAAAAATTTAAGCAGTTTAAGGATGAGATTGGATATGACTTGAAAATGAAGTGTATATGTAATGATTAGAGTCTTTGACTATTGTCAAGATAAGAGGGTATTTGACTGTATTTTGTTCTTGCTTAGGCAGACTGTAGATGTTTTTTAAATTACGTTTCGCATTTACCAATGTAAAGTATCTGTATGTACTGTATGTTGTATTTTTTATAAAGTATTATGTTACTGTATTTATTCCATAACAAAAGCTGATACAGGTCCATCTTGAAAACCGGATTTTCCCAATTATGTGTTACCATTTGTTACCTGTATAAAAATAAATTTTTACATATTACATATAGTGTCTCGCCCCACCCTCCTCCTGAATAGACCCTCTGTGTCTGTTTTGATTATCCCTTCATGTATTTGAAGGTCTCAATCACATCCCCCCTGTCCCTCTTCTCCACCAGTGTGTACATGTTTAACTCTCTTAGTCTGACCTCATATGACAATTCCCCCAGGCCCTGAATCATCTTCATTGCCCTACGCTGCACCCCCTCCTAATTTAAAACAAATAATTTATTTAACCTGGAGGTTACAGAAAGAACATGGGGGCAGCAAGGGAAAAAATGGAAGACATGAGGTTAGAAATAATATCTATATTCTGAAGCAACAACAAGCAAATACTTCAATACAGGAAACTGTTCAGAGCTTTACCCCACCCTTCTGCCCACCCCCAGCAGTCCTCAAACCCCAAATGTGGGTGCACCCATCTTAATACCCCCCCAAAGGCCATGGGTGAGAGATGTCTCAGGTGTTGCAGTGGATATCACACTGGGGACACTGATGCTACCAACAGGGTGCAGCTCAGTGGCACACTTCAAACAGTTGCACGTAAAATACTTTTAAACACATGGTTGCTGAACATAAACTTTAAACTGGTACAAAACTTGAAAAAAGGTGCCCCTACTTGTAATCCAAATGGGATTTTGTGGCAAACTGGCCTCAATGGGTTTTCTGTCTAGGTGTCTCTCTCTGAGACACCATCCTGCCCAGGACTATTCCCTTAACTCCGGACACAATAACCTTTTCTTTTTGCAGTTGCAGGGTTGTACCCTAGGTTTTACTTCTGGTTCTGATGCTTCACACCATACCTCAGGACAGCAAGCTAAAGCATGCTAACTGGATGTGGTGCTCCCAGCTGGGATGTTGGCTTCCACAGGCTTGCTGGTGGCTGTTCTCTGCTTCACTTCTTTCTTTTTTGTCTTGCTGAGACTTAGGACCTGGATGAAGGCAGTTGCTTTCTTGGCTTGGAGACACAGTAGGAGCTCATCCCCAGAGGGGAAAGTGTGCGGAGAACCAGGAAAACCCCAGCTCCAACTTGCCATTTACACTGTGGTTTTGCTGAAAACATCTTTTCTTTTCACAGGCACTTTCTTTTGTGATCCCAATACTTCTGGTCTACCAAGCCACCAGTGCTGAGACAGACAGGGGCAAAG
This sequence comes from Neoceratodus forsteri, assembly GCA_016271365.2. Lineage (NCBI taxonomy): Eukaryota > Metazoa > Chordata > Ceratodontiformes > Ceratodontidae > Neoceratodus > Neoceratodus forsteri. The sequence goes on from CM028137.1 coordinate 507,547,023, forward strand.
CAGCCCACTCCTTGACACACAGTCACTCTCTCTCATGAGACTGACTGAACTGCCACTAACTGTTGAAAACATTCTTTTTTATGCAGACTGAAATTCAATGCCAGATTGACCCAGCGTGTTCACAGGCAGAATGTTTCTGGCTCGTGCTGCTCTCTGATTGGCGGAAATTTGCAGGCACAGTAGGTCCAATCTATGATACCTTTCCTTGGAGATCTGCAGTGCGGGGTATCCATGTGGGTCGCCATCTTTGTTTACATGAGCGTTCCTGTCTTTGGCAGCTTCCTGCCACTTTAATAATTGTCCCATAATGTTAATTTTAGCATGTCCTGGCCCTGCTTGCAGTTCTGGGGCCAGGGCTTTACCTACTTTGTTGGGCAGTGCACTCTGCCTGTTTCAGAGTTGGGGCAGTTTTTATGGGAGATGGCCATCTGCACCGCTCTTCTGTTCTGTGTGCATGTGCACATGATCACCATCTCTTCTCAGCCCCGCCTGCAGTTCTGGGGCTCAGAAGCACTCCACAGGGTGCCCGATGGCTAAATTACCCTCTTCTCTCATTTCCGCTGCCTTCCCTGGAACTGGAGTTTTCACAGATGCAGTCACATGGCCAAAATTAACTCACAGGGCTCTGCTCCATTTTACACCTACTGCACATGTGCGGCAGCCAGCACTGCTGCCGCATTCTACCAAGTCCTCTTCCTCAGCCTTATTCAGCTCCTGAGCTGAGGAAACAGAACCAGCTGCTCCCTCATCACATCTGCCCTCTGCCTCAGCCCCGGAAACACTGGAGGGGCCTGAGTTCAGAGAGTGACAGGAGGCAATGGCTGCAGACTTGCACTGTGGAGCCCTGGTCCACATCTCACCAGGGCTCCTGATGGAGGACTCCACTATTGCCCTCCTGGTCCCCAATGCAGCAGTCTTAGGGGACTGAAGTGTAAAGATTCAGGCAGCAGGGGATGGAGGAGACCCAAAGGTAAGCCCCAGATTTGGGGAGGGATGCTATCTAACTATCTATCCATCTATCTCTCCATCCCCTCTCCCTTCCCTCTCCCTTCTTCCCTCTCCCCTCCCTCCCCCTCTCTCTCTATATATATATATATCCATCCCATCTTTCTTCAAGAACTGAGAAGTGTTGATGGAGATTTTTATGGAAGGTGTTAACAACTATACCTCACATATTGTCCTTATGTTTAGCTGTGATTGAAAGTACACCCAAGTTAGAAAATCCTAGTATAACAGTGAGTTTGCACTGGGACACTAAGTATAAATCTCTATAAATTGTTAAAAGATATAGTTAACCCACTCAGTTCACCTTCAGGTGAACAGATTCATGAATTAGGATGTTGCCACAGTACAGTATTGCCATAAAAGTATAGAGAGTCACAACATTTCTTGCCTTGCTTGACAAACTGCTTTTAAAAGTCTATATTAAATAATAAGTTTGGTGCTCACTGTGATGACCAATATAAAAATATGGTCCCACATAGATAGGCATTAATTAGGTATATTTCAAAATATATGTGGTTTGTGACCCAACTGGGTGCCATTACCACAAATAATGTGAAATGCAGTAAAGTAAAGTAAAGATCTTCATTGTTGCTGAGTACCAAGTATCATGGATTTAGATATGGTTTCATTTAGTAGCAACGTGCTGTCTAGAAGGAAATTTTACAGGACACTTAAGCCAGATTGAAGTTTTACTGGACATTGACTGACTTATCATCACTACAGTATAGAACTGCATCATCATCAGAATATAGCTGAAATTAAACAACAGGCTTTTATTCTGAGCTGATCAAAAATACCTCATGAATGTTAATAAACTCTTAATTGATTGAATGAGCCTAGATTGACAGGGCTGGCTGGGAGGCAATCAAGCATCTCAGAGGACAAGACAGCAGAAGAGGCAGTGAGCTCTGCAACATCACTGCCACATTGGGATCCACAGGTGGCCTTGCAGTCAGAACTGCAAGTCATGGGTGGCGGGACATTGCTTGGTAAAGTGCACAAGCAAGGCATGACCATATGCAGTTCACCAATTCATGGTGTCCCAAGGATGGACCAGGGGAGAGAAAAGTGATGGAACCCCCCCCCCCCACAGTTGAATGATGCTGGCCTCCCTCGCAGCCTCCCACACTGCTGATCGGGTACCCTCCACACTGGATCATGCTCTGAGGGGGCTTGGGACACACCACGGACCCACCACAAGGAGAAAGTCATACGGGATATGGAGGGGGGTCAGTTCTAAAAAGGAAAGGTGAAGGGACTGGAGGGAGGCCAAGCTGAATGGGGCAGGCTGGCAACAAGAGAATAAATACCTCTATTAAAAAAATCTTGAGTGACATGCAAGTCAGACAATCACTGTATGCTCTAATTACATGCAGCCCCCCTCCTAATAGGGGGATTGTCTTTGGCTATCTCGGAGCACTGCTGCCACCTTCCCCTGCACTGCTCCTTCACCCCAGTCCCAGTTCAGACTGCAGCTGCAGGACTCAGGGCTGGACAGTACACTGTCATTTGCTCTGCAGGCTTGTTCTGCAGGCTTGTTCAGTGCCCTTCACACCATGGCTGGCACGCCACCACCCCTCTTTGCCAAAACAGCCCCTAGACTACCTTCAGGGTTGAGAACTCCACAGTAAGGAGGTTGCTCAGTTTCAAGCAGCTGTCAAAGCTGCACAGAGTGCAAAACAACTAAATTAGTACATCCTGACCCTGTAAAACTGACATCTATTTGGAGCTCAGGTCTCCAAATAAGCTCTGAATTGCAAACTGCCTCAGTACTTGTATGCATGCTTTTCCCCTGGGATTGACAGCCACCAAGAGCCGGGGGTTTAGCATAATGAATAATTCATGAGATGCTAGCCAGTCATCCTTTGATTTCTGCACAAGGGAGAAAAACATGTGAAACTAGAGCAGGTATGTTTGAAACAAAACCTTTGAAGAGAGGAGAGCATCTGTGAATAGCTCTCCCTTGCTAGTCCTGTCCAACTAAAAAGTTTGTCCAAAACAGACTTGAGACCCCTGAAAACGATGCCGCTGGAGTTTGAAGCCTGCGTTCTAGCACCAGATTAGAGTAGGGGTTGCCTTGAAAGCTGCTCTGCATCTGGGAAGGTGGTGAGCCACTGCCTTTCACTGCTGTTAGGATTTTATCTTGACAGGGGTTTGGATCAGCTGAGGTCCTGAGTGATTGCCCTCCTCTCAGGACAGGTGAAGTCAAGTCCCCATGTGGGGTGAAGAGGATAATCATTATTTGTAGCATCTCGGCTCATATTCCTCACCATTGGAAGCACGCTGAGTCCACTGTACCTGTAACTAGCTTACTGAACAGAGCTTCCATCGGCTAAAGTCATCATGGCCCGCACCCTTCACCACCAGGGTCATGTTAGGTTTACTGCACCTGTATACGGCCTAGAGAAAAGACCATCCAGCCATCATCTGCCTAAGCAGGGGACATGTCTCCATGGAAACAGCACCAGCCTTTTATCTAAAGTTTAAGAGTACTGGGTTTTAGCCACAGAACTTATCATTCCTATTGTTTAGCTAGCCAGCTAGATATGTCTGGGCATTCCTGCATGACCTCAGAGTCAAGCCCACAGGTACAGCTTAAAACCAGGAGCAACTGTTTTATTGCCCATACAACTGTGCAATCTGCCAGTCACAGTTGTAGCCAACAACTGAATTTACATGGTACTGCACTGAAGTCCAAGCATCACAGGCCTGCAACTCTGCATCTGTGTGCACACTCAAACTGTAATTGGGTGCTCCCAGAGGAACTGTGGGGTTAACTGGTACACCACTGGGGGGGGGGGGAGTGCACAGAAATGCCTTACAGTGGGGATGAATGCAAACAGCTGTCTCTGTTTATTTTAACCTTTGCTTCGCTTGTCCCCTACCTTGTTCTCCAACCCTAAAATAGACCCATTGGTTATTTATTTGCAACTACTGATGTATTTTTCCATTATTGTCTTGCTGTTTATTTGCATGCTTAGAGTGATATGTGAAGATGGTATTGTGTTAGTGAGTTCCCTGTCACAGAGGATAGGGGTTGTATTTATTTCATGTGGGGAAACACCCTAGCAGCTCTTTGCCATAAGGATCCCCACAGGAGGAGGCATTACGCCACTTTCCAAGCCCGTTTCTAACCATGAACCCAGGCACCATTCACCAGAAGGCATAACAGACTTTTCCATTTACCATCTCCAGGCTTAGTCAGCACACCTCACACATATACCATTGCCGCAGCGACTCCCTAATTGTGAAGACCACCACAGGGACAGAAATCAGGCAAAATCTGCCAGTCACTGTGGTGGTGGTCTGTATGGTGATCGGGACTGCCTCGCTGGGTGTTTGCCCCCCCCTCAGTCCAACTCCGACTTGGAGTTTAAATCCTAGAGACCTGGGGGTGTGGGGGGCACAGCCCCCCGACGGATGCATGGAGGCATCCCCAACACTGCAATGCTGACAGTAGGCACTGTGGCTGTTGCTGTCAGGGATGTCTTCGTGATGACTGTCACTGCGGCATGGGTAAACCCACCTCACAGGTGGGGATGGGAAATACAAAACAAACATGACCCAATAAATGATTCAGTTTAGTAATGTCCTCAGACTAATTATTATTATCTGATGCTTTCACAAGCAGAACCTGCAAAAGATAGGAAGAGTAGGGGTTGCTGTAGTGGAGATTGAAGTGTTTAGAAAATGAATAAAGTCATAAGGTTGATGAAAATTAGGTTGTAACACACAGTTTTTAATTAAATAATGTGTAGTATTACCAAAATTCGGATATAATTAAAATAAAATGATAATTGTTTTTTCAAAACAGTCATGTGATTTTATATATCAATACGAGAAAAATAGTATTGAGACAGTCTATAGATGGAAAAATAAAATAGTATCAGTACTATGTGGTGGGCCCTGTAGGCCCAACTGTTGGATCTAAGCCCCTTCTTCAACCTCCCTTTGCCTTCTGCAGCGTTCCAGCGCTGCCAGGAGGCTAGTATTAATAGGAAGTAGAGAAATGGACGGCTGGGCGCTACTGTGGCTGACAGAGCCATATTGGGAGGATTAGGACCAGGAGACGACCTGGAGTAAAATGTGGACCAGGGAGAGGCTGCTCTTACCTGGTTCACATACCCAGGGTTTCCGCAGGTTTGTGTGGGCAGGTAGCTGCTGGGCTAGCAGCCACCTCAGGGCCCCTTTGAGCAGTGCTTTGCAATGCGAGGTCGATTGGGAAGAAGACTGAAATTATTGCCCGACTTGGTTTCCTCAGTCCACCTTGCTTGCATTATGGAGACTTGGCTGGATGATGATACTGGTTCAGTTATGGAGGCGGCTGACCTGCCAGGTTTCTCCGTAGTGCACAGTCTGAGAGGGGATCGCAAGGGTGGGGGTGTAGTCATCTGTTTTAGAACTGACTTGAACTTTTCCTTGTACCCAGTGGGAATGACTTCATCATTTAAATGCATGGCCACATGGGCGGGGGGGTCCGGGTGCAGGTTATAGAATCCTTCTCGTGTACTGACCTCTGGGGTGTGAGAGGGAATTTGTACAGGAAGTTGCAGACTTTGTCACCGAGAGGGTGTTGGAGTCACCAGATGGCTGATTCTGGGTGACTTCAGTGTCTGAGTTGACAGCAAACTCTCGCAGTTTGGACAAGACTTCCTCCAGCTGATGAAGTCGCTAGGTCTTGCACAAGCATTTGCTTCCGTGAATCACTGTCATGGCCAAGCCTTGAATCTAGTATTCTCGCTACACCTTGTTACATCTTCTACATCTTCTTGAGATCGATGATCTCATGGTAGATCCGGTTGTTTGGTCAGATCATTGCGTAGTGAGGTTCTTGTTTGGGGCCCCCCCTAGTGATCCCTCCCCTGTAGAAATGGTCTGTTATCACCCTTTGAGGGGATTGACTCCAGAGGGATTATCAGCAATATTGGATCTCTCTCAGGTGAGTGCTGCCTGTGTGTCAGGCATGGCTGGAGCGGTCGCAGCCTATAATAGGGCTGTGACCTCGGCGATGGACTCCATCGCACTGCTCCATATACAACCCAGGTCTTCTCACTTGAGACCTCCATGGTTTAATAGGGCTCTCGGGAGATAAAGACTAGAGGTCGGATGTTGGAGCGTCATTGGCTGAAGCATCGATCAGATGAGAGCAGACTGGCTTTGAAAGCTCATTATAGTGAGCATCAAAGGGCTATCTCCCACAAGAAGGCAGAGTTCCTGTCCAGGGATAAAACTGCAGGGAAGAGCAGACCAGCTCAGCTATTTAAAACTGTTGACAGCCTACTTAATCCAGCCTATTTGCAGCCTAAGGTAGCTGCTTCTACAGCTGAGTGCAAAGAGTTTGCTCTGTTCTTCTCTGACAGAGTGTTCTCCATCAGGTCCAGTATTCATCCAGCAGGGTCTGTGTTTTCCCGCAGAGGTCCAGTTGATGTTCCAGGTTGTACCCTGGCTGTCTGGAGTGAGTTCAGGCCAACAGAGATAGAAGAATTTTGTGAGGTGATCTCATCACTGCGGTCCACATTCTGTGAGCTGGAACAGGACCCAACACATCTTCTAGTGAGATGTATGAAATCCATTGGCCCAGTGTTTGCCGAGATTGTCTGATGTTCATTTTTGGAAGGTTGTTTTCCAAGAGCTTTGAAAGAGGTGCTGGTGAGACTCCTCTTGAAAAAGCCATCTCTTGACCATGACATCTTGGCGAACTACAGACCTGTCTCTAACCTGCCCTTTTTGGGCAAGGTCATACAGGAAATTGTGGCACTGCAGTTAGAGGCTCACCTTGCTGATTTTGACATTTTTGATTTCCTTCAGCCTGGTTTTAGGTCAAAGCACAGTACCAAAATGGCGCTAGTGCGGGTGCACAATGACCTTCTCAGTGCAAAAGACAGAAGAGAGCAATCTGTTCTCGTTCTCCTCAGTTTCTCTTCGGCATTTGACACTGTGGACCATGAAGTGTTGCTCAATCACCTTAGGAGGCTTTGTGGGTTCACCAGTACAGTCATCAACTGATCTGAGTCCTTTCTTACTGGCAGGACATAGAGGGTTGTGTTGAGAAGGTTTTCCTCTCCTCCGAGGTCCCTGCCATGCAGCATCCTCCAAGATTCGATCCTCCCACCCATGTTGTTTGCAGTGTACATGCTGCCCCCATTACAGCATGGGTTTCCACTGCTATGCTGATGATATCCGGCTGTATATGCCCTTTGCACCCTTCACTGATGGTGCAGTAGAGATAAATGTGTGCTTGGCCAAGATCCAGAACTGGATGTCCTCCAATTGGCTAAGGCTCAAACCAGACAAAACGGAGGTACTGGTGATTGAGCCTGGTTCAGTGGCTGAGCAAGCGGAGGGGCTGGGGGGGGGGTTGCCCCTCCTGGCTGCCCCAGTGTGAGTAGTGGTGTCCCACCATGATCTTTGTTCACTGTTTAGTGCCCATTGTGGAGTCCACAATTGACTAAATGGCCCCCACAGCTCCCAAATGCTCCCAAACCTGGCTATACCACTGGCCTGGAGGCCAGCATGATGTGGAGGCCGATGGGGTAAGTCCCACTTTGATGCTGGATTCAACCTTGCTGAGGGCTACTGGGAAGTTGGGAATAGATGGACACTCAGACGTCAGATTTGGCAAATCAAAATAAATATTTATTTACGTACAGTAAAATAACCGGACTGGATACGACAAAATAAAGGAAAACAAAAGTAACTAAGCAAAATCAGTTAACTTCACTGTTTGCTAATAATTTAAGCTCTAGAAAAAGCTTAGAGTCACTCAGGCCAAGCAAAAATCCCACTTGGACTATAAGGACTGAAGGTAGTTGCAGCCCTTATTACCTGGGTCAGCACAGTACTGATCCCCATACAAATCTGATGTGTGCTTGAGGTTGGACTCCTTTTATACCCAGAGTCAACCATCTGACCACATCAGGCTCCACCCACTTACAGAAATATAGCTTATTTCTTTTAAACAACCTTATTATTTATATCAAAATGCTATAAATAAAAGAGAACACACATATCTTTTGACTGGGTGGTAGCGTTCATAATAAAACTTTCTCCAAACAAAATAAATTGTAGGTTTCAGGTGCAGGCTTCTCCCACAGAGTTATCCAATGTATAAAAGGTGGAAAGACAGGACTGGCCGGTGCTTTGGACATTGAAAGACCCTTGGGCAGGACCCTGCAAACAGAAACCTCAAGGTAGGCCGCATATTTATTTATTTATTGAAAATTTCGGAATTACAACCTTTGAGTCAAGGACTCCTTTGCAAAGGCTCCACGTCAGTCATGACAGGACAATTACAACAAGACAGTATGGACAATGTTCTCAAAACAGAGAAATTACAATTCGACAAACGTTTAAAATCATAGCATAAGTCAAAGGCTATGTCAGTTGTAATATTGAATTTTACACAGAGACAAGGCTTGTACAGAAATTGCCAGGACATTACAAGAGTTTAACAATCACAGTATAGGGTATTGCCAAGACTGAGATAATATCTGAGAGTTGAGAGTGTTTCTAGCGATGTGGTGGCCCTGGTGCCTGACAACCTATGCGAAAAGATGGAAAGCAGCTACAGGTCTCCGAGTTAAGCAGATACTTCTTGATCTCTGTTTTGAATAGTCTTAGACTGGGGGCAAGTAAGATGGAAGATGGTAGATTGTTTAGCCAAAGTGGAGCACGGTAACAGAAAGATCTTTGCCCCAGAGAGGTTCTGCAGTGGGGGACTGCGTAGGAGGTCTATACAGTTTCATATCACCTTTCTAGTACTTGAACAACAGGTTGTAGTACCGCTACTGTTTACCTTTATTCAGTGCAGGCCTTCTAGGCCCAAACATGTAAACACAAAGGGGAAAGTTTTGTCTCTATACAGAGAGGTACAGCAATGGACCCCTTTTGGTATTTTCAGTTTCTGGCTGAAATGTGAGTCAGTGGTCAGATTGTTCTAACATACTAACATACTAAAATGCCAGCAGAATAGGCCTAATGGTCTTTCGTGTCTGCTCGTTTGGTCAGCCCCCACCCTGGGTGCTGACCTTGCTGTCCCCCTCGCCTTCTCTGGCTTCTCCCTTCCCAGTTCCGGATATTCTTGCTGCATTGGATTTTGCTTCCTGAACCCTTCCCTGTACCTGTCCCACCCCTCTTGAACCCCTCCACTGTCTCTGCCTCCACCAGCCCCTAGGTAGTGCATTCCATGGCTCTACCACCCTCTCAGTGAAGTAGCACCTCCTCCTTTCTCCCCTGAATCTTCCCCCCTCCAGCTTCCACCCATGCCCTCTAGTGGCCCCTCCTCCTTCCTTCGAAGCACCCTCACTGTTCCTCCCCTATTTACCCTCTTCATGTACCTGAAGACCTCTATCATGTCCCCCCAGTCCCTTCTCTCTTCCAAAGTGTACATATTTAGCTCTTGAGCCTCCTCATAGGTCCTGTCCCCAAGCCCCAAATCATTTTGGTTGCCCTCCTCTGGACCCTCTCCAGGAGGTTAATATCCCTCTTATGCGGCCCAAAACTGCACTAGTACTCCAGGTGCGGCCTCACCAAGCAGTTATACAGAGGAGTATCACTCCCTCCTTCTGGAGGTGATCCCTAGCGATGCATCCCAGCATCCTGTTGGCCTTGCTGCTGCCCTCCTACAAGTCTCAGAGTTGTTCATCTTGACATCCACCACCACCCCAGGTCCTCTCAGCCATTGAGACTTGTAGTATTTCCCAGGGTGTACACTTGGCCTGGGTTTCTGCACTCAGGTGGAGTACCTTGCATTTCCTGCATTAAACCTCAGCTTCCACTTTCTAGACCATCTTTCCAGAGTCTCCAGGTCCCCTGCAGGGCCACCCTCCCTCCCCATCCACCACCACCCCCAGTTTCGAGTCATCTGCAAAGAGACTCATCTCACTCCTGATTCCTGTCCTTATGTCAGATAGTGAGGGCGTTGAACAGAAGGGCCCAGGACTGATCCCTGTGGGACCCCACTATGACCCTCCTTGGGGAAGAGACTATCCCACCAACTACGACCCTCTGGGTCCGGTCCTGGAGCCAATTGCCTATCCATCGGATCATCTGGTTTCCCACCCCCATTTCTCCTAGTTTATCCAACAGGCCCATGTGAGGAACAGAGTCAAATGCCTTGCTGAAGTCTAGAAAGAGGACATCCACTGGTCTACCCAGGTCCAAGGCACTTGTCACCCAGTCATAGAACTCCACCAGGTTTGTCTGACACCAATTCTCTCTGATGTATTTTAACTTGGTGGCTTTGCTTTACAATAAATACAAAGTCAGTGAGAAACCAACAAACTGGAGCACAGTGTTTTCTAACCAGGACATAAATGTTTGTTTCAAAGGCCCTAACTTACTATGAAGGGGGGAAATACTATTTTTTATACATTTCTCACTTCATCGCTTCTTAGCACCTTATAGGAAGCATAACTTTAACTTTAAGGTATGTCTTTCCCAAGCACAAATATAAGAGCACTTCCAGGCTAAAAACTACACAAGGTTCTCACTTTTCCACAATGCTTTCTTAGGCGTGGGGTGGGGTGGGGGGCAATCCTGAGGAGACCTGAAACAAAGGGGTAGTAAGGCAGTACATTTGCAGGTGGCCTGCCTACAAAGGTGAATTATAGTGGTTAGAAAAAAGGGTATATGAAGGAGAGGAGAAGAGATACTGCTGCAGCAGACTTTAGGGAAGAAAAAAGTGTCTATCAGGATGAAAGGCACACTGTGACATAGTCCTCCCCACCTAAGAGGAAACCAGGGGACTGCAGTCCCTACTTATACACAGTTTTGGTTTCCTTATTTACCATCACAGAAACACCACACATTCAGGCACAGTGTCATCAGATCTCTCACTAAATGGAGAGATGGAGCTTCAGCCCGTCTTCTCCCGAAGCTCCACCTCGGGGTCCCTAAACAAAACAAAAACAAATTACAATAACAGGTTAAGAGGCTTTTCTCTTAACCATTCTCAACTCATTACCCCAAGGTCTGATTGTGCCTGTATGTCTGGGTCTGCCCCAAAATGAGACATAAAATCCGTATTTATATTTGCAGTTCCTGGTCTATGCCTGACAGTAAACCTGTAATGCTGTAAAGCCAGGTACCACCACATTATGTGCGGATTCTTGTCTTTCATCACCTGTAACCAACACAGATGGTTGTGATCTGTGGTCAACTCAAACTCAGATCCCCAAAGATAAAATTTCAATGCCTCAATAGCCCATTTCACTGCAAGGCACTCCTTTTCAATAGTCTAATTCCATCTCTCTCTCTCATGTAGTTTGCGACTTATGAAAATTGTGGGGTGTTCTTCCCCTTCAACCATTTGGGATAAAACCGCCCCAATACCTGTGTCAGAGGCATTGGTCTGCACTATGAAAGGCAAGGTAAAATCTGGGCTCCTCAGTACCAGCGAGGAATACAAGCTTGCTTTTATAGCGTAGAACACCTCCTCACATTCTGCAGTCAACTTAACCTAGGTCAGGTAATTCTTTTTAGTAAGGTCTATCTGGGGTGTGGCTAATGTAGCAAAATTGGGCACAAATCTCCAGTAGTATCTGGCTAGCCTGAGAAAGGACCTAACATGTTTGTTTGTGGTGGGGCATGGACTGTTAGCCACTGCATCCACCCTTCCAATGCCTGGTCTAATCTGGCCATTACGAATCAGAAATCCCAAATATTTAGTTTCTTACATTGCAATGGAACATTTTGCTGGCTTAATGGTCAGACCTCCTTTTGTAATTGCCTATAACACAGCAGTGAGATGTTGTATGTGTTCCTTCCAGTTGGGACTAAAGACCACCATGTAATCTAGATAAGCAGTGCAATATGTTGTGTGGTGTTTCAGTGTATTGTCCTTAAAGTGCTGAAAGGTGGCAGGGGCCCCATGTAAGCCAAAAGGCATTGTAACAAACTGGAAAAGTCTTGCTGGGGTACTAAATGCTGTTTTATCCTTAGAAATCCTATCTAAAGGGATCTGCCAGTATCCCTTCGTGAGAGGTAGAGTGGTGATGTACCTGGCATTTCCAAGTCTGTCGACTATATCATCTATCCATGGCATCGGATAGCTTGTCACACTTAGAGATAACATTTAAGTGATGGAAGTCAAGGCAGAGTCTTATGCCCCTTCCTTCTTTTCTACCACCACTATTGGAAATGCCCATTCACTGTTAGAAGGTTCTATAACACCCAACTGTTGCATTTTCCTGACCTCTTTCACCACCTCCCCTCGTACCTTCTCTGGTAACCTGTAGGGCTTTTGCCTAATGGGGTTGCTCTGTGTGACCTCTATGTGGTGTTCTATTCCACTAACTTTACCCGGGATATTGGTGAATGTGTTTTGGAAGCTTAACAGGTTGTCTAGCTTTTGCCTTTGCTGGGGCTCAAGAACAGGGATGATTTTTAAATCATTCAGCTCCCCCTGATTTTCCAGCCTTTGATAGGTGACCACCAATTCACTTTCCCCCTGGTCTGGGTATACATATAAAACAGGACTAGACCTTTCATGCCATTTTTTAGGAGACTGGCATGATAAATCCCCCCTCTTCTGCCATCTATCAGGTAACTGAATTTCATAGCTTACAGGACCTGTTTGCTTATTGATGGTGTAGGGACCCTGCCATTTCATCATCAGTTTATTCTCTGAAGATGGCAGCAGCAACAGGACCTGTTCATCTGGTTGAAACATGTTATTGTCCATCCCCTGGTCATAGTGTGCCTTTTGTACCACTTGTTTGTTGGCATTGCGTTGGTGTGCTACTTTGATGTACCAAATTAATCTCTGTCAGAGTTGTGCCATGTAGTCTATGGTACTACGGAGTCCTATGTCTGTCCCTTCCTCCCAATGTTCCTTGATTACATCGAAGGGACCTCAGGGATTCCTCCCATACACAAGTTCATAGGGAGAGAATGATGTAGAGGCTTGTGGTACCTCCCTATATGCAAACATAAAAAATGGCAAATAGCTGTCCCAAGTCTTACCCTCCTCCTGCACAGATTTATGCACCTTTTTTTCATGGTCTGATTAAACCTTTCAACCAGACCATCGGTTTATGGATGGTAGGGTGATGGGTGTATGGCCTCTATCCCTAGCGACAGGTACAACCTTTTCAAAAGCTTTGAGCAGAAATTGCTTCCCTGATCTGTCAAAATTTCTCTTGGGATTCCTACTCTACTAAACAGTTTGGTCAGCTTATCAGCTATCTTCTCAGCCGTGATGGTTCTAAGGGGTATAGCCTCTGGATATTTTGTGGAGTAGTCACAAATGACAAGCACAAACCTATTACTCTTTGAACTTTTCTGCTGGGGTCCCACAATATCCATTGCAATTCTGTCAAAAGGGGTAGTGATTAAGAAGAGGGGTTGTAAGGGTACCTTCTCCTGTTTTGTTATGGTCGCCACCTTCTGGCACTCCTTGCTACTGTGGCAGTATTCCGCCACCGGATCATGGATATCTGCCCAGTAAAACCGATGGAGGAGTCTGTTCAGGGTGCAATCTCTACCTAGGAGCCCAGCTAAGAGAATACCATGGGCCAGGTGCAATAACTGGGCCCTATACTTACTAGGAACCAGTAGCTGTTCTACTATCTCCACAGTAACAGGATTTATACATTCCCTGTATAGCAAGCCTTCCCTCAAAACACATTTTGGCCCTTTTTGAACATCTTGGTCCATCACCTGAAAGAAAGGTTTTAAGGCAACATCATGCATTTGGTCAAGAGCAAAGTCATTGTTGTTAAATACTTTCAACATTTTATCACATGAGTCCATACATTTTTGAGCCCATTGGACTCTATCCATTCTTTTGTACCTTTTTGTTTTCTGGGTTTTCCCTTGGGGCTCAAGAACCTCATCCTCAAAAGGGAACAGCTATGCCAAGTGCTTTTCCTGTTAACCTGTGCTCAGGTGGTGACTCCACTTAGACTGTTAGTATTAGCCACAAATGTCTCAAATTCAGCGTGGTCATACCCAATGACAACTGGGATGGGCAGGTGAGGGACAAGCCAACATTTATCTGGTGCACAGTTTCTTGTGCCTGTAAGTCTATCTTGGTGAGAGGGTAAAAATGGGTATCCCCATCAATACACATGACACTAGTCTTTGAGTACTTAGTATTAACCCCTTTTACCAATTCAGCACTCACCAGAGTTTCTCTACTCCCTGAATCTATCAAGCCAGTCACTTCATGATCTCCTGTCTTCACAGGGATAACATACTGCCCCCAGTTGGCCAAGGCAAGCTGGACATGTTCAACTCATTTTTTCAGGCAGAACCTGGCTATATGCCCCTTCCCTTGACACTCCTTGCAGATGATATCGGGGTCATAAGGCCTCCCAGATTTAAAAGTCTTATTTCCTCCTGTAGTTTGAGAAGTAGAAGAAGGGGTTCTTACCATGGGTGGGGTAGCACCGGTCCCGGAATGTCCCTTCTGTCTATTGGGCCTGGATGCAAGGTAGTCCTCAGCGAAGGTGATAGCTTTTTCCACTGTCTCCAGGTAGTGTTCCCTGAGCCACCCTTGGACATCCTGTGGCAACACTTGTGCAAATTGCTCCATGATGACAGTCTCCACCAACTGTTCTGCTGTTTTAAGTCCAGGTTGAAGCCACTTATAACATAACTCTTTGAGGCGGACAAACGCTTCTCTTGGGGTATCAGTGGCATGGAATTTAAAAGTTCTGAACCTGTACTGGTACGTCTCCAAGCTGATATGAGACCTGCGCAAGATCTCCTGCCAAACAGAGTCATACTTTTCTGCCTGCTGACTGTCCATATGGCTATAGGTGAGCTGGGCTTTCCCAGTTAGATAGGGCACTAACCTGATTACCCACTGCTCCCTAGGCCAATTGCATGCTCTTGCCACCCTCTCAAAAGTCATTAAGTAGGCTTCAATGTCATCTGACTCCCTCAACTGTAGTGATTTTTATGTCTTTCGGAGAGTCAGCTGGTGGGGGGTTATGGGTTGTACCAATAGCCTGAACAGCCCAAATTGTATCACATCACCTCCGCTCACTCATCTGGTGGTCCCTCTCTCTTTCCTTCTTCCATGGCTAACTGTTTCACAAAAAGCCACCTTAGTAATTCTTTTAAGTCCTCAGGAGGGTCTTTCTCTGGAGGTTCATCAGGGTCAGTCTCTGCGCCATCCTTCTCCAGTTCCTCCTATGTCTTGGGCATCTTCCTCCTCATATCCCATAGGTTGGTCACTGGTGTTTCTCCAAACTTTTCCACCATGGCTGTGGTCAGGACACCACTGAGCTTCACCTGGTCTGCTGGTACTGGCTGCATACAACATCCACCTGGGCATCAGCTGATAACCTTGCTGAAGCACCACGGGCTCAAGTACTCCAACTAACCTACGTCTAACACCAATTGTTAGGTTGGTGGGAATAGACGGACACTCCAACGTCAGGATTGTCAAATCAAAATAAATATTTATTTACATACAGCAAAATAGGCGGACTGGATACGACAAAATAAAGGAAAATAAAAGTAACAAAGCAAAATCACAGTTAACTTCACTGTTTGCTAATAACTTAAGCTCTAGAAAATGGCTAGAGTCACTCAGGCTGGGAAAAAACCCCACCTGGACTATAAGGAAGGAAGGTAGCTGCAGCACTTATTACCTGGGTCAGCACAGTACTGATCCACATACAAATCTGATGTGTGCTTTAGGCTGGACTCTTTTTATACCCAGAGTCAGAGTCAACCATGTGACCACAACAGGCTCTGTCCACTTACAGAGATACAGCTTATTTCTTTTAAACAACCTTATTATTTTTATCCAAATGCTATAAATAAAGGAGAACGCAGATATCTTTTGACAGGGTGATAGTGTTCATAATAAAATCTTTCTCCAAACAATATAGGTTGTAGGTTTCAGGTGCAGGCTCCTCCCACAGAGCTATCCAATGTATAAATGGTGGAAAGACAGGGCCGGACGGTTCTTAGTAGAACACTGGAAGACTCTTGGGCAGGACCCTACAAACAGAAACCTCAAGGTATGCCGCATATAACTTTATACAGTTTCATCTCACCTTTCTAGTTTCATATCACCTTTTTAGTATGTGAACAACAGGTACCTCTACTGTTTACCTTTATTCAGTGCAGGCCTTCTAGGCCCAAACATGTAAACACAAAGGGGAAAGTTTTGTCTCTATACAGAGAGGTACAGCAGTGGACACCTTTTGGTATTTTCAGTTTCTGGCTGAAATGTGAGTCCGTGGTCAGATTGTTCTCTCAGTTGTATTTTAACTTGGTGTTATTGCTTTACAGTAAATACAAGGTCAGTGAGAAATCAACAAACTGGAGCACAGTGTTTTCTAACCAGGGCATAAATGTTTGTTTCAAAGGCCCTAACTTACTACGAAGGGGGAAAATACTATTTTTTATACATTTCTCACTTCATCGATTCTTAGCACCTTATAGGAAGCATAACTTTAACTGAAGGTATGTCTTTCCCAAGCACAGACATAACAGCACTTCCAGGCTAAAAAACAAACAAGGTGCTCACTTTTCCATGATGCTTTCCTGGACGGGGGGCAATCCTGAGGAGACCTGAAACAAAGGGGTAGTAAGGCAAGTACATCTGCAGGTGGCCTGCAAAGGTGAATTATAGTGGTTAGAAAAAAGGGTATATGAAGGAGAGGAGAAGAGATACTGCCGCAGCAGACTTTAGGGAAGAAAAAAGGGCCTCTCAGGATGCAAGGCACACTGTGACATAGTCCTCCCCACCTAAGAGGAAATCGGTGGACTCCAGTCCCTACTTATATGCAGTTTTCGTTTCCTTATTTACCATCACAGAAACACTGCACATTCAGACACAGTGTCATCAGATCTCTCACTAAATGGAGAGATGGAGCTTTAGGCCACCCTCTCCCAAAGCTTCACCTCGGGGTCCCTAAACAAAACAAAAACAAATTACAATAACAGGATAAGAGGCTTTTCTCTTAACCATTCTCAACTCATTACCCTGAGGTCTGATTGTGCCTGTATGTCTGGGTCTGCCCCAAAATGAGACCTAAAATCTGCATTTATATTTGCAGTTTCTGGTCTATGCCTGACAGTAAAACTATAAGGCTGTAAAACCAGGTACCACGGCATTATGTATGGATTCTTGTCTTTCATCACCTGTAGCCAACACAGATGGTTGTGATCTGTGGTCAACTCAAACTCAGATCCCCAAAGATAAAATTTTAATGCCTCAATATCCCATTTCACTGCAAGGCACTCCTTTTCAATAGTCAAATTCCTTGTCTTCCTCTTGTGTAGCTTGCAACTTATGAACATTAGGGGGTGTTCTTCCCCTTTAACCATTTGGGATAAAACTGCCCCAATACCTGTGTCAGAGGCATTGGTCTGCACTATGAAAGACAAGGTAAAATCTGGGCTCCTCAGTACCGGCAAGGACTACAAGCTTGCTTTTATAGCGCAGAACGCCTCCTCACATTCTGCAGTCCACCTAACCTTGGTCGGGTTATTTTTTTAGTAAAGTCTGTCAGGGGTGTGGCTAATGTAGCAAAATTGGGCACAAATCTCCAGTAGTATCCAGCTAGCCCGAGAAAGGACCTAACATGTTTGTTTGTGGTGGGGCATGGACTGTTAGCTACTGCATCCACCCTTCCAATGTCTGGTCTAATCTGGCCATTACGAATCAGAAATCCCAAATATTTAGTTTCTTACATTGCAGTGGAACATTTTGCTGGGTTAATGGTCAGGCCTACTTTTGTAATTGCCTGTAACACAGCAGTGAGACGTTGTATGTGTTCCTTCCAGTTGGGACTAAAGACCACCATGTCATCTAGAAAAGCAGCGCAATATGCTGTGTAGTATTTCAGGGAATTGTCCATAAAGCGCTGAAAGGCGGCAGGGGCCCCATGTAAGCCAAAAGACATTGTAACAAACTGAAAAAGTCTTGCTGAGGTACTAAAGGCTGTTTTATCCCTAGAAGTCCTCTCTAAAGGGATCTGCCAGTACCCCTTCGTGAGAGGTAGAGTGGTGATGTACCTGGCATTTCCAAGTCTGTTGACTATATCATCTATCCGTGGCGTTGGATAGCTGTCAAACTTGGAGATGACATTCAAGCGATGGAAGTCAAGGCAGAGTCTTATGCCCCCTTCCTTCTTTTCTACTACCACTATTGAAAATGCCCATTCACTGATAGAAGGTTCTATAACACCCAACTGTTGCATTTTCCTGACCTCTTTCACCACCTCCCCTCGTACCTTCTCTGGTAACCTGTAGGGCTTTTGCCTAATGGGGTTGCTCTGTGTGACCTCTATGTGGTGTTCTATTCCACTAATTTTACCCGGGATACTGGTGAATGTGTGTTGGAAGCCTAACAGGTTGTCTAGCTCTTGCCTTTGCTGGGGCTCTAGAACAGGGTTGATTTTTAAATCATTCAGCTCCACCCCTTTTTCCAGCCTTTGATAGGCAACCTCCAATTCACTTTCACCCTGGTCTGGGTACACATGTAAAACAGGACGAGACCTTTCATGCCATTTTTTAGGAGATTGGCATGATAAATTCCCCTCTTCTGCCATCTATCAGGTAAATGAATTTCATAATTTACTGGGCCTGTTTGCTTATTGATGTTGAATGGATGCTGCAATTTCATCATCAGTTTATTCTCTGAAGATGGCAGCAGCAACAGGACCTGTTCATCTGGTTGAAACATGTTATTGTCCACCCCCTGGTCATAGTGGGCCTTTTGTACCACTTGTTTGTCAACGTTGTGTTGGTGTGCTACTTTGATGTACCTCATCAACCTCTGTCGGAGTTGTGTCATGTAGTCTATGGTACTACTGGGTCCTATGTCTGTCCCTTCCTCCCAGTGTTCCTTGATTACATCTAAGGGACCTCAGGGATTCCTCCCATACACAAGTTCATAGGGAGAGAATACTGTAGAGGCTTGTGGTACCTCCCTATATGCAAACATTAAAAATGGCAAACAGCAGTCCCAAGTCTTACCCTCCTCCTGCACAAACTTACACAACTTTTTTTTCATGGTCTGATTAAACCTTTCGACCAGACCATTGGTTTGTGGATGGTAGGGTGATGTGTGTATGGCCTCTTTCCTTAGCGACAGGTACAACCTTTTCAAAAGCTTTGAGCAGAAATTGCTTCCCAGATCTGTCAAAATTTCTCTTGGAATTCCTACTCTACTAAACAGTTTGGTCAGCTCATCAGCTATCTTCTCTGCTGTGATGGTTCTAAGGGGTATAGCCTCTGGATATTTTGTGGAGTAGTCACAAATGACAAGCACAAACCTATTACCCTTTGAGCTTTTCTGCAGGGGTCCCACAATATCCATTGCAATTCTGTCAAAAGGGGTAGTGATTAAGGGGAGGAGTTGTATGAGTACCTTCACCTTTTTGTCATGGTCGCCACCTTCTGGTATTCCTTGCAACTGTGGCAGTATTCCGCCACCTGATCATGGATATCTGCCCAGTAAAACCAATGGAGGAGTCTGTTCAGGGTGCAATCTCTACCTAGGTGCCCAGCTAAGGGAATACCATGGGCCAGGTGCAATAACTGGGCCCTATACTTACTAGGAACCAGTAGCTGTTCTGCTATCTCCACAGTAACTGGATTTATATATTCCCTGTATAGCAAGCCTTCCCTCAAAACACATTTTGGCCCATTTTGAACATCTTGGTCCGTCACCTGAAAGAAAGGTTTTAAGGCAACATCATGCATTTGGTCAAGAACAAAGTCATTGTTGTTAACCACCTTCAACATTTTATCACACGAGTCCATATATTTTTGAGCCCATTGGACTCTATCCATTCTTTTGTCCCTTTTTGTTTTCTGGGTTTTCCCTTGGGGCTCAAAAACTTTGTCCTGAAAAGGGAACAGCTATACCAAAGTGCTTTTCCTGTTTAACCTGTGCTCAGGTGGTGACTGCACTTAAGGCTGTTAGTATTAGCAACAAATGTTTTCAATTCATGGTGGTCATACCCAATGACAACTAGGATGGGCAGGTGAGGTACAAGCCAACATTTACCTGGTGCACAGTTTCTTGTACCTGTAAGTCTATCTTGGTGAGAGGGTAAAAATGGGTATCCCCATGAATACACTTGACACTAGTCTTTGGGCACTTAGTATTAACCCCTTTCACCAAATCAGCACTCACCAGAGTTTCTCTACTCCCTGAATCTATCAAGCCAGTCACTTCATGATCTCCTGTCTTCACAGGGATAACATACTGCCCCCAGTTGGACAAGGCGAGCTGGGCATGTTCAGTTAATTTCTTCAGGGAGAACCTGGCTATATGCCCCTTTCCTTGACACTCCTTGCAGATGATATCGGGGTCGTAAGGACTCCCAGATTTAAAAGTCTTATTTCCCCCTGTAGCCTGAGAAGTAGAAGAAGTGGTTCTTACTGTGGGTGGGGTAGCACCAGTCCCGGAATGCCCCTTCTGTCTATTGGGCCTGGATGCAAGGTAGTCCTCAGTGAGGGTGATAGCTTTTTCCACTGTCTCCAGGTGGTGCTCCCTGAACCACCCTTGGACATCCTGTGGCAACACATGCACAAATTGCTCCATGATGACAGTGTCCATTATCTGTTCTGCTGTTTTAAGTCCAGGTTGAAGCCACTTATAACATAACTCTTTGAGGTGAACGAAAGCTTCTCGTGGGGTATCAGTGGCATGAAATTTAAAAGTTCTGAACCTGTACTGGTACATCTCCAGGCTGATGTGATACCTGCGCAATATCTCCTGCCGAACAGAGTCATAATTTTCTGCCTGCTGGCTGTCCATATGGCTATAGGTGAGCTGGGCTTTCCCGATTAGATAGGGCCCTAACCTGATTACCCACTTCTCCCTAGGCCAATTGCATGCTCTTGCCACTCTCTCAAAAGTCATTAAGTGGGCGTTACTGTCATCTGACTCCCCCAACATTAATGATTTCTATGAGTTTCAAAGAGTCAGTTGGTGGGGGGTTACAGGTTGCACCAATGGTCTGAACAGCCCAAATTGTATCAGACCACCTCCGCTCACTCATCTGGTGGTTCCTCTCTCTTTCCTTGTCCATGGCTAACTGTTTCGTACAAAGCCACCTTAGTAATTCTTGTAAGTCCTCAGGAGGGTCTTCCTCTGTAGGTTCATCAGGGTCAGTCTCTGCGCCTTCCTCCTCCAGTTCCTCCTATGTCTTGGGCATCTTCTTCCTCGTATCCTCTAGGTTGGTCAGTGGTGTTTCTCCAAACTTTTCCGTCATGGCTCTGGTCAGGACACCACTGGGCTTCACCTGGCTGATGGTACTGGCTGCATACAACATCCACCTGGGCATCAGCTAATACCCTTGCTGAAGCACCACGGGCTCAAGTACTCCAACCTATCCTACTTCTAACACCAATTGTGAGGTTGGCGGGAATAGATGGAAACTCAGATGTCAGGTTTGGCAAATCAAAATAAATATTTATTTACATACAGCAAAATAAGCAGACTGGATACGAGAAAACAAAAGTAATAAAGCAAAATCACAGTCAACTTCACTGTTTGCTAATAATTTAAGCTCTAAAAAATGGCTAGAGTCACTCAGGCTGGGCAAAAATCCCATCAGGACAATAAGGACTGAAGGTGGCTGTAGCCCTTATTACCTGGGTCAGCAGAGTACTGATCTCCATACAAATCTGATGTGTGCTTTAGGTTGGACTCCTTTTATACAAAGAGTCAACCATGTGACCACATCAGGCTCTACCCACTTACAGAAATACAGCTTATTTCTTTTAAACAACCTTATTATTTATATCCAAATGCTATAAATAAAGGAGAATGCAGATATCTTTTGACTGGGTGGTAGTGTTCATAATAAAATCTTTCTATAAACAATATAGGTTGTAGGTTTCAGGTACAGGCTCCTTCCACAGAGCTATCCAATGTATAAAAGGTGGAAAGACAGGGCTGGACGGTGCTTAGTAGAACACTGGAAGACTCTTGGGCAGGACCCTACAAACAGAAACCTCAAGGTATGCCGCATATAACTTTATAAAGTTTCATCTCACCTTTCTAGTTTCATATCACCTTTTTAGTATGTGAACAACAGGTTGTAGTACCGCTACTGTTTACCTTTATTCAGTGCAGGCCTTCTAGGCCCGAACTTGTAAACACAAAGGGCAAAGTTTTGTCTCTATACAGAGAGGTACAGCAATGGACACCTTTTGGTATTTTCAGTTTCTGGCTGAAATGTGAGTCCGTGGTCAGATTGTTCTCTCAGTTGTATTTTAAGGTGCTGTCTTTGCTTTACAGTAAATACAAAGTCAGTGAGAAACCAACAAACTGGAGCACAGTATTTTCTAACTCTGACATAACTCTGGTATTGTTTGCATCCATCCTACCTGTACCAGCTTGTTTGTATCTATGTCTTAATTTTACTGTTATACTTATGTGTTGTACTGCTATACTGTGTATTTTGGTTTGTCTTACTGTGACAAGGTACCTTTGTAAATGAGCCTATGGCTCAAAGGTTTTCCAAACTGCTGTTTAAATAAAATAAAAAATTAAAAAATAACCAGGACATAAGTGTTTGTTTCAAAGGCCCTAACTCATTATGAAGGGGGGAAATACTATTTTTTATACATTTCTCACTTCATCTCTTCTTAGCACCTTATGGGAAGCAGAACTTTAACTTTAAGGTATGTCTTTCCCAAGCACAAATATAAGAGCACCTCCAGGCTAAAAACAAAACAAGGTGCTCACTTTTCCATGATGTTTTCCTAGGCGGTGGGGGTGGGGGCAATCCTGAGGAGACCTGGAACAAAGGGGTAGTAAGGCAAGTACATTTGCAGGTGGCCTGCCTACAAAAGGTGAATTATAGTGGTTAGAAAAAAGGGTATATGAAGGAGAGGAGAAGAGACACTGCTGCAGCAGACTTTAGGGAAGTAAAAAAGGTCTCTCAGGATGCAAGGCACACTGTGCCAGTTACCAAAACGGTAAAAAACCTGGGCTTTATTTTTGATGATGGATTGACATTCGAGGCTCAAGTGTCATCCATCATCCAGAGTGGTTTCTATCAGCTGAGAAATATCACCAGGATTAAAACCCTTATCCCGCCTGAAGACCTGCTCTCACTAGTACATACATTTGTTACATCACATCTCAACTACTGCAACGCTGTCTATCTCAGAGTTAGTGGTGGAGTCCTGCATCGCCTGCAGCTAGTGCAGAATTCAGCGGCCAGGTTACTGCCTGGTTTTCCGATGCTGTGTCATGTGACCCTGGTACTGTATGATCTGCACTGGCTGCTTGTGAAGTGGAGAATCTCCTTCAAGGTGGATCTTGCTGCTGGCCTGCTGGCACTGAGGGTTGAGGCATTGGACACCACACCTCGCGCCACACCGGCAACCCAGATTCAGGAGCAGACTTGCGTCATTGGGGGTTGGCACTGGTGCGCATTGCACAGCCAAGCCAATGGGGGGACAGAAAAGTGGAAAAGCCCCAGTTGCCTGGTAGGCAAAGGTGGGTCCAGTGGGACAGCCCCCACGCACAATACCAAGTCCTGTCGGCTGCCGCCTGGTTTTCCCTGTGCTCCCTGGTTACTCTACTAGATTCTAGATAGAGCACCAGTAGGAGTTGGCTGTCCCATCTTGAGGGGCTCAGAGCCGGGGGATTGAGTGGCCGGTGGAGTCAGAGTGGAGACGGGCCCAAACCAGGAAGTCATTCGGGGACTTCAGGTGTGCAGGAATAGGCCATAGCTGAGAGACCACACCGGAGAAAGAGAGGCCTGGCATCTGTTGAGGAGGGGGCATAAAAAAAGTTAAAAAAAAAAAAAGGTGGGTCTTCTCACCTATAAAGCCCTATACGGCCTGGGCCCGAGTTAGTTGCTGATCTCCTGACTCCGTACCACCCTCAGTGCTCCCACTGCTCTGCCGAGGACGGCCTCCTAGCTATTTCCAAGGCTTGGCTTAAAACATCTGGTGACCGTGCTTTTGCAGTAGCTATGCCAATCCTGTGGAATTCCCTTCCTAGAACTTTGAGTGAGGCCCCCCCTCACTGGAGGCCTTTAAATGTGGGACTGAAAGCACATCTATTTAAGGAGGCTTTTGGGATTTGTCCTATACCTGTAGATGTTTATAATTGGTTTTACTCTACTGTTAATGACTGTCTTGTTTTGATTTGTGATTTTTGTCTTTTATCGGTATCTTTTGTACATTGCAAAGCACCCTGAGCCTCAGGGATGGGGAGCTTATAAATAAAAATATTACTTACTTATTACTACATTATGTGTTTGCTCTTTTTTGGCTGTGTCACAACTAAAAAAACATGTATTGATAATATATGCAAAAAGCACTTTGAAAAATACTGATACATATAAAATAGTATCAACACATGAAAAAGGTATCAATAGGACTGATTCTTAACATTTTGACTCCAGTAGTGGTAGTAAGTAGTAATACATTTTATTCATATAATTATGAACAGGAAAGATGTTACAGCTCCATTAAGCAAAATACTCATTTCCATGGAGATCCTTTACATTTAAAAAGTAGTTGCTTATACAAAAGATGATAAAGATTTTGACAATTTACACAATACAAATCACCAGATACATAGAACAAAGTGCATAGAAGGCTCCAAGCTTTCATTTATATATATAAAAAAAAAAACTTTTAGCTCAACTGGTTCCAAAGTTAGACCTTTCCAAATATAATTTCTTTAAAATGGGATAACTTTAGAACCACTAGAACGGGAAACTTTTTAAATGAAAAATTGGAGTTAGGGAAGTTGATACATCAATACATGTTGTTGCCACATCTTGTTATATCAATATATAGAAAAAGTGGTTCAAAACATTTTCAAAATCCTGTAATTTTTAACAACATACTATATCAACGCGTACAGACATGTATCAACACGAGTGATGTACTGTTATGTTCTATTCATGTTGGGCCCTGTGCATGAAGGTATCCTGGCCCTAAGTCCCCCAATAAGCAGCATGTAGGGCCAGTATATGCACATCTAGGATATCTGATGGGCACCCGCAGATGCATGACCGGTGCAAACCTGCTCCACACCGCTGCCCGGGACAGTGCGCAGGGACCCCATGCAATCACATAGCTAGTCCAGGCAGGGGGTGGGGAATGGGTGTGCCCACAAAGGGCTGGTGGAGTGCAGCATGCATGATCAAATTGTGCTCCGCTGAGCTGATATTGGGGGCCTTACCATTACATCAACTGGAAGGTTGCCATAACGGCTGTGCACCACCCTGACTGGTCAGCACAGGGCACAAGGGCACCACGCAGCCACAGTCCCCAGTCCCCATCAATGCCATGGGGGCTATGGAGTGATGGCAGGTGGTGGGGTACCAGCTTTCCAACTTCAATATTTTTGTGGGTTTTTTTTGTACATTCTTTTTCTTCACTGTCGCTACGGGGAACTCTCTTGGGCATTCACCGCACCCCCGCAAGCTCTACCTCCTACCTGAAGCTCTCTTCCACCCCGCACCAGCCTGGCAGACCCCCCCCCGGCTTTGCACCCTCTGAGGTGGGGTCGCCGTATCTGCCCAGAGGGTTGTACACACTACCCTGTGCATCCTGCAGGGGCCAACAATTTGGCATGAAATTGTGCAACTTGGTACACACCCCTGCTGGCATGTACTGAGCTTCTTCATGCTTAGGGCCTACTGCCTGCACTCCAAGCTTTCATTTAAAAAAAAAAGAACTTACATTTCTAAGCCTAAAATTTCAAAAGTTGCAGTTTTTGAAATATAATTTCAAGCATTAAAAAAATCATAAAAATATTTTTGGATATGGCAGAATTGATCAATGGTCATTTTGTACACTTTCTTTTCTACTTCAATGTGGCCACACCCCCAGGTGGTTATCCATATTAAAAAACCACCTAGGAGCAGATATTCAAATATCTCTCCATCACTGAAGTAGTTAGTAAATGGTAAGTTTTAAAGTTTCAGTCCATCCTGAACTTTTTTGTTTTAGGTTTTCATCTATCGTAAATTAACATTTTTTAGTTGAAACTTTTTTCTAATCGTATTATAGTAATAACATTCAGTTTCCAGGGGTAGACATGTAGTAACTGACTTCTGAAGATGCTTAAACATCTGGGCATTTATTCACTCACATCAGCCATCTGCTTAATTGCTATGTGCACTCCAGAAAACGAAATGCTGTCATTGGACTGTACTAGATCATTTTAAGATGGAAGATTATTTATAAATAAGTAAAAAGTACCGAGCCCCTAATCTACCAAAGAGTCTGAAAAACATTAACAATTTTGACCACATGAACATGAAACTAAAGGAAATTACAGTTCAATGAGAAAGCTGTCAACCTAAAATATCTAGTAAATTAACCATGGTAATCACACATACAAACCACAAAACATTAAGAACACGTTGCTATTAAAATCTTTAGGATACTCTAAGGGTTGTTTCTGGATAAACAAGGATCTTAATATTATCACCTGTCTTATGATGGGGTCCATTCATATGTGATCATCACAGTTCCTGTGTCATTTCATGTTGTCACTAAGCATTCATTTACTGTTGGGTTACATATGCTTATCAAATGGGGACTAATACACCTCTAAAGCTGTGACATCAGAGTTCTGGCCCCTCCCCAACCTTCTGTGACAGTTGGCTTAGAATCTCCAGTTTTCATGTGTTGCTCAGAGGGACTGGCACCATAACTAGCACTCTCTTACCTAAAGGCTTGAAAATTTTATTTTTCCGCATTATAATAATTCTCATCAGAGAATTCTGTTTAACAGACAGAATTTCAAAATTTAACTTGAGCCTGTTTTTGTAATTGGCACCTGCTTTAGCCCCAAATTCCAATTGGAGGCTGGGTGTTGTGCCATTCTGCCTGGATTTCTGAAAGGGAGTCAGATAAGTATAAATGATTTTGCTACTTTGGTCTGAATTTAGCCTGGTGCCAGGTAGTTTTTTTTTTTTTAAATATATATATTTTTTTCTTTCAGGACAGTTTTCCCTTCCTGGTCAGCACTGTCTGATTTATATTTTTCCTCAGCCTAGCCTTGCTCAAGGTGTCTCATTTTCTCATCTTGAATGCTTCAGTGTCTCTTCCAAGGTGTTTTGATCCTTTTGAGTATTAATTCTGATTGCTGACATTGTTCTTCTTCTGATCATCATAATTGTATTTTGATGCAACTGTGGAATTTTTCCCCCATAGTTGCCGTATTTCATGAAGGTTTTGCATAATTTTCATCAAAATTGACATAAGTATCCAAACCTTAACACATCTGTACTCAAAACATATGCAGGTGCACAAAAGTTGATGCAAGTGCACAAAATCTGATGCAACTGCACACAACGATTAGTGCTAATGCACAGAAACTGATACGTGTGTGCAAAAAGACCCAAGTGAGTTATGGTTCTGACAGACCCTTACTGTTTTGTCTTTTCGTAACAGAGAGAGAGAATGGCAACATGGCATTCCAAGGCCTTTTTCTATCAGTAAGAAATGCAAAGAATGTCATAAGACCATAAAACAGTCTACATATGATATGTTCTGTCCAGTCTACACTGGCAAGACCAATGCTAATTTCTCCAGATGGGTGGTGGCCCAGTTGAGGTTACCTGGTTTTAAGTTCAACAGTGGCTTTAGAGTTGAACAGATCCTTACTTTATTTTCTCAAATAGCCAGGACTCAGAAAGGCATCCATCCTCTTACAATGAATTCACAGGGGGCCCTTCCCTCTTGCAGGTCGGGATAGGCATATCCAGATGCATGAGGGCATCCTTCACAGAACTAAGGTGAAGAGGATGTCCTTCAAGATCTGAATTCTTTCACAGACCTGTCTGGGGAGGGGACCCCATCAGCCAAGCAACCTGGCTCAGAATGCAATAATAATCCTACTGATCCTCAAAGTCCAGCAGACCTTCAGGATCCTGGAGGTGATGAAGAGGAAGAGGAAGGTGAATGGGTAGAGGAACCTCAGTCTTCCTCAATCCCATCTTAGTTGATTCAAAGCATATTTCCTTCTGGGTCAAAGAGGCCTATGGATTTTGCAGAATGGGAGACCCACTCTACTGCTACCCTGAAATTTAATCCCATTCTGTCCTCCACAGGGAGTGCACCTAACTGCTTCCCTGAATTTGAACACTTTGTGCAACTAGTTTAACAATAATGGGATAATATGGACAAAAAGAAGCAATTTACAAAGTCATAGGCACAGCACTACCTGTTTCTAGTCATACTGGTACAAAAATGGGAGGTTTCTCCTGTCACAGATGCAGCCATCTCTTTTGCAGTTAAACAAATCATTATTCCAGTGAAAAGTGCAGCTAGTCCTTTCAGACCCCAGTCATAAGCATCTGGAAAAACTGTAAGCGTACTGTACATATGAAGGTACAGGTTTTGGTTTGCATGTCACATTGGCATTAGCTTTTATAGCCTTGATGTGGGAATGGTTGGTGGCAATAGTGAATGAGGTCTCTGAAGATTCTCCAGCCAGAAATTGCCTTCCTCTAGCATACAGTATATGATATCCTCCATTTAAAGTGATTCCATGGTTGATCTGCTCTGTACTTCAGCAAGAGGTTGTGCTGCTGCTGTGGCAGCCCATAGGTTGCTCTTGGCTGACACATGGTCAGCAGATCACACTTCCCAAATCTCACTTGCTGCCACCAGTGATGTTACAAAAGAGTTCCTCCCACTTCTGACTTCCTAAATACTCTAACCCCCCCCCCCCAAATAGGCGAGCAGCATTGGGAGCCAATCCTTGCTGCCAATGAACATAGCAGCACAAAGTGGACATAAAGCACCAGGAGCCCATCCCTGCTACCACACTGGGGAGGAGCTATGGACAAGTCCTGCCCCTTTAACAAATGCAGAGTGTGAGAGACACACATATAGTATATTGGAGGTGGATGGGTGATGAGGAGCCGAACAAGCAAGCCAGACAGTTGAATCACTGGCTTAATCACTCAGTGGCTCAATGTACTGCCAGCCTCAAGGCCTCCTCCATCCACCCCCCTGTTCCACTACTGCTGTCCTGTCTGCTTAATGGCCCACCAACAATCAAAGCAGGAATTTTCTGTTCACCTGCAACATCATATGTAGTGGTGGTGTGTGGCAATTCACTATGAAGGAATTCCGATTATGAGGATGAGGTCAGATGGCTGCTGAATGCTATATGGTTGAGGAGAAGCTGTGAGAGCAGGAACTAACAAAAGCTGAATATTTAATTAAAATAGGTAAACCACCATTGCCTAGTTGTTAATTCTTACCAACTTGTCTTATGCATCCATTTCTGATAGTGGAAAAAACCTACTATGAGTATGTTTTCTACCTCCCCAGGCAGGAAGAAAGAGCTGAGGTGGCAGTTCAGGATTCCAGGGAGGAGGAGGGCCCTTCAGAAAGGCTGCACCGCTACTAGACTTCCTGAGTATCAAAGGAGAAAGTGTGGAGAGAAAAAGAGCAGCTGGGCCAGCAAGAGGATATTGCACCAATATTGCACAGAGGAGAGCTAAAGATATGGACTGATTGAATAAAAGGATAAAGACCAGAGGAAAAATCTCAGCAGCAGTACCAACCACTGAGAACACCGAGTACTGAGCAAAGACAATGGGACATAGTTCAGAACTTTCTGAATCCACAGTCTACATACAGAATTATTCAAGGGGGAGTAAAGTTGTGATAAAACTATATTTTTGTAGAGAACCTTTAAAAGTTTGTTATAAAAATTGGTTTTAGAGGAAAGAAGAAAGCATTTGACCTGAGAGTATTTGAGTAAAAGCAATAGGGTAACCAAGAACAGTAGCCCTACACTAAGATAAACAATGATTAAACAAGGACTAAAAGGGTAAATAATAAAATTTCCAAGTTAGAAAGTTGTAAACAGTAATTGATAATTACAATTTATGTATTCATAACATTAAACCCTACCAGATAAAGTCACGTGGCTAGGAAAGATAAGCAGTGCACAAGCACCGGCGTTCTCAGATCAGCCAGAGATCAGATGGAAAATAGTCCGCAGGGCCGTGGTTAGATAGCGTCAAACTACAAACCACAAACTCTAACAAGTTACCGACAATTTGTCAACACTATTAAGCTTTTCTAGCCATTCTGGTTTTTAAGCACTTTTCAAGTATTTTTTTCTTTTTTTACTTCTATTTTATCGCCTTCCTACAGGCAACCCCTTCAGCCTGACTGGACCCCCCAGCCCCGACATCCCAGAATCACCAGGGCTTACCTTATGCCTGGCCTGGGAGTGGAGCCTGCGAAGGGTTGGGCATCATCCTGTAGCCAGTGGATCAGTTTTCTCCAGTTTTTCTCCCACTTTTTATCCTGGGGCCCCAAGAGTAGAGATGCATGCA
Organism: Neoceratodus forsteri; assembly: GCA_016271365.2. NCBI lineage: Eukaryota > Metazoa > Chordata > Ceratodontiformes > Ceratodontidae > Neoceratodus > Neoceratodus forsteri. Next base: position 507,577,301 of record CM028137.1, read on the forward strand.
CATGGAGGCGCACATGCATACTACAGCCCCGGTGACAGCCCCTTCCACCCACCCATTGGCCTAGTGCCTGGTGCTCCTTAAGGCCTGCACTGCCCCCTGGCCTCCACTGTGAGGCAGGCAAGATCCAAGGGATACCACCTGTCCTCCCCAAAGAGGAGAGCTGCCTCTCAGCAGCTCCTTCCAGCTCCATGCCCTCCCCCCCACTGACCTCTGATGGCCAGTGATCATTCCTGAACATGGGTCATGAGCATGGCGTGAGGTAAGGCGTCCAGCACCTTAGCCCTTGGCACCACTGGGCTGGCTCCTCAAGTACATCTTTTGGCAACAAAAGTAGGGTATCTGTAGTAAAGATACTCTAGGTGGGAATTCACACCAAAAACCCAGATCTGAAACAATAGGAGACAAGAACAAGGAGAGGTTTGAATTCCCCTAGTCTTTGGAAATGCTAGCCAACAAGTGGGAAGGTAAGAAGTAAAAACAACTTAAAAAACATTAGGGTGTTAAAATTTTACAAAGACTAGGGATATTGAACCTGGTTATCAGGGTATCAGGGAAACAGGTGTAGCAAGGTGTTGCTGAGATGGCCATTGAGACAGCTGTTGAGACAGTCGATACCTATTGCGTGAACCAGATAAAATAAACGTTTAAAAACATTTTTATGAAAATTTTAAAGATCTTAGGATATCTCAAGATACTTTAATTGGCTTGATTATTTAAATAGTCATTATTTTATATTAGAACTAGTATTAGTATTACAATTAGAATACATATTACAATAGTTTTCTTAGCTAAGTGCATTAAACTATTCCAGAGATCAAGAGAAGGGAACAACTACTCTTGAAAGTAGAAAGTCATCTCTGGAGGAAAAACAAAAGACAGTGCCCAGCATCAAATACAACAGCATTCACAAACTGCAGTCCCAGAAAACAAACGCCAAAGCAAGGGAGACAAGAAGGTGAAGGTAATTGTGGAGACATCACCGAGCAATCGCAACTGTAGACAAGTGCTTTGTGCTTCCAGGAGCTCTTGGTGAAAAAGCGTAAAGGAGAAACTGCAGAACCTGTGGCAAACAGAAACAAAGAACAGGTGCAAGTGAACATTGAAACTGAAAAGAAGAACTAAAATAAATGGGACATTAAAGTTTCTAGAACAAAAGCCATAGAAACCTGCCTTATAAGAGGCCCTGTATTAAGGAATGTAAGACCTTCAGATTTACTTTTTAATCACATTACACCAATGGTTATTTAACCTTGCTGAATTTGTGACACATTAGAGATTTGAATTGCTTTTCTTTAGGGAAATATCAAAATGCTGCAAGAAAGAGCAGGAAAAAGAGAGAGAGAGAGAGAGGTTGAGACCAAAATACCCTGGGATCTCTCACTTGGGTTTTAGTATTGCACTGTATTGCATTTATCATATTTTTTAGCATCAAGTATTACACAATTAGATACTAGTGGATTTTTAAAGGTACTTGAAAGAAGTTTACAATAATTGCTGCTATGGTTCCTGTTTTCTTTATTTATCCTAGATTAGCTTGTATATCATCCTTTACCTGGTATTGAATCATATTCTAGACAGATTCTGACAGATTACATGTGTTGTACCATATTATAGGGAGAATAATGCCAGCTACTACCAGGAGTAACAAAAATAATTGCAAAGGAAGTTTAGACCCAATAATAATGAAAGGGTTTACCGATGAATCAATTATAGATAATTCAAGGTTAACAGAACACCAGGAGAAAGATGAGAAGGAGACTTCTGGGGAGAATAGAAAAATAACAAACCAAAAAAAGCTAAGAAAAAAAAAATAAAAGATAACTCATACAATAACAATAAAGGAATACTTATACCCCATAAAACGAATTGAAAAGTGTGACAAAAATTGATAAAGAAGAACACTTAGAAGATGTACATAGCAATCAAGCTCACAAAAGAAGGAAGAACCCAGTATATCATACAACTAAAAAAACTGAATTTGCTGAAATTTTCAAGACAATGGGAAATCTAAATTTCACAGTTAAAAATATGAGATACTTAATCAGACAAGAACTAAACAAAGAAGAGATGAAAGAAAAAGGGAAAATAACATCAGAGACAATATCAATAATAATAATATTCACAGCAACAATGTCAGTAATAACAATGACAAAATTAACATCAGTGACACTAAGTACAAGAATATATCTGCAAGGGAAAGTGAGTGGGATACTGAGTACACAGACATAATGAGCCCCTCAGAACTTGATATTCCAGACATAGAAGGGATTACACAAAATACAATGATAGTGCTAAAGGATCCAGAATTAGCAGATATTTTACTATATAAACAGATGGTAACATTAAAACAAGATATGAATTTCATTAAAGGGGTCTGTTTGGAAAACAGGAGAATTCTAGAAAACATGAAAAAAGGTAGGCTTAACAACATAATTGAGGAAAAGTCCTGTATCTGCACAATAGAAAAAGATCTAGAGGAAGAGAAATATACAGTAGAAGCTGAACTGTTTATATTACCACCCAAGAAGGATTGGGGAGATAGTATATGCATAGAGCTAGCAGAGAAAATGTATGGGACAAAGGAAAGAGACAGAGGCCCAGATATTCAAAAGAGTTGAGCCATGCACAATAGGGTTGCACCTGCGCAAGTCCGAAATGCGCCATTCTGCGATATTCAGCAGGAGGCAGTTGCGCCCCCCCAAATCATGCTGAGCAACAGTGCAATGATAATAAAGGCATGCGCAACTGAAGGGGGAGGAACCATGCATAAACTGCACAGTCCGATATTCAGCCCAGGCCGTGCAGTGTTATGCAGGTGCAACCCCTACCTGCGCCTGCACAAAGTTACGTTGAAAAAAAAAGGAACAAGTCGAGGGCCACCCACAGGTGAGCTGCCGCATTGCAGGGCGCAACACAGCAGCTGCCACCTGTGGGTGGCCCTGGATTTGTTCCCACCGCACCTAGCAGCTCCCACCATGCCCCGATCGTGGGCTGAAGTGTCCCCCCCCAGCAGCCCGATCATGGGCATAACGCTATACTCCCCCATTAGCCTGATCAGCGGGCATAACCAAACGTCCCCCACCCCTGAGTAGCCTGATCACGGGCATAAAGTTATACTCCCCAGTAGCCCGATCATGGGCATAAGTTATACTCCCCAAAGTCAGTATCCCTGGTGGTCCAGTGGACTGCGAGTAACCCGATCACCGGTGGCATCCTCACCCCCATGTCCGCAATCCCTGGTGATCTAGTTGCCCCACCCCACTCACCCACGGCCCACCACCCCACTCCCCCCATCAGCCAGCGGGCGGAGCACTCACCTGCCTGCGCGTATCTGACTGACAACTCAATGGGGCTGCCGCCCATTGGTTCAGAGCAAGAGCCAATGGTGTGCAGCCCTTCTCTAAAGTCAGTCCAGATATGTGAATGATTCCATTCGTTCATATCTGGACTGATTTCTCGTAATAGGCTGCACGCCCATTGGCTCTTTTCATGAACACTGCTCTGCCCCAGCTGTCAGTCGAGCAGGCTGCAGGGTGGCAGGCAGGGTGCTGCCACCGCCAGCTGATGGGGAGCTGGGTGGTGGGGTCCAGGCAGGAGGGTGGGGGGCCACTAGATCACCAGGGATTCTGGATGTGGGGTGAGGATGCCACCCGTGATCAGGCTGCTGGGGGAAGCTTAACATTATGCCCACGATCGGGCCGCTGGGGGAAGACTCACTGTTTTGCTCATTAATCGGCCGTGGGCGGCCGTCCTCGACGGGCTGCCACTGGCAGGGCGCCAGGCACCAGTCGTCAGACGATAATCTCGCATGCTAATGGCATGCAAATGGGGCCATAATCAGTTGCAAATACCCCCCCGTGCACCTTGCATAGATTATGGCCCCATTTGCATGTCACCCTTTGAATATCGTAGGTGCTGTGCATAGCACAATGGAACTTGCACCACCACATCTCAATGCTCCACTCTGACCACTTGCACTGGTGCAGTTCCACTGCACCATGCAGTGGAGTGTGAGCCAGGGGCGAATTCAAAGTAAGCGCTTTACAACGCAACTCCATTGACTATCGCCCTGGCCACACCCCGCACAACTATTTTGAGCGGCGCTGGGGCTTGCTCCACAAAATGGCATAGTTTGAATATCTGGCCCAGAGTTTAATACACAATACAAAATAATCTAATATGCAAATACACCAGAATAAAGAACAAGTTTCCATCAATGGAAATAACACACAGGCAAAAGTCAAATCAAGCAATTTAAATAACTCAATCGTAAAACCATTGAAAGGAAAAGAGGTTAAAATAATGAATATGAAAAAAAAACCAAAAGAATGAAAAGAACAAAAAAGGGCAAAGGGAAAAAAGCCCTACTGAAAGAAATAAAAGCTAACTACCCCAAGCAAAAAGCCAAGAAGAAATCTAGACTTAGAAATGATGCAAATATAAACAAAAGAAACCATCACTAAGCAAAGAAAAGAGGCAGAGAAAACTTTAATCAGGGACAACAAAGAGATTACACAAGAACACTCAGAAGAAACAAGTACAGATAATAACTATGAAAGCTTTTCAAGTTTTTTTTCAAAAATATTGGGTACAGATTTTGTCCTACCAGTGTTTAAAGTATCAATCATACCACAGGAAACTGAAGAAACTCTAAACATGGAAGCTAAAAAGCTATTACAAAATGTACTTAAAAGGAGGGAAATCAAATTGTGTTTGAGTGTGGTCAGACCCTTACCAAACAGAGAACTAGTTCTACTTGTAACAAATCAATATTACATCCTGAAGGCAACAGTAGGCAAGGAAGAGGAACTAAACAGTCTGAGAATTGAACCAGAGGAAATCATGAAGCTACAGAATCTATTTCCAGAATTGTACAACAAAAAACAATGTGAAAACTTGATGGAAGTGCTGAGAGAAATCACCATATTTGGGAAAAAACAAATATGGGGAGAGTCTAAAAGAAATTTGAAGTTAAAATTATGTGAGATGGTAGGGGCTCTGATAAAAAATAAAAACATTTTTCAATATCTCAGAAGAGCCACTAAATGGGAGATGGATGGGGCCATCACAGTATAGATGACAAATGGGCAAACATACAGATAACTTATGAGTAAATCATATGTATTAGACAAATTGGGTATACATTTATATGAATACTAGACAACGGATGATTCTAATAAGAGATCATTACCCAGTCTACAGTCTGTGAAATAATGATACAAACTTCAAATAATTTTGATATTCTAAGAAATGAGACTGGACCAAATTGACAAATGAAGAGGAGGGTGGAAATAAAAGATGGGGTAGAACAAGGTAAAATAGAAAAAGAGAAGTTTATATCATGAAACATTTCAGGACTAAAAAGTAAATTAAACTAGCCTGAGTTTATAGAATATCTTCAGAGCTTCCATTATGTTTGCTTACAAGAAACTTGGATGGGTGTACAGATAGATGTCAATGGATTTGAAGTTTATTGTAAAAGAGCAGAAAAGAGTAAAAATATGGCAGACATACATATAGGAGATTTATTGACATTATGCAAACCAAGAAAAGGGATAGTAATAAGGGAAGTGAATACAGAAAGCAAGAACATTCTATGTACTACAATAAAAGAAGATAGGAAAGAAAAGGCTTTAATTAATGTATACATACCTCCCTATAATAGCAAGTATTATCAAGAAAACACAATTTCAGATGCTGTAAAAAAAATCGATGAGCTAATGGACAGCAATCCAGGAATGGGCATGATTCTGATGGGTGACTTTAACATACAAATAGGTAAAATAAAGGCACCAAAGGAAATTTCAGATGAAATAATTGCTAATGGATTGGAAAACATTAAACCAACAAGGGAATCTAAAGACTAGGTTTGTACTACCAAAGGAAAACAAACCTATGACACATTAATTCTACAAAATTTGATAGTCTTAATGAAAGAACAAAAATCAGATGCTAAAGGAGACTATGTATATTCTGGAATGTTAGGCTCATCAGTTATTGACTACATATGGATAAACATAAACTTGCTGCCTCAATGTTATGATTGCAGTGTTGAATGTAGGGCAGACAATGCACACTGTCCAACACTGTTGGAACTAATATGTCTGAAGAAGAAGGGTGATAAAAATTAAAAAAAAGATAGATACACAAATGTCAAATAGACTTGGCATTTGTTGGGACCGAATAGAAGGGAAGTATTTTATAAAAGATTTTGTAAACAGTGGCAATTATAACAACTTAAACATTATGCTGTCACTTTCAGAAAATGAGGATATCTTACCCATATTTACCAATGCAATGAGAGAGATTGCAAACTATGTGACCAAAGAAATACATAATAATAATATGACAAAAACACCAAAATGGTACACAAAAGAATTCAGGAGTGGAAAGAAAGAAAAATCAACCAACAAATAAGACAGATAAGACAATCCCCTAACAGAAATAGCAAATTGATATTAAACAGAATGAGAAGAGAATACAACAGAGTTTTGGAAAATAATAGGAATAAATACAGACTAAAATTATGGAGGGGCCCTAGAAAAGGCAGTATTCATAAAAGACACAAAAATATTCTGGAGAATAGTAGCTAATGGTACAAATGTTTACACAGCACAGGAATCTAACATAGAATCTAAAGAATGGATAAGACACTACTGTAGTCTTTTTTTTTTTTGCCAACCAGAGATAAAACAAAGGCTTGCTCTTGAAAAAAAGAGAAAATATGCTATAGAATAAGCCAATAACAAAATTTACAAAAGAAGAAATCACATTAGCCTTATATTCTTTCAAAAATCACAAATCCCCAGGGCCTGATAGAATCCTGGTTGACATCATTAAAAAACTAGACAGTATGTGGATACCGGTTTTGTATAAGGTATTCAATCACATTCTGGATACTGGAAATATACTAAATTCCTGGAAATATAATCATACCAATATTCAAAAAGGAAGACAGATTTGACCCCAGCTGTTACTGACCTATAAGTCTTATCAACTGCACCCAGAAGAGATTTACAAAAATATTAAATAACAGGTTGATGACATAGTTAGAGGACAAGAAGTTAATAGATGAAGCTCAAGCAGGATTCAGACAGAGACATAGACAGACCATAGATCCATGTTTTATCCTAACATATATTCTCTCTAAGTACAAAATGATTAAAAACAAAAAATATACTGTATCTTTAATTGATCTGAAGGCTGAGTTCAATAACATTAACACAGTTCATTTATACCAAACTTAAGAAGAAATGGGTAGAAGTAGGTTTAATCAATGCCATTGTAAGACTATATCAAAACAACACTACTCAAGTCAGATATAATCAAAATGGTGGAATAAGTGAAGGTTTCTCAACAAACAAGGGGGTCAAATAGGGATGCAGCTTGTCACCAATACTTTTCAACATCTTTCTGAATAACATCCTAGTGAAACTAGACAAAGATGCATTTCACCTACCAAAAATAGGCACTAGAAAATGTCTGTATTTGGCCTTCGTGGACGACTTTGTTCTTTTATCTACAAGTTATCTTGGAATGAAAAGAATGATAGGTGAATTTGCATTAGAGTGTAAAAATCTAGACCTACAGATTAATATATCAAAAACTAAGGCCATGGTAATTGGAGGCACCAAGAAAAAACATAAAGTCAATATAGAGGGGAAGGAAATAGAATTAGTAAATAGTTTCCAATACCTAGGGTTAATAATAACAAACAACTTGTCCTGGAGTAGACACCTCCAGGAAATGGAAAATACAGTTAAAAAATCTCCACCAGTCATCAACAGTTTTTCCTATAGATATGGGGGTCAATCAATTGAAGGATGTATAAAAGTCATTAATGCCAAAATAAAAAAATCAGATACTGTACGGAATGGAAATATGGGGAGCCCAGTCACTAACAAAAATAGAGGTGCTATTGAATACATTTTACAGATCACTAATGGGTCTTCCAAAAGGAGCCACACTGGCAGTGGTGTGAGCCAAAATAGGTCAACTACTTCTGGAACATTTGATGCAGGAAAGAATAATCTTATACTGGTTTAAAATATATCAAAAGGAGGATCATAGGTTACCCAGACAGTGCCTAGAAGAAGCAATAAATTATAAAAACAAGGTAGTATTTCCTAGTACACAAGTGATTGAATTACTCATTAAGCCAGCAAGCCTATTATATTAATTAGCTGATATTTACATCCATCCAAAAGAATTGGTCCTTTTACAGATTAAAAAACATTCATACACAGAAATAATTAAGCCTGTGTTCTATGTTCAAGAGATGCGAAAGGCTCTTCATGAATAAAAATACTTATGCAATGGAGCCTTATTTAGGGGGAAATTGTTTAACCAGAAAAGGCACACTAAGCCGGAGCTTGTTTCCAGGTGCGACCTGGGAGCACAAGGAAGTTAAATGACTTTGCTCAGGGTCACACAGTATGCAAGTGGGGGATGTGGGATTCAAACCCAGGTCTCCAGTTCAGAGCCCTAAACCTCTGTGCTCTACTGCCTCCACAATTTATAGACTATGAAGAATCCACAGAAAAGAAAAGTGATTACTAGATCCCGCTTTGAATACCACTCACATAACAAGCTTATGTACGGCTATAAGGGAATTAGAAAGACAAAAATAATATGTAATTGTGGTATAGAAGAAGATGACCTAGTACATTTGATAATAGTTTGCCCTTTGTATGACAGAGATAGAAAAAGAATATTAGGCAAAATATTAGGAAAGATGAGTATGGAACCAGAATACATGATTAAAGAATTGCTAGGTTCCTCTGAAAAGAGGATATTGGAACCTGTGGCAGCCTTTCTCCACATAATTGAAACAAAAAAACTTCATATAAACAAGGAAGCATCCTGAAGAAGCAGGTGTAAAAGATTCTGCCCATATGCAACAGTTAGTATTTGTGTTTTAAAACAATATATTTAATAGTAATGAAGTGTTATGAATTTGTATAATATGTAAGGGTACACTATGTAATTGTGGTTGGACTGAAATATGATATTATGATTTATCATTGAACATGGATTTTATTATGATGTTATGAATTTTGTAATGACCGAAAAGTCGATCAGAAAAGGTTTTGTACTTGCACTTTGAAGGTTAGAAACTTTACCATACAGGAGAAGAGTTATCTGATCTAGCAATGGAAGAGGTGAGAGAGAAATCTGCCTGCGCTCCTTGAGGTAAAACATTTACATTTTACTGAGGCTCTAAATAGCCAGTGATGCTGGTCTAACCATGAACCCATGCGTAATGGAACAATACTGGACCTAGTACTCAGTAAAGGGGACAATGTTGTGGACATCAAAGTGGGAGACCACCTAAGGACCAGTGATCACCATATGATGTGGTTTAATATAAGGATGGCTGCGGAATCAAATCGCACAAGGGTGAGAGTCCTGGATTTCAGGAAAGCAGATTTTATGATGATGGGTGAATGCCTCATAAATGAACTGGCATGGGGAAGAAATATGTGGGGTGGAAAACAGTGGATAAAATTGAAAGGGGGCATAATGAAGGCAACAAACTTATGCATCAAACGAGTGAATAAGGGTAAGAGGAGAAAGAGATCACTGTGGTTCTCGAAAGAGGTACTGTATATAAAAAGGTTAGGGTGAATTAGTGGCAATCAGAAGCAGGGTTGTAGCCAGGGAATTCAGATCTGCACACCAAGTGGATTCACTGCTACCCCTCCGCCCTTGTCCCCTTGTTAGGGTGAGCTACCCCCCCCCCCGGAGTGTAGCCAGACAATATACAAATGTACACGAGGACCGTGTTTGTTGCATCATTTGGCACAATAAATACAACTTTTGTATCTCATGATAATGGTTGTTGCCATGCATGGGTAAATACAAATGCCATGCATTGCTCCCTAAGACACCCACATACCAGCCCAGAGCCTGTAAAGTTGTATTGTCCTTGGGATACAAAGATAGTATTAGTGACAAGTCCTTCTAGTTTTGACTCCTATGAATAAAATTACAGAAAGGTTCAGCATTTTCTTTGTTAGTTTTCACGGAAAAAGGAAGCAGTTTAGAGCCTATTTGCTACCCTCTTAAATAAAATTCCACACCATGGAGTACTTGGAGTATGCCTGCCTACACCCATGTTCAGAAGATATGAAGACACTCAGGGAGGAGGACAGAGAAGTATATTATAAGAAACAGAGAGAAGCAGGGAAAGCAGTAAGAACAACTAAATCACTAACTAAAGAGAAAATAGCTCAGGAGGTAACAATCTTTGTATAGATCATTGGTAAGACCTCACTTAGAACATTATGTACAGCTCTGGAGGCCACATCTATGGAAGGATATAGACAGAGTGGAGGCGGTCCAAAGGAGAGTAATTAAAACGGTGAGGGGTCTACATCACAAGCCCTACACAGAGAGACTGAGGGAACTCAACATGTACATCTTGGAGGAGAGAATGGAAAGGGGGGTATGATAGAAACCTTTAAATACCTTACAGGGGTGAATAAGGTACAGGAAGGAAATCTTTTTCAGAATAAAAGATGTATAAGAACAAGGGGACATGCTGTGAGGTTAGAGGGAGGTAGGTTCAGCAGGGATGTGAGGAAGTACTTTTTCACAGAAAGGGTAGTTTATTCATGGAATAGCCTACCAGCCAAGGTGGTAGGAGCAAAAACAGTGATGGGATTCAAGAATGGGATGGGCATAAGCGGATCTTAGTAAAAAGAAATGGAGGGGGAGGAAAAAAGAACCAGAGATCAAATAGGGTCTACGGTAGGGAAAAATGGGCAGACTGGATGGGCCCACCACCAAGCAGTCCTTATCTGCCAACAAATTCTATGTTTCTAACTGGAACCCAACAACATGGAAACACAGCAGCATGGAGAATGTAGTTCATTTTAAGAGCATTTTTTGTTTCTATACTTTGTGTAACTTTAAGGAAAACTCCAGTAATTTAAGTATTCCCTTTTCCCACAGCTACCCATCTAATTAGCATTTTAAGCAGGGAATGTAAATTAAGTACCTTATCAGAAAGCAAAGAAGGTTTTAATAATGTCTCCTTTATTACATTTTAAAGAGTTGAGAGAAGGTGGCGGGCAGCTCTTTAAAATGAAAATCATGCAGTGATTATTAAAAACCTGAATCCTGTCTGATAAGGTATTTAATGTTCCTTCCCTGCTTAAAACACTAATTGGACAGGTAGCTGTGGGAGGGGTGAGCACATGTTTTCATTCAATTTCAGGTGCTGAAACCATGTGGTCTTGGATGAGATTTCAGTATACCAGGCTGGACTGTGCCATGCTACCTGCATACAGCTGCACTTGTATGGTGAGCTCAGGGATACCACAGTCCAATGGTAGGATAGACCATGACTTGTGTTCCAGGAGGGATGCATGGATAGGGCTTGTACCCAAAGGGCTTCAGAGGACATGAGTGGACAGGATGGCTGGTCCTTGACCTTGAGGGATGTATATGGTCGCACCGTAAGACGAGCATCTTTTTGCTCAGTGTGCCTTTCCTGGTGAAACATTTCAATAAATAAATATGGACAGGGCCTGTGGTCCAGAAGGAGTGCACAGACAGGGCTTGTGTCCAGGGAGCATTGGAGGTTGCATTCACATAGGATGTCTGGGCTTCAAGGGATGTGCAATGCAAGTACTGGTCCTGCAGTCATTGGGCAAGTAGTGATGTTTGGTGCTTACCACCATACCAGTTACAGCTGCAGGGGGAAAGAAAGATACAGCCATTGGGCACATGAGAGTTGTAAAGAGAGGCCTAGCCAGAGACAGCAGTTAAACATTAAGATAAGAAAAGTACAGTGTGTGTGTGTGTGTGTGTGTGTGTGTGTGTGTGTGTGTGTCTGTGTGTGTAGGGCTTTTCAGTCTGGTGCATACTAGCTGGCATAAATCACACTGTCAGAGACATGTTTCCAATCAGACAGCCTGTTAAGCATTGTTTTCCTAACCAGTGTTTATGGCCATCATATTTTGCACAGTTATGATGCACCTGTGAAAGGTCCCATTGGTGTGTGTCCATGTCCACATCTGGACATCTTTGTTTGAAGTGGTCTATGTGATTGATTACATGTAACTGTAAGCCATACCCCTCAACTGTCCCTGATTTTCAGGGACGTCTCTGATTTTGCCTCAAAATTTCACTCTGTCCCTCCTAAAAGTTGTGTTTCCGTGGCTAAACCATGGGGATTTTAAGCACATAATAATGTCAAACATTAAAGTTACAGACTTGTTCTTCTTTAGAAAATGCATTTTGCACTAAGCCCCACATTCTACCAGTTTTCTGGGTGGATATCTCTAATTTTGAAGATGTGTCCCTGATTGTGGTCCTTTTCCCCTGATTTATTTAAGCCTTGTCCCTGATTTATGAGGTAGGAGGTTGAGAGGTATGCTGTCAGCCCTCTTACATGCTTGCCCATGAGAATGAAGATGAGTCCCTAGCTGTTAAGAAGCACAAAACTAATTAAAGAAGGTTGGACTTAGAACAGTGGGGGTTAGCAGGCAGTCTTTTGTTCACACATTACTTTTTTAGGTGGCAGTCAATAGCTTGAGTGCCTCTTGTTGTCATATGTAATCTTTTATGCAAACTGGCAAGTTTATTATTATGTTTCGTATGCATGGGTTGGCTGTGGTTAGATCTGCATAGTGACATGGTCAGCAGAATGTAGTACAGGTTGAAACATTTCCTAGTTAGTTGACCCCATATATTTGCATATTCATGATGCTTTGTGTTAGGTTGGAGGGATTGACAATACTGTGTATTTACAGAAACAACACAACTCAGCAAGTATCTGTCTTCTTGAATCATTTATGCGTCCTACATATTGTTCTTCCTCTTTTTATTTATTGATTTTATTTATAATTTTGAATTTTTTTTTCATTCTCTGTTTAATGTCCCCTCAGCGCTGCTGCCTCCACTATCCCTCAGGGTCCCCAAGGTACCTGGCTATGCCTGTCCCTGATCTCCTACTGTGACCTACCTCCATATATCCCAGCTTCAAACCTCTGCTGGTGGGGGAAGAGGGGAAGGTCCCATCTTCTACCTGCACAAACTCATGGTCAGGCAGTCACTGAGGGTTCCTGAGTCAGTCTGTGTTCAGTCCACTGGAACCATCATTAGTGTCGGCAGCAGGGTTTTTCTGTGGTTTCTTTCCAGTCCCAAGGGACACCAGCACTCATGGAGGTCCAAGAAGCATGCGCATGCAACTGTATGCTGCCGCTCCAGACCCTGGCCTGCATCTCTCTCTCTCTCTCTCTCTCAGCACCCTTGACTGCACTGCCACCTGCAGTTACCCAGGTGGCAGTACTGCAGTGACGACAGTGACCCACCCTGGAGGAGGAGAGCATCCCTGGGCACTCAGTCCTCCTCCCCCATGGCCAGCCCCCAATGACCAGAGCTGATTTCCAAACTCGAGTCGCTGGTGTTGTGAGTTTTAGCGCTGCCACTGCACCAACAAAACAGCTTTATTTGTCATTTTTGACCAGGAAAGGCACAGTAAGCTGTGACAGCTTGTTTCCAGGTGCATCCTGGGGAATGGTTTGCATGGATCTGTTTTTAATGATGGGCGAATTCTGGCCATGACACTGGGAAAACTTCTTTTTTTCTATAAGTGCCATGGGATCTTTAACTTCCACCTTGACAGTGACTGAAGATAGGCAGAAGGGACCTTGGTTTAACATCTCATCAGAAGGAAGACAGCTGAACAGTGCAGTACCCCTTCATACTGCACTAGTGTCAGTTATGGATATTACCCCAAGCGCCTGGTGTCAGGCTAAAACCCACAACCTTTTGATCTTCCCGCTCTGGAAGTGAGTGTTCTACCTACTGAGCCACTGATGCTGATTTTATCAGCATTTAAATTACTTCTCCTTTTTCCACTCACTATGAGCATAAAAATAGTTAAAACGTGTCTGCTTCTATGTTTCCACTGAGTTTAAGCAACATAATCTTGCCATCCAATATGGGATTCAGTTTGAGGTACAAAAGGTCAAAAACAATCTGGGAATAGTCATTGACTAAAGTCTGATGCTGGAAATTCTAGTTATCTGCTTTATTTAGGGTCTGCTTTTACCATTGTCTGATTATACCATTCTTGTGATGAACTGACAACATTGGTTCAGATATGTGTTACCTCAGGCCTTCTAGGCCCTGTCCACACTGGGAATTTTAAAATGCTACAGATGCCCTGTAATATTTTAAAATCAGGAAATATGGTTCATGTCAAAACTGGTAACATTACTGAACCAAGTTTCAAAACCATGTTTAAACCATGATACAATCCGGGTTTAAGCACAGTTTTGAAAACTTTTTAAGACAGAAACGTTTTACATTACCTGTCTGTACGAGCATCCAATCCATGTTTCCTGATGTTGCTTCTCTTGGCAACCACAATGCAGTGCACAGCCATCCCATAATGCTGTGCCTGAGCTCACACATGCACAGTAGTCCTTAGGAGCGGGCAGATCAGGAAGTAAACATCCCTTCTTGAGGATCACGATTAGTGCTGCACTTCTAGCACAAATGATAGTTTTACAGCAATCGCTTGTGGCTATATTTTGGGCTAAAATTGATCATTTGTGTAAAATCCATATAGGTCTCTCCTTTCTCACACTGAGTCAACTGTGACTGTATTCACCACACAGATCGTTGCCCTGGTTATTTTACACGGCACCCATCCCTTGGTGCACTGTGGCATGGAGCATCGCCTCATGTACAGCATGGCCGGTGAGCAAGAGAAAAACATGTTCACACACGCTTTCATTACAGGGAGTGTGGACAGATGCATAACCACGTTCTAACACTGTACTGACTAGTGTGGACATGGCAGCATGGTAAGAGCTATAACAGTTTTAAAACCATTACCAGATTTTTTTTTTACTAAGTGTGGACAGAGCCATAGTGTTCAGTAGATGAGGCCTACCTCACGGCTAGATCTGACACTTATGGTTAGTGCATAATGCTGCTGCTGACCTACTTGTGGAGGTCTTAGCATTTCATCCTACCCTCCACGTCTTACTGCTGTGGGTTTCAGTAGAAGGAAAGTTACCTTTTTGTGTACATGTAGTATGGCCTCCATAATGACATGGCCAGCAGAATTTTGTACCAGTTGAGCCATGTAATATTTGGCTTAACCCCCACCCCCAGGATTTGCATGCCCATGATGCATTGTGCTGGATTTAAGGCTTTGTACAAACTGTGTGTTTACAGAAACCAATCACACTAGAAAATATTTGTCTTCCTGTATCACTTAATCATCTTATGTATTGTTCTTCCTTCTTATCAGAATTAAAATTATTCCACCTCTTTACAACTCCCTACAAGCATAAAAAGAGTTAAAATGTGCATGGTTCTATCCTCCCAGGGAGTTGAAGCACTGTATGGGATTCAGCTTGTGGTAAAAAGGGGTTGATAATCTTGGAGTAGTTCTTGGCTAAAATCTGATGGTGGAAATCACAGATGTCTGCTGAGGTTAGGGTCTGCTTGCATCTGTGTCAGTTTGTACCCTGTTCTTGTAATAACCTGAACACAATAGTGAAGATATTTGTTGCCTTATATCCTTTAGTGTGCTGTACAAGGGGCATATCTCGTGGCTAAATCAGACACTTATGGCATATGCATAATACTGCTGCTGACCTTATTGTGGAGATCACAAAATGTCACTCAATTAGCCTTTAGTGTGCACTTCCACATAGTGATGTGTTCAGCAGAATGTAGTGCCAGTTGGAGCTATTTCCTAATCAGCTTACTTTCCTCAAAGTTTTGCACAGACAATATTTTAGTGCTTGATTTGAGGCTTGGTGCTGTGCAAAAGCCAGCCAAATTTTAACCTGCCTTTTTGTATTATTTATACAACCTGCATATTGTTTTTCTTCCTTCCTCGCATCATCATCAGTTACTTTACCTCCTTCCATTCACTACAAGCTCAGCAACAGTTACAGTATAATGTGTCTAGTTCTATGCCCCCAGTGAGCTGAAGCATTAGAAGCTGCCAATCTTTTATGGGATTTGGCTTATGACAAAAAGGAGTTGTCAGCAATCTGGGAGTACAGCAGTCCTTCACAAAAGTCTGAATGTGGAATCCCAGATGCTGCTTGCAGTTAGGGGCCACTTTTTACCATTGCAAGATTTTTCCATTGAAGCTGATGACCTAAAACAGTAGTGCAGCCCTCTGTTGCCTCAGGTAGTGTAATGCACTCTACAAAGGTCTACTCTGTGGGCATAGCGGACGCCTGCAGCTGGAGCAGAATGTTGCAGCTTGTCTCCTTACTCCAGAACTCTGCATCTTATTATTGTTTTAGTGGAGAAATGGTTGTGCATTTTATGAAGAGTACTGTTACTATTTAGTGTGCATGTGCTGCTCATGGTACGGCCTGCATTGTGACATTTCCTAGTCAGGTTGCCTTATCCCTCCATAGATTTTTAATACCCATGGTGCTTTGTGTTGCATTTAAGGGGGAACTGTCATCAACAGGATTTCTTAATGTCTGAAAGCCCATAAAATGCTAATTTGATTGAGCCATTGTGTTGATCTGTGAGTCTTTGCAGTCCAGAATTATTCATATGTAAATCACCCTGTAATTAAGGGCTGGTGGCAGCCATACGTTTTGGGCTCCTGCAGAAAATGTTGTCACTGAGGGTCTACGCCCTCCTTTGACTGTATTTAATCCAACATGTTAAATAGAAAATCAACTGTTTTATTAAGTGTGTTTTAAGGTGTTGTTGTTGTAAT
The DNA here is from genome assembly GCA_016271365.2 of Neoceratodus forsteri. NCBI lineage: Eukaryota > Metazoa > Chordata > Ceratodontiformes > Ceratodontidae > Neoceratodus > Neoceratodus forsteri. Next base: position 507,594,024 of record CM028137.1, read on the forward strand.
AATTATTTTATATGTGCACTGAAACTAGTGAGTTATCACCTTTACATTTCAAACTGTTAGTAAAAATAATCCATCTTTGGAATTGCTTTAATCTCTAGGCTATACTGCCAGTGCCAGATGATCATCAAAAACTGCACATCTCAAGGCTGGCTCTATGCTGCCAACAGGCATTGAGGCCCCATATCAGGATTTAGAAACCCTGGCTATGTTCATGTCAGTACAGATTTCTGGGACTGCCACAGCACCAACTTCAGTTTTTTTCCATTCCCTGTCTTGCAGCCTTTTCTCTTACAGTTTCAGGTGTGAACTCAGGTCTACAAGATTCAAATGTGGCTATGCACCTACTGGCCCGGCATACTGGGGCCAGCCTTAAAATGTGTAGCTTTTGATTATCAACTGGCAGTACAGCTGTGAACAAGCTTCATTCATCCATCAGAATGGGTTTTGAGCATGTCTTAAGATTCTGAAAATATTATACTCTTTCATCCAGATTTGACTTGAAAAGAAAAAAATAGGGCACAATTACTTGTTTATTAATGGCAAAAACACATAGATGGACAACATTGTTAAAGCATGCATAACCTGAAATGCATTATTACAATATAGAATAATATATGGGTTGGTGTGTGCAACCAGAATTTTACACAAACCCGAGGTGTGGGACGCAACATAAACCCTGAGGGGTTTATAAAGGCATCGCACACCGAGAGTGTGTGTAAAATTCTGGTTTAACACGCATGCCTGCGCACGCACACACACACACACACATACACACACTATTTTATTTAATTAATGGTGATGTTTTTTCCCTTTCAGCGCAGTTCAGTTAGCGCAGCCCTTCTGTCAGAGATAGAGACACACACACACACACACACAAAACCTGTCTCTCCCTTTTCTTTTTTCTTTACATTACAGTGATAACAACATTCTGGAAAGTTGTGATCCATAAGCATTGCTGCATAGTGTAAGATGCGCTCCAAGGGTATGAGCGGCAGGATCAACCAGACTGATTTTTTTTCATTTTCAAGGCAGGATCAACTAGATAGATATTTAAAAATATTTTAAAATCGTACTTGTCTTAACAGTGTGTGGCAAAGCTTGAGTGCTGGTACCTGTGCTTGGTAATGGAGCCACCATGTTGGGCAAGATGTTCAGCCCACCCACAATTAATCTACATGCCAGTTAGATTTCTGTGGTGATGCTTGATTGATAGGTGTTAATTACAACCTCCTGGTTGTAACCACAAATGTCAACTGGGAGGTTGTAACTGGACATAAATGTGTCTTTATCTGTATGTAAAAAATTATCACTATTAATTAAAGAGTTTTTTTTTTTCATTTGTAATTTATGGTATTTTTCAGTTTTTTCTCCCCTCCCTTCCCCAGGTCACGGCATACATGTGCATGTACGTGCCAGAATCCAGTGGCCCCATCTGCCCCTCCTCAGACTTGTGTCACTGCTCCAACCGCCTGTACTGCCCACCAGACCTCCACCCAGCGGGAGTGGGACTACAGTGGAGTGGGCATCCACTCCTTTGAAGGGGAGAGCCACAGCTTGATCCCACTCCAACCCCCCAAGCTGGCTCCCTTGTGATCCAAAGTTGTTTCTGACTTGGGTCACCGACGTAGCACGAGATAAGGCACAGCGCTTCAGCCTCTGAGCCACTGGGCTGGCCACTATTAAAGTGTATTTTACTTCTTCTGATGAAGTTAAAATTATAATAGTTTCTTACTGAACTACTTTGAATGGAATGGGTATTTCTACTGTAACAATGCCAGAATTCTATTGGATTATTAGAAGGCAATACAGCACAGGGTTAAGGGCACTAAGCTACAAACCTGTACTGACATGAAGACAGCCAGGGTTGAGAAATCCTGATATGGGGCCCCAATACCTGTTGGCATCACAGAGCCAGCTTTGAAATGTGTCATTTTTGATGATCAGCTGACACTGGCAGTATAGCCTAGAGAGTAAAGCAATTCTGAAGATGGATTATTTTTACTAACAGTTTGAAATGTAAAGGTGATAACTCACTAGTTTCGATGCACATACAAAACAATTATTATAGATGTAGGAAGTGTTGTAATAACACCTTAAAAACACACATCATAAAACAGTCTATTTCCTATTTAACCTGTTGGATTAAATACAGTCTAAGGAGAACCTAGACCGTCGGTGACATCATTTCCTGTCAGGAGCCCAAAACATATGGGTGCCACCAGCCCTTAATTACAGGGTGATTTACATATGAATAACTCTGGACTGCAAAGATTCACAGATCAACACAATAGCCCAATCAAACTAGCTTTTTATGGGCTTTCAGACTTTAAGAAATCCTGCTGATGACAGTTCCCCTTTAAGGCTTTGCATGTGTTTACTGAAATTATACACATTAAAAATTATCTGTCTTTTTAGTCAGCAGCTGCATAGCAATATAAACCAAGAGCTCTCCCTCAACACTGAGAATGTGCAGCAATCTACTTCAATTTCTCACACAAACTGACCAACAAACAATCCTAGGATAATCTCACAATGTCAGAGACTGAAAGAATTTTTGGTGATGGCCAGCCCCAAACCAAGAAACAAAACATTGATAAAACAGGCCACAGTCCTCTCCGATCTGCAGCCCATACACCAGCTAGCTCGTCACCTGCCAGTGATTTGGAGAAGGTTGACTTAACAATTACACTGAAGTGATTATGCACTGAGCTACAGAAAATAGGAGAACTGCTGCAAAGACTGGAAGGATCAGATGTGGAAGACAGGTGGGACCTCTGTGTAGGTGAACACAGAGCTACAGCAATTGATGCTTGCCTGATGGAGTACTTCAGCAATAATACCCGAGAGGGTGGGCGGTATTGGGCAATACCGGACCGCCCAGGGGCGTAATGAGGCCCGACGCCGCAGGCGGAGGGCCTTATAGCCCCTGGAAGGTCCGGTATTGCCCATACCGCCCACCCTCGAGGGTATTATTGCGTTTAGAAAATGGGCACTGTAAAAAAAAAGAAATTAATAAAAAATGACTTTTTAGAAGATTTTGAAATAAAATAGTTCCTCCGCCTGCTTTATAAGAATGCCAATCTGAATAGTTAGTTGAGACACAGACACACACACACACACACACACACACACACACACACACTGTCTCCTAACTGTCTCCCGTTTACTGGACCGCAGTAAAAGCGCGATCGCAAGTGAGGGGATTCTGGGCAGCAGGAGCGCGATAAGCAGGCAGGGGGCTTTCTGTTTTTTCGAAGCGGCTGTCAGTGCGATCGCAATTTCTGTTTTTTTTCCTAAAGCGGCTGTCAGTGCGATTGCATTTGGAGTTGGTTGTCATGCCCCCCGTCCCCCGGTGACGGGGAAGATTCGGCAGACCGCTATTTTTTATTTTATTACTGAAGTTCAGTCTTGCCGTTTATTTTAGTGTGACGGGGAGATTTGCAGCACCGCGAAGCGGGACACCAGCGGTGGTACCGAGCAGGACATCAACAGCGGCACCGAGTAGGATATTATGAGCAGTGCAAGCAGTCCGCTGCAGGGAAAGCAAGTTGTAAGGCAGAAATTTTATTTTATTATTCAGTGGAAATTGTGTGAGGTTTTATCCGGCAGTTGGCAGCACTGAATTATCAAGTTATGAGGGCACTTTCTTTCGCTAAGCGACAGAACGGCAGTTGGCAGCACTGAACTATTGAGTTATGAGGGCACTTTCTTTCGCTAAGCGACAGAAAAATGGCGCGCATTTGAAAGTCAATTAGGTGCTTTCGCCAATCGGAAAGCAGGATGGGCACAGAGATATCACTGTGGGTAAAGGGGCACTGGGGATGGCACTTTTAATTTCCTGGTCGTCTGTTGAAAGTTAATGTACCCCTCTGGCAGGGGTACCAACCAATCAGAGACCAGGAAATTAAAAGCCCATTTTCTAAACAACAATAGTAGACACTCACAGTACTGAGTTGCTTATCCTGCACAAAAAAGAATTCCAACTGGAGCTCTGCAGAGATGGAAAACCACAACTGCTGGGACAATATCTGGCTGCATGGAGTCCCATACGAGACTGAGTCTGGGGGACTTTATGGACAGCTTTATAAAATAAATCTTGAGGCTGCCAACAGATAAAGAACTGAACATTATATGAGCTCACCACATGCTAGTCCCAGCCCCTAAAGACCTCAAAGCATGGCCACGCTCATTTGTCATGGCTTTTCAGGGCCTTCAGGTAAAGGAAGAAATTTTACGGACAGTGTGGGCCAAAAAAAAAGACATTGTGGTGGAGACACATAGCTTTCCTAGACCAAGATTTCACTCTCCTCTCTCAGCAACCCACCATAAGAAAGGTTTAGGCTGGCCTGGTGGCACTGAGGGTTCAGGTGCTAGACACCGCACCTCACACCGTGCTGGTGACCCGGGTCTGGGAATGAGCTCGGGCTGCTGGGGGTCAGCAGGGGTGAGAGAGGATTGAGTCTTCAGAGGACTGCTGTCCTCTGTCGAGGGGAAGGAGACCTGTCATCTCACTCGTTGGCTGCCCTCTGGCAGTGGCTGGAGGGCAGTACAGATCGGGAGGTACGTGCTGACATCATCATGTCAGTGGGGAGGGGGTACAGGAGAAAAACAGAAAATGGAGCCTGGCAGGTTCCATGATGGCTCCTGCATCCACAGGGCTCGACCCGGTGTATCTGGATTGGGTCTCGGTGGGGGGGAGTGCCGGTGCCCTCCCTCCTGGCCCCACCGTGGGGGGCAATCCACAGGGGGACTGACCAGATCAGCGAGCAGGGACACAGGGAAGCTGGGGGTTGATGCAGCCACCTGCCAGGGCTCCCAAGAGGATTAAAAAGCTATATAGCAAAAAAGAAGGTTTAGTGGTCCAAAAATTGATGGGAATAAAATCATATTTAGAATACCCTGCCCACCTGAAAGTGATCATCCCAATGGACCACTCAGATTTCCAGAACTAGAAGCATCCATGGGGATCAAGCTAGAAGATGCCCTGACTTGAATTTTGCAAATAAGAGCTTCTGAGACAGGCCTGCAGGAAGCAGAGAGGACCAAGAATGGCGGTGGCTATGGAGCATAAACTACAGAGGATGTGGGCCTTGCTAGTGAAACAACAAGGCAAAGGCACAGGTGATAGTTTGGAAAACATGGACACCTCACCTATACCAGTACAAGCCTCCCTCTCAACTTCTGCAGATACCTGATTACAGGAAGAAGGCACCACTTTTCAACTTTAGTGGCACTCTTATGTCCTAACTGATTTGAGACTTTACATAATAATCCTGATTGCTAATCATGTCTCCTCACCTGGGTGCTGCTGAGGGAGGTAAATGTGGTGCTGTGGGGGGAGAGCCCGGAGATGGATGTGGGGTGTGCTTGCCCCAAGGCTGGGTACTGGGTGGTACAGGGATGGAGTACAAGTAAATTTGAAAGCGACAGTCTCTGGGAAGGCCTCAGTTAATGCAGTGATTTTCTCACTTCTGAAGCGGGAGCTTCTAGTGGGACGGTCTGCTTCATGCCTCTTCATCTTCTCCTAGAATAAAATGCAGCTGGAATGACACAGTCTTGGACAGATTGTGCAGTACTTCCTGGATACTTAACTCAGACCATGCTGGGAGGCAGAGATGCTGTGTCTTCATTACATTTCTCCTGTGCAAAGTTGGGATGCCTTAAGCAGAGATACTAAGTGTGACCATGCCACCATAGGAGGGTTATTTATCCCAGGATGCATCTGGAAAATGAACTGCTCAGCTCAGTATTTCTTTCCTGGTAAAACTCTTGAAATAAAAAATAAATGCAAGAGCCCCCATTTCCTAGGTGGGCAAGAGAAGAAGTGGTAGCACAGCCTCTCTTGGTGGAAATACCTACAGAGCACAGATGGGAACATATCATATTTACTTGGACAACTTTTACTCTAAGGTCAAACAGCAGTGGTGAGTAAAAAGAGAGTCTGCACAGTAGGTCCCAACCAAAAAAAGTGCTTTGACAGGGGAAACACCCACTTTTGTGACCATCTTCACTGAGGTGAACACAAAACAGATATGAGATGCCAAAAGGTAGGATATGATGGAGATAGGGGTCCTGAGGGGCCTGTCTTTCCCAAATAGCACATGTTGTGGACTGTCTGACTTGAGGCCAGGAGTTCGGCCTCGAGGGGGAAAGCACACACTTTCTGGTGAGACCAAGAATTTGCAGTCTTTTCGTTTAGTGGCATCCATTTAAGTAACATATTGGGGTCATAGGTGGTCCCCACCCACAGCACCATAAAAATATAACCAGCTTTGAACAGATGCAGTGATGACTGCTAAGGGATGTGCAATTCACAAAGTACAGCATATTTATTTTTCACCCCAGTGGGTGACTCAAGCAGCTGGGCAAACAAGTCTTTGAGTCCACTTTCTCTAGGGCCTCTGCCTCTTGGGGACCTAGTGAGATCCACCTGATTTGGTTGTTTAACAACAATCCATGAATCCAGGCTAGCAGCGAGAAACAAGTGGGGCAAATGACAAACTCTGAAGCTGAACTTGGTCAGGTTTGCTTGTTTTATTGGTTGAAGTTAACATATGTGGTTTTCAGTTGTTCAATTAATCTCTTGCAGTGGTTACCAAAAGTTGTCTCTTCTTTATGTTCAGCTAATATACCAGCCAGGTAGGGAAACAAACATGGAATTGTTATTTCTACTGTGGTATGACTAATTTACACATAGTGACATATAATGTAAAGGACATAAATAGTCTGATGAAGCATATGACAATCCTGCAGGAACTGCATAGACATGGAGCAGTAGTGGTATTCCTGCAGGAAACTCTCTTAACAGGTTTAGAACATGCCAAACTCCAAAGGATCCTTAGTTGGGACTGTACCATATATGCAGCCTCCAATTTAAGCACATCCTCATAGGCGAGGCACTGCAATACTGATTAGGAAGAATGCCCCACTCCAGATTGCTCAGGTGGGAGACCAACAAAGAAGGTTGATATGTAAGGGTGAGATGCACAAACAGAAGTCTGCCCTGTGTGCTATGTAATTTCTTCACTCCGAATGAAGACATAGATAGAGGCAATTTATTTTCAAAAATTATAAGAGACATAATCATGGATACTGGTAGCAGGATCATTATAAGGGGGTGATTTTAATACTGTTTTGTTAGCTGCAGTTCAGATCCAGGAACATTTTGCAAAGATTAATATTAGAATTAGGCATGGTTCCTCGACCGTCCAGAAGTCATAGATGTTATGCGGATTGCCCAGGGGATGCGCCCTACATGGTGTAGTTTAGACCCGGGCCCGACATCCCTGATTATGGGTTGTGGTGATCTTATTGGCCCGGTTCTGGCACAGATAATCTGGTGTTCCCTTGACTCCGGTGTTCATCCCTGCTCCTTGAAAGAGGTAGTGGTGACACCGTTGTTGAAGAAAGCTTCTTTGGACCCAGATTCTCTTGCAAACTACAGGCCTATCTCGAACCTTCCCTTTTTGGGGAAGGTGATCGAGAAAGTAGTGGCTGCACAACTGGAGAACCATTTGACCATCCATAGCATCTATGAACCTCTCCAATCTGGTTTCTGGATGAGGCATAGTACTGAAACTGCACTGGTTTGGGTGCTCAATGATCTCCTGAGGGTGAAAGACCAGAGAAAATAGTTCATTTTGATACTTTTAGATCTGTCATCAGCTTTTGACACCGTCGACCATGGGGTGCTGCTTGAGCGCCTGAGATCTATCTGCAGACTTTCTGGGTTGGCCTGCAGATGGTTTACATCGTACCTCACTGGAAGAACTCAGAAGGTTGTGTTGGGTTTTTTTTCCTCTGATTCGATCCTGCTGTCATGTGGGGTTCCTCAGGGCTCAGTATTGTCCCCCATGTTGTTTGCAGTGTATATGCTTCCCCTCGGAGACATTGTAAAATGGTATGGGCTGAGGTTTCATTGCTATGCCGACGATACCCAGCTCTACCTGTCTTTTGCTCCCAACCAGGAAGGAGCAGTCTCTGTATTTAATAACTGCCTCAATGAAATCCAAGATTGGATGAAGTCCAGTTGGTTGAAGTTGAACCCTGGGAAGATGGAGGTGATGGTTTTGGATCCAGGCCGCCAGATAGGGAGGGCTGGGGGCAGGCTGCTCCCTAGGATTGTTCCTGGGAGACGCTGAGCTCCAGACCTCTGAACAGGTGTGAGACCTGGGGGTGTTGTTAGATGCGGGACTGATACTTCGAGCGCAGGTGTCGGCCATCGTAAAGTCATCTTTTTACCATCTAAGTAATATCTCCAGGATCAAGCACCTTGTTCCATCCGTAGATCTGCCTACATTGATCCATGCCTTTGTGACCTCACGCTTAGATTACTGCAGCTCGCTTTACTTTGGGCTGCTGGGGGTTGATATCCATCACTTGCAGCTGGTGCAGAACTCAGCAGCCTGGTTGTTGATGGGGATTTCAAGATCTGCCCATATTACACCGGTGCTGTGGGAACTGCACTGGCTGCCGTTCCAGTGGCGGATCTCCTTCAAAGTTGGGTTTCTGACATATAAAGCCCTACACAGGCTGGGCCCTGACTACCTGAAAGAGCTCCTGGTTCCTTATCACCCTGAGCAACCACTTCGCTTGGACAACGAGGGGTTGCTAGAGATTCCGAGGGTGACTTTAAAATCTGCGGGAGCCAGGCATTTATGTTCGTGGTCCCGACCCTCTGGAATTCTCTACCCTGTCGGATCAGGGAGTGTGCAATTGTGGGGGGATTTAAACAGGCCCTCAAAACTTTCCTGTGGAATAAGGTATATAGTGAAGATGTTGGCTGACATGTTTGTATTTATTGAACGTGATGATGTTTTTACATGTTTTAATTGTTCTGACTGTTATGCTCCTTGGTTTTGAAAGGCACACTATAAATAAAGAATTATTATTATTATTATGGTTGACATGTGGCAGTTTTTGCACCCCAGGGTATGGAATTCTTCCTTTTTTTCCCTCCTCGCATAATGCCTACTCCAGCCTACATTTTTACTTATTTTCAGTATCACGGTTGTACATGGCAACAGCATGTGCAAGTGTACAATATTTTATTTATTTATTTAGGTACTGCTTGGGCAGGATTCACAAAACAGATGTGCTGGGCACAAATGGGATGCACCGGCGCAACTGAGATGCACCATCCAGACAGTGTGCTTCACAGAAGGATGCACTGCAAGATGCACTGTTCCCATCCCCATTGTGAATCGCACAGATGCGGCATGGTGCAACGTGAGATGCCCCAGCGAAACAGGGATGTGCCAAAGCACCCAGAGTAGTATAACAGTGAATATGGAGCAAGTAAGCAAGGGACAAAGGAGCAACAGGGGGGAACTGCAGTGGCACTAAGGATGCAGGGGAACACACCGGCAGGGACCCACCAGAGTGCCAAAGGGCCTGAGAGTGGCCATAGCAGAAGAGGTGCACAGACAGAGCACACAGGGAAACACCTGGAAGCACTTGACACACCCCACACAGGAGCCCAACAGGCACAGATGACATACCCAGGGGTGCCTGTTAGGGTGTGCCACAGCTGCAAAGGGGCACCATGCAGCATGGAAGAGTTTCCATGACATGGCCTCGTGCACAGGAACCCAGTGGTGTGGATAATGGAGATGCCACACAGGGGCACACAAGTGGACAGGCACAATGGCGAACAGGCCGAATGCCATGCCCCGCACAGATGTAACATGCCCACAAGCAATGTGGACCGCAAGCAGAGCCGCACAACAACAGGGCACCAGTACAACAGATGCACCCCACATGTACCACACACAGAACAGGGGCACTGAGAAAGGCAGCATGTCTCAACACCCACACACATGCTACAGGCAACAAGGAGGGCACACAGTGAGGCCACCATGACAGGCGGACAGGATGCATGTGTGTGCAGTACCACAGGTGCACACGTGGATGGGAACAAGGGGACAGTGGGACAGGGGGTAGGCCATGGACAGGTGTGCGCCTTACATCCATGGAGGAGCTGTTGGTGGCCAGCATGGGCCAGGTGATTGTGCAGGGTGTTCCAGGAGGGGGATTCCAGATGGGTGGCAGTCCATCACAACACTGAGTATACATGCCCGGGAAATGTGCCTGTCCCTGTGTGTGTGCCATGGATGCCCTGACAGCCCCAATGTGTGTCACTATTTGGCCATGTGCCTGTGTGCACCAACCATGGTTCTGTATGCCCCATCCATGTACCATGTTGCGCATTCAAATGATAGGCCAGGCAGGGGACACCTGTGGTGTGTGGGTCTGCTGCACACCATTGCTGTTATCTCTGTGGGTGGTGGCAAAGATGTTGTACCGGTCACACACATGTCCAAGGGGGCATGTACAGGCACCGGTGCAGTCCTGCTGTAGCCTGTGCCTGGCTGCATAATCAGAACCATTGTCGACTGTCACCCGCATGACATGTCAGGCGCACCACTGGCACGTGTATGACCATCTGTACATGCCTGTCTGAACACAACTGTCACACATGTCTGTAACCATGTATCCCTTCTTTCTGTTACAGCTCCATCACACCTCATGGGTGCTGCCATAGCTGGCGCACCACAGGATGGTAATGCAGGGCATGTTGCCAGGTCATCACACTAGGCAGCAGCCAGGGCTAGGGATGATGCTGTGCCAGGCCCTTCAAATGCCACAGCAGCCCCAGATGCAGCAACACTGGAAGCAGAGCAGTCCAACCCCTCAGAAACTGGTGCCATGGCTGGTGAGCGGGACAGCACATGGCTGGACAGGTTCCTGGGTATGGCTGATGATGACCCAGGGGACATGGTGGACATTGCAGATGCCCTGCTGGTGCTGTCATCTGGTACGCAAGGGGAGTACAGTGATGCTGATGATGATCCAGACACTACTCAACTTTGGGGAGACATGGTCAACAGTGGAGCAAATGAAGTACAGGTGCATGCACAGGTGGCACCATCAGGCATTGGTGGTCCTATGGCCCCTGGTACACCCACAGGGCCTGCACAGCCACCCATGGTGGTGGTTACTGTGCGCTCTGTGTCTGGTACTGTTATGGTGTCGGGGACTGCCAACACGGGTCAGCAGGGTGCTGTGGTGCTGCTGCAGGTGGCCGTCCCTGGACACGCAGCAGTTGCCCAAGCCCAATCCCCACCCATTCAGTGGCCTGATGTGGTGCGTCCACCGACAGAGGATACAGAGCAGCAGGTTGGCACACCACCTGCCTGTCAGTGCCATCCTGGTGAGTCATCACCTGCCGACGAGGTTGAGGGCTATGCCCGCCTCCTGCAGGCCACCATGGAGGGGGAGAGGCATCCCTACAAGTGGCGCTCAGAGGCATTCAGACACTGCTGGCCATAGAATGAGTCATCAGCCACATGGCACATCTAGATGTTGGCAGAGGCTTGCTTACTGCAGGTGGGCATGACTGCAGCTCTGTAATGGATTGCACACACTGCCGAGGTGGTGTGTACAAACAGTGCGCCACGTGGCCACTGGGCCTCCAGCCGAACCCCCAGGAGTGCCTCATACACACAGGTCACAGTGTTAGGTGGACCCATTGTTGCTGACACCATCACCACACCTCTCCATCACCATCAACCCCGTATCCAACATGGGTCGTTGGGAGAACACATCAGTGAGCACCTGTTCACGGTCTTGCTGCAGTATCCCTCCAGGGGTGTTGGCTACTCCCCCCCCATGGCCAGTGGCACTGGCTCAGTGACCACCAGGCATGGGTGTGGTCACCCACATGTCCATGCTGGCTGTGGTGCCTCCCACTGATGCCTGGGTGACAGCTCACATGGCCTGTCATCTGCACCCATTGCAGCCCACACAAGAGGCTACCTGTGCCTGGGGTGGCATGCGCCTGTCCCAGTACATTGCCTGTGTGGGTCATCTGTAAATTGCTGCATGCATGTCTGACTGCACCATTGTTGTGCTGTGAGGCATGGGCATGATGAGTATGGTCCTGTGTCTGCTGTGCACATGTGCCAGCAACAGTACACTGATCCATGCCATTCCCAGCACATACACTGTGCTCCAGGACATGTGAGTCCTGCTGTGCATATGTGTGTGTGTGTGTGTGTGTGTGTGTGTGTGTGTGTGTGTGTGTGTGTGTGTACAGCATTTTCAACCCTCACGGTTGTGCTACACAGCGGCAGTGTTGCCGTCAACTGCCCTGTGGTGTGGTTGTGGGTGTTTGGGTGTGTGTGGCTGTGTGTGTGTGTGTCTGTGTGTGTGTATATGTGTGTGTGTGTGTGTGTGTGTGTGTGTGTGTGTTGGGGGGGCTGCCATGTATAACCCACCTGTGTTACTCACATGCTGACCCCGAAGTGCTCTTTGACGATGGTGTCCCTGTGCCAAACGGGACCTGGCGACCAGGTGTGGGTCTCTGCGTGCCAGGGGTGGTCCATCACGCTTCTCCTGGCCTGCTGCATCCTTGTCCCCCTCCTCTTCCCCAGAACTGTTGCCCTCCTCAGTCTGGACAGCTATTCCACGGTCAATGGCCATTTCGTGCAACATACAACAGGCCAGGGATATGTCACAGGCCTTCTCTGGGCTATATTGTAGGGCACCACCTTACCTATCCAGACACCTAAAGTGCATCTTCAGCATGCTGAAGACATGCTCGATGATGGCATGTGTAGCAGTGTGTGCCTCATTGTAACACTGTTCTGCCTTTCTGCCAAGTCGGCGGAAGGGTGTGAGCAGCCAGGGTCAGAGGGGGTACGCTGCATCACTGTGGGGGGGGGCAAGAGCAGTCTGTTACACCTCAGCATACCTGTGCATTGTGTCATCCAGTCCCCCCACACTATGGCGCAGTGGTGTGTCTGTGGAATGTCCACCCCTGTCCCCATAGTGACCCTCCCTGGCAATCTACATCCCCCTCACACCTGCAATGGCCTGGCCTGGCTGCACATGTCTGCCTGTGCCTGCCCGTGCATGCAGCCATGGCTGCCCGTACCTGTTCCCTTTGGCATTGCCTGCCCACTAAGACCCAGTGGTTGCCCATGCATGGCTGCATGTGGTGTGTTCTACCCTGCCACTCGTGCCTGCCGCTGCACTGCAACCTGGCTCCCATGCTTCACTGTTCTACTGCACTGTCCCCCTTGTTGCATGCACATTTCCCTCGGTGTGCCCACCTCCATTGTCCCACCAGAGCAACTCCCTCTGCGCAATCTCTGCCATGGCCCTCACCCACCTGCTCCCTCTGCCATCATTTGTTGCGCCATGGTGCCCCATTCATGGGCATTTCTGCATGCCCTGCCCATCTACTAGATAGCCACTGGGTATGTTCCCTGTCTTAAATAGGCAGCACAGGGTGGACTGGTGCCATATGAAGGCATTGTGTGTACTCCCAGGGTATGTGGCATAGACACTGTTGATGCACCCAGTGGCATTGCGCACCACCTGGCAGCTGATAGAGTGGTAGCCCTTGTGGTTGACATATGTCATGGCATCCTCTCCAGGTGGTGCATGGATTGCCACATGGATGCAGTCAATGGCCCCTATGACACCCGGCATGCGTACCACCCTGTGGAGCTTCTGCATGGCTTCTCTCCTCTCTGCCTGTGTGCTTGGGAAGTGGATGAATTCCAAAGCATGTAGGAGCAGTGCAGTGTGGAATTGTGTGAGGAGACGGGACATGGACGGCTGAGATATGCCAGTGGTGTCTCCGGTTGGCCTCTGGAAGGTTCCTGTGGTAAGCAGGTACATTGCTGTTGTCACCTTGGTCTCCACTGATATTTTATTTATTTATTTATTTATTTATTTATTTATTTTTTGTTGACTGGGTAGGTGCACTAGACACATTCTGTCTATTTTCAGGCACGATATGACATGACCCCTTCTAGTGGGTGCCTGCATTTCATCATGGCACAGCTCACAGAGCTGCCTCAGAAAAGCCCTGTTCAGGCACTATCGGCCAACTGTTTTAGTGTCCATCAGCTGTTCAAACGTTAGTCTGGCATGATACTGCCACGGGGCTGGCCGCCTACAGTGCCTTCCGCCACCACAATGCTGGTTCACCCATCTCCTCATCCCCATTAACATTTCCTCCTTCAGGAAAGGTGCTCCATCCATAGTTCTGTTCAGCTACTGCTGTACTACTGCTTGCTGCTGCTGTCCTGCGGTCAGCCTGCTGGGGGCTTGCACTTAAGTCTACTTCTTTTATACTTATCTCCAAAAAGCGCATTTGGTACTTGCGCTGTGAATGCTCCATATTTGCGCATTCATTTTGCTCTGTGAATGGCTCTGCACTGTATATGCAGTTGCATGCCCCCTCCAGATGTGCCACATATCATTAATTTTGGTCTCCAGTGCATCCTGTTCAACACAGTGCATCCTGGATGTGCCGGTGCATCTGTGCTCTCTGTGAATGGCACCATGGTGCATTTCCCTGTTGCGCCGGTGCATCTCATTTGCACCCAGCACATCTGCTTTGTGAATCTTGCCCCATGTATGTATGTATTTCACATAAAACCTTTTAAGATAGGGCCTATTTTCAAAGGGTTCAGTCAGGTACAACAGAGGACAAGTACAGGTGGATTTGCAAGTATACTTCTCAACACATTTTTAAATTATTAGACACAACTACAGTGTGATTTCGGACTCCCCAAAGAACACCACTGGAAGTATCTCCAGTTAAGGCATGCTTTGGGATCAATTGTAGGTCCGAGACTTACGGAACCAGACATTAACCATTTAGATAAAATCCTTTGGCCCCCAAAAGAGGGCAAAGTTAGGAGCAAAGATATATATATCAGCATATTTCAATTCTTCTTCCAGACCCTACTTTAAAGATAAGGCAGCGATGGATGGAAGAATTAGACCTAGAAATTACACCACATCTTCAGAACATGTGTTGGAATAATATATGGAGTGCTTTTAAAGACACTAAAAATGCAGTCACACAATTTAAGATCATACACAGGTGGCACAGAACACCTCTCAAAGTTACACGAAGGGAGCCTCCTTCCATCGGGTGCCTGTTGGAGGCTCTGTCACACATATACTTTGGTCCTGTCCCACCCTGCATAACTTCTGGAAAAATGTTCAGCATATACTGTATGTAGTGACATCCTGTCTTGCAACATCAATCTTACACCACCTTTAGTACTATTAGGTCTAACAGAGACACTCCATAATGAGGAGGTAGTTTCTTCTAAAGGGCAGAAATGGTTACTGTGTGCCTTACTAACTGTGAAAAGGATCCTTCTTAGACACTGGAAAGAGAAGAACCCCTTCCCCCATTCAAGATTGGTTGGTATATATGGGTAAAACAGCCAATTATGAAAGAGTGATGTATGCTAATCAAAATAAGTTATCAACTTTCACAGATATTTGGAAGTATCTCAATTCTCTTACTGTAAAGCACTTCTGAAGGCTGGTTCCTTCCATCAAGTAAAATATCAACATAAATCGTTGATGTGTGTGCTCATACTAGCATTATCAGACATATTTATTTTCTTAATAATTTTCTTTGGTTATTAAAACTAAGCTCATTAGTTGATGTGGCTCCACATGCATCTGGTAGGCTATACTTATTATTAGCTTGTTTATTTTATACTTATATGGTTGCGGATAAACTCCTCATAGATAGGTATTACTGCATGTAAGAATTTGTTTCTGTATTCCTTATTCTTTTCTGCTGTTTGTAAATAGTGTTATTAATTTAATTTTCAAATTAGTTTTATAATATTAGCACCACTTAGTGCTGTAAATCCAAGGGGCCTGCCCCAGCCAGGAACCTTAATTGTATTGGTAAGCTTTGCTTATCTAATTAAAATCAATAAAATGTTAATTGCAAAAAAAAAATCAATATATTACAATACAGTAAAATTACAACAGAACTACAGTAAACACTTATAGACACAGGTAGGAAACTGTTTTACAATTGGTTCTACCACAGTAATTAATCAAATACATGGGTATCATGCTAGCGTACCACAGCAAGTAACATGCTGATTGCTTGGGCACATAGTGAATAGACAAGAAAGTCAGCGGCAGCATTTGCAAGATCCAGGTAAAGTGAGTGAGGAGAAAAGCTGGCATTTAGACAGATTTAAAGTGCAATCAGTTTTTAAGGAGAGAGGCAGGTCATCCCATAGCTTAGCAAAGCAGTACAAGAAACAAGCTTGGCCGAGAGACGTTTTTCTTTGAGGAAGCAGCAGAGTGTGTTGCACCACACCTCTAGTGGAATACTTTTGGTCCACAAAGTTTTACACGGTCTGTAGACCAGGGGACAGCAAGCCTTGTAGAGCTTTATTGCCAGTGACCAGCGTGTGATAGTGCAGCCTTGAGTCAAGGTTTAGTCAGTTCAGGCTGCTATAAAGCACACAGGTGGGGGGGGGTGTTATGTTTTAGGGCAAGCACGAAGCAGCAGGCTCTGTTAAGGAGACCCATGACTCTGGGTAGCACACTGTCATTCGCAGAACAATAGACTACAATACCATAATCAATTATGCTGGCAATAAAAAATTGGTAGAAATTTGTTTCTATGCCTGTAGAGTAGCCCTAGCCTAGAGTTGACGGCCTTTACTAAAAGGTCAACATGTGCAATAACAGATAATGCGGTGTCAAGGGTAACCCCAGGGTACTTAAAGGTTTTCACTTCCTCATGGGGGTTCCTGAAGTGGATGTAATAGTTAAAACCAGGGAGGATGGAGTCTCGTTATGGGAGGCAAAGATCATACATTTAGTTTTCTTGGTGTTCATTACGACTAAGTTGGAGGAGACCCATTCCCAGATGACAGTAAAATCAGACTGAAGCTTCTGCTGCATTTTCTCCAGACACTTATCACTGGAGAAAATGCCAGCATCATCAGCATAAAATATTTGTAGACCTGCAGACAGCAGGTATTTCATTTATAAGCAGAAAAGAAGGGGTCCAAGGAATGACCCCCTAGGGAACACCTACAGTGGCAGGTCTATCGTCCAAGAGTACGTTGCAACATTTTACCGCTTGGGTTTTATCAGCCAGATAGCCTTTTAAACCAGCTAACCACATCATCAGAGAGGCCCAGGTTAAGGAGTTTCTGGCAGCGGAGGGCATGGTTTATATGGTCAAAGGCCTTGATGAGGTCTGTGTACAGTATGTGAACCCAGCCATTTCTCCCCTGTCCAGGGCACAATGTAGTGAGTCGGTGAACTCCAGGAGTGCTGTCATAGTGCTGTGTTTTTTTTTTGAAATCCATGCTGCTCATATGCCAGAAACTCATGGTGACTCAGGTATTGTGTGAGCTGATCATTCACTGCCCTAAGGTGTTAGATGGGGGGGGGGGGTAGAATGGAGATCAGGTGGTAATTAGTTGGCAGGTTATTATCACCTCCTTTGCGTACTGAGGTCACATAGGCTTTTTTCCAAAGCTCAGGTACTTACCCAGTAGAAAGAGATAAATTGAAAATAATCTGAAGGGGCGGGTGAGTTCCCTAATTATTAATTTGAGCAGCTTCATATCTATGTTGTCAGGACCCAGCCTAGCTGTAATTTTGGCTTTGGTTAGGTAGGCTTACACATCAGCCCCAGTCAACCATTTGAAACAGAACATGGGTCTGGTAGAGAGGTCGGGTATATCACTGACTGTGTGGCAGAGAGTACTGGGGTTGGTATGTATGAAGATAAATCACTAAATGTTTTATTAAAGGAGTTAGTGCCCCAGTAAAGCTACAGCTCTCCACCATCGCAGTTATGAAATAAACTAACTGAAGGCCTAATGTCAGCCTGTTGAATCAAGAAGAATTTCAGGACCTAGTAAGAGAACAGATAAAGGATTTTGTGACCACCAATCCAAGGGGTGAAATCACTCCAGCAATTTACTTAATTGACACCCTTAAGGCTTAGGTCAGGGGGTGCTTATTATCTGCACAGCAGGAGAAAAGGGGAAAGAGTGTGGCAAAATGAGCAGCATTAGAAAAGGAAATTGTAGATCTTGAATTTGAATACAAAGTTGTGTTAAATGAACAGGTCAAATCAGAGTTAGCCCAGAAATGGGACGCCCCCACCCGACTACTGGAAGAAGAGATATTGGTTCCCTGAAGTATGCAAGGTGGAGGTATTATGGACATGGTAATAGGGCTGGGAAGATTTTGGCAGACCAAGTTCATAAACAACAGGCAAACAGGGCAGTATCTCAAATAAAGAGAATTGGGGGGGGGGCCCACAATTAACCCAACAGAGATTCAGCAAACATTTTCAGAATTCTACAAGGACCTGCATCGTACAGACCGCCCACCTGACTACACCGAAAAGTGCAAGAGTGTTTAGGGACACTGCATATGCCAGTTTTAGGGGAAGCTGGCATCTTCGGAGGCACCATACACCCCACAAGAAGTTGAGGACAAAATTAAAAAGCTTAAAAAAAAGTGTATCACCAGGCTTGATATTTATCCATCCAAATTCTGTAAGGCATTTTTCTCTGAGGTGCTCCCCCACTCAATTGCTACACACAATCATATCCAGAGAGATGGTGGGCAAATCCTGCCATCTTGGCATCAGGCACAGACTTCCATCATTCCCAAGCCAGGTAAGGATCCTGAAGAGCGTTTTTATTTTATTTTTTTTAATTTGGTAACCTGAAAAGGCACACTGAGCCATGACTCATTTCCAGGTGTGACCCGGGGGAGAGGGGGGAAGCAACAATGCAGGCAAACAATTGGTTAACATTATTAACATAATCATTGCTTCAAACAGCAGTTATATATATATACTGCAATCATTAGTGATACTTAAATAAGCAGTAATACAGGTTGGCAAGGGGAACAAAAGGTATTCTAAAGAGAGTCTCAAACTCAATTTGGCTAGACTTGCAGGTGAGTTAAAGAACACTGGGGCAGGTGCAAAGAGTAGTAGGAGAGAATCTTACCAAATGCTTGAAGGGAGGGAGAGAGGTGGCTTGCAGGAGGTAAGGAGGAAGATTATTCCAAAGGGAGGGGAGTCAACTGGAGAAGACCAATTGGCCCGTCATGCAGCAAGGGCGGGGAAGGGAGAAGGAGTGCAATTCCCTGGAGTGAAGAGGATAGGAGGAAGGACAGATAGGGGTCAAGAGAGAGGAGAGGAGAGGTAAGACAGGAGGGAACCAAACCAGTACTTGGCAATAACAGATAGGGAGTGGGACTGAAAATGAAGGGAGGAGTGGAGGGATTGATAAAGAGGAATAAAGGGAGCAGTGGTGTGTACGGAAGGGGAAGTTTGTGGCGAACCAGCGAAAGGCATGTAGGAGGGTGTCAAGTTTAGCCAGGGTGAAGGCAGGAGCAGTGCCACAGATGGAGTTCGCATAGCTGAACACGGGGAGGATAGTTTTGACTACCAATTCATGGTGAGCAGCAGGGGAGAGGCAATCCTTGTCGCAGTACGTTACTCTGAGCTTTGGGCAGAGTTTTGAGCACGTAGGTCATACAAGCCTATCTCCATACTAAATAATAATTTAAAGATTGTCCTGTAATTCTGGCAGATTTTGTTCATTTATTTGTTAACCAGGTAGGTATACTTTTCCCAGGATCCATTTTCAGGTATGAACCAGGCCATGTAGATGGCACATTCAATACAACGAAAGAGAAAAATACTAGATTACTGAGGTATATCACCAAAATAGTGTGTAAGCACCCCCCCACGCTTACTTTACACAGTTAGCTACCCCTGATACCCTTGACTTGGCACAAACTATTTTGGAAATTGGTACCATCCCTAGCTTTGGGAATGTATACCAGGCTCATTACTTCTAGAGGTCAGAAAAAGAGGTGGGGATGTACAAAAGTAATACTTGTAACCAATAACCCAGGTCCTGGGGAGAGAGAATTTTCTGCTAGGGCTATGCTAGATGTATACTTCTGGAAGGGTACCCAGTAACTCCACACAGGAAGCAGTAACACAAATGTCCAAACCAGAGCTGGGGTTCTAGAGTGTGACTTTACTCAAAAGATGTTCTCTAAAGCAAGAGTGGACCCCAAGGTTTACATATTGTGGCACAAGGAATTACAGAACAAAGCGACTGTATCTGACCAAAACTCTATGTATTCCCATTTCACATAGGGCATTGAATTCTCTTCAGTGGCACTGGCCACAACTGGACATTTTCTCTAGTGGCACTGGTCACAACTGAGGACACATTTCCCATCTGGCATAGGACTTTACAACTTCTGCAAGTGGCTACTGGCCACAACTGAGCTCACTGGGGCTCATAACTAGCACAACCCACTCCAGGGGGTAAACTTCTCTTCAGACATTGGCCACCATGTCCAAAATAATCAGGCACCCTTACAGAACCTCTAGTGCTGAACTGGCTGCTCCAGATGGGGGGCCCCCCACCCTTTGCTTCCAAATTCATACCCAGCCATTCTTTTAGAGTTACACCTTAACATTTCTTGAACAGACTTAGGTAAATGCATCTTTGAATGAATTTTTGCATCCAGCATTTAGGAAAACACTACTCTGGGAGTGTAAGAAATTAAAGTCCTGAACAATGTGTATCAGTCTGCCTCTGGACCCCACAATTGCCAGCCAACTTTACACTGAGAAAAGTCTCAACTTTCCTAACAGAAACTGGTGTACCTTTTCCTTTTAACCACAGAAACAGCAAACCACAGGTACTTTCTTCAGGATACACAAAGTCAGATTTATTCACAGTTAAAACAGTATAGGCAGCTTCAAATTGTCCTGGATCAAATAGGGGATTGCCCCTAGGATCCACTCTCTAGCAGTCCTTTTCATCCCTCCAGGGATGAAAATCAGGAGATCCTGCTATAGACAATGGTTTCCACCAGTTCTCTTGGCAAGGTTAGCGACTTTCAGGTCTAGGGTGAGAAAGCAGGCTCTCCTCTCAGAGCCCACACTACAGCTCTCACTTCTCACACTTCAACTGCTGACACAGAACTCACTACTCTCTGCCAATATTCTAAAAATCCCCACTCACAGCCAGCTGCTGTGGCTTATGCTGCTGCAAGAGTTCTAAATTACCTTATCTCTCTCATCTCAGCTGAGACCAAGTAAACAAGAGAGTGAGTAGGTGAAAATCCATTTAACTAGTTATTCACCAACTGCCTTTCGCTATCTAGCACTGACACTGATGGGATTCTAGTAACCCCAGGGGACTGAGTGGTTGCACTCATCCCTGCCAGGCAAATGACTGTCTATAGTCATCTCTCCACCTGGCACCAGGCCATCCTGCCCTCTGTGTTACCTATGTGGAGGTAGTGCTACTTCTCCCCTACCATGTGCTAGGCACAAGCAGGCAGCACTAAAGGCACAGAGGCCAGCTGATGAAACTTCAGTCCCTATCCTATAATCTATCTATGGATTCTCAATGGCTCCAAGAAAACTGCTTGAAGCATGCCCTAATAGACAACACTGGTGACCGCTATCCAGCTCAGACCACCAGCCTGCCTATCCCCCTAGCCCTCTAGGGAAAATCTATCTGACCATGATGCCTACTGGGGAACCTATCCCCCCAAACTTCCCTGGGTACCTGTGAACAACAAAGGAAACATACATTATGTTGCATTATATTTCCCCCAAAATTTCCCCACAATCTCACATCTGTGAAGAAAAAAATATTAACACCCTGTTAACCACAAACAATCCTTAAAACACTCTAAGAAAAGGGAAACTCGGCTGAGCTCGATCATCCTCTTCTTCTCTTCTTTTCTTCTTTTCTTCCTCAGGAACAGCTGCAAGAGAAGAACAAACACAAAAACACATTCTGCATTCCACACAGTGCCTAAACCTCCACCTGAGCACTAGAGAACCCCAAAAATATTTTCTATAAAAGTACCAAAGTAAAAAATGGAAAATAGACATTTACACAACACATTTGGGAACAGAAGGCCCTACAAAGTTCAAAACTAGTGACAAGATTACCGTTGCCCGTAGGCATGGTTCATTGAAGAGTCTCTCCTAGGCCGAAGCCTGCCGAAGAACAGTTCTTGGACAGGACTGGGCCTGTATAGCACTGCAATCCATGGGGAGAGTCTTTGATGAAAAAAATAGAGTTCCATGGACATTCTTCAAATGTAGGATGTGTTGTGCAAAGACAGTAAAGTAAATAAAAAGTTTGGTCTTACCGGTTCCTTGAAGAACGAAAACAAAAGATCACCTTACTTATACGAGCTGAGGACCTTCTCCCTTCAGACCAGATGGCATCTTCAGATACTGCTGGGTTGATGTCCTCTGGAAAAACAAACCATGAAACAGGAAAACTGCTGGGTGGATGAATCTGAATACACCTGAAGAATCTTGGAACACCAGAAGAGCTACATCTTCCTCCATGGATACTGCTGCTTCAGATGACAGGCACTAGCCTGCTACTGCTCGCTTCCTTGAGGCATGCTGGGCATATTCACAGAGAGTGGCACCATTAATGGTAGTACCACTCAGGGTGTGAGTCAAGGACTATGACCTCGTCTGGGCGTTCAAAGTTGATGCTGTAGAATGTCTCTTTACCAGTCCCATTCACAATTCGCACAGTGTCCATAAACAGAGTCCTGCCCATTCTCCAGAACTTAAGGCAATCACTTATGACTTTGTCCCTTACACATTCTGCTGCACCAGAGTACAAATTCTTGCTTGCCTCTTCCAACAACCAGGATTGCCTGTTCTGTTCGATTTCCTCCCAGACTTGGTGAGGAAAGGTAGGAAAAGGACTTCCCATAGATTGCATCAGCCCTCCTACGTATCAGTCTCTCCTCCTTAGAAACATAAAAACATAGAATTTGATGGCAGATAAGGACCACTAGGCCCACCTAGTCTGCCCATTTCTCTACCTAATGGAAAAGCTGCAGATCCTAGTTAACCAACAGCCTACTTCCTCCTACCTCCTACTAGAATCGCCTTATGTCTGTCCCATGCATTCTTGAATTCCCCCACTGTTTTTGACTCTACGACCTCCTCAGGAAGGCTGTTGCATGTATCCACAACCCTCTCTGTGAAGAAATACTTCCTCACATTACCTCTGAGCCATCCCCCCCTCTATCTTCAAATTGTGCCCCCTTGTTTTTGCCCAAATCTTTTTCTGAAAGATGCTACCCTCTTGGACTTTGTTGATTCCCTTGAGGTATTCGAAAGTTTCTATCATGTCCCCCCCTCCTTTCCTCGAGGCTATACATCTTTAGTTCCTTTATTCTTTCTTCATATGTCTTCTGATGCAGACCCTGCATCATTTTGGTTGCCCTCCTCTGGACAGCCTCCACCCTGTCTGTGACCTTGTGGAGATGGGGTCTCCAGAACTGTACACTACTCCAGATGTGGTCTTACCAACTGTCTGTACAGAGGGCCAACAACTTCCTGTTTTCTACTGGTGATGCCTCTCCCTGTGCATCCCAGTATCCCCCCAGCCCTCCTTACTGCCTTCTCACATTGTTGGCCCACCTTCAGGTCGTCTGATATGACTACTCCCAGGTCCCTTTCCATTTTTGTTGTTGTCAGTATCTCACCCCCCATTGTGTACTCTTCCCCTGGGTTTTTGTTTCCCAGGTGCATTACTTTGCACTTCTTTGCATTGAATCTAAGCTGCCATACATTTGACCATTCTTCCAACCTTGCCAAGTCCCTTTTCATCCTTTCCACCCCACCTTGTGTATCAACCCTGTTGCAGATCTTTGTGTCATCTGCAAAGAGACATACTTTCCTTCCAGTCCTCTGCAATGTCACTTATAAAGGCATTAAAAGGACCGCCTAGTACTGAATCCCATGGTCACCACTAGTAACCCTTTCTTCACTGTGGACTCCATTTACTATTACCCACTGTGTCCTGTTGTCCAACCAGTGTTTTACCCAGGCTACCACCCTGGGACCCACTCCCAGGCTGGCTAATTTGTTTATTAATCTTTTGTGCAGGACTGTGTCAAATGGCTTGCTAAAGTCTAGGTAGGCCATGTCCACAGCCCCTCCCTGGTCTACTGCTTTGGTCACCCAGTCAAAGAAATCAATTAGATTTGTCTGACATGACCTTCCTGCTGTGAATCCATGCTGCCTTGGGTCCTGTGCCCCACTGGCCTCTAGGTACTCAATAATTCTTTCCTTCAGAAATGATTCCATCATTTCCCTACCACTGAGGTCAAACTGACAGGTCTGTAGTTTCCTGCCTCTGTCTTGCTCCCACTTTTGTGAAGGGGAATCACATCTGCCCTCCTCCAGTCCTCAGGTACCACACCATCCTATCACGATTTATTAAAAGGTAGTCAGTGGTGTTACTAGTTCTTACCTTAGTTCTTTTAGAATTCTGGTGTGAATCCCATCAGGCCCCATTGCTTTATCCACCTTCAGTTTTAACAGTTCTTTCAGAACCCTTTCTTCTGTGAAAGGACTAATATCAACCCCCCTATCCAGAGTGCCTCTATTGACTGGATTAGGTATTTCCCCCTGCTTTTCCATTGTGAATACTGAGCAGAAGTATTTGTTCAGTATCCCTGCTTTTTCACTGTCGCTCTCTGCCCAACTACCTTCCTCTTTGTTCAGCCTCAGTATCCCTGCCTTAGTCTTCCTTTGCTCCCTAATGTACCTATAAAAGGTTTTATCCCCCTTCTTAACTGAGTTGGCTATCTTTTCCTTGGTTTGGGCCTTTGCTATTCTGATTGCCTTACCCGCTTCCTTCTGCCTTAACTAGTACAGTTCTCTGTCCTGCTGCTTCTGTGTTTCCTTATACTTCCTGAATGGTATCTTTTTCTCGCTTATCTTCACCGCCACTTCTTTTGAGAACCATAGTGTTTTTTTCTTACGTTTTGATTTGTTTATTTGCTTCACACAAAGGCTCGTTGCCTCTGTGATGGCTGTTTTGATGTTTCTACATTGTTGCTCCACCTCACCTTCTTGCCTGTTTGCTAGTGCTTTTCTGAAGCACTCTCCCATTTTGACAAAATCAGCCCTCCTGAAGTCCAGTACCTTCACTTTTGTGTGGCTTGACTCTACAGCTAAGTTTATCACGAACCACACTGTTTGGTGGTCGCTTGTTCCCAGATGGCTACCCACTTCAAGATCAGAGAACCCCTCTCCATCCCCATTTGAGAGTACGAGGTCTAAGATTGCTCTCTCCTGAGTGGGTTCCAAAACTAGCTGTCTGAGGCATGCCCCCTGTAGGGCATCGAGAATGGCCCTGCTCTTGGATGTGGCTGCAGCAAAGGTGCTCCAGTCAACATCTGTCATATTCAGGACCCCCATCAGCAATATCTACCCTTTCTCTGCCATCCCAAGAATGCCTTCTATCATTTCCTTGTCCATTTCCTCCCCCTGAGATGGGGGTCTGTATACAACCCCTGTGCGGATTGTGGAGCCATTTCCAGTCTCCAGGGTGACCCACAGTGCCTCCTCCCCTCCCCTCCCTGTTTACCCTTTAGTTCTGTTGCTTTTATCCCTTCCCTTACATAGAGAGCGACTCCTCCTCCTCCTCCTCCTCTTCTTCCCTCCCTGTCCCACCTGTAGATTGTATACCCTGGTATGTTGACATCCCAGTCATGGTTTTCTGTGTACCATGTTTCTGTAACTGCCATAATATCCAGGCATCCCTCTTCCATCAAGGCCACCGTTTCAGGGAGCTTTTTATCTAGACTATGGGCATTGGTACTCATTACCCTCCATTTTTGTATGGCTTTATTTCATTTGCCCCATCCCTGTCCCTACTGCCTTTGTCTTTTTATCCATTTACCTCTGTCCTTCTCCCTATTGACTGCTCTATCTTGGTGTTTATCTCACTAATTACCCTGATTTTTTGGTGGGGGGGACTAGGATTTCCCTTCTCCTCTTCAGTGCCTCCCCCCTTGGCTAGTTTAAATGCTTGCCATTGAAGCATTTAAACCTATCATCTAGGATTCTGGTTCCCCTCCAGGATAGATGCAGACCATCCTAGTGTATAGGCCTGCATCCCTTCAGGTGGAGCCCCAGTCCCCAATGAAGCCAGATCCCTCAGCTCTGCACCAGCTTTTCAACCAGTCTTTGGATCCCATGGTGTGGAGTGCTCTAGCCTCATCCATGCCATAGACAGGTAGCACTTCCGAGAAAGTTACTATGTGTGCTACTTGTCTAAGGCCCCTCCACAACTCCACAAACTCCTGTTGCACTGCTCTGATCCCATTCTCAGCCAGGTCATTCATCTCTAGGTGGATAATGACATCCAGCTCCCTTCCCCTTGCCACTGCTCCAACAATCCTGAGGATTCATGTTCCTGTCCTCCAAGCCTTGGCACCGGCAGGCACCTTACCTCCTTTCCCTCCTCCCCAGTTCTACCCCCCTAACAATTGGAGTCCCCACCAGGAGTTGTTTCCTTCCCTGTGGGGTCCTGGGCTACCTCCTGTGGGTCTCCATTGTGGAGGTTCCCAGCATCCTCCTTGGTCTCCACCACAGGTGCCTCCATAGAGGAACCATGCTTCACCAGAGTGGTGAATGAATTGTGAGGAGGCACAACTGGAGGGATGCACCTCTGTTCCATCACCCTCACCCTCCCTGAGCCCACCATGGTCCAACCACTCCTCTTTCTTGGCAACTTCTGAGGTAGTGGTGGTGGTCTGGGTGGTCCCTGGGTGGGGGAGCAGGTTTCCCAAATTCTTGCCAGGTCAGCATGGAGACGAACAACCTCCTCCCTCACACCAGAGAGGTGCCTGTAAATAGGGCAGTAACGCAGTCTCCAGAATGTCTCCCAGAAGACTGCTGCTCCACAGCCAGTGCACTGCACCACTCCCCACGTGTCTGTGTCTCTTCCAGTTACAGATGTTTTTTTGGTTTTTGTTCTTGTTTTAGTGCGTGCGAGCTTGTGAATGTCTCTACCCCCTATTTAGTGTGCTGTGCCTTTAAGGATATGAACAGGTGTATGTTGTTAGCAGTTTTGGGGAAGTGATGTCAGATCCCCTCCTATAAAGGAAGTTATGCGCTTGGGGTGGGTGGGATTAAACCTATGCCGTCCAGAAACAATCACCTGCAACTCTTACCCTACACCCCGGGGAGTGCCTTCCTTCCTTTCAGACACCTATTTCACAAAGGCTAAGTAACAGGTCTTGTCACAATTGACTGCAGATATCTCCCAGCTACAGTTCCTCCCTGGCAAATTAAAGTTAAAACTAAGAAAAGTCCACCCCAAAAACAGAATCAATACTAGTTACTTACACAGGTCCAAAAAGTAATAATTCAGTTCAGTGTAGTCTAGAAAATCACCTCCTTGATTCAAGGAAGCTGCGGCTGCTTTCTCACTCTCTCTCAGTCTCCTTACTAGTCTTCACTAGTCTGTGGCCCACAGCCTGGCTTGGTGGTGGCCAGTCCAGGTTGAGACAGTGTCACATGCTTAAGGAATGAAAGGACTTGTCCCCTACCATCTCCGTGGGCAGGTTACTAGAGCCTTCTCCAACTGTCTCTGGCTCCTCTGAGACAAGAGCTTAAAGCGAGTCACGGTGACCCTCAACATGAAAATACATTTCTTCATCCTCCTCTTCCTCACTCGTTATTTGATCCCAAGAGTGAGCAAATGTCCTCACTTCTAAGACATTCCACTCCTCACTGGATGCAGAGGTAGACACCTCCCAATTCAGTGTCTCTTGCAGTTCATCCTCCCCAACTAGGCTAGGACTTGGACCCTGCTTCCACGGGTCCATGGATCCTTCCGTCAAACTGTCCACCTGGGACATAGGTGTTGAAACCTCTCTCTTTGTTCCTGCCCTTGCAGTGGATCAACATCAATTTTACTCTCTCCTTCTGTATCACACTCTGTGGAACTTTCCCCAACAGGTTCAACCTGGTGCTGCGTGCTGCTGCAGGCAGAGTCCCTTACTCGGGTCCAGGTGGGAGCCAATTGAATTCTTGATGCCCTCTCTGGTGCTGCACCCCTGCTCATTCTACTTCATAAGGCAGTCCGAGCAATTGGGTATCAGAAACACATCCCTTCCAGCCTTTAGACACACTATGCACAGTCTCACTGGATAGCTAGGGATTGCTACATCTGGAGGCGACCTTTCACCTTAGAAAGCTTTCTCTATTTCTCTTAGCGCTGCCACCTCCTCGGCGATCATAGCTCAGGCATGATCTGGATATCGGGGAGTTTCTGAAGCCATGTCTGAAAGTAAACACACACAAACTTGTTGTTACTGAATTGCTCACTAGTCTCATACTGTCTCACAAAATGGCTCCCTGCTGCTGTGTTTACATTGCTGACCCTGCCCTGCAATGGCGACGGTAACTTTTCTCATGTATCAGACTTTGTTCACTTGCTAAAACTGTGTTTCCGACCTTTTCTGGCTACTGAATTTACTCAAAACTGCAATCAGTCGCTCTGCTGGTACATTTCAGTGCATTCATATGATTTTAAACTTGACTTTATGATCAGCATCAATTCAGGAAAACTATTCACACATGCTTAAAGTCACTTGTAAGCCCCACAGTCTTTCTTTGCACAGGATTGCCTGTTTGCTGCATTCTCACTATACAATTCACAGTACCTTTTTGCTTAGAACAATTTACTGTTGCTGAAACCATTATCACTGCTCACAGTCTATGCTCAGAATTTTTGTTTGTTACACTTGCTCTAACAACGCACAGTCCTTCTTTGCAAAAAAAATCACACTGCTTACACACAGATTCAGCTGGCTTGATAATCGCACACAGTTTGCACAGTTAATTGGCTTACTCACTGAATTCAGTAGCTGGCTTCCTCCAATGGAAAATTTCAGCCTGGTGCCAATCCTGGGAACCCTCTGGGGTGAAACGAGCTGGCAGTCCTGCTGATCATAGCCACGAACACCTCACTCACTCTCCAGTCAGTCGGACAATGGGTTAAGCCTGAAATTACACAGTAATAGTCTGTTTACTACAGTTTAGAACATTCACAATCCCCTCGATGGTTGATCCTGGTCTGACCAGCTCACACGCCACTCTTACTCTCCTCCTCGTGCACAGACGCTGGCCAGGAGGCGGGACTGGTTGCAGTCACACCAATCATTCAACGCCATGCAGATGAGCCTCTCTCTGTTCTCGCTTGCTTTTCCTTTACACTGATCATTGAGCAGGAGCAAATTTAAACTGCAAACTGTAACTTTTTTTCCTCGGCTGCAATTTCAGTGGTGGGAGTGCCATTTTGACTATTTTTTTCACAGTTTCTGGACGATTTCTCTGGTGACTCCTCCAATTTGCACTCCAAGCACATGAAACTTTCAGGGCACATGTCTGAGTCTGTACCTTAAAGTCCACACTACTTTTGGCATTTAAAAATTGCAATTTAAAAGTTCTATAAACACTTTCTGATGCAGAGACTAGGACACACACGTCAAGGCTTTACTGTCCATTGCAAGTTGACAAAACACAAGCAGCACTCTGTTCTTTTCTGTTCTAGAAGGCACACAAGCAGCACATTTCGATGGCACTTTTCTGGGCAAAATCCTCTTGTCCAAAGCTTCCTTTCTGCTTGGGCTACACCACTACCAGACGGAAAGATGCTAGACATACCCTCAGCAAAAAATCTCTGGTCCTCTCCCCAAATTAAACAACATCAGATGAGCCCACAATTTTAGTGGCACTCCCCCAATTTAAACATCTTCAGACAAGCCCCATTTTTTGTAACCCCCCCTCCACTACTTTACACAGTTAGCTACCCCTGGTACCCTTGACTGGGCACAAACTATTTTGGAAATTGGTACCATCCTTAGCTTTGAGAATGTATACCAGGCTTATTACTTCTAGAGGTCAGAAAAAGAGGTGAGAGTGTACAAAAGCAATACTTGAGACCAATAACCCAGGTCCTGGGGAGATAACTTTCTGCTAGGGCTATGCTAGACCTATACCTCTGGAGGGGTACCCAGTAACTCCACACAGGAAGCAGTAACATGAATGTCCAAACCAGAGCTGGGGTTCTAGAGTGTGACTTTATTCCAAAAAATGTTCTCTAAAACAAGGGTGGACCCCCAAGGTTTACATATAGTGGCACAAGGAATTACAGAACAACAGAGCGACTGTATCTGACCGAAACTGTACGTAGTCCCATTTCTCATAGGACATTGAATTCTCTTCAGTGGCACTGGCCACAACTGAACATTTCCTCTAGTGGCACTGGCCACAACTAAGGACACATTTCCCATATGGCATAGGACTTTAAAACTTCTACAAGTGGCAACTGGCCACAACTGAGCACGCTGGGGCTCATAACTAGAACAACCTACTTCAGGGGGTAAACTTCTATTCAGACATTGGCCACCATGTCCAAAATAACCAGGTGTCCTTACAGAACCTGTACTGCTGAACTGGTTACTCCAGATGGGGCTGCCCACCCTTTGCTTTCAAATTCATATCCAGCCATTATTTCAGTGTTACACCTTAAAACTTCTTGAACACACTTAGGTAAATGCATCTTTGAATGAACTTTCGGATCCAGCATTTAAGAAAACACTTATCTGGGAGTGTAAGAAATTAAAGTCCTGAACAATGTGAATCAGTCTGCCTCTGGACCCCACAATTGCCAGCCAACTTTACACTGAGAAAAGTCTCAACTTTCCAAACAGAAACTGATGTACCTTTCCCTTTTAACCAGAAAAACACCAAGGCACAGGTACTTTCTTCAGGAAGCACAACGTCAGATTTACTCGCAGTTAGAACAGTACATGTAGCTTCAAATTGTCCTGGATCAAATAGGGGATTGCTCCTAGGATCCATTCTCTAGCAGTCCTTTTCATCCCTCCAGGGATGAAAATCAGGAGATCCTGCTGTAGAAAATGGTTTCCATCACCTCACTTGGCAGGTTGGTGACTTTCAGGTCTAGGGTGAGAAAATAGGCTCTCCTCTCAGAGCCCACACTAAAGTGCTCACTCCTCATACTTCAACTGCTGACACAGAACTCACTACTCTCCCCCAAGATTCTAAAACTCCCCACTCACAGCCAGCTACTGTGGCTTATGCTGCTGCGAGAGTTCTAAATAACCTTGTAACATGGCAAGAAGACAATGACTCTAGACAACAAAGAGGATAGGTGGAACAGCGTAAGGTGGTACAAGAGCAACACAGCATTATGAAACGATAATGCCGTGTTGCTTGTGTAATACAAGAAGCAGCCACGGGACAAAAAGGAGCAGTGTATTAAAAACCAAAAGGCAAAGTAGAGAGTAAAGCAAGTTGTGGAACATCAAGTACGTAGGGTAGACGAGGAGTAGGAGAAATGTAAGAGAGACACAGGACACAAAATAGTAATAGTGAGCTACAAGAAGGTAGAAATGGAGAGAAGCACTATTAGCCGGAGCAGAGAGGGATACGACAATCAGCAATAATGTCACTAAGAGCAGAAATGGAAATATAAAGAATCACAGAAGGGAGACCAAGTCAGAGACACAGATTTGAGGAACCCGTGGCACAAGGACTCAGAGACATGGCATGCAATGCAACTGAACACACAGCGAGGAAGCGGAAGCGTAGTAAATTTCTAGACCCTTATGGTGTATGGCACCACAAAGTTCAATTATGCAGGAGCACCGGTAGACAGGGAAGACAGAACACACAGTGGGGAAATGTACGCAGTGTAGTGTAACGAACAGTGTAAACAGAGTCGAGCCAGGTAAAGAATCAAAACCACGGTGAGTAAACCGGCATAGTTGTATGCAAATGAGATAGATAGCTGGACTGAAAAGCAGTAATACAGCTTCATCGCGATCCTCCTAAGAACAATAGCTAACAAACAGCCATCAGAAATACTGGAAATTGTGTACCAATCGTTAACAAACAGATCAATGTACAAGTGTACAAAACAAAAAAAAATAACATACATGTATGTAAGAGAGCTTGGCTAGCAGTTTTGAAAGTAACAATAAATGGAAGTGAATAAGTTCAATCCTGGCATTGTTTATGTTGTCACAACAGTAGAAACACATCTCTGACATCGAAACCCATCTGCTGACCATGTTACAAGCGCATTAATCCACTCCAAAGGTGGCATCTAATGGGGAGTTAATGCATGGTTGGTCCATTGTAGGCACTCGGCCTGCGGCCTGGGGCCCCAACGGCCCCAACCATGCATTAACTCCCCATTAGATGCCACCATCAGAGTGGATTAATGCTTACTCATCTCTCTCATCTCAGCTGAGACCAAGTAAACAAGACAGTGAGTAGGTGAAAACCCATTTAACTAATTATTAACCAGTTGCCTTTCCCTACCTAGCACTGACACTGATGGGATTCTAGTAACCCCAGGGGACTGGGTTGTTACAAGTGCATTAGAACCAGACTGGCTTTATGAAAGGGCATCAGCTGCATGACGAGATTTGCACATTTCTTCACATCATAACTGCACAGAAAAATACAAAAGCTTCTAGATTGCCATAAGCATAAACACGGAGCAGGCCTTCGGTGGAGCAGTGGACATAGCCTACCTAGATTTCTGTAAGGCTTTCGACACCGTTCCACATAGGAATTTAATAAGCAAGCCGGGTAGCTTAGGAGTAGGGTGCAAAGGTGATAGGTTAGGAGATAGGTGGCAGAGGGTGGTGGTTAACAGAGTTCACTCTGAGGAAGGGAGGGTGATCAGTGGGGTGCCTTGGGGATTAGTGCTGGGACTAGTCTTCTTTAATGTCTTTTTAAGTGACAATGTAGGGGAGCTGGAAGAGAAGATCTGCCTCTTTGTGGATGACACCAAAATCTGCAATAGAGTGCATACTCGGGGGTGGGGGGTGGAAAGGATAAGCAGTGACTTGAGAAAGCTCAAGGAGTGGTCAAGGGTATGACAGCTGGGGTATGACAGTTGGGTTTTAATGCAGAAAAGTGCAACATAATGTACTTATCTACTGGCAAATTCTATGTTTCAATGATAGGGTTGATTGGGAGTTCTTTACAAACACTCTAGGCAGTGGACAAATTTGTGAATACCATCTGCTCTCTGTATCTAAGTCCTGAAGCAACAAAGTGACTGGCAACCTCTCAGACAGTTTTCATGTGGAGTGGGGTACCCAACAACAAAATCGTTGCCCCCCGTCCTGTTTGCTGTTAGTCAACAGCCTTTAGTCATAGATATAAGAGAAAACTTGACTATCAGGGGATCATGGCAGGGGGAGATTAACAAAACGTTGTGTGGTACGCTGATGACTCCTAGTTCTTCCTGGGTGACTTGGTGTCCTCCATGCCACACCTACCGAACATGTTACAGCGGTTCAGAGACATTGCAGGTTGCAGGATCAATCAGAGCATGTCAGAAGCAAGGATTCTGAGTGGTTCTCCACCCCACCACTTTAAGGATACCTTCCCATTTGCTTGGGCAAAAATCAACACATTTAGGTATTTGGGGGTCCAGATATCAGCAGACACTTCTCACCGTTTCAAAAACAATTAAGAGGAATCTGGCTAGGTGTGGAGTGTTGCCTCAAACTCTGATGGGCCGTATCCATGTAATTAAAATGAATCTTCTCCCCTGCATCCTATCTTATTCCAGACACTGTGCATTAATATCTCTAACATGTTCTAGAACAGTTTTTTTAGAAGACATAAATTTACATGGGATGGGAAACACCCCTGCATTGCCAAAAAAGTGCTGCAGCTTCCCAAAGACAAAGCAGGACTAGGAATGCTATGCCTCCACTGATACTCCCTTGCAGCACAAGCATCTTATCTGTACCGATTGCATCCTCCTGTCCTTAGATTTGTGAGGGCATTGCGGACCAGACCCCCTGCCCTCCCCAGAGCAAATCTCCACAGATCGCATCCTCCTGTCCTTGGGTTCATGAGGGCATTCCTCACTGGACCGCCCCCACCCTCCCAGAACAACTCTCCACAGATCACATCCTCCTGTCTTTGGGTTCATGAGGGCATTGCAGACCAGACCTCCCCGCCCTCCCCAGAGCAAATCTCCACAGATCGCATCCTCCTGTCCTTGGGTTTGTGAGAGCATTGAGGACCGGACCCTCCATCCTCCCAAGAGCAAATCTCCACAGATTGCATCCTCCTGTCCTTGGGTTCATGAGGGCATTGCGGACTGGACCCCCCTGCCCTCCCAGAGCATCTCTTCACAGATTGCATCCTCCTGTCCTTGGGTTTGTGAGGGCATTGCAGACTAGACCCCCCACCCTCCCCAGAGCAAATCTCCACAGATCACATCCTCCCGTACTTGGGTTCATGAGGACACTGCGGACTGGACCCCCCACCCTCCCCAGAGCAAATCTACACAGGTACGGTGGACTTGACTGAGGTTCTTGGCTTTGATTTTTGGCCCTGTTGACGCAACGCGTTAGCTACCCCACTGCCCCCACCATCACCCTTGGTGAACTCCTCCTTATATAGCAGAGGACCACATGGTATAGAACCTGTCTGCCAGCTTTCTCTTCTGCAGGTTATCATCTCTCACCCCTAGTGGCTGCTGTTTCTTAACCAGTCCTTCCTCTCCCTAATCTACTACCATGCTGCTAATATGCCTGTCTCTATTTTTCTAACTCCCTTCACCAGCTTTACTACCTCCCTTCTCCTTCCCCGACAGGGAGCCAATTCACTTAGCGCCTACTGTCCTGCCCACTATAACGTCTTCCCGTGCCACCACGACACTTGCTCTGGCCATGGAGGCACGGCCCAACCCTTGGCCAGTTGGCCCCTCCATCTTACCTCCCTGCTTCCATGGAGGGCAACTAGTTCTAAAAATCTAACACCTATGTGTCTACAGGACACAAGTCTAATCCGCTCTCCACTTCCCTCCACAAGCTGCTGTCGACGCAACCCAAACCAAAGACTCTTCTTCTAATACTGCTCCTGTTAGCAGGGAATATTGAGCCCAACCCTGAGCATGCCCCCTCCTCCCATTCCAAACTTCGAAGGGGCTTTAAAGTAGCTCACCTAAATATTCGCAGCCTCTGCCACAAAATATCCCAGCTCCAGCCTATTGTCCTGTCCCTCAGGCCTGACATCATGATATCACAGTAATGGCTAAAGCCGCACAATGAGGTTGCGGAAATCTCAATCCCTGACTATGCAGTCTACCGCAACGATATGCCGGGCAACAAACGTGGTGGTGGCATAGCAATGTACATCTCCTCCTCCCTCCAATGTACCCCGATAGTACTACCTTTGCCAACCTCCCAGCCCATCAAAGCCTTGCTGATAAAAATGTCCCTCCCCTTCTCGACCCCGATCTACATAGGGGCTCTTACTGGTCCCCTGATACGCTTTTAGCCACTATCCTGGGCCACCTGAGCACCTTCATTTCCCACACTCTGAGGGGGGAGTACACATCCTTGTGGATTTCAACTTAAATTGGCTCTCCGGACCTAGTGCCAAACTTCGTAATCAGGTGGCTGCTCTAAACCTGTCCCAGCTGATCACTGAGGCAACACGCCTAAATCACAACTCCCAGAACCACACCTTCCTTGACTGGTCTCTTACCATTCATCCACACCGAATACTCGCTTCTGACCTCCTGCCAGACTCCCTGAGTGATCACCATATGATCTACTCGGTGCATAAAATACACAGACCGAAGCCACCCCCGCCAAGAACCTTACTGGCATGGTCCTACAAATCCCTGGGTCTAGACTCACTCCTATATGACCTTGCTAGCACTGACTGGTGCCCCTTATGCCAGGCCTCCCCTATTGACTCTGCCCTGGAATATTTGAAGTCCAAGTTCCTCGCAGCTTGGGACTACTACCCCCCTCTCAGACGGTCGTGAATGAGAGGTGCGCACCTGCCTTGTGTCACTGCTGACATCACGGCCCACCTCAAGGTCAGGGACATGGCTTGGAAGGCCCACAAAGCCTCTGGCTCCCGAGCAGACCACCAGAGGTATCGCACTCTATGAAATGCCTGCACAAGACTAATCTGTAATGCCAAAGCAAACTTCTTCAAAGTCTCCTTCCATAACAATCTTAATCACCCAGCAGATTTCTGGAAGGTTGTCAAATCTCTGTTCTCCACCCATCCCAGATCCCCACACCTGCCTTAAATATTGGTGGCCTCAATGTAGTGGAACCCCTCGCAGTGGCCACTGAACTTAACTCTTTCTTCACAAACAGTACTGTGTCTCTACTCTCAACCCTTCAACCTGCCCCACTAGCTCAATTTACACCTAGCCCTACAAAGTCCCCTATCTCCACTATGGTCTCATCTGCCCCTTCCTTCTCCAGTCAGCGTGTTTACCACTACCGATGTATACAATGCCCTGCTCTCTCTCAACCCTAATAAGGGGAAATGCCCTCCCAGGCTGGACCCCAAAATGCTATTCCTCTCAGCACCTGCCATCGCCTCCCCACTGGCGTCACTCTAGAACCTCTCCTTCGCTACTATCCCTTCTGAACGGAAGCACGCCACAGTCCTTCCCCTCCTAAAAGGCAGTGACCCCACCTCACTTGGTAACTATCGCCCAATCTCCCTTTTCCCCATCCTGGCCAAAATTCAAGAAAAGCTAGTCCTCCAGCAACTCTTCTCCTTCCTTGACTCCTCCAGCTTCTTCACACCCTTCCAGTCTGGCTTTAGAAAGTTCCACTTCACCAACACCTCCCTCTTAAGGCTCGCAGACTCTATCCTCACAGGAATGGACATCGGTCATATTACCGCAGCAATTTTTGTGGACCTTGCGAATTCATTCGACACGGTCTCGCACTCCCTTCTACTGTCCAAGCTTTCCTACACAGGTATCTCCCACGAGGCCACCAGCTGGTTCCATTCCTACCGAGCAGGCAGGTCCCAGGCTGTCAGAGTGGGGAACTCTACCTCTGCCCCCCTACCTGTCACTTCTGGCATCCCCCAAGGCTCGGTCCCTGGCCCACTCCTGTTTTACATTTTTCTCAATGACTTGCCCACTGCATGCCCCAACACCTCCGTCCATATGTACGTGGATGACAATGTGCTGTACGTGTCTGGCCTCTCTCCCTCTGCTGTGGTGTCCCTTCTCCAGAAGGACTTCACTACCATCCAGCTCTGGTTCCAATCTAACCAACTATTCCTAAATACGAAAAAAATGGTCTCCATGACCTTCGGTTCAAGACAAATATTAAGCCGGCTCCCCTCCACCACCTCCTTCCACACCCTTGAAGGGGCTACACTTGAGGTCTGCATTCCTTCAGATACCTCGGGGTCTGGCTTGACCAGAACCTCGATTTTTCAGTTCATGTAGATGCCCTACACAAAAAACTGCATCCCAAGCTTGGGGCTCTTTATTGCAATCAGGGAAGCATCACTCTGCTGTCGCGATGAGCAATTATACAGAAAATGATCCTCCCCATTCTCGATTATGGTGTTGTTGTCTATAGTGCAGTCCCCAAGATCACCCTGGCCAGACTGGACCCCCTTTTCCACTCTTTCTACCGTTACGCCCTAGACTGCCCACCATCTACCCACCACTGCTCCCTTTATCAACCACTGAATCTCCCGTCATTCCAAGATCAGAGATTGTCCCTGCCT
Organism: Neoceratodus forsteri; assembly: GCA_016271365.2. Classification (NCBI taxonomy): domain Eukaryota; kingdom Metazoa; phylum Chordata; order Ceratodontiformes; family Ceratodontidae; genus Neoceratodus; species Neoceratodus forsteri. The sequence continues at coordinate 507,631,309 of CM028137.1, forward strand.
CCGTACCGTGCCTCATCCCTTAATCTTGCTCCATGCCCAGTGTACTCACTCAGAGGAGGCAGTACAGCGCAGTGGTTTAAGGCTCTGAACTGCAAATCTGCATGCCTGGGTTTGAATCCCACAGCTACCGCTTGCATACTGTGTGACCCTGAGCAAGTCACTTAACTTCCCTGTGCTCCCAGGTTGCACCTGTAAATAAGCTTTCAGCTTAGTGTGTCTCTCCTAGTCAGACAATTAAAAAAAAAAACACGACTCACAATCCCTGACTGTTCCTCACATGTCCACTGCAGTAGGTCAGGCAGCATTTAAATGTTGCATACCAAACCTGTGGAACTCCCTCCCCTCTTACATTCGACATGCCTCCTCCACCCAGCACCTCAACTCCCTCCTCAAAGCACACTTCTCCAACTCTTGCTCCTGTGGATAACCTCTCACCTCCTCCTTTTCCCCCAGCACTGTCTACACTTAAGACTAGCCTAGCTGGCATTGCTGGCGATTTTTATCTAGGCTCTCAACTGTACAGCTCTTGACATGCTCAGAGTTGCTCATTGATTCTGTTTATATTGTTTCAGGTCGCTATAAAGCCTACCCACTGTCTGGTTTGTTGCATGTGTATTTCTGTTGATTGTCCCACAACGTTTCATGTATCCTTCCATGTTCCCCTCCCCCAGGACGCATCTGGAATTGGGTGGTAGTCCACTCAGTATGCTTTCCTGGTAAAACTTTTAAATAAATAAATACGGGAGTAAACAAAAAAGATTGATTCAGGGTGGTATCAGATAGAAGCATATATGCCCCTAGAACACCTGATTTGGACATTACCGATGGCAGAACTCAACGTAAACATCAGGCATTACATCATAAACCCATGTACATTGCACACACTCTGTGCCCTGGTTAAGTTGAGGAAACAGACAGGCTCCCAAAATGAATTAGGACGCCTGACCCTAATCAGGCACCATGATGATTTTCCCCCAACCTGAACTTAGGGTTTAGGTACTTGGAAATGAGAGGCCTCACAAGATGTGCACAATGTCTCTCACCACACAGTTTTAACAATGTTTAAGGTCATTACAATAAAGCTACCAACTTTCTGAGGCCTAAAACTGGAACGGTCCATCCTGACCATGACCCGTCCTCCCACTGTGTCACTCCCATGGGCACCTCCGCAGACAATGCTGCGCGCAATCAATTACATTTTGCTGATTGCTCTGGCCATGTCACCCCACAGTAACACCAGTAGCAAACATTAAGATTAGAACAATACATCATTCTGCTGTAGCAAGTTCCAAATCATGATGTACAGAAAGTTCATTAGAAGCAAACCTGCGTTAAATTGTGATCAGACATTCAAGCTGCATGTGTTGCTCCTCCTGACAGTTCCATCCAACCCACATACACTCACCTCATTTGCTGAGCAAACTTCACTTCAAAGACTCTCACCACCACACCAGATTGTTTTCACACACTTCCCTACAGCTGATCAGGTTCAGGTAGCTTAGTTTCCTGCTGCCGGTCTCTTCTCTGTCTGGTGTCCCTCTCAGCTGCTGGCAGGCAGGCATCCATATGTGCTTGTTTGCATTACTACCCAGTCTAATCTAACAGGAAGGAACATACTTTACTGTGCTCCCACTGACATGCTTGCAGTGCAATACAGGCCCAGGGGTTGAAGTTGCAAACTGCTGCCCAGCCCGAGCAGTGCCACAGTGGTTCTGAAATAACTGTCACTCACGGATTAGCAGTCAACAAAAAAAAAGGGACAAAACTGGGACAAGTAAGCAAAAACTGGGACAAAAGTGACATTTTGCAAAACTTGTGGGGACACTGGGACATGCTGCCTAAATAGGGATTGTCCTGGGAAAATAGGGACTGTTGGTAGCTTTACATTACAAACATAATTTGGCCTCAGGCAGGTGAACCACTATAGATACCTCCAGGTTAAACACTTTCTTTCCACCCCAGCTGTCCAGGAGAAGCTAAACCAATCACAAACTGAGCTGGGAAATTTATTTTACTGATCAGTGACATTGAAAGTTAAGGTGAGATGTGCAGCAGAGATGTACAAAATACTGGGAAATAGTATAGAGTCTCCACTTGTGAAGGTAGAAGAGGCATGGGAGAAGGACAGTGGGTGTCCCATATTAGACAAGGAGTGGAAATAGAGTCTAGAGAGGGGTTCATAGATTCATAGAAGTGTGATGGCAGAAAAGGACCAAACTAGGCCCACCAAGTCTGCCCATTTTCCCAGCTATCTGCTTGGACCTGTGCCTCCCCCCTTTAACACTCCCTTGTGGTTGTCCCATGTCCTTTTGAATCCCCTCCACTGTTTCCTCTCCAACGACTGCTTCTGGGAGTCTGTTCCACTTTTCCATGACTCTCTCTGAGTAATAGTATTTTCTAATGTTACCCCTAAACTGTCCTCCCTCCACCTGCAGGCCATGCCCCCCTCGTCCTCTTACTTCCTTTCATCTTGAAGATGCTCTCCCCTTGCACCCTGTTTAAACCCTTAAGGTGCTTGAAGGTCTCGATCATGTCCCCCCTCTCCCTCTTCTGCTCCAGGGAGTACATGTTCAAATCTCTCAACCTTCCTTCATAGGATAGGTGGCTTAACCTTTTTACCATTTTTGTCGCTCTCCTCTGAACCCTCTCTATCCTCCCAGTTGGACTGGGACAGCCTCTCCTACCTGAAGAGAATATAATTGGAAGCTCATAATCAGATATTTCCATCCCCCTAGTATAACCAAACATTATGGTACAACATTCATGGGTGCATGCTGGAGACAGTATTGAGGAGTAAGGACCCACCACCACGTGCTATGGGCATGCCCTGTCTTGGAAAAGTACTGATGAGAAATCCATCTGCAATGCAAAAAATTCTAGGGATTCAGATCCCAGACACCTTTTATGATCTGGTTCTAGGATTTCTACATTTACTGCAAGGGCATGAAACATACAGTGGTTTGGACAAATCCTAAGGTTGGTAGCAATAAAGTGTGTTACTATTAAATGGCTTATCCCAAAAGCACCCACCCTCAATACCTGGCAGAGCAAACTGGGAGAAACAGAAAAAGTGGAAAGAATTATGGGGGAACGCTGCCTGACTAGGCAAACATTTATAGAAACTTGGACCCCTGGCACAGCTACTGTTCAGGAGACTATCAGTCAGCTGTCAGTGGATGACAAAAAGGATGGACTGGACACCATGCCAGGTGAGTGGCCACAGCCCTACACACATGGTGGCATGGCAACCACAAAGACCCATGGCATATGGTCTTCCACCCAGTGTCAGGGCTACTGTATTCATCAGGGTGCCCTCCTCCACACTGCACAAACACACACACATGGGATTACCAGTCACATGAGCACTTAGCATTGCCACTCATCACTGTGCAGCATGGTCCATAGGCATGCACCCCCCTCAAACAGGCCCAGTCCAGAATTCACCATCCCACCTAATGTTATCCCTGACCATGTGCCCACTTCTTGCTCCTGGTGTTCATTCTCCTGGCCTTAAGGGTCCTCCTCCCTGATGCCAGCAGCACTGTGCCACCCATCTTGTTCCAGTATCTGAACTGCATCTTCAGATGGCTGAAGGTATGCTCCACCACATTCCATGCTCTCCTGTGGGCACCTCTGCTCTTACGAACATACAAACATACGAAATTTGCCAACAGATAAAGGCCTAGAGGTCTATCAAGTCTGCTCGAATGTGCAGCTAGCACCCCTTGTTCTGCAGCTGCGCCTGCCTTCCACCCTTCCCCTTCATTGACCCTCCCTCTTGTCCTGTCCCATCCCCTTTTGAAACAGTCCACTGTTCTACTGGATGCCACTTCTGCAGGTAACGCATTCCACCCAGCCACCACCCTCTCTGTAAAAAAGTGTCTCCACATTCCCCTCCTGAATCTTCCTCCCTCCAGTCTCATATCATGGCCTCTGGTGTCCCTCCCCTCCCTTACTTTGAACAGCCCCTCTGTACCTGTCTTGTTTATTCCTTTCATGTACTTAAAGGTTTCAATCATGTCCCCCCGTCCCTCCTTTCCTCCAGTGAGTACATGTTCAACTCCCTCAGCCTCCTGTAGTATGATAAGTCCCCCAGCCCCTTGATCATCTTTGTCACCCTGCACTGCACCCCCTCCAGTAACTTAATGTCCCTCTTCAGATACGGGCGCCAGTACTGCACACAGTACTCCAGGTGCGGTCTAACTAATGACCTATAGAGTGGCAGAATCACCTCCTCCCTCCTCAAGGATATACCCCTTGCAATACAACCCAGCATTTTGTTGGCCTTTGCAGCTGCCTTCCTACATTGTGCCGAGTTGTTCATTGACCCTGTAATGAGCACACTCAGATCCTTCTCCTCCTCTGTCTGGGCTAGCTGCACTCCCCCAGCTGGTAACTCCTCCTTGGGTTCTTCATCCCAAAATGCAGCACCTTGCACTTTTTGGGATTAAACCCCAGTTGCCAGGTGTCTGACCAGGTTTTAAGCTTTGCCAGATCCTCCTGCAACCCCTGCCACCCCCCCAGGTCATCCACCACCACTGCTCCTAGCTTGGTATCATCAGCAAACAGACTGATCTTGCTCTTGATGTCCAATGATATGTCTGCAATGAATATCCCAAACAACACTGGTCCCAACACCGAGCCCTGTGGAACACCACTCGTCACTACCCTTGGGTGTGAGAGCTCCCCACCCAACACCACCTTCTGTTGCCTTCCCTGAAGCCAGTTCCCTACCCATCTCACCAGCTTTGCACCTGCCCCTGTGCCTACTAGCTTACTTCCCAGCCTTCCAAGTGGCACTGAGTCAAATGCCTTACTGAAGTCCAGATACAGGACATCCACTGCATGGCCCCTGTCCAGTTGCCTAGTTACCCAGTCATAGAACTCTACCAGGTTGGTTTGGTAGGATCTGCCCCATATGAAGACATGCTGTCTGCTGTCCTGTAGTCCTTTGGCCTCTAGGAGGGCCACCAGCCTCTCCTTCAGGATAGTCTCCATTAGCTTACCCACGATGGATGTGAGGCTCACTGGTCTGTAGTTTCCTGGTTCATCCTTGGGGCCACTCTTGTGGAGAGCACCACATGAGCCATCCTCTAGTCCTGAGGTACACACCCCGAATGTAGTGAGGCATTAAATAGGTCTGCCAAAGGTCCTGCAAGGACCTCTGCCAGGTCCTTCAGTACCCTGGGGTGGATGCCATCTGGGCCTGGCGCCTTATCCACCCTCAGTGCCTTCAAACCCTCCTGAACTCTACCCCCCATGATTTCCCCATCTGTCACCCCCTCCCCTTCCCTCCTCTACAAGCATGGGCAAAAAATGGTGTCATCAGATAAGGCCTCAGAGGGTACCCACTGTCACCTGTATGGGAGACATGAAAGAGACATGTCAAGAAAGATGTAGACCAGCATGGCATGCCCTGTGCCCACAGCCCATGCAATACGTACCTAGCAGCTACCCTGACCTGCCATCATCGACATCATGTAATGGCCTTAGCCAAAAATGCTGGAAGATGAAGGAATCATACGTGGAGCCAGGGGACTTGGCACAGACATTCATGACAGTGCCCTGTACATGAACAACCATCTGTATATTTTTGCTGTGGAATCCTTTATTGTTCCTGTAATCCTCCTCATTGACGTGTGGTGCCAGGATCGGCACATGTGTGCAGAACACAAACCCCTTGCAGAATGTCTCCTGCACTGCCTGTGTACCCAGCTGGTCTGTGGGGAACAGGATGTAATCCCCCAGATGTGCCAGCAGCGTCGTGGTCACTGGAGGCAGGGCATGGTACACTGAGGAGTGGCTCACACCTGTCATGTGCAATGTAACCCACTGGAAGGTGCCTGTGGTATAGTAAGCAATGGCACACATCACCTTGGTCTTCATGGACATGGCCCTGAACCTTCAGGTAGTGGGACATATACCATCCCTGTCAGGACTCACAGGTTGTCTATTGTGCCTTGGTTGAACCAGAATTGTTCTAGGTAATGGGTGTCATGCATGCCCTCAAGCAGCGCCCAGGACCTGAAATTGCATGGCCATGGTCAGGCCCCTCATCCTCCTGCATAGTGGCCTCTGCAACCAACATAAAGAAGTGCATTTAGCAGTGATAGGCACACTGTTCCTCCCCCAGGTCCATGATGGGTCAACTTTATACGACATCCCCACTCTCACCTGACTCATTCTCTTTACGGAGTGCACTGTGGGGTCAGACGACAGACAGAATAATAAGGGCACGTCCCTCCCCATTTCAGGAGGACTAAGCTGAGAGCTTCCTGGAGAAAGGGAAGGTGGGGTCTGCCTTGGTTTTATGCTTACTTTGTGGCCTTTCAGTGTGCTCAAACTCTGCAGATGTTCTCCGTCTCGCCCCCACTAGGTCCTCCTCCTTGGGTGGAGATTGAGCACCATTTGGCCTCAGGCTGTTGATTGCTGGTCTGCCTTTTTAAGCCCTACTAGGAGGCTCCTTTGCTGGACCAACAGTAGCCCCTACAATTAAGGCATGGAGGAAACTGGAATCCTGGTTACAGGAACTACTTACCCCCACTCCTTGCTCCCTGTATGGCAGAATCCACTCATTAAGATAGGGGGACGACTGTCACTCTGGGAAACTTGGCGAACCAGAGGAATTCAGGTTTTGGCAGATCTATGGCAGCTGCATACTACTCACTTGGATTCCTTTCAGAACTTTCAGGCCTTTTCCAAAACAATGAAAGCAGCCGGCACCTGCAACCTGATGGACTCACTCTCTGTCACACGCTGCCATTTGATTTATAGTCTGATGTTTCCAATGAAATGAAAAAGTTCATACCTGGTGGTTTTTCCAAAAGTGCTTCACTTTATTAATGTGCAAAACAGGAAACAATCCAACCAGATCTTAGAACAAAGATGAAACTTGCAGGCTTGTACAATCCACAATCCATCCTCCACTCACAAAAGGCACATCACCTGATGCGTTTCACTCAGTTAGAGCTTTTTCAAAGGTTGACATGCAAGTACTAGGCACCACCTTTTATGCAATCCGTCCTTAAAAATGCAGCTCCACAGAAAAAAGTTAAACATGTTTTACTAACAAAAAGTGCCATAATAGTGCAAAAAGTGAACCCAATAACATAAACATGCAAGATAAAACTTAATTTGAGCAAAGAATGAAAAATCTTTACAGCCATCCATTTTGAGCAATTTGATTGAACGATGCAACTCAACCTAACACTGCATAAAAATACATTAAGTTAAAAACAAAACATGTCACCAGCAGTTAGTTCACTTCATGTCATGTTAATCTTTACGACCATCCATTTCGAGCCATCTGATTGGACGATGCAACTCATTAACTTAAAACTACATATTATTTACAGTATATTGGATTAAAAACATGAGATGTCACCGGAAATCAGTGCACTTTATATCATGTTACATGAGGACCTGGTGCTCCAAATCAATGGATCGTAGGCACAGGTAAGTGTCACTGATATGATTAGTCCAACTGGATAATAGTCTAGGGCCACGGCAGTAAGGGGGAAGTTGAGATCCCACTGCAGAGGCATGTCTATTTTATTTATCCATACACAGACTCCCAAAATTAACTGGGTCAGCCGTGGTTGGCTATATCTACAAAAAAGAAAAAAATAAATATATTAAAATACATTAGAAACATACATTTAGCACAGGCACAATACTTATCCAACCTCTCACAAAAGGGGTGTTGGAAAGGATTTGTTATTCAAGGTAAGGAGGGGGGAAGGGAAACCCTTAAAAGAACATTATACGATCAACATATTACATATAAATTCATACAATGGTAGTTGATAAGTAAGGCTAAGTTCTAATTTGTCATTACATCCTGGAGGGTCCAAACCCCCCATGGCAAAAATCCAGTGTTGCTCACATTTTAACAGGACCCTACTGTAGTCATCACCTCTAGGGTTTTCATACATTTTTCTAGTCCTGTGAATAGAATCCGATGTGCATACACAGATACATAGATACACAGATGTGCATCCCTATTACTAGCATGTGAAACATGGTTAGCTAAGGCATAACTCAGGTCATTATTCTCAATTGCCCTGATATGTTCATCAATTCTTTGTTTAAATTGGTGCTTAGCCTTCCCAAAGTAAAATTTGTCACAGCCACATTTAGACCACACCTTCTGCTGCATAAGTGATAAGCCCTCTTACTTTGACCTCCCGTCCTGTTTTAGGGTTGTTAAAAACGTTGGTGTTTTGTACATAAGGGCAATATTTGCAGTTGCCACATTTGTGGCAACCACTGGTCTGGAATGGCAACTACATCCTGGGCTTATCAGGCATTGCTTGAACAGAATGCACTACCTTGTCTTTAATGTTCCACCCCCTTCTATGTACCACGCTGGGTTGAGTGGCAACCAGCTACCAGTGTTTCCTGATGATGCTACTAATCTGACTGTTTTGTGCATTACAGGTAAAAAACAAAGTTCATCCTTTGGTCTTTTGTCAGTGTGGATATTCTTTCTCTCGATAAATCACTCCATCTATATTATCCACTTCCCTCCTTGCTTCATCCACGATTTGTTTTTTATAACCCCTTTCACTCAGTCTCTCTGCCAGTTCATCTGCTCTAATCTTGTATGTTTGTTGATCTCCACAATTTCTTTTCATGTGGATGAACTGTTCCTTTGGTATCACAGTTATGATGTGGAATGGGTGGCTACTGGTTGCATGTAGGAGAGTATTGCGATCAGTTGGATTTCTGAACAGATCAATGGTAATCCCTCCACTGCCATCTTTGGCAATAATCAGGCCCACTATAATATCCGGAAGGAGGATTTTTGGAAGTATCTTCAGCTACGAAGTGCTATTATGGGCCGTCAGAAATCCTTACCTTCTAAATTTCCTCTCACACACCCTCCTTATCTGCAGACACAATTAATCAATTTCATGGACAGGGTAGGTATGATTTACAAAAGTATACTTTCTAAAGCAACAGACCCCTCAAATGGTGCCCGACATAAATGGCGTCAAGCCTTACTTGCTGAACACGGTTGTGGCACTTAGTTCCCACTGCCTGCCTGGAAACTGAAAGTCTACTCATCCAGAACAAATCATGCATTATTGGTATTACACACCTGCACAATTAAAAACATTGAGCTTTTGAACCATGCCTCCTGCAGGAGATGTGAGACTCCAGATGCCAAACTTTACATATTTTGTGGAGCTGCCCACATCTTCAAGCATTCTGGGCACAGATATATGCTTGCTGTAACCACATTCTGAGTGGCTCTTTCTCACAAACCCCTCAGTTAGTAAGCAATAAGACACTCCAGAGTGTGCACGGAACACATTTTGCCACACGGCCAGGGGTGTAATAAGGCATGAGGCCACAGACCGAGTGATTTTAGCCATTGTCCATGCGGTAAAATATGTTCCATGCACACCCTGGAGTGTCTTATTGCGCTTATAAAATGGGATATGTTCTGTTCTTACTTTTTACAGCTAGAAAAATAATGTTACTATGAGGAAAAAACAAATCTGATTATTCAAATTTATGATAAAATTGTCCTTCCTCCTAATACAGAATGACATCATAGTGCTGATGCCATACAAAGTTTGTCTTTCTCTGGCATCAGTAGTACTGGTTGTGATATTGGAGCCTACCTCCCCCCTCCCAGTATATAGTTATAGAGTGAATGGGACGGAACTCCAGGTGCTTCCAAGGGGGAGAGCGAGAGAGATAGAGAGAGAGAGAACTGTTATTTTTTTTTTTTTAATTAAACCACAGGACCACTGATGGCATGGATGCAGGACAGCAGCAGTCAGGGTTTTATCTTCTTTGCAATGTGATTTAGGAGCACCCCTCCTGCCCCATTGTTGTGGAGTGTTTTTTTGTTTTATTTTTTTATGGTAGGGAGCTCCGGATGGACACCAGAGAGAGAGAGAGAGAGAGAGGACTGTGTGTGATTTCTTTTTTTTTTATACTGAGGCTGCTGATTGCACAGAAGCCGAGCAGGAGCAGGCAAGAAGAGGACCTTGAGTGGACGTACACTTGGAGAAGCGGCATCAACGTGATCAGAAACATGTTTAGTTAGGTAAACATTTAGTTACAGTAAATTTACCTTAGAGAGGAGGAGAGTGGTCACAATGATAAAAAAATAGTAGCAGTAGTCGGTTTGTGGGAAAACAAGTTCACAGCGAGCGGCAGCACAGCTTCATTCATCGGTTGCAAGACTGGGATGAGCCGCGTTAGCAAGAAAACAACAATGGCGGCATTTTTAAATGCCAGTGTTCTAAAGCTCAGTGATTTTTGCCTTTTTACTGTCAGTTCTTTTTTTTTAACCCATGAATGGAACATATTTCATGCATGGCTATTATTTATTATTATTTATTTATTTATTTATTGAATTTTGATTACCGGGTAAGCCCACTGGGCCCCGAAGGTCCCTTTTTCAGGGGCGACTCGGGAATAACAGTACAAGAGATAATAAACAGTAGAAAACATATGGAGGTACAGGTTATCATGGGTATACGGTATTCGGCTGTTTACACATAGCAGACATTACATAGGTTTGGTATATCTGATTGGGCAGTGTTGTTCATTACATCATCCATTGACAGAGACATTAGTGAGACAGTTCTGTAGATACCTAAGGTGACATAGTTTAAGGGTATACAGTATTTGGCTGTTTACACATAGTTGTTATATAGGTTTGATATATCTGAATGGTCAGTGTTGTTCATTACATAATCCATTGACAGAGACATTATTAAAACAGTACTGTAGATTCCTTAGGTAACATAGTTCAAGAGCATTAATAGGTTCAGATTGGGGGAGGAGAGGAGTGCAACATTGTTAGGGGCTAAAGATTGTAGTTCGTTGAGCAGGCTGTAGAGGTCATTGCAGTAGTGTCAAGGGCGGAGGCATTGGCATATGCTTGTTGATAGAAAATGGGTCTTGAGTCTTGTGCGGAAACTCGGCAATGATGGGGTGTCATGTATCTCCAAAGGGAGGTTATTCCACAAGGAAGGGGCAGTATGAGAGAAAGATTTTTGTCCTGCCTTAGCCCTGACCTTGGGGACCTCTAGTAGTGTGTGGCCTGAGGATCTAAGGCTGCGCTGGTTTATTTTTACTGTGAGGAGTCCCCCAAGACTCGGGGGAGGCGAAGGGCTAATTATCTTCTTCGCCAGGCAGAGCACAGAGTAACTGAGGCGAGATTCAAAAGATGGCCAGTTAAGCTTTGACAACGCCCCGCAGTGGGGGCTCCAGGAGTGGGATAAGGTGGCCAAGTGGGCCACCTTGTTGTATAGGGTCTGTAGTTTACCGAACTCCATCTTTGCAATACCCTGAATGACCAGGGCAGCATTTGTTAGTGTTGAAAGTAGGACACTAGTTGCAATAGCAGTCCTAGCTTCTGGGGTCAGCAGTTCCTTGAGCCGATACAGTAATCCGAGTTTTGTATGGATTACTCTCATGACTTGGTCCACATGTTGTTTGAATGTGAGACCTTGGTCAATGGTAAGGCCAAGGTACTTTGTCGAAGAGACCACTTCGAGCTTGTTACCCTCAAGGGACAAGAGTTGGAGTAGATGTGTTCTATCTAGTCCAAGAGCTCTTGGTCCTAACAGCATGGCTTTGGTTTTGTTGGTGTTAAGAACCATTTTATTCTTGATAAGCCACTTCTCCATGATGTGAATATCCTTTTGGAGAGAGGTGCTAAGGTCATCCAAGTTGACCGAGGTTTTGTAGATGATGGCATCATCAGCATATTGGATTGCATTGCTGCTTCCACAATGATTGCGCAGTTCATTTACATACAGCGAGAACATTAGTGGCCCAAGTATAGATCCCTGGGGTACACCGTACTTTAGGGACAGTGGTTTGGAGAGTGTCTCCTGCCACCTGACCCTCTGTGAGCGACCAGCGAGGTAGCTTTCAACCCATTTGAGGGCGTGGGCATCGAGGCCTATATCGTGGAGTTTTTGGAGTAATAATCCATGATCCACCCAGTCAAAGGCCTTAGAGAGGTCTATAAAAAACCGCCCCTGTAATGGAACCCAAATCTAGGTTTCTGAGTATGTCTGTAGAGAGTCTGGTTAGGGCAGTGTCTGTCCCGTGTTTGACTCTAAAGCCATGTTGGGATGGGGACAGCAGCAAGTGTGCCTCCAGGTATTCCTTAAGTTGGGCATAGATGAACTTCTCCTGGATTTTAGCCAGGGCACACAGCAGGAAGATAGGCCTGTAGTTCTCTACGGGTTCTACAGGCCCACCTTTATGAATCGGGACCACATGCGCCTGCTTCCACAACTCCGAGACAGATCCTTCAAATAATGACCTATTGATCAGCCAGGTGAGTGGTAGCGCGAGAGCCGTGGCCCCATCTTTTAGCAACCTGGCTTTGAGTCCATGCGGGCCTCCTGAACCTCTTGTTTTAAGGGTATTTACAGTGGCCAGGACCTCTTTGACCTTAACCAGCCTTAAATGGAAGGGTGGGTGGTCGAGCGTAGAGGGATCCAACGGAGCAGACTGGTAGTTGGGTACCGATAACCCTGCCTGATGTTTATCAGGGTTTATGAAGTAGAAATTGAGGGTCTCAACGATTAGTGTGGCGTCATGTAGTACCTGTCCATGAGCCGTGATATTAGCCAATCAAATTAGTGAAATAACCTTAGCCATTTTATAATTTCATTTAGATCTCTCCAATCTAACCCCATCTCTCCCAAAATCACATTTACACAGGCTCTTGAAGGTCAGTACTGAAGCCAAATGTTTAATCCTGCAAAAGCGGCGATCCCCGACCCCAGATGTACCAACATTTTTCCACTGGCTGGCTGCCTGTCCAGAACTTAGTTACTTCAGATGTGATGTCTCATTTTGCTAAGAAAACTATTGCATCTTATCAGGCGATCTGGACCCCTTTTCTCTCCTCAATATACATGGTCCAGGATTCTGCATACTGACCCAATAATTCCAGCATTTTATTTTTTGTTAATAACTGTTTTGCATTAGTTTTGTAGTGTTTCTGTTACATATAGCCTGTTTGTACCTTTATGTCTAGGTGTGATATTTAACATTTTTTAGCTTGTTAATAATTTGGGCTGTTTGTGATTGCTATTGTAAATATTTTTCAATAAAAAGAATTAACTGCAAAAAACAATAATAAGGGCAAGCAGGTGAAACTGGGATTGGGGGGAAGGACAGGCAGTCCAGGAGTGGAGGGTCTCAAGTCGATGTGGAAGGTTTGTGATGCTTATCAGGTTTAAAAGAGGTAATGTCCACTCTTGAAATAAGGTACAACTAAAGATTCAAGTTTATTTACCAGCCTTTGCCAGAAAATACTTCACCATAATACTTCAAACACAACTTATGGAGCTGGATGGAGCCAATGGAGGATACGCACTCTTCGGTCTAGCAGCAAATCAGTATGGCCCACCTTAAGCTGAGTTGAACCACAAAGATCTGCACTCTCTGGAGCCTTGAACTAGACTAACTCAGGTTCAAAATCTGAGGGATTTTATAGTCCTCCCCCATCCTATGAGTTTCCTGTTTGGCTCACATCACTGTCCTTCATATGACATCCCCAAATTTACAAAAGTTTTAAATGAAATATAGTGCTTATGTCATTTTCTACACAGTCACAAAAAGGTTATTCACACAATAAACATTATGAGAAAAGAAACAAAATACTGTATTAGCTAAATTAAGACTGTACCTAAGATAGTGCTGAGAAGCACCCTAACTATTCAAATGAAGGAGTGAATTGGTCGGCCTTCATCTAAAGGTGACATGGAGAATGGTAGTAAGGAACAGGCCTCAGAGAGAAGCTGGGGGAATCCAAACACCTGTACTAGTATACTGGTGTTTTAGGTAAGTAATTTAAAACTACTAAAATATTTACATAAGTGCAGGGTGCACCAATAACCTGGTGTCTGAAACTAGGCAGCAAAGTAAAAAAAAAAGGAAAAAGTAATACAGCACAGAAAAACATGGAGGTACAGAATGTCTCACACACTTTATTCTTGCTGTCTCCTCGTAAACAGCTGAGAGGCAGCCCAGCAGACAAGTCTGCAGAGATGGAGGAACTAAAAGAAAAACATTAAGGCAGGCAGTCATTTAACTTGCCGGCTTTATTCTGCTATCTCATACCTGTATGACTTTACAGCTGCTCCATCTTGCATCATCTTTAGAGCAGTCAGAAAGAATACTGGCCACGCTATCTGCATAGCATATGCCTGCTCAGCCCAGGCAAAGGCCAAACAAAATTCGGCATGCAGCTCCAGCTCCAACAGAGATTGCAATAAGGGGAAAAAAGTGGTTAAAAACAAACAAACAAACAAGCAAAAAACTAAAAAGGCATTCTGCCCTGCACTAATGACCTGCAATAAAGAAAGTTCCAACTATAAAGCCAGAGCTGAAAAATAAAAAGAGAAAATGAAAAGAAAGGGGAGGACAGAATGCTGCATATAGCCCAGACAACCAGTATTTCTATAAACAGTTTTCTCGAATGTGCATTTCTGTTAAACAAGGTACATATCCACAAGTTAAGTAACTTTTGTATATAGGATTGTACATCTACACAATTACTGATACATAACTCGTATTCAATTCTTAAAGGGGCTGCTGCCAATAGAGGGGTGAAGGAGAGCCTGATCACAAGGCTGTGTCTCTGAATGCATGAAGCCTGGGGAACAAAATGGTTGAGCTGCATTCACTGATGGCAGAGGGAAAGGTGGACATGGCTGCCAGCCTGCCAGCATGGAGACATGGGCCACGCCGAATCAAGACAGGGACCTCTCTGTCCCTGGATACAAGCTGTATAGGAGGGATTGAGGTTGGGAAGAGGGGGGTAGGAGTGGCTCTGTATGTGAGGGAGGGAAGGAATAACCTGTACAAGTGAGGAGTACACAGATGGTAGGACAGAGGTGCGGTGGGTACAGGTACAATCAATGAAAGGTAAAAAGCATAGGATAGGAATGGCGTACAGGTGATTGAACTAGGATGAGGAATTAGACAGAGAAATGGGGTCGAAAATTCTAGAAATGGCCAGCAGGAGGAAGCAGTGATTATGGGGGACTTCCATCTACCTGGTGTAGATTGGAAAATCTCTGCTACCACCTGTACCAGGACTCAGATCCTGCTGGATGCATTACAGAGTGGGTTCCTGACACAGTACGCCCTGAATCCCACCAGGTAGAGGGCTATACTGGACCTGGTTCTGTTTAATGGTTTGCATGTAAAGGAGGTAATGGTGGAAGCATAGTTTGCAGGAAGTAGCAGTCAGACTGTGTGGTTTCACCTGAACATGGATAGAGAGAAGACTGTGACTAAAACAAGAGTGCTAAACTTCAGAAGTGCAGACTACAGTAGGAGGTGGAAGATCCTAGGAAAGCATCTTGTTAGGATCAGGACGGAAATGGAGGTAGACCAGAAATGGGCTGCTATCAAGGAGGGGCTCTTGGCAGCTACTAACGTGTGGGCCAAAATAAAGAGCAAAACGTTTAGAACCAAGAATCCCAGCTGGTTTGATAGGGAGGGAGCCCAGGCAGTAAAGCGTAAGAAGACAGACAAACTTCAGGAAGTATAAATGCACCCAGAGGGATGAGGACAAGGAGGAGTATTGCACTAAGGCAAGGAAGGAAAGCAGGGCAGTGCGATTCGTCAAAGCCAAGAGAAAGTTGCAGCTGGCAGAGGGGAGTGAAAATGGGGGAGAAGGCCTCTTTCCAGTGCATCAGGGAGAAACAGGATATCAAGGATGGAAAAGGTTGAAAAGGGAGGGGGTTTGGCGGAGGGAAGTGAGGAGAAAGCAGAAGTACTTAAATACTTCTGCTCAGTCTTCACTAAGGAGAAGGATGGACCAGTACCCCCAAGGAAAGAAAGGGGGAGGAAAAGGGGAGGTAGGGGTCACAGATGGGGAGATGGAAATTGACAGGGTGAGGTAAGACTTAAAGATTCTGAAGGTAGACAAGTGCCCGGGACTGGATGGCATATATCCGAAGGTGCTGAGGGAGTTGGCGGATGTACTCGCAGTTCCACTGGCAGACTGTTTAACACCTCTCTTCAGCCAGGGAAAATACCCCTGGAATGGAGGACAATGCATGTAGTGCCACTACACATGAGTGAGGCAAGAGACGAACTGGGTAACTATCAGCTGGTCAGTCTGACCTTGATAGTGGGAAAGATCATGGAAACCAGACTAAAAGAAAGACCAGTAAGCTTTCTGTAAGAAAATGGGCTCCAAGACAACAGACAACACAGGTTTGTGTCAGGGTGGTAATGGTAACCAGGAAAACTGACAGGGGCCAAGCAGTGGACATTGGGGTCCGAGTCTCAAAATTCAGTGCAAACTGCGCCAAAATCAGCATGTGCCGACTGCTGGTGCACCAGGGACCCTGCACCCGTTTCTCTATCGGGTAAAAGCCAGGCGGCAAAGTCCCACAGCTTGCAGCATCTGTGGCCATGCAACAAACAGTTGGCGCATCTGGAGGGTGTGCTTCAAGCTGCGGGTGGCCATGCACCACTCTAGGACATCCATGGTGGCTAGCAGTCCCCTGCCAGCCCCGATCCCCATTTATTAAAATTAAACACATCCCTGGTAGTCTAGGGGACCCCCCAGCCCTGATCCCCTTTTATTGAAATTAAACACATCCCTGGTAGCCTAGGGGACACCCCAGCCCTGATCCCCTTTTAGTGAAATTAAACACATCCTTGGTGATCTAGCGGACACCCCCCAGCCTCTATCCCCATTTAGTAAAATTAAACATGTCCCTGGTGGTCTAGCAGTCCTCCCAGCCCTGATCCCCTTTTAGTAAAATTAAACACGTCCCTGGTGGTCTAGCAGACCCCCCAGCCCTGATCTACTTTTATTAACATGAATCACATCCTTTGTGATCTAGCAGACCCCCTCCCCAGTCCCAACCTGCTCATATGATAATAGATATCATTCTGTGGTGGTCTAGTTGACCCACAACTCCCCACCTTGGCAGGCAGTGCCCCACCACCCCACTTCCTCCCTGTCCCATCCCTAAGCCGGCGACTGGCATACCCTCCTCTATCCACCACAGCTGGTTGCTGACTGAGCTGTCAGTGAGCACCTACTGTAGTACAGTACACACTCACTGATTGACAGTGAGTTGTCAATCAATGAGCACATACTGTGTGTAGTATGCATTCACTGACAGCTCAGTTGGCAGCCAGCTGTGGTGGAGAGCAGCGAGTTGTGCCTATCGCCAGCTCGGGCATGGACAGTGGGGAGCTGGGTGATGGAGTAGGGGGTCCACTAGATCACCATGGAATATATATTATCATATGAGCTGATTGGGGCTGGGGGGGCCACTACACCACCAGGGACATGATGTGATCAGGGCTGGGGGGGTCCGCTAGACCACCAGGGACATGTTTAATTTTAATAAAAGGATCAGGGCTGGGGGGCGATCCACTAGGCCACTAGGGAAGTGTTTCATTTTAATAAAGGGGATCAGGATGAGGGGACTGTTGCACATGTTCCCTCCCATGGGGACCTCTGAGGTGATGCTGGTGCTCTAACCCTCACAGAGGCCGAAATTCTAAGTACCCTTAAACCTGCCCTGGCTGCTCTAAAGGTACTTAGAAGTTCTCCCTCTGGGAGAGTTTAGAGAATCCCAAATTAGGGGATATGGCAGCTTGCATCTGCCGCATGCCCCCTAGTGCCATGCCGCAGCCCGTTTTGTGCCACAGGGATGGTGCAAGCCTCCTTTGGTGCATGCAGCCTGCAGTTGACACAGGCAGTGTTTGAGAATCGCTCCCTGTGCATCTTTTGGCACAAGCGGCACTTTGCGCCATTCCTTGTGACGCAAGCCTTTTGTGCCATTCGGGGAACTTTGAGAATCAGGCCCCCTGTATCTAGATTTCAGCAAGACCTTTGACTCTGTTCCCCACAGGAGATTAAATAGGATGCTGGAGGACCTGGGGGTAGTGGCAAAACTGGCTATGTGGGTTAGAAAATGGCTGCAAGATAGAAGCCAAAGGGCAGTGGTCGAGGAAGGGGATTGTTCTCAGAGGCTACACCAGTCACTAACAGGGTCCCACAGGGCTCAGTGCTTGGTCTGGTGTTATTTAACATTGCAGATGGGACAAAAGGTAAGATATGTCTGTTTGCAGATGACATAATGCTCTGTGGAAGTGTGGACATGAAAGAGGGGAGACATTAGGGAGCACCAGGCCCAACTAAAGGTGGTCAAGTACAGGGGCGAGGAAAACAATAAGGTAATGCATTTTGGGGTGAAGAACCCAGAGGCCAAATAGTAGCTGGAAGGTGTGCAAGATACCAAGTCAGAGGAGGAGAAAGGCTTGGATGTGATCATTACAAGTCACCTAAAGCACTCAGTACACTGCAGGAAAGCAGTAGTCAAAGCAAATTGGATGCTGGACTGTGTAGCCAGGGGTAAAACCAGCAGGAAAACAGAGGTCATTCCACCACTGTATAGAACCCTGATTTGGCTACATCTCAAGTACAGTGTGCAGTACTGGTGCCATTACCTATAAAAATACATCAATCTGCTGGACACAGTCCAGAGAAGGGCAATCAAGATGATCCACGGAGAGCAGGGCAGACCATACAAGGCAATACTCAGAGTGTCAACATGTACTCCTGGAGCACAGAAGGGAGAAAGGAGACATGATCAAAACATTAAATACCTGAAAAGTTTCAACAAAGTGAGCTCTGAGGGTCTCTAAAACCTTAGTGGGAACAAGGGCACTGTCTCAAGCTGGTGGGGGGAAGATTCAAGAGGGAAATGAGGTGACACTTTTTTTAATGAGAGGGTGGTGGCAAAGTGGAACAAGTTGCCAGAGAAGGTTGTCTCCCTGAAGACTGTGGACAGCTTCAAGAGGGGTTGAGACAGAGTAAAAGGCAAAGTTGCACGGGGGAAGGGCAGCAATGGGGTGGGAGGAATGGATAATGGGGGGGCAGATCCCTCAGTAGATGGGGTCTGCAAACTCAAGCAAACATGATAGACCACAAGGCCTTCATCTGTTGGCTCAATCATATGTTCATATGTATCCCTTTAAACAACTGCACACCCAACAGGTAGCAGGGGGTGTGGTGCCCTGTATACCCCAGACATTGCTACCACCCTCTGCATTACGTAGGTACAGCTCCCCTATGCCATTGAATGGTTCACTCCCATGTGCTATGAGGACCAGGATGGGTATCTTTGGACCATGGTATACCCACTGAGGATATGAATCTGTCCTCTGTCCTAAGTATCCATGTAGTGTGCTGCAGTCGGGTGCTGTTCTGTGCCTGATACCAATGACCTGTGTTCCTGTGTTGCAGCCATTCCTGGTATACCCTGTGAAGGGCTCCATGAGCTAGCAGTCCCGTGGACAAGGAGGCAGAGGGCACAGGTAAGGGTGATGCGACTGTGTGCCAGCCTCATGAAAGTAGATGCCTACCATACCTTAGTTAACCACGGAGCCTGTGATAATAATAATAATAATAATAATAATAATAATAATAATACTTTATTTATATCGCGCCTTTCAAAAAATCAAGGCACCTTAACAGGAAAAGACAAAACAGAAAACAATAAAATACACTTAAATACATATGCCATAAAATTCATATCGTCAATAAATCAAACATGGAAGACTTGGTTCCAGAGGTGAGTTTTTAAGGCCTGTTTAAATCCCTCCACGGTCGTGCACTCCCGTAGCTGATGGGGTAGAGAATTCCAAAGGTCTGGGGCCACATACATGAATGCACAGGCCCCAGATGATTTTAAAGATACTCTTGGAATCTCTAGCAACCCCTCATCAGCCGAGCGGAGTGATCGCCCGGGGCAGTAAGGAACCAGAAGGCGGTGAGTACAGCTGCACGTCTTAGGCTGGTGACAGCATGGTGTTTGTGTGCATGGGGGCAAGGCAGAGTGGGGCATGTCATTCAGGAGGTGCATGGGGGTACGAAAGGGAGGGAGAGGGCATGAAGATGGGTGCATAGGGGCATGGACGGCAGTGCACACCCTGGTGCCTCACACCTTTATTTCCTCCCCTCCAGCACATGCCTGTGCTTCTCAGGGTCATTTGACTGCAGACAGAGGAATACTACATTGGGGGCATCAACCCTGAGCCACCACACAAACCTCTTAAGGAGTGGGAGAATATGGTGATGCTAGTCTACTGCAGAGTAGTGGTGGTGTCCACTTCCCTGGAGGAGTAGCCAGAACATTGTGCTGTACCAGGCAGACAGCAGTGGCATCCTGGGCATCACTTTGGGGGCCACAGGGCATGCATGCTTCAGCATGCAGCAGCAGGCATGGGATTTGCTGGTGTGAGGGTGCAGCATGCTACGATGGGCACATAGGCATGTGTCCACGGACACTTTCCTTTACATGTGCTCTATTAACATGTGACGTTTGCCACTGTACCTCTGCTATATGATGTGGTTAGTGTGTTCGGAATAAATCTTTGACTTTACCTACACTATGTTGTGTCATTTGTGGGGGTGCCACCGCATAGTGTTCTATGTGCCATAATACACAGCCATCGGCAGCCCTACATACACTAGTGCATATGCGTGATGGGCCTGTATCCATGGCCACACACCCTTTTTTACCACAGACCTGTAGCTGATGCACAGCTGTGTGGTCATCTGTGCATAGTGCATAGGCCCATTATGTGTGTGGCGTACAGCCACTCACACTCCGTGTGACGTGTATTTGCCTATGCACCTGAGTTATGTGCCACTTACAGACCACTGTGCCTTTGTGTATATGGCTCATAGATAGTAAGCATAACAGAATATGGAAAATAAGGTTTGGATACTTGTGTAGATAAATGCTAGGCTATCCTCTTAACAGTTACAAATGTTTACTAACTTCACTATGCACACTGCACTTTGTTACCACAATCCTTTTTCAGACACTTGGACTGGCACCTTCGTTAGCTGGAATGGTTCATACAGAATTCCCAGAAACAGAAGAGTGAGCCTACTGTGTCACTCCCTTTTACCGCCCCCCTTCCCAATCCAGGGGCGCAGTGGAGTTTAGAGTCTGTGACCTCACTTCCCTTGTACCACAGTTCTCTGATTGGCAGCAGCTCACTTCAGATCAAATTCTGGGATTCTGCCTCCACCTTAATACTGTGGTGCCGAGGTACTGCTGGACATGCCACTTTCTCTTGAAGAGTCATTAAAAGAGAAAGTCCCCTCAGCCTTTTATTCTGTTTCCCTGTGTAGTCTGTAGACATACACAATGATTGCCTCTATTGCACACTCCTAATTTCATTAGGATTTAAATGTAAATGAAGGTACTAAAGTCTGGTGTGAAAAACTGTTTGACTCCATTGCAAAGGTCATGACTGGGCTCATGTAAGGCATCCTGGAATTTTATGATGTTTTGGTGCTAAAGCCTGCAGTAGTTGCACTGAATAAGTCAGTGTTGTTGTTGTTGTCCTCTGCAGTCCCTATGTTATTGGCTAATTCTGGCCTTGAAACTCTTCAAGGAATAGTAAGTGCCTTGCTGTCTTCTGTAGCTTAAAGTGTACCTGAGTTTGAAAAAAAAGTACTTTAAGAGACTACAAGGACTTCACAAGACATGTAACAGAACTGAGAGTATAACTTCTTCTGGCTTGTGCCTGTATACATCATCAACTCCCATGATGCCTTGCATGAGCAGGGTCATGACCTTTAGAATGGAGACAAACAGGTTTTCAGACCAGGGTAAAATAGAGTTAAGCAATCTCATTTATATCTAAATTAGGATGATATTAGGGGGATGTAAGAAAAGGAATCGTAGTTCACGCCTACAAACTACACAGGTATACAGAAAATAGGCAGAGGGGACAAAACAGACAGACATGCTCTGCCTTCCTATCTCCAGGTGAATCAAGGCTGGTCTATTCATGTGAAAATGCCTCTTCCTTTTCAAGGCTGCCTTATACAACAGGCCTTTCACACCTACTCATGTCTTGCAGCTGGTCACATTTCATATACACAGGCCAGGATTTTGTCAAACAGCAAATATAAGTCCTGTTTACATAGTCGCTTTTGCACTGGAGTAACCCGATCACTTGGGTTGCTCTAGTGCAAAAGCTTCCATGTGGACACTTACCCAATTGGGATAATCCGCTCAGTAAGATGCACCCACAGCCTCTGGAAAACTGGGGACACCAAGTGGAGGGAACGACTTACAGCAGATCAAACTGCTATGTGGACAGCCTGCACTGCAACAACCCATCCGCTATGCCGCATGCACTACCGATGTGACATGGACTCGTGCATGACGAGTCCCCGTTTTCAGCGAGTGCACTGAGCGGAATACTGTCCCCACAAAAGGAGACTCTCCTGAGTGCAGCAAAGTAGGTGTCATTTAAAACCAAGGCTGTAGCAACTGGAAATCTCAAGCTGAGACTTACAGCCGTGAGTTCGGGCATGCGCATTTAAATGCATGTTTACGTCACTGCCTATATGGTTGGGCAAATGTCCAGCAAACCCCCTGCGGCATGACCCCTCACCAGCACAGATAGCAGCAGTGCGGAGACGGGCCAAGTGGACAGAGTGATGATAAGTGGCAAAATGTCAGGACCGCACTGCTGAGGTCCCAAGTCTGAAGCACTACTGCCATGTAAACACAGCTTTAGTCACTTCCGATTGTATGCATATGTTTGGAGAAAGCATTTTTGTGCATATAACTGAAACTGCACATAATCAAAATTGCCAAAATTACCATTAAGATATACAGAAATCCTGATGTTCCTTTACTATATGCAACAGCAATCTGATCCATTTAAAAGCTTGATGAGCTAAATGAGTTAAAATGAGTTTAAAAGGTTACAAAATGCTGATTCAATATAAATTCTGTCTTTTCCTGGTGTTTGTAACCACGAGTGTCACTAGTCAATGTTCAGAAGCATGGAACCACAAATAGTCTGTCTGCTCCTGTTTATGTAGCACCTGATTTTCTGTCACATGTGCCACATCTGCCTGGTTGTTGGTGCAACATCCTCCTCTTGATCATCATCATCATCATCATCATTGTCCTCCGCTCCAGTCATGCTGTCTTCCCTGAGTACTGCATTACCAGTCTCCATATGACTTATGCCCAGGACTTGTATCTCTCTTGAAGTTTGCTGCTCTGAATTAATGGCAGCGAGCCAGAAAAACATTTAGTCTTTTCCAGCAGGAGATGACCAGAAAGTAGCAAGGGTGTAGGCAGGCATCATATTCAATGTACACATTTGTGTACAGTCTTTGTGAGTGCCTGTCCTAACCCAAATGACTTTTTGTTACCATTATCATTCTAATCCAGAATATTAGAGCTGATCTAGGCCTCCGAGTAGTGTCTTTATTTGTTTAAACTCCTATTGTTTAGGTCATAGCTACTGTATGCATATAACCTGTTTAGAGGCTTGATGAGTTATCTGACAACAATCTGATTTGTTTGTAATGGGGGGGGCAGCAGTCTGAGAGGATGTGTGTGTACACTTTTTAATGGAGGGCAGCAGTTGGAGACAGTGTGTACAAAATGTAAATATCTGTCTAGACCCCTAGAAAGTAATATCCTACAGTCCCTGGCTGCAGAAAACCATCGGGGCAGGGCATCTTCCGCACAGACATCCTTTTAATCCCTTCTGCACTTTCGAGGCTTAGGACAGTCACTGCTCCAATCTGCCAGGATAGTCTCTTTCTGTTTAGTGTGCCCCATACGCGACAGGTCTGTGCCAAATTCTGCAGAGATCTTTGTGGGATACACTAGAAGAAGAAGCTTTATCCAGCAGCTATACTTTGCCCTTACTGGAAAAGACTTTTCATATGGTTTTCTCCGTTTCAAATATTTAAAGTGCTGTGCTGCTCCTTTTCTGCCCCAGACTAAAAGCTTGTTAAGAAGTAGTCTGGGGAAGTGCCCACCACAGTCCTCAAAGGTGCCATCAGTATAAAGAACTATCAGTAACAAGCATTTGTTAATGTCAGATATTTGCTGCTTGCATTGCTGTTGTACCGGGTCTTGTTTGTACACATTTTTACTATATATTTACCCAGGACAGACCAGAAGAGATGTCATATCTCATTTCCAGTGGTGTTCTGACTTTACGCATTTTTAGATTTTATTCACTCAGGATAGGCCAGCTGACAGGCAATATTTAATTTTCAGTAAGCTCCCACATTTAGACCCAAAATTTCCAACCGTCTTTTTATGACTTGACATTATGATCAAGACAGGTGGAGTTTTTTTAAATCCCAATTGAAAGGTAATTTTGCAGTGCAACTGAGAAAAAAAGTTTCAGAGGGGATTTGAAAAATAACCCATCATATTCAGGAGGTGGGGTAACACAAGGGATTTGTTGAATGTTAGGGGCCAAAATCTGCAAAAATACAGTTATGAGTAAACATTGGAACAATTAAATGTTTATTAGTAGTTTTTTAGTTAATTTATTTGTTAGAGTGCTCTATCTTGTTATGATTCTAGGCGCTTTACAAAAACTCTAATAAAATAAACAAATGACAGAATTTTCAACAAGATATACATAAAAATGTAAAAACTGAACATAATAAGTTAAAAGGAGGGAAACGCTTTCCCAAATAAGAAGGTCTTCAGATCCCTTTTGAAGGCATACTCCAAAGGGGCCTCTCTAACCGACTGCGGCAGTGAATTCTACAGGGTAGGTGCAGCAGCTGAAAAAGCCTGAGCACCAGATAATTGTAAACAAACCTTGGGAATCACTAGGAGGCCCTTCTCGGATGACCGGAGAGGGCGAGAAGGGTGGTAGGGCTCTAGGAGGTTTTGCAGGTAACCAGGCCCCAGACCATATAGGGCTTTGTAGGTCAGCAAACTGACCTTGAAGGTGGTCCACCACCTAATAGGGAGTTAGTACAGAGAGGGCAGCACAGGCATATTATGACATGACCTGGGAAGGTCAGTCAGTAGCCTGGCTGCTGCATTCTGCATCAGCTGTAGGTGGCGAAGATCAACCCCTGGTAGCCCTAGGTAAAGAGCACTGCAGTAATCAAGCCATGATGTCACAAAGGCATGAGCTAGTGATGGCAGGTCACCTGAGGGAATCAAGGGTATAATCCTGGTGATGTTTCTTAGATGGTAAAATCCACTCTGGACCACGGCCGACACCCGAGATTCAAGTGTCAGGCCGCTATCCAGTACAAGGCCAAGATTTTTTACCCTAGATTAGGTGAGAAGCTGGGAGTCTCCAAGCCTAAGCCCAGAGACTTGACCAGCCTGCACACCAACCTTTGGGTGACCAAGCTCAATCACCAGAATGTCCGTCTTATCTGGATTTAACCTCAACCAGCTGGCACTCATCCAGTCTTGGATCTCAACAAGGCAATGATTGAAACTGAGACCGCATCCTGTTCTTCAGGTGCAAAAGACAGGTGCGGCTGGGTCTCATCAGTGTAGCAATGAAACCCCAGTCTGTACATCTTATAATATCATCTAATGGTAACATGTACACTGCAAACAACTTGGGGGACAAAATGGAACCCTGCTGGGCCCCACACGACAGGGGCAGTGGTTGCGAGGAGAAAGCCCCCCAAACCACCCTCTGCATTCTACCAGTGAGGAAAAAATGGAACCAGTTGAGGACCACACTAGATAGTCCACAACAAACCCGCTGGCAATCCAAAAGTCCCCCGTGATCCATGGTGTCAAAAGCGGTCAAGAGATTCAGGAGAATGAGAATAGGCCACTCTCCTCTATCCCTTGCCACCAGGAGATCATTAAGCACCCAAACCAGGGCAGTCTCAATACTGTGCCTTTTCCTGAAGCCCAACTGGAGAGGGTTGTAGATGTTGTTTCTTTAAAATGTTTCTTTATAACTTAGTTGCTTTTTCACATTTTGACCCCAAATTTTCAAAATGTTCTAAATAGTCTTTTTATGACCACTCCTTCTGAACATGACAGATGTCATTTATAAAATAGTGGCCAAAACATTATTGTGTGCCACAAGTATGAAAACGCATTTTGGCCAGGATCTGAAAAATGACAGCTGTCACGTTCATGAGGTGGTGCAAAAAAAAAAAAATATGCTGAAAATTTGGGGTCAGTCAAAATATTGAAAATTACCAAAGTTGCAAGCGTGCATTGAAAAATGTCAATGTACACTCATAACTTTGTTGCTTTTTAATATTTTTTTACCCAAAACTTTCAACATTGCCTTCTTATGACCCCTCCTCATGAACAAGGATGGAGAAAATTTTCAAATCCTGCCCAAAAGGTGATTTTGCCCCACAACTGCAAAAACACATTTTGGCCAGGATTAGAAAAATGACAACTGTCACATTCTTAAGGTGGTGTGTAAAAATGGCTATGTTGAAAATTTGGGGTCAAAATATTGAAAATTAATAAAGTCACAAGACTGCGTTGACCAATTTTAATGTACGCTCATAGCTTTGTTGTTTTGTAACACTTTTACCTGAAATTTTCAACATAGCCTTCTTATGACCTCACATAGCCTTCTTATGACCCCAACTTATGAACAAGGGTGGAGAAGATGTTCAAATCCTGCCTGACAGGTGATTTTGTGCCACAAGTACAAACTCATTTTGGCTAGGATTTGAAAAATGTCAGCTAATCATTCATGAGGTGGTGTGAAAAAATGGCTATGCTGAAATTTTGGGCTCAAGGTATTGAAAATTAAGAAAGTTATGAGCATGCATTGAAAAATGTCAGCATATGCTCATAACTTTGTAGTTTTGAAATATTTATACCCAAATTTTCTACATAGCCTTCTTATGACACTATCTCTTAAACAAGGGTGGAGAACATTTTCAAATCATACCTGAAAAGTGATTTTGTACAGCAACCACTAAATCACCTTTTGGGATAGATTTCCATAATTTCACTGCCATTGTCTATGAGGTGGGGTCCCAAAAAGGCCATGTTCATAATTTTATGGAAATAATATTCAAAAATGACCAATGACCTCCACACTCTGCCATCCTTTTGTCCATCCTTTTATCTATTTAAATGGTCCCTTCACCACTCCCTTCCTACACCTTGCTCATGCCCACAACCTGACTAACCTCTAGGAAGCACCTTACCTATCCTTCCCTGGCCTCTCCTTATACCAAGTTTGCAAGGCCCCCTGCTCTGCCTCAGTGACTGCAAGTAATCCTCAACTGTCCTGAGTTTTCTCATGTGTCATTGTTACACCCAATGTTATGTGCAATTTTATTTCCTGACTATACCACTGCTTACCCTGTATTAGTAAATCTTGTATAACGTGTTTTAACAACCTGTGCTTATGCACTTATGCACCAAACTTCTGTATTTGTGCACTGTAACTTGCACCTCCTCTCCCCCCTCCCCTGGGAGTTACTGCTAGTAACCACCAGCTGTCCAGGGTTTGCTCATGTGACAAGTTATACCCTATGGCTTGTGCAATTTTATACCTGCCTATAATCACTGCATATCCTGCATTACCTGTCATGTGCAATTTTTTTACCTGCCTATATCCTTGAACACCATGTATTTTATCCATTACCAACCTGTATTTTGAGCACTTAAGTACTGAAACATGCGTTTTACATTGTAATTTGTGTTTTTGCACTGTAATGTGTACCTCCTCTCCCCCCTCCCCCAGGTCCCACCTGGAAACGAGCCTCGGCTCAGTGTGCTTCTCCCAGGTATCAATTTTTAAATAAAAAAAAAAAAACTTACGAGGACAGGTTCAAAATCCATTGATATACATTGAACTGCATACCTGATTTTCTCAGTTCCTGGTCCACCAGTGAAGAGTGAAGATATGTCTCTGGTCCAGAGAGGATTATGGCATTGGACCCCCGGTAGGTAAGTAAAGGTGGAGGTGGGGTATGGGGTGGTAGATGCTGAGTGGAAGGGTTGGGTGGGGAAGGGATGGTAATGGCAGCAGCAACAGACATTGATGGATGTTTTTCTATTTTACAGGATGTATAAAAATAAAAAAGGCTACAAGGGAAGTTTTTTTGTATTTCAGGTATTGACTCTGAGGATGGGCTCCCCAGTATCACACAATGAAAACAGGTGGGGTGGGGGTAGTAGCCATCACTGGAGATTGGGCACGCCGGTGTCAGAACATTAATAGTTGATGTGTGGGAGGGTTGGGTGAGGGGGGAAAAGGTGGCTGCAACAGACACTGATGGATGGATTTCTTTTTACAAGGTGTATAAAATAAAAAAAGAGTAGGAGAGACAGTTTTCATTATTTTAGGAACCTATCATAGAATTAGGCACCCTAGTATTAGTGTTATGTTTATGCTACGTGGTGGGCTCCTTGGTGTTGCACACAACGAAAATCAGTAGGTTGGGGCAGAAGCCAGCACCAGGGATTGGGCACTGTGGTGCTGGAAAATGAATGATTCCTGAGAGACTACGAGGGATGGTTTTCTTTATTTCAGGTGCCAACACTGGGGATTGGGTACCCCAGTGTCTGTGTTATGTTTGGCAGCACCAGGGTGGACTCACTGGTGTTGCACAATGAAAACAAGCAGGATGTTAGTGGCCAACACCAGGGACTGGGCACCCCGCTGTCAAAAAATTAACAAAAACCTGGCCTGCCGGTGCAGCGATTGAATTTCCGCTTGCGATGCCAGTGACCCGAGTTTGGATGTGAGCTTGGGGAATCAGAGGGCCAGCTGTGATGAGGAGGATCGAGCAATCCAGGGTGAACACCAGTAGTGGTGGTCACAGTCCCAGGGGATGGAGGTGAGGTAGGAGATGGAGCTGAGAGAGTCCAAACAAAAAAAAAAGAAAATTAACAAGGAAGGGGTGGGAGGAATTGAGTGTTTTTCTTTAAATGTTTGGTGGCCCCAGGGGTGGGTTCCCTGGTGTTGCACAGTGAAAACAGGCAGGCTAGAGGGTAGTAGCCAGCCCTGAAAATTAGTCACTTTGGTAATGGAAAATTAAGAAAGAAGGGGGGTGGGAGAGAGTGAAGGACAGTTTTCTTTATTTCAGGTTATGTTGGTGGGAGGGCTACAGCAGGTTGGTCAGGACGCTGATCAGCTCTGTTTGCTGGGCGGCATTATGCAGATCAAAAGAAAGAGCCACCCTAGGACTGGGCAGACTCTTTCCTTTGAACTACATAAAATTTCTGCCCAGCAAGGACCAGAACTGTGTCATGATCAGCCTGGCTAATGATTGGTCTGACACTGACAAGCCCCTTACAGACTGCCCTACAATGGACCACCATTGACACACCTCTTAAAACCCACTAATATTCCCTTTGCATGCATGCGCAAGGGCGAACATAAAAAGGAAAAAAAAACTTGGCACACACCAGATTTAGAGTGGAGATAACTGTTATCTTTATTAAATACTGTTACTTTTATTAAATACTTTAATAAAAGTAACAGTTGTCTCCTAAGTTTGGTGTGTGTCAAGTAAGTTTTCCTTTTTATTAAAAAGCTTGTTAAATAGGCACATATGGAAAGCAATTACCCATTCATTAGTGCAGCATTAACTGCAACTGGGACAGTGGGAGTGTTGAAATAAGAAAAAATGGCATACATCTTAAAATGTGTGTGCACAAACCAGATGACATATAGAGAAACAGGTGAAAAATCGGGGACCAGGACAAAACGTGCATAAACCTAAAGGTGCACAAAACTGAATGGCATACAATGGACTTGACTATAACTCAGTTGTATTATGTTGCAGAAAGACACAACAGGGGTGCTGGTTGTCTGCGGTTAACACATGCCTAGGTGCGTAATGAAAAATGAGGCACTTGTGCCAAGTGCTTTTCACACCTCCTGGAAGTGCATTCACCACAGACAACCAATGCCCCTGGAGCATCTCACTGCACTTCTAAGATGGATCCCTTGTAAAATATTAAAAAAAAAAAAAATTAAAAATCCTTATAAACACAGAAAAATAATAATAGATTTAAACTGAAATTTAAAAAAAGTTCCTATACATGTCTCCATGTAACACCTTTCTGCCACTATGTGGCACTATTGTAAGCTGTTTTGATTGCATTTGTTTTTCTTTTGAAGTGAAGTTGTTCATTAAACTCATTAAATTAATTTGTTCCCCCCAGCTTTTTATTTCCCTAGCTATTTTTCAGATATGACTTTTAGCGGTTAGTGAGAGACTGAGCCATGCTGCCAAGAGTTTGCCAGAGAGAGAGACAGAGAGACAAAGAAAGAGACATAGCAGTACAACCCAG
Source organism: Neoceratodus forsteri (assembly GCA_016271365.2). Taxonomy (NCBI): domain Eukaryota; kingdom Metazoa; phylum Chordata; order Ceratodontiformes; family Ceratodontidae; genus Neoceratodus; species Neoceratodus forsteri. Next base: position 507,661,410 of record CM028137.1, read on the forward strand.
TGACAGAGAAACTCTGTTTTCTCTCATTATTGTGAAAATATTGCTTCAGCTGTGAATGGCTTCCAGCTATGTCTGTAAGAGAGCGCAGCTTAGTGTTGCAGGGAAAAGCAATCATTGGAGATCGGTGCCTTGTTAAAAGGAAAACTGATTTTCCATTAAAAAAAAATGTATTTTACTGATAATTACGTGAATCAAACAGCTGAGTGAGGTGGTGGGACCTAGTCGCTTTGGATGACTGGGCAGGAGCTGGCCAGGTGTGGAGATGATTAAAGTCAACTGAGCTGGGGCAGCAGAGTGGCAGAGATGCCCTAGGTAATATTGATGAGGTGAGAACATCAGCAATTCTGAGGTCTGCAAGATACAGAGAATAGAAAAGCATAAGTAATATGGTGAGAGATGTGATTTTGATATATATTTTTACTAATATGTTTCTGGTGATGTTGATAGGGTGGGAGGATAAAACATGCTGTTAAACTTATTTTTTTATAGTTATGGCAGTTAAGAGGGCTTAAGGCTTCTGCCTTACAAACATGGCTGGCAGAAATTTTGTTATACATTTCTGGGAGGTGCTGGCAAGCCAGTGCAGTGGCAGTGCTACCACTTCAATGCCACTAACCCAGGTTCAGGAGCGGACCCAGGGTTGTTGAAGGGCTGACTTGAGGGAGGGGGCTGAGCACCCATTGGACTGCTCGCCTTCTCTGGGGAGGGAAGGGATCTGGTGCCTGGCATCTAACGGCCCCTAGTGATGGCTAGGAGTAAATGAGCCTGGGACCAGTACTGAGGATGGACTGGTGAAGGCTGCAGATGTCTGCACGTTGGAAGTGGGAGCATGCCCGGCCATACACTGAGGTCATTACACACATACCTCCATCTGGGGGGGGGGGGGACAGCGAGGGAACAACACCTAGGAAAAAATACTTGGATGACGAGCAACATGAAGTGTGGGATCATTAAATAAAGACTTGATTGATTGAAATAAAATAAATAAAGACTTGATTGCAGGAACATAGCAGACCTACGCGGAGTATATTCCCTTCTCTGAGGAGAAGAAAACAGAGTCGATAAATTTTAAAAAATCAATTTCTGGGAGGTGCCAGCCTGCAGGCATGCCAGTAGTGCTGCCACTTGTGATGCTGACAACTTAGGTTCATAAGTGGACCAAGCGTTGCCAGAAAGTCAGCTGGAAGAAGGCTGAGCATCCAGTGTATCGCTCACCTTCTCCAGGGAGGGAGAGGATCTGGTGCCGGCATCTACTAACCCCTACCGACAGCTAAGGGTAGGTGCACCTGGGAACAGCACTGAGACTGGATTGGAGGAGGTGGTAGACATCTGCATGTCGGGGGCAGGAGTGCACCCGGCCATGTCCTGAGATCACTTCATCAAGGGGGTGGGGCATGGGGAATCACATGCAGAAAAAATCCTTGGATGATAAGCAAGACAGGGTCTGTGATCCTTGTGAGGACCCAGCAGAACAATGTGGGGTATATCCCCAAGTCACCTGAGGACAATAAACACAGTCAATAAATAAAAAATACATTTCTGGGAGGCATGGATATGTAAGTATTCTGAGTCCTGGTTGCCAGAAGGGTTCACGACCAAGTGACTGTCTGTCTTTAAGGGAATGGGTTCTGAACCCTTTCAGTCACTCAGAATGCAGGAAATTTCGACACATTTATAAACAGAAAATAATCTGGTCATTACAGTGTAGAAGTGCTTTTATTATTACCTTTGATTATCAGACAACCATTTTTATGTCTGAAATCAGCATTTTTTGAACTAGTTAATTTTGTTACCTAGGTAGGGAAAGCACAGGAGGGAAACAGTAAGCAAAAGACAGGGGTTATGCTGTCCATGTAAACTAGAGACATTAAAACTATGTGGATGAGCATACCTCTCAACCCCCTGCCTCACACATCAGAGACAAGGTTTAAAAAAATCTGGGACAAAAGACCAAAACCAGAGATGCATTTTAAATATTGGTGATATCCACTCGGGAAGCTGGTAGAATAGAAGATTTACTGTAAAGTGCTTTTTCTGAGCAAGAACGAGTCTGTAACTATGTTGTCTGTCATTATTTTGTACTTAGAATCCCCACTGTTTTGTCATGGAGACCCCAATTTTGGAAGGACTTCCCTGAAAATCAGGGACAGTTCAGAGGTATGTTGAGGAAGGGGCATTAGGGAGCCAATCACATGGTGAGATGTACACTACCTTGGCTCCACTGAAATCATACTTAAAAACGATAACATTTTACAACTAGGAACAGATTACCAAGATATTTTATTAGCTGTAGTAGCAGGGAGAAATAGTGAAGCTCCTGAGCTGTTTTACAACAAGGGGCCATCAGAGAAGAACAGGAGGAGTGGGTCAAATGTTGGGCCCACAGCAACAACAAGCCCTGCTCAGAGCCTAGGGGAGAGCTAGAGCCTGCAGTCCCAGGCAGGTGGTAGAGACCCCCTCAATAAATGATCCTTAAAGCTGTAAGGGACATGAATTGTAAGACTGCAATGATTCTCAAAAGAATGCGGATCCAGAACAAAAAAAAGAGGCAGGTTAACAGTAAAAACTCTTGCAGAAGTCAACAAATTGGCACAGGAAAATGTTCACTTCTGAGCCCATCTGGAATCCCTCAAGAACAGGGCACAGGCAATGAACATCCACATGGTGTGTCTCCCAGAAGAGACAGAGCAAGGCAACTGACTGGACTTCTTACATGGATGGATACCAGAGGCCCTACACTTGGACACTGCCTGGGATGTGTCTAACCTCTGGAGAGCATACACAACCAACCCCTATTCCCCATACACAAACTGAGTAATGTACTGGACAATCTTGTAGTTAAATTAGGGCTACAGATAAGGGACTTTCTCCTCCCTAGCTGCCAGATACCACCATCCACTTCAATATGAGGAACAAGATGTGCAACTCTTCCCAGATTAGGCCAGTGTTACCAGAAATAAAAGAATGCAGTTCAAGGCTTGCAGATAGTGCATTCCTTGCTAGAGCTGGGCCATCTCCGAGTGTCCTATGGGAGGTAAGACATATCAATTTGGACACCAAGAAAGACAGAAAATGGGTGTTAAAAACAGCCACAGAATTTCAGAGGGCTTCTGGGAATGAAGGAGCAGAGGATTCTAATCAACAGGATAAGGGATGGGTGTGTGGTCTAGCAATGTAGCAAGATGTCCATATTTTTGTGAAGCTCTATGGCCAATTTACAGAATCATCGCAATCCTACTGTTCCAGTGGACGAAAAAACTTACTTTGCTGAAATAACAGCTTTATAATGACACAGACCATGAAATTAATAAAGAAACCGATGCAGCTCTGCTTCAAGACACCTATATACACAGCAGAGATAGAGTGGTCTACAGACACTTCAAGATGCAACAATGTTAGAGTGGTCCCCAGCATGAAGCAGCTACCAGCTGGCACCATTGAGCAACCTGCAACAGCCCCAACGCTAAATTGCTCTCACTACTCCTGTTCAAGATGCGAACAGAAATGACGGCAGGCTTAAAAAATCTGACAGCCCAATTCACCCACATCCAGCACACAGTGAATGAGTTGGGAATACAGTGGATAGGCACACCAAATACTTTGATGAATTGGTGGACCGCATAGCCAAGCAGGAGGAGGAGCTCACAGAACTATCGAACAAACTGAACCCAGCCATCAGAAAGACTGAGGAACTGGAAGAAGTGGCAAATGACAATGAAAAATAGTAACATTGGAACAATGTTTAAAATGTGGTTCGTCTGCTGGAGGGAGTGGAAGGTCGGCACCCCCTGCGAGTCCTTAAAACATGGCTCCTTTAGACTCTGGGACTGGAGGCTGATGTCCATTTAGAACTGCAGAGGGTACATCGCTCACCTGGATACAAACCTGAAGCCTCAGAAAACCCCTGCCATTTTCTGATATAGCTCCATAAATATCAGGATAGGTGGTGAATTTTCCGAACGGCGAGGCAGGAAGGACTCATAAACACAGTCAGACTTTTCCTCAACTATAGCAGGCGCCTGCAAAGCATAAGCCAGGAATTCAATTATGTCAAATTGAGAGTGCATACAGAGTAATTACAATTTGCTCACCTCTATCAGTCTCAACTGATCAGCCAGCCTCAGAGCAGACTGCCATGGACCTTCACCTCACCAGCAGTGGCACAAGCATTCTTGGATGAGCAGAGAGTGGCTAGAGAGGGTAGATATGGACCCAGAAGAATGGGACCTAGTGCTTGGAGACATTCAGCCTTCATCTGCAAGTAATCACAATAAGTCTCAGGGACATAAGGGGTTAGGGATCCAGATTTAGCCTCCTGCCATCTACATTTAACTGCTCACAAACTGTTAGGGGGCCAGTCCAAAACATCTTAACAGCATTGCATTTGCTAACTCAGGCTGTCTGTAGTAAATGCTTCGGGACAGGGGGTTCTCCCATGTTAACTCAGGGTAGTGTCTATGCTAGGATCTGCAGGCCTTCAGGACAGATGCCCATGCGGAGTTGCCTTGCTCACCCATGCCTATACAGCTTAGTTAGTTGTTTTGTTCTTGTTAGCTGTGGCGCTGGGGGGTTGGGGATGGGGTGGCAAGATCGCAAGGACATCAGGCAGTGGCCCAAAAAGGTTAACCATTGAAGCACATAATATCACAAAGGGTTGAAGTTGTGTAGAGGTATTCACAGCATGGAGTTTGTCTCCGCTGCACTAGTAATAGTAGTAGTACGTTTATTGTACGACATATTCATCATTATAATATAAAACCACATGTAATTATAAACAATCATACATAAAATAAGTAAAGACACAAAGTTTATAAATATAATATTATCATCAAACAAATTTGTGAAGGTTGCAATAAATAAAATGTTCAAGTTATCAAGGTATTGATTTGTGCAAAGATTTACATGGAAGATTTCTTCCTTTTCAACGCAGTTATATTACAGTTAGTAAGCAGATTTCATAAATTGAAACAGAATGGAGGATATGGGTTGGTACATCTGAGTAAGTTCTACAAACTAGGAGCTGAAAATGTGTTTAACACATCGAACATTGAAACATAGACTTTGACGGCAGATAAGGACTACTTGGCCCACCCAGTCTACCCATTTCCCAACCTATTGGATAAGCTGCAGATCCTAGTTAACCAATGCTCTACTGTCTCCTACCCCCCACCAGAACTGCTTTATGTTCGTCCCATGTATTCTTGAATTCCCCCATTGTTTTTGACCCCACAACCTCCTCAGGAAGGCCGTTCCTTGCATCCACCACTCTCTCCATGAAAAAATACTTCCTCACATTGCCCCTGAATCGTCCCCCCTCTATCTTCAAATTGTGCCCCCTTGTACTTGCACATCTTTTTTTCTGAAAGATGCTACCCTCTTGGACTTTGTTGATTCCCTTGAGGTACTTAAATGTTTCTCTCATGTCCCCCCTCTCCCTCCTTTCCTCAAGGGTATACATGCTAAGCTCATTTAGTTTCTCTTTGTATGGCTTCTGGTGGAGACCCTGTACCATTTTAGTTGCCCTCCTCTAGACTGCCTCCATCCTGTCTATGTCCTTGCAGAGATGGGGTCTCCAGAACTGCATGCAGTACTCCAGATGGGGTCTCACCAACTGTCTGTACAGAGGCATAACAACTTCCTGTTTTCTACTGGTGATGCCTCCCCTATGCATCCCAGTATACCCCCAGTCCTCCCTACTGCCTTCTCACATTGCTTGCCTACCTTCAAGTCATCTGATATGATTACCCCCAGGCCCCTTTCCATTTTTGTTGTTGTTACTACCTCCCTCCCATTGTGTAATCTTCCCCAGGGCTTTTGTTTCCCAGGTACATTATTTTGCACTTCTTTGCATCGAATCCAAGCTGCCATACTTCTGACCATTTCTGCAACCTTGCCAAGTCCCTTTTCATCCTTTCCACACCTCCTTGTGTATCAGCCCTGTTGCAATTCTTTGTGTCATCTGCAAAGAGGCATACTTTTCATTCCAGTCCCTCTGCAATGTCACTTATAAAGACATTAAAAAGGACTGGACCCAGTACTGAACCCTGCGGTACCCCACTAGTAACCCCTCTTTCTTCAGTGTGGACTCCATTTATAATTACTTTCTGTGTCCTGTTATTCAGCCAATGTTTTACCCAGGCTACCACCCTGGGACCCACTCCCAGGCTGGTTAATTTGACTATTAATCTTTTGTGTGGGACTGTGTCAAATGCCTTGCTAAAGTCTAGGTAGGCCATGTCCACAGCCCCTCCCTGGTCTACTACCTTGGTCCCCAGTCAAAGAAATCAATTAGATTCGTCTGACATGACCTTCCCTCTGTGAACCCATGCTGCCTTGGGCCCTGTGCCCCACTGGCCTCTAGGTACTCAACATTTCTTTCCTTCAGAAGTGATTCCATCACTTTCCCTACCACAGATGTCAAACTGACAGGTCTGTAGTTTCCTGCCTCTGTCTTGGTCCCACTTTTGTGAAGAGGAATCACATCTGCCTTCCTCCAGTCCTCAGGTACCACATCATCCTCCCATGATTTGTTAAAAAGGGTAGTCAGTGGTGTCACTAGTTCTCTGCTTAATCCTTTTAGAATTCTGGTGTGAATTCTATCTGGCCCCACTGCTTTGTCCACCTTCAGTTTTAGGACTTCTTTCAGAACCCTTTCTTCTGTGAAAGGAGCTGGGATTGACCCCCCTATACAGAGTGCTTCTGTTAATTGGATTAGGCACCTCCCCCACCTCCTCTTTTGTGAATGCTGAACAGAAGTATTCATTCAGTATCCCTGCTTTTTCACTGTCCCTCTCTGCCCACCCACCATCTATTCTATTCAGCCTCACTATCCCTCCCTTTGTCTTTCTACGCTCCCTGATATACCTATAAAAGGTTTTATCCCCCTTCTTAACTGAGTTGGCTATCTTTTCCTCAGTTTGGGCCTTTGCTATTCTGACTACCCTTCCTGCTTCCTTCTGCCTTAACTGGTACAGTTCTCTGTCCTGCTCCTTCTGTGTTTCCTTATACTTCCTAAATGCTATCTTTTTCTCCCTAACCTTCACCACTACCTTTTTTGAGAACCATGGTGTTTTTTTCTTTCATTTTGATTTGTTTATTTGCTTCACACAAAGGCTTGTTGCCTCTGTAATGGCAGTTTTGATTTTTCCCCATTGTTGCTCCACCTTTCCTTCTAGCCTGTTTGCTAGTACTTTTCTAAGGCACTCTCCCATCTTACCAAAGTCAGCCCTCCTGAAGTCTAGAACCCTCACTTTTGTATGGCTTGACTCTGTAGCTGAGTTTATCATGAACCACACTGTTTGGTGGTCACTTGTTCCCAAATGGCTACCCACTTCTAGATCTGAGATCCTTTCACTGTCCCCATTTGAGAGTACGAGGTCTAAGATTGCTCCCTCATGAGTAGATTCCAAAACTAGCTGGCTGAGGCATGCCACCTGAAGGGTATCAAGAATGGCCCTGCTTTTGGATGTGGCTGCAGCAAAGGTGCTCCAGTTGACATCCGGCATATTAAGGTCCCCCATCAACAGTATCTCCCCTTTCTCTGCTATCCTAAGTATGACTTTTACCATATCCTTGTCCGTTCCCTCCCCTGACATGGGGGTCTGTATACAACTCCTGAGCGGATTGTGGTGCCATTTCCAGTCTCTAAGGTGACCCACAGTGCCTCCTCTCCTCCCTGTTTACTCTTTTGTTCAGTTGCTTTTATCCCTTCCCTTACATAGAGAGCTACTCTGCCCCCTCTTCTCCCCTCCCTGTCTCTCCTGTAGGTTGTGTACCCTGGTATGTCAACATCCCAGTCATGGTTCTCTGTGTACCATGTTTCTGTGACTGCTATGATATCCAGGCATCCCTCTTCCATCAAGGCCACCAGTTCAGGGAGCTTGTTGCCCAGACTACGGGCGTTGGTGCTCATTACCCTGCATTTCTTGATGGCCTTACCCCTTTTTGCCCCATCCCTGTCCTTATTGCATTTGTCACTTTCTCCATTTACCCCTGCACTTCTCCTTATCGACATCTCTATATTGGTGACTACCTCACTCAGTACCCTGATTTTTTTTGGGGGGGGGCTAGGATTTCCCTGCTCCTCTCCAGTGCCTTCCCCTTGGCTAGTTTAAATGCTTGCCAATGAAGCATTTAAACCTATCACCGAGGATTCTGGTTACCCTCCTGGACAGATGCAGACCATCGCGCCAGTATAGGCCTGCATCCCTCCAGGTGGACCCCCAGCCCCCAGTGAAGCCAAATCCCTGAGCTCTGCACCAGTTTTTCAACCACTGATTGAAACCCATGGTGTGGAGCACCCTAGCCTCACCTGTGCCATAGACAGGCAGTACCTCCTGGAAGGTGACTGTGCATGCTATTTGTCTAAGGACCCTCCCCATCTCCACAAATGCTTCTTGCACTGCTCTGATCCTTTTCTTAGCCAGGTCATTTGTCCCTAGGTGGACAATGACATCCAGCTCCCTCCCCTGTGCAGCTGCTCCTGCGATCCTAGGATTCGCTCTCTGTCCCTCCAAGCCATGGCGCCAGGCAGGCACCTTACCTCCCGCTCCCCTTCCTCCCCCAGCTCTACCTTCCTAACAATGGAGTCCCCCACCAGGAGTTGTTTCCTTCCCCTGTAGGGTCCCACGCCACCCTCCTGTGGGTCTCCTTTGTGGAGGTTCCCAGCATCCTCCTTGGTCTCCACTGTGGATGCCTCCATAGAGGAACCACACTTTTCCAGAATGGCATAGAAATTGTGGAGAGGTACAACTGGAGGGATGTGCCTCTGCTCCACCACCCTCACCCCCCGAGCCCACTGTGGTCCAACTGCTCCTCTTTCTTGGCAACCTCTGAGGCAATGGCAGTGATCCTGGTGGTCCCTGAGTGGGAGAGGAGGTCCCACAAATCCTGGCCAACTCAGCCTGGAGATGAGCAACCTCCTTCCTCAGCCCAGAGAGGTACCTGCAGATGGGACAACACTTCATCCTCCAGAACGTCTCCCAGAAGACTGCTGCACCACTGCCACTGCACTGCACCACTCCCATCATGTCTTATTTCTGGCCCCCTAATTGTTGTTTGGAATACTTACTCTTTCCTCTGTTTGTTTATTTCTTTTTTTTTCTTTTCTGTCCCTACTTATACCTCTGTGCCCTTTTAGCTCCTGATCTTCCTGTTCTGAGACAAGAAGTTCCTATATTTCTCAGTAGTCTCCTTACTTGCTCAGAGTCAGACCTCCAGCAGCAAGGGGGGGATGGAGAGCTACTCTTGCCCTTTTAGGGTGGTGAGTCTTTGGTGGCTCTGTGATCACTCACTTCCTGCTCCCAAACAGGAAGTTCCTGTTGTCAATTAAATCCTGTCCCTATAAAAGTAGAACTGCCTTTGGGTAGGGAGGAGGAGGTGGACTCCAGGACTTGCTATCCCTCACCACAATGGACCCAGTAAAAGCAGGCCAGATGGCCAGGGATGTCTCTGAAGAGGAAGTGGGAAAGGCGGTGAAGTCACTTCAAGGAGGAAAAGCCCTGGACCCAGACAGTATCCCAGAGGAACTTTATTAGTTGTTCTGGGAACAGGCTAAGGGAGACCATGGCACCCATGATAACTGAAGCCCTAAACCAGGGAGCCCTGCCTCCTGTCCAGTACCTGGCCACCATTATATTGCTACCTAACCCAGGTAAGGATCCCACCATGTGTGGTTCCTATCACCCTGTGTCACTGCTTAACGCAGGCTGCAAGGTGGCGACCAAGGTGCTGGTGGGGAGGCTGGAGGGAACCTTGCTTACCATCATCCATGAGGACCAGGGGGCTTTGTTAAGGGAGGGCATGTGAGAAACAATATCAGAAAATTCTTAAATGTGATGTGGGATTGGTCCAGAGGGACACTTGGCCCCATCTACTGGCCCTTGATGCAGACAAGGCATTTGACTGGGTAGAGTGATCCTTCATGTTTGCCACCCTCAAGAAATCTGCAGTAGGTCTGTGTTTGTTTCCTGTATAGCAGCTTTGTATAAGTCCCCCATGACACAAAACCTTGCAAACAGGCTTCTCTCTACGCCTTTCCATCTCGCACAGGGGACCCAGCAGGGTTGTACCCTGCCTCTGCTTATTTATGTCATGACTGTTGAACCCCTCAGTGTGGCAACAGGGCTAATAGAGAGATAGAGGGCCTGAGTATGGAGGGGCGCACCATGTCTCACTCTTTGCAGATGACGTGCTTCTATATTTGTCTAACCCAGGAAAAGCACTCAAAGCACTGACTAGGCTGTCTGAAATGTATGACCCTCTGTCTGGACACAAGACAAACTGGGCCGTGTGAATGGTTCCCCGGGGAGGGGAGGCCCATCCTTGGCAGCGGCAGGATAACCACTAAACCCAGCCCCCAGTTGAAATACTTGGGTGTCATTTTGCCCAGAAAACTCTCTCAGCTCGGGACACTGAATTATAAACCTCTATTACAGTAAACCACAGTGGCCTGTGAAAAATGGAAAGCTTTGTACTCTACCCAGGCTATCTGTAACCAGCCTGACAAAACTCATGTATCCTTGTACATCTCCCAGGCTGTTTGTAACCAGCCTGAAAATTATTTTTCGTTACCTTGTTTCCTTTTTCTCCTCCCCCAGGTCGCACCTGGAAACGAGCCTTGGCTCAGTGTGCCTCTCCCGGTTACCAAACTTTAAATAAATAAAATAAATGTTTAAATAAAATGCCCCTAACATTGATGAGTAGGGCGAACACCATAAAAATGTGTATTTTATCCAAGTTTCTATATATGTTCCAGGTGCTACCTTGCTGGATATCTCTAAATGTTCTCAACAGCTAGGGGGTACATCACTTCTTTCCTATGGATGGGGGGATGGTGAAGATAAGGTAGGAGGTACTGCAGAGGCCCCTGGCAAAGGGAGGCCAGGGCCTACACAACCTCAGATACTACAGTATTACTTAGCAGCCCAGCTCACCTTCCTTAAAGATGTAGGGGAGAATCAAGAAACAGGCCCAGTATGAGTCTCCACGGAAAATGTGTCCCTAGAGGGCCCATTACAGTCACATGTTCTATCCCCTTCCTTGACTACAGATATAGTAAAACAAACAAGCAAAAAAAAACCTTTACTAAGGCCCTGACAAGAGTCTGGCTAACTGCATGTAATGTAATCGCCCATGGTAGATACCTGTCACCCTATGCAGATATTAGACAAGGACTCTGGGGATACACTCCATTCTCCTTGGCAAAGAGACCAGGTGCTTGCTCTGTGGAGAAAGAAAGGATTGGAAAGGATCATGCAATGATATGAAAGGGGCACACTCAAATATTTTCAGGATCTAGCAATGGAATATGGTTTAAAGTCCTAGGATTTTTTTGTATCTTATATATGAGAACCAGGAACCTCACCTTCCTAGGTGTGTGCCAGAATGTACCACAAGGTTCTCCGCTGGAAGAAATCTTTGAAGGAGGAGAAGAGGGTAACAGTAAACTACTCTAAAGAGTGTGTTAACAGCGAGAAGGATAACAGAAACATAGAAACATAGATAAAGAGACGTCAGAAGGAGACCAAGGGTCCATCTAATCTGCCCATGTGTTCTTTGGACCTACTCAGCTCCCAGGACCTAACCCCCTTCTGCCTAATGCCTCCTACTTTTCCTGTTGCTTCTGATCTTGCATTAGCCCTGTCCCATCCCAGTTTGATTGATGGCTATCATTAGAGGTCACTGGGCAAAGGACCTGGGTGTGGACAACATCTCAGAGGTGGAATGAAGACAGATGGTAAAAAAATGTTGTTGTTTTTTAATTTTGATCTTTATTCCACAGGTTGGAGCAGAATACAATTTCCTTATAGTATAAGGGTACCAGGTATTACCATAACAGTTGAAACAGCAGACATGTTTAGAGGGTATAACAATTTACATCATCTCTGATTACCAATTTACAAGGTACACCAGATAAGCATGATTTTCCTATTATTTGAAAACACACCTCTTGTACTTGTAATATATCCACCTGCCCTCCTTGAATTAGTTGGTAAAAATGTTTTAATGTGTTCAAAGAGCAACCACCTCAGATAAATTCAGTATAACTACCTCCACTGAATGCGTTTCATCCCAGTACTGGCATACAGAATTTACCCTGCCAACATAGACAGAAGCAGAAAGTGTAAAGTTGGGAAAGGAAAGGCGTTTCATTTAGCATGGGCATGCCCAAAGTTGTCTTACTTCTGGAGGGGGGGTAGGGTGGATCTCCGCTAAAATTCTAGAGGGGCCCCAGACCTATTCAGCCACATACTATCATACTAGGGCTGCCTGGTTCAGATCATCACATCCATGGTATTCACACTCCTTGTGGCTCCTGGGTATAGCAATAGCAAAACATATTGTTGGCCCAGTAATGGCTAGTGGGGCCAACACCACAAGTGGCGAAATGGTGTAACCAATCACTAGAATGCATGACGGTTGAATGTTTGCAATGCATACTGCAGGTTAAACAACAAATGTATGCTCTTATGTGGGGTTCCCTTGAGGGTGCCCTGGGTGCTGGTCTCTTCCCTGTCTAAACCCTTTTCGCCTAACACTACTTTTTTTTTAAACTCTCTTTATCCTCTTGTGGCAGGTCCTCCATCATCATCCACCAATCTATCGGACTCGGGGTCTTTCAGGGGCTTGTAGCACCGTGCACGCCCCGGCAGATCCCCAGAGCTGGTCCAGAGGCATCATCCTCAATGGACCCCCAATTTTTCCTCCATTTTCTCCCCATGGACCTACTCCCAAGACCCCCAGAAGTGGTAATGCATGTGCGTGGAGGCACACATGCATACCACAGTTCAATGGGGTCTCCTCTCCTCCTCCTCCCCAAATGGCCTAATGTCAAGGTCCTTGGAGAGGCGCCGCCTCCGGCTCCACCAGAGGTTGGCCAAGCTCTCAGTACCTGCTACCTCTATCTCCAAGTAGAGGACTGCCAGTCAGCTGCCAGCTCTAGTCCTCTACCTCCCCCCCGGCCGACCTCCAATGACCCAGGCTCGTTCCCGAACCCAGGTCACCGGCATGGCACAAGGTGTGCCATCCAGCACCTCAACCCTCTATGCCACCAGGCTGGCACCTCCTAACACTACTTGATGGAGCAAGCTTAAGCTGAACCAGGATATCTGTCAACATGGGTGGGTGGGGGAATCTAGTGTGTGGACACTCCTGGGGGTAAGTCTAAAAATAGCATAGGGAATGGTTGCTCTGTAACTAGTCTTAACTGTCTGCCTAAATATTGCCAAGATATTTTTGCTGTTTGTTTTTCCAGAGGATCAGCATGCCCCAGCTGCCCTACCACAATCCTGCATGGATATCTTCTGTATTGTGGGAATGTACTGAATCCAAACTCTTAATGAATAAGTTAACAAAAAAACAAGACAAAAAAAACTAGATGAGGGAGAGTGAGTAAAGGACTTGGCTTACTGGGCACATTACCATTGCAATATATTTATTTTTGGACTGTTTTTTTTTTTTCAGAGATTCATGGTAATCGGAATTATTGCACTGTTGCACTGTTACAATACTAAATAACTGTTTGGATATCATTCCGATTGTAAATCAGTGAATGAGAGCCTCATTCTAAGGGCCATTCTCTTTACTTTCACGTGGTGTTTAAATTAACATGGTGCTATCCACGCATTAGTGTCTGTGAAGCTCTGGCACAGTTGCTGCACAATCGGTAGCTGAATCCTTTTCTCTCATTAAAAAATGTAAGTAATATGAGACTGATTAGCAAACTGTGCAGAGTAGGGCTGGGATAAAGACACTGCTGAGACTGGCCATAGTTTTGGCAAAGTTGTATAAGTTTACATTTTCACAATTTTTCCTCAGAATTGTATTAGAGTGTGGTTAAGGGAGGAGTTAGTGGGTAAAGCCTTACAGATTTCAGTTAAGATGCTGGTTATGTGGGCACAGTAACTATTACAATAATGTTCCTCATCTGTTAATGTTTCAGATTTGTTGTTTTGCTCCACAGGTCTTGAGAGGCTCAGCATATGAGGCAAATATGTGTATGGACTTTTGTCTTGGACAATTTACAGTATTTCCCAAATATGAAGTACCAGAATATGTCACTCGTAAAACCCTGATGCTAACATGAGTACTTATTTAGAACTGCTTATGTATTTGTGCTACAGTATCTGTGAACTCTATAGATGTATTAATTTGTGTATTGTGCTTACAATACTGAAAAATTCAATAAATATAAATTTTAAAACTGTGTTGAGCCTGTAAGCCACTTTTTTCTGTAGAAGCTCTTTTGATAATACTGGTTCCAATGAAGCTGTTTTTCCACCTTTAGTGTTTTGTTTTTTTAAACTCAGTGGGTGTATCTTATTTACTTATTTATTTATTTATTTAAAATTTGTTAATCGGGAAAAGCACACTGTGCCGAGGCTCATTTCCAGGTGTGATCTGGGGAAAAGGGTACATAAGTGATGACAGTGGGTACAGATCATACAAAAATATAATAAATAACAGCACAAGTACAAAATAATTACAGCAAAAGCGCAAGCAATTACAGCATGATAAGCTAGGGAGGGTACAGACAGCTTTGCCAGATGCATTGTAGTGAAGACATTAACAGTATATACACAAGTTGAGTTCACAATGATAATAACATGGATGTTGTGACCAAATGGCCTCCAACCTGACCTATTAAGTTGGAGAGGTGTGTACAAGAGAAGTAGAGAACTGTAGATTGGAGCAACAGAACATAGGCAATGAGTGGTTAGATTTATTTGCCTGCAGGCATGGGGATCGGGCAAGAGCACAGGCTAGGGTCTAACCTTTGGAGCTGTTGCTTAAAAACTTTTAGAGAGGAGGAGTTTCATAAGGAGGCCATTTGCTGGTTCCATAGGTTGGGGAGGCAGTAAGAAAAAGATAGGGAGTCCACAGTTGATTGGGGATGATTCCACCACTTTAGAGTGCCACGGTCAGAGCGCCCATCAATTACAGCACCAGATTTTGGCAAACTTGACTTTTCTGTTTGCGGGGAGGGCTGTGCCCCCAACCCCTCTTGTGTGGGGCTGTACTCCCCATACCCTCCTTACTACAGATACCAACGGGGGGTGGACCTCAGGGAGGGAGCAAAGAGAGGTCAGTGCATTCTCGCCTGGTGCTCTAGGTGACTAGGGCTTTGATTTCAGTGCCCTAAGGACCTTAAACAATCAGGGACAGGGCAGTTTGAAGGTGCACAGATTTCTGGATCTTAAGCTGTATGGGGAAGGGGAAACAGGGGAGAGGAGGTCAGAGATGTATGATGGGAGAGTACCTAACCAATATTTGGCTAGGAAAGTGAGTAAGTGTAAGTTGCGCCTGTAAGGAAGGGAAGAGCGGGCTAGAGAAGAGTAAAGAGAACAGTGGTGGGTGTGAGGGGGACAGTTTGAGGCAAAATGGCAGAATGAGTTGTTGACAATGTCCAACCTTGATAAGGTAGTTGCTGGGGCAACACTAAAGACAATGTCAGCATAATCAAAGAGGGGCATTATGAGTTTGATTAGTAATTGCTTGTGCACAGGGAGGGAGAGGGGGTCCTTATACCTGTATAGGAATCCTAATTTTTAGTGCAGTTTTGCACAGAGGGAATTGATGTGATTGGAATAGGATAGATGCTGGTCTAGCCAAACCCCTAAGTATTTAAAGATGTTGACTGACTCCAAGGGGGTGCCATCAAGTGTTTGAAAGACAAGAGGAGTATGGATGGAGGCTAACTTGGGGGGGGGGGGTCCCAAAAGTCATAAAGACCATTTTTTTGACATTTACCCTTAGTAGATTTTTGTGAAACCATCTGAGCACAGCATTTAAATTGGACTGTAGAGGGGCTTGGACAGCAGAGGGAGAGGGGCCAGACACAAACAGAACAGTGTCATCAGCATAGAGATGAATACTCGAAGACATGCAGACTGATGGGAGTTCATTTATAAAGATGGAGAATAATAAGAGGCCCAGAATAGAACCCTGAGATACTCCAGACAAGATGGGAAGGAGAGGTGAGGAGGAGCTTCCAATGCAAATGTACTGAGTTCAGTTTAGAAGATATGACTGAAACCATGCTAGTTTAGAATTAGCAAGACCCAGTGCACTAAGCTTCTGTATTAGTAGGTGATGGAACATGGAGTCAAAGCCTTAGTTAAAATCTATAAAAATTGCACCTGTGATGTGGCTATGATTCAAAGATACATGAATCTTACTTAAGCATGTATCTCATTAAGCACTGAAGGTAAGCACCATTTTACTGCTATGTAATGTCATTTATTTTCCTTTCAACCATTGTATTATATTGTAAAACACATACACATTGTGACAGCTAAGGACTTAAATTGCATCACAGAGTTCTACAATGGTGCTTACCACTACTGTGTAAATCACAAACATTAAGTAACCTCAGTGGTCTTTGTGTGGCCCCACTTCCTCAGAAAAATAAACACAAAGCAGGAGGAGTCCACTTCAACAGAAATGTCAAATACACACAGAGACTGAGTAAAATGACCCACTCATTGACTATATGTAAGAAATGAAACATGATGGGGCGGTGGTTGTCATAGATTGATGCACACCCAGGTGTGTACTGTAGTTAGGTATGAGGTACCTGTTCTAAGTGCCATCAGCACCTGGAAGTGCATTAACCCATGACAACCACCACCCAGAGTGTCTTATTGCACTTATGAAATGGGTACCCATGGAAAAATAATAAGAGAAAAAATAATTAATAAAAATAAATAAGGGAAATTATAGGAAAAAATATATATTTTTTAGCACAAATACCTGTATTAGGACTCAGGTGCTGCTGGATGCATTCCAGAATGGGTTCCTGATGCAGTGTGTCCTGGAGCTCACCAAGGAGAGGGCCAGATTGAACCTGGTCTTTTCTAACCATGCCCATGTCCAAGAAGTAAAAGAGGAAGCAATCACCACACTCTGTGATTATTTTATTTATTTATTTATTATTTATTTAGCTTTTGTTGACCGGGTAAGTGCACTAGACAAATCCTGCCTATTTTCAGGCATGACCCGGGGGAAGGGGATACAGATGAATGCCAACTGACCTTGAACCAGATTAAGCTGTTGGTGGTATTTTTAGTGAATACTGTAGTTAGGTATGAGGTACCTGTTCTAAGTGCCATCAGCACCTGGAAGTGCATTAACCCATGACAACCACCACCCAGATTACAAATGGACATGGGCAGGGAGAGGACTAAGACCAAAACAAGGGCTCTTGACTTTAGGTGGGCAGCCTACAGTACCATAGGAAAGATTCTGTGAAGGCACTTCACTGGGATTAGGAAGGAGATGGAAGTGGAACAGAAATGGGCCATATTCAAGAAGGGGTTGTTAGCAGCCACTAACGTGTGTGCCAGACTCAAGAGCAAAGAATCTAAGCCAAAAAGCCCAGTTGGTATGACAGGGAGGTAACCCAGCCAATAAAGGATAAAAGTTCAGCCTTAAGGAAGTACAAGTGCACCCAGAAAGAGGAGGACAGAGAGGAGTACCGTACCAAGGCAAGGAAGGTGGGCAGAGCAGTCCAGTTGGCCAAGGCCAAGAGAGAGCTGCAACTGGTTGAGGGGGTGAGAACACAGGAGAAGGCTTTCCCCCAGTATATCAGGGCATAGAGAAGTAAATAAGATACACCCACTGAGTTTAAAAAAACACTAAAGGTGGGAAAACAGCTTCATTGGAACCAGTATTAACAAAAGAGCTTCTACAGGAAAAAGTGGCTTACAGGCTCAACACAGTTTGAAGGGTGGGCTAGTCAGTTTGAAAATCTGGGGGGTGGGAAGAGGGAAGAGAAAACAGAAGTACTTAGCAAGTGTAACCCCTCACCCCTGCCTTTTTACTAAAACAACAGGTGGCATGCTGTTGGCGCTGGCAGCAATACCTGGTGGAGACCTGGGTTCGGGAAGGATGAGGTTGCCTGGCACAAGGGGACCTAGGTTTGGCTACTCTGCACAGGGGCACCCAAGTAAATCAGAACACAGGAAGCAATAACTGTAATGTCCAGAACCAGGACTGGGATTTTTCAGTGTGGCTTTTATTCACAACTAGCTGAACATAACAAAGCATAGATGGACCCCCAAGGGGCTACGTTTACTGATAATGCAGATTAGAGACTACAAGGCGGACCACTTAAAGAATTAACCCATTTCTACTAATTTCAGGCTCTGGACCCACCAGGCACACAGCCCGGACTTGCACGCGCTTTGGATACACAGCCCACCTGGCCCGGCTCCCCTGCCGGCCACTTGACTGACGGCCCATTTAAAGAATGAACCCATTTTACTTGTTGTGGCTCCCCACACCACTTAGAGTCTGCGACCCCTAGAGAGATTTTCTTCTTACTTCTTCTGACTCCCATCACACAAGGAGAATTATTTTCCCAAGTTGTGGCTCCCCACACCACTTAGAGTCTGCGACTCCTAAAGAGATTTTCCCAAGTTGCGACCCATGTCTGGGTACCTACCTCATCACTGGCCAGGTGCATGAGGCCAGTAGCAATCACAGCAGAAACCTGTAGAGGTGGACCTGGTTACTAAAGATGGGGGGTTTGCCTACCTCCAGCTCCCACAGCCCATACCCGACCATTTCTCTGGAGAAACTGAAACTTTGAAATGTAGATTAAACGGTGGATGGACTGTAGCACTCCCTCTACAACATTACTTGAATTCACACAAACTTTAGATTTTGACACTACTCGATTCGTTTGTCCTAGTACTATAGGCCTCCCAAATAGTAGTTCAAATCTCAGCTTTCTTCACATTTTCCAAACTGAAGAAACACATTTTTGCCCTCTCAAATTAGAGCAAACTCACTCACCACTTCGTTGGGGTGCCCCTGATGAAGTACAACTCTTTCTACTTTAAGACCAAACAGAAACTGTAAAGGCAGCTTTCTTCCTTTAGCAGAGATTAGGGTTGCCCTGGAATCTGTTAGATATTTTACTCCCCCGGGAGGAGGGGCACTGAGACCTGGACAGCGGTCTCCACCACTTGAACACAGGACACACTCTTTCTCTTTCAAAAGGTAAACAAAAGACACTTCCTTCCTGCTAGAGGGCAAGCAGGAGACTGACTTTGAAAACTCCCAACATTCTATCTCACTCCCTCTGCTGCAGATTCCAATGTGGCTTATGCAGCTGGGACAGTTCTACAGTGATGTCATCTCTCAGTCTCAGCTGAGACTGAGAACAGAGTGAGACAGTGTGAACCCCATTTAACTGGAGTTTCACAAGCTGCCTTCCCTGCCTACCACTAAGTCTTACTGGGATTCTAGTAACCCCGGATAACAAGGGGTTACACAAGTATTTCTGTTCATTCTTCACTAAGGAGAAAGATGGTCCAGTACCAGGGGGGAAGGAGGGGGGGAAACAGGGTGGGTGGTGACATAGATGGGGAGATTGAGGTTGACAGGTGAATAAAGGCTTAAAGGCCCTGAAGGCAGACAAATCCCTGGGACCAGATGGTTTACATACAAAGGTGTTGAGGGAGCTGGCAGAAGTACTGGCAGGTCCACTGGAAGACCTGTTTAATATAGTGCTGATCCACAAAAGCAGGCAGAGGGATGATCCTGGTACTACAGACCGGTCGGTCTGATCTTGACAGTGGGGAAACTCATGGAAACCATACTTAAAGAAAGACTGGTAAGCTTTTTTGACAAAATAAGTTCCAGAATGAGAGGCAGCATGGTTTTTTGTCAGGCTGGTCCTGCCAGACTAACCCAATTTATTTCTTTGACTGTGTATCCAGGACAGTGGACATGGGCCAAGTGGTGGACATCCTGTATCTGGATTTCAGTATGGCCTTTGAATCTGTTCCCCACAGGAGATTACTCAGGAAGCTGGAGGACCTAGGGGTAAGGGGAAAACTAGTTATGTGGGTTAGAAATTGGCTGCAGGACAGAAGTCAGAGGGTGGGGGGAGGGTTGGAGGACAGGCCAGACACTAAAGTGAGGTCCCACAGGGCTCAGTGTTCGATCCAATGCTATCATCTTCATCAGTGATATTGCAAATGTAATAAAGTGTAAAATATGCCTGTTTGCAGATGACAAAAAGCTCTGTGGGACAGTCGAAAGGGAAGAGGGGAGACAGGACCTCAGGAAGGACCTGGCTAAGCTAGAGAAATGGTAAGGTATTTGGAAACTGGGATTCAATGCCAAAAAATGTAAGGTAATGTACCTGGGGGCAAAGAACCCCGAGACCAAATACTGGTTGGGTAGTGTGCAGATTACCAGGTCAGGGGAGGAGAAGGACTTAGGGGTGATCATCACATGTGGCCTGAAGCACTCAGCACACTGCAAGAAAGTAGCAGCCAAAGTGAATCGGATGCTGGGCTGCATAGTGAGGGGTATAACCAGAAGGAAAGCAGAGGTCATTCTGCCACTGTAAAGATCCCTAGTATGGCCATGCATGAAGTACAGTGTACAGTATTGGTGCCCTCACCTAAAGAAAGACTTCAAGCCTACTGGAAATGATCCAGAGGAGGACAACCAAGATAATCCAGGGACAGCAAGGCAGAACATATGAGAGGGGACTCAGAGATCTCAACATGTACTCACTAGAGGACAGAAGGGAGAGGGTGAAATGATCCAAACCTTTGAGTACCTTAAAGGTTTGAACAGGGTGAGCTCTGAGGGTTTATTCAGCTCTAGAGGGAAAAGGACCACTAGGGGGCACTGCCTTGAACTGGTAGGGAAACTTCTGGAAAGAAATGAGGAAGTCTTTTTTCTCGGAAAGGATGGTAGCTAAGTGGAATTTGTTGCTAGAAGAGGTGGTCTACCCAAAGACAATGGACAGCTTCAACAGAGATTGGGACAGACCAAAGGGGAAAGCTGCACGTATTGGGGGAGGACATCAGTGGGGAAGGAGGAGCAGATAACGGTGGTGGTCTCCCTCAGTAGGCACAGAGGGGTATGCAAACTTGAGCAGACATGATAGACCTTAAGGCCTTTTTCGGCTGGCTTAAATGTACTGTATGTTCATATGCATAGTATGATCAAATGAAAAAAAGAAAAATAGTCCCAGTAGCTTTTTCTGCCACTATGTGGCACTGTTGTAACTGTGAACAGGTAGTATCATAGAAAGCTCAACTGTATTCCCTAGTCAAGATAAAACATTAGCCCTCCACAGACTGCACACAGAGGTGCAACTTCAACAACTGAAACATAGTCTGGGGGTCAAGCTGCAGTTCTGTCAATTTTGCTTAAAAGTGACTGACTATATAACTGACACACTAGAAGTAGATGATCAGTCTGTGGGCTTCCCAGTGTACACAAAAAACTGAAAATGAATTAGAACAAATTAGAAATAAAGCCTGTGCAGTAATATAACTGCACCGTTTATGTGGCTCTGGTGTTCAGTGCTGTACTTAGGCAGAGGGTAGCACAATCTGACGGATGCAATCAGAAGATTGCGCTACTTGAGGGACATGGAGGTAATGAAGTATGTAATATACAGTAAAACTGAAAATGTAATTTAAAAAAGTAGAAATAAAGCTTTTACAGTAATGTAAGGGCAGCTGTTATGCAGTTCTGGTGTTCTGGGTGCTGCTTAGGCAGAGGGTACTGCAATCAGACAGATGCGATCAGCTATCAGATTGTGCTACCTGGGGAGATACTGAGGTAAAGGGGTACCCAATGTACAGTAAAACTGAAAATGTATCAAAGCATAGTAGAAATAAAGCTTTTACAGTAATGTAACCGCATCTGTTATGTGGCTTTGGTGTTCTTGGTGCTGCTTAGGCAATCAGACGGATGTGATCAGTCATCAGATTGTGCTACCTGGGGGGGATACTGAGGTAATGGGGTATCCAATGTATAGTAAAATTAAAAATTAATGAAATCAAGGTAGAAATCAAGCTTTTTCAGTAATGTAAGGGCATCTATTACGTGGCTCTGGTGTTCAATGTGGTTCTTAGGCTGAGGGTAGTGCAATCTGAGGGATGCGATCAGTTATTAGATTGTACTGACCTGGGGGGTTTGAAGGTAATGGGGTACCCAGTGTACAGTAAAACTGAAAACTAATTCGTAAAAAGAAAAAAAAAAAAGTAGAAATATAGCTTTTAGAGTAACATAAGGGCACCTGTTGCATAGCGCCGGTGTTCAGGACTGCTTAGTCTGAGGTAGCGCAAGTGCATAAATGCGATCAGCTATCAGATTGTGTCACCTGGGGGATATTGCGGTAAGGAGGTAACCAATGTAGAGTAAAACTGAAAATGAATTAAAAACAAAGTAGAAATAAAGCTTCTGTAGTAATTGAGGGGCACCTATTATGAGGTCGCGATGTTCTGGGTGCTGCTTAGTCTGACGGTAGCGCAATCAGATGGGTGCAGTCAGCTATCAGATTGTGCTGCCTGGGGAAATATTGAGGTACTGGGGTACTCAACATACAAGAAAACTAAAAATGAACCAAAACAAAGTAGAAATAAAGCTTTTACAGTAATATAAGGGCACCTGTTTTGTGGCTCTGGTGTTCTTGGTGCTGCTTCGGCTGAGGATAGTATAATCTACAATAACAGATGCAATCAGCTAGCAGCTTGTATTGCCTGGGGGATTCTGAGATAATGAGGTACTTACAGAAGACAGCGAGAAATGGAATGTATTCTTTTCATCATATTTTATATTGGTCTAGCCTTCAGGGTGCCATTACATAGATGGTTGTGCAATCCGATGCATCTGATGAGCTGTAAGTTTGTGCTACCTCAGAGGCTCTGGGTAGAGTGTAGCGATAAGTCAGCGGGATACAAATAGACCAACAGATGGTATAAATACCTGTAATACCCGTTAGGCTTGGTAGAAGCATATGCTTTGTTTGTCCTGTGTCTGGGTGCTGCTTAGGTTGAGGGTAGCACAATCTGATGGATCCAAGCAGCTAACACAATTAGCACCATGTGATAGATGTGCAGCTGATTTTCATATATTTTAACTAAATGCAATTGACATCCTTCTTAATTAGGTTTAAAAGAAATAATAATTTTTGTGATCTGTAATCCTACTGTGAGAGCATTTTTTCATTATCAGATATTGCTCATTTATATATATTTTTTCATATCATTACATATATTTTTCATATTATTATACCTGTTAAATTGTCCATTAGTGTGTACTACTTTTTAAAAAAAAATTTTTTTTATTGATGATATGGTATAAGCACAACATACATATTCACCTTAACAACCACTTGCACTTGATAGTATAGATAGTACAATTCACAGACCCCTGTGTGGTAGATTCCCAACAGAAATAAAAAGAACAATCTAATTCATATTGCAGTTGAGTCAAAAATATTACATTACATTGCGATTGTACCGTGAATTTCCTTACTCCACTCGCCAACTCTTTTATTATTCTTTTGTGCTATTATGACTTGACTTTTTATTCCCCTCTATGACTTTGAATTATGTTCAGTATAGCAAGTCGGTGGGTTTATCCATGATTGCTAAGCTCTAGAGATGAACAATAAAACAAAACCAACATAACCTGAAACACGTAAACATGTGCACCAATACATCTTTTATTTTCTGTAAGTTTTGATCCTTAATGCTTTTGTTATTGTTTCCTAGTGGGCAGTGAGATGTAGTATCATCTTGGATTCTGATGCTTTCCTTTCCCCACCACGGCAGATCCCCCTCCACACTGCCTCCAATCAGAGATTGTGAGTCCTTTCTCCCTAACATGGAATTCTGATCATGGCAGCTTCCAAAGGAGTCAGTGTAGCCAGGAATCTACCCCATTAGCTCTCAAATTTGTCTGTCCATCTTCGCAACTCATAAGTGAGGTGTTCCAAGGGGAGGACTTTTTTCATCAAGGCTTGCCACATGCGTTTGGTAGGCTGATCATGCAACACCCCTGTATTTCTGTATACTTTGTCAAGCTATCAGGAGCATTATGCATATCACCCTTGGATATAAACTCCAGTCCTGTACTTCCCTGTCTTTCACCCCAAACAACATTGCCACTGGGTTGAAAGACACCCTGACTCTAGGTATATCATCAATTTCATGCACTATCTTAGTCCAAAACTCCTGCAGTTATAATGAAAATAAGTTCCCATGGCCTCACTGCATCTAGGGCAGATTGGTGAGACTGCAGCATGAAACTTGCTTACCACTTGTGGTAGCATGTGTAACTGTTGCAGAAACTTATATAGGGACTCTACTAACAATTTATTACAGATCAGAAGACCTGTGATTGGCATATGGTTGCCCAGGCTTTATCAGGGATATATGGGTCCAGATCTGTCTCCCACTGTTGTTTGACCTGTAGTGAGAGATCTTGTGCCTGCTCACATAGTGTTTTATACAGTCTTGCCATGGCACCATTTGGGTTTATTCTGTTTTGCAACATCCCCCACTCTACAGGGAATAGAACTGTTTGTTCTGATAGTAATCTATTGATTCTATGGGCCTAGTCCCTGACTTGCAGGTATCTAAACCTGTGATTCTGGGGGATTCCTAGCTGTGTTCGTACGGTGTCAAAGTCTTTAAATCCTCCATCCTGATACTGGTCTCCTAGGCATGCTACTCCTCCCCGCTCCCATAGTAGCCAACCTTGGTCCTCCGACCCCAGTAAGAATTGTGGATTTTGTACAATTGGCACCAGAATCATGCTAACCTCCCCTGCATTTACATATTTCTTTACCTTACCCCAGACCTTGACCATATGCTCGACTAGTGGTATGCCCTCTGCTAGTCCCCCCACCATTTTCATACTTTCCTGGTTGAGAAGTGCAGTAGATGGATGTGCAGTTACCTTCCTGTCCAACGCAATCCATGCAGCCCCCCTATTTCTTTTAATTTATTTATTTTTATTTATCTAAGTGTTTTACCATGAAGGTATGCTGAGCAGATTACTGCTCTATTCCAGATGCACCCTGGGGGTAGGGGGATAGGGAGAGTGTACAAACAGTACAAAGTAAGGAAAATTACATGATACCCATACAAAGTGAACATAAGCAAGGTAAAGTGCATATTCTACAGGCAGATACATAGCCATAGCTTCAGGGAGGTAATACATACAAAGTAACCATATTTACAGTGGAGTGCATTTAATCCATTCCAACAGCAACCTTAGCTGGGCTGCCCAAGAGCATATTATAAAGTACAGGAATCCTAATCCAAAGACCTCGAGCATTCTGAGCATGTATATCCATTCAGTTATATCAAAGGTCTTTTCAGCATCCAGGAATAGCACGCATCTCCCCCTGGACACTGTACACCCCATTGAAGGGCCCCCACTAGTCTACGCCCATTATGAACTGAGTGACAGCCTTTAACAAACCCCATTTGATCCGTCTCTATCAGATCTAGTAGGACTTCTTCAAGTTTCCAAGTCAGGGCTTTAGCATATATCTTAATATCACAGTTCAGCAAGTATATTGGCCTGTAAGCGGCACATTCGGTAGAATCCTTCCAGGGTTTTGAGAGAACTGTAATGGTCACTAGGCCACAGGACTGAGGAGGAAACCCTTCCTCTACCACATCCTGAAACGTCTCAAGCAGATCCTGCCATACTTTGTTGCTCAGAGCTCTATAAGATTCCACTGGCAGGCTGTCCAGTCCCGCTGCTTTACCACCAGCAAGTCCCATGGCCTCCCTCTGAAGTTCACCTACAGAAAGAGGGGCACTGAGTTCAAGGGGCTTGTTCCACATTAGGGGTAGGGAGTTTCAAGCCCACCAAGAATCCTGTCATACTTGACTCCCCATCAAGGTATTCACTAGAATATAGTTTCTCATAAAAGTGTACAAATTCTTCCCTTGTCTGCTCCCCTTCACTCGTGAGCCTACCTGTCTGCGTACTTATTGGCGGGGGCACAACAGCACAATATACTTTATGAACCCTATACCTCTTCTCAGGTATATAGCTGCATCAAACTTCAAACATGGCTGGTAATGTTAGTAAAACCTTGTGTAGCATCTCTTCCCTGCTGCCCACAGTAGTCAATAATGAAAAAACATATACACACTATCTTGCTCATGGGTTAAGAAGTCCACCTTGTGAGCATCAGGAAAGTCATCTGGCAGCCATGTTGGGTGCTGGCCTTGCATGGGTTTTGGTGGCAATTTTGAGAAAATGTCATGTAAGTAAATCCGAAGTGTGAGCATATGGCACCCACCTACCATCCTAGGGATTCACACCTATGGAAACAGCCTGCATTGCTGGTAACATTGCTTCCAACAACTGCCATCGCACGCTGCACTAGTCCTCCTCTCGACATCTGCTCCATCTTCCCTAAACACCTGGGATACATTGCAGCAGTTGAGGCTGGCAGGAGCACAGAGTCCAAGAGAGAAAATTACAATTAGTACATTTCAGTCATCGCTGTAGCCCACAGAGGGAGCCTCCATACAGAGCCTTTCAACTTAAAATTAACAAAAGGCTCTCAGAGGCAGCTGAACCAGTTAACACAAAAAAGAAACAAGGGAAAGAATTTAAAGCTTTACTGTACCTTCATTTCAGCAGCAGACCCATACGCTTATATGCCTCTCTTGCCTTGTCGATCTCAGAAAAGGAACAGGTGGCCCCTTCATGTTGAATCCGCAGCACTACGGAATACTGAAAACAAAAATTAATGTGTTTACGCCTCAGGGCATCCATCAGTGGTCTGAATACCCTCCTCTTATCTTGAACCCACCTTGAGAAGTCCTGAAAAATATAGACTTTGTTCTGTTGATATTTTAAGTCCCCTATTTTCCAATAGGCAGTGAGAATCCACTGTTTGGACGCTATGCACTAAGCGGGCAGGGGTACATGGAAAAGTCACTTACTCCGCCCATGACCCTGCACCCCATGGACAGGTGTGTCCATACCGGCATTCATGAATACCAACCATCTGTCCGTGGCTCCTCCCCTTCCTCAGCACGCAGGACTCCACAGGGCAGCCAGGGTAGGAGTTGTCATCCCAGGCAGGCATCGAATGGGATGCCCCCCTGGGACCCTTAGTGGATCCCATGGCATAAGGTGGCATGGGGCCAGGGCTGTGCATGCCGACTGCAGGCACCTGAACCCGCGCAGCACCATCCTGTACCAGCCCCGCTGCTCCCGAACACACCAGGTGCTCATCCTTCCAGCTGCCCCTGCCGCCTCCTGCTGCCCAGCAGTCAGGAGAAGCATGGTGTGCCCTGTCCCTGTCCCCCAGTGACAGACGACCTGTGTCAGTGGGGGCGCACAGTGGGTTATGGCAGGGTCTACCCTAGCATACCCTGAGCCACCCTCCGCACCCATGCAGCCAGCACAATGTGGGTTAGTGAATACCACGTAGTGCTGGCATGCCCCCGGAATGCCCCTAGCATGGAGTTGTCTGCAGATGTGGGGGATCGGGTGCAGTGGGTCTGGCACCCCCCCTTCGATTATGCCGCGCGCGGGGCACAGTGGGTGTGAAGTGGCTATGCACCCCAGATACGCAGGCTTAGCCACTCCACCCCATTAGTACATAGAGCCCTTTGTCTGTATAATTGTGAAGTTTGAGAATAATCTGCCTGGGGGAGCATTGTCTGGTGGCTTAGGGAAGAGTGCCTTGTGTGCTCTGTCAATTTTAAGGTGGTTCTTAGGTAGACTTAACTTGAGTGCTTGTGGTATCCAGGTCTCTAAAAAGTGCACAACATCTGATCCATCTGCCCCCTCAGGTGTCCCCCTTATTCTCAGGTTGTTCCAGCATTGAAAGTTTTCCTATTTGTCAACTGTCTCCCTCAGCTCTGACATCTCTTTTTCCAGAGCTGCAATCCTTTGCAGGAGATCCATGGTGGTATCTTCAATCCCAGAGACCTGTGTTTCCAGATCTGTAATGCGAGTTCCCTGTTTTTCTATGGTGGTGGCCAGATTATCCAGTCTAGTAGTCATTGCTTCCAATTTGGGTGTGAGGACATCCAGTACTCGATCAGAAATTGTGTGAGCCATTGCCAAGTTGGTTTCCTCTGTTCCCTCCTTTTCCACAGCCGCGGCACTGCATGGCACTGGCTGCTGCTTTTTCTGGTTTGCCTTCAAGCCCCTCTAAGATTTGGACAAGCTTGAAGAGAGGAACTCGTCCATGCTCTTGTATGGCTGTGTGTTTCTTTTCTTGCTGCCCATTTTGACCTGCTGGATTCCAAAATATATTGAGTTTAAAAGGAGTGAGGAACGGAGTCGATACAGACCCATCTATTAAATTGTCCCATGCATGCGCAGTCATGTACTACTTTTTAAAGCATTTTGCTGTTCAAAACCATCCCTATAACACTTACTAACATCTTTAAATCACTGTAGTAATCTGTCAGATTATGCTACCAAATAGGATACTTTGAGGGGGCAGCATAATTTGATATTACCATGCTGTCAGATTACGTTACCGGGTAGGATAGTCTGAAGAGTAGCATGATTTGATATTACACCCTCATAGAAACATAGAAACTGTCGGCAGATAAGGACCGCCAGGCCCATCTAGTCTGCCCTAAACCTACAGTAGTTTGTGGCCTTTGACTCTAGCTGGTCAGTGGCTTCTCCCCTCTTCTTCCCACCTCTAAGGCTCCCTTATGCCTGTCCCAGGCATGCTTAAAACCCTGTACTGTGCTCGCTCCCACAACCTTCTGTGGCAATCTGTTTCATGGGTCCAGCACCCTCTCTGTGAAGAAAACCTTCCTCACATTTCCCCTTAACCTGCTTCCTTACAGTTTCATGTCATGTCCTCTTGTTTTTGTACAACTCTTATACTGGAAGATGTCTCCACCCTGCACCCTATTTATGCCCTTAAGGTACTTGAATGTTTCTATCATGTTCCTCCGATCCCTCCTCCAGTGAGTAGATATTGATGTCCTTGAGTCTCTCTTCATATGTTTTATGTTGCAATCCCTGCACCATCTTAGTCACTCTCCTCTGGACCACCTCCAACTTGCCAATGACCTTACGGAAGTGTGGCCTCCAGAACTGCACACAATACTCTAGGTGAGGCCTCACCAACGTTTTATACAAAGGCATCACTACCTGCCGCCTTCTGCTAGTAACAACTTTGTCTATACACCCCAGCATGCCACTGCAGCCTTTGTACTCTGCTTTGACATCTTTAGGTTGTCAGAAATGATAACTCCCAGGTCACTTTCTTCCTTGGTGAGCAGCAGCAACCCCCCCCCCCCATTTTGTAGCTTACCCCTGGGTTTCCTCTTCCCAGGTGCATTATTTTGCACTTCTGGGAACTGAACCTCAGTTGCCACACCTCTGACCATCTTTCCAGCTTTTCCAGGTCCCTCTTCATCCTCTCCAACCCACCTGGAGTAGTCACCCTGTTGCAGATCTTGGTGTCATCTGTAAACAGGCAGACCTTTCCCTCTAGCTCTACTGCAATGTCACTAATGAAGACATTAAACAGGACTGATCTCTGAGGTACCTCACTGGTCACCCCCCTCTCACAGGACTGGGACCCATTACCACCACCCTCTGTGTCCTGCCCATTAGCCACTCAACATGCTGCTGAACTGTAACTTCCACTGTCCCCCACAGCCAGCCCTCTGATGATACAAAAAATGGGCTAAGTTGCAGGGACGTCTATGTGCCTGCATTTCTGTTCTAATGCAAATAATGTCAAATAGTGCATTTTTGCACTTATCCTATTAGTTCTGGTGGTGCTGACTCATAGGACTGATACTTATAAGTACAACTAATTCAATGCACATGCACAGATTGTGCTTCTTTCAGACTTTTGTGGGGCATCTTTCGTGGTTTGATTTAGTAAATGTCAGTCAGACACGGTGGAGGGTAGGCTGTGCCAGTCACCCACCAAGTGAACTCATATATCCTTTTTGTCTAGGGTGAGTGGTGGGAGACAGGTGGTGGGTGCCACAGCCTGGTTGGACGGGGTGGGGATACAGACATGGCAGCAGGAATGACAGTACCATTTGCGGGTATGGGCTTATTACTGCCGATAATTTGAAATGCAAATGACAGATGAGCACCTTTCGGGAAGGGAGGCGGATGAGAGAGAGACACATACCCATTATGGGGAAGGACTCCTGACTGACAGTCATGTGAGTAGAGTAATACTGACTTCACTGTTGGTGCCATATCCCCAGTAAAGGCAATTCACATGCCTCTGACTGTTCTACACAAGTCAGAGGCAGTGTTGTGTGAATTTCCCTTATTTTCAATAAAGCTGGCTTTTTTCATGCTTTTTGCCACTCTCTAGTCAAAAAAGACTGAAGCAAATTTCAACAAAATAGGCAGATCAAGACATTATGTGCTGAAATACATGTATTCAAACAATTTGTGAAAAATGATCATGAAATGGTCACTACATAAGCAGCCAAAAATCAAGATTTAAACATTAGTGTCCTCTGAACACTAACTACTGTGCCACTCTAATAAGGAATAAAGTATACGTAGTGTACATAATGATGCTTCATAAAAACGATAGGAAATTCCCAGTTTCTTGATCACTGTTGGAATTAAGCCGGGGCTTCCATGGCCTGAGCCCCAGTAATTAATCAAGGAGCCCCGGTAGCAATGAAAACTAAATCTGAGCACTAGGGCTGGGGTTTTGACCCCAGTACCTCTTCCTCACTAGGAACTTGCAGGTTAACCCCTCAGACATAAAAAGAGCAACTTTTCAAAAAAGGAATCTATGAAAGGCTATTACTGCAGTGGGAAGTAAGACATTAATGGGTTAAGGTCCTAAATGCATTATTAAGCATTCTCTAGAACTGGCACCAATACCAGAGATAACACAGACACTTCTGTATGATAGACTGGGGATTCATTATTTAAAGGAGGCAGGTCATAGGTGCAGTTGATTAAGAAGACATATTTTCAGTACTATCACACTGGAATATGACATCATGCTCCTTCATCCTGTTTCAGTCGACTCTTAGGAGGAGGGGCAGAGCTGCAGAGAATCATGGCTCTATGAGTTGGATGAGTCATAGATTAGCTTTCAAACAGAGAACAGCACTGATGGAAACGTGACATGAAAACGGCCACAGTTTTTCAACTTTGAAGGTAGAAAACCTAAACAGTTGTTATTGTGCCAGAAGGATACCTTTTTAGAGAAAGACATCATTCCTGTTTGTCCTTTGAAAGGAGGCAAGCATCTGCTGATCAGTAAGTGTACTCTAGCTACCTGCCTGTGGCCACCAGAAACTGTGACAAAACTTGCAGGTGAGGTGATCCATGGAATGTCAGTAGCAGAAATGCAAAATAATTAATTTTGATATTAGCACTACTCTCCTAATGTTCTGTTGCTTTACTTGTGACGGTCCTGTGAAGGTTGGTTACTATTTTTTAGAAGTTTCATGTGATGTTTTTAGTGCTCTTTGGAAGCGAAAGCATAATTAGAGCTATCCAAACCAGGTACATTGAAGATGCATACAGGTACTTCCACTGATGGTTATGCTTCAGTCTTGACCTAGCTGCCATGAAAGTCAAATGTGTCATTGTTTATTCTGTATGTCTCCTTCATTGTAATGGTGCTAGTATTTCTTCTGTACAGTAAGCTTTATATTGTATTATGTTTATTATGTTTATTTGCTCTCCCATTTTCGTACCCTTTCCCCCAGGACGCTTCTGAAAACAAGCTGTTTCACAGCTCATGTTGTCTTTCCTGGTGAAACATTTTGCAAATAAATAAATAAAAACAAATAGGTATTTAATTTCTATGCACGTCTATACAGTAAGCGCTCCTACTGAACGGAGTCGGCGACTGACCATGGAGGTGAGAGGTGGGCTATGCCAGTCCCCGGCTGAGAATGGGTGGGGGGTGCTGGGTGGAATGGCACAGTTGGGTGGGGGCCACTAGACTACCAGGTACAGGTATCTAGAAGCATTGCACACACATCGGACTGCATGTACTGTACATACTGTACGGTACACCAGTTGCATGGGGATAGGTGTTGGGGGACCCTTGGTGGCATGACAGTGGGTGGGGGGCCTCTTGCCTGTGGAGCTCTGCTGGGGATCAGGTATGGGGGGCACTTGCACCGTGCAGTATTGCAGTTGAGGCTTGCAATAACCTCACCAGGTATGCCCTCTGTTCGGCGTACCTGGCTGTATGTCACAAGTCGCAGGACTTAGACATGGGGACCCTGCCCCTTCTAGAATAGGGCACAGGGTCCATGTCACAATGGTGATTGGCGCAATTCACGTTTGGCGGTGACTTGCGCCAACCTTCTAGAATTGGGGCCCTTGTGTGTATCTGTCTGTGTGTGTATGCCAATTAATGTACAGTATTCCATGTCACCATTCCATGTGTGTGTGTGTGGAGAGGGGACAGCATTCTACTACTGAAATAATGCAGAGCTTTGAATTCTTCTATTCCACCGTGAACAATCAAACAGTGTACTGAATATGAAGAAAGACAGGTGACTGACAGGTGAAAAATATCTGTGGAGGGACTATTTTGCATTATTTAGCAACATTTCATTGTAGTGTATTTCTCTGCACCTGGTATTTGTTTCTTCTGCAGTTGTTATTTGGTGTTTATTGCACCTTGTTTAATTGCACTATTATCCACCACCTCCCTACCCTCAAATAAATAAATAAATGAATAACTAAGTGTGCATTGCAGCTTTTTTTTCTTTTTGGCTTGGAACCCCGTTGTTTCCCTCTCCCAGACCGCACCTAGAAATGAGTGTTGGCTCTGTGTGCCTTTCCCAGTTATGTCATGCTTAAATATATAGGGCTGGATTCACAAAGAGAGACAGAATTTCCGTAGCTGTGGAAAGATGGCTTGTAGCACTGCAGAAATCTAGTTGCACTATATTCACAAAGAAAAGTTCCGCAATTGCGTAAATCCATAAAACAGGCAGGTTGCGGAAGTCTACAAGTGCTGAAATCTCCCTAACGTTCTTTCCTTGGCTGAGAAAAAAGCTCAGTAGGCACAACAACAGGTGATCCATATTAACTGGAGCAGCAGACTTTGACAGTCTTGCCATAGATGCAGCAGTAAGTACCCACAGAGAGAGGTCAGCAGCCAGTCCCTCAACTGAGACCACTCCAGCACCACTGGTACCAGCAGGGCCATGCACCACAGTGGCTGTCTGTAACTGTGGGTGCAACTGATGGTTGTGTCTCTCCCTGGAGTGTTTATGTTGTCTGCTTCAGTAGCACTCCCTGCAGGCTGTTACCAGCTCTGCCTCTACTGCCTGTGGGGCTCCTTTATGGGCTGCACTGGGTCTAGTGGTTGTAGTTGTATTTCAATGAAAATGTGTGCTATTTTTGTTGTAACAACTGACAATGCTATAAGTTTGCTATTACTTGTGCCTTCACATACACTATAATTGTATCTCAATTGTTGGTACACTGCAAATTGCTCAGGGAGAGTTGTGCCTCAGTCTTTGTGGTGCAGCATGTGTGCAACATTTTTTCCGTGACTGCAGAAAAACACTGGCTGTGAATAGCCTCTAAGGGGATATGCCATACTTTTCAATGGCTTTTTTCCCTCGGGAACTTCCGTAGCTACACTTTTTTCCACAGTCCTCAGTGTATTTTATTCCACAGCTGCAGAAGTTTTGTATAAAGCATTCAGAGCAAGTTCCCCTTTTTTTTCCACAGCTACAGAACTTTTGGGGACTTTGGAAAGGTTATGCACCTTCAGATTGTTTTGTGAATCCCCCCATAGTGTTTAGAAAATGCATTAAAAGTCATGTAACACAAGGCTTTACACTCTGTGCTTATATTTACTAAGAAAACATGGGCTACACAAACTAAGGAGTACTGTTTAGTGCAGTGTGCCTTCCATCTGACCCATTGGCATGCATTACGCACTAATTTTAAACAGCCGCAGATGGTCCCTGATCCAAAATTTTTAGGGCCCTGGTACCTCTGGAAGTTAATTCCAACACCGGGTCTTGACTGGCCAAGAGGGTTAGGAACCCAGTGCCTTCAAGGGAGACAACAACCAGTGTGGGACCCCTTCTGGCAACCAGAATGCAGTGCATCCATGTATCTATATCTGCAACCGCCATGTTTGTAAGGTGAAAAAGCATAACTCCTCCCACTTGCCAGTAGTTAAAAAAACAACAAAACAAAAAAATATGACTAATAAAACATTTACACAACTTTCAACCATGTTTTTCTTGCTTTTTCTTTTGTTTCACAAGGTCTAGACCCTCTGATACCTCACATCCCTCTTCAACACTCCTCTCCTATTGCAGCACACTTTCATATTCTTTGTTTTCTCATCTGCCTGCCTACATCTTGGGTGTGTCACATCTTTCCATGAACAAAGTTGCCATTATATTTCCATAATCAGAGTACATGCTAATGCTGATCTGACATTGTTCTCCCATAATTGGGAGTATACAGTTGCGCTGAGCCACCAGCTCACTCATGTAGTTGGAAGCACACTTTAATTTCCACCTGCCATCTTGTTCCTGCAATCAGAAACAAACAGTGCTGCTGACATCTAGCTCCTGCAATTAGAAGCCTGCATTGGCACTGAACCAAGAGACACAGGGCACTCTCCAACTGGTGTTCCCCCATTTCAAACTGTTTTTTTTTGTTTTGTTACTGAAACCTATGACCATTTTGGTACAGGCTACTAATGGACTACTCTACCTACTCACTCAGTGCTGTTGCCACCTAGTGCACACAACCATACAGAGGGACTAAACTGCCCTCATAGAAACACATTTTTCTTTTGTAAATGAAAACTTTTATTCCATTTCTTTCTTTCTTTCTTTCTTTCTTTCTTTCTTTCTTTCTTTCTTTCTTTCTTTCTTTCTTTCTTTCTTTCTTTCTTTCTTTCTTTCTTCGCCTTGGTACTTTATTTTATAAATACAATAAGAAACTCCAGGGTGCTGGATGTCTTGAGTTCATGTACTTCAGTGTGCTGAAGGCACTTGGTGCAAGTGTCTTGTGTCTCACTACACACCTGGTCATACACTGACCCCAAAAAACTGACAATCTGTTGTGTCTTATATTGCTTATCCCAGAGAGCAACTGGAAACAAGCTCTTCCTGGGCTCTCCGTTTGCTTTGCTTTACACAGAATGAGAAACCCAGCACTACCTACCAACAAGCCACAAATTATCGGTACTACAAGGCTAAAGTTGCATATAGAACATTTGCTAGCAAGAAGTCAGGTACCTGTAGTGTCAGCCCACAAGAAGACACTGGCAGAAGCATGCCAGCTGCAGAATCCTCTGATTGGTTTTGCCTAAAGTCTCATCAGGGAGTGGCCATTCCTGCTTGTTTGTTTATCTTCCATCTGCTTGCTTACCTGTAAAATATGCTTCAAATAAATAAATAACATTTCTTACATAATGGCATTGAGGGGTTCTGGAGGCATTTATAAACCATGAACATGAAGCAAGAATGGTTTATAT